>CM034150.1:758266365-759650136 GCA_019776745.2 Taxus chinensis | reverse complement strand
TAAATCACGCCTGAGGTACACCCAGAGGCTTACAAACAATCTCTATCACACAGATGAAAGAAAAGTAATTTTAAATCATTTATTTCATTCTCAGATGAAGGCTCTTCCGAGATGTGAAATTGTGGATGCCACTAAACTATCACAAGGGTTGAGACCAGTGTGATTGGAATAGATTTTAATACAAGATTGCAACAACAACAAGAAAAACTGTTTGCATACACTCAGAGATAAAACAAACACATTTTGATCAATATCAACACAAAATAACTCGAGTTCAATCAAATTTATCAGCAAGGAAAAGTTTGTAGAACAATCTCAGAGCTTTTCAATTACTGTACACTCCCAACCACCTTGACACGATCAAATTTCATACAAAATAGATATATAGGTTTCTCAAATAGTTTCTCAAAGGATGGGATCTATCAAGATTTTTTTTAATTAGAAAAACTAGTCCCGACCCTTAATACTCCAACCATTTGCACGATACATTTGTGTCGTTTATAACATATACAACATAGCCCCTTTTCCCCTAAAAAATTAGGACATTGAGTGCTACCCGTGCTAGCCATGATCACGATTGCGATTTCCAGAATCAGATCTACAAAATGTCATTAGGTGCTTAGGGGGAAAATCTCTTCAAATATCTCCCACATTCAACTCCTTTTGGCGAATCACTATTCCTTCAACTCGCTAACCACTTTTGCACCTAATTTGTCAAATCTAGTTCCTTGTGTGCTTGGGAGAAGAAAAATAGAATATCGTATCGAGCCCAATAGTCAGACCATTTTAATGCAGAAAGATGTTTGCAGATCTTCCCCACAAAACTTAGATATCAACACTAATTCTCTTCTTTGTTTGGCGTGTAGGAAATGCCAAGAAATCATGAAGACTCGCACTTCCAGGAGCGTTTCAGAAAAAATAAGGGAAAATCATATTTAGACTCATAGCTGCAGTTGATCTTCAGTTTAAATTTGGGCCATCCAAGTGGAAGATTCAATTTTAAAATAGGCCTGAGAGTCCCCACTAACTTTTTACGACTTTTACAAAAATGTAAAAATTTCACATTTTTCTCCACAGCTCCGCCCTTGAGAAATGACACTGACACATGTCCCAAGGCGGGCCCAAAGAAACCACAGGCAAATTCAACTATTTCACATCTTTTTCTGAAAAGGAAAATTTTTCCAAGTTTTCCCCGCAGCTCTACCTTTCAGAAATGAGCCTAACACGTGTCCCAATGTGGGTCCTAGCAGAACCACTCTTCCTTTTTCACTTTTAATTCTTTTCTCTGAAAAGGGAAAATTTTCCAAATTTTCCCCGAGATTCTACACCTCTGCTATTGACTAGAGCTAGCTTTAAACTTTCCTTTATTGGGATTTCGTCCATTTTGATGTTTTAATCTTTTGAATACTAGGGGTCAAAAAATCCAAGTTACCCCCGATGGTCCGCCTCCTCACCCCTTCTTACATTTCAAACTACCACGCATCACATTGGTGCACCATGAGATGGTCCCAAAATTTGAGACTTTGGAAGAGTTCGGGCTCGCCACGTGTCATAGCCTAACAAGGTTTGTTTGAAGGCTTGAAGCATAGTGGAAGGTGCCATGTGTCAAGATCTGATGTAGTCTCTTTTGGCAGCTGAAAAGTCCAAGCAAAATGTTATGATAGTGGATGCCTCCAAGTGTCCTCTTGGCGCTTCTTTAAAAGACTCTAAATGAGCGTCGGCTCGTGACGTGTCCCTATTTTCTGCCAAAATATTTTAGCTGCATAAAATTTATCTAAGTCTGGGAAAAGCAACAGAAACCTCCACGTGTCCTCCCAGTGCTACTCCAAGTCCAAACCAAAAAGTAGATCTTCAAAAAAGCGTCGTTCCTCCATGTGGAAAAATCTTTAAGTTGAGGTTTTTCATAGAATTTTTTAAGTACCCAGCTGAGCCATGTTTAACCAAAAGGGACCACATTTCTTGTTGATGTGAAGATGTAAATTTAACTAGGAGAAACACTGGTCAAACCATAAAATGTAGAAAAATGACCATTTGAGCCCGAGGATGAAATTTTCTCTAAGGACCGATAATTTAAAAATGTTACAAGGCTCAAATACATTCCTCAGAGCTACATCCATTCATTTTTCTTCAAGTATTCAAGGAAAAAATGACAAGGAAGACAAATCCTAACTTTGGAGAATGAAAAATATGGGAGAACCTGATTTTTTAGATGAACAGAGAATGGGAAACTCAAATTACAGACCTTTCCAGAGAGACAGAGAAACAAGGAAACAAATATGGATCCATATGTGATCATTGCTCCAAGAACTAATTAATTATGGCAACAAAAGGATGACATAGACCTTTCGTGCATAACTCAGGGGGATAAAATGTGACAGAGGCCGTAAATCAATGGATTTCAAAGGCAGAATGGGGCAAGACAATTTTGAGCACGAACATCGGCTCCGACTTGGGGATGGGCACTTCCCATGAGTGCCACAACAACAACGGTAGACCAAGTGCCAAAAATATCCATTGGACAATGGAGTCAACCTACAGAGCAGAGAAATAGAGCCATCTCCCAAAAATGAACAGAGAAACCAGCCAAAACAGGTCACCAAGGACCAAAATGGGTAAAACACAGAAAAGATGAAACAAACAACAAACTTTACACTATACAAAAGATTCCTACCTTGATTCAAGGGAATAAATCCAAGAAGTGCTTAAAGTGCCTGCCATTAATAGGAAACTCAAGCAATTCATCATCCAAATCCTTCAAGAAAAAGATATTTTCACCAATTCTAAGATCAAATGAGTAAGCGCCCATCCATAATGAGTCAAACATGTCATGCTTGCCCTTATCTTCATGTCTGCTATCCCATAGCAGCACAAGATCTCCAACATTGAAAGCTCTGGGAGTGACCTTCTTATCAAATAATTTCTTCAGTTTCTCTCTAAAATCTACATGCCTCCTATGGGATGCCCTCCTCTCTTCATCAAGCTCAACAATCTGGTTAATGCGGGCATCGCAAGGACTTACCCCATGATCCTCTAGCTATTAAATTAACTGATATGAAGATAGTTGCATATGAAGGGGCAGCAGGGCCTGAGTCCCATATACCAACTCAAATGGACTCTTTCAAGGAACTTGCTTGAGAGTGATCCTATTTGCCCAGAAAACAAACTTCAAGTGTTCACCCCACTTTCTCTTCTTCAGCTCCAACGTTCTTCTGATAATCTTCAGAAAAATTTATTACTAGACTCAGCTTGTCCATTTCTTGGTGATTGTAATTATAGGCATATGTCAGGTTGATCCCATACTCTTTACACATTGCCACCAAAGGTTTATCTCTAAATCTCATGGAGTTGTCAGCAACAATCTTGACAGGCACTGCAAATTTGTAGATGATATGATTCAATAGAAAATCCATGACAATTTGGTGTGTTTCCCTTTTGGTGGGGATTGCCTCCACCCACATGGTGAAATAATCAGTGGCTACAAGAATCGACTTATGGTCAGAACTTGAATTGTCTAAAATCTCACCAATGAAATCCATTCCCCATTGCTTGAATGGGGATTCAATTGACACAAGCTATAAAGGAAGGGAGCCTGAAGCTTTCAGTCTTCGAGAGAAGCATTGGCAACTCTCACATCTTGTAACCAACAAGGTTCTATCATTGAAGAGAGTTGGCCACTAATAACCACCAGCTCAAGATCTTGTGTGCTATGCCTCTTGTAGCAAAATGTCCCTCACACACTCCTCGATAGAGATCAAAAATTGTCTTTGGGGCATCATATTCAATAATGCATGTTAAGAGGACTCCCTCTGGGTTCTTCCAATCTAACCCATAATTATTAATGACATATTTCTGGGAGGCTAAATTAAGATCTCTTTTCTGGTTCTTACTTAAATTCTCTCAGCAGTATAAATGTCTGAGATAGAAAATTACATCCTTGTACCACTCATAACTCATCAACCTTTCAAAAACACCTTCCCTTTCTTCTTCTACCTCATTTACCTCAATAGTTTGCAAGTTTCTCTTAGCCATAAGCTTAGCCAAGCCCAAACCTCTCACCAAATTTGTGGTTTGGATATCCATATCATATTCTTGCAACTTGTTCACCCACCTACATTTTTTTTTGAGACTTCCATCTCTGACAAGATGTCCTTCACCAAGGTGTTGGGAACGTAAGCAACCACTTTAGAGCTTAGAATGTAAGGCCTAAAATGTTTTGTTGCTTTTACCAAGGAAAATGCCTACTTTTCCATGATAGTGTACTTTAGCTTAGCCCCCTGTAAGGCCTTACTGCAAAATACAATTGGCCTCTGAGCTCCTTCATAATCCTTCTACAATAGGACAAAAGAAATAGTGTTCTCTGAACTAAAGGAAAAAATTTGGAAATGATTCTTATAGTCTAGAGCTGCTAAAATAGGGGCATGCTATAATGCCTCCTTGATCCCATTGAAAGCTTGGATGACATTCTCCTCCCATTTGATCACCTGGTCTCTTTTTAGCATGGAAGTGATTATAATTGTTAACTCAACAAAGTTTGCTATGAATCTTCTGATGAATTTTATCTGCCCAAAGAAGGACTGAATTCCTTTCTCAGTTCCTTGTAATAGGGACGTTGTTGTTGGCCTCTATCCTCTCTAGATCAATCATCACTCCTTCTTGTGACACAATGTGACCAAGTAATTTTGCTTTCTGCACTCCAAAATGGCACTTCTTTGGATTGAGTGAGAAGCCATATTCTCTACATCTTATCAGCATTTTATCCAAGTGCAGCAAGTGATCACTTCTCTTCCTAGAAAACATGGTTACATCATCTTGGTAAACAACAATAAACTTATTGATGTAACCATCAAAAGCAACATCCATTAATCTTTGAAATGTAGCACCAGCATTCATCAAACCAAAGGGCATTCTGACATATACATAGGTTCCACAAGGAGTTGTAAAGGCTATCTCGATCATGTCTGATTCCTTCACCACAACTTGGTTATAATTAAATAACCCATCCAAGGTGGAAAGAAAATTAGAACCAGTCACTAACTGCAGTATTTTCTCCATATTTGGTAGAGGATAATTATCCTTCATTGATGCCATGTTTAGATTCCTGAAATCGACATAGAGCCTGATGTCACCATTTTTCTTTCTAACTGGTACTAGGTTTACAACCCAAGAAGAATACCTTATGGGCTGAATAATCCCTCCATCTCATAGCTTCTTCAGTTCATCTTGCATTTTAAGAGATAAGAGTGGATTGATTGGCCTTTATTTCTTCCTGAATGGCTTTGCATTAGACTCCAAGGGAATATCATTTTGAAATAGATCCTCTCTATATAATTTTAGTTCAGAATAGGTCCAAGCCATGCAATCCTGATATTTTTTCAACAATTGGATGTATGGTTACTTCTCCTTCTTGCTGAGATTGGTGCCAAACCAAATATTCCTTATTTTCTCCTTTGTACCAAGATCATGCTCCTCAACATCCCTCAAGGCTGCCATATGCCTATTAATAATGTAATCAACATTATCGAAATTTGATTCAAGAGAAACCAGCCCTCCAGGAATGGTATTGGTCTTTACCTTGATGATGCCCTTGCCAAACAAGGTTTCCTTTCCCTTGTTGTGGACACCGTTGGCTCCAAATCAATACATTGATCAACAAACTCTCCATTGTTCTGCAGAAATCTTCTAATCTGAGCATCATCATCAAAAACCTTCCAATGTTTAATATTGTAAGGGATAAAGGGTCTTGTCAATATCTCAACATCATATTCACAATATGGGGACATTGCATAGTTGTCAAAATGAGACCCCAATACTGCAAGCCTGTCTAGAAAATTGTTGAACTTTCTATCATGATGCACAATGTTGAATGAATCAAACATCTCGATGAAATCATAAACTGCATGCTTGTATTGTTTCATTCATTGATTTTTTGTGGCATATAATTTTCTGACTTGTTTGACAACTAATTCTGAATCTCCCTAGATAATAATGTCCTTCACACCAAATTTCCAGGAAATTCTTAAACCTAACAACAATGCCTCATACTTAACAATGTTGTTGGCGCACTCAATGTTGAGTTTGAAGGAGAAAATAAATTTTTCCTGACCTGGAGAAAGCAGAACAACACCAGCGCCATTCCCAAACTTGGCGCAAGCCCCATCAAACAATAGATTCTAAGGAGATCCCACCTATTCAAGACACCTACATTCTTCAATCTTGTGCCTCTTTTCCATCAGCGAATCCCATAAAGTTATCAACATCAAAATTTGTGTACAATACTTCATAGGATGTATTATTGGGATCCTCAATAAGGTGAAACATCTTATTTTCCCCATACAACATGACATGATTGTCCTCAATTGGAATGGTGGCATAGGAAATATCCATTTGGACACTCCCACCTAACACTTGCAGCCCATTTTCTAGATAATAGCATACCTCACTTGGCTGGGAAGTCAACAATGACAACATTAACTTTTAAAATTTTACCTAAGGTAAGTTGCAAGCTGCACCACCAAACCCTTCACACATCCCACTACTAGCATTGTTATCCATATCTCAGCCCAAGCTAAATATTGGATCAAATTACGACCCCGCATGGAAGGAGCTAGAGAGAACTCATTTAAAACCTACAAATTGGTTGTAAAAATATTCAGCAATGAAGTGGCCGAAGTAAAGAAACAGAAAAGGGTCTTGTATAGAAAGAAACGAGTCTGTCAGGCTATTTCTATGCTTTAAATCCATTCT
Source organism: Taxus chinensis (assembly GCA_019776745.2). Classification (NCBI taxonomy): domain Eukaryota; kingdom Viridiplantae; phylum Streptophyta; class Pinopsida; order Cupressales; family Taxaceae; genus Taxus; species Taxus chinensis. Next base: position 759,643,392 of record CM034150.1, on the reverse strand, counting down.
CCAAGTTACAAGTAGGCTCAACTATGGGATAGCATGGTTATACAAGCAGGAAAGATCCTACAAAGGAGCCAAAAGCAATAAGAAGGAAGAACGATGAAGATTCGAAGTCCTTGGGCTTAAAACGGTTTAGGATAAAGCCCAAAAATGACTAAGTATGGAAGAGGTAGTGGAAGAGACAACATGTCCTAACAACACTTCTCATGAGTGAATCCAAAAAAAGGGAGCTCAAAATTGTGCCAACCCTCCACTGTAGCAAATGGTTAAAGAGAGTCAAGGGGAAGAGAGGAAAATGTTTTAAAATGGCTAAGTATGAAAGTGTAATTGGAGAGTGCCAAGTGTTAGCATTACGCATCTCCAAGATTTGGTCCCTAAGCAGAGACCCAAATGTGCACAAGATCACCACATAGCCCAAATCCTAAAAATGAGAGGGACCGTTAAAAATTCCACAGAGTAGCAGAAGTAAACACGTGTCAACTCGATGCTCCTCCAAGGGAAACTTTGGGTCAGGTTTGCAAACAAGTGCAGTGCCTCCACTGTGTACCTCAAAGTGGGCAAGTTTAGCTGAATAATAAATGCATAAGCGAGCCAAGCAGAGGTCGCCAAGTGTCTTAAGGGCACTGTTTCAAGGGGAAAATGGAAAAAAGGTTCTCAAGTGAGTGCCAGAGTGACATGTGTCCTAGGGGAAGGCAGACAGTTAGGGAAAAGTTGATTTTTTCCCCTTGTTACAATCAAAAGGAGTAAAAGTTGCAAATTCACCCACAACTCCGCTAAGGAAAAAATCAGCATTTAGATCTGAGTCAAAGCCAAGGCAGGGAGTCAAGGAAAATTTTAAAAAAATACCTTTCACCCAAAAAGGCACAAAAGAAAAAATGGGAGCGCATTTCCCAGCCAACCAAAAGGAGCCACATGTCCATGCGGAGCTTCAGGGCTACGAGAGTTTTTTAAGCTTTACTTTTTTGTGCAAAAAGGGGAAAAGATAGATCATGGACCCATAGACATGATTTTTATTTCAATCTGGCTACCATGTGTGCCAAACCAAAAGGGGGACCCCTTTTTCAAAAAAAAATCCTGCCCATTTATGCAGAATTGATGCAAACTTCAAATGGGCATATCTTTCGACCCAGGGCGTGAAATATTGCAAATTTGACACCAATGGAAAATTATTGATGTCGTCTACGCGATGGGAGTCTAAAACTTTAATTTTGAGGAGGTTAGGTGAGACGAAAAATGGTGAAACATCTTCATGACCTAAATGCAGGATCATCAGTCTCAACAACTAGATCAGGTTTGATCTATTTCTGCCATTTCCTCTTCTTCAAGTCACTGAACCAAGGATAGACGTAGAAAAGATTTATTTGGGGCAGATTTTAGCAGAAACATTAATAGCAGTGGATGAGCTTTGACCTGTGTTTTCCCGCTTCTCTCTCTTTTTCTTGTCTTCGATCGAATTTATAAATATGGGGGCAGGATTCATTGTAAAGGGTTGGATATTCTTACTTTTGTAGGCCCCCTTCTCCTTCTGGAAAAATATTTGTGGGATTAAGGCCTTCCATTAAAATTCTAATACGCTTCTACCTTTCATCTATTCTGTAATGAACTGTATCAATCTATAGAACAATAAAGTACTTTTATGATCGATCTTAGATCCTTCTTTTTTTCTTTTTCTCCTATCTAGTCTCTCATTAAAGATCTAGCTATCTGTGCTTGTTTATTGTATGCATTTTATTGGTTTTGTGTCAATGGAAAACTAAGTGTTCATCATTCCTTTGGTGCATCACCTAGTAGTTTAGTTATTTTTTATTTCCTATATTCTTCTATCCCTGTCTCCTTGGTAAGTTTTAGATTAGGTATAGAAATAGATCCTCTACAAATCCTCATGCATACATGTGAACAGATGGGTAAGGAACCAACCTTTAATCTGAAGATATTTTCCATGTTTACAGGGTCCCATGCCTTAGGAAAAGTTCAATGTTATAGAATCACACCAAATGACTCTATCCTAGAAAAATAGACCTGTAGATCTCATTTGGTGCTGTTATGATTTCACACTCATAGTTTTGGCATGCCCGGTGGGACAAAGAAGTATCCATCTTATTATAGTAGGAATTGATGTACACTTGTTGTGATTCTAGAATTTAAGAAGCTTTAGAATTGTACATCTAGCAACTCAAAAAGAAACAAATCTACTAGTTTCAGTAGTCCAAGTAAGTTCATGAGAAGAATACAAACATGGTCAAGAACCAGAGAAGAGGAATTATTCATCTTTTTAGACTTATCCCCAGATAGAGGGATAAGAAGAAAAAGATTCCAGAGGTCTGTCTCTCCACCAAGCAAAGCTTTATCAACACCTCCTCCCGGTAGACCATGTTGGTGCTCAAAATTGTCTTGCCCCAACTTGCCTCTGAAAATTTATTCATTTATGGCCTCTGTCATTTTCCCCTTCCACGTGTTGTGCTTGGTTAATCTTTATGGCCATTTTAATATGTTCCTGTGTTGTACATCACTTAAAATTCTATATTTTGAGTCTCTTGTGTTCTGTTCCTTCAAAAAATCAGTTTCCCCCATGTTTTTTTGTTCTCCACGGTCGAGATTCATCTTCCCTATCATTCCTACCATAAGTATTTGAAGAAGAATGAATGGATGTATCCCTGAAGAATTTATTTGAGCCCTGTAACATTTCCAAACTTTCTGCCCTTGAAGAAAATTTCATTCCCTAGCTCAAATAATCATTTTTCTATTTTTTACGATTTGATGGGGTTTCTCCCTGTGAAATTAGCATCCTAGCATCGGCAGGGGATGTGGAACCTTTTGCTTGGACACGGCTTAGTTGGGTACTTAGAAAAATTTATAAAAAAGCCTCACATCAAAATGTGTCCACGTGGAGGCACCGCGCTCATTTGAAGATCTACTTTTGGGTTTTGACCTTGGGGGTAATGCTGGGAGGAGACGTGGAGGCTTCCACTCCTTGGCCCAAACTTAGACAATTTTTTATGTAGTTAGAAGTATTTTGGAGGAATAGGACACATGGTGAGCTGCACTCGTTCAACGTATCAAATTTTTGGGCCTGCTTCAAGGTGCGCCAGGGTGACACATGGCAGTTTGAAAAGTCAAAAAGGTGGGGAGGCAAGCCATTAGAGGCAAATTGGATTATTTTCCTCCTTAAGGATTAAAAGTTCAAAATGGCCCGCAAGCCCTATAAGGGAAATAGTCAATGTTTTTCCCCAGTCACTGGATATGGTGCGGGGCTCTCGTGGAAAATTTAAAAAAATATCCTTTTGAGAAAAATGAGTTAAAAGTAAAAAAGGAAATGCGGGGCACCACTCCAATCACATTTGGAGACATGTCAAGATCGTTCCCAAGGGTGGAGCTACGAGGAAATTTTGGAAAATTTTTCTTGTTTCAGAGAAGAGAGTAAAATGAAAGAATTTGGCCATGGTTCCATTCCAATCACATTTGGACACGTTTCAGGATCGTATCCTAAGGGGAGAGATGTGGAGCAAAAAGGAAATTTTTTCCATTTTTTCAAAAAATTATAAAACATCAAGGGAAGCCCCTAGGTTTTTTCTAAAGTTTGAATCTATCATGTGGACAGCCCAAATTCAAAGTAAAGATCAATGAATGCTGCGAGTTGAAATTTGATTTTTCCCTCCATTTCTCTGAAACACATCTAGAATTGCGAACCTCCATGATTTATTGGTATTTTATACAAGGCAAGTAGGGAAGGAAGTTAATTTTAATATCTAAAGTTTGGTGGGAAGATATGAAGGATTTCTTTCACCATTAAAATTGTTCTGACTTTCGTGCCTGATTGGATTTTTCCATTTTTCCTCTCTCGAGCACGCATGGGGTAAGATTTGACAGATCAGGGGTGGAAGTGGTTCGAAAATTGAAGGAAGAGTGATCTACCAAAGTAAGGAGTTGAATGCGGGGGGCATTTGATGAAATCTACCCCCTCGAGCACCAGGAGACTTTTACAGATCGGATCATGTGAATCACGAAAGAATCATGGTGAGCAGTGGTGCATTAAACATCTTTGTATTTTTAGGAGGAAGGGGATTTGTTGTAAAGGTTATAAATGGCACAAATGTTTCATGCAAATGGTTGGGAGTTGTGGAGCGTGAGGGGTTTTGACTGATTTTTCTAATTGAAATCTTAATAGAGCCCATCCCTTTTGAGAAACCATTCAATAAGCTTGTATATCTCTTTTGTATTAAAATCTAATCATGTCAAGGTCGTTGCAAGTGTACAACCATTGATAAGCTCTGAGACCATTCTAGAAACTTTCCCCTACTGATAGATTTAATCGAATTTGAGTTTTTTTTTTTGTTTTATGTTGAGAAAAATTTGTTGATTTTACTTTTGAATGTATGCAAATAGTTTTTTCTTGTTTCTATTGTAATCTTGTGTTAAAATCTGATTCAATAACACAAGCCTCAATCCTTATGAAAGTTTAGTGGCATATGAAATTCCATTTCTCAGAAGAGCTTTCAATTGGGTTGGAATAAACGATTTAAAATCATTTTTTCTCTCATCTATTGACAGAGATTGTCCGTAAGCCTTTGGGTGTACCTTAGGCATGAGTTTGCTTGGACCTTGATGCTTTTTTGGGTTTTCTAACTTGAGCCTTCGTGATAGAATCTCAGAGACTGTGTTAAAGAGTGCTAATCTAGGCCTCGATTAAAGCACATATTCTAGTTGAAGAGAAACATTTTAGCTATTCCATGGCATTATGTTGGTCTGACTTTCCATTTTATAAGGTTCTTCAAGGATCGGGGTGAATCTAGTTTCACCCTAGCCCACCTCCCACAAAAAATTCATTCAAAAATATCTAATATTACCCATCCTACCCCTTCTTGTCATGTGTGTATGCCAATGAACAATCCTCATCACCTAAACATGCAGAAGCAAGTAGGGTCTCAAATGTCTTTAGTAACCTTTTCCTTGTTGTGAAATATCTCCATGATCTAGAAGTGACATCTCGTGAGAGTTAGATCTGGTGTGTTGATCATATTTTGTCAAGGTCTTCTCTATAAAGTTTTTGGAAAAGAAGGATTTATCATTGTTCTTCAATAACAGAGGGTACAAAATAGGTGATCTTACCTTGGTTGAAAGGCACAACATAAAATAGTGAGGATAGATCAAATCCTCTTGAAGGTGCTATCTATCTCTCCACAAATCCAAGTAACAAAGGGACAGTTAGATTTCTCCTTGGCTACAAAATGACATATATTTGTGATCTAGCTACCTCTAAGCCCCCTATTGAATCTGTGTTGCTGCTTGGCTTGAAAAGGAGAACAATTTTGGATACTAACAGACCATTCCATCAATCAAAATGAGTTCTTAGGACAATCAGAATGGCTTAGCCAAATCCTTATGTTAAATTCACTAGCAGTAGTCCACTTTCCTTGAATGCACAAAATCCATTTCCTATTACAATATTAAAGAGTATCCCATATTTCATTGGGGAGAACCAAACTTCTTTGGGTGATCATGTCCAAGATATTAAAAATGTCTGCACAATCGATGAGATTCATGAAATGGAAATAATAGTCAAGCTACTCACCTCTTCACTCAAAGGGAAGGCTTCACAATGGTTCAAAATCCTTGAGGCAGATTCTATTCAAAATTAGAATGAGCTATGTACCGCTCTTCACAACTAGTGTGGAGAGAAAGGTGACAATTTGTCTTTGTTGGAGCAACTAACTGACTTCAACTTCAAATTATAGAGAACCTGGGATAGGATTCCAATAGCAGTAAAGCCCACAAATGAAGGTGCCTTACTATACTTTCTTAGGGCTTTAAAATATGATATTTCTCTCATGATTCAGTCAATGGGAGGCCACTACACTTCCAGCACCCTATAGCCTTTCCATAGTGGCTGAGAACCATTTGATCTAGGCTGGAAAAATAGCTCCTAGGCAATCTATGCCTCTATACCCTGAGTTAGGAAGCCCGTATACTAGCAAAGCACCTACATTAGATCCTATACCCACCCTAAGGAGCCAAAGCTACGCTGAAACTTCCACTTCATCATCTAAAACCTCTAAAGAGATTCAGGAAGTGACGAAATCAACTACAAAACATGGGAAATGAGCTAGTGACCACTAACAGATAGCAATCATAGAGCTCTAGGCCATATCAACCTCAGAGTCGAGTACCAGGCTAGACCTCATTATCAACAAAATAGAGCACCATCTCAAAATATGAAACACATCCAAAACCAAGGACAACCTCAAGTTGCTAGAACTTTTAGGTCTTATGATTCAAATACAACCTCAACATCAAAAGCATTAGTTCTCACACAGAACAATATGACATAGGAATATGATTGGTGTTTTCCATGTAGTCAGCCACACAACCAGTCAATGTGTTTTAATGGTGCTCTAAATCAGGCTCTAATGGTGCAAATCAGTATGCTGTCACAAAATCCTAGTCAGGAAGGAGATCAGTAGCAAGGAGCTCAATAAGGTGAACCTCCAGGAGATACCATGCTTGTCAATTGGCATGATAAAGACTTTTGTGGGATGAATCAATCCCCTCCTCAAATTATGGCTGCCAATACACAATCCAAAAAGAGAAGCATTGGAGAGTTCCAACCACTAAAATTAGGTAACCCTCAACCTTCCATCACTCCACAAGGTTCTGGTGTTCCAAGTGTAACTCCCAACATGTAGAACCAATCGAAGCCACCTTCCAAATCCAATCAGGCACCTGTTGTAACAACCCATGTGCAGGAAATAAATTTGCTAGGGAGGGGGAAGAAAAAAGATAGCTCATTCAATATTATTGAGCCAATGAAGAAGATAGGTGTGAACATTTCACTATGGGAGTCATTGGCCATTCTAGGGTAGAGGGATTTGTTACAGACTATGATGTAGAATTGGTCAAGTTCAAATCAACCCCCCTAATCATCAAGAGAAAGTGCTTGCCAATGTAGTTCAACCTGAGAAGAACCAAGGAGAACAACAAGGTAAGAACCTGATACCCCCTCCATTCTATGTCTCGTTAATCATTGGATACAAATAAGTGCCCAATTGTATGATTGGTTATGGGGCTATTAGTTCTGTGATGCCCAAAAAAATAGCTGATCAGTTGGGTCTCCATACAAGGTCATCTCTAAAGGAGTAGTCCAATTAGATGGTGAGAGCATTGACCACTATGGGAATCATTAAAGATCTAAGCCTCACTCTGCATGCCTGCCCCAATGTGACTATCTTACAAAATGTGTCGATCATAGATTTTCCACCACATTTTTCTGTGTCTGTCTAGGGACTTCACTACCAAAATTGGAGGCTACCTATCTTTTGATTGGTCACATATGCTCTTTAGGATAAGGTATGGGGAAAAGGCCACAGTCATATCTTAACCCATTGCAGAATATCATATTGAATCTTATGTGCATAGCCCAATTAATGCCAACTACTCAGATTTTGATCAAGAAGACCTCCTAAGCACTACTAAATAAAATACCAAGTTGGAATGTATCCTAGACTTGACCCTAGATGAGTCGGCCAACAAAAGACATGATTCGGACCCTTATAAGGAGATGGAAGAATCTGATCTAGGTGTCTACCTTCTACAGAAAGAGAATCACCCTCTCCCTACCCTAATTAATCCAGAACATAAAGATGATAATGAGGTATGGTAACTATTCTTTGATGGTTCAAGAAGTAGACAAGGGGCTAGAGGAGGGGATATAATTGTGTCTCCCAAAGGTATTTTCTTTCTCAAATAACACTACTAAATATGATACTTTATTCCAAGGTCTTCATTAGGAAAGGAGGCTGGGGATAAAGAATTTGCAAGTGTTTGGTGATAGCGAATTGGTTGCCAATCAAGTCAGAAGACTTGATGCTGGCAAGAATGACCTACTCAAGAACTATAAAAATAGAGTATGGGACCTCATGGAGGATTTCAAATCGTTTAGCATCGTTTCCATACCCAAAAAAGAAAATAAACATGTTGATAGTATTTCCTCAGTAGGAGCATCCTTTGAGGTGGTGGACAACATCAAGAGAGAAAAAAGATGACCACATATCTATGTGGCTGTGAGACCAACATTGCCAAATAATAATACATGCTAGCAAGTGTTGGAAAATGATCAGTAGATCATTAAATTTTTGCAAGTTAAATCTGAATTCTCAAATAATAACCAAAGCAGATTAGAGAAGCAGTACGAGAATCAGACAATACAGCTACATACAAACAACCTCCCCATAGGCTTAGTGACACTGGAATCTATTTTCAATCCTAATGATCAATTCAGAAAGGAGAAAGCCAACATAAAAATAAAAGGAGAATATTCAGAGTCAATCCTAGTTGGAGAAGGAAAAAACACTTCAAATTGGAAAGGTGGCCATCAAGAAAGAAATGTATGAATTCATACAACTTTGCCAAGAATTTCTTGATCTATTTACTTGGAGTTATGAGGAATTAAGAGGGTTTAAACCAAAACTAGCACAACATACAATCGAATTGGATTCAGCTGCTCAGCCTATCAGGTAGAAGCAGAGACCAGTCAAACCACATATTGAGCCTCTAATGAAAAGGGCATTGAACAAGCTAATACAAGAAAGCATCATATTTCCAATTAAACACTCAAGTTGGGTTGCAAATATGGTCCCAGTCAGAAAGAAAAATGGAGAAATTAGGTTGTGTGTTGACTTCATAGATTTGAACAGGGCCTCTCTTAAAGATCACTACCAAATCCCTTCAATGGAGGAGATCTTACAAGTAGTGTCTGGGTTAGAGAGATTTTCTCTCTTAGATGGCTAGTCAGGATACAATCAGATCATGGTGAAAGAAGATGATCAGTTTAAAACTGTCTTCACCACCAAATGGGCCAACTAATGCATACAAATAAATTCCATTTGGACTATCTAATGGTGGTGCTACTTTCCAAAGAGCCATGTATATGGAATTCAAAGGGCTAATCAAAAAAATAGTGTTGATCTACCTGGATGACATCATTGTGTTCTCTAAAAACATAGTAGACCACTTTTTTCACCTTAGGCAAGTGTTTCAAAGATGCAGGATATTTGGGGTATATTTGAACCCTATAAAATGCATATTCTTGGCCCATAAGAGCTGGATTTTCGGGCATATTGTGTCTAAAGAGGGTTTTCCAATCGACCCAGAGAGAGTTAAAGTAATAAAAGAACTGTCATTTCCAATCCATAAGAAGGCCCTTCAAAGCTTCTTGGGGAAGATCAACTTTTTTCGAAGGTTTGTCCCAAAATTTGCTACTCTAGTTAAGCCAATAAAACTAATGTTGAAGAAGACCTTAACATTCAAATGGACAGTTGAAGGAAAAGTAAGCTTTGAATCTATCAAAGAAGCTACATCACAAGCCCCAACTCTTGTAAATCCATATTTCTCTAAGGAATTCATATTGTATGCCTTTGGTGACAGTGACGCTATCTCTGTAATCTTAGTTTAGCAGAATAAAGAAAGTTCAGAACAACCAATTACTTTCTTCAGTTAGAGTCTAGAAAACTTGAGGTGGGGTACTCTTTCATTTAGAAGCAAGTCCTTACAGTTATTGGGGGACTGAAGAAGTTTAAGCATTTGGTTTCAAATAACAAAATCCAACTATTGGTCTTCCATGCAAGAGTCAAAGAATTCCTCCTCAGCAAAGACCTGAATGAGAAATGTGCAAGGTGGATCACTCATTTCATGGAATATGAAATTGAGATTAAGGTCACCAAGCTGGTCTATGGGAGGGGCTTGTGTGAGCAAGTAGCCTCTACTGCACAAGATGAAGCAAACAGTAATACAGAGGTTGTTCTTATCTTACAATATGATCAAGAAGAAGGGAGAGATGATATACCTGCACCTTGTTGGACCCAAGACATGGTGCACTTCCATCAAACAGGTATGTGTCCTTATAGGATGAGAAAAGAAAAAAGAAGGCATTTTAGGATGCATGCCATCCCATATGTTCTTATTGATTGTGTCTTGTTTAAAAGAGACATCAAAGGCATTCTACTAAGATGCATTGGGATAGACCAGGTTGAAAAGGTTCTACAAGAATTCCACATTGAAGTAGCTAGAGGTAATTTTTCTCCAAGAGTGACTGCACTCAAAATCATGAAAGTAGGTTATTACTGGCCTAGAGTGTTTAGTGACTATTACACATGGATCAAAAGGTGTAAGAATTGTGCATTCTTCAAAGGAAAAGAGAGGTTAGCAGCACTTCCATTGCAACCAATTTTAGGAGACCAATCTTTCATGCAATGGGGATTGGAATTCATTGGAGTCATCAATCCAAATTCAAGCTAGGGCCACAAATGGATTTTGACAGCAACCGATTATTTCACCAAGTGGACCGAGGTAGTGGCACTCGAAGAAACAAATAAGACTAACATCCTGGATTTATATGAGGGGATAGTCACAAGATTTGGGGTGCCATCCACCATCATATCAGACAATGCTTCGGAATTTATAGGTTCCAATATAACAATATGGGTTGATAAAAATGGGACTTATTTGCATACTTCATCAAACTATTACCCCCAAGGTAATGATCAGTGTGAGTCCACAAATAAAAACCTGCTGAACATCATCAGGAGAACTCTTGATGACAATCAAAGGACCTGGCACATAAGGATCAAAAATGCCTTATGGGATGATAGAATAACACCCAAGAGATCTACAGGAAGCTCTCCATTCAAGCTTGTCTATGGGAAAGAAGCAGTGTTGCCTATATCACTTGAATTACAAGCATTGGAGCTTGTGTAGCAGCTAGAGATGTCTAAATTTGGACCAATGGATGCTAGGTACATGGAGCTGATGGAATTAGAAGAGACCCAAAAACAAGATCTCCAAGCATTGCAGAAGAATCAGGATTCAATCATCATATGCTTTGATAATAAGGAAAAAGCAAGGACCTTCCAGGAAGGGGCCCTGATTTTGAAATGGGATACAAATTGAGAAAAACTAGGTAGACATTCTAAGTTCGATGCCATGTGGAGTGGCCCCTATATGATAACAAGATGCAAAAGCAACAATACTTTCTAATTGTTTACATTGGAGGGAAAAGAGTTGCAAATTCTAGTAAACGGTATCTATCTTAAGCACTGCTACTAAAAGGGAAGTCTCACCCTGTACATATCAGTTCAATTTCTATTTCCTCTAAGTGCTTCTGTACATTTTCTTGTTGTAGTGTAGATTACTTTTCTCCTAAGTGCTTTACATGCTCTGCATGTTCCATTTGGAGCATATATGATTTAAATTTTTTACATAGTCGTGGTGTTGTTTTGTTGCTCTTGTGCAATTCATTAAGAAAAACATATGAAACCCTATTTTAAAACAATTTTCTAATCTCAGAAATCTTAATTTGGAGATTTTATTATGAAATTTAAGAGCACAAGTGGTCGAACCATGAACTAGAGGTAGAAATAGTATCATCCTGTTATTCTTGACTCCATGCCCAATAGATACGACAAAGCAACTGATCTCTTCATCTAGCAGGCAGATGTCCCCGTGAGTTGCCAAATTGTTATCCATATTTTTCCCTGAGCTAAATATTGTATCAAATCACAACCCATCATGGAAGGAGACAAATATAAATCATTTCAACCCTGTAAATTGGTTACAAACATATTCAAAAATGAATTGGAAGAAGTAAAGAAAGAGAAAAGGGTCTTGTACAGAAACAAATGACTCTATTAGGCCGTTCATATGCTTTAAATCCATTCTCCAAGTTACATGAAGGCTTAACTATGGGATAATAGGGTTAGAAAAGCAGGAAAGATGCTACAAAGGAGCTAGAGGCAAGAAGAAGGAAGAACGACGAATATTCAAAGTCCTCAGGCTCGAAACGGTTCAGGATAAAGCCCAAAAATGACTAAGTGTGGAGGAGGTAGCGAAAGACACCATGTGTCCTAACGGTGCTTCTCTAAAGTGAATCTAAAAAAATGGAGCTCAAACTTACACCAGCCCTCTACATAGCAAATGGTCAAAGAGAGTCAAGGGGTGGAGAGGAAAAGCTTCAAAAATGGTTAAGTATGAAAGTGTAAGCAGAGATTGCCAAGTGTCAGCATGGCGCATCTCCAAGAGATGGTCCCCGAGTAGAGACCCAAACGAGAACAAGCTCACCACATAGCCTAAAGCCTAAAAATGAGAGGGACCATTAAAAAGTCCACAGAGAAGTGGAATCCAACACGTGTCAACTTGATTCTCCTCCAAGGGAAACTTTGGGTCAGGTTTGCAAACAAGCGTGGTGCCTCCACATGTACCTCAAAGGGGGCAAGGTGAGTTGAATAGTCCATGTATAAGACAATAGGCAGAGGTTGCCAATGTCTTAAGGGTGTTGTTTCAAGGGGAAAATGGAAAAAATGTTCTCGATTGAGCACGAGAGTGACACATGTCCCAAGGGAAGGCGAGAAGTCATGGAAATGTTCATTTTTGCCACTTATTACAATCAAAAGTAGTAAAAGTTACAAAATGGCCCACAACTCTACTAAGGAAAAAGTCAGCATTTAGACCCAAGTCAAAGCCAAGGCGGGGAGTCGGGGAAAAGGGTGAAAATTTTCCTTTCATCCAAAAGGCACAAAAGTAAAATGGGAGCACATTTCCCATCCAACCAAAAGGAGCCACGTGTCCATGCAGAAAAGATAGATCATGGACCCGCAGACTCAATTTTTATTCTAATCTGGCTACCACGTGTCCCAAACCAAAAGGTGGACCCCTTTTTCAAATTGTTTTCCCACCCATTTGTACAAAATTGATGCCAAATTCAAAGGGGCATATCTTTTGACCCAAGACTCGAAATATTACAAATCTGAAACCTTTGGAAAGATCTTGATGTCATCTCCACCATGGTAGTCTGAAAATTTAATTTTGAATAGGTTAGGTAAGAGGAAAATGGTGAAACATCTTCACACCCTAAATGTAGGATTATCAGTCTCAACGACCAGATCACGTTCAATCTATTTCTACCGTTTCCTCTTCCTTCAAGGCGCTGAACCAAGGATCGATGTAGAAAAGATGGATTTGGGGAAGATTTTAGCAGAAGCATTAATAGCAGTTTTTGAGCTTCAACTTGCATTTTCCCACTTATCTCTCTATTTCTTCTCTGTGATTGAATCTATAAATATGGGGGCAAGTTTCATTGTAAAGGATTGGATATTCTTACTTTTACAAGCTCCCTTCTCCATTTGGAAAAAGATTTGTGAGGTTCAGGCATTAAATTAAAATTGTAATACATTTATGCCTTTCGGCTATTTTGTAATGAACTGTATCAATCTATAGAGAAATTAAATTTATTTATGATCGATCTTAGATCCTTCTTATTTCTTTTTCTTCTAGCTGGTCTCTCATTACAGATCTGGCTAACTGTGCTTGTTTATTATATGCATTTTATTGGTTTTTGTCAAAGGAAAACTAAGTGTTCATCATTCCTTTAGTGCATCACCTAGTAGATTAACTATTTATTATTTCTTGTATTCTTGTATTCCTGTCTCCTTGGCAAGTTTTAGATTAGGTATAGAAATAGATCCTTTGAAAATCCTCATGCATGCACTTGAAAAGAGGGATGAGGAACCAACCTTTAATCATGAGATATTTTCAATTTTTACAGGGTCCCATGCCTTAGGAAAACTTCAATGTTATACAATCACACCAAATTACTCTTTCCTAGAAAAATAGACCTATAAAACTCATTTGGGGGTGCTTTGATTTCACACTAAGAGGAACTTCTCTGGGGTCCATGGAAGTACACTTACCATATGTTGCTGTCACTTTAATATTCATCTCATTCATGACTTCTAAAGGCATGACATTGCATGATGACCTTGAGTCAAACATACAGTTGTGCAACAGTCTGTCCTTAATGATGAAAGTGCTGAAGAATGGATCCACATTCAGCTAAGAGTCCACTAAGGATGTCCCCAAATAGACCTCAGGTGGTTCACCTAGTTCTTCAAATGTTGGTGGTGGCTGTAATTCTTCAATGATTGGAGCAGTCTCCATAATATTTACATCTCTGCCTAGGGCAATCTTCTCTTCTTTCAACCCCAAGTATTCAAATGCTCTCTTTTTGTGCTTAGGAATCCTAAGCAACTCAACAATTAGAGTAGATATTTTTATTTGACTTAAAACTTGGGCAATGTCAGATGGGACATTCTTTGGCAAGGTAGTATTAGAATGAAAGCTAACACACTCATTAGGTGGTATAGGATTTTTGATGGCTTGGGCCTAAAAAGGGCTATGATTTTTGTTTGAAAATGCAGGGATTTTGGCAGATGCATCTTTTCTAGGAGCCTCTTTAGGAATGTTTGAAAGTAAGGGAGATTTTTTCTTGGCTTAAGGCCCTGTTCCTTTGACAACCTTACTTTTTGTGTTATATTCCTTCTCTTGAGAAACAACAACATTCATCACTAACTTCTTATCTTCCACAAATGGAATTCCTCCATCATACTTCTTTATCATTAAATATCTTAAATATTCAAAGTCATTATTGGGCAAGTCAAAATCCTATAAAGTATCTACTTCTAAAGTATGAGAGGGAGGAAGAATAGGTACCCTATGAATGTAGTCCCAAAAATTTCCAATAGTCCGGGCACTTATCACCTTAGTTTAAGTTGCCCCTTGTTGTGAGCTCGTGGAACAACCCATCATGCAGACATCATGATCATTATCATCATTTGTTTCTTCTTCTTCTTCTTGCTGATATTATTCACAAGGAGCATGATGCATGAAACATCTATCACACTAATTAATGACATCTGTCTCCTCAAAAACAACAACTTTGGCAGCCAAAGGTTTAGGCACCATTCTGTGTTCGCTTCCTTGGGGATGCCTACTTCAAAATCCAATAGGTCCCTTTCCTCTATCATAAGATTTTGGTTTGATTTGTAAACCTATCTAGGTTTTGTTTCTTGTGTTGACCTTGTGAGATCTTCCCAATTCCTTTCTCATCATGGGCTAGTTTGTACGAAATTTATTTGAAAATGCCTAGAAAAGTTTTCGCAACTTCTTCCAAATCAGCTACCTTGCATGCTTGAGATTTTTCTAGTTTATTAGCTTCACACCATCCCTCTTAGGAGGTTTTTCAATTGCCTTGATATTGTTCTCAATTTACAAAACCATGGTGAAGGCCTACCTCAAATTAGTAGGGTTCTTGTCCCTTAAGTAATATGCAGCCTTTTTATCAAATGCATCAAAATATTTGATCAAACATGACTCATCACAAGGTCTTATTAAACCTTGTGTTGAAATCATGTACTAACTCATTAGTATTCTTTTTGATGTTTTCAAATTCTATCAAAAGAAATCTAGGGTCAATTTTATCACCATAATAAAATCTAAATGCATTTCTCTTCTCTGTCCAAGAATCAATGGAATTGTTTGACAAAGCTTTATACCACTCTCTTACATCCTCTTCCAAAGTATGGGATAAACAGTTTTGATATTTACATCTTCATGTTCAATCTCCAAGTTTTCCATCATATTAAAAAAAAGATTTAGATGTTGATCACCAGTTATAGCGTTAATTTCCTTGGAACTTTGGCAATCTACTCCTTACTTCTTGAGGAATTGCATTTGTATCTAACAAGCCATTTCCACAAAATTTATAGGTCCAAAGGGTGTTTACAACAAAATGGGGTCTGGGTGGGGGCTGGGGCATGTTGAAATCAATGATGTTGATGCTGGAGGGGTGACAAATTGATAAGTGGTAGAGGGTGTTTGGAACATAGGAGTATAAATTAAAAAATAGATATTCCCCAAAGGCCTTGTCTCTTGGAAATCCCTAACAACCTATGAAAAGATAGGTGCAGAATGTGAAGAAAAAGTTTCAAAATCAAATGAAGGACCTTATCCAGTTGGAGAATTCAATTCCAAAAATATGTTAACTGTATTCAGAATCACTTAAATGGAAGTCTTCAATGATAGGCCAATGACTTTCATCAATGGAGATCCCCTTTCTTGTTTGTTGAGTTTCAAAAGCTCTCAAGACTTTACTTCCTTCTGATTTTACTTTTACTAGATTTGGAAATAGTGTCCTAGCAAGATCTCGAGCAAAGAAATATCTTCATCCTTCCATAATTGCAAATTTTAGTAACAAAACTCACTTGGTAGAGGTTAATACTAGGTACTCATCAGGAAATAGATCAACAGGGATTTGCCACTAAGGATTTCCACCTTAGTTTGTACAAATGTACTAAACTATGATTTTCCAAATGTCTGTCAATACTAGCACTTGAAATGGAAAGATCTAACCTTTCCTTTACCAAAAATTTATAAGTGAATACTGGTGCTAAAAAATTGTATAGACTAAAAAAGTTACATAGAGCACCATGGGTATGAGTATGAATTGCTTCCATGGCACCAACGCCACTTAGGTGTTGTTGACAGGCTAAATGGATATGAACTGGGAGAAAATTAACAACTCAGTCTCAGCAATGCAAATTAGTGCCCTCATAAATTTAAAACAATCCCTAGCAATGGCAGCACTTAGGTGTTGTTGATGGGCTAAATGGATATGAACTTGGAGAAAATCAACAAATTAGTCTCAGCAATGCAAATTTAGTTCCCAGACAATTTAAAACAATCCCTGACAATGGTGCCACTTAGGTGTTGTTGACGGGATAAATGGATATGAACTGAGAGAAACTAAACAAATCATTCTCAAAAATGTAAATTAGTTCCCAGAAATTCAAAACAATCCTTGAAAATGATGCCACTTAGGTGTTGTTGACGAGCTAAATGGATATGAACTGGGAGCAAAATGAATAAATCAGTCTCAGCAATGTAAATTCATTCCTGACAATTTAAAAAAAATCCCTAGAAACGGCGCCACTTAGGTGTTGTTAACAAGATAAATGGATATGAACTGGGAGAAAATCAACAGATAAGTCTTGGTAATGCAAATTAGTTACCCACCAATTCAAAAGAATACCTGACAATGACACCAGTTAGGTGTTGTTGACGGGGATAATATGGTTATTAACTGGGAGAAAATCAATAAACCAGTCTCAGCAATACAAATTAGTTCCAAGCAATTAAAAAAAATCTATCAGCAATGGCACCACTTAGGTGTTATTGACAGGCTAAATGGATATGAACTGGGAGAAAAATCAACAAATCAGTCTCAGCAATGTAAATTATTTCCCAAAAACTCAAAACAATCCTCAACAACATTTCCACTTAGGTGTCGGTACCCAAATTGATTACCCCTCAAAGTTTCAGCAACATCACAAGTTTTGGAATGAATCTTAGAGACAAATAGATCATGGTGAGTCATTTCATAGTTGGGGATTGGGATTCTAACTACCCTTCTATCATTCAGATGTGAAGAAATGGATAACACCCTCAATAGGATTTGATCTATCCTCACTAGTTTAGGTTGTGCCTTTCAACCAAGGTAAGAGAACCCTTTTGTAGCCTATTATTTATGTAGGAGGTGGGAATATCCTTCCTAATGATGTTGTTAAGGAGACCTTGGAAAAAATATGATCAATACAACAAAATCTAACTCTCATGAGTTATCACTCTAGATAGTGGAGATATTTTCTGGGAAAGGTTCAGGCCACTAAATACATTTGAAATCCTGATTGTTTTTTGTATGCTTTGGTAAAGGATATTATGCATTTGTGCATACACATAGGACAAAATAGGGGTGTAGTATGGGTAGGACTAGTTGTTTTAAATGAATTTTTGGTAAGAGGTGAGGTTAGGATTAACTTGATTCACCGAATCCTTGAGAAATCTTACAAAATGGAAGGTATAGACCAACATAATTCCACATAAACAGTTAAAATGTTTCTTTAACTAGAATATGTGCCTTCATTGGAGGCCCAGATTAACACTTTTTCATACAATATATGAGACTCTAACATGAAGCTTTGAGTTGGAAGACCCAACAAAAACATCAAGATTTGCACCAAATCAAGCCTGTGGTACACCCAGAGGCTTACAAACAATCTCTATCAAACAAATGAAAGAAAAGTGATTTTAAATCATTTATTTCACTCTCAGATGAAGGCTCTTCTGAGATGTGAAATTTTGGATTCCACTAAATTATCACAAGGATTGAGCCCTGTGTGATTAGAACATATTTTAATACAATATTGGCAACAGGAACAAGAAAAACTATTTGCATACACTTAGAGATTAAAAAAACACATTTTTCTCAAGATCAACACATTATAACTTGAGTCAGATCAAATTTATCGGCAGGGGTAAGTTTCTAGAACAATATCAGAGCTTGTTAATGGTTGTACACTCACAACCACCTTAACACAATCAAATTTGATACAAAAGAGATATACAAGCTTCTAAAAAAACAATTATCACGGAATTACAACACCCCAATGTTTACACAAGTGCATATACTTGAACTCACGGTATGATTGGATAACATGGGTACTATATCTAAGTTGTGGGACTTGCTACTTGAGATAGAACTCTAGAGAAAATTGGTTCTTGCTCCTAAACTACCTACCATAATCTACTCTAATGCAGGTAAAACTATCTTTTCTAATCTAAGCTTTTTAAGGGACCAAGGAGAGAGAATGCATGAAAATGAAAGCCTACACTAAAGCAGTGATACACAAGAGAATGAGGGGTGTGAGATTATTCTTCCAATGGTGAAAAATAGAAGTAAAATAGATACTAGAAGGGGTATCTGAATCAAGTGATCATATCCGCTAATATTGCCAAGAGTCACATCAAGCTTTATATTGACCCCAGTTGACATTTTGTACTCTCTTCACCGCTCATCTAAGAGTCCTATTACCCCATTTTGCATTGTCAAGAAGCTACTAAACCTAAAAATTTAGGTTTCATTTTCAGCTTGCCATTTAAACCCCGAGGAATAAAATCACTACAACAAAAAGTCCCTTTTGACCATAATTATTCCAAAAAAATTCTACATTTTAAGAAAATTGTAGAATATTTGTGGACATTCTATGTAATTTTTTTTTTAAAATTAGATATTGGGGGTATTCGACAATTTTATTTTGGTGATTATAATTTTTAGAAAAATCACATCTTCAAAGATTCTTTATAGCAAATCCACATTTTTTATTAAAAATTAAAATAACATTTGTCACCCACCGCAATTGCTCTTAAAGACAAATTTAAAATACTTAACATGAAGTTATATTATTCTTGAAATACCACATTAAATACTTTGAAAATTCCACATTACCCACAATTTAAAATTTTTCACATATTTTAAAAAGACTTATATCATTTTTTATAAAACACTTGAAATAATGGATTAATAAATAAATATTTTTATCATAACATATATTAAAGATATTAACAAAAATTATAATTGAATAAAAATACATTAATAGTGTCTAAACATTGTAAAATTTATTATAACAAAAACATTCCATTCTTACAACTTAAAAAATTCTATTATAACTAATGTAAAATTACAATAGCTTGAAAAAGTCACATTTATAAAATGCTTTAAGTTTTGTATTTTTAATTAAATTTTCCATATTTCAAAATAATGAACAGGAAATTATATCAATATATAAATGCCAAATTTTTACTACAATTATTCCTGTACATTATGCAATTGAAGAGAATTGTATTATATTTGTTTCATATCTACTACAATTTAATTTGTACATTCTTAGATATGTATTGTGGACTACAACTATTTTGATACATTATACAATTCAGAAGAATTGTATTATATTTGGGGCAAATCTATTACGATTTAATTTTGTACGTTTTAAAATATGTATTGTGGATGTTCCACTATTTGAATATAATGTTAGTGATTTGTAGAAAATGGACATCTCTAACTCATGCATTATAAAAGTCCACATTTCCTAGAAAATCTAATTACAAATTATAATTAAATTATCCATCACAAGTGTACTTATTCCAAATAAAATTTAAAATTTGGAAAAATTATAGAATAATGATAGCATCTCTATGATAATTTCATTTATTGATTTTTAGGTGTTGTGGATGTTCCACAATTTACAAAATCCAACCCTTCCTCATATAAAATCTATAGTTTTTAGAAAACAATGTTTAAATGTATCATAAAATTTAGTTTCCAAATTACTTTTTAAAGTCTAATCTAAATTTATATTAATTTTGAAATTTCACATTCAATAATTTGAAAATTGTCACGTTATCTAAATTTCATATTTGTTACACATTTTAACAAAAATTAAGAAAAATTTAAATTAGAATACTAATAAATCTAATTATATAAAAATGTATGATTATTATAGCCTTTTAAAAAAATCACTAATATGATTTATATAAAATTTTATTAATGTAAGAATATAATATTATCTAAAATATTTATTAATTCTATTAGATACTTTTTCATATGAAATTAAAAGACTAATTGTTACATATTTTTAATCCTCATGAATTACCTTTTTTTAATATATAATAAAATTAATTTATGTAATTGAGATACTAAAAAAATTGCCGTAAAAATATTAAATTATACACTTTTAATAAAATATGAAATGTAGTAGAATCAAGTCTTCATACTTATAAGATAGTTTAACTTCCTACCAAGACCTTGCCACATGTTACACCATCATAATTTGAGCCACTTTTATTGAATCTTGAGTTGTCTTCAAATATTCTAAATAGATCTAAGGCTCCATGCCTTAAAAATGATGTAGGCATGTAAGAAAAATTCAAAGAAATAATGCATTCATCATGCATTTTGTAGTGCCCACATTTTTATAGCCTCATTTATCTGTTGACTTCTTTATTCATAGATATGATTTGACATGGATTTGATATATTTTAGAGATTGTGTTATATTATTTGATCTTCATGCACATGTATGGTGATTTGGGTGCATAGAGCTGATTTACTTTTGATTGGTATGTTGGCGCATTTTATTAGATGTGGTGGCTACTAACATATTACTATGTTATTTGGGACCAATTGATCTATGATGGATACATAGTTTAATCACATGTCTTGATGATATGGATTATTCGATTATTGATGAGAACACATGATAACATGGATGTATTTCATTTATATGTATTTCAATGGATAACACATGATGCATTGTGTGAAAGTGTACATATTTCTCAATTACGATTCTATGTTGAAGTTGTGATATCATAGATTTACATGTATAGATTTGATCATTTATTGAGTAGTTGATTTACACTTGTATTGGGCATATGTGTTTAATGTGTGCATTGAGTGTGCAGGTTACAGGGCACATGAGAATGTGCGTTTCAAGTTGGCTACACAAATTGTGCACAAGTGGCCCACGGGAATAAGTCCTAACAATGTTTGTTGTATGAGGCCGTATTGTTTTCTTGTATTATTTGGGCACCATGAGTGACCCTTATTTGTAGTGTTGTATGTCACATAAAACTTATTGCTTTTAGGTTGTTTTATTGTTTTAAGTAAACTATGTTTGGCGAGCTAATGGTCCCCACTTGCATTACGTTTGGTATTTGTGTAAGTTTGTGTTAATTACAGATGATTGGGGTCACATGTGTACCTTTAAGTCGACCCCACATCCTCTACAACTTTGCCTAAATATGGAAAACCATAAATTGTGATGTTTATGGACTTTTAAGATACCCCTTTTAGTTTTTGGAGTTCACTTAGCATGAAAATAAGCCCTTGGACCCTACCTATTAGGTAGGGGGATTTATTTCAAGGCATAAAGGAAGTTTTTGTCAAATTTAGTCTCTCATTTGTCACCATCCCTGTAAGATGGAATAGAATGTGTGTGTTGTAAAATGTTGCACAAACATGTCTCATTTTATTTTTGGGCAATTTTGAAGAAGAGTGTTTAAATGTGAGTTTATCTTTTGTTCTTTTTGTTTTGGGATTCTTTGACTTGGAGGGAAGAGAGTGGTGAAACATTTCACCCCCTCATTGGTGAGAAAAATTGTTTGATTTTCTTGAAATACTCCCTCATGGGGGAGAAAGAGAATGTTTTTTCGGATTTTGCTTGGTGTTTGAAGCCTTTGGGAGCTAGAGTTTTCTTGGAAAAGGAATTGGGAAAAGATTAGATATTTGGAAAGATTGTGGAGGTAGTATATTTGATCTCATTTTATGTTATATGGCATGTTAGATATTATATTTTCTTATAGTAGAATTGCGTGTCTTGTTTCATGTGTTGTATGTTGTTTTACATATGTTATTTTTTATTTTAACCATCCATCATATGGGTTGATCAAATTTGGAGTTTTATTGGGGAAGAGGGACTAATTTTCCCTCTTAAACCTCATGGTTTGATGGGTAAGCCATGTAGGTTATTTTTATTTACCCTCGTATGGTTTGAGGTGGGGAAGGTGGCTCATACGGTTTGTACCCCCTTCCCCATCCTTGGAGAGGAAACCCAATGGGTTTGAAAATCTTTCCAAGGAGGATTTTAGGAAAATGGGTGGAGCAAAAAGGAGGGATTATTTTCTTGGAGGGATAAGGTGGTTTTGTGAAGAATCTTGTAAGTGTGCATCCTATGGTTGGACCACACTCTTTGGAGTTTTGAATGTCTCATATACTCTTCTCCGTTGTTTAGG
Organism: Taxus chinensis; assembly: GCA_019776745.2. Classification (NCBI taxonomy): domain Eukaryota; kingdom Viridiplantae; phylum Streptophyta; class Pinopsida; order Cupressales; family Taxaceae; genus Taxus; species Taxus chinensis. The sequence continues at coordinate 759,620,896 of CM034150.1, read as the reverse complement.
ATGAATATGGGTTTATATTTTTTTCTTTGGTTGATAAATGTTGTGTGCTTGTTTAATGTATGGTTTTGTTTTGTATGTGAATGTACTTTTTGGTTGTGTCTCCCTAAATATTGTGCACATTCATAGAATATAGCTCTCTCTCCCATAGGATTGGGGGAGGCTAGCATGTATTCCAACCTTTGGAAAGACATGTAATGATATCTTTAGGTTGGGTGGTAAAACAAACCTGGTTATCTTGGTGTTGGTTTGTTTGTAAGACACTCAAAGTTGGAGCTGAAGTTTGGAAGATGGTTGGAGGTTCTTGCAATCATGGCTTCTCATTGTTTTCTCCAATTTGTTTGGACACTAATCTCATTGTAATCTCATGGATATGGCTATTTGGTATGTCTCCTTGTGTTGTAAAATTTCCATTTTGTGATTTGGGATTGATTGTAAACTAGTGTTGCATTAGTTTGTGTATGCTCTTTCAATCTTGCAAAAACACCTTATAATGTGGTTTCTTGAGTATTCTTGAGCTTAAGCTCCTTGAAAAATAAATATTGTAAAAGAGATGATACCTTTAATATGAAACTTTTGGATCTCCATTTTGAAAAGAAATTTTGTTTATTAGAGATATGTTTTCCACACAAAAAAATGCAAATGGAATTTCTTTGTTGTTGGATCTCCCTATTGTAGAAATCTGCAATTTTTATTTAGTATTGCATTTGAAAGGAAAGTTAGTGTAATATGGAGCTTGAGGATTAACATTGAATGGAAATATTATCTTTCTTGTAATATATCTCTTTCTTGTAAATATTTGTAACATTATTGAAAGGAATGAAATTAGTTTTGCTTCCTCTCCATGTTAAACTTAATGAATTGATCTCATTACGAAATAAATGTGAATATATTTTCTTCCTTACTTAATTTTAAGCATATTCAAAAACCATCTCTTCTATTGGAAATACTTGGCTATATTCCTTTTTATCACATAAATAAGTAAATCATTTTAATATAGATATATTAAAAAACAATAATTGAGTTTCATACTTCACAACAATAACAAAACAAAAGCTATTGTTTTACAACTTGAAATTAATTTTAACATTGTAAATAATATAAATATATTAGAATTATATTTAAGATAGTTATATTATATAATATAACTATATTATATTAACAAACAATTATACATTAATTAATATATGAATATAGTTATATACTACACTATAATATATTAATGTATATGATAATATATATTATTTATATATATATATATATATATATATATATATATATATATATATATATATATATATATATATATATATATATATATATGTATGTATGTATGTATATCTAATATAATATATATTAAAAAGTTTATAAAATTAAAAAAAATGTAATAATTGAAAGGTTTTTGTGAAGTTTCATATGTTTAACAAAAACAAAGGAAATGGGGAGGGGCCAAGCCCTCCCCAACTTGAGCTAAACCCTACACCAATCCCCCCATCCTCCAAACAAAAACCCACTCACCACACACCAGTCTCGAAAGCCCATACTCCCACACACCCCCACACCCCTTCACAGACCCTTGCACCCACATCTCTTCGTTTAATACAGTATTTATATTATTAATAATATATATAGGTCGATTTTGCTTTCTTATACAAAAATTGGTATGATATATAACCAATAAGAGAAGATATCTGGTTAAGGTCCAAACATACATACATACATACATACATGCATACATACATACATACATACATACATATATATATATATATATATATATATATATATATATATATATATATATATATATATATATATAATAACGAGATTATTCATCAAAAAACTCCTTGAATCCATAACTCCATGGCTCCTCCTCAACCTTCACAAAGAAGAACCAAAATGAAACAAATGAGAAGAGGAAAATAAAGGGAAATAAAATATAAAGATGGATTAGGGAAACTTTAAGGAAAGTTTGAAATCAAGGTGCAAGATTACATTGATTCTAGGGTCCACATTAAATCCTACACTACTTTTAAGTCATGGGTTTTTAAGGGAATAAGCAATAAAATAAAATAAGGTTGTGTGGGGGTTAATTAAATTAAAAGGGGGTGTAGAATTTCAAATGTGACCCTAGTAAATGGTTAGTAGGGTAACCATATTAAGAAATAAATAATTAATTTCAAAATTAGACATGTCGTTAATTAATTTGGTAAATCAAATTTAATTAAATTAATTATTAATGGGGATAGAAAAAGTATAGTAATAGTATTTGTTTACTTAAAAAATATATATACCCCAATTTTTAGTTACATTTTTAGTGTGGTTTCCTATGTCCCAAGGTGGGGCATTACATTTGGTATCAAAGCAATTGTTTGCACATGCAGACACTCTGGGTAAATGATTAATTAGTTAATAATGTTTTAATAACATTAGAAAAAATAACTAAAATATTTCCGTAACCTTTTACAATTTAATAATCCATTTTATTACTTTGTACACAAAATGGCACCTATGATACATCGATTATTAGGGACTTGGGACATGGATCGCCTACACCTGAGCTGCAGGCCCCTGAGTTTGGACCTCATATGTTAGAGGACCTTTAACAGTTGATAGGTGTTGTGCATCAACGCCTTCCACTACCGCAGGAGATGAGAGATGAGGAGATCCAATCAGGAGATGAGGAGCTGATAGGTGAGGACACACACTCAGAGCCACCAGAGCACGATAAATTGAGGTGGCAAAGGTCCCATAGTCCTTCCATTCACCACAAGAGGGTGGCCTTGCGTCATCGTAGCCATTAGCCATTTGGGGATAAATGACCCCATTCACCTATTGGACTATAGCGCCAGGATCGTGACATAGGTAGTGTGATTAGAGACCTTCTTCATTTGCAACCACCTACTTACACCAGCATTATGGATGGATTTGGGGTGAATTCATGCCTCCTCAACCTTGATAGCTTCTTTGTCTTATCCTTTTATGAGATCAATTTCAAATCCAAGTTCACCATACACCTACTCTGAGATTTGACTCGAGATATAATGATCTGGGAGTTGTTGAAGGAGCACTTTAGGGCTCATTATATGTCAGATCATTTCATGCAGAAGAGGATTGATGAGTTTCATGACTTACGACAGGGCTATGACATAGTGACATAGTATTAGAGCATGTTCTTGGATCTTTTTTAGTATGTGGACTACCTACAAGATGAAAAATAATAGGTTAATAGGTTTATTCAGGGCATAAATGGAGACATAGCAAGAAAAATTAGGATGCTATCTCCTCCTATGCTTGAGAAGGCCATTGAGAGGGCCTACCTATCTGAGGAAAACAAGACCAAGGCACATGAACAACAAGATAGGAAGAAGAGAAAATTACAGGAGAAGATGTAGGCCTTTCAGAGGAAAAGGTCACTGGGTATATCATCACCCCCTAGAGGAGGATTTTTTCCTCCTCCAGTAGTATTGAGAGCTCCACAACATCCATATGAGAATACATAGCATCAAGGCCAACAACAACACAGGGCTAGACAAACTAAGAGATTATAGAGAGATGGAGAAGAGGAGGTTTTGGTGGAGCTAGAGATAAGAGATAGGGTACTCAGTAGGTACATTCGAGCTCACACACAACAGTATGCTAGGGTTGGGGTAGTAGGATTACTTCACTAGAGTACAGGATGGACCTCATCTTAGAAGCATACATGAGGATATTTTATTTTTGGGTCATCTGATCTTTATCTATGCATGTGTTTGCACAAACATGCTACCATGGTTATGTAGAAAGCTCCTAGATCTTAGCAAATAGTGGGGGATCTATGACAGTGCCTATCATGTATATGAAGTTGTTGAAAAATTTCAAGATGAGCATTGAGCCAAAATTATTGAGACAACAGGTACTATAAATGGTATTTCTATCTCAGTAATCTTTGAGTTAGGTGCTTAAGATTCTTTTATATCTCCTTCTGTAGTGGACCAATGTGGGCTAGTGGTGGATAGGAAACTAGATAATTGGGAGGTTTAGTTGGCATCTAGGGCCAAACTCTCCTTGAACTCGTATGTGGAGAGTTGTGTACTTGACTTAGGATTCTTTTCCACAAAACTTGACCTCTGAGTTATACCTCTAGAATCCTAACAAGTTGTTTTAGGTATGGATTGGCTGAAGACCAAGCAGGCCAAGATGGATTGCAATAATAAGGTCATCAAGTGTCAGGATGATCTTGGGAGAGAATTAGTTATTTTAGAGATGTAGATTCCTATCTCTTTTTGCATGATCTTGACTAAGAAACTCAAGCAGAGCATACATAAAGGTTTTCAGTTATTTTCTATAACCATTACTGATTGATCAGAGAGAACTCTAGAGCATTCACCCTTAGATTATCTTGTAGTTTTGAGGGATGTGTTTCCAGGAGATCTTCCAGGGTTACCACCCCACATAGAGGTGGATTTCACCATTGATTTAGTGTATGAATCAGCACTAATTTCTAGGGCACCCTATCGGATAATGAATCTAGAGCTTCATGAGCTCAACATATAGTTAGAGGAGTTATTAGAGAAGGGCCTCATTCACCCTAGAGTATCTCCTTGGGGAGTGCCAATCATATTTGTGAAGAAGAAGGACCGTTCATTCATGTTTTGTGTAGACTTTAGATAACTCAACAAAGTCACGAGAAATAATAATTATTCACTACCTAGGATTGGTTACTTGTTTGATCAGATGTGTGGAGCAAGAGAGTTCTCCAAAATTGATCTCAGGTAATGATATCGTAAGTTGCGCATATTAGATTGAGACATTCATAGAGATATATTTTTACACACATTGTGGACATTATGAGTTCACAGTTGTCCCATTTAGTTTGACCAATACCCCAACTATCTTGATGAGCCTCATGAATGTATTATTCATGACCTTTCTTGACCTCTTTGTCTTAGTGTTCCTAATTGATATATTCACATTCCAAGGAGGAAAAATACGATCATTGTAGACAGGTACTATAGGTTTTGAGAGAGCAGAAGTTGTTTAGGAACTTTCAAACAACTTAGCATTACCATCTTAGCATTATCGTTTCTATCATCTTTGCATTACCATCTCTAAATCTCTTATCTTAGGCATATCCATCACATGTTTTAGCATCATCATTACCCAATGACACACTGTTGTGTTTCGGTTCACACTCGACTATTGACGACATATTTCACATGAACCTCACACACTTAATAATATGTCATACACAATGCATCTATTCTTATATTTCATGTCATAAATCGTACATTCTACATTTAGAAATCATCATTTTATCATTCCACATTTATACATCATACATAATACTAGTCTTCATCATACATACATCCATTATCCACAACTCTATCATTACATACTAAATAGTGCATATTTTACACTTTTTAGTCTCCATACACTTTTTGCATTTACATACATCATACATTTTACTCATCACATGGTTGTCTATTATGATTAGAAAAACTACATAGTTGTCTACACATTGTACTCACTACCGTATGACACACTTTAGTTCCTCATTCCATACTCTACTGCCAAGTGTATACAAATAAAAGTGACCTTATCTTCATCACATGTTTATCATCCGATCTTCCATCATGTTAAATTTATAGGTTAGTGACATATGCTATAGGCTAAAAGGTCACCTTTCCATCATCTTTTAGTGGTATATGCTTTAGGATATATCACCGCTCCCTCAAATCATCTTATAGTTGCATATTATTTATGCTACATCACCACTCTACCTTTATTCATCATGTAGTAGTATAATATTTAGGCTACATCATCACTCTTATCATCATCTTGTTGTGATATACGCTTTTGCTATAAGGCTGATGTACACATCCTCTCTAGGTCACATTTCATAATACACATACACATTCCTCATAGTGTGTAAGACACAACACACACTTTGACCATTTCCCGATTAAGCACTCTCATTTATGGTTCAATATTGACTGCGGAGGGGTAAAATTAAATGAACCTCATTGCATACATTTCCTTTCACTCTGGGGGCACACATCTCCCCCCATGCTTTTTGAATTCCATTCCATCCATCCATCGCATATTGTATATTTTGGTCACTTTTATTCTTTCTTACTTTTACTTGTATATGGTCGTCTTATTACAGATGCTGTAGTGCCCACTCTTCTTTGACATTATTTTTCTATGAAAATTTTGTTTTAGCTTATTAGAGACATGGAAATTTTTATGATAATTAAGATAGCATGTTGTTAGGTTGGACAGTGTGATTATTATGGGGTTTTGGCTCATATTATGGATTCGATGGATTCCTATCTGACTTTGATATAGAATGCTATTAATGATGATGATTAGTGATATTTTGGCATACGTTGACTTTTTGGAATCATTATAGTGGTGATCATGTTAGATGATTCGATTAACCATAAGAGCATATTGATTTTATGTTTTATTTATAATGTGATGAAAACAGGTGAGTAGTAGTATGTTGTTGAATGTGTATAAACAGATATAAGTTGCAATAACTGTGTATGAAATACATGGTTTTCATAAGTTATAGATTGAGTTAGATGGTTCATAATTGTGAATAATTTATTTAGTATATAATATATCAATTATGAAAATGAGGCAATTAGATTAAATGGTGATGTTATTTCATAAATAATATATGTGTTTTAATTTCATGATGTATTAATATGGCCTTGATGCTGAAGGTGGTATTTTCTTGGTTGTATGTAGGAATTGCAATCACAATAAACAAAAAAGGGACTAAGAGAATTACTGTGGAAGAATAGTGAGTGTTTATAACATGCTAACCTTGGTATTTGTCTTTGTATTTTTGTGAGTTTTTGTTTTTCTTGTCATGTTTTTTAAGAGGTCTCAAATGGGGAGTATATTCATATGTGATCATGGGAAGAATGTTGTGATTTTCTATTTTATTTATTTAATTTATTTATGTATATGTTTTTATTAAATTAGAAGGTTTCCTTAGTTTACTATTCTTATTAGTGTACCACTTGTTTAGGTTAATTAACTATGTGAAAAATGCTAATTAGGAGATGTGACAAAAGGGGCATTGAATGTGGTAGATAGTCCTTAGTTCTTCATGATTTAGGATATATTTTATTTTGATTTTAATTTTTGTACCCAACCCAATTTCAAATCTTGGATTTGCGCTTTGAGCCCATTTTTTGAGGCTATTGTGACAAGTTATACATTTCCCATACTCCTTAAACTGTCCCACCAACCCAACCTATGATATGAGGGTTCAAATTTAGCCCTCACTATGTGTTTTTGAAGAAAAATTTGGCAATTAATTCCACCTATTTACTTGCCCTCGTAATTGTTTCCTTGGAAGTATGGAGTAGAGATTTTCGTGTAAGAATGAGATTGTCATACCCTTACCTTACTTGTTTATGGAGTCTTAGAGTATGTGTTTGACTTGTGAGATTCATTGCAATAAAATGATGTGGAATCCTACATGGAGCCACCTCACCATCCTCTCCACCATATTATATTTATTCGAATTTCTTTTTTATTTTTGGTGGTTACTTGCTTGGGAATTTGGAGGAGATTGAATAGGAAAATTTTCTTGTACTTGGAAATAAGCTTGAAGTATTTTTTCTTAAGGATTGAAGGGGATTTCAATGGAATGGTAGGGTCTTATACCTTATATTTTAGTTTTCTTATATTGTGTATTATGTTGTTGGTTATATGAATGCATGTGATTGTGTATGGGATTGGGTAGATTTTTCCATAATGCTGGTGTAGGGATAGAAAAATGGGACCATTTATGGAAGTAAAATTGAGTGGGTGAATAATTTGTGGAGGGAGTGTGGGAAGGGTAATCGACCTATGCTGAGTTAAATGAAAACTATATCATTTTTCATCTTGAAATTGGAGAGATAAGGAGTCTTGTTGTGTGTGTGTTAGGGCACTTGAAGGTTTTAGGTGCATCCCTATCCCACTTGGGAGGCATAAGGAGATGGACAACATGTTTCCTTCTTCGTATGCTTAGTTTTTTATCCTATGTGTTGTAATATATTGCAAGTTTTCTTCTTTGTGTTATTACATCTTAAGTGTTTCATACTTTTGTCTGTGTTTGTGTTGTTGAAGCCATTTGTTTTGGGTTGTTATGGTTGTAAACATTCTTTATTTTTCCATTATTGGTGCTCAGGGGCCAATGAGAAGGTAGAATATACCTTCTCATTGGAATAAAGTTGAGAAGTGAGTTTTGCCTATGTTCCCTTCCTTTGCTATTTTGTTTAAGATGGAGGAATGAAAAAAAGGAGTTGTAAGTTTGTTCATGGGATGAAGTTGTAGTTGAGTATTTAAAATGAAATAGATATTTATTATAAGAAAAAACCCCACATGTTGTCTCAAATTTTGTGTGGAGGGTATTTTATAATTGAATTTTAAGGTTGAGTTTCATTTAAATGAACAATTAAAAACTTGTTATGAGTTAGCAAGCCATGAAATGTGTATGATTGAAAGTTACATCTCACTAAATTTTAATCTCCTTTGCATTAGATTGAGTTTTGAATCTAAAACTTAAAGCAAGTTTGCATTTTATTAAAATCTGAAATGGTTCTCTCTAAAATAGAAAGGCATATGGTTGAAATAAGGAAATTGTAAGTTGCACTTTATTGGAAATGTAACTAATTTTAATATGGAATTTAACTTAAAAGTATGCATTTTATTTTCAATTTGAAATTATTATACTTGAAATAGAAATACATGGAAACACATGGAAGTGTATGAGTTGTCTCTCTTTTCTTTAATGCTCTTATTATTCCTTATAATTATTAGAGGAGTATATATTTGGGTGTTGTGTACATTCATTTCTTTTTTTAAATGGTCGAATTTAATTATTGTGGATATAAATTCTACAATAGTACAAAATAAAATTATACAATTAGTTTCCTACTGTTCAAAGAAATAAATTTGTTATAAGCATATCGATGCTATGTTTTATTTATAATGTGATGAAAATAGGTGAGTGGTAGTATGTTGTTGAATGTGTATAAACAGATATAAGTTGCAATAATTGTGTATGAAATACAAGGTTTTCATAAGTTATAGATTGAGTTAGATGGTTCATAATTGTGAATAATTTATTTAGTATATAATTTATTAATTATGAAAATGATGCAATTAGATTAAATGGTGATGTTATTTCATAAATAATATATGTGTTTTAATTTCATGATGTATTAATATGGCCTTGATGCTGAAGGTGGTATTGTCTTGGTTGTATGTAGGAATAGCAATCACAACAAACAAAAAAGGGACTAAGAGAATTACTGTGGAAGAATGCTGAGTGTTTATAACATGGTAACATTGGCAGTTGTTTGTGTAATTTTGTGAGTTTTTGTTTTTCTTGTCATGTTTTTTAGGAGGTCTCGAATGGGGAGTAAATTCATATGTGATCATGGGAAGAATGTTGTGATTTTCTATTTTATTTATTTAATTTAGTTACGTATATGTTTTTATTAAATTACAATGTTTCCTTAGTTTAATATGCTTGTTAGTGTACCACTTGTTTAGGTTAATTAACTATGTGAATAATGCTAATTAGGAGATGTGACAAAAGGGGCATTGAATGTGGTAGATAGTCCTTAGTTCTTCATGATTTAGGATATATTTTATTTTAATTTTAATTTTTGTACCCAACCCCAAAATCAAATCTTGGATTTGGGCTTTGAGCCCATTTTTTTAAGGCTATTGCGACTAGTTATACATGTCCCATACTCCTTAAAACTCTCCCACCAACCGAACCTATGATATGAGGGTTCAAATTTAGCCCTCACTATGTGTTTTTAAAGAAATATTTGGCAATTAATGCCACCTATTTACTTTCCCCTCGTAATTGTGTCCTTGGAAGTATGGAGTAGAGGTTTTCATGTAAGAATGAGATTGTCATACCCTTACCTTACTTGTGTATGGAGTCTTAGAGTATGTGTTTGACTTGTGAGATTGATTGCAATAAAATGATGTGGCATCCTACATGGAGCCACCTCACCATCCTCTCCACCATTTTATATTTATTGGAATTTCTTCGTTATTGTGATGGTTACTTATTAGGAATTTGGAGGAGATTGAATAGGAAATTTTCTTGGACTTGGAAATAATCTTGAAGTTTGTTTCTTAAGGATTGAAGGGGATTTCAATGGAATGTTATGGTCTTATACCTTATATTTTAGTTTTCTTATATTGTGTATTGTGTTGTTAGTTATATGAATGCATGTGATTGTGTATGGGATTGGGTAGATTTTGGCATAATGCTGGTGTAGGGAGAGAAAAATGGGGTCATTTATGGAGGTAAAATTGAGTGGGTGAATAATTTGTGGAGCGAGTGTGGGAAGGGTAATCCACCTATGCTGAGTTAAAAGGAAACTATATCATTTTTCATCTTGAAATTGGAGAGATAAGGAGTTTTGTTGTGTGTGTGTTAGGGCACTTGAAGGTTTTAGCTGCATCCCTATCCCACTTGAGAGGCATAAGGAGATGGAAAACGTGTTTCCTTATTCGTTTTGCTTAGTTTTTTATCCTATGTGTTGTAATATATTGCAAGTTTTCTTCTTAGTGTTATTACATCTTAAGTATTTCATACTTTTGTCTGTGTTTGTGTTGTTGAAGCCATTTGTTTTGGGTTGTTATGGTTGTAAACATGCATTATTTTTCCATTATTATTGCTCGGGGGGCCAATGAGAAGGTAGGATATACCTTATCATTGGAATAAAGTTGGGAAGTGAGTGTTGCCTATGTTCCCTTCCTTTGCTATTTTTGTGGAAGATGGAGGAATGAAAAAAAGGAGTTGTAATTTTTTTCATGGGATGAAGTTGTAGTTGAGTATTTAAAATGAAAGACATATTTATTATAAGAAAAAAACCCCACATGTTGTCTCAAATTTTGTGTGGAGGGTATTTTATAGTTGAATTTTAAGGTTGAGTTTCATTTAAATGAGCAATTCAAAACTTGTTATGAGTTAGCAAGCCGTGAAATGTGTATGACTGAAAGTTGCATCTCACTAAAGTTTAATCTCCTTTTCATTAGATTGAGTTTTGAATCTAAAACTTAAATCAAGTTTTCAGTTTATCAAAATCTGAAATGGTTCTCTCTAAAATAGAAAGGCATATGGTTGAAATAAGGAAATTGTAAGTTGCACTTTATTGGAAATTTAACTAATTTTAATATGGAATTTAACTTAAAAAGTATGGATTTTATTTTCAATTTGAAATTGTTATACTTGAAATAGAAATACATGGAAACACATTGATGTGCATGAGTTGTATCTCTTTTCTTTAATGCTCTTATTATTCCTTATAATTATTAGAGTATATATTTGGGTGTTGTGTACATTCATTTATTTTTTTAAATGGTTGAATTTAATTATTGTGGATATAAATTACACAATAGTACAAAATAAGATTATACAATTAGTTTCCTACTGTTCAAAGAAATAAATTTGTTATGACCATATTGATGTTATGTTTTATTTATAATATGATGAAAATAGGTGAGTGGTAGTATGTTTTTGAATTTGTATAAAGAAATATAAGTTGCAATAATTGTGTATGAAATACATGGTTTTCATAAGTTATAGATTGAGTTAGATGGTTCGTAATTGTGAATAATTTATTTAGTATATAATTTATTAATTATGAAAATGATGCAATTAGGTTAAATGGTGATGTTATTTCATAAATAATATATGTGTTTTAATTTCATGATGTATTAATATGCCCTTGATGCTGAAGGTGGTATTGTCTTGGTTGTATGCAGGAATTGCAATCACAACAAACAAAAAAGGGACTAAGATAATTACTGTGGAAGAATACTGAGTGTTTATAACATGGTAATATTGGCAGTTGTTTGTGTATTTTTGTGAGTTTTTGTTTTTCTTGTCATGTTTTTTAGGAGGTCTCGAATGGGGAGTAAATTCATATGTGATCATGGGAAGAATGTTGTGATTTTCTATTTTATTTATTTAATTTAGTTATGTATATGTTTTTATTAAATTACAATGTTTACTTAGTTTACTATGCTTGTTAGTGTACCACTTGTTTAGGTTAATTAACTATGTGAATAATGCTAATTAGGAGATGTGACAAAAGGGGCATTGAATGTGGTAGATAGTCCTTAGTTCTTCATGATTTAGGATATATTTTATTTTTATTTTAATTTTTGTGCCCAACCCCAATTTCAAATCTTGGATTTGGGCTTTGACCCCAGTTTTTGAGGCTATTGCGACTAGTTATACATGTCCCATACTCCTTAAACTCTCCCACCAACCGAACCTATGATATGAGGGTTCAAAGTTAGCCCTCACTATGTGTTTTTAAAGAAAAATTTGGCAATTAATGCCACCTATTTACTTTCCCTCGTAATTGTGTCCTTGGAAGTATGGAGTAGAGGTTTTCATGTAAGAATGAGATTGTCATACCCTTACGTTACTTGTGTATGGAGTCTTAGAGTATATGGTTGACTTGGGAGATTGATTGCAATAAAATGATGTGGCATCCTACATGGAGCCACCTCACCATCCTCTCCACCATTTTATATTTATTGGAATTTATTTGTTATTTTGGTGGTTACTTGTTGGGAATTTAGAGGAGATTGAATAGGAAATTTTCTTGGACTTGGAAATAATCTTGAAGTTTGTTTCTTAAGGATTGAAGGGGATTTCAATGGAATGGTATGGTCTTATACCTTATATTTTAGTTTTCTTATATTGTGTATTGTGTTGTCAGTTATATGAATGCATGTGATTGTGTATGGGATTGGGTAGATTTTGGCATAATGCTGGTGTAGGGAGAGAAAAATGGGGTCATTTATGGAGGTAAAATTGAGTGGGTGAATAAATTGTGGAGGGATTGTGGGAAGGGTAATCCATCTATGCTGAGTTAAAAGGAAACTATATCATTTTTCATCTTGAAATTGGAGAGATAAGGAGTTTTTTTGTCTGTGTGTTAGGGCACTTGAAGATTTTAGGTGCATCCCTATCCCACTTTTGAGGCATAAGGAGATGGACAACATGTTTCCTTATTCTTTTTCTTAGTTTTTGATCCTATGTGTTGTAATATATTCCAAGTTTTCTTCTTAGTGTTATTACATCTTAAGTGTTTCATACTTTTGTGTGTGTTTGTGTTGTTGAAGCCATTTGTTTTGGGCTATTATGTTTGTAAACATTCTATATTTTTCCATTATTAGTGCTCTGGGGCCAATGAGAAGGTAGGATATACCTTCTCATTGGAATAAAGTTGGGAAGTGAGTGTTGCCTATGTTCCCTTCCTTTGCTATTTTGTTTAAGATGGAGGAATGAAAAAAATGAGTTGTAAGTTTGTTCATGGGATGAAGTTGTAGTTGAGTATTTAAAATGAAATAGATATTTATTATAAGAAAAAACCCCACATGTTGTCTCAAATTTTGTGTGGAGTGTATTTTATAATTGAATTTTAAGTTTGAGTTTCATTTAAATGAACAATTCAAAACTTGTTATGAGTTAGCAAGCCATGAAATGTGTATGATTGAAAGTTACATCTGACTAAAGTTTAATCTCCTTTGCATTAGATTGAGTTTTGAATCTAAAACTTAAATCAAGTTTGCATTTTATTAAAATCTGAAATGGTTCTCTCTAAAATAGAAAGGCATATGGTTGAAAGAAGGAAATTGTAAGTTGCACTTTATTGGAAATGTAACTAATTTTAATATGGAATTTAACTTAAAAGTATGCATTTTATTTTCAATTTGAAATTGTTATACTTGAAATAGAAATACATGGAAACACATTGAAGTGTATGAGTTGTCTCTCTTTTCTTTAATGCTCTTATTATTCCTTATAATTATTAGAGTATATATTTGGGTGTTGTGTACATTCATTTATTTTTTTAAATGGTCGAATTTAATTATTGTGGATATAAATTAGACAATAGTACAAAATAAAATAATACAATTAGTTTCCTACTGTTCAAAGAAATAAATTTGTTATAAGCGTATCGATGCTATGTTTTATTTATAATGTGATGAAAATAGGTGAGTGGTAGTATGTTGTCGAATGTGTATAAACAAATATAAGTTGCAATAATTGTGTATGAAATACATGGTTTTAATAAGTTATAGATTGAGTTAGATGGTTCGTAATTGTGAATAATTTATTTAGTATATAATTTATTAATTATAAAAATGATGCAATTAGATTAAATGGTGATGTTATTTCATAAATAATAAATGTGTTTTAATTTCATGATGTATTAATATGCCCTTAATGCTGAAGGTGGTATTGTCTTGGTTGTATGTTGGAATTGCAATCACAAAAAAAAAAGGGACTAAGAGAATACTGTGGAAGAATACTGACTGTTTATAACAGGGTAACATTCGCAGTTGTCTTTGTATTTTTGTGAGTTTTTTTTTTTCTTGTCATGTTTTTTAGGAGGTCTCGAATGGGGAGTAAATTCATATGTGATCATGGGAAGAATGTTGTGATTTTCTATTTTATTTATTTAATTTCGTTATGTATATGTTTTTATTAAATTACAATGTTTCCTTAGTTTACTATGCTTGTTAGTGTACCACTTGTTTAGGTTAATTAACTATGTGAATCATGCTAATTACGAGATGTGACAAAAGGGGCATTGAATGTGGTAGATAGTCATTATTTCTTCATGATTTAGGATATATTATATTTTTATTTTTATTTTTGTACCCAACCCCAATTTCAAATCTTGGATTTGGGCTTTGAGCCCATTTTTTGAGGCTATTGCGACTAGTTATACATGTCCCATACTCCTTAAACTCTCCGACCAACTCAACCTATGATATGAGGGTTCAAATTTAGCCCTCACTATGTGTTTTTAAAGAAAAATTCAGCAATTAATGCCACCTATTTACTTGCCTTCGTAATTGTGTCCTTGGAAGTATGGAGTAGTGGTTTTCGTGTAAGAATGAGATTGTCATAACCTTACCTTACTTGTGTATGGTGTTTTAGAGTATGTGTTTGACTTGTGAGATTGATTGCAATAAAATGATGTGGCATCCTACATGGAGCCACCTCACCATCCTCTCAACCATTTTATATTTATATGAATTTCTTTGTTATTTTGGTGGTTACTTGTTGGGAATTTGGAGGAGATTGAATAGGAAATTTTCTTGGACTTGGAAATAATCTTGATGTTTGTTTCTTAAGGATTGAAGGGGATTTCAATGGAATGGTATGGTCTTATACCTTATATTTTAGTTTTCTTATATGTGTATTGTGTTGTTAGTTATATGAATGCATGTGATTGTGTATGGGATTGGGTAGATTTTGGTATAATGCTGGTGTAGGGAGAGAAAAATGGGGTCATTTATGGAGGTAAAAATTTAGTCGTTGAATAATTTGTGGAGGGAGAGTGGGAAGGGTAATCCACCTATGCTGAGTTAAAAGGAAACTATATCATTTTTCATCTTGAAATTGGAGAGATAAGGAGTTTTTTTGTGTGTGTGTTATGGCACTTGAAGGTTTTAGGTGCATCCCTATCCCTCTTGGGAGGCATAAGGAGATGGACAACATGTTTCCTTATTCGTTTTCTTAGTTTTTGATCCTATGTGTTGCAATATATTGCAAGTTTTCTTCTTAGTGTTATTACATCTTAAGTGTTTCATACTTTTGTGTGTGTTTGTGTTGTTGAAGCCATTTGTTTTGGGTTGTTATGGTTGTAAATATTCTATATTTTTCCATTATTGGTGCTCGGGGGCCAATGAGAAGGTAGGATATACCTTCTCATTGGAATAAAGTTGGGAATTGAGTGTTGCCTATGTTCCCTTCCTTTGCTATTTTGTTGAAGATGGAGGAATGAAAAAAGGAGTTGTAAGTTTGTGCATGGGATGAAGTTGTAGTTGAGTATTTAAAATGAAAGAGAGATTTATTATAAGAAAAAACCCCACATGTTCTCTCAAATTTTGTGTGGAGGGTATTTTATAATTGAATTTTAAGGTTGAGTTTCATTTAAATGAACAATTCAAAACTTGTTATGAGTTAGCAAGCCATGAAATGTGTATGATTGAAAGTTTAATCTCATTAAAGTTTAATCTCCTTTGCATTAGATTGAGTTTTGAATCTAAAACTTAAATCAAGTTTGCATTTTATTAAAATCTGAAATGGTTCTCTCTAAAATAGAAAGGCATATGGTTGAAAGAAGGAAATTGTAAGTTGCACTTTATTGGAAATGTAACTAATTTTAATATGAAATTTAACTTAAAAGTATGCATTTTATTTAAAATTTGAAATTGTTATAGTTGAAATAGAAATACATGGAAACACATTGAAGTGTATGAGTTGTCTCTCTTTTCTTTAATTTTCTTATTATTCCTTATAATTATTAGAGGGTATATATTTGGGTGTTGTGTACATTCATTTCTATTTTTAAATGGTCGAATTTAATTATTGTGGATATAAATTAGAAAATAGTACAAAATAAAATTATACAATTAGTTTCCTACTGTTCAAAGAAATAAATTTGTTATGAGCATATTGATGCTATGTTTTATTTATAATGTGATGAAAATAGGTGAGTGGTAGTATGTTGTTGAATGTGTATAAACAGATATAAGTTGCAATAATTGTGTATGAAATACATGGTTTTCATAAGTTATAGATTGAGTTAGATGGTTCGTAATTGTGAATAATTTATTTATTATATAATTTATTAATTATGAAAATGATGCAATTAGATTAAATGGTGATGTTATTTCATAAATAATATATGTGTTTTAATTTTATGATGTATTAATATGCCCTTGATGCGGAAGGTGGTATTGTCTTGGTTGTATGTAGGAATTGCAATCACAACAAACAAAAAAGGGACTAAGAGAATTACTGTGGAAGAATACTGAGTGTTTATAACATGGTAACATTGGCAGTTGTCTGTGTATTTTTGTGAGTTTTATTTTTCTTGTCATGTTTTTTAGGAGGTCTCGAATGGGGAGTAAATTCATATGTGATCATGGGAAGAATGTTGTGATTTTCTATTTTATTTATTTAATTTAGTTAGGTATATGTTTTTATTAAATTACAATGTTTCCTTACTTTACTATGCTTCTTAGTGTACCACTTGTTTACGGTTAATTAAGTATGTGAATAATGCTATTTGGGAGATGTGAAAAAAGGGGCATTGAATGTGGTAGATAGTCCTTAGTTCTTCATGATTTAGATATATTTATTTTTATTTAATTTTTTTTAGCCAACCCCACTTTCAATCTTTGATTTGGGCGTTGAGCCCATTTTTGAGGCTATGGCGACTAGTTATAACATGTCCCATACTCCTTAAACTCTCCCGACCAACCCAACCTATGCTATAAAGGTTCAAATTAGCCCTCCAGTGTTTTTAAAGAAAAAACCCCACCTGTTGTCTGAAAATTTGGTGTGGAGGGTATTTTAAAATTGAATTTATTTTAAGGGTTGGTTTCATTTAATGAACCATTCAAAACTTGTTTGAGTTAGCAGCCATGAAATGTGTAAGATTGAATGGCATCTCATTAAAGTTTATTCCTTCACATTAGATTGAGTTTTTGAATCATAAAACTTAAACAAGAGTTTGCATTTTATTAAAATCTGAAATGGTTCTCTCTAAAATAGAAAGGCATATGGTTGAAAGAAGGAAATTGTAAGTTGCACTTTATTGGAAATTTAACTAATTTTAATATGAAATTTAACTTAAAAGTATGAATTTTTTTTTCAATTTGAAATTGTTATACTTGAAATAGAAATACATGGAAACACATTGAAGTGTATGAGTTGTCTCTCTTTTCTTTAATTCTCTTATTATTGCTTATAATTATTAGAGGAGTATATATTTGGGTGTTGTGTACATTCATTTCTTTTTTTAAATGGTCGAATTTAATTATTGTGGATATAAATTAGACAATAGTACAAAATAAAATTATACAATTAGTTTCCTACTGTTCAAAGAAATAAATTTGTTATGAGCATATTGATGCTATGTTTTATTTATAATGTGATGAAAATAGGTGAGTGGTAGTATGTTGTTGAATGTGTATAAACAGATATAAGTTGCAATAATTGTGTATGAAATACAAGGTTTTCATAAGTTATAGATTGAGTTAGATGGTTCGTAATTGTGAATAATTTATTTAGTATATAATTTATTAATTATGAAAATGATGCAATTAGATTAAATGGTGATGTTATTTTGTAAATAATATATGTGTTTTAATTTTATGATGTATTAATATGCCCTTGATGCTGAAGGTGGTATTGTCTTGGTTGTATGTAGGAATTGCAATCACAACAAACAAAAAAGGGAATAAGAGAGTTACTGTGGAAGAATACTGAGTGTTTATAACATGGTAACATTGGAAGTTGTCTGTGTATTTTTTGTGAGTTTTTATTTTTCTTGTCATGTTTTTTAGGAGGTCTCGAATGGGGAGTAAATTCATATGTGATCATGGGAAGAATGTTGTGATTTTCTATTTTATTTATTTAATTTAGTTAGATATATGTTGTTTTTTAAATTACAATGTTTCCTTACTTTACTATGCTTCTTAGTGTACCACTTGTTTAGGTTAATTAAGTATGTGAATAATGCTAATTGGGAGATGTGACAAAAGGGGCATTGAATGTGGTAGATAGTCCTTAGTTCTTCATGATTTAGGATATATTTTGTTTTGATTTTAATTTTTGTACCCAACCCCAATTTCAAATCTTTGATTTTAGCTTCGAGCCCATTTTTTGAGGCTATTGCGACTAGTTATACATGTCCCATACTCCTTAAACTCTCCCCACCAACCCAACCTATGATATAAAGGTTCAAATTTAGCCCTCACTATGTGTTTTTAAAGAAATTTTTTGCAATTAATGCCACCTATTTACTTTCCCTCGTAATTGTGTCCTTGGATGTATGGAGTGGAGGTTTTCGTGTAAGAATGAGATTGTCATACCCTTACCTTACTTGTTTATGGAGTATTAGAGTATGTTTTTGACTTGTGATATTGATTTACAATAAAATGATGTGGCACCCCTACATGGAGCCACCACACCATCCTCTCCACCAGTTTATATTTATTCAAATTTCTTTGTTATTTTGGTTGTTACTTACTTGGGAATTTGGAGGATATTGAATAGGAATTTTTCTTCGACTTGGAAATAATCTTGAAGTTTGTTTCTTAAGGATTGAAGTGGATTTCAATGGAATGGTATGGTCTTATACCTTATATTTTAGTTTTCTTATATTGTGTATTGTGTTGTTAGATATATGAATGCATGTGATTGTGTATGGGATTGGGTAGATTTTGGCATAATGTTGGTGTAGGCAGAGAAAAATGGGGTCATTTATGGAGGTAAAATTGAGTGGGTGAATAATATGTGGAGGGAGTGTGGGAAGGGTAATCCACCTATGCTGAGTTAAAAGGAAACTATATCATTTTTCATCTTGAAATTGGAGAGATAAGGAGTTTTGTTGTGTGTGTGTTAGGGCACTTAAAAGTTTTAGGTGCATCCCTATCCCACTTGGAAGGCATAAGGAGATGGAACACATGTTTCCTTATTCGTTTTCTTAGTTTTTGATCCTATGTGGTTGTAATATATTGCTAGTTTTCTTCTTAGTGCTATTACATTCTTAAGTGTTTCATACTTTTTGTGTGTGTTTCTGTTGTTGAAGACATTTGTTTTGGGTTGTTATGGCTGTAAACATTCGTTATTTTTCCATTATTAGTGCTTAGGGGCCAATGAGAAGGTAGGATATACCTTCTCAATGGAATAAAGTTGGGAAGTGAGTGTTGCATATGTTCCCTTCCTTTGCTATTTTGTTGAAGATGGAGGAATGAAAAAAAGGAGTTGTAAGTTTGTTCATGGGATGAAGTTTGTAGTTGAGTATTTTAAAATGAAAGAGATATTTATTATAAGAAAAAACCCCACATGTTCTCTCAAATTTTTTGTGGAGGGTATTTTATAATTGAATTTTAAGGTTGAGTTTCATTTAAATGAACAATTCAAAACTTGTTATGAGGTTAGCAAACCCATGAAATGTGTGTATGATTGAAAGTTGCATGTCACTAATGTTTAATCTCCTTTGCATTAGATTGAATCTAAAACTTAAATCAAGTTTGCATTTTCTTAAAATCTGAAATGGTTCTCTCTAAAATAGAAAGGCATATGGTTGAAATAAGGAAATTGTAAGTTGCACTTTATTGGAAATGTAACTAATTTTAATATTGGAATTTAACTTAAAAGTATGCATTTTATTTTCAATTTGAAATTGTTATACTTGAAACAGAAATACATGGAAACACATTGAAGTGTATGAGTTGTATCTCTTTTCTTTAATGCTCTTATTATTCCTTATAATTATTAGAGGAGTATAGATTTGGGTGTTGTGTACATTCATTTCTTTTTTTAAATGGTCGAATTTAATTATTGTGGATATAAATTAGACAATAGTACAAAATAAATATTATACAATTAGTTTCCTACTTTTCAAAGAAATAAATTTGTTATGACCATATTGATGTTATGTTTTATTTATAATATGATGAAAATAGGTGAGTGGCAGTATGTTATTGAATTTGTATAAACATATATAAGTTGCAATAATTGTGTATGAAATACATGGTTTTCATAAGTTATAGATTGAGTTAGATGGTTCGTAATTATGAATACTTTTTTTACTATATAATTTATTAATTATGAAAATGATGCAATTAGATTAAATGGTGATGTTATTTCATACATAATATATGTCTTTTAATTTCATGATGTATCAATATGGCCTTGATGCTGAAGGTGTTATTGTCTTGGTTGTATGTAGGAATTACAATCACAACAAACAAAAAAGGGACTAAGAGAATTACTGTGGAAGAATAATGAGTGTTGATAACATGGTAACATTGGCAGTTGTCTGTGTATTTTTGTGAGTTTTTGTTTTTCTTGTCATGTTTTTTAGGAGGTCTCGAATGGGGAGTAAATTCATATGTGATCATGGGAAGAATGTTGTGATTTTCTATTTTATTTATTTAATTTCGTTATGTATATGTTTTTATTAAATTACAATGTTTCGTTACTTTACTATGCTTCTTAGTGTACCACTTGTTTAGGTTAATTAAGTATGTGAATAATGCTAATTACGAGATGTGACAAAAGGGGCATTGAATGTGGTAGATAGTCCTTAGTTCTTCATGATTTAGGATATATTTTATTTTGATTTTAATTTTTGTAACCAACCCCAATTTCAAATCTTGGATTTGGGCTTTGAGCCCATTTTTTTGAGGCTATTGCGACTAGTTATACATGTCCCCATACTCCTTAAACACTCCCACCAACCCAACCTATGATATGAGGGTTCAAATTTAGTTCTCACTATGTGTTTTTTAAGAAAAATTTGGAAATTAATGCCACCTATTTACTTTCCCTCGTAATTGTGTCCTTGGAAGCATGGAGTAGACGTTTTCGTGTAAGAATGAGATTGTCATACCCTTACCTTACTTGTGTATGGAGTCTTAGAGGATGTGTTTGACTTGTGAGATTGATTGAAATAAAATGATGTGGCATCCTACATGGAGCCACCTCACCATCCTCTCCACCATTTTATATTTATATGAATTTCTTTGTTATTTTGGTGGTTACTTGTTGGGAATTTGGAGGAGATTGAATAGGAAATTTTCTTGGACTTGGAAATAATTTTGAAGTTTGTTTCGTAAGGATTGAAGGGGATTTCAATGGAATGGTAGGGTCTTATACCGTATATTTTAGTTTTCTTATATTTTTTATTGTGTTGTTAGTTATATGAATGCATGTGATTGTGTATGGGATTGGGTAGATTTTGGCATAATGCTGGTGTAGGGAGAGAGAAAAATGGGGTCCATTTATGGAGGTTAAAATTGAGTGGGTAAATAATTTGTGGAGGGAGTGTGGGAATGGTAATGCACCTATGCCTGAGTTAAAAGGAAAATTATATCATTTTTCATCTTGAATATGGAGAGATAAGGAGTTTTGTTGTGTGTGTGTGTTACGGCACTTGAAGGTTTTAGGTGCATCCCTATCCCACTTGGGAGGTGTTATCCAAAATTCACCCCCAGGGTAATTTTGATAACATGCATTGGATTATTTGGTCTTGAGAAAGTAAGATTGATTTGAGGCCCAAAATCATGTTTTCTGGGGTCCCCTCGGACTTTTTCTAATTTTCCCACCCAAGATGAAATCCCAACAGGTTAAGAAAATGGAAGAAATGCAAAAAGTAAGGTTGTAGGACTGTGTTAAGGCATTTCGGGTCTGAAGGGTTTGGGTCATACTGAGGTTCATTGTACCAAGTTTGGGGCCAAAAAAAAATAAGAAAATCGGCCTAAGTCCTAGTCCAGGCGGTCTGCAGGACAGTTGGGGACGTCGGGACGTGAAAAGCCGAATTGGCCGAAGGAGGAAAAATTGCCTAAGTATTTTCTTTCACACGGTTTGGGACAGTTGGGAAAAAGGTATGCATAGGACACAGATCGGATGGTTTGGTGCAAGTCAGTCCATTTCAGGCAGTTCGAAGATATTAGTCGCAGACAGTTTGGGACATCCTGGCCAAAAGTACACAGAGGACACAAACCAGCCGATTCGGCCAAAACAGGGGACTTTCGTCTGGGACAGTTGGGCCAAAAGTACACGTGGGACGTGAGAAGCTAAAGGAACCACCAATGAATCAGAACGTGCCATGTGTCAGAAGGTTGAAAAGCTACTAAGTGTTTGGCGCAAGGTAAAAATGCACCCCTCAGGCCCGAACCAATAAAATAGTAACAAGTGTCCAAGTTTAAAGGCCCGAAAGGAATTTTCAGAGGATGAACCTGCGGACGAACCAGAGCCTGACACATGTCATCCAAGTGACAGAGTGTGGAAAAAATTCAAATATTTTCCCGTCGATCCGTTTTGGTCTGTTTTTGCACTAAATCTTCATAACGCCATAACTTTCGATCCAGAGCTCAGTTTTTTATGTTTTTTTATATCAATGGAAAGCTAGTGAAATACTCTAAATGATTCCGAAATCAATATTGAATTTTCGTTTAGTTTATAGAGAGAAAATCAATATATGTCTCTAGTGCATGGTAATGGCCCAGAACTGATGTTTCAACAACCAACTTTAATTCAAAATACAGTTCGCCACTTTTACCAGGGTTCTCAACCACTGCCATAATGAGATAAATTAAACACAACCTAGAAGTGGTTGGGGTAGATCTAACTTTCCTCTCTCTTCCCTCTCTCATTCTTCCTATAAATTGTAAAGAGGGGCTTCTTTCTAAGGGTCGAACATTCCTGTTTTGCCCCTCCCTTCTCCTCTTTGGTAGGTGAATTTTTGGAGTTCGAACCTCCCATTTAAAACTGTAATGTGACTCTGCCTCTTGGAATTTTGTAGTGTATTGTATCAATCTTTGGAGCAGGTAATGCATGTTTGTGGATGATTCTCAAACCCTTTCTGTGTTCATTTGCATCCTCCTAATCTTTCACTGCCAATTTTGTTATCTGTGCATGATCTTGTATCACATTTTAATGGCTTGTGTTTATTGGCAAGATAGGTGCTCTTCATTCCTTGGTGCATCACCTTCGTTAGTTTAGGTTTATTTTTCTGCATCTTCTTACCCTGTCTCCCTGGCAAGTTAGATTAGACTTTGAGTAAACCCCCTGCATTTTTCATGTGCATCTGAATAGAGGAATAGGAAGCAGCCTTCTCTGCAGATTCCTTTCTCATTTTTGCAAGTCCCACACTTGGAGAAAGGATTCAATGTTGTGTAATCACACTAGATGCTAGGTATGATCAACCTAGAAATCTGATCAACATCCAGGGGTGCTATGAATTCACACTAACAGTTTTGACATGCCCGGTGGGACCTTAGAGGTCTTCACTTTTATTGCAACAAGATCGATGTGTACTTGTGTGTAAGTTCCAGCTTTGAAGAAGCTTAAAATCACACATCTGGTGACTCCAAAAGAAGCATAATGCACTGGTTTCAGCAGTCCAAGCCTGGCAAATTTATGAGAAGAATACAGACCAGGTCAAGAACTAGGGAGGAAGGATTGTTTGTTCATCTACACCTATCTCCATGAAGAGAAAGAAGGGGAAGAAGAGCTCAAAGATCTCTTTCTCCACCTAATAGAACCTTGTTAACACCTCCACTTGGTAGGCCTTTCATCCAATCAACAAGGGTTCTCAGGCCAATTAGAATGGCGCAACCACCGAATCCGTATGTCAATTTCACTGGTAGCAGCCCACTTGCTCTCAATGCACAACATCAAATCCCAGTTGCAGCATTGAAGAACATTCCATACTTCACTGGAGAGAACCAGTACTACTCCTGGTGATCATGTTAAAGACATTGCCAACCTTTGTGCAATTCATGAAATCAACGAGATGTAAGTTGCTGTCAAATTGCTGGCATCCGCATTCAAAGGGAAAGCTTTGCAATGGTTCAGGAACCTTGCCTCAGGTTCTATCATGAATTGGAATCAGCTATGTATAGCCCTCCATGAGTAGTTTGGGGGAAAAGGGAGATAACTTGTCCCTTTTGGAGCAACTGACCACTATCAAAAGAGCTCCCAATGAGTAGCTGACCGACTTCAACTTCATATTTCAAAGGACATGAGAGAGAATTCCTGAGTGGCGGTTAGGCCAATAGCAGAAGGTGCTTTTTCTTTATTATCTCAAAGCCTTAAATTCTGTTATTTCTATGTTGATTCAGTCCGATGGGAGGCATAACTATCCCATATGGCTTATAGCATTGCCATTAGGGCTGAAAATTGTTTAATCCAAGATGGAAAGCTAGCTCCTAGGCCTCCCATGCCATTATATCCAAGTTTAGAGAGCCCAAGCACTAGTCAAGAGCCTATCTTAGCTCCTATTCCCACTCCTAGAAATCAGAGTTCAAATGAAGCTTCTACTTCATCTTCTAGTGCCTCAAACAAACTTCAAGAAGTCATGAAGAAATTGCAAAATATAGGCAATGAGCTAGTTACACTCAAGAGGTAGCAAGTGCAAAGCTTTAAACCTTCTTATCAACCTTGAGCTCAGCCTAACAAACAACCATATCAGCCTCAAAGACCACCCAATCTAGCTGTAAATCAAAATCAAGCAAGGCTTCCTGCCAACAGACCATTTCAACCCGATAACCCTAACGTTGCATCCACATCCAGAGCTTTGGTTCCAGTGCAAAATAACATGGCCCAAGAATATGATTGGTGTTTCCCATGCGGTCAGCCACATAACCAATCAATGTGCTTTAACGGTGCATTAAATTAGGCTCTTATGGTGCAAACCATTGGTGGGGCACAAGAGTCCAGCCACGAAGAGGATCAGTAGCAAGAAGCACCTCAGCAAGGAACATCTCCGAATGAAAATACTCTTATCAATTGATAGGATGAAGATTTCTGTGGTATGAATCAAATACCCTCTCAAAGTATTGCAGCCAACACAAGGTCAAAAAGGAGAAATTTGGGTGAAGAACAGCCATTGGCCCCAAGTAATTCACGACCTTCTGTCACTCCACAAGCCGTTGGAAAACAAAATGTAGTTCCAAACATGCAAGGGGCACCCAAACCAGCTCCTAAACCAACTCACATGCCAGCTGCTACTGCCTATGTGCAAGGGATGAATATGTAAGCCAAGGGATAGAAAAGACATCATTCATCACCATTTAGTATCATTGATTAGATGAAGAAGACAAACGTAAATATATCGATGTGGGAATCCCTATTTATCCCAGCCCAGAGAGATTTGCTACAAGCTGCCATGAAGGACTGGCCAACTTCGAATCAGCAAGCCCAAATGCAAGAGAAGGTGCTCACAAATTCTACCTAACCTGAAGGGAATCATGGAGGATAACAAGGTAAAATGTTGAAGCCCCCTCCTTTTTATGTCTCATTAATCATTGGAAACCAATTGGTGCATAATTGCATGATTGATTCTGGAGCAAGTAGCTCAGTGATGCCCAAGCAAATAGCTGATCAGCTAGGACTTCAATATAAAACCATATCCAAAGGGGTAGTGCAGTTGGATGGGACAGCAGTAACAACAGTTGGGGTGATTAGAAACTTGAGTCTTACCTTGCATGCATGTGCCAAATGTTGTTGTTTTACAAGATGTATCAGTTATAGACCTTCCACCACTCTTTGCCCTATGTTTGTCAAGAGATTTCACAGCCAAGATTGGAGGATATTTTTCTGCTGATTGGTCACACATGCTGTTCAGAATGAGGTATGGAACCAAAGCTACAATCAGGTCTGAACCTATTACAAACTTCCACATTGAGCCCTACACTCCAAGTCAGATCAATGCAAATTGTTCAGCATTAATCAAGAAGATCACCCAAGCACTGATGAAGCTGACACCAAGGTTGGAAGCATCCCAGATCTAACTCTTGATGAATGGGAAAACAAGGTGCATGCTTTTGATCCTTATCAAGAAGTAGAAGAATCTGAGATAGGAGTCTATTGCATACATGAAAAATATCAGCCCATTCCTAGCATCACCAAGCCAGACCACAAGTATGACAATGAGGTATGGTAGCTTTTTTTTGATGGATCAAGGAGTAAACAAGCTGCCGGAGGGGGAGCCATGCTGGTTTCACCTCAAGGAGTAAATTACTATTCAGCTTTTAGATTTCAGTTTGCATGCTCCAATAACACTGTAGAATATGAAGCCTTGGTGCAAGGGATGCATTGGGCAATAATGAAAGGGATAAAGAACTTGCAAGTTTTTGGTGATAGTCAGCTGATCGTAAACTAGGTCAAGGGGAAAAATGCCGCCAAAAATGATCTGTTGAAGAACTACAAAAATCAGGTATGGGACCTCATTGAATATTTTGAGGGCTTTGGCATCAAATCAGTCCCTAGGAAAGAAAACCAAGCTTCTGACAGGCTTGCAGCAGTTGGGGCAGCCTTTGACATTGTGGAGAGCATTCAAAAAGACAAGGTATAGCTAAACATCCATGTGATTATGAGGCCTTCAGTGCCGGATAACAATGTAAGTTGGCAAGTGTTTGAGAATGACCAGCAAATCATCCATTTCTTGCAAGAAGAAGCTGAGTTCTCAGCTAAAAATCAAGAAAAATTGAGACAACAGTATGGTGACCAAGTGGTACAGCTGAGAACTAACAAGCTGCCCAAGGGAATTATCACTTTGGAGTCCATTTTCAATCCCAATGATCAGTTTAGGAAAGACAAAGCAAACATTCAGGTCAAGAGAGAAGATTCAGTATCCATCTTGGTGGAAGAAAACAAACCATTGCAAATTGGAAAGACGACAACTGAACAAGAAAAGTATGAGTTCATACAGCTGTGTCAAGAGTTCCCTGATGTGTTTTCTTGGAGCTACAAAGACTTGAAATATTTCAATCCTGAGTTAGCTCAACACACCATTGAGTTGGATCCAAATACTAAGCCCATTAGGTAGAAAAAAAGGTCAGTCAATCCACACATGGAACCTCTCATGAGGAAGGAATTAAACAATTTGATTGAGTCAAAAATCATATTCCCAATCAATCATTCTAGTTGGGTTGCAAACTTAGTTCCAGTCATAAAGAAGAGTGGAGAGATTAGATTGTGTGTTGATTTCAGAGATTTGAATAGAGCATCTCTCAAGGACCATTACCCACTCCCTTCTATGGAGCAAATTTTGCAAGTTGTGGCTGGCTCTGAGTGGTTTTCACTACTTGATGGCTACTTGGGCTACAATCATATTATGGTGAAGGAAGAAGATCAGTTCAAGACACCCTTCACAACCAAATGGGGAACTTATGCATACAGGAAAATGCCATTTGGGTTGTCCAACGCTGGAGCTACCTTTCAAAAATCAATGGACATGGCATTCAAAGGTTTGATTAACAATGTGGTGCTGATATACCTTGATGATATCACTATTTTTTCAAAGAATGCAGCAGACCACCTCTCTCATTTGAGACAAGTCTTCCAAAGGTGCAGGAAATTTGGAGTGTCTTTGAATCCTAAGAAGTGTATCTTCCTAGCACATGAAGGAAAGCTCCTTGGCCATATTGTCTCCAAAGAAGGATTAGCAATTGATCCTAGAGAGGGTTGAAGCCATAAGAGCACTACCATTGCCAAGCCACAAGAAGGCCCTTCAGAGTTTCTTGGGGAGAATAAACTTTGTTCGGAGGTTTGTCCCAGATTTTGCAGCCCTTGTCAAACCTATCACCAAAATATTAAAGAAAAGCATGGATTTCAAGTGGACAGCAGAAGGTAAAGGAGAGTTTTGAAGCAATCAAAGAGGCCATCTCCCAAGCACCAACTCTCATCAACCTTGATTTCTCCAAGGATTTCATCCTCTATGCATTTGGGGGTGATGATACTATCTCTGAAATTTTGGTACAAAAGAATAAAGACAATGATGAGCAGCCAATTGCTTTCTTCAGCCAAAGCCTGGAGGACTATGAGGTGAGGTATTCTTTTATTGAGAAGCATGTTCTTGTAGTAATCAGAAGCTTGAAGAAATTCAAGCATTTAGTCTCAAACAACAAGGTCCATTTGTTGGTCTCTCATGCGGGAGTTAAAGACTTCCTCCTCAATAAGGATTTGAATGAGAAAAGAGCAGGTTGGATCACTCGTGTCATGGAGTATGACATTGAGATCAAGGTCACCAAGCTGGTAAGAGGAAAAGGATTGTGTGAGCAGCTGATTCTAAGCAAGAAAAAGGGAGTATGCAATGAAGAAGAGTCTGTTTTGACAGTTCAAGACAGCCATGTGCAAGGTAGCACTCAAGAAGAGGATAATGTTGTCCCCACTCCTTGCTAGACCCAAGGTATAATGCACTTCCTAAGCACGGGCCTATGCCCTCCAGAGATGAACAAGACCCAAAGAAGACACTTCAGATTGTAGGTTGTCCCATACGCCATAGTAGACGGTGTTTTGTTCAAGAAAGATGTGAATGGAGTGCTGCTGAGATGCATTAACATAAATCAGATTCATAGGGTGTTGGAAGAGTTCCATGGTGGACCAGCTGGTGGTCATTTTACACCAAGAGTGACAGCCCTAAAAATCATGAAGGCTGGTTATTATTGGCCCAAGATTTTTAGTGATTGCTTGCATGGATCAAAAGGTGCAAAAGTTGTGCATTCTTCATAGGTAAAGAGAGACTTGCTGCCCTCCCATTGCATCCAATTTCAGTTGACCAGCCATTCATGCAATGGGGTTTAGACTTCATTGGAGTCATTAATCCCAATTCAAGCCAAGGGCATAAGTGGATTTTGACAGCCACAGACTACTTCACCAAATGGACTGAAACAGTAGCACTCAAGGAAGCAAATGATTCTAGCATCTTAGACTTCTATGAGGGGATAGTAACCAGATTTGGCATACCTGCTACAATAATCTTAGATAATGCATTAGCATTCATTGGATCCAAGGTGACTGAGTGGGCTGTCAAGAATGGGATCTACCTAAGTACTTCATCAAACTACTACCCTCAGGGTAATGGCCAGGCTGAATCTACAAACAAAAACTTGTTGAGGATCATTAGGAGGAATCTTGATGAGAATCTAAGGTCTTGGCATACCAAACTGAAACCAGCCTTATGGGCTGATAGGATAACTCCCAAGAGATCCATTGGTAACTCTCCATTCAGGCTTGTTTATGGAAGAGAGGCAATCTTGCCCATGTCACTTGAGTTGCCAACATTGGAACTCATGAAGCAATTAGAGTTGCTAGAGTTTGGGCCCATGGAGGTGAGATATGCAGAGTTGATGGAGCTCCAAGAGACCAGAGATCAGGCATCCCAAGCAATGGAAAAGGATCAAGCTTTGATCAAGAAGACCTTTGATAGGAAGGCCAAGAATAGAACTTTCCAAGTTGGGGATCTAGTATTGAAATGGGATCAGATAGAGCAAAACCGGGAAGGCATTCAAAATTTGATGCCATTTGGAGTGGCCCATACATGGTCACAAAGTGTAAGGACAGCAATGCCTTCCAATTGTCTTCATTGGATGGCGAAGAACTGCAGATTCCAGTCAATGGAATCTATCTAAATCATTGCTACTAAAGGGAAATTCTCCATCTTGTAAATACTAGCTTAGGTTTTCATTCCTCCAAGTGCTTGTGCACATTGTTTTGCTGTAGGTTGTTTTTCTTTCCCTAAGTGCTTTGGCGCAGGCTTGCTGTCCCTAGAGATGTTTTGCAGTCCTTTCTTCCATCAGGTGTTTTTCCATCTTCCTCCTTGCAACGTTCTAGTTAGTTGGGGTATTAAACAGAGAATCAAGTGACTCCATGCCCAATGGATGCTTCAGGCAACTGGTAACTTCATCTAGCAGGCATTTGACCCCGATGAGTCACCAAAATTGTTATCCAAAATTCACCCCTAGGGTAATTTTGATAACTATGCATCGGATTATTTAGTCCTCAAAGTAAGATTGATTCAAGGCCCAAAATCATGTTTTCAGGGGTCCCCTCGAACTTTTTCTAACTCCCCACCCAAGAAGAAATCCCAACAGGTTGAGAAAATGGAAGAAATGCAAAAAATAAGGTTGCAGGACTGTGTTAAGGCATTTCGTGGTCTGAAGGGTTCGGGTCGTACTGAGGTTCTATTGTACCAAGTTTGGGGCTGAAAAAAATTAAGAAAATCGGCTAAGTCCTAGTCTGAGGTGGTCTGCGGGATAGTTGGGATGTCGGGACGCATGGGACGTGAAAAGCCAAATCGGCCGAAAGAGGAAAAATTGCCTAAGTCTTTTGTTTCACGTTGTTTGGGACAGCTGGGACAAAGGTATGCACAGGACGCGGATCGGCCGGTTTGATGCTCAAGTTGGTCCATTTCAGGCAGTTCAGAGATATTTGTCCCAGACAGTTTGGGACATCTGGGCCAAAAGTACGCGGAGGACGTGAACCGCCTGATTCGGCCGAAACAGGGGACTTTCGTCTGAGACAGTTGGGCCAAAAGTACGCGTGGGACATGAGAAGCTGTAAGGAGCCGCCAACGAATCAGAACGTGCCAAGATAGTTTGTCAGAAGGACTTGAAAATTTTCTACAGTGTTTCTGCAAGTTAATGGGTAAATTTCGGGGCGGTAAAAATGGCCCCCCTTTTTCTGCCCGGAAAACCAATAAAATGCAGTTGCCACACTTTCAATATGTCCAAGTTTTTCTGCAGGCCAAAATCAAGGAATTTTCAGAGGATGAACCCGCGAAAAATCAGATTATTGACACGTGTCATCCAAGTGAAGAGCACGGAAAAAATTCAAATATTTTCCCGCCGATCCGTTTTCGTCTGTTTTTGCCCTAAATCTTCAGATCGCCATAACTTGCGATCCAGAGCTCGGTTTTTTACGTTCTTTATATCAATGGAAATCTGGTGAAATTCTCTACACGATTCCAGGGGTTATTGCATTTTGGTTTAATTTGGAGGGATAAAATCAAGATACGTCTCTGGCACATGGTAATGGCCAGAACTGACAATTTCAACAACCAGCTTTAATGCAAAATACAGTTCGCCACTTTTTCCAGGGTTCTCACCCACCGCCATAATGAGATAAATTAAATACAACCTAGAAGTGCCGAGGTAGATCTGGGCGCTAGGTATATCTTCCCTCTCTCATGCCGTGCTATGATGTGTAAAGAGGGGCTGAAAACTAGCAGTCTGGTCGCATTCTTGTTTTGGGGCTCCCTTATTCTCTTTGGCAAGATGAATTTAAGGAAAGAGTCCCTTACAAGAAAAACCCATTTAAAAATGTAATGAAACTCTGTCTCTTGGATTTTAAGTGTACTTGGTACGAGGTCTTTGAGAAAATAATGCATGTCTGTGGATGATTCTCAACCCTTTTTGTGTTGATTTTCGTGATCTTTCACTGCAAATTTCAGGGGTTTATATGTGCATGGTCTAAGCATGTAATGATTTTAATTTTTCGTGTTTATTGGCAAGATATTGTTATTAATGCCAAGGCATTTCTCCTGGTAGGAACTTACCTCCCATTTTTCTGACACATGCTAAGATATCTCCCTGACAAAGTTTCTTCGAGTCGTGCATGACACCTCTATGGAATTAATCTTAAACATCCATGTGGTCTTAATAATCCATAAAAGTCTTAAGAATCTATGGCACAAAGAGGGAAATCAAGGGCAACCAGATGAAATTTGAAGTGTTGCAGCTTGTTTCTAGTGGATTGATCATTTTTATTAGAAAATTATTCGATTAGTTATAGAAATTATTACACACATAGAATTGAAATCCACCCTTGAGATATCGACACACTTCACCAGATGTTATCGCAGGCCAAATAATCTGCCACGAAGCTTGTCAATCCATAAACAACAAAACAAAGATACTTTATCTTCCCCATTTTCAATAGATACAAAACTCGAATGTGATTGCAGGAAAAACAATTCATTACTAAGTGCCAATATGTAGTGCCACTTCCCTTTGACATCTTTTGATACTAATCATGACACTGTAGACTATATGATGGACATTTTAATAGTTTTGATTTAGTATGATGTTAGATGTGAGACCATGGATTATTGTTGACTTTGATTATATATGACGCATGATGATTATTAGAGACACTTTATACATTGATGTTGGTATACTATTTGACATGGTTATATTATAGATGTTGTTCAGACATGTGATATTTGATATTTTGAGTAAACCTAGAAAATGGAAATTATTTGATGATGATATAGTTGTTGATTAAATTATAAAAGATATAGTTGTTACTTTGATGTTGTGATTCATTTATATAGATGATTTTGGAATTATATTTATATTCATTTTGGATGTTCTGATATGGCCACAAGGCCGAAGGAGGTATTTGTGTTTTGCAGGTTAAAATATCACAACAAACATCGGGAGATTGGAGACCAACCACATTGGAATTCTAGATGAATTCAACAAGGTCACCATGGCAACTGTATTTGTGTGTGTGTATGTGTCATTTGTGTTAGGGATTCCCATAGGGGGGATCACCTTTGAATGTGACCAAGGGGCTTTGTATATTTTATTAATGTGGTTCCTTTTTATTATTGTTTGTATGTGTTTTATTTTGTGATGCATGTACCCCTTTCATTATTATTTTAAGTGTGGAGAGTTAATGTGAGAAAACATATTGTTAAAATAAATAAATATATCAAATTTGGGATATAAGAAAGTAATTATAGAATTTGTTGGCTCTTTGTATTAAATGTGGTAAGGGATGTGTAAGTATGTGTAAGAGTTGTGTAAGTCAAATTTTGGAGTATGAAACACTCCACCTCCTTGGAAATTCAAATTTGTCCTTGGAGACTGTTTTTTTAGGCTTGTGGGACAAGTAAAACTTGTCCCATACCTCTTAATTTTATTTACCAACCATACATATGGTTGGAGGGTTGATTTTATACCTTTTTAATACATTTTTATAAATCATGTTGCATGTTTTTAATTGCACTCTTCTTACATGTTATTTTAAATTTGCAGTCCTTTAGGGTGTGGGCTCCTTTGGAGTGTGGAAGTAAATTGTCATATTTTTCACCCACCTCTTTATTGTGTTTTGGAGAATGAAATTTGACTTTTGTGTTGGAGTTGAGGATGTGTGATGTGGCATCCTACATGGATCCACCTCATCTTCTTCTCTTCCCTCTTCTATAAAATTAAAACTCTTTGCCTTGTTTTGGGTTGTTGAACATTTTACATATGCTTCATTTGGGGTGTATTTTCATTGGCTGATTTGGAGCTCTTATTGATTTTGGAAGGAGATCGAAGAACATTGGCATGCTTGTTGGAATTGCTAATTTTGGGATTGCGTATTTTAGGCATTGAAAACTTGCTGGTTTTGGAAACAAATTCTACCATGGAGAGGTAGGAGCTCAACTCTTCATTTATGCTTGTATTTCTTTTTATATTTGTGTGAATGGTGAATACTTTGTGTGTGTTTATTGGCTGGTTGGGTAGACTGCCATAGGACTGATATTTGTATTTGGATATGAAAGCTATAATTCGAATTGTGAAAGAGACATACCTTGTTTATGGATTTTGAAAGAAAGACATGAAAGTTGTAAATTTGCTAGTGTGACAAATTTTATAGACTCTGTTCGTGCTTGAAAGAAATGTGAAAGAAAATGCAACACTCTGTTGTGTAATCAATAAATGATTTTTGGAAGAAATAAAGAAAGGAGTTGTAAAAATTGTCTTTGGAAATCTATTAATGAATGAAATGTTCTTCCAAACTGTATTGATAAGTTAAATTTGATTGTATCAATGTTTTGGAAATCTGTGGTTTGAAAGGAAGGCAATGTATGTGAGAGTAATACACTTTTGTCTATTTTGGAAATGTATAAAATTGAATTCAGTATGACATTTTGATTTAGAATGGTTTGTTTAAATCACTTAAATGTATTATATTGTGAAATGAAATGAACTTCCAAACTTGGAAGAAGAAATGACAAATAGATCCCTCAAGACTTGATCTCTGTCTTAAATTTAAAACCGACAAATAATTTAATTAAAATACACAGTTGGAAATTGCAAATAAGCACCAACTTTGAAACTCATAAAATCTAGCATGCTATAATATCAATGAACTCATTTCGAGAAAAGAACACTTAAGGAAATCATTTAAAACATTGCAAAATCGGCCCAAACCTTTCAATAGTCTTTATGTAGTCTTTTTCTGTCAATTGCAAAAAAAAAATCAAATTGGAAATCATTGAGAAAATTTACATTCCTAAAACATCCTATGTTCTATTTGACATGTTGAGTGAAGGAGAAGATCAAATTTGAACAAAAATTTTTGCCAGTTAAAATTTACCAGTTTGCTTTTAAAAATCCTGTAGAGAACCATTTTCTTAAAATTGACCCCTTAAAATTTATCAAAATCTAAAATTAAATTATTCTTCTGTGCAAAGAGGGGTCGAGAGATTTCCAGAAAGACCCCATTTTCCCAAAACTGAGCTCTCTATCAAAAGTTATGGACTTCTGAAGTTTTCTTCACTTGGCATTAAAATCTTGGGAAAAAATTTTCCTTGCGGGCCTGGTGGTGCCTAAATTTTTCCCTGGGACCTTAGGAAAAAGTTTTAGGAAAATTTTCAAAATTTTATCCACTGGACCCGTAACCAATTAGAAGCTGCCATGTGGCCTCACAAGCCAATGGGGAGGCGCGACACCTTTTTCTTCCTTGGCACTTTTTAAAATTTTGGAAATTTTTCTTAGTTTCCTCCACCAGCCCGCAATCCACATCTAATCGGGTAGTGCCATGTTGGCATGACGGAGGGGGCGAACTTTTGAAACTTTATCCTTTTTGAAAAAAAAAAAATTTGTATTTTTTTTTTTCAATTATCTCCATGGCCCCACACTCTCCTTCCGTTGCCTTGGAAAAAAATCATTTCCGTGGACACGCAGGCACGCACATGAAATTTTCACCCCTTTTTACATAACTTGAGTTTTATGAGGAGTTAGGAGGACTTCTTTATATAAATGGAAAGGTGAGGAAATTTCCTATCCAATGGGAATGATTTAGAGAAATTTTGAATGCATTAAGTGTGAGAAAAATCAAGTTGAAACTTTAACCATGTTAGAGAGTGGGTGGTGAGGAATTTCCCTCTAAACCTAACTGAAACCTTCTAACCCTAAATTTTGGACCTTGTGACCTCTAATAATTGTTAATAAAGAAAATTTATTTTGTGGATTTAAAATGTTCTAGAACTTGTTAGTGACAATGTTGTTGTATTGCACCTGGTTGTAGACTCTTTTAAACAAAAAAAAAAATTATTCCATAATTTTCCTAACTAATCCTAGGTTGTTTCTTGGGTCTCAAGTGGTTTTTTTAATGGGTTTACACTTGGTATCAGAGCAGTGGTTCAAAAATCTTGGACCATTGGGCACACTAGAAAACTTGGACATGAAACTTAAACCTAGCACACTTTTAAATCTAGAAAAAAACTTAGTTTAGAAATTGCATATTTTAGTAAACATGGAAATTGAATAAAACTTAGAAAAATGAACTAACTCTCACCCTTGGTTTGTGTAGGAGGCACAGATGGGAGAGGGGGGAATTTTCACATAGACCCAGACTTACCACCACACCACCACCACTAGATCAGGGTGTAGCAGCCATCCTACCCCATAGATTTGCAGACTTCAGGATGTTAATGCCTCTACGTGGAGGATTAGGAGGAGGACATGCAGCAGAGACATGATAGGGAGCCCATTCCATTGAGGGTTAGGTATCTCCTCGACCCAGAGGAGCATAGAGGAGAGAAAATCCCATGCAGAGTCAGCCAGGGTAGAGTCAGTCCACCATAGAGGGGATAGGGTGACCAAGTTTTAGAGCATAGAGAGAGGTCTCGGAGCCCTAGGCTTAGGGATGAGCATGCAGAGAGACCTAGAGGCCATCAGACCACAACTACAGATCACATCAGGGAGATCCTAAGCTTCAAACCCCACATTATTTAGGTGACATAGGTGGATTTCAGGTAGAGGCCTAGAGCTGAGCTTGAGTAGTTGCTTCAAGCTTTTTCCTTGTTCTAGCAACAAAAAGCTCATGTTGCGATCCATCTACTGAGGGATGGAGTAGGAGTATGGTGGAGGATAGAGGAGCAGAAGCTCCATGTTGATTCTGAGACAGTGACCTAGGAGCTATTTGAGGAGAGATTTAGGAGCAATATTTGTCATGGAGGTTCATACAATAGTGGATAGATGAGTTTTCATGATGACCTCTGACAGGCATCTCTTTCAGTAGCAGAGTATGAGAGTAGATTTTTTTGGATCTACTCTCAGTATGTTGAGTACATGCAGATGATGAGTAGGTGTGGATCCACAGGTTCATCTGGGGGCTGAATCTAGACATTGGAGGTGCAGTGTGATCCATTATCCACAGACATTAGCTGAGGCCATCGAGAAGGCCTATATAGTAGAGGAGACTCAGGGGAAGACCCAATAGGCTAGAGACCGAGTCCAGAGCCACATACAGTAGATGATGCAGGATAGTAGATCGAGGGGGTCAGTACCTCTTCCTCATGGTGGCCAGAGGGTTCAACATAGTCATCATTTTAGACCACAGCAGTAGTAGCAGTAGCAGTAGTCCCCCCCACCTTATAGACCTCCACAGAGAGTTGATGCACAGAGAGGTCAGAGTATGGGGCCTCCTCCTAGGGGTCCCATCAGGACACAGGGTGGACCTAGAGCTCAGTCAACAGGGAGCTCACAGCAGAGACCTTAGTAGACAGACCACAGCCAGATCATCAGGATCCATGCCACAAAATTCTAGGGCACCTACTGGAGGTGCTACTCATTGGGGAGGATCAGGAGGTTTTTTTGGTTGTGGTGTCTCAAATCCCCTACAAACTATTATGCATCCCCCATTCTCTTATTCCTCCCTACAATCTCTTATGGCTCCCTCAACAAAATAACCAAGTAAGAAATGTAAGAAATTTCTTGTTCAAGGTGGGGAACTCACCCCAAACTCCCTAAAACACATGAAATATAAACTCTTATGCCTCCCCACATGAAATCTCCCCATAGTTCCCTCCTACACCATACCTAGGGAATTTGCCCAAGCACCCAACAAGCATAGCAAAACACTCAAAACAAGCACATATAAATACAAAATAAAAGAAATCATTTAAAAAGAGTTTAACACATACCTTTCCATGGTAGAGCTTGATCCAAGAGCCATAAACCAAGCTTATTCAAGCCAATAAATGCCAAGAAGCTCCAAAAAATCACAATCAAGCTTTCAAATTCCTTTAACTCCCAAAAGTAAGAGCACAAAAATAAAGAAGTAACCCCCAATCAAGAAAAATAACTTGATTAAATAGAAAATGTAGAGGAGAGGGTGAGGTGGCTCCATGTAGGATGCCAAATTACTCATCCTCAACTCCACCCCAAAATTCAAACTTCAAACTCCAAAGCACAATTAATAACTGGGTGAAGAAATGAAAAATTACTTGCACACACAATTCAAGCCCACACCTCGTAAGGACAAAATTAATTACAAGAAAGAAGTGCACTCAACATTTCACCTTTTTGTCTTCCCAAAACACCTAATGGGGTCTAATTTTGACCCCCCAACCCATAGGTAGGGTCGGCATAGCAATTTAAGAGGTGTGGGACAAGTTTTACTTTTCCCACAAGCTTCTAAAATTGGCCTCTAAGGCCAAATTCGAATTTCCATGAAGGGGTAGAGTGTACAACACTCAAGATCCCCAATCACTCAACTTACAACACAAAATTCAAGAGAGATATCCTTTAATAAATGAATTCCTTTGGTCCAATCAATAATTAGTTTAGGACAAGATTAAATTAGCTCTAATTAAGAAACTACAACCCATTAATAATAAAGATTAAAATACATACCCCAAATTCCAAATAATTAATACAATGAATTACATCACTAAAATCACATACTAACATCAATTAAAGGAAAATAAATAAAGAGAAAACATAACCCCTTGGTCACAATTTCCCCGTAACAATTAATTCAACACACACATAAATACATGTTGCCATGGTGACCCTTGTTGAATTCACCTAGAATTCTAATGTGGTTGGTCTCCAATCCCCCCATTGTTTGTCGTGATATGTTTTCCTTCAAAACACACAAGACCCATCTGGCCTCATGGCCATATTAACGATATTGACGTAATAAAACACTTAAATCTAACTATCAATTTCAAACATAAAAAATCCTAACTACTATAGCTAAG
Source organism: Taxus chinensis (assembly GCA_019776745.2). Classification (NCBI taxonomy): domain Eukaryota; kingdom Viridiplantae; phylum Streptophyta; class Pinopsida; order Cupressales; family Taxaceae; genus Taxus; species Taxus chinensis. Next base: position 759,582,272 of record CM034150.1, on the reverse strand, counting down.
ACCAAGTAATTTAACAATTATTCCCATTTTCAACATTTTTATTCTACTCATACATCAGTTTGCAACTAAGATCAAAGACCAACTGGATCATCAGATTAAAGCAATACTTTCACTCGTTCACAATTTTGCCAATCCTCTACTATTAAATAACTCAATAACTAACTTTGAACATCATAATAAAAATCCAATACGAAAATGATGCAAATATCAACATATATTTTCTGACAACACATCATTTTTTTCATACTGAATGCCTATCAGAAGTTAATTAGCTCGGTTACAATAACGTCTATCCTTCAATTTCCCTAACACAATGTGTAAATGTCATTTTTCTATTAACATTTTCCAGTAATAAAGCACAATAGTGTCTATGTGTCTCGTCACAGAGGTAAACCAAATAGAATAAAAAAATATCGAAGAGTAATACTATCACAATCAAATTACAACAATGCAAACATTCTAGCTAATTGTTTTATCCTTAAATGATCATCAGGGTCCACAATACGACATATAGTTAAAATAATAATAATCAAAACACAAAGGAGTCATGATGCCCCACACATCTCATTAGTATGCTAACTAGAATAAAGCAACAAGTTTTCTGATTATAACAATTCGAGAAAAGAATATCATGTTTCATTTAGTGTTGAAGAGAAGTGGGCATTGCACATTAACCTGCAACTTTTGGACAAAAAAAGTAGTCCTGCAACCAGCTTTAGGATACCAAATGAAGATTTTAAAACTCCTATTCTGGAATACCTATACTTTCCTCAAAATAAGAACAACAATATATCTGCAATAGTAGTAACAATGTAATCTACTCACAGAAGAATGGAGGTTGAAAAACAAAGATGAGAGAAACAATAAAGTAATCTATTTAGTAAGGTTGCAAAAATATAATTCTATAGAATATATCCTTCTTGCTGTGCGTACCAAGTATCCAACATATAGCCTCAGATTTATTTAAATCCATCTGCAACAGTTTCAATGATAGACAGAGCATGAGTAGAAAGGACTGGGAGAATTTCGATGAACTCAAAGAAGATCCTAAAAATCTCCCATGGCATCCCACATACATGCTAATAAATTATAAGTTAAAGATGCTTGCAGTTATTAACTGAAAGTTACAAACTAATTCAATAAAAATTTGCAGTTAGACAATGCTAGCACAAATCAACCACGACTATCAATTTAAACGAGAGAACCTGTCTACTCAAAGGTCTCACAATTTTTTTTTGAGATCAGACAGGATGAGGTTTAACAACAAGGAAGGGCACTTAACCTAGCTAACACATTTGCAATCAAAAACACTATTCATGAAAAACACTTTTACAAACCAAGAGGGTATAAATAAAAGTTTCATGGAAATACTAACGAAAACATGACCTTAAGGTTTTATATAAATTGATTTCACATTCGAGAACAAACACACAACACTAAGCTGATTTAGAAATGTCAAACATTTAGAAGAAATTTACACTAGGACTAACATATCAATACAATAGGAACCACTCACTCTACACATCACAAAGGGATTAATTTCTCTTAAACCTTGCTCAAGTTTGAAATAGCCATAAGAGAGCACATGCATAATTCATAACACCAAATAACACCCAAGGGAGCTAGAGAGAAGAACAAGTAATGAGAGGGGGTCGAATTGCATCCGAGAAGAGCATCATACCAACAATGAATAAAAACCATACAAAAAAAACTTGTACTTTCCTTCCTAATGAAAAAAAGGAAAGAACCACAAGGTGACTTAAGAAAAAAAAGAAAGAGGATTTCTCAAAGTTATCTCATATCCTTAACATATCTTTCCTTAAAATTACAATAACCTATGTATCACCAAGGACTAAATCAGCACACAAGGAGTTTGTTTTCTCAAAAACAAGAGATAAGACCCAATCCTAAAGGTCACAACTCACACTAGTCAAGATACGAGGCAATAAGGTTACGATGAACCAAACTCCTACAAGGGAAAAGCACATACATCTATGAACAAGGGAGTATTACACAATTTAAACACATCACCATCAACAAGGTGTTTCACAATTTTAGGTAGGCAGTAGAACTAAAGGTTCAACTATACTCAATACATAAATCTTAGTTTTTTTCTAAATTGACTTATTAAGTCCAAAGTTATAGTTTTTCTTGTTAAACACAATCCTTACAAGTTTTCTTGATTAAAACTTCCTTTTTTTATGACATCAAAAATTGGTGTTATAAAGAGCACCACTAAGGTGGCATGATCTCTCACCATTCTGAATACGTGGAAACAACATTTATTTTACTTCTAAGGAAGGTAAAATGAGCAAATTTTCCTTTCTATTTTCTTTCCACATAGTTTGATTTCCTTTGTTAATCTACCAATATTATATCAAGAAAACATTTCCTTTTTCTCTAATGTTCTATTTTATTTATTTATTTTTGTCTCAAAATACAAGTTCCATAATTAGGGTCTCGTTATGATCAATTAATCATTTTACTAGATAGATTTTAATGAGAAGGAAGAGCCAATAAAAAGTTACATTATTACTTTTATGGGAGAGAGAGATGAATCAACATATTACATTTTTAATTCTATAGGAACAAGAGACATTCAACATAGCAACACACCATTAACTTTATAAGAACTAGGAATCTATCATTCAATGTGTTCCACCTCAATATTTCAAGGATTTATAAAATAATTACAAGCATCATTAAACATTTCTGGTGGGTATATAAAAATTTCAAATGAAGTTACAAGGATGACTCAATAATGAGGCATATTTACTTTTATGAATTTACAAGGTTTAACAATGTTTGTTGTTTAGGTTCAAAAATTTTACTTGCATAATAAGACCAGGAAAGTTTTCAAATCAACACCCATATTTCCACAAGATACTACCAGCCAAGAAACAAGATGATTATGTAAATTTTACTCCAAGTACACCACATTCCATTAGAAAACATCAAATACAAGAGAACAATCAATTAATCTATCCAAACATGGAATCTATGACTAAGAGTTATTGTTATAAAAGAAGAAGCACCAGATAAGCACCACCAAGATTAAAAAAAAATATTAAGATGTACCAAATAAAAATCTCTAAGAGCAAGGTTTAAAAGACCCAACAACATTCATAAGTGTCTCCACGTAATCCAAGGATTAATAGCTCATAAGAGTTTTACTCATAACAATCTAAAGGGTTAAGATGAGGGTAACCTTCGTCATAGGTCAATGAGATCAAGATAATCACACTTAATTAAACATATTACCCGAATAGGATTAAATCTAACCATAACTACTGAAATGCATAGAATCCACAAGTTAATACTTTTTAATATGATACAAGGAAACCATAATAAAAACTTAGCATGCCATCATGGAACATCACTACAAAACAAACAGTTATCCAATAGAATATACAGTCAACCAAGAGTCAATCTGACCTCACACAAACCATAAGCTCATAACCAAACACATCTACTCTAACAAGGAGGAAAGCTCTTACCAGGTTGTAAGAGAATCACCACCAAAGCTATTAAACTGCCAACAAGACTACACTACACCATGAACTCTCTCACTCTAGAAGATTGAGAAATGAAAGAGTCACTCCAAGATCCTAGGTACACTCAGGGTTCCATATTTCCAAAACCAAGGCATAACTTAAAGCACCTAAGAGGACGTTCAAGGCACTTAGGGTGTACCCCCTGTTGGTGCCATTTTTGAGATCACACCATGTTGCCCTAAATTTTCAAATCTGTATCTGCTCAAAAAACATTTTATCCTTTGATTTTATGGTCTGTAATTCCTCCCCTCTAGTTGAAATGCTTTAAAATGCTCACAAACTTGTTGTTTTTCCCTAATTTGAAAGAATAATCCAAGTTTTCCCTTTTTTGTGCCTTAGTTTTTCCAATTTTTGCGGGCCGTGTCATTTTTTCCCTTTACCAAATCATGGGAAAATCAAAATTGATCAATTCATACTTGTTTGTATTTGAAAATCAAAATCCTAGATCGGAAATGTTGAAAAGAACATGGTTTAGTTGATTCAAAATCAAAAATCTGTCGTCCTTGGTGAAAAAATTCAATTCTAGGAAATCCCTAGAATTTTTTATGTTTTAACGGTCAGACGGGCATCATTTTCCCATCAAATTCATCCTCAAAAGGTATTTGCAATGTGGCGGGTTTGCATTGGCTGAGGAAAGGTGGGGAGGCGCTCTAAATTTTCATTTTTCACCTTTTCAAGCAAATGGGGCAATTTCGGGCCCAAGGACCCTTTTTTTCCAAATTTCCCTACGTGGCATGTTCTGATTAGCAAGCGGGATGGCAGGTGGTCAAACTCAAAAATTGGTCCAAAGCCTCACAACCAATCGGGAGTGGACATGTGTCCTAAAAGAGCAAAAGAGGGAGGAGTGGGCCGAGGGAGGACTTAGAATTTTTTGGCTCTAATTCTATAAAGCTTTAAAACGTGTTTTGGCCCCACTCAAATTAGAGGAGGACATGTGGCAACATGGCAGGTGTAGAGCAAGTCAGCAGGCCGATAGAGGCAAAAGGAAATTTATTCCCTTTTTCATAAAGGAGTTAAAATAGAAATTTTAAGCATTATCCCACTAGAGAATCATCGATGGATGTGTGGTAGAGGACAAGGCTGGTCAACGGAGGTAAAAGGGAATTTTTTCCCTTTTTCAAAAAGGGCTCAAAATAAAAAATTTAAGCCTTGGCTCGCTAGCAAATCATCAAGCGACACGTGGTGGTGGAGAAAGTGGGTAGGCAGCTTGATGGAAGGAAAATTAAATTTTTTCCCTTACTAAAAAGGGGAGTTAAAATGAGAATTGGGCCAGTAGATTTTAGCGATGGAGGAAGCAACACGTGGTGAGGGAGAAATCGACTGTGCAAGCCCGCATGGCAAAATGTGAAAAATTTCCCAATTTCCAAAAAAGGTCAAAATACGTAGAATTGAAGCGTGATTTCAATGGGACCCATTATATACGATGTGTCAGCTCCAAATTTCAAGGGCGGAGCGGTGGAGAAAAAAGTCAAAATTTTCCATTTTTCCAAAAAATGTGGAAAAGTAAAAAATGATCACAATTTTGGTCCCAATTGTTTTTTGACACATGGAGGGCCCAGATTAAAGGACAATGATGGATAAGATCAATAGTTACTGTGCATCCATTTATTTTGATTGCCATGGGAGCTCCAGGAAGCTTGGAATCACGATTTTGGCATCAAAATTCATCAAATTTATAGTGTTTTTGTGTCATCTTGGCCTCCTAGGATGATTGGGATCAGTTTCATGGCTTAATATTTTGATTTGATATTTTTTTGAAGAAAATTTTAGCCCCAACCCAAGAAAACACATGAGATGACAAAATCAAAAGTTGCAGAGGTAATTTGAAAAGGTAAAAAGGTGAAAATGATGAGCAAAATATTTTTGCATGCCTCAATGATGAGAAACATGCCTCCAAGATGGATAACGATCCATATATTTGTAATGATTTAATCTTCTTAGACACATCTGATAACCTACGAATGTTTTTCCGTTTGATGTAATTTTCATTGAATCACGAGGATTGTTTTGTAACAAGATTGGTCCCATGGCATATTCTTTACTTGGGAAAGAAGGCTCCAATGTGGCATAATGTATATAATGCATTTTAGAGAAATTGTAAAGGTTTGGAAGTTGAAAATCATGAGTAAATTCTGAGAGAAAGCTCCTTTTTTTGAAAAAACCCACCAAAGAACCAGAATAATTTCCTCTTTGTTAGATCTTCATGTATGTGAGTTGGTTACAAGTGTATAGCCATCACACAACTCTAATATTGTTCATGAAACTCTCCCCTGCTGATGAATCTAACAAGCTTTTGAGTTAATATGTGTTTTTCTGTGTAAGATGATGTCTGTTATCATTTTAAATGCTTGTAAATAGTTTTCTTTGTTCTTGTTGCAATCTTGCATTGAAAGTCTTTAGAAATCACACAGAATCTCTATTTCTTGTTGATAGTTTAGCAGCATTTGCAATCTCATGATCAGAAGAGCCTTCATATGATAAAGAGATAAACAAATTTAAAATCACTTTACATTCCTTGACTGTAGAGATTGATTGTAAGCCTTTGGGGATACCTTAGGTGTGGTTTGATCATGGATTTTTGTGTTTAAATGAGTTCTTTACTTCAAGTTTTTGTGATGAATTCTCAAAGATTGTGTGAGGAGTGCAACCTAGGCTTCTATTTATGTCTCTTGCTATTGAAAGAATATCTTGATTATTCGAAGCATTTTATCTGATAGTTGTTTAGGTATTGTAGACGTTGTCAAAGATTTGATATATCCCAGTTTGTCTTGTTAACACCACACCAAAAAATTCATTCAAACAAACTAATCCTACCCATATTACCCCTTCATTGCATTGTGTGTAAACAAAAGTATCTAACCCATCTACAAAAATGCACAAGGCAAATCAGGATCACACCATGTCTCTAGTAGCCTCAGCCTTTTCTTGAAATCATTTCCATCATTTAGTAGTGATATCTCTGTTGAGTTTGAATAATGGAATATTGATCATGTTTTCCCAAGGCCATATCCATACAATATTCACAGTATAAGGATATATCCACCTCCTACATAAAACATAGGTTGTAATATCGGTTCTCTTACCTTGGTTGAAAGGCACAACCTAAAATAGTGAGGGTTAGATCAAAATATTTTCAAAGTGTTATCCATCCCTCCACAAATCTGAGTTCTAGTTACATCACTTCCCTAGCTACAAAACAATGCACATCATGATCTATCTGACTTCAAGCTTCATGTCATATCACTGATGCTACTCAGACTGAGAAGGAGAATAAATTTGGGTACCAACACCTTTTGGAACCGTTGTCGGGGACTTCTTTGAATTTCTTGGTGTTTTTTAAGTGTTGGAAGAGTTTGAGAATTTTTGTATTCAAGTATTTGAGCTGATACATTGTTAAAATATCATTATATGATTTAGATCTGCAAGTTTTAAATAAGCATTTCAAGTTTTGTTTACCTTTTTCCATTTCCTAACAGTTCATATACTTTGGATGTAGTGTGATTGATTGATCTAAGAAGAAGAAGGTCTGATTTATAAGGATTTGCAAATTTTTTAGTGCTAGCAAACATTTGATAGATTACTTTAGTGCATTTTCACAACTAAGGTGAAAGTCCTTAGTGGTGACTCCATGCTGATTCGATATTGAAAATACCAGTTGTCTTACCCTTCTGTCATTTATTTTTGTTTTGCTAATCCCTACAAAAATGTAAGGAAGAAGATCCCTCTTCATCAAGGACTCTACTAAGAAGTTGTTTATAGATTAAAGAATCTCAGAGCTAGAGGGGAGAAAGGTGTGGAAGGTTATTGAAGACTTGACTACAAGAAAGGAGATCCCTATTGTTGAGTTTGAAAGTCAGCAGCGTGTTATTGAGGACTACATTTCTTCTTCAAGTGGATCTGATTCAGACAATCCTATTGCTGATTTGAATTCCCCATCAGGTGAGGGATCTTCTTGGGCATTTGAAGTTCTTTCTCCTAAATCTTCTCATGTATTTTCTAAATTTTCTAGATATCATCAAGAAGGAGAGCCCTTAAGAGAGATCTGTTTTGAAGTTTTCATTCCCATTCCCCAAAGATCTCTCACTCCTCATCATATTATTTCACCACCAAGATCACCCCCATCAAATAACATGGCTCAACCTAGACTCCCATTTGTTGTTAACACCTTTGGTATTATAAATTTTACAAGAATGGATGGTTACCCAAATGTTGTCCCACAAGATGTCAAAAATAGGTTGCCAAAATTTCAGGGTAACAATGTTATTACTGGTGATCAGCATCTCAAACTTTTTGATAATATGATGGAATATTTTGAGATAGATTTTGAGGATGTGTATGTCAAATTGTTTATTCATACTCTAGAAGAGGATGCTAGGGATTGGTACAAGGCTCTACCTGATAGTTCTATTGATTCATGGACTGAAATGAAAAATGTATTTAGGTTGCAATATGGTGACAAGACTGATCCTAGATTTCTTTTATCTGAGTTTGAGAATATCAAGAAGAACCCTAATGAATCAGTCCATGACTTCAACACAAGGTTTAACAAAACTTTGAGAAGGATTCTTGTTGGTTTGAGGCCTTGTGATGAATCTTGTTTAATCAAATATTCAGATCCATTTGATAAAAAGGCATCCTATTACTTGAGAGACAAAAACCCTACAAATTTGAGGTGGGATTTTACCATGGCACTGCAAATTGAAAACAATATTAAAGCCATTGGTAAATCTCTCAAGAGATATGGTGTAAAATTGATAAACCTTGACAAACCTCAAGCTAGAAAAGATACTGATTTAGAAGAGGTTGTGAAAAATTTGGCAGGGGCTGTCAAAGAAATCTCATACAAGTTTACAAGAGCTGAGGAGGGAATTAGGAAGACTTCACAAGGTCAGCCTAGGTAGTAGGCACAAAACCATGATAGATTTGGAAATCATCCTTGGGGTGAACAAAGACAAGATGATAGAGGTAAAGGACCTATGAGAGGGGAAAATAGAAAACCCCAAGCACGTGAAAGTAGATTGGTTCTTGACCCTCTAACTACCAAGGTTGTTGCTATTGATAAAGTTGCTAATATGGATTGGTGTGATAGATGTTTTCTTCCTCATCCTCCATGTGAAGTGGACCAACAAGTTAATGAAGTTGATAATGTGGATGGAACTGATGATGATATTTGCATGATGGGTTGTTCTTCAAGCCCATAAGGAGGAGCAACATCTACTAAAGTAATAAGTGCTAGGACAATTGCAACTTTTTGGGATTGCATTAAATGGGTATAACCCTTTCTCCCCCCTCATGCTTTTGAATTTGATGTAGTGCAGGATTTTGAAATTCCTAATAATGACTTTGAATACTTAAGAGCTTTTATGATTAAGAAGAATGATGGTGGTATCCCTTCGGAGGAAGATAGCCAATTGTTGATGAATGTTGTTGTAGCTCAAGAGAAAGAATATAACACTAGAAGTAATGTTTTTAAGGGATTTGGGCCTCAAGCCAAACCTAAAACACCCTTACTCACAAGCATTCCAAAATAAATTCCCAAGAGAGAAGCACCTATCAAAATTTCTATTATCCCAAACAAAAATTACATTCCTCCTGATGCCCAAGCTACCAAGAATTAGCTTCCATCTAATGAATCTTCTTTTCTCCCTTCGAATGTTTTTTTGCTAAAGAGTTTCCCCTATGACATAGCCCAAGTATTGAGCCAAACTAAAGTGAGTGTTCTAATCATTGAGTTGCTTAGATTTCCTGAGCATAACAAGAGAGCATTTGAGTACTTGGAATTGAAAGAAGAGAAGGTTACTCCAGGTAGAAATGTAAGTGTTGTTGAGACTCCACCTCAGATCATTGTTGACCTTGAAACACCACCAATAGTAGAAGATCTTGGGGAGACACTTGAGGTATATTTGTAGACATCTTTGGTTGATTCCCAATTGAATGTTGATCCATTCTTCACAACTTTGATCATAAAAGATAGGATACTTCACAATTGTATGTTTGATTTCGGTGCATCATGTAATTTCATGCCTCTAGAAATCATGAATGAGTTGGATATTAAAGTGTTAGCTGCCTATGGGAAGTGTACTATTATGGATTTAAGAGAAGTGGTGGTTGTTGGTTGTGTGAAAGGTTTGGTAGTGTAGCTTGCATCTTATCCAAGGAGGAATTTAAAATTAGATGTTGTGATTGTTGATTGCCCTGCCAAATGGTGTATGCTTTTGTCAAGAAAGTGGGCTGCAAGTGGTGGAGGGAGTGTCTAAATGGATATGTCTTTTACCACCATTCCCATTGAGGCCATCCTAGTCAAGCTCTCTGGAGAAAAGAAAATGTTATGTCTAATTGAGGATCCAAACAATGCTTATTATGAAGTATTATTTGCTGATGTTGATGCTGATAATTTTATTGGTTTTACCAATGAAAAAAACACAAAATGGACCAGTCAAAGTGTCTTGAGCAAGTATGTTCTCCTTAGACATTGCTATTTGATGGACCTTGCTCCAAATTTTGGAATGGTGCTAGTATAGTTCTGCTTTCTCCTAGTTTGGAAGAATTTTATTTTTCCTTCAAACTTAATTTTTAATGCACTAACAACATTTCTGAGTATGAGGAATTGTTTTTGGGGTTAAGAATTGCATGGAAGTATGGAGTGAAAGATATTGTTGCAAAAGGAGACTCAAAGCTGGTTGTCAAACAAATCAGAAAATTGTATGCTAAAAAAAATCAGCATATGAAATAATATAAGCATGCAGTTTGGGGCCTAATTAAAATGTTTGATTCCTTTAACATTGTGTATCATGATAGAGGTCTCAATGCTATTGTTGAAAAGTTGGCAGTGTTCGGTTCTAGATTTGAAAATTGTACCATTTCACCTTATTGTCAATACAACATTGAAGTGCTAACTAGGCCAAATGTCCCTGACAACATCAAGCATTGGAAGGTGTTTGATGATAATTATCAAGTGCTAAGTTTATTACAAAACCAAGGTGAGTTTGAAAATAAGAATATTGATTGGGAGCCAATGGTATGCATGAATGAAGGAAGAGAGACTTTTTTTCAGTAAGACATCGTCCAATTGAAAACAAACACCATTCCTAGAGGTCTTGTTGCACTTGAGTCAAATTTTAACAATGTTTATTACATCATAAATAGAAACAAGGCTACCTCAAGGGATGTGGAAGAGCATAACTTTGGCACTAATGGTAAACCAAGGAAGATTTGGTTGGGTAGTAATTTAAGTAAAGAGGAAAAATAGTCCTATGCCCAACTCTTGAAAAAATATCAAGACTGCCTTGCTTGGTCCTATTCTGAGCTAAAAGCATATAAATAAGACTTGCTTCAATATGAGATCCCCCTTAAGGACAAGACTAAGACATTCAGATAGAGGCAAAGGCCAATTAATCCACATCTCTCCATGAAAATGCAAGAGGAGTTAAAGAATTTGAGAGATGGAGGTATTATTCAACCCACTAGATATTCATCTTAGGTTGTAAACCTTTTTCTAGTCAAAAAGAAGAATGGAGACATCAGAATTTGTGTGGATTTTAGAAATCTAAACAAATAATCCATGAAGGAAAACTATCCCTTGCCAACTATGGAAAATATATTGCAACTCGTGACAGGGTCTGAGTTTCTTTCTACATTGGATGGTTTCTTTGGATACAATCAAGTGGTTGTCAAAGAATCATAAAGACTTAAGAAAACATTCACTACTCCTTGGGGAACATATGTTTTTGTTAGGATGCCATTTGGTTTGATGAATGCTGGTGACACCTTTCAAACAGTAATGGATGTTGATTTTTATGGTTACATCAACGAGTTCATTGTAGTTTACCAAGATGATCTGACTATGTTTTCAAGGTAGAGAGATGATCATTTGCAGCACTTGGAGAAAATGTTGTTCAGATGTAGGGAGTATGGAATTTATCTTAATCCAAACAAGTGTCATTTTGGCATGAAAAAGGCCAATCTGGTTAGTCACATTGTGTTAAAATATGGTGTTATGATAGACCCTGAGAGAGTGGAAGCAATCAGCAAAGTACCTATCCCAATAACCAAGAAATGCATCCAATCTTTCTTTGGTCAGATTAATTTTATTAGAAGGTTTGTTTCCAACTTTGCTGAGTTGACTCTTCCAATCACAAGCATGCTAAAGAAGGACCAATTTATCAGGTGTGAGGAGGCTTCCATTCAAGCTTTTGAAGGAATTAAGGATGCACTTAAACATGCACATGTTTTAGCAGCCCCAAATGATAGGAGGCCTTTCCAAAAAATTTCCTTTTCCTCTGAGTATACCATTGCTTCTATTTTTCTGCAAAAGGATGAGAATGGGGCTGAGAGACCTATTTCCTTCTTTAGTAAGGATTTACAAGCATCTGAGCTGAAGTATATAATCATGGAGAAACAAGCATTTGCCTTGGTGAAAGCAAAACAAGTTTTCAGGCCTTATATATTGAGTTCAAAAGATGTTGCTTATGTTCCCCATACCATGGTGAAAGACATCTTATCAGAGATGGATGTCTAAAGAAAAATATGTAGATGGGTGAAAAAACTACAGGGGTATGATATGGACATCCAAACCACAAAGTTGATAAGAGGTTTAGGTCTTGCTAAGCTCATGGCTAAGAGCAACTTGCAGAATGTGGAAGTGAATTAGCTAGAGGAAGAAAGGGTAGATGTTCTTAAAAAATTGGTAAGATCTGAGTGGTACAAATATGTGATCTTCTACCTCAGAAACTTGTGCTTCCCTAGTCACTTAAATAAAAATAAGAAAAGAGCCCTCAAGCTGGCTTCTCAAAAATTCATCATCAATTTCTTTGGGATGGCTTAGAAGAACCCGGAAGGTGTCCTCTTAAAGTGTGTAACTAAGGATGAAGCTCCCAAAGTAATTTCTGATTTCCATGGGGGAGTTTGTGGTGGAAAATTTGCTGGAAGAGTAATAGTACATAATATTTTGAGAGCTGGTTATTGGTGGCCTACTCTCTTCAAAGATACAACCCAGCTGGTTAGAAAATGTGATAGTTTCCAATGTTTCTCTGGAAGACTGAAAGATTCAGGCTCCCTTCCTTTGCAGCCTGTATCAATAAAAGCTCATTTTAAGTAATGGGGGATGACTTCATTGGTGAGATTTCAGATCCTTCTAGTGATGGCCATAAGTGGATCCTTATAGCCAATGATTATTTTACAAAGTGGGTAGAGGAAATTCCCACCAAGAAAGCAACACAACAAATAGTTATGGACTTCTTGTTGAATCAAATCATATGCATATTTGGAGTTCCCATCAAGATTGTAGCTAATAATGCCATATGATTTAGAACCAAACATTTAATGGAAATGTGCAATGAATATGGAATCATTCTAACTTATTTTTCAAACTATAACCCCTAAAGGAATGGAAAAGATGATTCAAGCAATAAGAATTTGTTGAAGATCATTAGAAGAACCTTGGAGCAAAACAAGAAGAAATGGGGTGAACAATTGAAATTTGCAAATTGGGCTGATAGGATAACTCCTAAAAGAGCTACTAGTAAAATCTCATTTGAATTGGTGTATGGAACTCAGGATTTACTTCTCTTGCACCTGGAATTATCTTCATTTTAGTTTTCCCAACAATTGGAAAATCAAGAGCTTGGCGCATATGAATCAACGATCAATTAGATTATTGAGCTTGATGAGGAGAGAAGAGCATCCATCAAAGGCATGTTAGATTTAGGGAAAAATTTAAGAGATTGTTTGACATGAAGGTCACTCCTAGAGCCTTCAATGTTGGAGATGTGATTTTTTTTTGGGATAGTAGGCATGAAGACAAGGGCAAGCATGGAAAATTTGATGTATTATGGATGGGCCCTTATCCCATTGATATCAAAATTGGTGAGCATACCTTCTTTCTCAAGGACTTAGATGGGGAATTGTTGAAATTACCTATTAATGGTAAGCATATGAAGCATTTCTTGGATTAATCCCTAAATCTGAGGTATGCACCAATTTTACAGTTGTATAGTCTTTGTTTTTGTTGTTTTATTGGTGTGTGGTTTTTCCTTGTTCTCGAAAGCCTTTTCATCAGTTTCTCAGCTGGTTTTTGGTGATTTTGTCACTTGGTCTACATTTTGTTCTTGTGACACTCACTGAGGTGCCCATCCCCAAGCAAGAGCTGATCTTGGTGCCATTTTTGAGCTTGCACCATGTTTCCCTAAATTTTCAAATCTGTATCTACTTAAAAAAAGTTTTATCCTTTGATTTGATGGTCTGTAATTATTCCCCTCTAGTTGAAATGCTTTAAAATGCTCGAAAACTTGTTGTTTTTCCCTAATTTGAAAGAATAATCCAAGTTTGCCCTTTTTTGTGCCCTGGTTTTTCCAATTTTTGTGCGCTGTGTCATTTTTTTCCCTTTTCCAGATCATGGGAAAATCAAAATTGATCAATTCATACTTGTTTGTATTTGAAAATCCAAATCTTAGATTGGGAATGTTGTAAAAAACATGGTTCAATTGATTCAAAATCGAAAATTTTCCATCCTTAGTGAAAAAATTCAATTCCAGAGCATCCTTGGAATTTTTTACATTTTGATGGTCAGACGGGTGAAATTTTCCTATCAAATTCATCCTCATAAGGTATTGGAAATGTGGTGGGTTCACATTGGCTGAGGAAATGTGGGGAGTTACTCTAACTTTTCATTTTTCACCTTTTCAAGCAAATGGGGCAATTTCGGGCACAGAGACCCACTTTTTCCAAATTTTCCTACATGACATGTTCTGATTGGCAGGTGGGATGGTAGGTGGTCAGATTCCCTTAAGGTTTTTCATCCTTATTTTGCAAAAATTTTAAAGTCAAAAATTGGTCCAAAGACCCATAGCCAATTGGGAGTGGACACGTGTCCTAAAAGACCAAAAGAGGGAGGAGCGGACTGAGGGAGGACTTGGATTATTTTTGGCTCTAATTCTATAAATATTCAAAATGTGTTTTGGCCCCACTCAAATCAGAGGAGGAAACATGGCAGCATGACAGGCGCAGAGTGGGTTAGTGGGTCGGCGGAGGTAAAAGGGAATTTCTTCCCTTTATCACAAAGGAGTTAAAATCAAATTTTTAAGCGTTGGCCCACTAGCGAATCATTGATGGATGAATTGTAGAGGACAAGATGGGTCAGCGGGCTAGTGGAGGTAAGAGGGAATTTATTCCCTTTTTCACAAAGGGATCAAAATAAAAAATTTAAGCACTGGCCCGCTAGTGAATCATCAAGTGACACGTGTCGGTGGAGAAAGTGGGTAGGCAGCTTAGCGGAAGGAAAATTAAATTTTTTCCCTTAGCAAAAAGGGGAGTTAAAATGAGAATTGGGCCCATGGATTTTAGTGATAGAGGAAGGGACACGTGGCGAGGGAGAAATCGGGTGTACAGGCCCGCGAGGAAAAAAGTGAAAATTTTTCCCATTTCCAAAAAAGGTCAAAATGCGTAGAATTTAAGCACGATTTCAATGGGACCCACCATATGCCACATGTAAGCTCAAAATTTCAAGAGTGGAGGGGCGAAGAAAAAAATCAAGATTTTCCATTTTTCCAAAAAATGTGGAACAGTAAAAAATGATCCCAATTTCAGTCCCAATTGTTTTTTGATATGTGGAGGACCCAAATTAAAGGACAAAGATAGATAAGATCGATGATTGATGTGCATCCATTTATTTTGACCGCCATGAGACCCCCAGGAAGCTTGGAATCAATATTTTTGCATCAAAATTCATCAAATTTATAGTGATTTTGTGTCATCATGGCCTACCAGGATGATTAGCATCGGTTTCATGGCTCAATATTTTCATTTGAGATGTTTTTGAAGAATTTTTTTGCCCCAGCCTGAGAAAACACGTGAAATGACAAAATAAAAAGTTGCAGAGGTAACTTGAAAAGGTAAAAACGTGAAAATGATGAGAAAAATGTGTTTGCATGCCTCAATGATGAAAAACCTGCCTCTAGGATGGTTAATGATCTAGATATTTGTAATGATTTAATCTTCTTAGACACACCTAATAGCCTGTGAATGTTTTTCTATTTGATGTCATTTTCATTGAATATTGAGGATTGTTTTGTAACAAAATAGATCCCATGGCATACTATTTTCTTGGGAAAGAAGGCTCCAATGTGGCATAACATATATAATGCATTTTGGAGAATTTGTAAAAGGGTTGGAAGTTGAAAATCACGAGAAAATTCTGAGAGAAAGCTCATTTTTCTGAAAAAACCCACCAAAGAAACAGAATAATTTCTTCTGTGTTAGATCTTCATGTATGTGAGTTGGTTACAAGTGTATAGCCATCACACAACTCTGATATTGTTCATCAAACTCTCCCCTACCGATGAATCTAACAAGTTTTGGAGTTAATCTATGTTTTTCTGGGCAATATGATGTCTGTTATCATTTTTAAATGCCTGTAAATATTTTTCATTGTTCCTATTGTAATCTTTCATTGAAAGTCTTTAGAAATCACACACAATCTCTGTTTTTTGTTGATAGTTTAGTGGCATTTGCAATCTCATGTTCATAAGAGCCTTCATATGATAAAGAGATAAACAAATTTAAAATCACTTTACCTTCCTTGACTATAGAGATTGATTGTAAGCCTTTGGGGATACCTTAGGTGTGGTTTAATCATGGATTTTTGTGTTTAAATGAGTTCTTTACTTCAATCTTTTGTGGTGAATTCTCAAAGATTGTGTGAGGAATGAAACCTATGCTTCTATTTATGTCTCTTGTTGTTGAAAGATTATCTTGATTATTGGAAGCATTTTATCTGATAGTTGTTTAGGTATTGTAGAGGTTGTCAAAAATTTGATATATCCTAGTTTTTCTTGTTAACACCCCACCAAAAAATTCATTCAAACAAACTAATCCTACTCATACTACCCCTGCATTACATTGTGTGTAAAAAAAAGATTCTAACCCATCTTCAAAAATGCACAATCCAAATAAGGATAACACCATGTCTCTAGCAGCCTTAGTCTTGTCTTGAAAGCATTTCCATCATTTATATTGATCTGTTGAGTTTGATAGCTCTGTTGAGTTTGAATGATGGAAGATTGATCATTTTTTGGCAATGCCATCTCCATACAATATGCATAGTATAAGGATATCTCGACCTCCTACATAAAATAGAGGTTGCAATATAGGTTCTCTTACCTTGGTTGAAAGGCACAACCTAAAATAGTGAGGGTTAGATCAAAATCCTTTCAAAGTGATATCCATCTCTCCACAAATCTGAGTATCATTTATATCACCTCCTTGGCTACAAAATGACACACATCATGATCTATCTGACTTCACGCTTCATGCCATATATCTAATGCTTCTCAAACTTAAAAGGAAAAAAAAATTGGGTACCAACACCCCCATACGATGGAGTGTCACAAAAACAATAACGTATAACCAGCTCAAGAACATGCAAGAAATAATCATGTAACATTTGGCTAAGTAGCCAACAGATAAATGAGCTCGGAGTCACCAGTCAAAGTAAAATCCAAGAAATATTGGAAATCAAGGAAAGTGGTTAAGTAGCTGCATTGCAATGTCTGAAAATTCTCGTAAAAATATAACTAACTAAAGAATGTCAAAGCTTCTCAATCCAATCATAAACTAAGGTGCTGGTCCTTGATAAAATAACACAAGTTTACAAATATAAAAATACAGAAGTCCACATCACAGTCACTTCGCAGCCCTCCATGGCTGGTAATAGGGGTACTATACCTCGAGCTCAGTTAAAAGATTGCGTACACAAGGATGGAATAAAAATGACACCAAGAGAAAGAGGGGAACTTTAGAAGAGTAAACAACTTCTATTTGACTCTTTTTGACCCCAGAACATAACCATAAATGCCAAACCACATGACTCGCACCATACAATTTATTGTTCCAACAAGGAAGGTTCTCAGAGGGTTTATCACATCATAATTCTAAATAAAAAGTTAGTGCTCATCAAAAAACACATTTCCAAATGCAAAACAAGTTCTTGTTACATAAAAATTCCATGAGAATATCCATTTAATTTTAACATTTTTAGCTATCCGGGTTTGACAAAATGCCACCAGGTGAGTTCCATAATTTGAACAACTTTATTATTTTATTATTATTTTAAACATTGAGGTTCAAGTCTTGCTAAGTGGTCTTTGTTTTCAATGTCAGCCCAAGGTCCAAGCATTGAACCCATGACTCTGATACCAAAGATAACACCCACAAAAATAATGTTCTAGGAACATGCTAAAACCTTAAACACTTATCCCGAAAGTTGTGACTAATTTTTTTTGTTTAAGTTATAAGATTTCAAGGGTGTCAACCCCTAGGGTACATAAAAATTCACTTACACCAATATACTCAACCTTATGATAGGGCAACCATGTATGGTTCAAAGATTAAGTATTTTTAATTTATTTCTAATGTAATTAATTAACATTCAACTAGGAAGGTACCATAATTTACTTTGCTTGGTTAAATTATTTCTTCTCTTTAATCAATGATTAATCCCAACATGGTTAACCTTATACTTAGTCATTTTGTGTCATTATTCTATTAGCCTTAATATTCCATATTTCATTAATTTACTAAAACATACTAGAAACTAGGAAAAATACTTGCACACAAGGTAATTAAATGGCCCTATTCATTCATCTACCCATACCCTTACAATTTATTTAAACATCTATTAAATATATATTCCTTCCAAACAAAGGTAGGGTTGATCCTAGACCCTTAGATCAATTCAATCTTATCCATTAGATCCTAGGGTTCCAAACTAACCCTAAAAATTCATATGAATTCTTATTAAAACCTTTCCTTTATTCTAAACTCATCATTTGGTCTATTTTCTTTTGTTAAAATTACAGGTTAGAGAGAAAGATGTCATGGGAGCAAGAGAGGAAGAACTATGGAGGATTTTCTTCAAGATCAAGTTTAGATTTGTTTAGATTGTAATTTTATTGTTGTAAACTATTTCATTCAAGGATTGAAGGAGGTTTTCCATTCCAAACTGGTTTTATTACAAGCCATTTGTATTTGGGGTTCTCCATTTGGGGCAAACCCAACCCTTATTAACATAAATGAAAAAAGAGTGGTTTTAATTTACCATTTGAAACTTTTATTGCTTAAAACCATGAGATTTTGCCATTTTTTTATTGCTGGGGAAGTCCTTAGAAAATTTACATGCTTAAAATTTTATTTATTACAAGTAAGAAATTACACAGACGCAAAACTTGAAATTTCCACCGTATGTGATAGGACCGCCTCCCAAAGCAGGTCAGCGGTCCTAGGACTGCAGCCCTACCTGGGTGACAAAAAATGAACTGCTACCTTACACAGTGGCTATTCTGATACTGCTATCTTTCCTAAGTGGTGGTTACAATACTACCACTCTGCACATGGTGGAGGTTCTGTTTAGAAACAAAATCATCAAACCTGAGTTTTTCCCAAACAAAAAAAGTTGTAAAATTTTTTAAATTAGCTTCTCAACTATATTTTATATGCCTAAATTTTCTAGTTGTAAGATTTAGCTTCATTTATTCATTCTTTTGTTAATTTTACTCATTTTAAATCATTTTCTTGTTCAATAGTAGCAACAACAATGAATCATTTTTTTCAACTAATTTTCTCTCAATTCCTAGAGTTAAAAGATCTAAAACTACTTCTAGTATTGTTATTTTTCCTTACTACAACAATGTAATATTCCAACATAATAATATGGTTCAAATTTGTTTTCTCTTTCCATTTTTCACTACAAATTCTTTACTCAAAATAATTATAACAACTTTTCTCTTCATTCAAGTTTACTATGCACACATTTTTAATATCCTACAACTTCTATATTTATTCTTTCTCATTTACAATAATATCAACTTCACTTATGAAGAGTAAAATTTCTTTCTCACAATGCAGCTTCCAACTAAACCTTTTACACAATATTTCGATTTGGATTCTTTTCTTTCCATACTACAATCTAAGGAGAAGGAAATTTTTATAACTCTTCAATGAACTTCCCTCAAATAATAATACAACTTGTATTACAACATTTCCTTTAAAAACAAAATGTAATACTTACACATCTTCCACCTTGAGTGGGAAAAACAGGAAGGCTTCTCTCAAGAAGGGATAATTTCTTCAAGGACTCCAACAAATGCTCCAAGCTTTCACAACACCAACAAGAGATCTCCTTCATGACTTCATTATTGATCCACAACAAAAAATGGGTGGGGGAGGGAAGGGGGGGGGGAGAGGCAACACTCTCCACCCAACCAAAATATACAATGAGGAGGAGAAGCCATCCTCCTCATTGACTCTCGAGCCCAACCATATTACAATGAAAAGTGAATCCAACACATGGCAACAACAAGATTCCACATCACAAACCAAGTATTTCACAAGACCTTCCAAACATATTCAAATCAAACTACAACACAAGAAGGAAGAAAAACAAAATAACAAGGCTTTAGATGCAAGCTAAAGGAGCAAGAACCTGTGGGGAGGTCTACTTATGCCCCCCAATGGTAAATGGGTTCCCACCTTAAAAACCTCCAATACATATCTAAAATCCCCTACACACTCTTATTTCTCCCTAAAGTAAATCTTATGTCTCCCACATATTCTTATGGCTCCCTAAATCTCTTATACCTCCCTCATAAAAGAAACAAGTAAGAAATGCAAGCATTCCTTGTCCAAGGTGGGACACCCAACCCAAACTCCCTCCAAACACGAAATAACTCTTATGCCTCCCTACATGAATTCTCCCCATACTCCCCTCCTAGACCTCACTTAGGAAATCTACCCAAAACCCAACAAGCATTCCAAGAAAAAAAAACACTCAAAACAAGCACATAAACATAAAATAAAAAACATAACATAAACAAAGGTAAAGCTCCTACCTTTCCATATTAGAGCTTGTTGCAAGAGTCAATCTCTAAGCTCCTTCAAGCTCACAAAAATCACCAACAAGCTCCTACCGAAACCACAAGGTCTCCAAAATACTCTAACTCCCAAAAATGCAAGAGCACAAAAAAATGAAGTAACCTCCAAACAAGCAAAAGAAATTCAATAAATAGAAAAGAGAGAGAGGAGGGTGAGGTGGCTCCATGTAGGATGCCATATCACTCCTCCTCAACTCCACCTCCATAATTCAAAACTTTAAAATCCAAAATGCACTATAAATTGGTGGGTGAGAGGAATGACATAGTTACTTACACACAAAAACCAATCCCACACCCCCTAAGGACAAAATTAATTACAAGAAAGAAAGTGCAATAAATTTTTTACCTTTTTGTCTTCCCAAAACACATAATGGGGTCTAATTTTTGACCCTAAAACCCATAGGTAGGGTTGGAATAGACAATTTAAGAGGTGTGGGAAAGCTTTCGGCTTGTCCCAGAAGCCTTCAAAAATTGGTCCTCTAAGGCCAAATTCGAATTTCCATGAAGGGGTAGAGTGCACAACACTCAAGATCCCAAAGCACTCAACTCACAACAAAAAATCCAAGAGACCATATAGCCTCATAAATGAACTTCTTTTAGTCACATATATAATTAGTTTATGACATGATTAAATTAACTTTAATTAAGACACTTACAACCCACTAAGAATAAAGGGGAAAATACATACACCATTTTCCAAATAATTAAAACAATAAATTACATCACTAAAAATCACATACTAACATTAAATAAAGTAAACTAAATAAAAGAAAACACGTGACCCCTTGGTCACAAATTTCCTCCTGACAATAATTCAAACAAACACACAAATACATGTTACCATGGTGACCCTTGTTGAAATCACTTTGCATTCCAATGTGGTTGGTCTTCAATCCCCTCGTATGTTTGTTCATGGATATATTTACCTGACAAAACACATAACACCTCCTCTCGGCCTCGTGGCCACATCAAAACATCCAAGAGTAATAATATGACAATTTAAATCTAACAATCAATCTCATATATGAAACAAATCATGTCTACTATTGCTAGGACCAATTACGATATAACAATTATTCCTATTTATCAACAATTCATCTTCTACTCATACATCAGTTTGCATCCATGATCAAAATGATCACAACTGGATAACTCAAATTATCAAGGCAATACTTTCATTGTGGTGACAAGATATCGCAATCCTCAAATATCAATATATAACCATGTCAACAACATATCAACGTCAATAATAAAATTTTTCTAATGATCTAAACACATCATATATGAAATCGAATCGACAATAGTCCAATATTATCTAACATCACATAATATTCATGCTAAATCAAAAAGTCTATCAACAATATCCATAAGTGTAGTTCGGTTACAATATTGAATATCAATTAATTCAAAAAGGTGTCGAAGGGAAGTGGGCACTACATACATGGGATTTGGAAATTAACATGTTCTAGTACATAAATCACACTAGTGTCTATTGTGCTTCCATGGATGGCAGATTTGCTATTTATGGTTCCCAATACTAACTAAACAGTATCGAAGAGAAATGCTATCACCATGGAAAAGGTGAACAATACAAATCATGTGGAAACCTGATGGTTTTATCCTGGTGAAGTCCCATCAGGTAATGCTTCATGAGGATGCCCACATACTTTTTAAACTAATAATAGTCAAAACACCATGGAGTCATGATTGCCCCAACATAACCACATTAGTATGCCAATTTTAATAAAGCATAAAGGTTTACAAACCTTAATCCCACATTCTGAAAAAATAGCATCCATGTTTGGGAATTAGTGTTGAAGTCAGAAGTGTTGCATCAAATAGGACTTTACACATGCCTATTGCTTCATTGGACGATTTGGCTAGTAGAATTGACCGGAGTAAAATGGTGAATGCATTCTCCTTTTTAGCTTTTTTCTAGCATATTGCATTTGTTTACAATTATTTATTCCCAACACCTTTGACAAAGCCAATTTTGTATATCCTATAAAACATGGACTGTCTCTGCCCCCTGTTCAACAACAAATGTCAAAACATTTCAGTGCATAGCCATGAAATATCTCAATGTAGTGAGAAGACCTTTGCTTTGTTAGCATTTTGGTTAATATAAACTAATGGGACCTTGAGCTTTCTATTATAATTTATGGAAACCCAAATGCTATGAGTTATCTAGGGTGCTTATCTAAAACCAAAACATGTTACAAAGTTATCCCATCGTAGGGGTCAATTTTTCTTAACAGTTTGTTGGCACTCACAAACTGAGCTATTTGAAGACCTATTTGGAAACTCTCATGGTGAATGGTGTTTGGACTATCTTATGAGGTCACCCATAGTTGACTGTGTTAGGAAGGCCACGTCTTGTTTGACACATCTACCTTACATCTCACAAAATCCCTCTTTCCATCAGGAGCTTTGATGAATGCACAGACCCTGTCAAGATGATCCACCGCCCACCATAAAATTAGTGGGTTACCAAGTCCCCATAAATTCCACAATCTCCACTTTCTATTTGCTTATTTTATTTATTTATTAATCTAATTATTGGCCATTATATCGCATTATGTAAATATACTTTGTTTGATCCTCATTTAATTATATCTGATAGCTTCTACTAAATTTTAAAGTTTAATAACATGTTTTATTTTTGATTTCTCGATATATGTAGCATGGAAGTGGGAACGAGGTCCCATTCATTATCAATAAGGCATCGTACCAAGCTCAAATGATAAACCCGTATTGTGGACATCAATGTATCCATGGGAATATCTAGCCAAAATAACCTGACATTCTAAACTCTACCTTGTTTCCTTCAAAAACTCAAGCACTACCTAGAGTTCTATGAAGGGTAGCGGCCATACATGCTAGAACACGATT
This sequence comes from Taxus chinensis, assembly GCA_019776745.2. Lineage (NCBI taxonomy): Eukaryota > Viridiplantae > Streptophyta > Pinopsida > Cupressales > Taxaceae > Taxus > Taxus chinensis. The sequence continues at coordinate 759,558,904 of CM034150.1, read as the reverse complement.
TTTCACCTCTTACTGATCTATATGTTACGAAGATACCATTATATGGTTTACAAAATTTAAACTGGAAGTTTTCCAATTTGGGTATGAAACACCATCCATGAAATTTGCACTACAAGATTTACGCCTAATAGTATTTTTTGGGGACATTTTAGGTACATTGAGTCTATGGTTTATATTCAAGACCCTGGGGCTTGATTTTTATGTTCATGAAATTCTATCCAGGCTCTTCTAGCTATTCAAAACTAGGAAATCTTAATAGTGGAGACCTCACTTAGAAACCATAGTAAATATGCTACCCATTAGCCCATGGTGTCCATATTGATTACATCCATAGTACCCTGTAATTCCAGGATTAAGTTCTTAGAGAAAATGATGGGATTTTAATTTTCACCTGTTAATACTAAAACCATAGTTTTCTCGATTGATTCTAATGACTTAACTAAAACCTTGATAATGCCAATGACCCATATGGATTATATTCATGGCGATATCTACCTCAACAGTGTAAGGGGTGAAAATGTGTTTAGACCCTTATGGTAATACTTTATCTAAAATTCCTATGATGTTAGATCTATATAAATTGAAATGTATTCTGAGCACACTACTGATATCGATCACTGCACAAACCCTGGTACATTTGGAACATGAATGTATACTCTCAAGGATATGATAGAGCTCGAAGTTAAGGATGAAGTGCTTGAGTACACAACCTAACAATGATTACATGGGATTACTAGTTGTGTTATTTGAATGCACATAAGGACTAGTTGTGCATAAAATTCCAATACATAAGGCCTCTTGATTGCCACATTGTTAAAAAATAGTGTATATGGTAAAAGTTGGTCCTATTTGCATTTAATTTTTAAGTATAGAGGGTTTAGTTGTCAAATGATGTTCAGATGATGAATGTTGGCACTATAATTTTTTTAGTGTTGTCAGTTGATGTTAAGTCCATTGATGGAAAATGAGTTTCATGGTGTTATATGAGTCTACCTCAATAGGTGTTAAGCATTCAAAAGTCATTGAACATGAAGGTTGATTGGTAGTCACACCTTAAGTTTGGTGAGTTCTATGAGGATCCATAGATGCATGGTCTAAGTGAGACATAAGTCATGTTCTTGTAAAAATCCATCCCAAGATGATTTGAATGGTTTTCATGAGGTCAAAATCATGGGAGATAGGAAGAGGTTAGAATGTGAGACAACGATAAGATTTCCAAATGGTTGAGTCGGGTCATTCTAGGCCTATTTACCTTAGGTCCCCAAAGCATGAATAACCCTGGAAGATGAGGAAATTTCTATATTTGGAGTTAATCAATCCTAACCAAGGCATGGTATCAACATGGTGATAGTGCCTAAACAAGGTGAATGGTGAGTGTTTAGGTTAGTTCTCAGATGTTTGTACTTAGGTGTTTCTATTGGTTTCTTGTGATAGCAAGTAGGTGAAGAAAAGACAAATAAGTTTCACATATAAGTCTTAATGGATATCTTTTAGTTTCAGTACCTATTTGGGATATATAGTGAGTATTTTCAAGTTCATAATATTTTGTCATGATGCTTCATGAACCAATGGTACTCAATATTTTATTTTAAATACTATCCTATTAGAGAGGATCCCTTATCAAGATAAATGTCTAGTTTTGTCCAAATATTCAAGGGTAATCTACAATCCCTGTAGAGTTTTTGATCACACATTTTATAGTTGACCTGTTTGATGTAATCGTTGTGAGCTGTGTGATTTTCATGAGAGGTACTCTACAGCATGGTTATGTTTCAATGGTAACTAGATTTTTTAAGTGAGTTATGAAGGTTCCTACAAAAATAAAATCTAGGTGACAAGTATTGTCACATTATCTAATGAATAGTATCGTTTAGAAGATAAGTTACTTTAAAACCCTATTGTATTTGAAGAAGAGAAATGGTATTGATTGCAAGCATTGGAATTTTTTTCTATGTAGAAAATGCCTAATTCCTCATACTCAATGGTGGTGCATTTTTTCTTTGTTAAGGTTAATTTGATTCCTTTCAAAGTGATGTACCTTGCTCCTCCTTTTTATGAAAATTATCTTGTGAATTTTCTAAAAGAGGTAGCCAGATTCTCATCGAAGGGCTTACTTCAATACAAAAATTCCAATCTAGGTTTTTTTTTCCTAGATCCACTTTTACATATCAAAGAGATCCAAATTAAACTCTATCGCAATCAAATTCACATCCATCACAAAATTTCATTCTTATTGATTGAAACATGGGAATATTATCTTACGATGATCCTCTAATACCTATAATTACATAGGAATGCATGCACATCCCATTGGTTACATGATCAATGAATTTTGGTTGGGTCTAAAAAAATTCTTTCTTTTCCCATTTGCATCTTGATCACGTAGGAAAATAGGTAGATATATCATGTTTTGTCACTTCCAAAGTTGGGGAAATTATGTTTATTTTTCATTTGCTATGGTGGTCTCTAGGTAGGGGAATTCCTCGACTATAGCCAAAACATTTTCTTTAGTTGATATTTCAGTGATTGCATCGTAGAAGGTGTTAGAGAGGTAAGAGAACATATATACTAATTGATTACAACAAATAAAATTGTGATAAACTGAATAGTTTATTAAAAGTGACTATTTATTACAATGTGTTTAATTATGTATTGGGAATATGCAACTAGTATAATGTGATCCATAAATATGATGTATGTGTTGAGTGTGTAGTAAAATTTATATCTAAATAAATATTATCTATTAAGGAATGAAGGGGACAAAATAATTTAAAATTAATAGGTAAATATGGTGTCAACTAATATGTGGATTTAATTTCATGTCATGTGGTAAGTTGTTATTATATTATCTTTCAAGGTTGTTGAACCCAACTCTTTCTTTTGACTAAAATATATTTTTATTCCATTGTTATATATTTTGATTAAATTACTTTTGGTAATTTTATTTTTGAATTTGTTAACCTACTTTATTTAATATTATAGTATCCTAAAAATGGATTGTTTTTTATGTTTTAATAATTTTCATAAAATGGAAATCTCAATTTAATCATTTAGATCATTAACTTTGGTGGTTTTTTGTACACATATACCTTTTCTTGCATCCCGAAGTGGAGTCTATGTCCATACCACTTACATAGGTGGATACATTTACATTCCCTTTGACGTATTTTAGAGTTTTGGAAACATTTCATGCTTTACATTCCTTTCTTTCAATGGTACTCATAAACATGCCACATGGAAATTTATTAGTTGTATACCACATTTAATAAGTTTGTATGTATTTATGATAAATTTATGTTTGCAGGATTTAATATGAAACCTGTTATCCAAAATTCATCCCTCAAGGTAATTTTGATAACATGCATCAAATTCTTTAATCCCAAGCAATTATGTTGATTCAGAGTGAAAGGTCATGTTTCTAAGGTCCCATCGTATTTTTCTAAGTCCCCTGTCCAAGTAGAAGAGAGCAAGTTCTGAGGAAAGGTAAGAAAATTGCAAAAAACAGACTCGGGCCAGGAAAAATAACAAAAAATGGCTAAGTCCTAGACCAGGCAGCTTGGGACAGTTGGGATGAAAATGCGCGAACCGGCCGAAATGAGCACAAACAGTCCAAATGCAAGTGGGACAGATGGGACATCCGGGCGCGAACCGGCCAAACCGGCCGAAATTAGTCAAGGCGGCCTGGAAGCAAAAGGGACGCGCGGGCCAAAAGTACGCGAACCGGGCGAATCGGCCGAAATGAGTCAAGGCGGCCCGAAACAGTTGGGCCGAAGGTACGCAAAGTATGTGAACCGGCCAGATCGGCCGAAATGAGAACTTTTGTCCTGGGACAGTTGGGACAAAAAGGCGCGAACCGGCCGAACCGGGCGAAGTTGTCCCAGACAGTCCAAAAGCAAATGGGACGCGCGGGCCAAAAGTACGCGAACCGGCCGGATCGGCTGAAATGGGAAATTTCAGCACTGTGCCAAATGGGACAAAGGGACATCCGGGACGCGAAAAGCCGAAATGGCCGAAGGCAGGGAGGAAAAGTCAACGTTTGGTCCGGAAACTTCAAACGGCCATAACTTTTGACTCCGGGCTCCGATTTTCATAAAATTGGACTTTCTGGAATGAGCACGACGTCCTCTACGCCACAAAAACATATTAGGGTAGATATATTTAAATTAAAAAAACATATTCGGCTCCAGTCAGTCAATGCTCATTCCCGTCAAATGACAGAAAACGCCTGCCAGACCCAAAATAGCTGCCCACACTCAGAAGGCCATAACTTTTGCATTTCTCAACGAAATCGCACAAAATTGGTACCGTTGGAATCATGGTTTCGAGCCCGACACATAGCAATCAAGAAATTCCAGATTTGATCATAAATTGATTGAGATTTTTAAGAAAACGTGGCCAGGTTCAGAACAGTGTTTTATTTGGTAGCTGGGAGTGCAATTAAGAGGCATGGTCATCATTCATTCTCTGCTGCAGCACATGGGACAGTATGGGGAGCCTTTTCCAAGTAATGTATACCCATTCCACTCAATTTAATGCCTCTTACAGGTGGTTGAAGGACAGATTTCAGGATTTCCATTTTCCCTTCTCTTTTCCTTCTCATTTTTCTATAAATTGGAGTGTTGGGCTCATTTTAAGGGAGGAGAGTTTTTGGGTAACAAAGCTCTGTCAAAATTGCTTTGTGAAGCCAGTGTGTTGCAGGCCTTTGTAGTGGACTCCTTGCATGGTGATCCAGGCCCTTATCTTGTAATAGACTGAACTGTGCATACCAGGAAGCAATAAAATACAAGTTTGTGGATGTATCTTCCCCTACTGTGATTTCTTGCATTCTTCTTGCCCCTTTTATCTTTCTACAAGAATATTGTGTCTATTATTATGTTCTTGCAGGAATTCATTATCATTGTGTGTGCTTGAAATATTGCTGTGAATGCATTTTGCTAGATTATGGAGAACTGTCATCACCTCCTCTAGTGTGCACTTTGCCTCTGTATTTCACACATTTGGAGACTACTCTCCCATCCTCCTTTTCTGGTGTATCACTGCTTTAGTGTAGGATTTCATTTTATGTACTCTCTTTCCCTGGTCCCTTGGAAGTTTAGATTAGAACAATTAGCTTATCCTGCATTAGAGTAGATTGTGGCAGGTAGTTTAGGAGCAAGAACCAGCTTTCTCTGGAGGTCTATCTCAAGTAGCAAGTCCCACAACTTGGAGATAGTACCCATGTTATCCAATCACACTGTGAGTTCAAATACATGCACAGGGGTGCAGTGATTCAGTGATAACAAAACCCATGATTGGTTGTTTTAAAATTAGTCATTTATTCAAATTTTATTTTGTAAATGACACTTGTCATTTAACTAGGTCTATGTTAGGGAATTCCATTTGAAAAATGGGTCTATCAAACCTTCATGCCAAAATAGATATTATGTAGTTCCTTCTCATATATTGAAAAATGGAAAATATTTTTGAATAATTTTATACAACACACTTTACATCACATACACACACATAAATATATATGTATATACATATGTGTGTGTGTGTGTGTGTATATATGTCTATATATATATATATGTATATATATATATATATATATATATATATATATATAGATATATATATATATATATATATATATATATATATATGCATGTATATATATGTATACACACACACACAGAGATGTGTGTGTGTGTGTCTATATGTATCTATTTGTGGAAGAACTTGGATATTGCTAAGGATGCCTCACATATAAAATCGAATATTTGCGTAGTGCCCAATTTACTTCGACTCTTTTGATATTGATCGTGATATTACTAGCTATATTATGGACATTATTAGAGTTTTGATTTATTATGGTGTTAGATGTCCCATAATGGATTATTGTTGACTCTATTTCACATATGATGCATGATTGTTGTTAGAGAAAATTTATATAGATGTTGACATGCTGTTGGATATCATTATATATATTTATGGATGTTGTTAGGATATGTGATATTTGGATACATTGATTAGAACAAGAAAATTGAATTAAAATTGATGATGATATAGTTGTTGATGAAATTTTAAGTGACAATGTTTATTGACTTGATGATTGGTGTGATTCACACACACACACACACACACACATATGACTTTTGAATTATATTATACTCATTTGGATGTTCTGATGTGGCCAAAAGTTCGAAAGAGGTATTTGTATTTTTTAGGTTTAAAATATCACAAAAAACATCGGGGGATTAGACACCAACCACTTTGGAATTCTATATGAATTCAATAAGGTCACCATGGAAACTGTATTTGTTTTTGTGTGTGTTTTTTTGTTATGGATTCCCATGGGGGGGATCACCTTCAATGTGACCAAGGGGATTTATGTATTTCTTTTATTTGGTTTCTTTTTTTTAGTATGTATGTGTTTTATAAGTTATGTGTTTACCTTTTCTTTTTAATTAAATAGATTGTGGTAAAGTAATGGGATAAATCATATTGTTAAAATTAATTAATCAAATTGTGTCATAAGAAAGTAATTATTAGAGTTGTTGGCCTATAATTAAAGTGTTGTAAGAAATGTGTAAGTGATGTGTAAGAGATATGTAAGTTGATTTTGGAGTATGAAACACTCCATCTTCTTTGAAACTCGAATTTTTCCTTGGAGGATGATTTTGGAGACTTGTGGGACAGGTTAAACTTGTCCCATGCCTCTTAAATTTACATACCAACCTTACCTATGGTTGGAGAGTTAAATTTAGAATTTCTTTATGCATTTTTGTAAGTCAAGTTGAATGTTGTAATTGCACTTTTCTTACATGTTTTAATTTCAGTCCTTATGGGGTGTGGGATTGTTTGAGTGTGTGAGTAAAATTTTCATATTATTCCCCCACCTAATTAATATGCATTGGAGAATGAATTTGACTTTTTGGTTGGGATTGAGAATGTGTGATGTGGCATCCTACATGGATCCACCTCATCCTCTTCTCTTCCCTCTCCTATAAAATTTGAATTGCTTGCATTGTTTTGGGTTGCTTCACTTTGGAGACTTCATTCTTGGGCAAATTCTTGTACCGTTTTGAGCTCTTGCATTGGATATTTTTTTGGAAGATTATTTCATGATTGTGCTTGGATGTTTTGGATTTCTTGCATTGAGATAAAGCTTGTTGTTTTGGAACTTGGAACACTTCCATCATGGAGAGGTAGGAGCTTGGCTCTTGAAATGCTCTCTTTTGCTTGTGCAAATGTTGTTTTGTTGTGAATTTCTTGGCATGTTTGTGGTCTATTGAAGAGATGGCCAAAGAATGGTGTAGGAGAAGACTATGGGGTTTATTTTGTGGGAGGCACAAGTGTGTTTTAGGGAGGTATAAGTGTGGAGGAAGTTGGGATTTGGGTTCCACCTTGCAAAGAAATAGCTTGCGTTTCTTTACTCGTTATGGGGTGCCATAAGAGGTTGGGGAGGCATAATGAAATGTGAGGAATAAGGGGTACTTGGGGGAGGCACAAGAAATGTCATGGTTTTGATATACTATATTTTTTCGATTTGAAATCAGGTTGTGATACCCATTTCCCCTTTGGGAGGCATAAGTAGCATCCCCCATAGTTTCTTGCTCCTTTGGCTTGCTTGATAAAGCCCTAGTTTTCTTTGTGATGTTTTAATGTAGTTACAAACTACATTCTATTTTCGAATGCATTTCTATATGTGAAACAAAATGCTACTTGTGTGTGTTGTGGAATCCCTTGTTGCCATGAGTTGAATCACATCTTTTATTGCACTATGGTTGGGGCTCGGGGGCCAATGAAGAAGTATGGCTTCTCATTTTCATTGGATGTCTTGGGTGGGTTGAGATATTGCATTTTGGAGTTGTGAAAGAAGATAGAGTTTGGTTGTCCTTTCCCCTACACTTGTTGTGATCACAATTTGGAAGAATGAGAAATGTACATATTGTTGTTCTGGACCTGAGAAAAAGATAGTTTGACAGTCCCTTGTGAAATGAAATTTTATTGTACCCTTTCCCACATGAATTGGATGAACATGTAAATGTTTTGTAATGGAAATATGTGGTGTTGATTATAAAATTTGTAAAGTGAAATGTAAAAGAGATAAACTCTGTGTTGTTTAAAAGAATGTGAAAGAAATTGCATTCGAAGAAGGAAAGAAGGATGTTGTAAAGTTGTCTTTTGGAATCAATAAATGTTGTATTACCTTTCTAAAATTACATTGTGGTATTGAATATGATCGTTTAAATGTAATTGAAATCTCTGATGGAAAGAAAGAAATTTGTATGAAGGAAATGTAATACTCTATTTTGTGAAGTGCATGATTTGAAAAGAATAAAATTTACATTATTGTATTTATCTTTTGATTGAAGGAATGAAACCTATTTGAAACTAGCATGAAATGAATTCATTTGTAACGCAAGTAAAATAAGAACCATTGAGTTAATTTTGTTGTTTCCATTTTTTCTTCACGTTAAACTCTATGACTTATACTAGAAATTAACAGACCGAACCTGCAATCAAGAAATACCAATGAAACATTAAAATTGAACATACTAGGATATAAATGGGTTAAATTAGACAAAAATACTTAAGGAAAAATCCTTCAAACCTTGCAAAATCAGGCTCAACCCTCTTACAGTCGTTTTGTTGTCAAGAGATGTAAATTTTCAAATTGTAAATCAATCAGAAAAATTGAATATTGAAATCCTTCTAAAATCCATCTATGAACAATTCTCCATGTCTATTTGACATGTTGAGAGAGGAAGGAGATCAAATTGAACAAAATTTTATAAGTTAAATTTACCAATCTACACTATAAAAGCATGAATAATGTTTTCATGAAATTGAACCATTAAACTTTATCAAAATCAAAATTTAATGATTCTTGTTCAAAGAAAATGTCGATAGCTTTCCAGAAAGTCCTTGTTTTCCTAAAACTGATCTCCCAATCAAAATTTATGGCCTTATGAAATTTTTCTTCATTTGGCGTCAAAAATAATTCTAACTGTAAAAAAAAAAATGGGAAAAATTTCCTTGGTGGACCAATGGGCCCAAATTTTCCCTTAGTTTTGTTGGTGAAAAACGCCAAAGGAACAAATTTCCTCACCGCTCTGCTAACCTTGCAGGCCTTACTATTTGTCAAGAATCACTTAAGTTCGAAAAAGAAATTGTGGGAAAATTTCCCCCGCGGACCCGCCACCCTGCTTTTGACTTTTATCGTCTTTTGTGGACCCACAAAAATCAAACTTAACCTTTTAAAAATTTTGAGAAAATTTTCCATATTTTCCCTGCTGACCCGCACCCCAATTAGGTGTTGCCATGTGGCGTTACGAGGTGTCAGCGGAGGTGCGGGTTCCTTTTTTCCTTTTGCATTTCGGACAATTTTTGGAAACTTTTCTAACAATTCCCCACCGACCTACCGAACCCAAGCAAATGGATGGTTGACACATGTCTTCATGACACATTAGTCAAGGCATGGAGATTCTCAAACCTTTACACCTTTTTTTCTAAAAAAATCAAAGTTTACTAAGTTGCTCCGACAGCCTGACGGCCCACAACCAATCAGAGCTCGACAAGTGGCGTTAAAATAATTAATGTCTTAAAATTCCTTGATGGCCTGAATTCCCACCAGGGTGTTGTAATGCCAACACGTGTCCCCTTCAGGCTCACAGGCATGCAGAGGGAAATCACACATTTGTTCCAAAAGGGAAAATGTGCCAAAATTCTCCCCCGCTCTGCTGGCCCCGGGCATGGGAAAATTTTCTTCCCTAGGCCCGCTAGCCCGCGCATGGGAAAATTTTATTCCCTAGGCCTGCTGGCCCATGCATTAGAAACTTTTCTTCCCTAGGTCCGCTGGCCCGCACATGGGAAAATTTTCTTCCCTAGGCCCGCTCGGCCCGCTCTAGGGAAAATTTTCCTCCCAAGGTCCGCCGACCCATAACTTGAGAAATATGAGGATTTAGGAGGACTTATTTATATCATTGGAAAGGTGAGGAAATTTCCTATCTAATGGGAATGTTGTAGGGAAGTGTTGATTTTGTTAATTTGGAGAAAATTAAAGTTGAATCTTTTAATCCAATTAGAGAGTGGGGTATGGTGAGGAATTACCCTCTTAACCTTTTAAACATTTTGACACTAAGTTTTGACCTTGAGAATTCTTTAACAATTGTTGTCTCGGGTAAAATATAAGCTACTAGTTAGAATTGATCTTGAAGCTTGTTTGTGACAACTATTGTCTTGTAACTTTTTTGTTGTCTCTCTTAGATAAAAAATGAAAAAGAAAATTATTCCATAATTTTCCTAACTAATCCTAGGTTTTTTTTGGGTCTCAAGTGGGTTGCTTTTACGGGCGTTACAATTTGAGTATCCCAAGCATGGGTAAAAAATATTAAGACATATAAATTATGTAGATTCATCATGATTTTATGAATTCAAATGCATCTATTGACATCAATGTATGGACTTGAGAGAAATAAGAAGGTGTGAATATGACATGTGGAAATATATCTATTGTCATATAAAATAAATAGCTTGACAATTGAAAATTTTGAACTATGAAAACCAAGCCCCTGATTAAATATTTGGCTTCCTAGTTACTGTGCATCCTTCCTTTGGCTTAGGATTCATAATAAGACCTCGCCTGCAAAAAATTAGTTTAGAATTGGTGGTGAATCTCCAACATCGACTTTTGAATCAATGGAAAATTTCTCAAAAACTATTTCATAGAAAAGAAGACTTGACGACCATCTGATCTACCTGGGTTGGAAGGCAAAACATTATTGGTCATCCAACCCAGCCATCCATCCTAGGTTAGACGACCATTAAATAGTTTTCGTCTAATCTAGCTATCCAGCTTGGGTTGGATAGTTATACATTGTCTACTGTTTAACACAACCACCCAACCTAGGTTGGATGAATTTCCATCATTTTCTGCCCAACCCATTTATCCAACCTAGGTTCCATGACAATACATTATCTGTCATTTAACCCAGTAGTCCAACCCAGCCGTTTAACCTAGCTATCCAACCTAGTTGTTCAACCCAGCCATCCAACTGAGACATCTAACACATCCATCCAAGCCAACCTTCCATCATAAGACATCTAGCTCAATCGTCCAACCTAGCCAACTAACCCAATCATCCAACATAGTCATCAATCATCAGTTTTCTATCCCATTCATCCAACTTGGGTTAGACATCTGTACATTATTTGTTGTCCAACCCAATCGTCCAACCTGAGTTAGATGGTCGTACATTATCTGTTGTCCAACCCATGTTGGACGATAGAAAATGGATAACCATCCAACCAAAAATGGATGAAAATCCATCATCTATCATCCAACCTAGGTTGGATGATAAATAATGGCTGTTCATCTAACCTAAGTTATACGAATAGTCACTCTTTGCTAGATTTCATTATTAAATATGTACCCTTTACAAGAATACAACCAGCTAACCTCTAGGCTATGTATTATACCTCAGAAAATACATATATAAGTTAATTTTTACATATAAATAGTGGGTGAACTGACCCATACAAATGAATTGTTGGCTAAAATATTTGGCAAACTAGGTGGAAATATAAATAATGGGTGAACTGACCCATACAAATGAATTGTTGGCTGAAATTTTTGGCAAACTAGGTGGCATCTGACTTCTAAAAATTCACCATTTCAAATTTCCAAAATCCCTAATATTCATGAATTTACAAAAAATTGCCACTAAAATTTTCCCTAGTTGTAATATCACTATTTAAGGATTTGAGATAATATAGAAATGCATGGTCAAATTGAGGTATAATAGTAGGACGTATTCTTTCCCATGTCCTAGGAAATCTTAACTTGAAATTTATAATGAATTCATGATGAGCACACTTAATTGTGGAAAAATTCTCTATAAGGGAGAGGTGATTAGATTTATCTTCAAATTGTTTGCATAATACTTCACCTAATGAATCCCAAGTGCCTATTGTAACTACTTCCAAACTTCTATACCACTAAAGAGATTGTCCTTTGAATGAAGCAATGAAAATTCTTAAGGCTACATCTTTATGTGTAGTATTATGGACCAAACAGAGGACTATAATATCTCTAATATGCTTAGCAGGGGTAATATAATTTTCACCGGTAAATGATGCAAGTGATTTAAGACAACAAATTGTATATCATGGTAAATGAAAATTATCAATGAGATGCTATTAGTAAAGGTAAATAAATTTCTGTGTTGTCATTAAGCCATTGGATTAATTGAGATCTGGATCACAAGATTCACTCGAGGGGAAGGAGGATTGAAAAAACTAGGCCTGTTATAGGGAAGGGTATTGCTACCTCTTCTTATTCTTACAACATTTCAAGGTAATGAAATAAATTCAGTAGGAAGTCCTCTTATAGATTATCATCTATTCACTTTAGGCATGAAAAAAGTTACAATATTGGTCTGGAATTCTTCACAGAGTCACTAGATGAATTATGCATTGAATCTTCAATCTTTTGAACTCATCAATTGTTTTTCTCATCCCACCATGCATGCCAAAAACTAGTATCTCTCAAAAGTGCAGCGTTGTTGAGGATTGGAAAATTCAATAAAAAATTATTATCCCTCACACCTCCAGAGACTATTGAGACACCTCACTGGCTGTGGGTCTCCCTATTCTGAGGTGAATCTCTGGGATTACAAGGTTGGTTCCTTCTTTGGATGTTTCTTAAACTAAAACTATGGGCTTTGAGGGTTAAAATATGGCTAAAAATTTAATTAATGGGATGAGACACTAAAAGTATTGAGGTCTTGAATAACGAACATGCACAATATATTGATAATAAGTTAAATAAGACACGATCCAAAGGATTTTAGCTAATCTCAAGGAAAATAGTTTTCTATTGAGGGATTGATCACAAAAACATAGTAGATAATTACACACTAAAAATAGCAGAAAATACAAATTTATAGCAAGGTAAATAGCATAATCAAGCTTAATTAATTCAAGTAAATACAATTCACAACAATTAGTATCATAAAAGACATCACTACGAATAATTCGAAAGACAATAATTGGTTCTCATTCAATGGCAATTCTGGCAAAAAAATTCTTCACCACTCAATACATCCAAAAATTCCTCCTGTTGTGTCTTGCTAGTGTAAACAACAAATAGCAAAAATATTCACCCACCCTTCCTACAAATAAACTCAAGTTTGACTATATTCTTGTATGATATTAAGAGACCTTAACATGATTAAATAGTAAAAGGGAAAAATAATAAGCATATAAGACTATTACAATGTAAAATAGACTTAATTTCTCTAAAAATATTCAAAGTCAAACTGATTTGACTCCTTCAATGCTTCATGATGTGTATTGTATCAATTTGGAAAGGCTAAGGTAATTGTTATCACCGAATCTCATCACCCTCCAATTTACACAAGTGTGTGTGCTTGAGCTCACGTTGTGATTGGATAACATGGGTACTATCTCCAATTTGTGGGACTTTCTACTTGAGATAGACCTCCTGAGAATGATGGTTCCTCTACCTAATGCTAGCACTAAAATTATTCTAAGGAAGGAAATGCGACTATCTACTCCTAATATAACCTTTCCAAGAGACAAAAAAGAGAGCATGAAAATTAAGAAATCCTACACTATAGAGGTGGTAGCACCAAAGGGGGTGAAATATCCTACTGAGGGAGAATACAGAAAGAAAATGGAGTTGAGAGAGGCCAAACTAATGTGACACAGACCTAGATCTTCATATACCTCCAAATATCCATCAAACACAACATCCTGCACCTCTCAATGAGACATACATGCATAGAAAAACAAAAACAAAAACAAAATAGAGGGGCAAGGAGATGCAACTAAATAATGAAAGAGTTGAAAAAACACCACGAACACAAATTTAATTGCTTTTGGAATATGTAGAGTCCATTACATTGTTGAAATAGAGGCACAAATACACTTTCCAGGTCCATGAGAGGGTTCACAGCTCAATGGTGTTGAGAAACAAATTTAATAGAGTTTCCCCACATCCTAGAATACCTCCCTTCTCAAATTAGAAGTGTTTAAAATATATAGAAAATGAATGAGACAAAGAGAAAGAGTGAAACTTCAATTTTTTCTCTCACCAACCAACAACTACCATTCAATGGTCTGAAGATGGCGTGGTCACCCTTAAAAATAATCTTACATAAATACTTGAGCTTTTGGAAGATGAAATGGGGTGCCATACTTCATTAGGTGCAATGGTTGGGCCTCAAACTGTGTATGTCCATGTTCGATACATTTTTCCTATTTTTTTGCATGTCTAACCTCAATAAAATTGATAAATACAATTTCCATTATATAGAGGACATTGAAACATTTCCAATGATATAAAATTTGTCTAATTTAGAGCTTTGGATCAAACATTATGTCCATTCGGAGTTTTGCGCAAACAATTGTCATTTTCCTTTGTTCCACAGATTTTCCAGTTTTCTGCAACATTCTGCAGATTTAGTTTCTATGGATTTTTCTACGGAATTCAGTGTTATAGCTTTCCTTGGTTTTCTGTGGCACTATTTTGCGGCACTAGTCTGCAACATTTTCCACAAACTTTTCTACAACCTTTGTCTGCTGAATTTTCCACGGACTTTGTTGTGCAAACTTTTCCACAGCTTTTCCATGAACTTTATTTTGTGGATTTTTTGCGGATTTCTCCGCAGTGTTTTCCGTGGACTTTGTTTTGTGGATTTTTCCACAAAATTTTTTCTACATCTTTTTGCGTGGCCTTTTCCACGTACTTTGGTTCTGTGGCTTATTCCACGGACTTTGTTCTATGGTTTTTTCTTCAGATTTTTCCATGCCTTTTTCCATAGACTTTGTTCTGTGCCTTTTACTATGGATATTTCCGCAGCCTTTTCCGCAGACTTTGTTCTACAGATTTTTTCGTGGAATTTGTTCTGCGGTTTTTTTGGTCGACTTTGTTCTGTAGATTTTTCCATAGACTTTTTTCTTAATTTTCTCGCTAACTCCTTCAAATTTTCTTGGATTGGGGAGTTATAAAAAATAATGTAGAGTACCCCAAAGCCACATTTTCCTAATTTTACTCATTTTTCTCAAATTTGGCTAAGAAATGAACTCCTTTTCCTCTAGAAGAAGGGAAATCCACACAATGACTCACAAGTTCCCAAAATTATTGTAAGTGCTCCAAAATTATGAAAAATTATATGAAAATACTAGACTCAACCATGAATCTCTCTATCAACTACCGAAGTTTAGTTTTCTCCAGTAATCCATTTTTACCAAGGGGGTAAAAATGGATAACAATTTAGGGACTCAT
Organism: Taxus chinensis; assembly: GCA_019776745.2. Classification (NCBI taxonomy): domain Eukaryota; kingdom Viridiplantae; phylum Streptophyta; class Pinopsida; order Cupressales; family Taxaceae; genus Taxus; species Taxus chinensis. The sequence goes on along the minus strand of CM034150.1, from coordinate 759,543,606 downwards.
GGGGACATCTTCCAGTTATATGATCGGATCAATAGCCCTTAAGTATCCATTAGGCATGGAGTCAGCCTGATAAACATAAATCTAATCTAAAATTCTGATATCTGGTCCTTATGCCTCTTAAAAAACTACTGGAATTGGAGCTGATCTCACCTAACACTACCTTTAATGTATTATGCACTAGAAACAAAATACCACCACACACACTATGTACAAAAATGAAAATCATACACACACCAAGTGCGATATGTAGAGTGTGTGAAAGCACTTCTTCTGCTGAAAAACAAACCTACTTAATCTACACTAATTGGAAGTATAGGGAACTTAAACAAATCGTGCAACCGGAAGCAAGAAGTCGCTTCTCTTTCTCATAATAGGCAGCCATGTATATGATTTGGAGCTAAACATGGATGTTATTATGAGTGAAAAAATAAGAAGAGGTTAGTCCTCGGACCAAATCACCAAACTACTAACATCAATCAAAAATACCTCCTCAAGTTAATTGGCATTAGACTTATAAAGGTGTTGATGGTGAACCTTGGTGCTTTGATACTCATCATCATGCTCAGGAAAAAACATGAATGATATTGGCTACTCTCTTAGTTCTAGTGAAGCCCAATACCTGATTGGGAAAAGTCTGATCTAATGGAAGTGCCCTTTTCTCTTAAATTCACCTCAAAAAATGGAATCTTCCTACAATCACTCTTGGGTGGATGGTGTGGAAGATATTAGATCTTTGTGCTTTTTTCCTTCCTCCGTGGCACTATGTAACTCCTCTCGAATCCACAGCTCATTGTTATTAAATGCAACATCCAATGAATTCACTTTTGCATCATTATAATTTGTTACAACACATTGTTGGCTCTGGAGTTCCTCCATTGTTGCTTGAAGACTGACTTGCTCTTGAGAAACCTCTTCCTCTAACATGAAATTTTTCAAATCAAATATTCGAATCGCTTCTCTAAAGGACTATTTGGGGCAGCAAGGTATTCTTGATAGCCCTCCTCCATCATGGATTTATCAATCAAAATAGGACCTTCAAATGAAAATTCAATAAATATTCAGTAAAGCTTTCTTCATCAAGTGGCTTCGAATTTGATTTGATCTCTTCTACTTTCTCATCTTCAATAGAACTTGGAGTTGGTTAATCTTCCACCCTCTTGATAGATTGTGCAACTTATACTAGATCAACATCCTCTTTAGATAAAGTACCATTATGGACACTACATTCAGAGAAAACAAATTGTTGATATTCTTCTTCTAGTTCTTGTTTTCCTTCTACTACAAACTTAGCTTAACTAGTTGTCTATTGTTTTTCTCCCCAAGATGTACTTGAGACAACAATAGGAGGGATGGGTTCAATTATAATTTTTTTTTAATTGCTTGTGGTGGTGGAGATAGAACTTCTTGCTTGTTTGGAGGGGGTGACTACTTAGAAGGAAAAAGGGAAAAAGAATTGAGATAAGATGGAAGATTAGAAGATGGAAAAGGGAAATAAACACTTGGGACAACATACAATGGGCTTGAATCTTGACACTGCTGAAATGATAAAGCTTTGGATGGAGAAAAAAGAGCATAAGGAGTTGGTGATTGACTTACCCATTGACAATGTTGTCTTGAATTTTTCTCGTATGCTTCTCTCTCCTCGGTCCGTTGTGCAAGTTGGGGCAGCATTTCAACCATGAAATCAAGATTATCCTGTGAGCTATAGTGTTTTGGAAAAGAGTGTTCCCATGGATAAGTTCTCTGAAACAAATTCTGAAAACTTTAATCTGTTTTGTAGCCCTGGATTGAACCATTTTAACCTCCATTATTTTAATCTTTTCTAGAAGATCAACATTCTCTATTTAACTATTTTCATCATATGCACACCCATGCTCTTGATAATATCCATAGCCAAACTAGTTTTGGCATTGCTCATATGGGTAAGAATAATGGTTCTGAATCTGATCATAATGATGATCTGGAGGAGTTTTGAAACTCGTTACAGGTTGATTACACTACTGTAGGTGTGAATTCCACTGTGGGAATGAATCCATGATTGCAAAACTTCATATAATGGAAGATAATGAAAGAGATGGAAGAAAAATGGATAAAAATGGATGGGGAAATGGTCTATAATTTTAGATATGTGGGCTATTTGGACAAAATGGAGTTGTCAAATGTGCTTGCATATGCTTCCAAAAGCTGAAATTTTAACATGAACACACCAACCTACTATAATTAAGTGGTAAGGTGTTGCAAACCTATCCCACTAGGTGTGTCATAATTGTTATCACCAAATCACAGGACCCTCTGATTTTCACAAGTGTGTGTGCTTAAGCTCACTATGTGACTAGGTAACATGGGTACTATCTCAAAGTTGTGGGACTTGCAACTTGAGATCTCTAAAGAAGGCTAGTTCCTCTACCTAATCCTAGCACAAAACTACTACTAAGGAAGGAAATGTGAATATATACTCCTAATCTAACCTTTCTAATGGACCAGAGAGAGAGAGAGAGAATGAAAATTAATAAATCATACACTACAAAGGTGATAGCACCAAGAAAGGGGGTTAAATATCCTATTGAGGGAGAATACATAAAGAAAATAAAGTTGAGAGAGGCCAGACCAATCTAACACAGACCTAAATCTTCATTTACCATAAAATATCCATGAAACACAACATCTCGCACTTGTAAATGAGACATACATGAATAGAAAAACAACAAAAAAAATAGAGGGGCAAGGAGATATAACAAAACAATGCAATGGTTTAAAGAACACCATGAACACAAATTTTATTGCTCTTGGAATATGCACAATCCATTGCATTTTTGATATAGAAGCACATATACAATTTCAAGGCCCATGAGAGGGTTCATAGCTCAATGGTGTTAAGAAAAAAATTGTACAAAGTTTCCCCACATCCCAGAATATCTCCCTTCTCAAATTAGAAGTGTTTACAATATATACAAAATGAATGAGAGAAAGAGAAAGAGTAAAACTTGGATTTTTTCTTTCACCAAAATACAATTGCTATTCAATGGTCTGAAGATGGCATTGTCACCCTTACAAATCATTTTACATACGTAATTTGCCTTCTGGAAGAATAAATGGGGTGTCATACTTCATTAATTATAGTGGTTGGGCATGGAACTGTGTATTTCCATGCTGAAGATGTTTTTCAATTTTTTTGTATATCTAACCTCAATAAAATTGACAAATACAATTTTCATTACATAGTGTAAATTGAGACCTTTCCAATGATATAAAGTTTTTCAAATTTTGAGCACTAGATCAAAAGTTATTCCCATCCGAAGTTTCACGCAAAAAATATTTCGTTTCTTTGTTCCGCGGATTTTCAAGTTTCCTGTAACATTCTAAGGATTTGGTTTCTATGGCTTTCCCCATATTTTTTCTGCAGGCTTTAGTTCTGCAGCTTTCCATGGGTTTCTGCAGTTTTGTTTTGTGACATTTTCTGTGGAAATTTCTGCGGCATTTTCCACGAACTTTTTTGCGGACTTTGTCTGTGGAATTTTCTGTGGACTTTGTTATGTGGATTTTCCATGGACTTTGTTCTATGGATTTTCCACAGACTTTTTTCTCTAGATTTTTCCATGGAATTTTTTCTTCAGATTTTTCTGTGGAATTTGTTCTGCGTCTTTTTCTGTGGCTTTTCCTATGGCATTTTCCGAGGACTTTCTCCTGCGGCCCTTTCTGCGGTTTTTTCCAAAGACCTTTTTCTGTGGCTTTTTCCTTAGAATTTTCTTGGATTAGGGAGTTAGAAAAAATGAAGTAGAGTTCCCCAAAGCCACATTTTCCCGATTTTACTCATTTTTCTCAAATTTGGCTTAAAAATGAACTCCTTTGCCTCTAGAAGAAGGGAAATGCATGAAATAACCCCCAAGTTCCCAAAATTATTGCAAGTGCTCCAAAATTATGAAAAATCACCTAGAAACCCCAGAATCAACCATGAAGCTCTCTATCAATTTCCCAAGTTTAGTTTTCGGTAGGCACCCATTTTTCTAAGGGGATAAAAAGGGATAATAGTAATCAGGGTGAATAATTTTATTGATATTTAAAAAAAGGAATGATAACCAAATTATACCAAGCCAAGAACAAAGATGCTAATCAAACACCATGATGAATAAGATGAAAGCAATTTTCTAGAATAACTTTACATAAACCTTTGCAAACAAATGAGCAATAATATTATATATTATTATGGAACTCAATGAAATACAATAAGAATGGGAATTACTTATACAAGAAAGGAACAAAAATATATGAACCAGTCAAGGTCATAGATCAAGACATAAATCAAGAAAAGAACTAGTCATCAGAGAACTAGTCAAGTACGTAGATTTAGGAAAGAACTATACCTAAGAATAGATAATATCTCATAATATCCAAATAAGATAAAAGAAATATCCACACACGTAAGTTGGTGAGGATAAATATAATAAAGTTAAATAAAGTAGCTAGGCGAACATAATCTAAGGTAAATACCTACTCTAACACCCCCCTTAAGTGAAGCTAGGGGTTAAAATAAAAGTGAAATGTCCACAATATGAGTTTTGATAAATAGGTTTGATGAGGTACTCATGTAAACTATATCCATGAAGAAATATTGAACCAAAAGAAGGAAACAATCTTACTAGAAGGAAAGAGAAAGAAGAAGGAATATTTTCTCATGAGCACCCCCAAATAATAACTCCCGGAACCCCAAGCATTCCATGTAAATAAACGTAGTGAGGTGATGCAAAAGGCTTCCTAAAGATGTTGACTACCTACTGCTGAGTCGGAATGTACTTTGAGAAAAGAACTCCATCCTAAATGTGTTGACGAATGTACTATATGTGTATCCCAATATACTTGGTCGATTGGTGCTCAACAAAGTTGCAACAAATGAGAATTTTATATTGGTGGTCACACAAAAGTATAATTCGCGAATCCTGAGGGAATCAAAAAAAATTCAATAAGTTTTGAAGCCAAAGAATCTTCTGACTCGCTGTAACTACTTCTTTGTACTCTACCTCTTAAAATGAAAGTGTAATAAAATATTGTTTTTTACACAGACAAAAGCAACTGGAGAAGAACAAAGACAAAAATATAGCTAGAAGTGTAACAATTTTCTTCACCCTGGTCACTTTTCCAATATAGGCATTATCAATGGCCTCAACGAAGGTCTTTGAACAATGAATGTGTATTGTACCTCCCAAATCCAATTTCATGCCCCTGATGAACCTGTGAATCGTGAGCTACTCATCCTACATGTATTTGACATACTGAAGAAAATCAGTAAAGTATATCTCATACTCCACTACTATCATGGATTCGTGACGTAGGCCATGAAATTAATCTATCCTTTGCTGAATAAACCTCCTAGATATGTATATACTCCTTAACCGCTCATCAAATATCTCCCAAGAAACCGTCTCTGAGTGTATGTGGATACTCTCCTCCTCATTCCTCCATAAGATTCCCACTTCATCCCTCAAAAGTTGAATCACAACACGAGCCTTCATGTTGCTAGTATATGGGAAAATATCGAAGTACCCGCTCAAGCTCACTAAGTAAGGCTCTACCTACAAACCTCTTGTGTCACCAACATAATTATATGGGCATAACTTTAAGATCTCCCTAATATGATTTGCATCTAATGACTATTGACCCCTTCGTATCTCTACATACTCATCCCTCAGAATAGGGATCCTAAATTTTTCTTTGTGTCCTCTAACCCTATCTTCATGCACTCTCTGAGGTGAATCTTATCTAGCTAACTCTGTTGGTGCTCAAATTAGTCTCACCCTATTTGCCATTAAAATCCCTCATTTTGTGGCCTTTATCATGTTTCTATCTCCCCGTGTTGGTGTTTAAAAACTATGTCCTCCATTTGGTTTCCATGATCAGTCCCTTCCTTGGTCGAAGATCCCTTAAAGATCCAGAATTTGTTTTTCATTTCTCTATCCATCTGAAGGTGTCTATAAATTGGGTGTAAAACTCAAGTTGTTCCTTTCCTTCCATTTTTTTATAGTCATGTATTGTTGTCCTTGTCACTTTTGGTCCTTAATACCTGAAGAAATGTGAATGGATGTATCTCAAAGGATCTTGTTTGAAACTTATAACATCTTCAAATTCTCTATCCTTGAAGAAAATTTCATCTCTGGGATCAAATGGTGGTTTCCCTGAATTTTTACGATTTCACGGGTGTGTTTTTCCCATAAAATTTACATCTTGTCATCAATGGAAACGTGGCCCTTTTTGATTAGATGTGGCTCGGTGGGCACTCTAAAAAATCTATGGCTCACTTCAACCAAAAAAAAATTCCACGTGGAGGAACGACGCTCATTTGAAGATTCATCTTTTAGACTTGCCTTGGAGTTGCGTTGGGGGGAAACATTAAGGATTCCACTGCTTTTCCCAGACTTAAACAAATTTTTCATGCAACCAGTATTGTTTTGGCAGGCCACAAACATGTGGTGGGCTGGCACTCATTTGAGGATCTGGCTCAGGGTCCCACCTTAAGGATTGCGACTAGAGGCTTTTGGAAGCTTAAGTCGGCTTTTCTCTGTACTTAAACTTTTAAAAGCAATTTTATAAGGCTTGGGATGCATGATGACCCTATGCTTGTTCAGGGTCTCTAATCTTGGGGACTATCTTGAAGTTGCACCATAAAGACATGTGAAAGGTTTCGCTGGGCCTTCCCTTACTTATAATTTTCAAGCAAATTCCTAAAGTTCCTGGGACATGTGGAGGGACCGTGCACGTTTGGGAGTCATCCCTTGAGTTTTATTTTGAAGAAGCACCAGGGGGACACTTGGAGGCTTTTTCTCACTCTACCTTTTTTCTTGGACTTTTCAACGGCCATAGGAGACTGTCTTAGACCTTAGACACATGGTGCCTTCTGCTGAGACTTCAAATTTTTAACAGACTTTGGCAGGCCATGGACATATGTTGACCCTACACTTGTTTAGGGTCTCTAATTTTGGGGACCATCTCAAAATGCACTATTGAGACACGTGGAAATTTGAAAATTCAAAAGACAGGGAGGCGGGCCATTGGAAGCAACTTGGATTTTTTGCCCCTTATTGTCAAATAGATTAAAGTCATCAAAATCACCCACAAACCCAATAGAGAATAGTTAGAGTTTTCTTTGAAAATTCAATGGTGAAGGTGCGCAGTTTCGGGGGAATTTTAGAAAAAATTGCTTTTATGAAAAAAAAGCTTAAACTTTAAAAAGGAAGCGCGGTACCACTGGGACCCACATCAGAAGATAAATGTGGAAGGGCGGGGCTGCAGGGAAAATTTTGAAAATTTTCCTTTCTTCCAAAAATAAGGTAAAATAGCATAATCAAACCATGGTTCCTCTGGGGCCCATATTGGACACATGTCAAAGCCCATTTTTTAAAGGCAGAGGGGTAGAGAAAAATTAGAAATTTTGCATTTTTTTGAAAAAGGTGTAAAGAGTAAAAAAGGAACCCCCAGGCTCATTTTGAATTGGATCTCCCACATGGATGGTCCAAATTAAAAAGGGAAATCGGCGGCAACTGTGCATTTGTATCTGATTTTCCACCTTTTTTCCTCCAAATCTCCTATGGATGCAAATTTTTATGGTTTTTGTATCATTTCTTGATGTCTCCTACTTGCCAAATGAAGAGGATAATTAATTTGATATCTTGATTTAGTGGGGAAGATCTGAAAACGTCTTTTAGCATTAAGGTGTGATCTGACTATCAAATTCGATCTGATTTTCCAATCTTTCCTTCCTTGGCATGCAAGAAACTAGATTTGACAGATTAGAGGAGGAAGTATTTAGCACGTGAAATGAAGAGTGATGTACTAGGTGAAGAATTGAATGCTAGAAATATTTGAAGATATTTTCCCTTTGAGAACCTGACAACTTTTTTACAAATCTGATTCTGGGAATCACGATCAAAGTCGTAACAAGAAATAGTGCTTTGAATGTTTTTTGTTTTGGGGGGAAAAATCTATTGTAGATTAAATGTTATAAATTGCATGATTTTTTCATGCAAATGGTTGGAGTGTTAGAGATCTAGATTCAATTCCTAAGAGAAAAGTTTGATAGAGCCCATCTTTCTAAGAAATCATCCGAGGAACCTGTTTATTTATTTTTTGTTAAATTTGATCATGTCAAGGTGGTTACAAGTGTACAACCATTGACAAGCTCTAAGATTTTTCCAGAAACTTTCCCCTGCTGATGCATTTAATCATATTTGAGTTAATTGATGTTTTATTTCGAGTAAAATTGTGTCTGTTTCATTTTTGAATGTTTGCAAATAGTTTTTCTTATTCCCATTGCAATCTTACGTTGAAATTTTTGTGAATCACATAAGATTTTATCCCAGTGATAGTTTGGTGGCATTTATAATTTCATTTATCAGAAGAGCTTTCATTTTATAGTGAAATAAATAAATTTCAAATCACTTTACTCCTAGCATGATGATAAGATTGTTTTTAAGCCTTTGATCATATCTTAGGCATGATAAAACAAAGATCGATAATGTTAATTAAGTTTTTCAATCTAAGCCTTCATTTTGGATTCTTAAATTTTATGTGAAAACATGTTGATCTAGGCCTCCATTGAAGCACACCTTATACTTAAAGGAACATTTTAGCTATTCTAAACCATTATATTGATCAAGACTTCCATTTTTTGTAAAAGCTCTTAAATATCTGGCAAATAAAAATCTACTCTACCTCACCTCCCACCAAAATTCATTTAGAAACAACCAATCTTACCCATACTACCCCTGTTTATCCTGTATGTGTGAAAATGCATAATTTCTATCACCAAAACATGCATAGGTAATCATGGTTTCATTGTCTTTAGTATCCTGAACCTTGCTTAGAAAATATCTACATTATCTAGGGTGACAACTCGTGAGAGTAAATTTTTTGTTGTGTTGATCATGTTATCTTCAAGGTCTTGTTAATAACTTTGTAAAGAAGGACATATCCATTTCCTCCACAAACAATAGACTACAAAAGGGTATTCTAACCCTAGTTGAAAGTCACAACCATAAATTAGTAAGGATAAATCAAATCCTCTTGAGGATGCTACACATTTCTTCACATCTGAGTGATAAATAGCAAGTTGCAGTTCTTCCCCGACTACAAAATGATCTGGTTGTCTCTAAGCTTCCTATCAAATCTGTGATGTTGCTCAACTTCCGAGGGAGAATCAATTTGGCTACCAATAGAATCCACATGGGATTTCTCTACGCTATGCTCATCATTGTGTCTTACAGAGTGTTTAGCCTCATGTGATGGCTGCCTGTCATGTTGGTAATGATGTGCCCCTACCATTCCACCTTGTATAGCTGCATTGACATCCTCTAATGTATGTATTATATGTAGTAGTATAGCAATGAATTTCTACTCTAGAGGTGGTATGTCTAACTCCACACGAAAAATCCCCTCATCTGATTCAAACCTCCTGCACAAAAAAGATGGGATTTAGTTTACCATTTTAGGTTTTGTTTAAGTTTTCTTTGTTTTCTACATTTTAAAATATTATGAAAAGTTGTGTGATCTAGTTATAGGTTGTATTTGGTTAATTGTTTTTGTTTACAAGTTTTCCCAAGGGTCCAAGTGTTAAACCCGTGGCTCTGATACCAAGTGTAATGCCCACAAATATCCCGCATAAAACCCAACAATCAGTTACGAAAATTTATGGAATTATTTTTTTTGTTTAAATGGGGTACAACGGGATAACCTTCAACTAGATTTACTTTATTTCTAGGTTAATAATTCATTCATTTTAAATAACAATTAGTTATTATTTTTTTCATTAAACATTTCAGGCTTAAATGCTATTCCAGGGTTCCCGTTAGATTTCGTTAATTAACCATTACAAGTCAATGTCTAACATATCCTTATTACATTATCAATTTAATTTCGGTATTAAATTTCCAAGGTCATTTATTGACTTAACATTATAAGGTCAAGGCCTCATTTACCTTATCCAAATAATATAGTTCAAATATATTTTAACTCCTATAATAAAGAATGTCTAAATCTCATTGCGTAAATGTAATTAAATTAATTTCAATGGTAAAGGGATTTATAAGAGTCACCAAACTAAACATTAAGGTGAAAATTTAAACTTACATCCTAACGTTGCTTTAGTGGCCCCATTCAAAAGTTGCACATACATTTTATTTAAAATCATATTCCAAACAAATCATCACCTAACTTTTGTAGGGTCAAATCACAACCATTAGATTGATTCAATTTTTGACCTTGGATCTTAGGGATTCAAACTAACCCTAATCATCCTTATGAAAAAATCTTATTCATTTCTTTTGTTTTATTTCCTCATTTTAATTTTCCAGGTTAGGGATGAGAAGAGGAAGAGAGGCCATGGAAGTATATTCAAGCTAAAGGATGGATGCTAATTTTTACTGTTTATTTTATTTTTAACCCTCTTCTATGGTTTTTTAATATTTTTATTTGTTATTATATACTTCATTTGTATTTTCCCTATTTGGGTATGGGCATTTTTTCCCCTATTTTAAAAAATGGGTATGAATAATGTATATACACCCAATTAATTTAAAATAGCAGCCAAACCACTAATATGTTTTTAATATGCAAATTGTATACTTAAAACTACGGTTGCTCATTTTGGTGTGTGTGTGTGTGTGTGTGTGTGTGTGTGTGTGTGTGTGTGTAATTTTCATATTAAAAACATATTAGTGGTTCGGCTGCTATTTTAAATAGGTGGCAAGGTTGTAATATAGTTTAGGGGGCTCATATAGTTTATGGGTGCTCTCCCGACCCCTAGCCAACTTTAGATTGTTTATTTAATAGATGGGAGGGAAGTTTCCAACCCCACCTGCCATCCCATTTAAATATGTGATGGGGGGTGGGTTCGGCGACCTCCCTCCCACTTTTCCCCAAATAATAAACAAGTGCAGCAACGACTTTACCCAATGTTTTTTTAATATTAATTCATTTATTATTACTCATTCTACTATATCTATATTATATACATATATATAGATATACATCTATATAAATATTATATAAATATATACATATACATCTATATATATGTGTGTGTGTGCATGTGTGTGTGTGTATGTATGTATGTATGTATGTATGTATGTATGTATGTATGTATATTTCCCAATATAGTTATTTCATAATATTTTTATAATTAAATATGTATGTAGATAGATATATAAATTTATATACTAAGTTATGTCATTACTTATATGTAATTTTACATTTACTATTACTTATTTTATATAAAATGGTTTAAATATCTACTTAAGATCATTTAATTAGGTGCGGGTTTATATATTGACAAGATAATTTAAAAAAAAAAAATACTATGTATTCAAGTAAGAGTGAAAATGAGAAATTAGTAAAATTTGTTATACAACCTAATATAATTTGCAAGGAGGAGAATTTTCCTCATTTTAAAACTTTTAAACAACTACTTTCTTTACTTCAACATAATAACAAATGTAGTTATAATTTCAATACTTCAATATGTCCTTCTTTTTCAATAAAACAAGAAACTTCTTCCTTTAGTTCAATAATAAATAAATTACAACCATTTTAAACAAACAAGTGCATTTTTAAATAAGAACATCAATCCGTTTTTAAAAAAAGAAACTAATACATTTTGAGGCAATTATTTGGGTTGAGTATGGCATAGATTGAAGATACCTTCATTTTGTTTTCAAAACAATATCAAGGTTCTTATTTTATATAAATAATTCAAGGTTTGATAGTCTCATTTTTAGAATAAGTGAACTATTTAAAATACAGGTTTTCATTTAAAACACTTTTGGTAAAGCTTAAAAGATCACGAGATATTCAAAGAAACAATAGCATTTTCTTTGCATACTTTCCAAATACACACACATTTTGAATTCTTAATACAAATAAGACATCCACTAAACATTTACAAGAAGTTGATAATCCCTAAAATACAACTTAAAAGCCCTCCACTAATGTGGAGACAACATGGAAAAATTATTTTACAAGGAGGGATCTCTTATAATTTTCTTCAAGTGAAACTATGGCCAAATCTTCACTTGATCTCCACCATTTTCTCGAAATCTAAAACAAACAAAAAAAATGGGAGTAGGCAACAATCTCCACCCAACCAATAATCAAATGAGGAAGATAAGTCTTCTTCCTCATTGACCGCCGAAAACCAATAATGTAACAATAAAGGGTATAAGACAACCACTAACAACTTTAGATGGCTTCATCAACCACATTAAATCAATACATTCAGCAAAATAAACACAATACCAATTCACAACAAACAAGCAAGTTCCCAAGAACAAATACTTTATGCTCAAACCAACAAAGAGAAAGGAAGATGAGGATCTAGTTATGCCTCAGAAGGCATTGGGTGCCCACCTTAAGCATCTAAGAACTCAATCACATACCCACAAAACACTTATGCCTACCTCAACTCTTATGCCTCCCTTGATAAAGACAAGATAAGAAAAAAACTTACTTATCAACAAGGTGGCACATCCCAACCCAACTCCCTTTCAAATACCCAAAAATACTCTTATGCCTTCCTCACTAATACCCCATTTAATTTTTCTCCTACACAACCTAAAGTAAATTCTACTTCCCAAAATCACAAACATGAAACAAACATCTATTCACAAACATATGCACAACAAAATAACAAAATAAAACATGTGTGAAGACCGTACCTTTCAAATGTAAGAGTACCTAATCAAAAAGCACAAGCTCTAAGCCTTTATGAGTTCAAAAAGTACAATCCAACTCCAAGCTCCAACCAAACCCTCCAAAAGCAAGCTCCTCAAAAATGTAAGATTCCAAAAGAAAACAACTAACCCCCAAGTCATCAAATAAATTAAAATAAATAGAAAAAAGAGTAGAGATACATGATATATCTCCATGCAGCTTGCTCAGTTTTAACCCTCTTCTAGGGCTTGTTTATATTTTTATTTTCTATTATATACTTCATTTGTATTTTCCCTATTTGGGTATGGGCATTTTCCACCCATTTTTAAAAACTGGTATGAATATTTATATACACCAAATTATTTGGGTATATATATAAATATATAGATATATACCTATCTCTCTCTCTATAGATATGTATATGTATATGTATATGTATGTGTGTGTGTATATATATATATATATATATATATATATATACATACATATACATATAATATATATATATACACACACATATACATACATATACATATATATAAATATATATATACACAAAGATATATATACATATACACACCAAAATGAGCAACCGAAGTTTGAAGTATACAGTCTACAAATTAAAAAAACCATTGTATTGGCCGCATATCAGTGGTTCAACTTCTACTTTAAATAAGTGGCAAGGTTTTAATATAGTTTAAGGCGGATCATATAGTTTAGGGGGGCTCGCCCCACTCCTTCCCCACTTTACATTGTTTATTTAATAGATGGGGGGAGGTCACTGACCCCACCCCCCATCCCATAAAAATATGTGCTCCGGGGTGCGTTCGGTGACCTCCCCACTACTTTTACCAAAACTATAAACAAGCGCAGCCACGACTTTACCCAATGTTTTTTTAATATATAAATTTCTATGATAAGTTTATATCATTATTTATATGTATTTTGACATTTATTTTTACACATTTTATATAAAATGGTTTAAAAATCTACGTAAGATTATTTAATTAGGTGGGGGGTTTATATATGGACAAGATGATTTAAAAACATATCCTATATATTCAAGTAAGAGTGAAATTGAGAAAGTAGTAAAATTTCTTATCCAACCTAATATAAGTTTCAAGGAGAAGATTTGTCCTCATTCTAAAAAAATTAAACAACTACTTTCTTTCCTTCAACATAATAAGAAATGTAGCTATAATTTGAATACTTTGATATGCCTTTTTTTTCAAATTAAACAAAAAAAATTATTCATTTATTTCACAAAAAATAAATGACAACCATTTTAAGAAAACAAATGCATTTTCAAATAAGAACATCAATATTTTTTAAAAATGAAACATATCACACTTTGGAGGCAATAAAATAAATTTAGATAGAAAATAATTTCTTTTCCATTTCAAGCCCATTCAAATTTTCTACTTTATCTAAACAATGCAAGATTTGGTATTTTCCTTTTTTTTTACAAGAACTAAACCATTGAAAATACAAATTTTCATTCAATGCACTTTTGATAGATTTTGTAAGTGTAAGATATTTTCACAGTAACAAATATAATTTTCCATTCATATTTTTCCATATACATACATTTGAAAACTTAATACAAATAAAGCATTTCTCAACACATTTACAAGATATTTCCAATCTTTAAAATACAAGCTACAAGCCCTCCACTTAAGTGGAGACAACATGGAAAAATTATTTTACAAAGAGGGATCTCTTCTCATTTTCTTCAAATCAACTATGGGAAAATCTTCACTTGAGCTCCACCATCTTCTCCAAATCGAAAACACAATAACAAAATAAGGGAGTAGGAGATACTCTCCACCTCACCAATTATCCAATGAGGAAGAGAAGCCTTCTTCCTCATTAGCCCCCGAGCCCCAACAATGAAACAATAAGGGGTATAAGACAACCATTGGATACTTTACATGGATTCCACAACCACATTCGATCAAGACATGCAAACAATAAACACAATACGAAATTCACAAAAAATTACAAGCCCACTCCAAACTCCAACTTGCAACTTACACATACTACCAAATTTAACAATATGATTTTCTATACATTACAAAATATGGTTCAACCCCTACATTTATATTATTTAAAATATAATATACAATAATACAATAGAAAATTACAACCACGCTATTTTCACCACCTTACTTGCATCTTGCAAAACCATGTGACCATGAAATCACATATAAATCATTGGCATGGCATCCACCCTAATCTAGCATAATTAATTTTATTTCGTCTCTCATTTACATAATAATAATAGTAATAATTTTCATTCGAAAAGAAAAAGGTTTAGAGACATGTATTCATTTCACTTCATTTCATAACCAAGGAGAGAGAAAGAGATATGAAAGAGAGAGAAAAACTGTTTTCCAAAAAAGGCTAATTTCACACAACAAGCCAAAAATATTGAGTTCCAAATAGTTACGCTTTACAAGTGTCAACAATTTTCCACAGTGGTTTGGTAACCTGACGAGAGTCCTACAACTTTCTTTTTATATTTTTCTGCTAGCTACAAAATATTTCAAACCAAGCTCTAAGACTATGAAACCAATTTCAAACGTTGTCTTCCGATGAGCAAACAAACCATGGTTAACTTTATTTTAATATTAATTCCTCTTACTATTAATCATTATAAAATATATATGTATATATAAACATATATATATATATATATATATATATATATATATATCCCAATATAATTTCTTGATAATATTTTTATAATTAAATATGTATATATATAAATATATAAATTTATATAATTATATATATATATGTAATTATACATTTAGCATTACACATTTTATACTAAAAGGGTTTAAATATTTATTTAAGATCATTTAATTACGAGGTATATATAGACAAGATGATTTGAAAAAAAAAATCTATCTATTCATTGACAAGTGAAATTGAGAAATCTAATAAAAATTCTCATTCAACCTATTATAACTTGTAAGGAGAAATTTCATTTTCTTTAATCTTAGATTTCTAAAGAACTTGTTTCTTTCTTACAACATAAAAATGAATTTAACTATAATTTCAATATTTTCAATACACTTTCTCTTCAATAAATAATACGAGACTATTTCATTTCTTCAACATAATAAGTAAATGACAACCATGTCAAACAAGTGTATTTTTAACAAGAATACCAATCTTTTTAAAATGAACTTATCACACTTTTAAGGTGAATATTTAAGTTGTATATAAGCTTGGAAGGAGAGAACTTCATTTGCATTTCCAAAACCATTTCAAGGTGCTTATTTCATCTTAATAATAGAAGCATTTCATTTTACAATAAACAAAATATTTAAAATAAAAGTTTTCATTCAATACATTATTGGTAAAGTTTACAAGATCAAGGAATATACATAGTAACAAATACAAATTCTCTTGCTTACTTTCCAACATACATACATTTTGAAAACATAATACAACAACCATTTCCTAACACATTTACAAGAGGTTGACAATATTTAAAATACAAGTTACAAGCCCTCCACTTAAGTGGAGACATAATGTAGCCAAGTTCTAAACAAACTTGATACACTGCAAATAATATGAATTCCAAAAGAAAATAGATCTCCTTCTTCATTCCTGAATAATGAATTAAAATGTTTCCTAAACAGGAAAACAACTCTGAACTCAATTTTCCAAGAAACTCTAATTAATTTTGACTAAGTCTACTCTAGGTGGCGGAAATTACTTTTTTTAGCAGTTTATTAAAACCTGCTATTTGTAGCAAGTTCGCATGCTTATTCGTATGGGAAAAAAAATTCCATGAATCTTATACATTCCTAAATTAAAGGAATTTCCAACTTTCTAACCCATAATGCAACTAATACACTAAAATTTACTAATGCGCAAAAATAGGAAAAAACAAAACTACAACTTAAACCTTAATTTTCTGCCTCAAGATGGCAGATTTAGGGCCCGAAAAATGTGTCAAAATTTTCTCCAACAGGCATATTGGGTTTATTAGTACATTTGTCTCATCAAAATATGTGGTTTGAAATAAAAAATGGACTCAAACAAATACTTGGAGCTCAAGTTATGACCTTGTCAAGTTCCTGCTAATTTTGGCACATCAAAATATAAGTTACAAGCCATCCAGTTAAGTGGAGACAACATGGAAAAAGTTTTTTACAAGGAGGGATCTCTTATAATTTTCTTCAAGTGAAAATCTAGCCAAATCTTCACTTCAGCTCCACCATATTCTCCAAATCAAAAACACAACAACAAAATAAGGTAGTAGACAACACTCTCCACCCAACCAATAATCAAATGAGGAAGAGAAGACTTCTTCCTCATTGGCTCTTGAGCCCCAACATTAAAACAATAAGGGCTATAAGACAAACATTAACACCTTTACATGGCTTCCTCAACCACATTAAATCAAGAAATTCAACACAATAAACACAATACGGAATAACTACAAACAAACAAGTTCCCAAGCACAAATGCTTCATGCTTAAACCAAGAAAGAAAAAGGAATATGATGATCTACTTATGCCTCCTAAGGGTTCTTTTTCCAACCTTAGAGCCTTTAATAACTCAATCACATACCCTTAAAACTCTTATGCATCCCTAAACTCTTATGCCTTCCTTAATAAAAACAAGATAACCAAAAAAATTAATTATCAACAAGGTGGGACACCCCATCCCAACTCCCTTCTAAATACCCAAAAATACTCTTATACCTCCCTCAAAACTATCCCCATTTCATTTTTCTCCTACACAACCTAAAGGCAATTCTAATTCCCAAAATCAAAAACATGAAACAAACATCCATTCACAAACATATGCACAAAAAATACCAAAAGAAAACATTGGTCAAGACCGTACCTTTCCAATGTAAGAGTACTGAATCCACAAGCACAAGCTCCATGTCCTTACAATTCCGAACGACTACAATCTAACTCCACGCTCCAAATAAACCCTCCAAAAGTAAGCTCCTCCAAAATGCAAGAGTCCAAAAGAAAACAAGTAACCCCCAACTCATCAAACAAATTAAAATAAATAGAAAAGAGACGAGAGAGAGGTGATGTGGCTTCATGTAGGATTCTCAGTTTTACTGTTTGTTTTATTTTTAACCCTCTTCTAGGGTTACTTTATATTTATATTTGCTATTATAGACTTCATCTATATTTTCCCTATTCGGGTATGGGCATTTTTCCCATATTTTAAGAAAGTAGTATGAATAGTGTATATACACCCAATTATTTGGGTGTATATATATAGATACATACCTTTATATGTTTTTATACATACATACATACATACATACATACATACATACATACATACATATATATATATATATATATGTATATGTATATGAATATATTATAATATTATTTATACAACAAAATGAGCGGCCACAGTTTGAAGCATAAAGTCTGCATATGAAAACCACATTGTAATGGTGGCATATCAGTGGTTTGACAGTTGTTTTAAATAAATGACAAGTTTTTAATACAGTTTAGGGGGGCTCATATAGTTGAGGGGGGATCACCCCACCCCTCCCCCACTTTAAATTATTTATTTAATAGATGGGGGGGAGGTCACTGACCCCACCCCCATCTCATTTAAATATGTGGTTGAGGGTGGGTTCGGCGACCTCCCCCTAGATTTTCCCCAAACAATAAACATGTGTAGCCATGTCTTTACCCAATGTTTTTTTAATATTAATTTGTTTATTATTACTCATTGTAATATATCTATATTACATACATACATACATACATACATACATACATAGATATGTGTGTGTGTGTGTGTGCGCGTGCGCACGTGCGCGTGCGCGTGCACGCGTGTATGTATCTATTTACCAGTATAGTAGTTTGCTAATATTTTTATAATTGAATATGTATATAGATAAATATATAAATTTATATAATAAGTTTATATCATTATTTATATGTAATATTACATTTAGTATTACACATTTTATATAAAATAGTTTAAATATATATTTAAAATCATTTAATTAGGTGGGGGTTCATATATGGACAAAATGATTTTTTTTTAAAATCCTATGTATTCAAGTAAGAGTGATATTGAGAAATTAGTAAAATTTCTTACACAACCTGTTAGTGCCATTTCTGAGCTTGCATTGTGTGCCCTAATTTTTCAGGTCCGATTTTGCTTAGAAACATTTTATTTCTCAAATTGGTGATCTACAATTTCTCCCCCCTCGTTGAATGTTTCAAAAATGCCCATAAACTTGTTGTTCTTCCCTGGTTTAAAAGAGAAATCCATGTGTGCTCTTATTTGTGCCCTAGGTTTTTTCCAATTCACGGGCTGTGTCATTTTCCCTTTACTAGATCGTGTAAGAATTGAAATTGATCAAATCTAAATTGTATGGGTTAATCTCTTAATCCTAAGGTTGAAACTAATGTCAAAACATGATTCAGTTGATTTAAAATCAAAAAAATTTCAATCCTTGTTGAAAAATTTGATTTCTAGGGAATCCTTTAAATTTTCACGATTGGGCGGTCATACAGGCGTCGTTTTCTAGTCAAATTCATCATCGCAAGGTAATTTAAATTTGGTGGGCCCCCTATTGGCTAGGGGTTGTTGGGAAATGTCTCTAACTTATCATTTTTTGAAATTTTGGCAAAAGGAAAATTTTGATCCATGGCTCCGCCTTCTACAATGAAGTGCCTACGTAGCACATTTTGATTGGCTAGGGGATTGGTGGGTGGCGGGCTGTCCTTAGGAAATTTTGCTTTCATTATGAAAAAATTTCAAAATCAAATTTTGGCATGAAGGCCCGCAGTGAATTAGGGAAAAGACATCTGGCATGGAGCGCATGCAAATGGTGGAGGGGCTTGGAGAATTTTGATGTTTTTTGGCTCAAAATGATGAAGTGAATTTTTGGCCCAAAAGGCCTCGGAAAATCATCAGTGGACATGTGTCAAGGAAAGGATAGGATGGGGTAGTGGGTTTTGCAATGACTTGGAAGTTTTTAATTTCAAATGGTAAAAAATCAAATTTTGAGCCAAAGATCTGTAACAAGTCAAGAAGTGACACGTATCCAAGGAGGAAAAATGGAGGAAGAGGTTTGGACCTTGGGGGACAGAGTAAAATTTTTCCTTTTTGGAAAAAGGATCTAAAATGTAAATGAAAGCATGCCTCCGCAGAAAATTGGAGAACACCGCATGGCAGGGAAGATATTGAGCTTCCGGGCCCGTAGACGTTTTGTGGAAAAATTTACTTTTTTGAAAAAATTGGAAAAATGGTTAGAATCAGTCTGTAGTTTTCAATGGGGCCCACATATGGACATGTGGCGGGTCCAAGGGAGAAGCGGGGAAATTTTACAAAATTTTCCAAACTTTGAAAGGGTCGTAAAAGCATTTTTGGAGGGATGGGCCCAATCCAGTCACGTTTTGACACGTGTCCCCGCCTTATCCAAAGGTTAAAAAGGTAATTTTGAGCTTATTTCTAGATCTCATCTTCCACATGGATGTCAGACATTTAATGTTGATACAAGATCAATGATTATTATGCATCCATCTATTTTGGCCACCATGGGAGCTCTAGGAAACTTGGAATCATGATTTCTTCATCAAATTTCATCAAACCTTATATGATTTTTTGTCGTCTTAGCCTTACGAGAACATTGGCATCATTTTTAAGACCTAATTCTTCGATCTATGGTATTTTTGATGTAATTTTAGCTCAGGGTCGAGAAAAAACGTGAAATGTCAACATCAAAAGTTGCAGAGGTAAAATTGAAAAGGGGAAAGGGTAAAAAATGATGAATGAAAGATTATTGCATGCTTGAATGATAAAAATGTGCCGTATGGGTGGATAATGATCCGAATTTGTGTAATGATTTAACTTTTTGTACATACCTAGCAACCTGCGAGTTATTTTTCCATTAATTGTCACTATCATTAAATCATGAGGATTTTTGTGACAAATTTGATCCCATAGTATATTATTTTCTTGGGAAGGAAGACTCCAATGTGTTATGACACATATAATGCATTTTGGAGAAATTGTAAAGGGTCGGGAGTTTAAAATCATGAGCAAATTTTGAGAAAAAGCTCATTTTCTGAGAAAATCCACCAAAGAACCAGGTTAATGTCTTATGTGTTGTAAAATTCATGTATGTGGGTTGGTTACAAGTGTATAGCCACCACACATCTCTGATATTGTTCATGTAACTCTCCCCCTGCTGTTGAATCTAATAAGTTTTGAATTAAATGAGTATTTTTCTTTGGGCAATATGATGTCTGTTATCAATTTTAAATTCCTAAAAATAAATTTTATTTTTCTTGTTGCAATCTTGCATTGAAAATATTTAGAAGTCACATAGGATCTCCATTTCCAGTTGATCGTTTAGTGGCAGTTGCAATATCATACTTAGAAGAGCCTTCATCTGATAAGGAGATAAACAAATTTAAAATCACTTTACCTTCCTTAACTGCAGAGATTTCTTGTAAGCCTTTGGGGGTACCTTACGCATGGTTTGATCATGTATTTTTGTGTTTAATTGAGTTATTTACTTCAAGATTTTGTGGTGAGTTCTTAATGATTGTGTGAAGAGTGCAACCTAGGCTTCCATTTTTGCCTCTTCTGGTTGAAAGAAGATCCTGATTATTTTAGGCATTTCATCTGATAGTTGTTTAAGTATTGTATAGATTGTCAAAGATCTTATCTATCCAAATTTGTCTTATCAATCCCCCACCAAAAATCATCTAACAAAAAAGATCCTATCATGTACTATGCTTGATTTTCATGTCTATACCCATAGAAGATATAAATATATTTACAAAATTATGCATAACAGATCAGGATTTCCAATGTCTCTAGTAACCTTTACCTTGTTTTGAGAATATACCCATGTTTTGAGAAGTGAAAAACTTGTGACAGTTCAGATCTGGGGTGTTGATCATGTTTTCATCGAGGCCTCCATCAAAAAATTTCAAGTAAAGAGAAGGACATATTCATCTCCTTCACCATTACAAGGTTACAAAATAGGTCCTCTTACCTTGGTTGTAAGGCATGAGCTAAAAAAACTAGGACAAGATCAAGTCCTGTTGGAGTTCTATCCATTTCTCCACAAACTTGAGTGCTATCTAGACCATATCCCTAACTACCAATGACATACAACGTGGTCTAATTTGTCTTTAAGCTCCATGACGTAACTGTGGTGCTGCTCAAACTGAAAAGGAGAACAAATTTGGATACCAATACGAGTGGCGTCGTTTCTAGGGACTTCTTGGAATTTCTTGGTGTTTTTTAAGTGTTTGAGGAGTTTGAGCATTTTATATTCAAGTATTTGAGCTGCTACATTGTTAAAATATCATCCTATGCTTTAGATCTACAAGTTTTTAAACAAGGGTTTCAAGTTTTGTCTACCCCTTTTCCATTTACTAGTAGTTCATACACTTTGGGTGCATTGTGATTGATTGATTTAAGAAGAAGAAGGTCTGATTTATAAGGATTTGTAATGGTTTCAATACTAAAAAACATTTGACAGAATCATTTTAGTGCATTCTTGCACAACTAAGGTGAAATTCCTTAGTGGTGACTCCATGTTGATTTGATCTTGAAAATACTAGTTGTCTTACCTTTCTATCATTTATAATTTGCTGCTAACCTCTACAAAACTGGAAGGAAGAAGATCTCTCTTCCTTAGAGAATCTACTAAGAAATTGTTCTCAAAGGTAATAAATTAAGAGTTAGAAGGGAGAAGAATTTGGAAAGTGGTTAAAGGTCAGACATAAGGCAAAGATACAACCATTGGTGAGAGAGATCAGCCTTTGGTAGAGGACTATCACTCTTCTTCAAGTGATTCTGATTCAAGTAATCTTCTCATAAACTTGTTTGCCTCAGCTAGTGAAGGTCCTTCTGCTGTACCTGGTAAGTTCCTTCTCTAATTTTCACCCTTGTGTTTTAAATCGAGTAAAACTTTCCAAGAAAATCAGCACTTAGAGGATACCGGTCTTATGAATCACATTCTTGATCCCCAAAGATATAGCACTCCTCATTAGCTTGACTCACCTCCAAGATCACCCCCACTAAACAATATGGCTCAGCCTAGACCTCTATTTTTTGTTAACACCTTTGGTCCTATAAATTTTAGAGGAATGGATGGTTACCCAAATGCTATCCCACAAGATGTCAGAAATACGTTACCAAAATTCCAAGGTAACAATTTTATTACTAGTGATCAACATCTCAAATTTTTTGATAATATGATGGAAGATTTTGAGATAGAGTTTGAAGATGTGTATATTAAGTTATTTTTTTCATACACTAGAGGAAGATGTTAGGGACTGGTACAAGGCTCTACCTAATAACTCTATTGATTCATGGACTGAAATGAAAAATGCATTTAGGTTACAATATGGTGACATGACTGATCCTAGATTTCTTTTATCTGAGTTTGAGGATATCAAGAAGAACCCTAATGAATCATTCCATGACTTTAACATAAGGTTAAACAAAAATTTGAGAAGGATTCTTGTTGTTTTGAGGCCTTGTGATGAATCTTGTTTAATCAAATATGTAGAAGAATTTGATAAAAAGGTATCCTATTACCTAAGAGACAAGAACCCAACCAATCTAAGAGAAGCTTTCAACAATGGCACTTCAAATTGAGAACAATATCAAGGCTGTTGGGAAACCTCTTAAGAGACATGGTGTAAAATTGATAAACCCTAAAAAAACTCAAGTTAGCAAAGGTGTTGATTTAGAAGAGGTTGTGAAGAATTTGGTAGGGGTTGTCAAGGAAATCTCATACAAGTTGGCAAGAGCTGAGAAGGGAATTGGGTAGACATCACAAGGTCAACCTAGGCATCAGGCACAAGATATATTTGGCAATCACCATAGGAATGAGCAGAGGTTTTATGATAAGGGTAAAAGGGCATGTTGGATCTGCAGATAGACAACCCCAAACACATGAAAATAGATTAGTTCCTGACCTTCTAACTACTAGGGTTGCTGTTGTTGATGAAATTACTGATATGGATTGGTGTGATAGATGTTTTGTTCCTCATCCTCCATGTGAAGTGGATCAACAAGTTGATGAAGATAATAATGAGGATGGAACTGATGATGGTATTTGGATGGTAGGTTGTTCTTTAAGCTCACAAGGAGGAGAAACATCTACTGAAGTAATAAGTGTTAGGACTATTTTTACCTTTTGGGATTGCATCAAGTAGGTACAAGTCTTTCTACCCCCTCATGCTCTTGAAGTTGATGTAGTGCAAGCTTTTGAAATTACTAACAATGAATTTGAATACTTGATAGCTTTCATGATTAAGAGGTATGATGGTGGTATCCCTTCGGAGGAGGATATAAATTTGTTGATGAATGTTGTTGTAGATCAAGAGAAGGACTATAACACTAGTAGTAAAGTTGTTAAGGAATTTGGGCCTCAAGCCAAAGCTAAAATTCCCTTACTCACAAGAATTCCAAAAGAAGCTCCTAGGAAAGAAACACTTTCTAGAAGCTCTGGTGTCCCGAGCAAAAATTACAGTCCTCATCACACCCAAGCTTCCAATAATCCTTTGCCATCTAATGAATCTTCTTGTATCCCTTCCAATTATTTTTTGCCAAAGAGTGCCTACTATGACATAGCCCAAGTATTGAGCCAAATTAAAGTGAGTGTTTCAATCATTCAGTTGCTTATAATTCTTGAGCATAAAAAAGAGAGCATTTGAGTACTTGGGATTGAAAGAAGAGAAGATAACCCCAAGTAGAAATGTAAATTTTGTTGAGACTCCTCTTCAAATCATTGCTGACCTTGAAGCACCACCAGCATTAGAAGATCTTGGAGAGACACCTCAGGTATATTTGGGGACATCCTTGGTTTATTCCCAGTTAAATATTGATCCATTCTTTATAACTTTGGTTATAAAAGATAGGCTACTTAACAATTGTATGTTTGATTCCGGTGCATCATGTAATGTCACACCTATAGAAGTGCATGAATGAGTTGGATATCAAGGTGAAAAATACCTATGGGAAGTGTAATACCATGGATTCAAGGGAGGTACCAGTGGTTGGTTGTGTGAAGGGTTTGGTAGTGCAACTTACAGCCTATCTGGGTAAGAATTTGAAACTGGATGTTATAATTGTTAACTGCCCTACCAAATGGGGTATGCTTTTGTCAAGAAAATGGGCTGCAAGTGTTGGTCGCAGCATTCAGATGGATATGTGTTTTTCCACCATTCCCATAGAGGCCAACCTTGTCAAACTTTATGGTGAAGAGAAGATGTTCAACCTAATTGAAGATCCTAACAATGCTTCCTATGAAGTGTTGTTTGCTGATGTAGATGCTGAGAATTTCATTGGTTTTGCTAATGGAAAAGAACACAAGATGGGAAAATCAATGTTCCTTGATATGGTAGGTTCTCCTTCGACCTTGCTATTTGATCGAGCTTGCTCCAAATTGGGGAAATGGTGATGGTATAGTTCTGCTTTCTCCTAGTTTGGAAGAATTTGTTTTTTCCTTCAAACTTAATTTTGAATACAATAACAACATTGTTGAGTATGAGGAATTGTTTTTTGGGGTTAAGTATTGCATGGAAGTATGGAGTGAAATATATTTTTGCAAAAGGATACTCAGAGCTGGTTGTCAAACAAATAAGAAAATTGTATGCTACAAAAAATCAGTGTATGAAATAGTATAAAGCATGCAATTTTTGATCTAATTGAAATGTTTGATTCCTTTAACAATTTTCACGATGATAGAGGTCTTAATGTTGTTACTGATAAGTTGTTAGTTTTTGGTTCTAGATTTGAAAATTTCACCATTTCACCTTATTGTGAATACAACATTGAAGTGCTAACTAGGCTAGCTATCCCTGATAATGTGAAACATTGGCAAGTATTTAACAATGATGATCAAGTGCTAAGGTTCTTGCAAAACTAGGGTCATTTTGCAAATCAGAATATAGATTGGGAGCCAATGGTATGCATGACCTAAGAAATATAAACTTTGTTTGGAAAAGATATCATCCAATTGAAAACAAACACCATTCCTGGAGGTCTTGTTGCACTTGAGTCAAATTTTAACAATGTTGATTGCATCATAAATAGAAACATGTCTGCCTCAAGGGATGTGGAAGAGCATGACTTGGGAACAAAGGAAAAACCAAGGAAGGTTTTGTTGGTAGAAATTTAAGTAAAGAATAAAAATAGTCCTACGACCAACTCTTGAAAAAATATCAAGACTACCTTTCTTGGTCCTATTTAGAGCTTAAAGCATACAGAGAAGATTTATTTTAACATGATATCCCTCTTGAAACAAATTCCAAACCATTCAGACAGCTCGGCAAAGACCAACTAATCCACTTCTCTCCATGAAAATGTGACAGGAGTTAAGGAAGTTGAGAGATGGAGGTATTATTAAGCCCACTAGATATTCATCTTGGGTTGCAAACCTTGTACCGGTCAGGAAGAAGAATGGAGACATCAGAATTTGTGTGGATTTTAGAAATCTAAATAAATCATCCATGAAGGACAACTATCGCTTGCAAAATATGGAAAATATGTTGCAGCTTGTGAAAGGGTCTGAATTGCTTTCTACATTGGATGGTTTCTCTGGATATAATCAAGTTGTAGTTAAAGAATAAGAAAGACTTAAGACAACATTCACTACTTCTTGGGAGACATATGTTTTTTGTAGGATTACCTTTTGTTTGATGAATGATGGTGCCACCCTTTTAAAGAGAAATGGATGTTGCTTTTTGTACTTACATCAATGAGTTCATTACATTTTACCAAGATGATGTGACTGTATTTTCAAGGCAGAGGAGGTGATCATTTACAACACTTGGAGAAGATGTTGATCAAATGTAGGGAGTATGAAATTTCTTTTAATCCGAAGAAGTGTCATTTTGGTGTGTAAAATGCCAAACTGTTTAGTCACATTGTGTCAAAAGATGTTGTTCATGATAGACCCTGAGAGAGTGGAAGCAATTGGCAAGTTACCTATCCCAAGAACCAAGAAAGGCATCCAATCTTTCTTTGGTCAGATTAATTTTATTAGAAGGTTTGTTTCCAAATTTACTAAGTTGACTCTTCCAATCACAAGCATGCTAAAGAAGGACCAAGTTCTCAAATGGGAGGGGGTTTCCATTCAATCTTTTGAAGGAATTAACGATGCACTTAAACATGCACCTTTTTTAGCAGCCGTAAACTATAAGAGGCCTTTCCAAATCTTTTCCTTTACTTCTGAGTATACCATTTTTTCTATTTTGATGCAAAAGGATGAGAATGAGGCTGAGAGGCCTATTACCTTCTTTAGCAAGGCTTTACAAGCTACTGAGCTAAAGTATACAGTCATGGAGAAAAAAGTATTTTCCTTGGTGAAAGCAACAAAAGTTTATAGGCCTTATATATTTAGTTCAAAATTTGTTGCCTATGTTCCCTACACCATGGTGAAAGATGTCTTATCATAGATGGAGATCTCAAGTAAAATATGTAAATGGGTGAACAAACTACAAGAGTATGATATGTATATCCAAATAAAAATTTTAGTAAGAGGTTTGGGGTCTTGCTAATCTCATGGCTAAGAGTAACTTGCAAAATGTAGAATTAAATCAGCTAGAGGAAAAAAGGGTAGATCCTCTTGAGAAATTGATAAGTTCTGAGTGGTACAAAGATGTGATCTTCTATCTCAGACACCTATGCTACCTTAGTCACTTAAATAAAAATAAGAAAAGAGCCCTCAAGCTGGCCTCTCAAAAATATATCATAACAAACCTTAGGTTGGCTTAGAAGAACCGTGAAGGTGTCCTCCTAAAATGCATAGTTGAAGCTCCCAGAATAGTTGATGATTTCCATGGGGGAGTTTGTGGAGGACACTTTGCTGGAAGGGTGATAGAACATAAGATTTTAAGGGCTGGTTATTGGTGGCCTACTCTTTTTAAAGATGCAACCCAGTTGGTTATAAGATGTGATAGTTGTCAATGTTTCTCTAGAAGACTGAAAGCTTGAGGCCCCCTTCCTTTACAGCCTATATCAATTGATGCCCCTTTCAAACAACGGGAAATGGAATTCATTGGTGAGATTTGAGATCCTTCTAGTGCTGGTCATAAGTGGATTTTTATAGCCACTGATTATTTTACAAAATGGGTTGAAGCAATCCCATGTAAAAAGGCAACACACCAAGTGGTAATGGAATTCTTATTGAATCATATCATATGCATATTTGGAGTTCTAGTTAAGATTGTATCTGATAATGCCATGTGCTTTAGAGCCAAAACTTTAATGGCAATGTCCAATGAATATGGAATCAATTTGAATTATTCTTCAAACTACAACCCCTAAGGGAATGGACAAGCTAATTCCAGTAATAAGAACTTGCTGAAGATCATTAGAACAACCTTGGAAATGAACAAGAAAAAGTGTGGAGAACAATTAAAGTTTATAGTTTGGTCTAATAGAATAACTCCTAAAAGAGCAACCGGTAAAAGCCCATTTTAATTAGTGTATGGAACTCAGGCTTTGATGCCCTTACATCTACAATTATCATCATTTCAGTTTTCCCAATAGTTGGAAGATCAAGAGCATGGCCCATATGAATCAAGGATTAATTAGATTATTGAGCTTGATGAGGAGAGAAGAGCATCCCATCAAAGGCATATCAGATTTAGAGAGAAATTGAAGAGATTGTTTGACAAGAAAGTCACTCCTAGAGCCTTCAATATTGGAAATTTTGTTTTGCTGTGGGATAGTAGGCATGAAGAAAATGGAAAGCATGGCAAGTTTGATGCATTATGGATGGGCTCCTATGCCATCGATATCAATATTGGTGAACATACCTTTTTTCTCAAAATCTAGATGGAGAATTGCTGGAGCTTCCTGTTAATGGCAAACATTTAAAACATTTCTTGGATTCATCCCTAAATTGAGGTATGCACAAATTGTACAATTGTATAGTCTTTTTTTTTGCTATGTTTTTTTTGTTGTTTGGTGGTTTTTGGTTCGCCCCTTTTTTCTTGGTAGCCATTTTGGTTGGTTTCTTGGCTCGTTTTTGTTGGGTGGTTCTGGTTTTTTAGGTTTCCTTGTATTTTGACTCCTTTTCCCAATGGTATTTTGGCACTTGGTCTACATTTTTTCCATCCCCAGGCAGGAGCCAATGTTAGTGCCATTTCTAAGATTACATTGTGTGCCCTAATTTTTCATGTCTGATTTAGCTCAGAAATATTTAATTTCTCAAATTGGTGATCTGCAATTTCTCCCCCTTGGTTGAATGTTTCAAGAATTCCCATAAACTTGTATTTCTACCCTAGTTTAAAAGAGAAATCCATTTGTGCCCTAGGTTTTTCCCAATTCAAAAGCTGTGTTGTTTTCTCTTTACCAGATCATGCAAAAATCAAAATTGACCAAATCTAAATTGTATGGGTTAATTTCCCAATCCTAAGGTCATCCAAATCCAATCAAAATTGTTGAAAAAATTTATTTCTAGGGCATCCTTTAAATATTCACGATTCGATGCTCATATGGGTGTCGCTTTCCAGTTAAATTTATCATCGCAAGGTAATGGCAACATGGCAGGTCCCTATTGGCCAGGGGTTGTTGGGAAATGTCTCTAACTTATCATTTTTTGAAATTTTGGCAGAAGGAAAATTTTGATCCGTGGCTCCGCCTTCTGTAATAAAGTGCCTACGTGGCACATTTTGATTGGCTAGGGGATTGGTAGGCAGCGGGCTTTCCTTAGGAAATTCTACTTTCATTATGCAAAATTTTCAAAAATCAAAGTTTGGCCTGAATGACCACAGTGAATAGGGAGAGGACATGTGGCATAGAGGGCATGTGGATAGTGGAGGGACTTGGAGAATTTTGATGTTTTTTGGCTCAAAATGATGAACTGAAATTTTGGCCCGAAAGCCCTCAACAAATCATCAATTGACATGTGTCCAAGAAAGGATAGGATTGACTTGGAATTTTTTAATTTCAAATAGTTGAAGCTCCCATAATAGTTGATGATTTCCATGGGGGAGTTTGTGGAGGAAAATTTGCTGGAAGGGTGATAGAACATAAGATTTTAAGGGCTGGTTATTGGTGGCCTACTCTTTTTAAATATGCAACCCAGTTGGTTATAAGATGTGATAGTTGTCAATGTTTCTCTAGAAGACTGAAAGCTTGAGGCCCCCTTCCTTTGCAGCCTATATCAATTGATGCCCCTTTCAAACAAGGGGGAAATGGACTTCATTGGTGTGATTTGAGATCCTTCTAGTGCTGGTCATAAGTGGATTTTTATAGCCACTAATTATTTTACAAAATGGGTTGAAGCAATCCCATGTAAAAAGGAAACACACCAAGTGGTAATGAAATTCTTATTGAATCATATCATATGCATATTTGGAGTTCTAGTTAAGATTGTATCTGATAATGCCA
Source organism: Taxus chinensis (assembly GCA_019776745.2). Lineage (NCBI taxonomy): Eukaryota > Viridiplantae > Streptophyta > Pinopsida > Cupressales > Taxaceae > Taxus > Taxus chinensis. The sequence goes on along the minus strand of CM034150.1, from coordinate 759,513,522 downwards.
TGTGCTTTAGAGCCGAAACTTTAATGGCAATGTCCAATGAATATGGAATCAATTTGACTTATTCTTCAAACTAGAACCCCCAAGGGAATGGACAAGCTAATTCCAGTAATAATAACTTGCTGAAGATCATTAGAACAACCTTGGAAATGAACAAGAAAAAGTGTGGAGAACAATTAAAGTTTACAGTTTGGTCTAATAGAATAACTCCTAAAAGAGCAACTGGTAAAAGCCCATTTTAATTAGTATATGGAACTCAGGCTTTGATGCCCGTACATCTACAATTATCATCATTTCAGTTTTCCCAATAGTTGGAAGATCAAGAGCATGGCCCATATGAATAAAGGATTAATTAGATTATTGAGCTTGATGAGGAGAGAAGAGCATCCCATCAGAGGCATATCAGATTTAGAGAGAAATTGAATAGATTGTTTGACAAGAAGGTCACTCCTAGAGCCTTCAATATTGGAAATTTTGTTTTGCTGTGGGATAGTACGCATGAAGAAAATGGAAAGCATGGAAAGTTTGATGCATTATGGATGGGCTCCTATGCCATTGATATCAAGATTGGTGAACATACCTTTTTTCTCAAAATCTAGATGGAGAATTGCTGGAGCTTCCTGTTAATGGCAAACATTTAAAACATTTCTTGGATTCATCCCTAAATTGAGGTATGCAAAAATTTTACAATTGTATAGTCTTTGTTTTTGCTATGTTTTTTTGTTGTTTGGTGGTTTTTGGTTTGCCCTTTTTTCTTGGTAGAGATTTTGGTTGGTTTCTTGGCTCGTTTTTGTTGGGTGGTTCTGGTTTTTTAGGTTTCCTTGTATTTTGACTCCTTTTCCCAATGGTATTTTGGCACTTGGTCTACATTTTTTCCATCCCCAGGCAGGAGCCAATGTTAGTGCCATTTCTAAGATTACATTGTGTGCCCTAATTTTTCATGTCTGATTTAGCTCAGAAATATTTAATTTCTCAAATTGGTGATCTGCAATTTCTCCCCCTTGGTTGAATGTTTCAAGAATTCCCATAAACTTGTATTTCTACCCTAGTTTAAAAGAGAAATCCATTTGTGCCCTAGGTTTTTCCCAATTCAAAAGCTGTGTTGTTTTCTCTTTACCAGATCATGCAAAAATCAAAATTGACCAAATCTAAATTGTATGGGTTAATTTCCCAATCCTAAGGTCATCCAAATCCAATCAAAATTGTTGAAAAAATTTATTTCTAGGGCATCCTTTAAATATTCACGATTCGATGCTCATATGGGTGTCGCTTTCCAGTTAAATTTATCATCGCAAGGTAATGGCAACATGGCAGGTCCCTATTGGCCAGGGGTTGTTGGGAAATGTCTCTAACTTATCATTTTTTGAAATTTTGGCAGAAGGAAAATTTTGATCCGTGGCTCCGCCTTCTGTAATAAAGTGCCTACGTGGCACATTTTGATTGGCTAGGGGATTGGTAGGCAGTGGGCTTTCCTTAGGAAATTCTACTTTCATTATGCAAAATTTTCAAAATCAAAGTTTGGCCTGAATGACCACAGTGAATAGGGAGAGGACATGTGACATAGAGGGCATGTGGATAGTGGAGGGACTTGGAGAATTTTGATGTTTTTTGGCTCAAAATGATGAACTGAAATTTTGGCCCGAAAGCCCTCAACAAATCATCAGTTGACATGTGTCCAAGAAAGGATAGGATTGACTTGGAATTTTTTAATTTCAAATAGTTGAAGCTCCCATAATAGTTGATGATTTCCATGGGGGAGTTTGTGGAGGAAAATTTGCTGGAAGGGTGATAGAACATAAGATTTTAAGGGCTGGTTATTGGTGGCCTACTCTTTTTAAATATGCAACCCAGTTGGTTATAAGATGTGATAGTTGTCAATGTTTCTCTAGAAGACTGAAAGCTTGAGGCCCCCTTCCTTTGCAGCCTATATCAATTGATGCCCCTTTCAAACAAGGGGAAATGGACTTCATTGGTGTGATTTGAGATCCTTCTAGTGCTGGTCATAAGTGGATTTTTATAGCCACTGATTATTTTACAAAATGGGTTGAAGCAATCCCATGTAAAAAGGAAACACACCAAGTGGTAATGAAATTCTTATTGAATCATATCATATACATATTTGGAGTTCTAGTTAAGATTGTATCTGATAATGCCATGTGCTTTAGAGCCGAAACTTTAATGGCAATGTCCAATGAATATGGAATCAATTTGACTTATTCTTCAAACTAGAACCCCCAAGGGAATGGACAAGCTAATTCCAGTAATAATAACTTGCTGAAGATCATTAGAACAACCTTGGAAATGAACAAGAAAAAGTGTGGAGAACAATTAAAGTTTACAGTTTGGTCTAATAGAATAACTCCTAAAAGAGCAACTGGTAAAAGCCCATTTTAATTAGTATATGGAACTCAGGCTTTGATGCCCGTACATCTACAATTATCATCATTTCAGTTTTCCCAATAGTTGGAAGATCAAGAGCATGGCCCATATGAATAAAGGATTAATTAGATTATTGAGCTTGATGAGGAGAGAAGAGCATCCCATCAGAGGCATATCAGATTTAGAGAGAAATTGAAGAGATTGTTTGACAAGAAGGTCACTCCTAGAGCCTTCAATATTGGAAATTTTGTTTTGCTGTGGGATAGTACGCATGAAGAAAATGGAAAGCATGGAAAGTTTGATGCATTATGGATGGGCTCCTATGCCATTGATATCAAGATTGGTGAACATACCTTTTTTCTCAAAATCTAGATGGAGAATTGCTGGAGCTTCCTGTTAATGGCAAACATTTAAAACATTTCTTGGATTCATCCCTAAATTGAGGTATGCAAAAATTTTACAATTGTATAGTCTTTGTTTTTGCTATGTTTTTTTGTTGTTTGGTGGTTTTTGGTTTGCCCTTTTTTCTTGGTAGAGATTTTGGTTGGTTTCTTGGCTCGTTTTTGTTGGGTGGTTCTGGTTTTTTAGGTTTCCTTGTATTTTGACTCCTTTTCCCAATGGTATTTTGGCACTTGGTCTACATTTTTTCCATCCCCAGGCAGGAGCCAATGTTAGTGCCATTTCTAAGATTACATTGTGTGCCCTAATTTTTCATGTCTGATTTAGCTCAGAAATATTTAATTTCTCAAATTGGTGATCTGCAATTTCTCCCCCTTGGTTGAATGTTTCAAGAATTCCCATAAACTTGTATTTCTACCCTAGTTTAAAAAGAGAAATCCATTTGTGCCCTAGGTTTTTCCCAATTCAAAAGCTGTGTCGTTTTCCCTTTACCAGATCATGCAAAAATCAAAATTGACCAAATCTAAATTGTATGGGTTAATTTCCCAATCCTAAGGTCATCCAAATCCAATCAAAATTGTTGAAAAAATTTATTTCTAGGGCATCCTTTAAATTTTCACGATTCGATGGTCATATGGGTGTCGCTTTTTTCGGTCAAATTTATCATCGCAAGGTAATGGCAACATGGCAGGTCCCTATTGGCTAGAGGTTGTTGGGACATGTCCTCTAACTTATCATTTTTTGAAATATTGGCAAAAGGAAAATTTTGATCCGTGGCTCCGCCTTCTGTACTGAAGTGCCTACATGGCACATTTTTATTGGCTAGGGGGATTGGTAGGCAGTGGGCTTTCCTTAGGAAATTTTACTTTCATTATGCAAATTTTTCAAAATCAAATTTTGGCCCGAAGGACCACACAGTGAATAGGGAGAGGACATGTGGCATAGAGGGCATGTGGATAGTGGAGGGACTTGGAGAATTTTGATGTTTTTTGGCTCAAAATGATGAACTGAAATTTTGGCCTGAAAGCCCTCAACAAATCATCGGGTTGACATGTGTCCAAGAAAGATTAGGATTAACTTGGAAGTTTTTTAATTTCAAAATGGTAAAAAATTCAAATTTTGGGCCAAAAATCCACAACAAAATCAGGAAGTGACATGTGTCGAAGGAGGAAAAATGGAAGTGGAGGTTTAGACCCTCGGGGGATAGAGTAAAATTGTGCCTTTTTGGTAAAAGGAGCTAAAGTGTAAATGAAAGCATGGCCTCTGTGGCAAATCTGAAAATGCCACATGGTAGGGAATATGATCGGGCTTCCGGGCCCATGGAGGTTATGTGGAAAAATTTCATTTTTTCAAAAAAGTGGGAAAATTGTTAGAATCGGGTCTTTGGTTTTCAATGGGGCCACCATAATGGACATGTGGCGGGTCCAATGGAGAAGCGGGAAAATTTTGTAAAATTTTCCAAAAATTTGAAAGGGTTGTAAAAGCATTTTTTGGAGACATGGGCCCGATCCAGTCACGTTTTAACACACGGTCTTGCCTTATCCAAAGTTTAAAAAATGGTAATGTTTAGCTTATTTCTAGATCTCATCTTTCCACATGAAGGGCAGACATTTAATGTTGATACAAGATCAAACGGTTACTGTGCATCCATCTATTCTGGCCACCATGGAAGCTCCAGGAAACTTGGAATCATGATTTCTTCATCAAAATTTCATCAAATATTTTATGATTTTTGTGTTATCTTGGCCTTATGAGAACATTGGCATCAATTCCATGACCTAATTCTTTGATGTATGGTGTTTTTGATGTAAATTTTGGCTTGGGCTTGAGAAAAAATGTGAAATGTCAACATCAAAAGTTGTAGAGGTAAAATTGAAAAGGGGAAAGGGTGAAAAATGATGAATGAAATATGTTTGCATGCTTGAATGATAAAAACATGACCCTGGGGTGGATAATGATCCAAATTTGTGTAAATATTGAACTTTTTGTGCATACCTAGCAACCTGCTAGTTGTTTTTTCCGTTTGGTGTCACTGCCATTAAATCATGAGGTTTTTTGTGACAAATTTGATCCCATAGCATATTATTTTCTTGGGAACGAATACTCCAATGTGGTATGAGGTATATACTACATTTTGGAGAAATTGTAAAGGTTCGGAAGTTGAAAAGCACAAGCAAATTTTGAGAAAGAGCTCATTTTCTAAGAAAATCCACCAAAGAACCAGGTTAATGTCTCATGTGTTGGAAAATTCATGTATGTGGGTTGGTTACAAGTGTATATCCACAACACAACTCTTATATTGTTCATGTAACTTTCCCCTACTATTGAATCTAACAAGTTTTTAATAAAATCTATGTTTTTCTTTGGGCAATATGATGTTTGTTATCAATTTTAAATGCCTATAAATAAATTTTATTGTTCTGGTTGTAATATTGCATTGAAAATATTTAGAAGTCACACAAGATCTCCATTTCCAGTTGATAGTTTAGTGGCATTTGCAAAACTCATACTTAGAAGAGTCTTCATCTGATAAGGAGACAAACAAATTTAAAATCACTTTACCTTCCTTGACTATAGAGATTTCTTGTAAGCCTTTGGGGGTACCTTAGGCATGGTTTGATCATGAATTTTTGTGTTTAATTGAGTTCTTTACTTCAAAATTTTGTGGTGAGTTCTCAAATATTGTGTGAAGAGTGCAACCTGGGATTCCATTTGTGCCTCTTATGGTTGAAAGAAGATCCTGATTATTTTAGGAATTTCATCTGATAGTTGTTCAAGTATTGTATAGATTGTCAAAGATATGATCTATCCTAGTTTGTTTTATCAATCCCCCACCAAAAATCATCTAACAACAAAGATTCTATCATGTACTATCCCTGATTTGCATGTGTATACCCATAGAAGATCAAAATCTATTTGTAAAATTATGCATAACAGATCAGGATTTCCAATGTCTCTAGTAACCTTTGCCTTGTTCTGAGAACATACCCATGTTTTGAGAAGTGACAACTTGTGAGAGTTCAGATCTAGGGTGTTGATCATGGTTTTCATCAAGGCCTCCATCATAGAATTTCAAGCAAAGAGAAGGAAATCTTCATGTCCTCTCACCATTACAAGGTTACAAAATATGTCCTCTTACCTTGGTTGCAAGGCACAACCTAAAATAGCTAGGACAAGATCAAGTCCTATTGGAGTGCTTCCATTTCTTCACAAACCTAAGTTCTAGCTAGACCATATCCCTGACTACCAATGACATACAACATGGTATAATATGTCTTTAAGATCCATGACATAACTGTGGTGTTTCTCAGACTGAAAAGGAGAACAAATTTGGATACCAACCAAGGAGGATATTTTTCCTCAATCTTAGAATTTTAAAAAACTACTTTCTTTCCTTCAACATAATAAGAAATGGTAGCTATAATTTCTTTTACTTCAATATGTCCTCCTTTTTCAATTAAAAAAATAATCTTCTTCTTTTCATTCAATAATAAATAAATGACAACCATGTTAAGAAAACAAGTGCATTTTTAAATAATAACATCAATCCATTTTTAAAAAAAAAAACTAATACACTTTGAGGCAAGTATTTTTGTAGGAGTATGGCATAGATTGAAGAGACCTTCATTTTTTTTTCAAAATCCTATCCAGGTTCTTAATTTATCTAATTAATGCAAGGTTTTATAGTCTCATTTTTACAATAACTAAAATATTTAAAATACAAGTTTTCATTTAAAAACACTTTTGGTAAATTGTACAAGAGTGAGGGATAGTCATAGAAACAATAGCATTTTCGTTTCTTACTTCTGAAATACACACTTATTTTGAATGCTTAATACAAATAAAACTTCCACTAAACATTAATAAGAAGTTGATAATCCCTAAAATATACGTTACAAGCTCTCAACTTAATTGGAGACAACATGGAAAAATTATTTTACAAGGAGGGATCTCTTATCATTTTATTCAAGTGAAACTATGGACAAATATTCAATTTTTATCCACCATCTTCACCAAATCCAAAACACAACAAAAAAATTTGGGGTGTAGGAAAAACTCTCCACCTAGCCACTAATTCAAATGAGGAAGAGAATCCTTCTTCCTCATTGTCCGCCAATCCCCAACAATGAAACAATAAGGGGTATAAGACAACCATTAACAAATTTACATGGCTTACTTAACCACATTAAAGCAATACATTCAACAAAATAAACACAATACCAAATTAGAACAAAGAAGAAAGTTCCCAAGCACAAATGCTTTACACTTAAACCAAGAAATAGAAAGGAACATGAGGATCTACTTATGCCTCCCAAGGGTTTGGGTCCCCACCATGAAGCCTCTAAGAACTCAATCACATACCAAAACAAATCTTATGCCTCCCTTAATTAAAAAATATAACAAAACAATTTACTTATCAACAATGTGGGACACCCCAACCTAAATACCCAAAAATAATCTTATGATTCCCCCCAAAATATCCCCATATCCTTTTTCTCCTATAAAAACTAAAGGAAATTCTACTTCCCAAAATCACAAACATGAAACAAACATTCATTCACAAACATATGCACAACAAATAGAAAAAGAAAACATTGGTGAAGATCCTACCTTTCCAATGCAAGAGTACCCAATCGACAAGCACAAGCTTCAATACTTTCCAAGTTCAAGAAAGTATAATCCAACTCCAAGCTCCAGAAAAATCCCTCCAAAATAAAGCTCCTCCAAAATGTAAGAGTCCAAAAGAAAACAAGTAACCCCCCAACTCATCAAACAAATTAAAATAAATTTTAAAGAGCAGAGAGAGAGGTGATGTAGTTCCATGTAGGATGCCACATCAATTATCCTCCACTCCACATCAAATGGTCAAACCCAATACCTAAATCACAATAAATTAGTGGTTGAGGGAATGAAAAACCCTCTTACACATTCAAGCTCGAACCCACATCTCTAATGGACAAAATTAAAAAATTGTGTAAAAAAGTACAATGAATAGCACCTTTTTGTCTTACAATCACATAATGGGGTGTAGTTTTTACCCCTAAACCCATAGGCCCTTGCTGGTAGGTTAAAATAAGTGGTGTGCAACAAGGCTTAAGTTGTCCCATAAGCCTCCAAAAATGACTATTAAGCCCAAATCTGAATTTGACAAGAAAAGTTGAGTACACACCACTCAAAAATTAATAAAATCCTTAAAAATCCAACACAAACCAAGAACCGCCCACTCACATTAATTTCCCCCTTTGGTCCACATCCTAAATTACACTAATTAATTATGTTTAATCAACTTAATCTAAGTACTTAACAAACAATAATAAAGGTGACTCAAAATACTAAAATAGTACAAATACTCAGAAATAAATAAACAAAAAAGGGAAAACAAAAATTTTACCCAAGGCCACATTTGAGGCCACCCCCAATTAGGAATCCCAACAATCTAAAAACAATAAAGATCATACATTTACACAAGTTGTCAAGGTGACCTATTGCCAATACCCTAACTTGCTTCAACTGTAGGTCTCCTAGCCCCTTTTGTTTTGTGTTAAACATTCCAGGAAAAATCAAAACAATACCTTTCTAGCCTCATGGCCATATTAACAAAATTGAGATAGTAAAATACGTATATGTAAATATCAATTTACATCATCAAATATCAAGTAATTCAGCAATTGGTCACAATTCTAAATATTTTTATTTTATCAATTTATCAATTAACAATAAGATCACAAAATTACTAAATCATCTAGCAAAAAATATATATATGAAATCCAATGTGTCAATACAGTAGTAGCTCAAGATCATCAAATAATGATATGTTAATCCATGCATATTATAATCCATCATATAAATGACGTCATGTCAAAAGTCTAAAACATCCATACTAACTATCAAATAAGCTAATCAAATATAGTAATATCTATCTATAAATGTATAAAGATAAAATATGATAACAATGTCTAAATCTCCAATCCAAAGTAAGAAAAATCATATTAATATAAATTTCAAAGAGGAGTGGGCACTACATCAAGGTAAAGCTGCACCTTTTGCCTTGTTTTATTTCAAATAACCAGTTTTTTCCTCTAGCACATGCATGATATAATTGGCTCACTTTTTTCTTATCTCAAGAGTGAATAATTTTAATTCATGCATGATGATAATTCATTCTCATTTAGATAAATTAATTTCTCATGGCTAATGATAGTGTGTTTGACCTTGAAATATTAATACATCCCTATGAAAATAATTTAAAATGAAATAATCATTCACTCGTGTTATGTCATTGTAAAGGGCAAAGGGGTATTTTTTAACCATTTTTATTATTGACCTCGATATAGTTAGTAAGGTTAGTTATGGTCATACGAACCTTAAAAATAATCTTACTTCACACTTGCATTTGGATCTACTTAGACAATTCTAGAGGAAACTTGTAGCAAAACTCTGCTAAAATTTTGTTCTAACGACAATGTTTGGGCTTCTAGAGATTCTAGGTTTAAACTTATTTTGCATTGCCATTTTCTAGGCATAATCGCTATTAAGTGTCGATCTTGAGACCTTTTTTTTATGGATCAATGGTTTTGGATTGAATCTTCCCTATTTAAAACCCAACTTGGTGTCTAGCCATCTTGAAATACCATTTTGCTAGAAAACTCTATATTCTTCCATGGCTCCTCCCTCTCATTTCGAGCAAGTTAATTTGTGCTTTTGGCTTTGTTGACTGAGCTTGAGCCTTTAATTTATTCTTATATTTGATGTTCTATTTGTTAATCCAACTCTGAGTTTGTATTTTGATATGGATCATCTCAAATGGAGGTTTTTTGGATTTGGTTTCTTACCACTTGACACAATTTGTGCTTAGGATTTGTGTTGGGTTTTGTTCATGTGGTATAAACTTTGCTTTGAGATTTGTACATTATTCTCAATCTTGGTTGTGAAGGTATGTTCTTTTTTCATAGTTTTCTTTTATTTTTGGCCACATATATATATTTTTATTATATTGAGGTAGTATCTTACGAAATATAGATTTGTATCTATATTTAAATCTTTTCTTGATGTTCGATAACTACATGGGTTGTTACCATTTATTTCTCAATGAATGGATCTATGGTGAGGTATGTTTTTGTCTTTTTTTCCATGAGATTGAATTCAATAGTATGATCTTGGCTAGCTATAACTCAATTCCTCCCTTTAGGTCTAAAATGTTAGCCTTAGACTCACTCAGATCTAAGTATGACTTGGCTCACCAGGTTTTTTTGTATTCATGTTCTATTCCTTTGTTCACCTCATCGATGTACTCTTTTATGACCTAACCGAATTAGATCTAGATTATCTATTGTAATGATTATTAATGAATATGCTATGTTCCATTGCATCTTTCTATTTCCTTAACTTCTCTATGTTTACGAGTTATGCTATAACAACTCTTCCTCCATTAGGGTTTTTTGATTTTTTCCGTCAGATAATCAAACCCTTTTCCATAGCTTGGCTACTTTGTATTTCATGAATCTCTATTCTGACCTTTGGCTTGGCGTTATCACAACTTGACCTATATGATTATGATCTCCATTGATTAATAACTCGACTGTTCCCATATCAGCTTGAGTAAGGTTTTTATATTAGCAAGATCAAACTATTAGTTCAAATGTTAAATCTTACTCAATCACGATGAGAATTCCAAATGTTGTTAATATATATGCTAGCAACAGATCATCATCATCAATATAAAATATATCTCTATATATATCTAAGAATACACACAATCATACTATGAATCACATTCCATCAATAATTAGAATATATCTATCATCTAACATCATGCTAAACCAAAATGATTTAATAACATCAATGTATCTAGTCAGTAGTGATCGAAAACAAAATATAATAAGTTTCAAAGAGGAGTGGGCACTACATCCCCCTCCCCTTAGACTTGAATTCCTCCTAGAAGTCACTTAAATAGGTGTGGAAACTTGACTCATAACAATGTAGCATCCTCCCATGTGGTTGTAGTCTCATCATACCTATACCATTGGACTCACACCTAATCAATATCTTAGCCTCGAAGCCCCAAGGTCTTGCACTCTAAAATATACATGGGCTCCACCATCATCTGCCCCTACCCCTGAACCTGTAATTTTCTCCAGTCAAATACATGAGATGGATCTGGGATATATCTCATAAGAAAATATACATGAAATACATCATGCATGCGAGACAAGCTAGGTGGCAAGGCTAGATGATAAGCTAAGGGATCGATCCAATCCAAGATTTTGAATGGACCCATGAATCTACGAGACAACTTAGAGCCATTTCAGTAATGGATATGAATCTTATGAGGTCTGACACGAAGAAACACCTTCATTCCCACCTCATAACTATGGTCAACATTCATATGATCTGCATACTTATTTTTCCTATCCTGAGCCTCTTGTAATCTACGAAAAATTAAAAAAAACATGTTGCTCCATTTCCTATAATGAAGCTATGAAAATAGGACACGTTATCCTCCAATTTATCCCAACTCAAAGGTTTCTTGTAATCCTTGTGATACAATGCCCTGAAAAAGTGCCATCCCAGTCAAACTCTGAAAATTGTTGTTGTAGGAAAACTCCACCAAATGCAAGTACTCTTTCCCACCTATACTTGTGGTCCATGAAGTACATCTAAAGCATTTCCTCTAAAATTTAATTCACCCACTCCATCTGTCCATTTTGTCTCTGGATGATAAGATATGTGATAAAGTTGATACTCATCCCAAGGGCCTACTGCATGGTGGTTTTCCAGAAGTGTGATGTGTACAAGGGATCGCAGTCACACATGATCTTCTGCATGGAATCCCATGTGTAGTGTAACGATCTCATGCAGAGTACAACTCTTAGCTACAAAACTAGCTGTATAGGTGGTCTTCATGAGAGAAATATGAACAAAGTTTCATCAATCTATCCACCGTGACCATGATGGCATCATGGTGGTATCTCGACGTCGGTAATCCCTACTATTAAATCCATGGAAATGGTGTCCCATTTCCACTCTGGGATAACATGTGGGTAAAGAAGGCCATCTGGATGCTGATGCTCAACCTTCACCATTTGACACTCTAAACAACATGCAACATGAATTGAGCTACATCTGTCTGAAGACCTCTCCAATGGTAATTATCTATCTCAAGGTGGCGTGCATCTTCTTCACCCAATTGGATGGGCTGTAATAAGGGAGCATGATGAGCCTCTACCAAGATATCTTACCTAAAACCTCCATCCCTTGGTGCATAGATCCGACCTCTATGCCTGAGAAGTCCATCTGAATCTATTGTAAAACCATCCAAACTTCCCCTTCACGGGGTCTCTGAGACTCGAGTCCCTTCTGTAGCTGCATGGTAGAAACTATCATGAGGAAGCTAGAAAAAAAATCCTACCCTGTAAATTTATACCCAATGAAAGTAGTCATAGCCAAATTTCTCTAGTCTACTCAGCAGCGTTAGCAACAACATTCTGTTTCCCCTTCACATGCTCTATCTCCATGTCATAGCTCTCAAATAAACTCCATCCAACACTGACTTACAAGCATTGAGATTGGGTTACATGAAGAGGTGACATAAGACTCAAGTGGGTCTAGTCCTGAGAATAAATATCCTACCCAAGAATGAAATATATCCATAGAAACCAAAGCATGCAAAAATAATCCAAGGTCAAGTTCATGAGTTCATATACTTGAGCTCATGATCTTTGAGTTTACGAGACTCAAAGGAAACCACACGTCTATCCTGCATGAATACACCCACCTAATCCTACTAAGGAAACATCCGTACAAATGAAAAACTCTCCATATAGATCTGGCACTGCAGAGAATCAGTGCTGACGTAAGGAATACCTTTAGTGTACTGAATTCCTATGCTCACATCCATCAGACCAAATAAAATTATTTCCTTTCCACTGAAGGGAAGTGATGGGGGTGCGCAATCCAAGAGAAGTCCTGAACAAATATCCTATAGTAACTTGCCAACCCCATGAAATTATGCACCTCGCAGTCACACTAGTTAGCACAGGACCAATCAATAATAGCTCAAATATTGGAAGGATTGACTGGTAATACCTTCCCTAGAAATGATGTGACCCAAATACTGACACCTCTATGACTAAAAATAATGCACACTTCTCAAGGTTCCCAAAAAGCTGCTGCTCACGAAGATACTGAAGAACCTGGCGAATGTGCTCCTCATGATCCTCACGTGTATACGTCAGTAAATAAAAATTTCATCAAGAAATATGAGCACGAAGTCGATGTAAGAATTTCCACAATACCGCATTCATCAAACTCATGAATACTACAGGGGCATTCGTTAGACCAAAATGCACTACTGTGAACTCGCAGGGGCCATATCTCATATGAAAGGGCTGTCTTATGAATATCTTCCTTCGTGATCCTCAACTAATGGTATCCAGAATTAATATCTATCTTGGAAAATACAATGGCCCCCTTCGATTTGATCAAACAAATCATTAATACTGTGGAAGGGGGTAATGATTCTTGATTGTTACTTTGTTCAGCTTATGATAGTCAATACATAAATCACCAGAGATCTATCCTTGTTCTTTAAAAAAAATCACTAGTGTACCCCAAGGGAATACACTTGGACAGAATTAGGTATTTATCCAGAAGGCCCTCAAGCTAAAACTTAAGCTCAAAAATCTCAGGGGTAGTCATCCTATAAGATGCTCGTGAGATAGGCTCTGCTCCTCAGAACTAGATAAATGTGAAAATCTATCTCACATGTCGGGGAGGTAACCCTAGACAGCTCCCCTAGTAAAGACATCTAAAAAACTCTCTCAAGATATGATGATCATCAAGTAATGGCCCACTAGATTCATCCTCTAGATCTATCACTAACCGTGATAGCATGCATAACTAGTAACCTGGTTCATGCACACCTGCTTAAGTTGCATAGTAGCATATGGTGCGAATAGAGGTGGGTCTCCTGACTCCAACTATCACTGAATCCACTCCCAAATCATCAACAAATGATATTATGTTACTATAACAATCAACCCTAGTCTTGTTTGCAGATAACCAATCCATGTCCAGAATAATCCCATAGGAACCCAATGGAAGGATGTGAAGATCCAAGGTCATGGAAAATGGTTCGAGGTCTACTATAAACTCCTTGACTAAGGATTCCATTGTGAACTTGGCTCTAGAAGCCATCTCCACATCCCAACTATGGATTTTCCTAACTACCATAAGCCTACATTGCTCTACAAAAATGGAGAAATAAAAGAATTTAAGGAACCTAAATCAAATAAAACATGAATAGAAATGCCATCAATCACTGTGCTTTGGTTCTCTTCTTGGCACTTCTTGGCCAACCGCTGCAATAGATCATATGGCTCCTAGCCTTGTCACCTACTATAGGATATAAACTTGGCACCTTACCCTTGTTATTATGGTTCTAAGGGAACTCCCTCTAATGATGCCCAAGAACTCAACACCCATAACAACTACCAGGTTCCCTCCAATGAGATGCAGCTCCTTTTGGTACTCTAGTGTTCTATATCGTGGATCCTAATGATGCTATTATGGAATGCTGTGGTCACTACTGATGAGCTCCTAGTGACTGCACTCTAAGTGTTTCCTGAGTCCTGATTGGTTCCCTAGGAGGAGGTCCCACACTACGTCCCCTTTAAGCATCGAATATCTATAGAGGACTAAATAGAGGTCACATATTCTCTTTATTGATGCTAAGGTGGTTGTTGTGGTGGTTTGAATGAAGACTATACAGAACCATGTCAGCCATGAGGAGGAGGATCTGCCCCCTTGACCTGTTATCCTAAATCTACTTGATATGGCTCCACACTCTATCTCTAGCTTGCTACATCTTCCCCCTGGTCTCCTCCACAATATAGTCCTTATCAATGACCTCTACTAATTTCTGTGGGTAATCAATGTGTACTACCCCTCCAATGTCTAGGTTCATGCCCCTGATGAACCTGTGGATCCTCACCTACTCATACTGTATATAGTCCACATACTTAAGTAGGTCTAGGAAATGAATCTCATACTCCGCCACCATCATGGATTCCTAATGAAGGTCATGGAAATCATCTATCCTATAGTGAATGAACCTCGTAGATAAGTATTTTCTCCTGAATCACTCCTCTAAGATCTCCTAATATTTTGTCTCATAATCCACATTGATCTTCTGCTCCTCAGCCCTCCACCAAACCCCAACTCCATCTCTCAAAAGGTAGATGGAAACATGAGACTTCATGTTTCTTGTACATGGACATATCTTGAAGCATCTTCTCAAGCTGACCAGCCATGCCTCTACCTTAAATCCTCCATTTTCCTTTGAAAAATGAGATGGATGGATTTTTTGGATCTCCCTGATGTGCTCTTCTACTACATATTGTCTACCTCTAGGTCTCTCAACACAATCATCACACTATCTAGGGCTCCTAGATTTTTCCCTATGTCCTATAGCCCTATCACCATGACCTCTCTGTGGTGAATCTGATCTGACTGACTCCATGTGGGATTTCTCTTTGCTATGCTCATAACTATGTTAGGAAGGTGTATGAGCCTCTACAGATGGCTCTTTATCAAATCGGTTATGCCTCCCTCCTAAGGATCCTCCGCATATAATGGCGTTAACATCCTATAACATCTGAAGTCTATGAGGTAATATGGTGGCTAAAGCATGATCTGGGGGTGGTAAGTCTATGTCCACATGCAAGAACCCCTCAACTGGTCCACACCTCATGCACAGACCAAGGTGAGAGTTAGTTTATTACTTTAGATTTTGTTTCAGTTTTCTAGGTTTTCTTCATTTAAAATATCATGTTAGTTATGTGATCTAGGTTTAAAGTTGTGCTATGTTTTCTTGTTATGTCTTATGTTTCAAAGTGTGCTTGGGGTCCAAGTGTTTAACCCATGGATCTTATACCAAATGTAACGCCTGTAAATTTGACATTTTAAAACCACACTAATCCTTAAACAATTATCCATAAGGTTGCATATATATTTTTTTAAATAGGTTGCAAGGGTGCCAAACCCTAGTATATGTTTAATTAATTCCTACTAATTAATTACTACATTACAAAGTATAGACAAGGTCTGGTTTGAATAATTAAATATTTTGAATTCATTTCTAAGGTAAATTTAATTGCAATCTACTAGGAAGGTACCATAATTTAATTTACTCGGTTAAATGTTTTCACCCTCTTAGATTAACCTTCAAACCCATAGTTATTAAACCTTTGTCCTTAGTTACCTTGGTTCTCTTAAATTATTTTCCTTAAAGTCCATTGAAATAATTACTAAGACATACTAGGAATTAAATAATTAACTTAGCATATAAGGGTATTAAATGGCCCCATTCACCCATTTACACATACCCTTAAATTATTAAAAAGAAACCATAATGTTTAACCTTACCTAACAATTGTACAGTTGATTCTCAACCCTTAGATCAAATCAATTGTGGCCCCTAGATCTCAGGGTTGCATACTACCCTAACTATTCTTACGAAATATTATTAAACCTTTAGTTTTCCCTAGCCTCCTCATTTGGTCACTTTTCTTTTGTTTAAATTGTAGGTTTGAGGAATAGAATCCATGGGAGAAAGGAAGGAAGAAGACACGAAGAGTTTCAATAGAATCAAGATTATATTAGTTTGAATTATGGATTTGTTGGTGTAATGCCTTCCATTTGAAGATTGTAGAGGTTTACACTCTAAATCTGGAGTTGTTATAAAAGTTAATCATTTTGTTGAGTTTCCTACATGGGAAAAACCCTACTTCATTTTCTTTTCTCCATGAGATTAAATGATTTTAAATACCCATTTAAATATTTACAAGTTTGAAACATTGAATTTATTCCTTTATTTCTTGCCGGTGATTTCCTCTTTAATTTTTGCATGCTTAAATTTTTATTTAAACCAAGTTTAAAAATAGCATAGACGTGGATTGGTATTTTTTCCGCCATCAGTGATGAAGATGCTGCCCAAAGAAGGTCGAAGGTTCTGCAACCACTTGCCCTACCTAGGTGAGGATTCAAAAACCGCAACTTTGATTTGAATGACACTTCAAAGACTGCCACTCTACACAAGGCCACAGTTCTGTTCTTTAAAAATAGAAGCATCAATTATGTGGATTTTTCCAAAAATAATTTTTACTAGTGTGCTTTAAAGATTATTCCTTATTGAACCTATGTTCCTAAAGTCTCCGATTGAAGGGTTTAACAATTAATTCATTCCATGCTTATAATTACTACATTTAAATATTTTCTATTTCTATAGTAAACAAGAAACACAACTATAAGATTATTTTTCCCAAAAAATTGTTTTCAACTCAAAGTAAGAAATGAAACTTAATTTAATCCTAATTATCATTTTTCTCCTTTTTTTACAACAAATAGCAATCCATCTACAAGGTAACTTATTATACTTAGTGTGTATTTTCATTTCCACTATAACCATTTACTCAAGGAAAACACAACAACTACTATGCATTTAAGATTTACTAAAAATACATTATTATTATTTTACACTTCTATTTTCTTCCTTCACTCTTAAAAAAATGCAACTTCCACAAATAATAATGAACTTTCTCTTTATTTTTTATTACAAGTAATCTTTTAAACATGTTATCCATTCTAATTCATTCTTTTACATACTAAAATTTGAGGAGAAATGAGTATACACATTCTTTAATGAACTTCCTTCAAAAATAATAATAACAACTTGGTAAATGAAACTTACAATGCAACATTTATTTTAAAAAATACAATACTACAAGTCTTTCACCTTAAGTGGAAATTACAAGCAAGGTTTTCCCACAAAGAAGGATTTACTTTTGGACTTCAACAAATGCTACAAATTCAAAATCACCAACAAGAGCTCCACCAAGTCTTCACTTTAATCACAATAACCAAAAATGGGGGACTAGTAACATTCTCCACCCAATCAATAATCTAATGAGGATAAGAATTTATCCTCCTCATTGGTCCTCGAGCCCCAACCAAAATGTAATAAAGGATGGATCCAGCTCATGGAAACTATACAGTTCTTAAAAATTACATCAACAAAATTTCACAACCATATGGCACTCACTCAACACAAGAAAACAATCACAATAATACAACTTTTCAAAATTGACAAGGCTTGAAATGCAAAGCCAATGGAGCAAGGATCTATGGGGAGATCACTTATACCTCCCAATGGGATTAGGTTCCCACCTTAAAACCATCCAGTATAAAACTCAAAACTCCTACTCAACTCTTATACCTCCCTCAATATCCTCTTATTCCTCCCACATTCTCTTATTCCTCCATACAGTCTCTTATGCTTCCCTCATAAGAACCAAGTAAGAAAGGTGAGAATTTTCTTATCAAAGGTGGGACATCCAACCCAACTCCATCCCAAAATATGAAATAAAATCTTACACCTCCCCACATATAAAATCTCCATAGCCTTCTCCTACGCCATACTTAGGAATTCTACCAAAGATCCTAACAAGCATACAAAATATTCACATACATGTAATACACATAAATAAAAAATAAATTAAGTAGAAAGAGTGTAGCCTCCTACGTTTTCCATGATAATAAATTGATCAAGAACTTACACTCCAAGATCCTTCAAGCTCAATCCAACTCCGAAAATCTCCAAGAAATTAACAAGCACTCCAAAATCCTCAAACTCCAAAAATACAAGAGCCAAAATGAAATCCAATAACCCCCAAACAACTAATTAAACTTACATATATAGAAAAAGGAGAGAGGAGGGTGAGGTGGCTCCATGTAGGATACCACATCACTCATCCTCAACTCCACATCACAAGTCAATCCTCAACCCCAATTCATAATAAATTGGTGGTTGGAAGGAATGATAAACATCTTACACACATAATGCAAGCCCACACCCTCAAAGGACAAAATTAAAACCCATGTAATAAAAGTGAAATTAAATGTCACCTTTTTTCTTACAAAACACATAATGTGGTCTATTTTTGACCCCCCAATCCATAGGTAGGCTTGGTAAAGGAAATTAGGATGTGTGGGACAAGCGTCCAAAAATGGCCCTTAAGCCCAAATCTAAAATTCTAAGGTAAGGTACACTGTACAACATTCAAATTCACTTACACTCAATCAAAATCACTAAATCCAAAAGAACAAATCTAATAAATGACTCCATTTTTCACATCCCCATATCACTTAATAACATGATTTAATTACTTAATAAAATAACATTAATAAACTATGACTAAATAAATTACATCACAAATAAATCACATACTCAAAAATAAATAAAAAAATACGAGGGAATGAATTGTACAAATTCCCATGGTCACAATTCGATGTCATCCCCCCATGGGAACCCACTTAACAAAATAAACAAGCAACAAACATTACACAAGTTATCATGGTGACCTTCGTTATATCCATCCAATAATCCATTGTGGTTGGTCTCCAATTCCCATTTTTATTGTTATGATATAATTACCTGCAAAATCCTAGAATACCTCCTTCGGCCTCGTGGCTTCATTACAACATCCAAGATAAAATATACCCACATAAATCAATAACCATTCGTATATAAATAAATCATCATCTCAACTAACAATTTTATCATTTGTTTAAAATTGCAACAACATCTCAATTCTATCTTTTATCAATATAAGCAAGATCACAAGATTAGTTCAAATGTTAAATCCTACTCAATCACGACAATAATTTCGAAAGTTGGTAATATATATGCTAACAAGACATCATCATCATCAATATAAAATATCTCTCTATATACATCTAAGAATCCACACAATCATACTATGAATTACATTCCATCAATAATCAAAATATCTATATCATCTAACATCATGCTAAAACAAATTGATACAATAACATCAATGTCTATAGTCAAAACTGATCGAAAATAAAAATATAATAAGTGTCGAAGAGGAGTGGGCACTACAAAAATAGACTAGGCATGTATGTGGGGAGGGTTGGAAATTATGACAGGAATTAAATAAAAATAGCCAAAATATGGGGGGTTAAATAGTAATTTCTTCACTCCAAAACCATATGAATAGTAGTATACAACTGAGACTAAATAATACCCAAAGAGAGTGATTTATTGTCTACATTTTCTCCCACTTTATGTTGGTGAGAGGAACAGTCAATAACATAAAGTAGATAGAGATGTGTACGTGATGTTGATGTAGAGTGATGCAGAAAAGTGTGACGAAGGACTAGACAAATCGTGGAGTGACAAAAATATGATGAAGTATGGAAAATAAAGATTTAAAAGCACAAAAATGTGATGAGAGTGAACCTAGGGTGGAAAGGCATGTGTAGTTTCTGATGTGTGATGTACCTACATGTGTAGTTGCCGATGTGTGATGTACCTACATGGTTAGTATGGTGTGTGTTACCGTAAGAGTTGTTATTTTTGTTGTTGTTTTCTATTGCTTGTTTCTCATATGGTCGAACCTGTAAGGAGAAGACGATATAGTAGACAAATACACATATAGAAGAGGCGTGTAAGTAATGAAAATATTGAAATGAAATTATGAAAAGTCTAAAAGAAACATGTGCACCTAATCCATGATGAGAGAGAAGGGTGTAGTAAGAGGATATCATGTCCAATGTTTTTTGGATGATCTGATGCCATACGCTAAAGAAGTGTACAGAGAAATTCTGTTGTAACCTCTGACCTGTAATTACTTCCCTAAATATGTGTGATGAGATCTCCAGACTAACGAGGTTCTTTTGGTAATTAGACGCCATTGGTTGAAGTAGTGTAGAGAGGAAGTTTTTTGTATCCTATAGCCTATAGTTACTCCCCAAAATATTAAAGACAACAATGTCTTGTAAAATCCTCTATGTACAAGCTTTGTAGACTATTCATAACCCACTCGTTGTATGTAACCCATAATGAAAAGGTCAAAAAGTGCACTGGAATGAACCGGTGTCAAATGTAAAACGTAAAATGATGCCCCTCTCTTTGTGGGTTCATATAATGTTGTTGATAAGAGAATATGACCCCATAAGAGGAAAAGATGCATGATATATGTAACTCTTCCCTACAGTAGGAAAGGAAGGTGCCTGGTACAAACCAAGGCATGCAAAAAAAATAAAGGGTATCCAAAAATCATGCAAGTAGAAATAAATGTTTGGGTAACCAAGAAATATAGTAAAGTGGGTAAGTGCACCAAGTTGGGGGGACAATTAAGTGGACATCAAATCTTGAATTTTACATTAAAAACAACAAAACATCAAATTTAGTCTTCCGCAGACTTGAACCATGCCGAAAAGTAAAAACTATGTCATAAAAATGGTACCATTGCGTAGGGGAGACTATTAGCTTTGTAGAAATACTGATTTTAAAGTGAATATAAGAGGATAAATATCATTTTATAATTTTTTACTAATAGTAGGTATTTAAGACACTTTTTCCTGTGAATGTTTATGTCTACGTTTAAGACTGCAAAATTTGTTTCACTAATCAGAATGTGATAAAACTTATACTATCCCCAACCGTGGTGAAATTATATATATATGTTCAAAAAAAAATTATTTGATTTCAATATTTTTTGATGAAGTTATGGCGGGCAAACAGAAAGTGCTCTGTTTTCTCTATGTTTTCATACCACTTTCACAGAAAAAATAATAAAAAATAAAATATTACTCAAAAAAATACAAAATAAAATCCATCCCAAGATAGATAGTGGCATATAACTTCTCACCAAAGGAAAAAAAATATATATCAATTTTTGGTCATCCAAATTGTGGGCAAACGGACTATAATCTCATCGGCGTTTTTAAAAAAAAATACCAAGTCATTGAATTTCAAGTGTTTAATATAGCTAATCTTGTCCATTTTTTACAAAAATTAGTATTTTACGAAACTAGATTCCAGATGCTACGATTCATAGTAATATAATTTTGTCTAATTTTGAGTGTATGTATTGCTAATAATCCCTACAAGTTGATATTATGTTGTTATTTGCAATATGATGTCCACGGATGACGCTATATTTGTCCATCAAACTTCCTGCACTTACCCAAGTAAACACGCAAGAAGAAAAAGTAAACCTCTGTATCCAGTTATAAACATGGGACAACACTCATAGTGTTGCAAGACACGTAAGGCCATAATGGCCACATAAACAAAAAAATTGCATGCCAAACATAGGAAAAATCCTGCATACAAGAGAAAAAAATGACAAACAATAGTAAGGAAACAGATAGATAACCATGAAAGCAAATAATTTTGCATAACAAGTGTTTCACATGAAACACAGGTTAGTATGTTAGATAGATAATTAGCATGAAAAAATTGTGTATAATAAATTAATGAAAATTTCTAAACACCAAATAAAACAATAACACCTGGAGATAAGAATGTGGATCCGTCAGTGACCAGTGTAGGATGTTTAAAAAGCGAGTATCTGTGTTGCATGAAAAATACATGTCTCAATGATCACAACTATAAAAATACTTTAATGTGTATGTGTGTATGATAAAGATAAATTAAATAAAAGAGATCTAACTAGCATGTGTAATGCCTACATTATGACACATCAAAACCATGTCAAAATACCATCAATCACTTAGGAAATTTTTTTTTTTTTTTTGTTTAAATACACTTATCACGTTTAATAATTTCTTGACCGTTTAGTACAATACTGCTCAAAATAATTTAAATTTATTTTTAAATTTTTTATTATGGGTTAAAAATCCACTTCGTCACATTTGTATTGAGTTTAATTGATTATTTCCTGATTTCATACTAGTTATTTTTATTTACTAAGATACGTATTAAATCTATAAAAACATTTCCTAAGCTAAATTTATTTATATCTCCTAGGTAAATAATACCCATGCTACACCCTTAATTTATTTATTTAACTTACACATTTACGTTTGTTTCTTTTAACCCCTTTAAATAATTTATTAAGAATATCCCCATCTGCAACATTAGTCATACCCATATTACCCATACCCATACTCCATATCCATTCCATCCAAATGAGTCTAGGTATCTGATTTAATTAAATTACCCATACCCATATTACATATCCATTCCACCCAAAATGCCAACAACTTAAAAGGTGTAGGGTACACTCTCCACCCTTAGATTAGATCAACAGGAGACCTCAGATCTAGGTTTGACCAAAATCCCTAATTCCTTCTTATGATTTCTCTTTTATTTCTTACTTTTTGTAACTTCTCTCATTTTCACATTTTATGGTTGCAGAAGAAGGAGGCTATGGAAGAATATGGAGACTAAGGATATTTTTCTTATGATCCAGATTTAAAATGGGGAAATTTATTCCCATATAGTCCTTGGGTTTGTTTTCACACTCCCTTTACATGGTTTGAAAGATGTAATATATCATTTCTTTTGTAAGATTCATCCGAATTTCTGCTTGTGGGTATTTCCTTACTCTCATTTTATTTTATTTTTAGATCTGGAATACTCACATATTGTGCTATATATACTCACATTCTAAAAGTGCAGGTTGAGCCCATGTGTTGGGTGTACTGTGCAAAACATTTATGGCCATGACTACAATTTGGGGTTTGTATATGTTCGAGGGTGTCCCCCCCTCCTCCCATCCACTCGTTACCTAATTTTTTTAATAATATGGGGACCGTGCAGGCCCATACGGGCCACAATACAATACAACCTTTTGTTTTATATAGTTTGTTTTAAATAAAATAAAGTTTTCAATTGGGCCGAATATATATGTTTTTTAAATATATATATATATATATATATATATATATACAAATGGAAGGAAAGAAAAATTATTTCTTTAATAAGTAGGATACTAATTGTATAATTTTCTTTTGTACTATTGTCTAATTTATATCTGCAATAATAAATTTCTACCATTTAAAAAAAATGAATGTACACAACAGCCAAGTGTATACTCTGATAATTATAAGGAATGAAAAGAGAGAAAAATCATACAGTTCAATATGTTTCCATGTATTTCTATTTTAGGTATAACAATTTTGAATTGAAAATAAAATGCAAACTTTTAAGTTAAATTGCATATTCAAATGAGTTATATTTTCAATAAAATTCCACTTACAATTTCCTTCTTTCAACAATATGCATTTATATTTCAAAGAGAACCATTTCAGATTTTAATAAAATCCAAACTCTATTTAAGTTATAGATTCAAAACACAATACAATGAAAATGAGATTCAACTTCAATGAGGTGCAACTTTCAATCATACCCAATCCATGGCTTTGTAAGTCATAAGAAGTTTTGAATACTTCATTTACAATGAACTCAACCTTAAAATACCAATATAAAATTCCTTGCACACAAAAGTGGAGACAACATGCCTATTTTTTCTTTACAATCAATCTCTCTTTTGTTTCAAATAATCAACTACAACTTCATCCCATGAACAAACATGCAACTCCCTTTTTTTGTCTTCCATCTTGAACACAATAGAAAATGAAGGGAACATAGGAAACAATCACCTCACAACCTTATTCTAATGATAAGGTGAAGCTTGTATTTCCATTGGCCCTTGAGCCGTAACAATGGAAAAATAAATATTTTTTACAACAATGGAAGCCCACACAAAATGGCTTCAACAACACAAACACACACACAAGTACGCAACACTCAAGAAGGAATAACACCAAGAAGAAAAATTACAATATATTACAACACATAGTTTGGAAAACTAAGCTAAAGGAGAAGGAAACATTGTGGCCATCTCCTTATGTCTCCAGAGTGGAATAGAAATCACCCAAAACCTTCAAAGTGCAATAACACACACACACACACAAGAAAACTCCTTATCTCTCCAATTTCAAGATGCAAAATGATATAGTTTTATTTTAACTCCACATTTTGGATTACCCTTCCCACACTCCCTCCAAAAATTCCTCACACACTCCCTTCTACCTCTCCCTACACCATCACAATGACCAAATATATCTAATCCTATACAAAATCACATGAACTAATACAACTAGAAACACAATACAAAAAACAAGAAAAATAAAATACAAGGTATAATAACCTATCTTGCGATTAAAATCTCCTTCAATCCTTAAGCATCAAAGTTCAAGCTTATTTCCAAGTCTAATCCTATTTCCTATGCAAGCTTTTTTAAATTCACAAGTAAGTAATCCCAAAAAACAACCAAGAAATTCCAATAAATAGAAAATGGTGGAGAGGATTGTCAAGTGGCTTAATGTAGGATGCCATAACATTTTCATTCAATCCACCTCACAAGTCAAACACATACTCCAAGACTCCGTAAATGAGTATGTTGAGGGTATAAAAATTTCATTCTTACACACAAACTTCCACTCTATACTTCCAATGACACAATTAAGAGGGTAAGTAAAAATCTAGCCTTAACTTCCAATTTTTCCTTCAAAAAGACATAATGAGGGCTAAATTTGACCCCTCATATCATAGATTGGGTTAGTGGAAAATTTTAAGGAGTACGGGACAAGTATAACTTGTCCCAAAAGCCTCCAAAAATGGGATCAAAGCCCAAATCCGAGGTTGGAAATTGGGGTTGGTTTACACAAATTAAAATCAAATAAAATCTATCCTAAATCATGAATAACTAGGGGACTATCTACCACATCCAATGCCCCTTTTGTGACATATCCTAATTGGCATTATTCCCATAGTTAATTAACTTTAATCATGGGGTACACTAATAAGCACAATAAAATAAGGAAACATTACAATTAAATAAAATCACATATAGAACTAAAGGAAATTAAAAAAATCACAACATTCATAGCCAGGGTCACATAGGATATTACTCCCCGTTGGAGACATCCTAATAAACATGACACATAAAACAACACACACACAATTTCCAAGGTGACCATGTTATAAACACTCGGTATTCTTCAAAAGTATCCTAGTCACTTCTTTGTTTATTGTGATTTTTTTACCTTCACTGCATCCATGACAATACCACCTTCAACCTCAAGGCTATATCAATATGTCAATATATCAAAACACATATATTATTTATCGACTAACATCATCATACAATGTAACTTCATCATTTTCATAGTTAAGCAATTCTATTCTAAAATCAATTATTTATAATGACTAATGATCTATCTCAATCTATAATCTATGAAAACCATGTATTTCATACAAATTTATTGCAACTTATATCTATTTAGATGCGTTTAAAAAACATACTACAAGTCACCTATTATTCTCAAATTATCAATAAAACATAACATCAATATGCTCATATGGTTATTCCAATTGTCTAACACGATCAAAACTGTTATCTGTCAAAAATGTCAGCGTATAAAAAAATATCACTAATCATAATCATATATATAATTATCTATCAAATTCCTCGAGGAATCCATACAATCCATAATATGAGAAAAAACACAATAATAATCACAATGTCCATGTAGCTTAACAACATGTTATCCAGAATATCATAATAATATACGTGTCTCTAAACAAATAATAAATATGATCATAGAAAATTAGTGTTGAAGAGGAGTGGGCACTACATCCCCCCTCCCCTTAGACTCAAATTCTTCATGGAAGTCACTAGAAAATGTTTGGAAACTAGGCTCGTATCAAATTGGAATCCTCCCATGTAGCTAAAGACTCATCATATTGATTCCACTAGATGCACACTTAGTCAATCTCATGCCCTTAAAGGCCTAGGGTCCTTCTTGCTATGATGTGCATGGGATGCATAGTCACATGTCCCTACTCCTGCACCTACAATGAGGTCTAATACAAGACATGAAGTGGATCTGGTATATAGCTCCAAAGAACAAAAACATGGAAAACATCATGGATATGAGATAAGTTGGGTGACAAGGTTAAGCAGTAAGCTATAGGATCGATCCGCTCCAAGATCACAAATGGACCCACAAACCCTCGAAGCTAACTTAGAGCCTTTTATGTAATGGATGGGGCTCTTAGTTGTTATGCCTTTCAAATAAACCTTCATGTCAACCTAAAAACTATGGTCTAACCTCCTCTAATTCACATATTGTTTCTATTTATCATGTGCCTCATGTAGTCTCTTCCTGATCAAGGTGACCTACTATTCCATATCTTGTAACATAGCTAGCCCAATAGTTACCTTGTCCTCTAACCTGTCATAGCTAAAAGGAGTCATGTACTCTCTATCATATAATACCTGGAATGGTGTCATGCTGATGGAACTCTAAAAACTATTATTGTATGCAAACTCTACATGTTGATATGGAATCACAACACCCCTCGAGTGACATAGTTTACAGACTGGGGCATTCAACATGATTACATAACATGGAGCTATCGTAAGTGTGTGACATTGCAAAATTTTATAGCTCTCCAGAGAAGGTTGATTACTACTCCTAATGTAGGAAAATAATTGAATAATCCTAATCCAATGCTTCCAAGGGGATGGGAAAAGAAGGATTGCATGAAAGAAACCTACTCTACCAGTGGTGATACACCAAGAATGGAGTGTTGATCACTCTTCCCAACCGTACAAAAAGGAGAAAGGGTGACTACTAGGGAGGTTGGATAAATGCAACACAAAACCTAAGTTCCACCAATGTATTAAGGGAAGGCTAGAAAACTGCAGCAAAAAACCTGAAATAAGAAACAATCTTCATTTTTCATAAACACAACCACTAATGTTGCAATAGACAAGAGAGTACCCACATATTCTTCAAGCATAATAAGAGGCAAGGAGAAATAATAAAAACAATGCAAGGATTGACAGTGGAATCATAAACGCAACTTTCATTACTCCATGAAATTTGCACATTATTTTGTTATAGTAGGAAGAGGCATGAAGCGATTATAAGAGTTTGAGGAAGGATTGAAGCCCCAAGAGGAATGCGGTGCATGGGAGAAGGAAACTCAAATAAAATTCTCCACAATTCCAACCCGTATAATTTTATAGAGGAAGAAATTAGGAGAGAGAGGGAAGAAAATCTAAAAATGCACTCCAATCTCCTATAAAATCCAACATTTTCCTTTTGGGAGTGATGGGAAAGTCTACCAAAACCATACTCCATTATACCTTACTTGTTGGGGAAGAATTGAATTCCATACCTAATCATTTTGGTAGATGATAAATCTAAAACCAATCCTCTAAGATGACGGTATGTATAAGACATTGAGGGATTTCCAAAAAGTCTATTTTTTTCCAAACAAAAGCTCATGTTCAAAAGTTATGGCAATTTGAAGATGAGTGTCCCATACTGCAATAAATTCCAGTGGTGATCTCTTCCTTTCTAGACTGCGAACTTGCATTGCATCCTCTGAAATCTGAAATGTTGTACTTTTGGGATTTGGAACTTTAGGCAATTTTTATTTTGGAGTTTAGGTTACTGTTCAATTCTCAAGTCAGCTTGAGAGTTCTGAAATGCGGTCTCCAGAGTTTGAAATCTGAAACCATGTCTTGTGACACTGTTCATCACTCAAGAAAAATGTTCTGAAATTTTGAAACTTTGAATTCCAAAATTTGGACTTCAGGTTTCGAAACTTCAACATTTTAGGGGTTTAGTTTTTGGGATTTCGGGGGTTTTGGGTTTTAAGATTTTTAGGGTTTCAGAATTTTAGGTTTTTGACGAATTTTGGATTTTCATTACTTCAGGTCATTGGATTTTGGGACTTTAGGGTTTCATGGATTGGGGTTTTGTGAATTCGAGGTTGGGGGTTTCAAGACTTTGGGTTTTCAAAGTTTCAGGGATTTGGAATTTTAGGAGTTTTAGGTTTGGGGCATTTCAGGGATTTGGGGTTTCAAGTTTGGGGGATTTTGGGTTTTTTCATCCAACTAGGTGTGTGAAACCTTTGATATGTTGAAATCCCAAAGTTAAAATTTCAAGCTTTTCTTCTCCCCACACTTCTTTTCGTCGAGTCCTCAAATTTTTCTTTAGCCTACCTCCAAACGACCTCGCCTAAGAAGTTATAAATTCATACTTCAAAATTTTCATTTCCAGTTCCAGAACTCCTTTGCAATGTGCTGAACCTTCTTCACTGACTTTCTCAACTTGAGATTGAAATGTGAGCTCCAATGGCTGAATCGATCCCTCATGTTTTTTTGTGTGAAGTCACGTTTGTCTAATTTTTCCTAAAAGACAAAATTAGACGAACACTATCAGATATAAAATACTCCTCCCAACATCATTTCTGATCCATAATGTACATGTGAAGCATGTCCTCAAGTATCTAGTTCACCCCACTCAGTTTGACCATCTGGCTTCAAGTGATAAGCTGCAATAAAATTGATCTTTATCCCAAGACCAAATTACATGTTGGTTCAAGAATATGATGTGTACAAAGGGGTCACAGTCATATATAATCTATTGTGGAATCCCATGAAGTCTACCTGTCTCATCTAAATAAACTCATGAAACTGCACTATTTGTATAACTGATCTTAATTAGAGAAAAATGAACCACTTTATTTCAATTTATCCACTGTGACTATGATTATGTCATGGTGATATCCTCAACATAGGTAGCCCCATAATGAAATCTATAGAAATGGTGTCCCATTTCCACTTCAATATAACATGAGGATAATAAAGGCCAATGGGATGTTGATGCTCAGCCTTCATCTTCTGACACTACAAACATTGAGACATAGACTGGGATATATCCCTTCGAAGGCCACTCCAATGAAATAACTAGCTCATTATGGCATGAATCTTCTTAACCCCTAAATGGGCTGAATAAGGTACGCGTTGAGCCTCTACAAGTATGTCTTATGACAACCCTCCATCTCTAGGAACATAAATCTAATCACTATGTCTAATAATCCCATATGACTCCAATTATTTCCCTTCAAAATTCTCTTTAAGGATTATGTGTGACATAATCTCTACTCTAGCTGAAATATAAAACCTATTTTGTGGAAGCTGTTGTAAGATCCTTCTCTACAAATTTATACCCATTGATGTACCCATGATAAGATGTCTTTGGTGACTCTAGGATTCTGATACCACATTCTCCTTCCCCTTAAAATTCTCAATATCCATTTCATACGCACACAAAATATCCATCCAACACCGTTGATGGGCATTGATATCGGGCTATGTGTAGAGGTATCATAAGCTCAAATGATCTGACCTAAGTGTGAACCTCCTACCAAATAGAAAATGACACCATTGAACTAAATCGTGAACCATCACTACAAGATCAAGGTGATGATTCGGGTAATTGAGCTCATAGTCCTTGATTGTGGGAGACTCAAATGTGAAAAATCAGCCATCCTACATCAACAATACTTCTATCCCCATAATGAAGCATTTGTCCATAGAAATAATTCCCTCTGTGGAATTGGAACTACTAGGATAGTTGTTGTAGTAAGGCATTCCTTAAGATTCCTGAAGGTGTGCTCACATATTTCTGACAATACAAACTTCTTCCCTTTTTACACCAGGGTAGTGATGGGATGAGCCATGTGTAAAAAATCTTGTACACAAAACCTTTAATATCCCACTAATCCCATATAACTACATACCTTGGTAACATTGGTTAGTGTCTTCCGATCAATGATGGCCTAAATCTTGGAAGTATTGACAATGATACCTTCCCAATAAATGATGTGGCCTAGATACTTAATGTCTATCTGAAAGAATGCACACTTCTCCAGGTTCCCATATAACTTCTATTCTCGAAGATTACTACACAACTTGTCGAAGGTGCTCCTCATGCATGTGTTACTATATATATATATATATATATATATATATATATGTCATTAAGAAATAAAAGGCTGAAGCGGTCCAAGAATTTCTCCAATACCACATTCATCAAGCTCATGAATACTTGGGGGTATTTCAAAAGTATAAATGACACAAATTTGAACTCATCATGAGTGTATCTAGTGTGAAAGGTTGTCTTATGAATATCTTACTCTGCAATCCTAAGTTGGTGATATCCTAACTTAGGATCTATCTTCAAAAACATAGTAGCCCCCCTCATTTGGTCAAACAAATCATCAATGTGTGAAAGGGGGTAATTACTCTTGATCATTACTTTGTTCAACTGCCTGTAATCAATGCACAATCTCAGGGATCCATCCTTCCTCTTCACAAAAAAAATGGTGCACCCTAAGGAGATACACTAAGACAGATTAGGTCCTTCCTAAGAAGACCATCTAGCTATAACTTGAGCTCATAAAGCTCAATCATAGTCATCATGTAAGACAGGCGTGAGATAGGATCTACTCTATGAACAAATTCTATAAGGAAATCTATCTTACGTGGGGGACGTCAGCCAAGTAAATCACTAGGAAAGACATCCAAAAACTCTCACAAAATGTGATGATCATTGAGTTAAGGCCCACTAGTCTCATCCCCTAACTTGCCACTAAATGTAATGGTATATAGCAGACATCCCTTATGCACACACTGCTTTTTTTGCATAGAAAATATAGTGGGAATGGATATAGACCTCTTAATCCCAACAATCATTATCTCAACTCCCAAATCATTTACACAAGTAATCATATCACTATAGAAATCCACTCACATTCTATGTACTAAAAACCAATCCATACCAAAAATAATCCCATAAGATCGCAAGGGAGGAATTCGAAGATCCAAGGTCATGGTGAAGGGTCCTAGGTCTAATACACACTCCTTGAGTAAGGAGTACACTATGATCTTGGCTTTAGAAGCCAGCTCTATGTCCCAACTATGAGCCTA
This sequence comes from Taxus chinensis, assembly GCA_019776745.2. Lineage (NCBI taxonomy): Eukaryota > Viridiplantae > Streptophyta > Pinopsida > Cupressales > Taxaceae > Taxus > Taxus chinensis. The sequence continues at coordinate 759,482,056 of CM034150.1, read as the reverse complement.
CCTAACTACCACCAACCTGCATCAATCTACTACAGATGGGGAAAAGAAAAAAATGGAAGATTTTGAATGAAATAGGATAGAGATAGGAACACCACCAATGTTACCTGTGGTCTAAATCATAGTACCCTGGTGCTCGACCTAGTGATTCTCGACATCTGCATATATCTTATGAATTTATAGCATATCTCTAACCTTTGGCTCAAACAATGGGCCCTAACCCTTGTTAACAGGGTTCTGTAGATAATATCTCTAATGGTTCACTTGTACACTGCATCCATAACAATTGTCAAGCCACCTCTGATGGGAAAGGAATCCTTCAAGTACTCTAGTGGTCTATTTTATAGACCCTGATGATCCTAATATAGATTGTTCTATGCATTACAAATAAGCTCTGGCTAAATGATTTCTAGATGGTGACTGTGACATAACAGGTCCTCTAGCTTGAGCCCACATACTTTTCCCTCTTTGTACATCATACCTCTATGGAGGCCTGAAAGATGGATGCGTATCCTACTGTAGTTGTGGCGGCCTGAAGGAGGACTATTTGGATCCATGTCTTCCACTAGTGAGAGGGGTTGTCCCCTTTGAAAAAATCTTCTTAATATACAGTATGTGGATCCTCACCCTGTCTCAATCATGTTGTGTCTTTCTTCTATTCTCCTCTATAATATAGGCCTTGTCAACGGCCTCAGCTAATTTATGTGAAAAATTTATGCGCACTACCCCACCAAGATCCAAATTCAGGCCCCTGATGAACCTGTGAACCATGACCTTCGCATCCTACATATAGTCCACGTACTGAAACAAGTCCAAAATTATTCTCTCATACTCTGACACTATCATATTCACCAATGGTAGATCCTGGAACTCATCAATCCACTATTGAGTGAACCATCTTGAACCATATTCTCTAAAATCATTCATCAAAGAGATCCCATGTCATGGTCTTTGAATCCATGTAGAGCTTCTTCTCTTTTTACCTCCACCATAGTCTTGTCCCATTCCTAAAAAATTCATAACAACACCATCCATCATCTTACTAGTACACAAACATAGATTGAATCATCCTCTTTAGGCTAACTAGCCATGCCTTGGCTTGGAACCCTCTTGTTTCTTTAGCAAAGTGAGGTAGATGAATCTTCTTTTATCTGTTGGATGTGATCATCCGCTGACGTCTATCTACTCCTACGTATCTCCTCATGGTTGTCTCTCTACATAGGGATCCTATATCTCTAATGATGTTTCACACCCATATCTCTCTGCTCTTTGTGGTGAGTCTTATCTAGATACATCCACATAGAATATCTCCTCTATATGCTCCACATTGTTTCATGGATGATCATGTGCCTCCTAAGATGCCTCCCTATCTTTTTGGATAGGTCATCCCCCAAGTAAACCTCTGCGTATGGTGGCATTAACCTCATGTAAGGTTTGTATTATATGTGGTAGTATAGCAGTGACTACCTCCTCTAGGGTTGGTCCCTCTAAATCAACATGTAATAACTCCTCGTTTCGTCCATGCATCTTTTATAAACCAAGGAGAGAGTTCTTTCATCATTATTTAAGTTTTTTTTAGTTTACTAAGCTTCTACATTTAAATTATCAATAATGTTATGTTTCCTAGGTTTGAAATTGTGCTAAGTTTACTTGTTGTGTTCCATGTTTTACCATGTTCCAAGTTTTCAAACCATGGGTGTAATACCAAATTTTAAGCCCCACATTACCATGCACCAAAACCATGTCAAAACACAATCAATCACATAGGAATATTTCAAAAAAATTAAAAATTATTTAAATACATTTATCGTGTTTAATATTTGCTTGACTATTTAGTACAATACTGCTCAAAATAATTTCAATTAATTTTTCCAAATTTTATCATGGGTTTAAAATCCAATTCATTACATCTGTATTGAGTTTAAGTGATTATTTCCTGATTTAATACTAGTTATTTCTTTTCACTTAAATACTTATTAAATATATAAAAACATTTCTTAAGCTATCTTTATTTATATCTCCTAGGTAAATAATACCCATGCTACACCCTTAATTTATATATCTAATTTTCACATTTATGTTTTTTCCTTTAAACCCATTTAAATAATTTATTAAGAATATCCCCATGTGCAACTTTTATTTATTTAACCATGTCTAAAATACCCTAGGTATCCCATTTAATAAAATTACTCATACCCAATTTACACATCCATCCCCACATAAATTGCAACAACTTAAAAGGTGTAGGGTTAACTTTCCACCCTTAGATTAGATCAATGAGAGCCCTTATATCTAGGTTTGACCAAAATCCCTAATTCCTTCTTCTGATTTCTCTTTTATTATTTTATTTTCCCGTAACTTCTATCATTTGCACATTTTAGGGTTGAGAGTTCAAGAATAATGAGGCTATGGAAAAATACGGAGGTTAAGGATATTTTTCTTGTGATTTAGGTCTAAAATGGGGAAATTTATTCCCTTATAATCCTTTGGTTTGTTTTCACACTCCCTTTCTAGGGTTTTAAATATGTAATCTATCATTTTATTTTGTAAAATTCAACCTAATTTCTGGTTTTGGGTATTTTCTTACTCTGATTTTTTTTGTTTTTAGATTTGGAATACTCACAGGTCCGACTATATATATATATATATTTGGTGTGCATATATATATATATATATATATATATAAGTGCAGGTTCATTCCATATGTTGGGACCAATGTACAAAAATGCAAGGTCGTGGCTACCATTTGGAGTTTGTATATGTTGGATAAGAGGTGACGCCCCCGGTTTACCCACTATTTTGAATAATATGGGGGACGCATATGCCCATACGAGCCACAACACAATACAAACTCTTTTTTTTGTATAGTTTGTTTTAAATAAAATAAATTTTTCAATCAGTTGTATATATATATGTTTTTTATAATATTTTACGTATATACGTAAATATATATATATATATATATATATATATAGTAGTTGGGATTATTATTTTAAAACAAAGATGTACAAATGGAAGCAAAATAAAATTATTTCTTCGAATATTAGGAAACTAATTACATAGTTTTATTTTGTACTATTGTTTAATTTATATTCACAATAATTAAATTTGACCATTTAAAAAAAAATGTACACAACACCCAAATATATACTTGTTTAATAATTATAAAGAATAACAAGAGCATTAAATAAAAGAGTGACAAATCATACACTTCAATATGTTTCTTTGTATTTCTATTTCGAGTATAACAATTTCAAATTGAAAATAAAATGTATAGTTTTAAGTTAAATTCTAGATTTAAATGAGTTACATTTCCAATAAAATGCAACTTACAATTTCCTTCTTTCAACCATATGCATTTCTATTCCAAAGAGAACCATTTCATATTTTAATAAAATGCAAACTCGATTTAAGTTGTAGATTCAAAACTCAATACAATGCAAAGGAGATTCAACTTTAGTGAGATGCAAATTTCAATCATACACATTTCATGGCTTTGTAACTCATAACAAGTTTTTAATAATTCATTTAAAATAAAATCAACATTAATATTCAAGTATAAAAAGTCCTCCACACACAAGGGGAGACAACATGCGGGTTTTTTTTATTTTACAATAAATCTCTCTTTTGTTTTAAATACTCAACTACAACTTCCATTTTCAACACAATAGAAAAGGAAGGGAACATAGGAAAAACTCACTTCCCAACCTTATTCCAATGAGAATCTATATCCTACCTTCTAATTGGCCCCGGAGCACCAAGAATGGAAAAATAAAGAATGTTTACAACCATGACAGCCTAAAAAATTGCTTCAACAACACAAACACATACAAAAGTATGCAACACTCAAGATGTAATAACACTAATAAGAAAAATTGCAATAGATTACAACATATATGATCAAAAAATAAGAAAAAGGAGAAGGAAACATGGTGGCCATATCCTTATGCCTCCCAAGTGGGATAGGGATGCACCTACAACCTCTAAGTACACACACACACACACACACACACACACACACAAAACTCCTTATTTGTCTAATTTAAAGATGCCAAATGATATAGTTTCCTTTTAACTCAACATAGGTGAATTATCCTTCCCACACTCCCTCCACAAATTCCTCATCCACTCACTTTTACCTCTAAAAATGGCCCCATTTTTATCTCCCTACACCATCACTATGGCCAAATTTACCCAATACCATACAAAATAACATACATTGATATAACTAACAACACAATACACAAAACAAGAAAACAAAAATATAAGGTATAAGAACCTACCTTGCCATTGAAAGGCCCTTCAATACTTAAGAAACAAAATTCAAGCTTATTTCCAAGTCCAAGCTAATTTCATATGCAAGATCCTCCAAATTTCCAAGCAAGTAACCACCAAAACAAAACAGAAATTCCAGTAAATATAAAATGGTGGAGAGGATGGTGTGGTGGCTCCATGTAGGATGCCACATCATTTTCCTCAAATCCACCTTACAAGTTAAACACATACTCCAAAAATCCATAAATGAGTAAGGTAAGAGTATGACAATTTCATCCTTACACAAAAACAACCACAACATACTTCCAAGGAAACAATTAGGAGGGTAAGTAAATATGTGGCATTAATGGCCAAATTTTACTTAAAAAACACATAGTGAGGGCTAAATCTTACCCATTATATCATAGGTTGGGTTAGTGGGAGATTTTAAGGAGTATGGGACACGTATAACTTGTCACAACAACCTCCAAAAATGGTCTCAAAGACAAAATCCCAGATAGAATGGAATGTAAAATTGATGGTAGGAGATGTGTGCCCCCTGAGTGAAAGGAAATGTATGCAATGAGGTTCATTTAGGTTTACCCCTCAACAGTTAAGAGAGAACCGTAAATGAGAGTATTTCATTGGGAAATGGTCAAAGTGTATGTTGTGTCTAACACACTTCGAGGAATGTATATGTGTATTAATTAAATGTGACATAGAGAGGATGTGTACATTATCCTTATATAAAAATATTATATCACAACAAGATGATCATAATAGTGATGATGTAGCCTAAATCGTATATCGCTACATGATGAATAAAGGTACAGTGGTGATGTAGCCTAAAACATATACCACTACAATATGATTTGGGGGAGTGGTGATATATCATAAAGCGTATACCACTACAAGATGATGGGAGAGGTGACTGTTTATCCTATAGTGTATTTCACTAACTTATAAATGTCACATGATGGAAGATCGAATGATAAACATGTGATGAAGATTAGGTCCATTTTGTTTGTAAACACTTGGTAGTCGAGTATTGACCGAGGAACTGAAGTGCCTCATATGGTAATGAGTACAATGCATAAACCACTATGTAGTATTCATGATGATAATACACGATTATGTATGCAATGAAAAAAATGTATGGAGACTAAACAGTGTAAAATCTGCACTATGTAGTATGTAAGATGAGGAGTATGTAATATTAGATGTGTGGATGATAGACATATGTATGATGAAGACTAGTATGATGTATGACGTATAGATGTGTAATTATCAAATGATGTTTTCTAAATTTAGAATGTACGATTTATGACGTGAAATCTATGAATAGATATAGTGTCTAGGACGTATTATGAACTGTGAGAGGTTCATGTGTACTATGCCCTCAATAGTCAAGTGTGAACCAAAAAACAAGAGTGTGTCATTAGGTAATGATGATGTCAAAACATGTGACGAATATGATTAAGCTAAGATATTGAGGAAAGGTAATGCAAAGATGATCGAAATGCTAATGCTAAGATGATATGGGGGTTGTGTTGTATGATATGTCCCCAAGTGTGTACATAGGTATGAACTATCTAATGATAGTGAAGGATGAAGTTCCTTCATCCGATTCATGTGATGATGAAATCGGATGACCGTGATGTAATAGTGGTTGTATAGTAGAAAAATTTTGTGCTAGTGAATGGAACCTATGTACATGCGATGAATGAATGTATAATGAATACCGTGGCATTAAAAGATGTGGCAGTGATGGAGACCTATGTGATGCTGATTGTGAAGGTGTTGTCTCCTGGAAAGTGCTCTATGTTTTATATCCAAATTCAAATTTTTTTAGCTCATGCCCTTCGTTGGTGTTTAAGCCAAGTTAGAGATTCAAGAAATTAGCAAAATTCATTCCCTAGAGCTGTTTAAACCTCTATTTTGACCATTTTTGGTAGTCCTCCATTTCCTAGTCTATGCATGTAATATCCTCTTTGTAATATCATTTTTTTGATCAAAATTTTTCACTTATTCTATGGTCTGGGTCATCAAATTAATGTTTTGCCTCCATGCCTCTACTTCGTGAAGGAAATTTGAAAATTGGACTCAAAATGATGAAGTTCTCTTCCTTCATGTATTTTCCATAGTCAAGATGATGTGTGTCTTTTCCCCATCAACTTTTGGCCCCAATGATTGCAGGTATGTGGTCATATCCTATTGGATGGAGGAGTGGATTTTTTGGTGAACTTAACACTTTTGGTCACTTTTGGCAAAAATAGTAAATTTGCCCCGTAGACCCAAAAGTAGAAATTGTCGATTGCGAAAAAAGTGAAAGTTTTTGTCGCAGGCTGCACAAGTTCAATTGGGACACTTGGGACCTAAAAGTCTGAATCAGCCAAACATTCAAAAGCATAAGGGCAAGCAAACAGAGAAAATCAAAGTTTTTAGCATTTTTTTGCTAAAAAAGGTTAAAATGTTGAGAAAAGGGCCACGACCCCAATTCCAATCAGAGGATACCACGTGTCCTAGTCAAAGTAGGAGAGTGGAATGGTGGAGGAATTTGAGTTTTTGAGCCTCTTTGTAAAAAAGGGGAAAAGTTAAAAAATGACCCGTAGCCCCGATCAGGCTATAAAGGTAAAAGTCAAAGTTGAAGCTTGTAGGGAAAAAGTCAAAGCGGGAGAGTGGAATGATAGAGGAATTTGATTTTTTGAGCCTTTTACCAAAAAAGGATAAAATGTTGAGAAAAGGGCCATGATCCCATTTCCAATTAAAAATTTCCATGTGCCTAAGTTAAAAATATGAAGCGGGGGTGCGGGCCAGTTTGTTCCAAATTGCCAAATCTCTAAAAAATTGCAAAATGAAAAGGGCTTTCCTCTGTACCCTATCCAATCTCTTCCTACCATGTGGATGACCTGATTTAAAATTTATAAGAGAAAATCAAATGGTCTGTATTCAAACTAGCAAATCAAATGTAATGTTCACGTTGTTAGATCTAGTTTTTAACCTGCAATGGGCGTTTTCTTCGCAGTGGAGGAATTTTAAGAGGCGTAAATGATTTGTAAAGTTGTAACCATTTTTGCATGAGATATAATGGCTCCTTGGAGCCATTACAAATGGTGGATGGTTTATTTTGAGAAAGACTAGAGTGCTCTGTACTTGGAAAAGACAGAAAAATGCCATATTTCTTCTATCTTCTTTCTCTCTCGAATTTATTCCATTCTAAAGCTATGTATAAACTTTGCTCAAGCTTCAATATCGAAAGAAGGATTTTTTTTCCTCTTTGATTAAGATATTAATTGGTACTTTGCAACGAACGATTTTTATTTAGTCTTGTATCTTCTTTATCAGATTTGTACATTCTTCTAACTCTAAATGCATGTGAATGAAATTTCTAGTTAATGTGTGTTGGCATTTGATATTCTACTCACAACATTAGTTTCTCCTACCTCCATTATTACTCCCTTTCCCATTCTAAGAAAAATTTCTTCTCTAGTGAGAAAATGCTAGCTTTGCCACATGGCTAGTGGAGTTCCCCTCCTGGATCTCTAGTCAAAAGGCCACCATTGAAATCCACTTTTTCACGCATGCACATACAGAAGCTACACCGTTCAAGTAGAGGAACTTATATTCCAATAACATTGGCTTGAAACCCACCAATTTTTCCATAAGACAAATTCTCTTGCCAACAGTTTTTGGTGCCCACCATGAGGCAGATTTGGCAGCATCTACACCTAAAAATGACCTCAGGGTCAAAAAATACAAAAAAAGATTCTAGAACAAAAGTTTCTAGAGATTATATAATCACACAAACAACATGGATGTAAATCATGGCTATTCTAGGAAATACTCCTGTTAGGAGACCTAATTTACTCTTTCACATCCAAGAAGACATTGCTTTTGATCTGAGAGAAGATATTTGGAATAATAGACAAAGTGTCAATTGATATTTCATTTCCATAAGGATTCTGAACTTGGAAGAGGAATGTGTTGTTGAATTAGAAAGGTAGAGACAAATTCTAACACCCCAGAGAAGAGCATCAAATTTCAAGTTGGCTAATAGAAGATACACTCAGAAACTAAGGAAAGGAGGAAAAATTGATCCCACATTTTAAAATCTTAAAAGAGAGGCAATTGCTGAAGAGGAGATAAGGGCTCAACTTGAAGAAATAGAAAGACTCAAAATTGAAGTAGAAGAAAGAGTAGGAGTAGAAGAAGCCTTAGCAAGAGTGGAGGATACAAACAAGAATAGAATTGGTGATCATGAGCATGAGGAATATAGGCCTAACATACCATGGTGAAGAAATACTAGTCCTCTTGCTCTTCCACAACCACTTCATGAGCTCCCAAGAGGTTCGAGAAAGAACTTCCCAAAATTCAAAGGGGATGGTTCTCATCTCCCCGAAGAACATGTTGCAGCATTCATCACTTCTTGTGGAGTGTTGGAACTTGAAGATGAAGATTCTTGAGTTACGCTCTTTATGGAATCACTCCAAGAAGGAGATTTTGAATGGTTCTACATGTTTCCCCCAAGATCTATCACATGCTAGGAAGATATAAGAAGTGATTTTGAACATAGGTTCAAGAGAACATAAGATTGTCAGGATCTGTTGGTCCAATTGGTTTAGATGAATAAGGAGACCTATGAATCAATGAGATATTTTGTAGAAAGGTATAATAGGTTGAGAATAAGGATCCAAGAAGATGTGGTACCCCCTAAAAACAACTTGAAAAGGTTCTTCATCAATTCTTTTCCATCAGAAGTTGGTTTATTCCTTAAAAGAGCCCAACCAAGAATATTGAGGGAATTTCAATAATTTGTAGTTGAGACTGATGATGATCTAATTCTTTATGGAAAAGTTAAAGGATCAAATGGGAAGAAAAAATGTTAGAGTTCAAATTCAATCACCACTGATGCAATGTTCCAAAAAATGGCAAATGAGCTAGTTACTTTACAGAAGCAGTTGTCAAAAATCATAATGAGGAATGCTCCAAGGAGACCAAATCCTCCTGATAGACCAATAATTTTTCCACCTCCTCGTAGGCTTGATCTTGAAGCACCACCAGTCAATACCATCTATGACACTATGGAATCAGAAGAAGGAATTAACATTGATGAAACTGAAGAAGAAAGCATGGATGACTATGAAACTATATTGAAATTAAAGAGGTTGGCATGAAAATTGACCTGATTAAATGCGTTGATGATGAGGAGGAAGGTGATGAAGAAGTTCCAAGTTTTTCATTTGTTGTTTTCACTCCTGCACAATCCAAGAATGGTGTTTCAACCTCAGCAGTTGTAACTAAGAGCAGGAAGAACAAAGAAGATAGCTCTTCAAATCCTACACTAAACAATATCATCAGTAGGGGATCACCATTACCACCTTCCATGGAATCAGCTATGGATAAATCAGATTCACCAGTTGTCAGGGATTGAACTATTGTGCCAATTAAGTTATCTGATTCCTCTCCTAACTCAAAAGCCGTTGTGATAAATTATCTTCTAAATGTTGGTTCTACAAGAACATCTAAATTTCAATAAAAGGATACACCCCCATATCCTTCCAATAAAATTTCTACATTTTAAAAGGTGAACCAAACACCAAAAGTCATGATGCATCTGCCATTTAAGTCATCATCTACCATAACTTCATTTTACTTTGTAGAGAATGCCAGCAAAACCAAAGTCCAGCTCTCTGAAATTGAATACCTATAAACACATCCTCTTGAATTTGAAAGATTCATCAAGGTAGTCTAGGGTAGTAACTCTACATCCCCAGTATCTATTTCTAAAGGCTTACTTCCCACACCATCCACACAATCTTCTCAAAACATGTTAGCCTTGAGTGCCTCCACCACCAACAGAGTTGAGCCTTTTTACCTGTCACTTCTCATCAAAGGTTTCTAGTTGAACAATTGTATTATAGATTCTAGAGACTTAGATAATGTTATGCCAAAAAAAATTTTAAATTCTCTTGGCATCACTTTGACCTAGGTAAATTGCACAAGCTACTCAATGGAATCCAAATAAGTTCCATTGGTAGGAAGGAGTAAGGATGCTCAGGTTGCACTAGCTATTTACCCTGACAAGAAGATACTATTGACCATTTTGGTGGCAAACATCCGAGCATCTTTCAATATGTTATTGAGTATAATTTTTTGTAGAGATATAGGTGGAGAAATAAAAATGGATTAGTCATTTGTAACTATCCCAGTGAAATGAGAAATTAAGAAGTTACTACCAGTTAGAAAAATGAAGTTCACATTAAGGAAGAATAATGATCCAAGAGATGATATCCTTTTTCAAGATTGTGGGATTTGAAATTACCACCTTACATCAAAGAAGGAAGAGGACTTGCCACTTCTCATGGAGGAATAAGAAGACTGAATCTGGATAATGGATTTTGATAGAAGTCATTCTAGAGTAGGTTCAAGAGCTGGTGTAGTATTATAATCTCCCTCCAATGAGGTATATCATTTTTCCTACAAGCTGTAATTTGATAATACAAAAAATAATGTAAAGTATGAAGCATTTCTCTTACACATGATTATAACAGAGAAAATGGGAATCAAGAAGCTGAGATGCAAAGCTGATGCGGAGATTATGGTGAAGCATGTCTGTCAACAATATTAGGTGAAAAATCCAAGGATCAGACACTATAGAAACAGAGTTTGGGACTACATTGAATCCTTTGATGCATTCTTCATCAAAGCTATCCCTAGGGAGCAGAATGAAAAAGGATATTTCTCTAGTAGTGTTAGCTTCCTTAGTGACACCTCATCCTTCTTTTGGCAAGGATAAAGTGACTATTGAGATGGTGTTGAGACCCATCATATGAGAAAAATTCAAATCACTGGCAGGTCTTCAATGATGACAACCAGATCCTATAGTTCTTAGAAAAAAGGGATAACTTCAATAATATTTTCTTTGGAGGAAGTGAAAACCCACACCATGAATCAGTCCCCAAAGAAGAGAATGAAGTAATTGAGAGAATTTATGAAGAGGGAGTAAACAAAATGAAAGGAAACAAAATCCCCAAAGGCCTAGTTTCTTTGGAATACCTCTTTAACAAGCATGACAGGTTCATCCAAGAGAAAGAAAAACATTCTTCTCAGTGTCCATCTGATTTTGATCAAGAAAAAATTGGCACTTCAGAGAATCAAATGATGGTAAACATTGGTAAATATTGCTCACCAGAAGAGAAGAAAATTTTTGGTGCTCTACTTAAAAAAGTACTCAAATGTCATGGCCTATTCATATGATGAACTCAAATCTCTTCAGCCAAAGGAAATGCATCACTGCATTCCTTTGAAATAAGGAGCTAAGCCCTTCAGGAAAAACCAAAGGCCCTACAATTTAAATATTGCCAACGTTATCAAAGAAGAGGTGAAAAAGATACTTAATGCTAGAATCATCTTTCCCATCCACCATTCAACATGGGTGGCTAACATTATGCCAATAAGGAAGAAGAATGGGGAAATAAGGATTTGTGTAGACTTCCAAAATTTGAATTAGGAATCTCTCAAGGACAACTACCATCTTCCAATCATGGATCATATTTTGCAAGCATTTACAAGATCTGAAATGCTCTATTTGCTTAATGGATTCTCAGGGTACAACCAAATAAAGGTGGTAGAAGAGGATTGTAACAAAATAGCCTTCACAACACCTTGGGGCACTTTTTCCTACAATAGAATGCCTTTTGGGTTGATCAATGCTGGAGCCACTTTCCAGAGAGCAATGGAATTGGCCTTCAAAGATTTGAAACATTGCATTTTCGTTTACCTTGATGACCTGACATTTTTTTCAAAGAGGATGGGAGATCATATCTATCATTTGGAGTAGGTCCTTGCAAGGTGTAGGAAACATGAAATTTCTCTAAATACAAAGAAGTGAATTTTTTGAGTCGCATAAGATAAGTTTCTGGGACACATTGTGAACAAACATGGAGCACACATTGATCCTAAGAAGATCAGAGCTATCCAAGCACTAGCCTTACAAACCAACATGAATGGAGTCCATTCATTCTTTAGAAAGGTAAACTTCCTTCATCATTTTGTGCTTGCATTTTTTGAACTGACTAAGTATTTAAATTCCATGATGAATCCTCAAGAAAGTTTAAAGTGGAGTAAGGAAGGAAAAAAAACATTTGAGGAGATAAAGAAAGCCATTGCCAAAGCTCCAACTCTTGTATCTCCAGATTTCAACAAGGAGTTAATCATGTATTTCTATGCATCAGAACATACACTCTCTACTATCCTTGTTCAGAAAAAGGATGAAGGTTTGGAAGCACCCATTGATTTCATGAGTTGTCCTTTGAAAAATCACGAGCTAAAGAACAACCTATTGGAGAAACATAAGTTGTTAAAAATTTCAGATTCTACATTCTCAATTCCCATACAGTGGTGATGGTCCCTGGAAGTGCAATCAAATCCATTTTGACTCAACAAGATCCTGGGGCTAAGAGAGGAAGTTGGATTGCAAAGACCCAAGATTATGACTTGGAGAAATTATACCGTCTAATCTGGTAAGAGGAAATGGTTTGTGCCAGCTGATTGCCGAAGATGAAGCTCTAAAGGCTCAGTAGTGAGAAAAATATGGTGTTTTCTCAACTTTTTCAGGAGACAGTCCACAGGTGCTCTTTGTCACCACTACTAATGAGTGGTATGTTGACATTGCTTACTATATCACTTATGGATATTTCCCTCCTCATATTGATTACAAAAAAATAAGGAAATTCAAGCTAAAGGAAGCCAAGTTTGTGATTTGGAATCATGCACTTTACAAGAGAGGCCTAGACATTTGTTTCCTCAGGTGTGTAGATAAGGACCAATAAGAAAAGTGGCTCAAGGCATATCATGATCAAGATTGTGGTGGAAATTTCTCAGCAATGGTCACCGCACATAAGATCCTCAGAGGGAGATATTATTGGCCCTTCATCTTTGTAGACACTCAAGATTGGGTTTCTAAATATAAAGCATCTCAACAATTTTTAAGAAAGCCACAAGTAGCTGCATTGCCACTCAAGCCTATGGTGATTGAAGAACCATTTCAGAATTGGGAGCTAGATTTTATTGGTGTTGTGAATCATCATTATAGTGTAGGGCATACTTATGTACTCACTTCAACTTATTACTTCACTAAATGGATGGAAGCCATCCCAACCAAGCAAGCCAGCTCTGAAATAGTCTGCAATTTCATCAAGGAGAATATCATTATTTGTTTTGGAATACCACAAAAAATTTTTGTAGACAATGCCACCTATTTTTCTTCCAAGGAGCTCGTAGAGTTTTTCTATGGCTTTGGAATATCCCTATCTCACTCTTCTAACTACTACCCACAAGGAAATGGGAAAGCTAAGTCAAACAACAAAAACATTCTTAACATTGTTCGCAAGCTAGTAGATGAGAATCAAAGGAAATGGCACAAGAAGTTATTTGATGTATTATGGGCCAATTGGATCACTCCTAAGAAGGCAATATGTATGTCACCTTTCCAAATGTTGTATGGAGTTAAGGCAGAGATTCCCCTCATAATTGAGATGCTAGCTCTCATGTTCTTGTAAGAAATAAAAGATGGTTAGTACAAAGACTCCATTGACAAGAGCATCCTCTTCCTGGAGAAACTAGAAGAAAACAGATGCCAAGTGGTGGATAGAATTAAGGAGCATCAGTAGAAAGTGAAGAAATTTTTTGACAAGAAGACCAAAGCAAGGAATTTTAAAGTTGGAGATTTGGTCCTACTATGGGACAAGAGAAGAGAACCAAAGGGAAGCCATGGAAAGTTTTATTCATTGTGGTTGGGCCCATTCAAAATTCATTGAGCTTGTCATGAGAATTTTTCTCTCCTCTATTATTTATATGTAATGTCATTGGAAATGCCTCAAAGTAGGAAATACTTGAAACTATATCATCAATGAAAGCGGGTTTTCCCCCGCCTTGTAGTATAGGTGTTTTCATAGGTGTGTTTTTCCCTTTTTTGTTGTGTGGTTCTAGTTTGGTTTTGTTTCTTTTTTTTTTTGTGTTGTTTGGCTTGTGTGTTCCCTCATTCTTCCATGCTTTCTCAAAATTATACATGACTCTACAAGGCCCAATGGATAAGGCACTGGTCAAATGTAATATGATTTGAAACTTGAGATTCTGGATCCCCATGTCGTGCCCTAAGACATGCCCAGTTCATGCCATGTCCTCAAGCTAGAGGTAGTTGTTGTCTCCTAAAAAATAATTTTGGTTTTCATAGCCAAATTCAAATTTTTTGAGCTTATGCCCTTCATTGGTTTTTAAGCCAAGTTAGATATTCAAGAAATTAGGAAAATTCATTCCCTAGAGCTATTTAAACCTCTATATTTCTTTTTTTCAGTAGTTCTCCATTTCCCAGTTTGTGCACGTAATATCCTCTTTATAATCTCCTTTTTTCGATATAAATTGTTTGCTTGTTCTATGGCCTAGGTCATCAAATATTATTTTTTCCTCCATGCCTCTGGTTCACTATGGAAATTCTAAAATTGGACTCAAAACGATGAAGTTCTCTTCCTCCGTGTATTTTTCATAGTCGGGATAACGGGTGTCTTTTCCCCATCAAATTTTTGCCCCAATGATTGCAGGTATGTGGTCAGATCCTATTGGATGGGGAGGAATGAGATTTTTTGTGAACTAAACACTTTTGCTCACTTTTGACAAAAATGGTAAATTTGCCCCGCAGACCCGAAAATTAGAAATTGCCAATTGTGGAGAAAGTGGCAGTTTTTGTCACAAGCTACACAAGTTCAATTGCGACACTTGGGACCCAAAAAGCTAAATCAGCCAAAAAATTCAAAAGCATGAGGGTGGGCCAATGGAAAAATTCAAATGTTTTATCCTTTTTTTGCTAAAAAAGGTTAAAATGTTGAGAAAAGGCTTGTGACCCCATTTCTAATTAGAGGATGCCATGTGTCCTAGTCAAAGTGGGAGAGTAGAACAACATAGGAATTTGAGTTTTTGGGCCTATTTGTAAAAAAGGTGAAAAGTTAAAAAATGATGTGTAACCTCGATCAGGATATAAAGGTAAAAATCAAAGTTGAAGCCTATAGGAAAAATTTCAAAGGTGAAGCCCACTGTTGAAAAGTCAAAGCGGGAGAGTGGAACAACGGAGGAATTTGAATTTTTGAGCCTTTTCCCAAAAAAGGTTAAAATGTTGAGAAAAGGGCCACAACCCCATTTCCAATGAAAACATGCCACGTGCATAAGTTAAAAAGTTGAAGCAAGGGCATGGGTAGATTTCTTCCAAGTTGCCAAATCTCTAAAAAATCACAAAATGTAAAGGGCTTTTCCCCATACCCACTACAATATCTTCCTACCACGTGGACGTCTTGATTTGAAAGTTATAAGAGAAAATCAAATGATCTGTATTCAAACTGGTAAATCAAATGTAATGTTCACATTGCAAGATTTGGTCTTTAACCTGCCACGGGTGTTTTCTTCACAGTGGAAAAATTTGAAGAGGCATAAATGATTTGTAAAGTTTTTACTGTTTTGGCATGAGATATAATGGCTCCTCGGAGCCATTCGAAAGGGTGGGTAGTTGATTTTGAAAAATACCAGAGTGCTCGATACCTAGAAAAGAAAGAAAAATTCCATATTTCTTCTATCTTATTTCTCTCTTGAATTTCTTCCATTCTCAAGCTATGTACAAACTCTGCTCGAGCTTCAATAATAAAAGGACTTTTTTTTCCTCTTTTATTCAGAGATTAATTGGTACTTTGCAACCAATGAGGTTTATTCAGTTTTGTAGCTTCTTTATCATATTTTTATTTTCTTCTAGCTCTAAATGCATGTGAATGAAATTCCTAATTAACGTGTGTGGGCATATGATATTCTACATGCAACATTAGTTTATCCTACCTCCATTCTCACTCCCTTTCCCCTTCTCAAACAAAGTTCTTCTCTAGTGAGAAATTGCTAGCTTTTCCATAGGGTTAGTGGAGTGCCCCTGTTGGATCTCTAGCTAAAAGGCCCACATTGAAATCCACTTTTTCATTCATGCACATATGAAAGTTGCACTGTTTAAGTAGAGGGAATTAGATTCCCATAGTGTTGGCTGGAATCCCACCAATTTGTCCACAAGAAAATTTTTCTCACCAACAGAAGGTTATGGACACATACATGTAATAAACTGAGGTGGTGACCTATGTTGAGATGCAGTAACTATCCTAGGAATGGGCTTATATCGACGTGTAAGACTACAAAAATGGTGAGGTAATGTAGATAATGCATGAGTAGGTGAAATACTAGTAGATTGTGTTTTTAGTAACATAGAATGTGTTATACTAGATGAAGTAGGTGATATGCTAACTATTGTGCAAGGAGATGGTAAGCATGGAGTAGAGGGAGGGACACTATCAATACAAACAACCTTGTTTATGTGAATTAATTTAACTCGTAATTGATTCATGGTAACCATAGATTGAGACCGAAAAATCCAATTGAGACAAAGAAGCATGTCACACACATCAAATGTGTTTCCAATGAGGAAAGGCACAAGCATAGTAAGAGGGCCAACTGTAAAATGTAATTTGATGACACCAAAGTGTTTTCTCAAAGGATATTCAATTTGTAATTTTGGGTAACCGATAGCCTTAAGAAGTGGAATACAACATGCCCTAATGCGCCATGATTGGTTAACCTTAGTATTATTTATGTATATTAAGCCAATAAATGCTTTAATATGTAAGTGATTAGATGTGAATCTTGAATGATAATTATGGTTAGAGGAAGCAATGATCGGCAGTGAAGCGTCAGTATGTGAAACTAAAATATCAAGAGCCCCTGATGTAGTAGAAGATATTGTATGATATATATGATTAGAAGAAGATTCAGATGATTTATTATCACATTGTTCAGATTGATTATTGAATAATTTTATTTTACCCCTGTCATTGACTAGTGTAGAGTTTGCAAATTCTACAAATTCAATCTTGTTATTATTAATAAGATCTTGAATGATCATGTAGCGCTTGAAAAATTGAGTTGCAAAACATTCCACACATCTATAATAGTCACATCTAAAGTTTTCATTTTATTTCCTTCCTTTTGGTTGTGATGGATCTCGTTTGAGTGGTGGAGGGAGGGTAATAAGATTTCTTTCAAGAAGTTGTTGCAATATGAGATGTGGATCCATAGGAAAGTTAGTGAATGGCCACCTAGTCGGTGGTGATTGAACTTGTTTGGTAGTAGTGATTGAATTTATAGTAAATTTTTCGTCGGTTGGATTAGTTGTAAATGGTTTCAATGGTGTCTTATTTTGAAAATGAGTGGACAAGGAAGATTGCTACTAATATTTAAGTTTTCCTATGGAAAAGAGTTTAGTTTCATAAAGCTTAATAATGTGACAAAGTTTGTCAAATAAAGGAGAGGTGTCGAATAGAATACTTTCCTGGAGTAGGTGGTTAGAGACTCTGAATTAACAAATACTAAATTTTTGATTCTACTAGTACATTATACATCTTAGATAAATTATTTTTCTATCTCAAAACATAGTTGGTTAGGTTTTCAATGGGCCCCTATTTCACTTGAAAATTAAGTGTAATAGATCTTAGAGATGATATTGATGCAGAAATGAGTAAGAATGACATCAGATAGATGAGTTAATGAAGTTACCAAGTGAACAGGTAGATCATAAAACCAACGCATCGCATAATCAAGGATATTTCAAGAAAATATTTCAGCCAAAATAATATGATTGTCGAAAAAATAAAGATAAACATGATGAAATTCCATAAGATGCTCCTGTGGGTAACCATGCCCATTGAAAATGGGAATCTTATAGGTGAAAAAACTAGGAAGAAGCGGGTAACTTTAGATGGATGGTGTGACTGGAGTATGTAATAACAAGGTGGAATATAAAGATGGCAATACATGCAAATATCCCTATTGCAACTGATGAATTTGAGCTTGAAGGTCCTAATAAAGAGTAGTTAAGTCTTGAGTACCAAAAGATGAAACTTGTCATTTATGAGAAACTAAAGTGGGTGTTAAGTGATTATTAGGACTATTAACATAAATTGGAACAATAGAAATAGGTGGGAGACAAGAATCTAGTGGTTGAGTAGCCAAAAATGTGGGTATGGATACTGAAGCATTGAGTTACTCCAAATTAGTATCTTCCTCAAGATCAACATGTAAAAGAAAATCCAGAGATTAGGGATGTTCAACAATATGATCATTAATTGCCTTAGTTTATTCAGCAGTAAAAGCATTGTGAGAGTGAGCCATTGTGGAAGAAGAATAAACCCTAGATATGAGATGTATTCAAATCATTAGGTACACCAATATGATTAACTAAAATGTAAATTTGTTAAGTCAATCGAACTAGGAACAATAGTAAATAATAGTAGATAAATGTAATAAATAAATATGGAAAGTGAGCCAAACAACTAAGAAAGTAGATATATAGATCGTTAAAGTGCAAGGAGAGATATAAAGAAGTCAACTGATATGAGGAGGTTGTTGGACTATGTCGCAGAGGTGGCTGAAGAAACAAGAGGAGGAAATAGTTTTTCTAAAGTCTTGAAAAATTGAGGTCTTGGCAATCTGGAAGGACTATGACACATGAATAGGTACAGGGGTTCCTGTGGGCATCACAGTCTATGAAAAATCATTGTAACCTTCCTCTAATTCTTGATGGTTACCTACCTTTGCTTCCAATTACACTAGCTTCACTCAACTGTGTAGCATGTTGCTGGAAATCTGAAATGAAGATGAGACCAAAAAAATATGAGCATAAAACCCTAAAAATAGGTCAAATGAAGGGGTTAGATTGTCCTCAGTGGCCATAATGGTGGAGTTACTAAGTAAGAACTACATTACATCTCAGACCCGATGTAGTTCTATGTTAGTGTGTGTGTGATCATGCCCTATGTGCTCTTATTCCACTCACACTTTGTGTTATAGGTAGGAAAATATAATAAATTATGGATGTAATAGAATTAAATTCCCTCCTATGGTTGTTTGATGCAGATGAACCAACCTTTTCCCTTGTGATGAAGCTACATGGATGTAAATAATCACTAGATGCCTTAGATGGATACAAATCTAGGTGGATGATAGTATTTACTAGTGCTTGGTCCCTGATTAGTGTCTCATAACTTTATATTTATGTGGTTCGCTTGTTCTAGTTTCGTAATTAACCCCAAAAAGGCTAACCACCAATAAGATAGAATGATCAAATCGATAGAAAGTTCCCAAAAAGTGGTGTGAAAGTCTTAAAATGGTTAGGGCATCCCGACTTGGACCAAGGCACCGAAGGTCGTCCCAGTACTGGATTGGGCACCCCAATCAAGGCTAAAATGATGGAAAGTGACAAAAAAATGCTCGATATGTATACGTTAAGGGTAAGGGATTACAATAGAAACTAAATAAAAATAGCTAGAACATGGGGGTTAATTAGTACTTTCTTCACTCAAAAACCATATGAATATTATTTTAAGACCGGGACTAAATAATGCCCAATGTGCGTGATTTAGGGTCTAAAAAATATTGTAGATTCTTCTTGTAGGATTGATTCTCTTGTAAGTTTGATAACCTCTTGAAAACCTCAAACAATCCCCTTTTTCATGATGTAAATATTTTTTTCCAATTTTTCTACCCTGGAAAATTGGATAACTAACAAGGTTGTACTGTGGGGCCCACTATACAACCTTAATGGGAAATATAGTGTTCATGCATTGTGTTAGGGAGATCTATCAATTATAAGGGGTTGAGAAAGGTTAAAAATTTTCCTTTGGGTTCCAAAGGGTTGGTCGAGTTAATGAGTGAGCTACTCCATTTCCCACTGAGCTACCTTGTGAAGAGAATGAGATGTTTCATTGGTAATATCAAGCTAAGTGAGAATTTTTTTAGCACCGAACTCAGAAAGGATCCAATGAGCCATGCAATATGTGAGTCGATATCTTCACATGTCATTAAATGAATTTGTTGAATCATTCATCGAGCTCATATTTCCGATCGTGTTCTCCTTATAAAATTCCACACTCGGGATACATTACAAGAAAGAGGGCATACTGTGTTGTTTTAGGTTAGTTCGAGCTAGCTCATGTGCATCGACCAATTACTATTAGAAGCATAGCCATCACTGGGAGTGTCCATCCGCAAGTAGGAGCCAATGTTGGTGCCATTTTTGAGCTCACACCATGTTTCCCTAATTTTACAAGTCTGTATTTTCTCAAAATATGTTTTATCTTTTGATTTGATGGTCTGAAATTCTTCCCCTCCAATTGAAATGCTTTAAAAATGCTCACAAACTTGTTGTTTTGCCCTATTTTGAAGGAATATTCCAATTTTAGCCATTTCTATGCCCAAGGTTTTCCAATTTTGTGGGCTGTGTCATTTTTCCCTTTGCCAGATTGTGGAAAAATCAAAATTGATAAAATAATACTTGTTTGTATTTG
The DNA here is from genome assembly GCA_019776745.2 of Taxus chinensis. NCBI lineage: Eukaryota > Viridiplantae > Streptophyta > Pinopsida > Cupressales > Taxaceae > Taxus > Taxus chinensis. The sequence continues at coordinate 759,461,387 of CM034150.1, read as the reverse complement.
AAAATCCAAATCTTAGATTGAAAATGTTCAGAAATCGTGCTTTAGTTGATTTAGAATCGAAAAATCTTCCATTCCTTGTGAAAAAATTGAATTCTATGGCATCCCTGGAATTTTTTACATTTTTGACGCTTAGACGGGCGTCATTTTCTCGTCAAATTCATCCTCATAAGGTATTGGAAATGTGGTGGGTTTTCATTGGTTGAGGAAAAGTGGGGAAGTGTTGTAACTTTTCATTTTTCACCTTTTGTGACAAATGGGGCATTTTCAGGCCCAGGGACCCGTTTTTTCAAAATTTGCCTAAGTGTCATGTTTTGACTGGTAGGCGGGATGGTGGGTGGTCAGATTCCCTTATGGTTTTTAGACCTTATTTTGAAAAAAATTCTAAATTCAAAAATTGGTTCGAAGCCCCGCAACCAATCCGTAGTGGACACGTGTCCTAAAAAACCAAAATGGGAGTAGCGGGACAAGGGGGGACTTAGAGTTTTTTAGCTCTAATTCTCTAAAGTTTCAAAATAAGTTTCAGTCCACTCCAATTAGAGGAGGACACGTGGCAGCGTGACAGAGGACAAGGTGGGTCAACAGGCTGGTGGAGGCAGGAGGGAATATTTTCTTTTTTGCAAAAAAGGCTCAGAATCAAAATATGGAGTGCTGGCCTGTGACGAATCACAAGGAGATATATGGCGAAGAGAGATCGGGTCAGCGGCTTGATGGAAGGAAAATTGAAATTTTTCCCTTAACAAAAAAGGGAGTTAAAATAAGAATTGGGCCCGCGGATTTTAGCGATAGAGGAAGCAACATGTGGCAAGGGAGAAATCAGAGGTGCGGGCCCACATGGTGAAAAGTGAAAATTTTCTAAGAACTCAAAAAATGTCAAAATGCACAGAATTGAAGTGCAATCCCAATGGGATCCACCATGTGCCACATGTCAACTCAAAAATTCCAAGGCGGAGGGGTAGAGAAAAAGGTCAAAATTTTCAATTTTTCCAAAAATTGTGGAAAAGTAACAAATGATCCCATTTTTGGTTCTAATCATTTTTTTCCATGTGTCTGGCCTTATCCAAAAAAATTAAAAGGTAACTGAAGATTATTTCTATGTTTGCATCTTCCACGTGGAGGGACAGTTGTTGTGCATCCATTTGTTTTGACCGCCATGGAAGCTCTAGGAAACTTGGAATCATGATTTTTGCATCAAAATTCATCAAATTTATATTAATTTTGTGTTGTCTTGGCCTTCCAGGATCATTGGCATCACTTTCATGGCTTGATTCTTTGATTTGAGATGTTTTTGAAGTAATTTTTAACCTCGTCCTGAGCAAACACGTGGAATGTCAAAATCAAAAGTTGCAGATGTAGTTTTAAAAGGTATGAAGGTGAAAATGATGAGTAAAGGGTGTTTTCATGCCTCAATGATGAAATACATGCCTCTAGCATGGATAATGATCCATATTTTTGTAATGATTTAATTTTTTTTGGGCACACCTGGCAATCTACGAATGTTTTTCTGTTTGATGTCATTTTCATTAAATCATGAGGATTGTTTTGTAACAAACTTGATCCCATGGCATATTCTTGTCTTGGGAAACAACGATCAAATGTGGCAAGAGATATATAATGCATGTTTGGAGACATGCAAACGGATCAGGAAAAGTTGAAAAATCATGAGCAAATTCTAGAATAAAGCTCATTTTCTGAGAAACCCACCAAAGGACCAGGATAATTTATTCTGTGTTGGATCCTCATGTATGTGAGTTGGTTACAAGTTTATTGCCATCACACAACTCTGAGATTGTTCATGAAACTCTCCCTTGCTGATGAATCTAACAAGCTTTTGAGTTAATCTATGTTTTTCTGGGAAATATGGTGTCTGTTATCATTTTTAAATGCTTGCAAATAGTTTTCATTGTTCTTATTGTAGTCTTGCATTGAAAGTCTTTAGAAATCACACAAGATCTCCATTTCTTGTTGATAGTTTAGTGGCATTTGCAATCTCATGTTTAGAAGATCCTTCATCTAATAAGGAGATAAAAAAATTTAAAATCACTTTACCTTCCTTGACTGTAGAGATTACTTGTAAGCCTTTGGGGGCACCTTAGGCGTGGTTTGATCAAGGATTTTTGTGTTTAATTGATTCCTTTGCTTCAAGATTTTGTGGTAAGTTCTCAAAGATTGTGTGAAGAGTGCAAACTAGGCTTCCATTTATGCCTCTTCTGGTTGAAAGAGTATCCTGATTATTTGAAGCATTTTATCTAGTAGTTGTTCATGTATTGTAGAGGTTGTCAAAGATCTAATATATCCCAGTTTTTCTCATAAATACCCCACCAAAAAATCATTCTAAAAAACCCATCCTATCCATACTACCCCTGCATCTACATTGTGTGTCAAAAAAAGAATACAATCCATTTACAAAAATGCACAAAGCAAATCAGAATCATACCATGTCTCTAGCAGCCTCAGCCTTGTCTTGAAAGAATTTCCATCATTTAGAAGTGAAAACTCTATTGATTTTGAATAATGGAATAATGATCATGTTTTCCCAAGGCCATCTCCATACAATATGCATAGTATAAGGATATCTCCACCTTCTTCATAAAACAAAGGCTGCAATATAGGTTCTCTTACCTTGGTTTAAAGGCACAACCTAAAATAGTGAGGGTTAGATCAAAACCCTTTCAAAGTGCTATCCATCTCTCCACAAATCTGAGTGTCAGTTAGATCACGTCCCCTGCTACAAAATGACAGACATCATGATCTATCTAACTTCAAGCTTCATGCCATATCTCTGATGCTGCTCAAACTGAAAAGTAGAACAAATTTGGGTACCAACACCTTCTAGTGCCATTGCCAGGGAGTTCTAGGAATTTCTTGGTGTTTTCTGAAGTGTTTGAAGTGTTTGAGCATTTTTGTATTCAAGTACTTGAGCTGCTACATTGTTAAAATATCATTCTATTCTTCAGATCTGGAATTTTTAAATAAGGGTTTCAAGTTTTGTCTATGCTTTTTCCATTTCCTTGCAGTTCATACACTTTGGGTGCAATGTGATTGATTGATATAAGAAGAAGAAGGTCTAATTTATAAATCCTTGTTAAGATTTGAGTACTAGCAAACATTTGATAGATTATTTTAGTGCATTCTTGCACAAATAAGGTGAAATTCCTGTTGAAGGCGAATCACAGCACCCCTGAATGTTTGCAACACGATGGGTTGAGACTCTTAGTGCGATTGCATAACATGGAGCTTTTCCCAAGTGTGGGACCTTGTGAAAACAGAAAATCTCTCCGGATGAAGGCCGGTTCCTATTCCTCTATTCAAATGCACACGTAAAAATGCAGAGGGTTTACATAAAACCTAAACTAACTTGCCAAGGAGACAGGGTAAGAAGATGCATAAAATAAAACCTAAAATACAAAGGTGATGCATCGAGGAATGAAGAACACCTGTCTTGCCAATAAACACAAACCATAAAAATGCAATGCAAGATCATGCACAGATAACCAAATTTGTAGTGAAAGATCAAGAGGATGTAAATGAACATAGAGAGGGTTAAGAATCATCCACAAACATGCATTATTTGCTCTAAAGATTGATACAACACACTACAAAATGCCAAGAGGCAAACTTGCATTACAGTTTTTAATGGGAGGTTTGAACTTCACAAATTCACCTGCCAAAGAGAAGAAGGGAGGGGCAAAACAAGAATGTCCAACCCTTAGAAAGAAGCCCATCTTTACAATTTATAGGAAGAATGAGAGAGGGAAGAGAGAGGAAAGTCAGATCTACCCAAACCACTTCTAGGTCGCATTTAATTTATCTCATTATGGCGGTAGGTGAGAACCTTGGAAAAAGTGGCGAACTGTATTTTGCATTAAAGCTGGTTGTTGAAACGTCAGTTTATGGCCATTACCACGTGCTAGAGATGTTTCTTGATTTTATGTCTTCAAACTAAACCAAATTTCAAGATTGACCCCAGAATCGTGTAGAGAATTTCACCAGCTTTCCATTGATATAAAGAACACAAAAAACCGAGCTCTGGATGGAAAGTTATGGTGATCTGAAGATTTAGGGCAAAAACAGACCAAAACGGATCGGTGGGAAAATATTTGAATTTTTCCCACACTCTGCCACTTAGATGACACGTTTCAGGCTCTGATTCATCCACAAGTTCATCCTCTGGGAATTCCTTTCGAGCCCTTAAACTTGCACACGTGGCACTATTTTATTGGTTTGGGCCTCCTTGTCTCTTTTCGGCCATTTCACCTTTTCGCGTCCCGCGTGTACCTTTGTCCCGGCTGTCCCAGATGAAAATATCCTGCTTCGGCTGATTCGGGCTTCCTTGTTCCTATTTGAGGTAAAGACACATGGTGAGATTCCATTTGTTGGAAACTCTTTCGGCTTTCCATGTCCCACGCATACTTTTGGCCCAACCTTCCTGAACGAAAGTCCCCTATTTCGGCCGAATCGGCCGGTTCGCGTCCTCCATGTACTTTTGGCCCGGATGTCCCAAACTGTCTGGGAAAAATATCTCCGAACCACCCAAAATGGATAGACTTGCGCCAAACCGGCTGATCCGTGTCCCGTGCATACTATTGGCCCAGCTGTCCCAAACTGCGCGAAACAAATGACAGGCAATTTTTTCCTCTTTCGGCCGAATCGGATTTTCACGTCCCATGCATCTTGACGTCCCAACTATCCCACAAACCACCTGGACTAGGACTTAGCTGATTTTCTTAATTTTTTCGGCCCCAAACTTAGTACAACGAACCTCAGTACGACCCGAACCCTTTAGACCCGAAATGCCTTAACACAGTCCTGTAACCTTTTTTTTGCATTTCTTCCATTTTCTCAACCTGTTTGGATTTCTTCTTGGGTGGGGAGTTAGAAAAAGTCCGAGGGGACCCTGGAAAACATGATTTTGGGCCTCGAATCAATCTTACTTGCTCGGGACTGAATAATCTGATGCATGTTATCAAAATTACCCTGGGGGTGAATTTTGGATAACAATTCCTTAGTTAGGACTCCATGTTGATTTGATCTTGAAAATACCAGTTGTCTTACCTTTTTGTCAATTATAATTTGTTGCTCAAATCTACAAAACTAGAAGGAAGAAGATATCTCATCATCAAGAACTTTGCTAAGAAGTTTTTTACAGATTCAAGAAACTCATAGGTAGAGGGGAGAAAGGTGTGGAAGGTTATTGGAGACTTGACTGCAAGAAAGGAGATCCCTATTATTGAGCTTTAAAGTGAGCAGCCTATTATTGAGGATTGTAATTCTTCTTGAAGTGAATCTGATTCAGACAATCCTATCACTTATTTTATTTCCCCATTAGGTGAGGGACCTTCTTGTGTATTTGAAAGGATTGCTCCTAAATCTACTCCTATATTGTCTAAATTTGCTGGAGATCATCAAGAAGGAGATCCCTTAAGAGAGATCTATTTTGAATTTTTCATTCCCATCCCCCAAATACCTCTCACTCCTCATCAGCTTGTTTCACCTCTAAGATCTCCCCCACCAAACAATATGGCTAAGCCTAGACCTCCATTTTTGTTAACACCTTTGGTCCTATAACTTTTGGAGGAATGAATGGTTACCCATATGCTATACCACAAGATGTCAAAAATAGGTTGCCAAAATTCCAGGGTAACAATGCTATTACTGGTGATCAGCATCTCAATTTTTTTGATAATATGATGGAAGATTTTGAGATAGAGTTTAAGGATGTGTATGTAAAATTATTTATTCATATAGTAGAAGAGGATGCTAGGGGTTGGTACAAGGATTGGATTGATAATTCTATTGATTCATGGACTAAAATGAAAAATGCATTTAGGTTGCAATATGGTGACAAGATTGATCCTAGATTTCTTTTTTCTGAGTTTTATAATATCAAGAAAAACCCTAATGAATCAATCCATGACTTCAACACAAGGTTAAAAAAAACTTTGAGAAGGCTTCCTGTTGGTTTGATGCCTTGTGATGAATCTTGTTTAATCAAATATGTAGATGCATTTGATAAAAAGGCATCCTATTACCTAAGAGACAATAACCCTACCAATATAAGACAAGCTTTCACCATGGCACTTCAAATTGAGAACAATATCAAAGAAATTGGGAAACCTCTTAAGAGATATGGTGTAAAATTGATAAACCCTAGAAAACCTCAAGCTAGCAAAGGTGTTGATTTAGAAGAGGTTGTGAAAACTTTGGTTGGGGCTGTCAAAGAAATATCATACAAGTCGGCAAGAGCTTAGTAGGGAATTGGGCATACTTCACAAGGCCATCCTAGGAAACAAGCATGAGATAGGTTTGGAAATCATCCTAGGGGTGATTAAAGACAAGATGGGAAATAAACAATCCCAAGCACATGAAATTAGATTGGTTCCTGACCCTCTAACTATCAGGGTTTCTACTATTGATGAAGTTGTTGATATGGATTGGAATGATAGATGTTTTCTTCCTCATCCTCCATGCAAAGTCGACCAACAAGTTGACGAAGATGATAATGAGGATGGAACTGATGATGATATTTGCATGGTGGGCTGTTCTTCAAGCTCACAAGGAGGAGAAACATCTACTAGAGTAATAAGTGCTAGGGCTGCTGTAACTTTTTGGGTTTGCATCAAACATGTACAAATATTTCTTCCCCCTCATGCTCTTGAAGTTGATGTAGTGCAAGCTTTTGAAATTCCTAACAATGACTTTGAATACTTTAGAGCTTTGATGATTAAGAAGTATGATGGTGGCATCCCTTCGGAGGAAGATAGAAATTTGTTAATGAATGTTGTTGTTGGTCAAGAAAAAGAGTATAATACTAGAAGAAAATTTGTTAAGGGAAGTTGGACTCAAGCCAAACCTAAAACACTTTTGCTCACAAGCATTCCAAAAGAAGCTCCTAGGAAAGGAACACTTGCTAAAAGCTCTGTTGTCCTAAGCAAAAATTACAGTCCTCCTCATGCCCAAGTTGCCAAAAATCTCTTGTCATCTAATGAATCTTCTTGTCTCCCTTCCAATGTTGTTTTTCCAAAGAGTGTCCCCTATGACATAGCCCAAGTATTGAGCCAAATTAAAGTGAGTGTTCCAATCATTGAGTTGCTTAGAATTCCTGAGCGTAAAAAGAGAGCATTTGAGTACTTGGGGTTGAAGGAAGAGAAGATAACTCCTAAAAAAAATGTAAATGTTGTTGAGACTCCACCACAAATCATTGTTGACCTTAAAACACCACCAATAGTAGAAGATCTATGAGAGACACCTGAGGTTTATTTGGGGACATCTTTAATTGATTCCCAATCGAATGTTGATCCATTCTTCACAACTTTGATCATAAAATATAGGCTACTTCACAATTGCATGTTTGATTCCAGTGCATCATGTTGCAAGAGATATATAATGTATATTCTTTGTTTGCGAAACAAGGATCAAATGTGGCAAAAGATATATAATGCATGTTTGGAGACATGCAAAAGTGTCGGGAAAAGTTGAAAATCACGAGAAAATTATGGGAGAAAGCTCATTTTTTGAGAAACCCACAAAAGGACTAGGATAATTACTTCTGTGTTGGATCTTTATGTATGTGAGTTGGTTACAAGTGTATAGCGATCACACAGCTCTGAGATTTTTTGTTAAACTCTCCCCCGTTGATGAATCTAACAAAATTTTGAGTTCATCTGTGTTTTTCTGGGCAATATGGTGTTTGTTATCATTTTTAAATGCGTGCAAATAGTTTTCATTGTTATTGTTGTAGTCTTATATTGAAAGTATTTAGAAATAACATTGGATCTCCATTTCTCATTGATAGTTTAGTGGCATTTGCAATCTCATGTTCAGAAGAGCCTTCATCTGATAAGGAGATAAACAAATTTAAAATCACTTTACCTTCATTGACTGTAGAGATTGCTTGTAAGCCTTTGGGGGCATCTTAGGTGTGGTTTGATCAATGGTTTTTGTGTTTAATTGAATCCTTTAAAGTTTTTGTGGTAAGTTCTCAAATATTGTGTGAAGAGTGCAACTTGGGCTTCAATTTATGCCTCTTCTGGTTGAAAGAGTATCCTGATTATTTGAAGAATTTTATCTGGTACTTGTTCAAGTATTGTAGAGGTTGTCAAAGATCTGATATATCCCAATTTGTCTCATCAATATCCCACCAAAAAATCATTCTAAACAATCCATCCTACCCATACTACCCTTGCATCTACATTTTGTGTCAACAAAAGAATACAATGCATTTACAAATATGCACAAAGCAAATCAGGATCATACCATGTCTCTAGCAGCTTCAACCTTGCCTTGAAAGCATTTCCATCATTTAGTAGTGACAGCTCTGTTGAGTTTGAATAATAGAAGATTGGTCATGTTTTCCCAAGGCCATATCCATACAATATGCATAGTATAAGGATATCTCCACCTCCTTCATAAAACAGAGGTTGTAATATAGGTTCTCTTACCTTGGTTTAAAGGCACAACCTAAAATAGTGAGGGTTAGATCAAAACCCTTTCAAAGTGCTATCCATCTCTCCACAAATTTGAGTGCCTGTTAGATCACCTCCCCAGCTACAAAACAAAACTCATCATGATCTATCTGACTTCAAACTTCATGCCATATCTCTGATGCTGCTCAAACTGAAAAGGAGAACAAATTTGGGTACCATCAGGATTGACATCCTCTACACCAACTCCAAATATTTTTAACTAAATTCCATATTTTCACAAAATTTGTCTCATTAGATTTGTGACTTCAATAAAAACACACATCAATCAATAAATACATAAATTTATGACTTTTTTATCATGATTTTATGGAAAATGTGTCAGGTTTTGAATAGTGATTTTATTAGTGGTTAGAGATGCATTTAATGAAGCATGGATATAAATTTTTCAGTACTGTAAGTCATGGGATAGTATGGGGTGCCTTCTAAAGGTCATATATAATCATTTTAGCACATTTATGTCATCTTTCAAGTGGTTAGAAAGGGGATTTCATTATTTACATCCCTTCTTTCTCTCTCCTCCAAAACTCTATAAATTGGAATATTGGGCTCATTGAAAAGTGGATATAGATTTGAGTTGCAAAACTCTTTAATTTTTTTTTTTAAAGCCAATGTGTTAAAGGTCCTTGTAGTTGACTCCTTGCATTGTGATCCAGGCATTTACTTTGTAATAGATTCAACTGTGCATATCAATGAAGCAATAGATGTAAGTTTTTGGATGTATCTTCGCTTGTTGTGTTTGTTTGCATTCTTCTTCCCTATTCAATCTTATTGAAAATATATTGTATATATTTTATGCTCTTGCAGGGATTCATTCTTATTCTTTGTGTATGAAATATTTTTATGAATGCAGTTGCTAGACTATGGAAAACTATTATCACCCTCTCTAGTATGTATTTTTCTTCCATTTTTCACACATTGGAAATTTATCCTCATTCCCTCCTTTAATGGTGTATCACCGCTTTTGTGTACGGTTTTTTTTCATACACTCTCTCTCCCTAGTCTATTGGAATGTTAGATTAGGATAAGATATTTATTCCTGCATTAGAGTAGAATGTGGCAGGTATTTTAGGAGCAAGAAACAACTTTCTCTGGAGGTCTACAAAAAGTAGCAAGTCCCACAACTTGGAGATAGTACCCAAGTTATCCAGTCACACCATGAGCTCAAACACACACACTTGTGCAAATTGGAGGTTTTTGTGATTCAGTCATAACAAATATTTTCAATATTTATTATGATTGTTTGAATATCAAGGATTAAAATCATGGACATATATTTCAGGTGAATGCTTTCTTCTGAGGATAATAGGACATACAAATAAAAACATCTATGGTTCCTTGAAATTCTTAAAAAGAATCATGCATCTTTCTTGGAAACTATATGTCTGAATGATTTGTTGATCATATACTCAACATAAGTTGATGACATAAAACCTTATGAAAAGGCTAAGATTTTTATTATGTGGCTGTAACTTTATTTAATGTTAATCTTTTTACTCCTATAAGTACTTTGCTTCTCTATTTATTTCTTGATAATTTTGAGCCCCTTACAACACTATGACATCATTTTAATAATTCTGTTATGGAGACCTACCTTATAGTACCTGGGACAGTTTATGAGCACATTGTGGATTCCTAAATGTACACTTCTCTTCCAAATGTGCGAGTATAGCTATCTTTTTTAGCCTTATGTGGACTTAGAAAACAATCGAGATTTGCAATCGATCACTGTAGCATTCCAAACAGTTTAGATAATTATATGATTGATTTATAAATGCATACCCTATTTTATTTTCCTTCATGAGTCTCAATTTAATACCATTAATGAAAAAAATAATACCTCCTATATATGTAAATCTGAACTGTAAGATGACTGTAGATGTTAATTATTTTAGACTAGATAGTCATTTAATGTAGTCTTTACCTGTCATTGATGATTCTAGCTTGTATTTGATATTTCGATAGTGACAAACAAATCTACTTTTAGAAGTTGTATATTTAATTTCTTTTTCTGCAACCCTTTTATTGATAAAATTTTCAACCTTTCTGACATGTGTTTTTTTTTCATAGTTGTATCATGTATTTGTAGGAATGATGAAAACCTGTTATTTTTTTATTTTTCACATTATTATCTTTATATTGATATGCATTTCCTTTCTTTTAGCTATATTCCACAGCTTGTGTGGGATCTATGTACTCTTTCCTTATAAATAAAGGAAATTTCCTTATACTATGAGTTGTACATGTTCTTTTGCATTTTGTTTCAGTAATGTTGAATGAACCTTTAAATTAAAAAAATGAAAAATTCACCTAATCTTACAGGAATAAAATAAATTAATTGTTCCTTTACTTGATTATCCCAAACACAAGTAAACACATCTAATGCAAATCATAATGCCCATATTTTACACACACAATTACAACAATAAAAATATGGGAATAAATTTTTTTACTTATGTTGTAGCATACATGACACTGTAGGAGATCAATTAGGACTATGCGCATCACATGTTATGTTTTCACAACATAATAATTCATTTATAGTATACACTTACAAATATGTCTTCCCACGACACAATATTTTAGGATTATACATTTATTAAAAATCATGTTTCCCTCTTTAGCTTAAGTTCTAGGAAGGATCATAATGTGAGAATCATACAATAATTTTTCCTTTTGCTATATTTCCTTTATATTGCTAAACATTTAACTTATGGTGCATCTCATTGAATAAGGGTCATATAGATTATATCAATTACTTTTTTAATTCACTTGTTTTTTAAGAGGGTAATTAGCTGCACATAAGGCTATTAGGTCTTATCCATAGGATTCACTCCTAAGGGCATGAATCTTTATCTTATATTATACATCTGTTACACAATGGAACAAATGTAAGTCGAAAGGATGTGAATTTAATTTTTTTTTGTTTAAGGATTTAGAGTCAAGTTTCTTTCATTTAGTTATGAATTGATAATTGAGTTGGTACATAATAAGTATTATAAGAAATTAGGTTCTTTATCTATAGCAAGGGGGTTTATTCACATTACATTGAAGATCATATTTAACTTAACCCGTGGAATAACATCTCACAATCACCCTTCCCAAGGAAAAACATCACTTATAGTTTTATTATAGTTATGTTATGATAGTTATTTAAGGATTCAAAGGAACTTATCATGGAAAAATACTTCCTTACTATGTTTCTAGATTAGGTTTCCTGAGTATTTTTTCTTCCAACTCAAGAGGGTGTTCCCTTACTAGGTCTATATGCCTCTTTGTTCTAAATTGCATAAACTTTTTGCTAAAGAGGCATTTGAATCCTCAATGATACCACTAGTCCTTTTCTTAGGTAATTTATCTCTAATAAATGATCACATAGTTTCCCATCATACATCCAATACATAATAGGACAAGTGAGAGATAAATATCGAGTATTTCATAATTTTGAAGGGTTAAGGTTCACATTAGAGATTGCGCAATGTGGGTCTCGCTTCTCACCAAAATATGGTTTAAACATGATATGAGAATGACCTAACTTTCAGCTTCTTCCAAAGACATCAGCTAATGGTTATGCTTGTATAGACTAATCATAACTTAATAAGTTCCTAACTTTCATAATTAACCGTTAGTATTACATCATCAAGCCCAATGATGATTGAGATTGAGTATTGAGTTTATTTATAATCCCAATCTTAAAGTTGACTCTACACTTGTTTTTAGCTAAGAGGTTTTAAATCATGTTAGGAGTTGGTTTCCCAAAAACTACTACCTTAATACAATCAAATTCTCCTTACCACACACCTAACTATGAATCCAAAGAGGGGATGACACACACCAGAAAAAAGTTAAACCATGTCATTATTAACTGACAGGTTCACGAAAATATCTTTGAGCATACAACATATGATGATAAACTCAAATGTGGTCTCTTATCTACTTAACCTAGAAGATGACATTGAACGTAAATATATATGCTCATTAAAAGGTCACTATTTTCTATTGTAATAGGGTCGACTACTTCATTTATATTTCTTTACTACATTTTCAAAGTAAATAACGGAACACACTAATTATTTAACCCTAAATTACAAAGTGGAATTGCACTATAGGCTATTAGATTCAACTTTATTTAACACATATATTCAAAAACAAATTTACCATACATAAATCTGAATGAAAATGGCACTTATGATTAAATGTTGATTTCCCATGGAATATATAAAACTAACATCTCATACATATTACCAAATTTCAAATATAAACTTTTCTGTTACATGGCAATTACATTTTATATATATACATTTTCCAATAACATATATAAATTACAATAATAAATAATGAAATTGACCACGCCTTTTTTCCATCTTACGTCGATCCTGCAAAACCATGTGAGCATGAAATCAGCGATAAATCACTGACACGACATCCACCTAGATCTAGCATAATTAATGTTTTTAGTTTTCTATTAACATAATATTAATAATTTTAATTCGAAAGGAGAGGGTTAGAGACACATATTCATTTCATTTCCTTTCACTTCATTTCTTAACCAAGGTGAGAGAAAGAAATAAGGAAGAGAGATAAATACTATTTTCCCTAAAGTTCAATTTCACACAACTCATCACATGATAGAGTTTCAAACATTTATTTACAAGTGTCAAAAAATTTCCATGGTGATTTGGTGACCTAACGGGGGTTCTAAAACTTTATTTTAACTTTTTCCTACTAGTTATAAAAATATTCAATATAGGATCGGAGGATAAAAGCCACTTTAAAACGTTATCCTCCAATGAGAAAACACACCATGGTTAAATTTATATGTGTCCTCCTATACACCAAGAATTGACGAGAAATGATGGAATTCAAAACTAGTAAACACTTTATGATTGATGACCAGTTTTTTGAGGCCATTGATCGTAATTGGCCTAGTCACAAATGATCAAAAGTTATCTCAACATATTATAAAACAACATCCAAAACACGCATTCAATGAACTAAGGAGAAATGATAAATTTCCTACAAATTACCCTATATATGGAGAATTCATCAGATTTGATGGAACTGAGAATAGGTAAACGAGTTTCAAATGCCAACAAGCTTTCTGGAGCCACCGATCGTAATTGGTGCAGTTTGACCTAGTCAAACTACAACTGGAGGCCTACAAAATTCCATTTCCAAATGATCAAGAAGATTTTTTTTCCTCAAATTGAAGGTTAGAATAAATTGTATAATAATAATACTAGAGGTTTGCAAAGGCAGATAAGCATTCACTACAACAAACAAGCCTCTTTTCAACAATTTTTCTACATTATTTGTGTGACTATAAAAATTGTAAATATTTAAAATGTGGTTTTCAAGTTGTAGGTTATCCACAATTTCATATATTATTGTTGCTTGTCTTCAATTTATTAAGTTGGTGATACACTACACTTGATAAAATTTGTAGTTAACCTACAATTTTTGGTAGTGTAAATTATCCATAATTTTTTACAATTCGTAAATTGTCCATATTATGTATTTTCTACATTTTAAACTCTTTTTTGCGTCTATATAATATATGTGGCCATATCTAAAAAAAATATACAAGAATTATTACCGCATAAAACTTGTCGGTGGAAGCTACAATTTGATTGCCACAATAATAGTTTGTAGAACTTCTTTACAAATAATGTAGAAATGTTATTGTTAATATTATATTGATTTCACATTCCTTTATATAATTTTATATGTGTATTATCTACGTTTTGAACATAAATTAAATAATTATTTTTATGTGCATACAAATAATGTAATAAAATACTTCTTAATTTTAGATAATACTGAATTTAATCTAATAATATTATTAAATTTATATACAAACTAAATTAACCACATCTAAATCACATATATATTAAATTAAAAAAAAATTCTTAAAAACATACATTGTATGTTTTATACAAATCAAACTAAATTAACCTTTTACTATTATATAAGTGTTACACACAAACTTCAAAAATAAATCGAATCCCATGAAAAATATAACAAAAATCAAAATAAGAACTATATGTTTACATTGAAACCCATTCTAGTTGAAAGAAAATAAGGGTGAAGTTACACTATATGAGGTATCATCCCTCATAAAAGAAAGCATTTATAGATAAAATGGAAATCATTAAATTAGAATCAATAGTAGTAATCTTGGTAACAAGGATAATTAAATTAAGAACCAATAGTACTAAGCCTGCTAACAGGTCTCCTTTTTTTGTTACAGTAGTATAATTCTTAGAGGAAATAACTATAAATCATTGAATGATGGTATGATAACAACCTTCTTTACATATTTAGAACAACTCTTTTATTCCTTCATTCAATAAATATTGAGAGATGATTTAATACGAATTCTGAGTGAGATGTATGGAATCAAAGAAGATATATTTTTAAGCAACCGCGCAAGTTCCAAGGGTTTAATGAGTTGTAATACACTCCAAATTCATAAGTTCCATTCCAACAACATGTTTTGTTATTGATAAAATAATATTTTTCAAGAGAGGTTTTGAGATACATAACAAGGGAGTAATAATAAAGGATAATACATCTAAGTCTCAAGAGATTAGATTTCAAGCATTTCAACATGGATACTACTTTTGAATTATATCCCGACGTAACCTCATATTTATCCTTCTCACAATTTTCATTTTGAATAAGAAAAATTATTCTCTCCAACGATATAAAAATGAGTGGATGAATGTTAATTATCATGATCTTATGCAATATTCAACCTGTAAATATCCTAGGCACATACAAACTGGGACTAGTGATTTATTTGTGGAAAATAATTTTCCGTAAAGTCCTTAATGTTGATACTGATAAACAAGAGAGATATGTTCAACAGAGCAGTAGATTTTTCTTACCTATCCAATCTTGTAATGCACCTGCAATATTCTCGTAGGCAATCCCTTGTGTGATACATTTTTTTATGTAGGTGTGATGGAATCAATTACTTAGTTTGTAGGCCTTCAACAACATAGTCAGGAATTATCTTCCCATCAGAGAAGCGGTCTATTGGCTTCTTCCCCAGAATATTTTTTCCCATGAGGAATAAAATTTCTCCAAATCAACGTGGAAATGAAGTTGTTATTTCCAGAATCACCATGTACAAATCTTGAAAAAATAAAATTGCAGGGACTAATATTCGATTATCAAGGAATACTAAAGAAAATATTATACATATTCCAAACATAAAAATCTTCAAAGCCATAAATTATCCATACTGGTAGTTTGCATGTCACCTCTAAGTTTTCATTTCCCGCATATTTCAAACATCTTTCTAATTGTGGTAATCAATGTGAGTTCCATATTTCTAGCATGGGTATGACATGCAACAAATATTTCACATCTTATCTTAGATGTTCTAATATGTGTAATGCCTCGGCTCATGACATAGGAAACAACACCAAAAATGTAACTAAAAATGTCGGTAATTTTTTTTAAAAGTAAACAAATACTATTACTATTCTTTTTGGATCCCTAGTAATAATTATTTCATTTTAATACGATTCAGCCAATTATTTGACTAATTTTCTAATTACAAACTTACTCTTTTATTTCTTAACACAGTTACCCTACTAACCATTTACTAGGGTCATATTTGAAACTCTACACCCCCACACACCCTTCTTTTATTTTGTTTCTTATTCCCAAAAAAACCCATGACTTAAAAGTAGTGTAGGATTTTATGTGGACCCTAGGATCAATAATCTTGGCCGTCGATTTTAAACTTTCCCTAAAGTTTCCCTAATCCATCCTAATCCTTTCTTTCTCTTTATTTTCCTCTTCTCATTTATTTCATTTTGTTTCATCTTTGTGTAGATTGAAGAGGAACCGTGGAGTTTTGGATTTAAGGAGTTATTTTGATGAATAATCTCATTATATATATATTTATTGTGTATGTTAACTTCTTGAGATATTCTCTGGTTGCGTATATAACATACCCATTTTTGTATAAGGAAGGAAAATCAGCCTATATATATTATCAATAATATAAATATCGTATTAAACAAACCTCGAGAAATGAATCTGCAGTGGTTTGTTTGTTAAGGCAGCAGACTGTGGGATTTTCCAGAAATGGAGTGGAAGTGGTGGCAGTGATTTGGGAGGGTTTCAGTAGAAAGGAGGGAGGGGTATGTGTGTAGATGTGGGTGCATCGGTCTGTTAAGGGGTGTGGGGTGTGTGGGAGAAGGGGCTTTGGAGAGTGGTTCGTGGGGAGTGGGTTTCTACGTGGAGGATGGGGGGATGGGCGTAGGGTTTGGCAAAGGTTTGGGAGGTCTCGGCCCCTCCCCATTTCATTTGTTTTTTTGTTTTAAAACATATGAAACTTTATCGAAACCTTTCAATTATTACATTTTTTTGTTATTTAAATACTTTTTAATATATATTATATATATAGTAATATATATATTATATAATATATATTATATATATTACTCTATTAATATATTACATAATATATAACTATGTATGAATATAAGATAGTTATATTATATAAGATAGCTATATTAAAAATATTTTTAATATATATAATATATATTACGTACAATATTAAAAATTATTTCATGTTTTAAAATAATAGTTTTTGTTTTGTTACTGTCTTGAAGTATGAAACTCAATAAATGTTTTTTTTAATATATCTATATTAAGATGATTTACTTATTTATGTGATAAAAAGGAATGTAGCCAAGTATTTCCAATAAAATAGAGGGTTTTGAAATATGCTTAAAAATTAGTAAGGAAGAAAACATATTCACATTTATTTCCTAATGAGATAAATTAATTAAGTTTCACATGGAGACGAAGAACAACTAATTTCATTCCATTCAATAGGGTTACAAAAATTTACAGGAAAGATATATATTACAATAAAGATAATAATTCTATTCAATTTTAATCCTCAAGCTCCATATTACACTAACTTTCCTTTCAAATGAAATACTAAATAAAAACTGGAGATTTCTACATGAGGGAGATCTAGCAAGGAAGAAATCATATTTTCCCTTAGTGCAATTAACATCACATTTGCAATTCTTTTTTGTGGAAAACATATTTCCAATAAACAAAATTTATTTTCAAAATGGAGTTCCAACAATTTCATATTAAATGAATCATCTATTTTACAAGATTTCTTTTCCGAGGAGCTTAAGCTCAAAAATACTCGAGGAACCACATTACAAGGATTCTTTACAAGATTGAAAGATGATGCACAAACTAATGCAATACTAGTTTACAAGTAATCCCAAATCACAAAATTTAAACTTTACAAGGCAAGGAAATTTCCCAAATAGCGATATCCATGAGATTTTAAAAAGAGTAGTGTTCACAAAAATTGGAAAGAACAATGAGAAGCCACGATGTCAAGAACCTCCAACTATCTTCCAAACTTGATCTCAAACTTTGAGTGCCTTACATAGAAACCAACACTAAGATAAGAAGGCTTATTTTACCACCCAAACTATAGGCATCATTACATGTCTTTTCAAAGGTTGGAGGACATGCTTGCCTCCCCAAAGCCCATGGGAAAGAGAGCTAGCTTCCACAAATTTGCACAATATTTAGGGAGACACAACCAATAAACACATTCACATAAAATACAAAAACATACATTAAAGAAGCTTACAAAACTTATCAACCAAAAAAGAGAGGAGAAAACTATATTCATCCTGAAAAATGGGGAAGAGTAGATGAGACATCCAAAATGACAAAGACTATTGTCCAATAATAGGATGCATACTTACAAGATTATTCACAAAACCTCCTTATCCCTATAAGAAAATAATCCCTTCTTATTTCTCCACCCATTCACCTAAAATATTTCTTGGGAGGATTTTCAAACCAAATGGGTTTCCTCTCCAAGGATGGGGAAGGGGGTTCAAATCATATGAGGGGAGAGAAAAAGAACCTACATGGCTTACCAATAAAGCCATGAGATTTAAGAGGGAAAATACCTCTCTCTTCTCCAATAAAACTCCAAAATCCATCAAGCCATATGATGGATGAAAAAAATAACAAATAACTTACCCAAATCAACATAAAACACATGCAACAAGACACACAATTCAACTATAAGAAAATCTAATATCTAATATGCCATGTAACATAAAATGAGATCAAAAATCCTACCTCCACAAGCTCTCCAAATCTCTAAGCATTTTCTAATTCCTTGTCCAAGAAAACTATATCTCCAAAAGCCTCCAATCACCAAGCATAAGCCAAAAAAAAAGTTCTCTTTCTCCCTCATGAAGGAGTATTTGAAGAAAAGAAAAAACATTTCCTCACCAATAAGGGGGTGACATGTGACACCCCTCTCTTCCCTCCAAGTCAAATATTCCCAAAACAAAAAGAATAAAATATAAACTCACATTTAAAATCCATTTTCCCAAATTTTCTAAAAATAAAACGAGACATGTTTGTGCAATTTTTTACAACGTACACATTCCAATCCATCTTACATGGATGGTGAAAAGAGAGAGGCTAAATGGGAAGGAAACTCTCTCTATGCCTTGAAATTAAGCCCCATACCTAATAGGTAGGATCCAAGGGCTTATTTCCATGCTAACTGAACTCCCAAAACTAAAAGGGGTCACTGTAATGCCATAAATATCCCAATTTCGGGTTTGGAACATTTGGGAACAAGTGTAGAGGATGTGGGGCCAACTCAAGGGTGCACATGTGACCCCAATCCTCTCTAATTAACACACACTTACCCAAATACCAAAATTAATGCAAGTGGGGACATTTAAGTCCCAAAACCTAGTTTACTTAACAAAATAACACAATCTAAACACAATTAATTTTACATGACATATAACATTACAAATAAGGGTCACTCATGGTGCCCAAATAATACAAGCAAACAATAAGGCCTCATACAACAAACATGTTTAGAACTTATCCTTGTGGGCCACTTGTGAACAATTTACGTAGCTACCATGAAACCCACGTTCTCCCCTGCCTTTTAACCTACACACTCAATGAACACATTAAATGCATATACCCAATACAAGTGTAAATAAACTAATCAATAAAAAATCAAGTCTAAACTTTAAAATATATGATATCACAACATAAAAATGGAATCATAATTGAAAAATATGCACTCTTTCACACAATTCATCATTTTTAGCCATTGAAATACATATAAATTACATACAGCAATGCTATAATGTGTTCTCATCAATAATAAAATAATCCATATCATATATCAATTATGCCCAAATAACATAGCAAAGTCTAATAAAATGTTCCAACATACTAATCAAAACTAAATTGGCCTTATGCGCCAAAATCACCATAAATGTCCATGAAGAAAAAATAACATAACATAATGTCCAAAATATATCAAATCCCTGTCAAATCATATCTATGAATAAAGAATTTAGTAGATAACTGATGCTATAAAAATGTGGGTACTACATCCCCCTCACCTAAAATTAGACTTCCTCCTGGAAGTCACTAAAAGAGATAGGGTTACCTAGCCCTAAATGGTGTAGCATCCTCTAAGGTAGTTGTTGTATCGTCATATATGTCCCACTGGACTCTAACTTGGTCAAAGTCTTGAACATGAAGGGCCAACCTTTGGTGCTCGAGTATACATATGTGCTCTAACCTCCATTTTCCTCCTTCCTCTACCTATAATGGTGACCAATCCAAAAAGTGAGAGACATCAGGTACATATCTATGTAGTATAAAAACATGAAATACCTCCTGGGCCCATGCAAGGCATGGTGGAAAAGATAGGTGATAGGTAACTTAACCGATGACCTCAAAAATATCAAATGGCCCCAGAAAAGAAGATGATAGCTTAGAACTCTTTCCATAGTGGATTGGTCTCTTATGTGGATGACATATCAAGAAGAATTTTTCACCCACTGCGAAGTGACAATCAGTCCTCTTTGTGTCTGCAAATGAATTCTAGCATGCTCTATCCTTCTCAAGAGGCTTCCTAATAAGAACAACCTACTTCTCTAAGTCCTTAAGGTAAGTTGGTCCCAGAAAAATCTTATCATATAGTCTGTCTCAACTCATAGGTGTCCTTCAAGGTTGACGATAAAATTATAGGTATGGAGGCATATGAATGGAACTGTGATAGTTGTTGTTGTATATGAACTCAACTAAATGTAGATAATATTCCAACTTATTTTGTTCGTTCATCACATACATCCTCAATATGTCCTCTAGTATCTGATGAACCCTTTTTGTCTGTCCATCTATCATTGGATGATATGTGGTGCTGAAATTAATCTTTGTACTGAGAGAGGTATGAAAGGAATTCCAGAAAATTAATGTGTAAATGGTATCTATATAATTGATGATTGTCTTTGGAATCCCGTGCAATCTAACAAGTTCCTCCATGAATACTTTAGCGATGGTCTGTGCATTACATAGACCTTGGTTGGTGAGAAATGCACAACCTTGGTTAGTTTATCCACAATGACCATAATTGCATCATGGTGATAAGAAGACATATGGAGTCCAACTATGAAATCCATGGAGATCACATCTGATTTCCACTTGGGAATATCATGAGGGTGTAGAAGTATTGTAGGATGATAATTCTCTTCCTTGACCCTCTAGAACTCAAAGAAACATACAACAAAATTTGTTATGTCCTGTCAAAGACATGTCTAATAATATAGCTCCCTCATATCAGAGTTCATTTTCTTCACTCCTCAATGTGTTGTATATAAGGATCGATGAGATTTTGTAAGGATGAACCCACAAAAATAACTATACTTATGCATAGAGTTGCGCCTATGAAACCAAAACAAACAATCCACCTCTAAAATGTACCCTGAATATCTTTTTTCCAAAGAAACTTATGACTCAAACATATGTCTAGCACCCTCATAAAACATGTCCTCTCGAAGATGCTAAAGAATTTTTCCTCTCAATTCTGACTACAGTGTCAAAGATGCAAGTATATGTTGGAATCTACTAAGTACATCTACAATGAATTTTTCCTTTCCTTTGATATACTCCACCTCAATGTCGTACTCACATAGCAACTCCATCCAATTCCGTTGATGAGCATTGAGGTTTTGCTATGAGAAGACATGCTCCAAGCTATGGTGATCTATCCTCAAAATGAATGGTCTACCCAAAAGGAAATGAAACCAATGCATAAGAGCATGAACAACTGTTGCAAGCTCTAAGTCATGGGTAGGATAGTTAATCTCATAATCTTTGAGCTTACATGAATCAAAGGAAATAATCCAACACTCTTGCATGAAAATTTATCCCAGACCCTCTAGTGATGCATCAGTACAAACAAAAAAATCCTCTGTTGGGTCCAAAAATGCTAAGATATGCGTCATGGTTAAACTTTCCTTAAGGAACTGGAAGGCTTTCTCACACTTCTTTGACCAATAAAACATCTTCATTTTTCTCTGAAGGGAAGTAATAGGGTGGGAAATCATGGAAAATTCTTGTAGAAACCTACAGTAGTAACCTATTAATCCCATGAAACTCCTCACCTCAGTAACAGATGTGGGTGCTTCCCAGTAAAGAATATCATGTATCTTAGACAAATCTACTGATATACCCTTGCCTGATATGATGTGACAAAAGTACTGAATCTTTGTCTTAAAGAAAATGCATTTTTACAAGTTCCCAAGAAACTTCTCTCTCAACACCCGTAGTACATATATCAAATGCTCTTACTATTCCTCCTCAGAATGAGAATATATCAATATATCATCTCAGAACACAAAGATGAAGTGGTCAAAAAATGTCTTGAATACTCCATTCATGAGGCTCATGAAGACAACGAGGGCATTAGTCAAATAAAATGGGAAAACCTTGAACTCATAAGGTCCATAACATGTGTGAAATTTTTTCTTATGAATGTGTGCATCTAATATGCAGAAGTTATGATATCCTAAATTAAGATTGATTTTGGAGAACTCTCTGTCTCCCTGCATCTAATTAAACAAGTCATCAATCCTAGGGAGTGCATAACGGTTCTTTATTATGAATTTGTTTATCCATCTGAAGTCTACACAAATCCTAAAATAATAGTCCTTCTTATTCACAAATATGATTGGTGCTCCCCAAGGAGATACACTAGGGAAAATGAGACCATTATCCAAAAACTCCTCTAACTGTATCTTGAGCTCATGAAGCTCTGTACTCATCATCCGATAGGGTTCCCTAGAAACTGGTGTTGATTATGGTAGTAAATGAATTTTGAAATCCACCTCTCTATGGGGGTATAACCATGGAAGCTCACCTTGAAACACATATACATACTCCCTCATAAGTACATGATTATGTAAGGGTGAATGCTTTAGAGTGCTCTATGATTGATCAGTGATGGTGATAGAAAACAACTGACAACCTTTACACATGTTTATATTCATTTGCTTAGTTGAGATAATGCACAAAGAGATAGGCATTTGCATCCCTAAAATCACAACTTCACTCCTGAGATCATCCTAACACTCGATGAAATTATTCTTGGAATCCACCTTGGCCCGATGGGTCTTAAGCCAATCCATACCTAAAAAATCCTGATAGGATCTTAGGGGTATAACTCGAAAGTCAAGTTTAGTGGAGAAGTATCCTAAGTCAAGTATGAAACTCTCCACATATGAGTCCATGGTGAGTTTGGCCCAAGAGGCCAACTCAACCTATAAATTTTCTTGCTTCCTAGCCACCACTAGCCCAATCTGGTCCACTATAGAAGGAGATATAAAATAATCTAAAGTACTTGAATGAAAGAGTACTAAGAAAAAAATACCTCTCATAGTACTTTTTTCTCAATAACTGTGGCATGATCCTCAGCCTAATGGTTTTCAACCAATGCATATACATAATGGGCATGTCCTACATCCCCCATTATTTACTCAAATCTAAGATCTCTCTACATATCCATGGTAGCAGGTTTGTGTGGAAAGATACGTAGATAGTGATTAAGGGACCCACAAAAAAAAACATCCTCCTATACCTCTCTAAGATGGGGTACCTCATATACTCTAGTGAACTAATCCTACCGGCCTAACCCTAGCAAACTGCTAAATGTGAGCTAGTTTTACATGCTAATTACGTTGTCTCCTATCCCTAGCTCCACCAAAACCTTCTCTAGCTCCACCTCTTTGTAAGCGTTGAGTCTATCTAGCCCTCTATTTTTGGTAGACTTAATACTATTTCTACTGCTATGTATGTTTTTGAGGCCTCGATACTACCTGAGGAGGCCAAAATACTCCTTTAGGGGTTGATGTCATACCTCGTGACCTCTGAATTTGAAAGGCATACATCTTCTCCTGAAATTTCCTCTTGTTCCTATCTCGTTGTTCCTGTTCTTAGGTCATGTTCTCCTCGGCTAGGTAGGCCTTCTCAATGGCCTTCTCAAGTGGAGGAGGAGATAGCATCCCAATTGTTCCTTCTTTTTCTGCATTCAAGCCCTGAATAAACCTGTTAACGTTCAATTTTTCATCTTGTAGGTAGTCCACATATTACAAAAGATCCAGGAACATTATCTCATACTGGCCACTATGTCAGAGCCCTATCATAAGTCATGAAAATCATCAATCATCTTCTACATGAAATTATCTAACATATAATTAACCCTAAAGCACTCATTGGAAAACTCTGAGGTCACTGTATCTTGAGTCAAATAGAGCTTCCGGTCCTCATTCATCCACCAAATTCCTCCTCTGTCTCAGATGAGGTGTATGAAAAACTTGGCTATGACATTGATCTTGTAAGAGTGCAAGCCAAAGCATCTCTCAAGGATGAGGAGCCATGACTCTACCCCAAATCCATCTGTAGTGCCGGTGTAGGTAGGTGGCTACAAATGAAGAAGATCTCTCACCACACTACCTATGTCATGATCTTGGAGCTACGGTTCAACAGGTGAATGGGGTTGTCTATCCCCACATGGTCCCTCAAGACTATGTCAACAAATACGAGAATGCGAGGCCACCCTCTTGTGGTTAAAGAAAGGGTTAAACGACCTCTCCCACCCCAGGGTATTTTGATCTTGTCGCTCCAAGTGTTTTTCCTTTCATATCAGCTCCTCATCTCCTACAATAGTGGAAGGTGTTGCTACACAACACATATAAACTATTGAAGGGAATTTATAATACGAGGTGTGAACTCAGGTATCTGTGGCTTAGTTGTAGGTGATCCATGTTACAAGTCCTTAATGGATCTATGTCTCATAGGTGTCATCCTATTTACAAAGTAAGAAAATGGATTAACTTGTAAAATTTTCCGAAAACGTTTTAGTTGTTTTCACTAATGTTATTAAAACATTATTACCTAGTTAATCATTTACTCAGAGAACCTATGTGTGTGAACCATCGCTCTGCTACTAAATGTAATGCCCCACCTCAGGACATAGGAAACCACACCAAAAAGGTAACTAAAAATTGGGGTAGAATTTTTTTTTAAAAGTAAAAAAATTCTATTACTATACTTTTACGATCCCCATTAAAAATTTATTTTCTTATATTTCAATTTACCCAATTACTTAACTACTTTTATAATTTCCAGCTTAATTATTTATTTCTTAATATGTTTACCCTACTAACCATTTACTAGGGTTACATTTGAAATTCTACACCCCCTTTTAATTTAATTGACCACCACACACCCTTCTTTTATTTTATTTCTTATTCCCACAAAAACCTGTTATCCCAATTTTTCCCCCAGATAAAATTGGTCAAACATGATCTCACATAGGAGAAAACCTAAGGGTCGGCTCTATCCCTAGAACTCACATTTAAAATCTAACAATCAGGTTGTAGATGGACTCGAAAATGGAGAAGCAGGGTCAACTAAGGAGGCAAATAGTGTCAAAGAAACAAGAGGGTCTCGGGAGAGAAATGGGGAAAGACTCAAAGTCTTCAGGCTTCACAAATGATTTAGAGTGAGCCCAAATTAGCTAAGTATGGAAGAGTCAGTGGAAGATTCCAAGTGTCTCAATGTTGCAACTTCAAAGATAAAGCCAAAGCTAGAGACCCAAACAAGCGTTAGGCCTCCATGTGTCCCAGGTCGGAGGAGGGGAAGAGTCAATAGCTAAAAATTCAAAAACAGGGACAGAGCAGGCCTAAAATGACTAAGTATAAAGGCATCGGTGGAAGAATCCATGTGTCGACATGGCGCTCCTTAAAAGGTAAAATCATGAGTGGGTTTCCAAATGAGTGTGGGCCTTCCACATGTCCCAGGTCCAAAAACGGGACAAATTCAGGGGTTGAATAGTCAAAGCAGAGGCAAGCTAACGAAAGGAGCCGCATGTCAATATGACTACTTCAAACGTAAAATTCAGAGCTAGTTTCCAAAATCAAGTGGAGGCCTCCATGGGTCTCGACCATGTAACTTCAAAGGTAAAAACTAGGGGAAGTTTTCAAATGAGTGTGAGGCCTCCACATGTCTCAGGTTGGACACAATGTCTCTGCCAAAAAGGACTCTGAAAAATTCAAAGGAACACAGAGGAGCCCATATAATCCATCACTTGTCAATCTGGTGTAATTTTAGATGCAAACATCAGGGGCCAAATCTTCAAGATGTGTGAGGTTGCCACGTGGACCTGGTATAGACAAACTCTTTTAAACATTATTCTCCCATAACCCTGATCTTCAGACGGCCATATATTTTGACTGAAAGCTTAGATTTGGGAGGGAGAAGAATTTTTTGAAAGGTTTCACCCTCGTCCATGCCATGGAAGCTTTAAACTTTATTTTTGATGAGGTTAGCTAGTTAAAAAACTGGAAAACATCTTTTATGGAATTAATTTAGAATCTAATTACTTCAACTACCAAATCTGATTTGATTCAATCCGTCATTCTTCCTTCTTCAACATGTTGAATAGCCATAGGAAACTAGACATGAAATATTATGGGTAGATTCGTGGTGGGTATAGATGGTTGGTGGTTGAGCTTTAAGATCAAGGCCGAGTTTCTCTTCTTTCCCTCTTATTTTCATTGTCGATGTATTGTAACACTTTTCATTTGATAAGGGGGAGACATTTTGGATTGTGGGGAAACTTTTTCAAGTCATTTCCTGACTCCATCTGATTTTTAAGCCTTCTCCTATTCCTGGCGAGCGTATTTGTGTCTCTGAGCACCCATGTAATAGTCTATGTGCGTTATAGAGAAATAAAATCTTGTTTTTGTGGCGTCTTTCAACCCTTGCAATCGTTTTGTTATTTCTATGTGCCTCTCTATCTTGTGTTTGTTCCATGTGTATGTATTTCATGTTTGCAGGTGTAAGATGTTGTGCTTTATGGAGTTTTGTTGGAAGATTTGGATTTGGGTCTATGTCACTTTTGTCGGACCTACCTCAGTTCCCTTTCCCTTGTTTCATTCTCCCTCAACAAAGTATGTTACCACTTCCTTTTCTAGTGTATCACCAATTAGTGTAGGATCTTTCACCCTCTTTCTCTCTCTGTCCCCTTGGAATGGTAAGATTAAGATATATTATATTCTACCTACACTTGAGTAGCTTGTGGCAGGTAGACTAGGAAGAAGGAACCGACTTTCTTAGGAGGTCCATCTCATATTTTACAAGTCCTGTAACTTGAGAGATGGTGCCATGTTTTACAATCAGACCGAATGCCCCACTCACACTCAGGAAATTCGGGGGTGTTGTGATTCTACACTAATAGTTTTGGCACGCCTGGTGGAACATGTATGAAGCACCTTACCACTTCATCTTTGCATATTGGTGTGTTCTTGTTAAGATTCAAGTAGATCTAGCAACTCCATGTGTTCAACAACCCCATCTCTAAAGTTACAGACCTTTTACATCCATTTCCACCCATCTTCATTCACCTTTCTTTCTACATCTTTAATTTTCTTCCATTTCATGAAGTTGTGTAATCATGACTTCATTCCCCTCATGTAATTCACACCTATAGTAGTGTAATACACCTCCAATGTTTTTTTCCAACTCTTCCATATAATAATTATGATTAGATCCAAGACCACTATGCCTACCCATATGAGAAGGATCAAATCTAGTTTTACTATAGAGCTTATCAAGAACAAGGGGACACATACAATGGTTATAACTACATTGAGGATGCTAATCTACTAGGGAAGATTTAAAGAATGGAGTCTAGCATGGTGTAATCTGGGGGTACAACACAGATGAAGGCATTCAATATTGGTTTCAAGGCACCTTTTCCATGGGGAGGCCCTTTAAAAGACATTACAACCCTCAGGAGAAGATTGACTTCATGGTTGTAATTATGCAATGGACTGAGGAGATTAAGGCTTATGAGTTAGACACGAGACAACCTTGTCAATGGGTAAGTCCACCACCTCCTATATTTTCTTTTCCTCTTTCTCAAACTCCATCATTTTAGCATGATCAAGATTTAATTCCCTCACTTGCTTCCCAAAGTGTTGATTTCCCTTCTCCATCTCCTGATCTCCCATCCCACCTCATTTCCTTTGCTCTTTTCCCTTCCAAGCATTCATTCCCACTAGCAAACAAGAATTTCCACTTCCTTCTCCACCAAAAAACAATATTAAAACTAGTTAAATCTCAACCTACCACTCCTCTTGCTTTCCCAATCCTATGTTGGGAGGAGACTCAAAAATCTAGTGAAGGAGAAAAAAAACAAGAAGAGGAACCCAACAAAAGAAGAAATGATAAAATATCTGAAGCATTGGGTTGTTAGGTTTGGGTTTACAAATATCCCCTTGATGGTTAAGAAAATAGAGGAGATCAAGGTTCAAGAGCCAATGGTGGCTAAGGCTAAGTTTGTACAATAGAAGAAAAACAAGAAGGAGAAGGAGAAGATCAGAAATCTATTTTGTCTGAATGCATTGTCCATAATGGCACCTTGTCTAAAGAGGATATTGATCTAATCCAAGCTACACAATTAGTAAAGAAGGAAGAAGAACAACCAGCTCCTAGTCCAGTGAAGGAGGAGCATATGGAGGTAACCAAGACAGATTCAGAGGCACTAAATCATGGTCTGCTTGCAAAAGGAGTTATAGACCCCTCTCCTATTCAACCTCTATAAAAGTCTAACTTTTTGGAAGATCCTGAATTCACTAGCTTCATGTTTGAAGATGAAGCTTCATATGGTGAAGATAACGATGATTTTAAGATCACCATGCAAGAGGGAGAGACCTTGCTACAATAGGACACTAAAGAGTTTTATTTTCTATCATACTCAAAAGAATGTTTTGATAAGAAGGAGTTAGTTGAAATTACAATCTTTTCTCCCCCATCACTCATTCTTTAACCAAAAGAACCTAGTGCCATGGAAGAGAATGTGCAAGCACAACCTGTAATTTGCAACATGCCTCCTAAATCAAAGTTGGAGGATTTTGATCTTCCAAAAAGTCACACCTACTGTAGAGGAAGGGAAAGAGTATGAGGCTATTATCCCTCTGACGTCACCAATCCAAGGAGATATTCAAGAGGACTCCATTTTTGGAGTTAAATATCATAGAAATGGGGACATTCAAAGGATCAGACCATGCCTAATTAGGTATTTGGCTTCATTAGAGCCAAGGGAGAAGACAAAACCGGTCATGCTTACTCCTGTGCATGAGGATGAGTATCAAAACACCAAGGGTCACCATCAACACCTCTAGGAGTCTAATGAAAATAATCTTGAGGAGGTATTTTCCATTAATGTTAATACCTAGATGATATGGGTGAAGGACCAACCCCTTATTTTTTTTGCACTCATACAAGAAGCCATATTTAACATCAAACCTTTTACATGGCTGCCCCTTTTGAGAAAAGGAAGCTATTTCTCCCTGCCTATGGTAGGCTTTGTTTAAGCTTTTACTTGTTAGGGTTAGTATAGGAGTAGGAGTAGATTATTTTTTCAGCAGAAGAAGTGTTTGTGCACACTCTAGATGTCTCATTTAAGGCATGTATGATTTTTGTCTTTGTACATAAGTTTTATTCGTATTACTCCGGAGGTGTAGAGGCCATGCCCTTTAGTATTCACGATGGAGAGACCCATATTTTCCTGTAACAATTGCTAGTTTCAAATAAAACAAAAATATAGAGAAACTAAAATTAGATTCGAGAGAGTCCATTCTGGAGAACATGTAAATCCCCAGCGGCGCGAGTTCAGGATTAGTAGGATGTAGGAAATCCAGGAGAAATTTAAAAGTAAAAAAGGATCAGTATCAGGTTGTCATCCTTGACTCCATGCCAAATGGATGCTTTAAGGCTACTAGTCTCTTCATCTAGTGAGTCGCCAAATTTTTATCCCAATTTTTCCCTCGGATAAAGCTGGGTAAACATGACCCCACACAAGAGAAAACCTAAGGGTCAGCTCTGTCCTGAGAACTCTCGTTTCAAATCTAACAATAAAGTTGCAAATGGACTCAAAAAAGGAGAAGCATGATTGGCTAAGGATCCAAAAACTGTCAAAGAAATCAGATGGTCCTGGGAGAGAAACGGGGAAAGACTCAAAGTCTTTGGGCTTCACAAATGATTCAGAGTGAGCCAAAATTGGCTAAGGATGGAAGAGTCAGCAGAAGCTACCAAGTGTCTCAATGGTGTAACTTAAAAGATAAATCCAGAGCTGGAAACCTAAACAAGTGTCAGGCCTCAATGTGTCCCAAGTCTGAGCAGGGGTAGAGTCAATAGCTAAAAATTCAAAAAATGGGACAGAGTGGGCCTAAAACGACTAAGTATAAAGGCGTCAGCAGAAAAAGCCACGTGTCGACATGAAGCTCATTCAAAGGTAAAATCCTAAGTGGGTTTTCAAATGAGTGCAGGTCTTCCATGTGTCCCAAGACCAAAAAAGAGATACAGTCAGGGGTTGAATAGTCAAAGCAGAGGAAGGCTAGCAGAAGGAGCCATGTGTCAATACGGCACTACTTAAAAAGTAAAATTTAGACTGAGTTTCCAAAAGCAAGCGGAGGTTTCCACATGTCTTGGCTGTGAAACTTCAAAGGTAAAAGCTAGGGGTAGTTTTCAAATGAGTACGAGGCCTCCATGCATCTCAGGTTGGACATAGTGTCTCTACCAATAGGAAGGACTCTGGAAAATTCAAAGGAACATAGAGGATCCCACAGAAGCCGCCACATGTCAGTTTGTTGTAATTTCAAAAGTGAAAGGAAGGGGTTAAATATTCAATATGTGTGAGGCTACCATGTGGACCTGGTATGAACATACTCTTTTAAATATTGCATGCCTATGACCCTGATCCTTAGACATCCATATATTTGACTGAAAGCTTGCATTTGGGTTAGATAAGACTTTTTGGAAAGGTTTTGACCTTGTCTATGCCATGGGAGTTTGAAACTTTAGTTTTGATGAGGTTAGGTGGGTGAAAATGGGAAAACATCTTTCAAGCCATTAATGAAAAATCATATTACTTCAACTACTAGATCTTATTTAATTTTATCCATCATTCTTCCTTCTTCAACACACCGAACATGCATAAAGAACTAGACTTGATAGATTATGGGAGGATTTGTAGTAGGTATTGATGGTTGGTGGTTGATATTTAAGAGAAAGGCCAAGTTTCTCTTCTTTCCCTCCGATTTTCATCATCTATATATTGTAACACTTCCCACTTGTGAAGGAGGAGACATTCTGGGATGTGGGGAAACTATGTCAAGTCATTTCTTGACCCCATTTGTGTTGTAAGCCTTCTCCTATGCCTGGCGAGTGTATTTGTGCCTTTGAGCACCCATGTAATAGTGTGTGTGCCTTATAGAGTAATAAAATATTGTTTTTATGTCGTCTTTCAACCCTTGGCATCGTTTTGGTGTTTCTCTTTTCCTCTCTATCTCATGTTTTCTCCTTTTGTATGTATTTCACATTTGCAAGTGTAAGATGTCGTGCTTTGTGGAGTTACGATGGTAGATTTGGATCTCAGTCTATGTCACTTCTGTCTGACCTCCCTCAGTCTCCTTTTCCTTGTTTCATTCTCCCTCAATAGATTATCTTGCCACTTCCTTTTCTAGTGTATCACCACTTAGTGTAGGATCTTTCACCCTCTCTCCTCTCTTTCCCCTTGGAACGATTAGATTAGGATAGGTTAGATTCTTCTTGCACTAGAGTATTTTGTGGTAGGTAGATTAGGAAGCAACAACCATTATTTTATGAAGTTCCATCTTAATGTTTGTAAGTCCCACAACTTGAGATATTGTCCCACGTTGTGCAATCACACCAAATGCCCCACTCACACTCAGGACAGTCAAGGGTGCTGTTATTCTGCACTAACAAAACCCATGACTTAATAGTAGTGTGGACCCTAGGATCAATCTAACCTTGGCCCTTGATTTCAACTTTCCCTAAAGTTTCCCTAATCCTTCCTGATCTTTTCTTTCCATTTCTTTTCCTCTTCTCATTTGTTTCATTTTTTTTCTTTTTGCAGGTTGAGGAGGAGCCATGGAGTTTTGGATTCAAGGAGTTTCTTTTATGAATAATCTCATTATTATTTTATTTTTTATGTTTCTTTACTAGAGATCTTTTCTAGTTGGGTATATAGCATACCCATTTTCGTATAACGAAGGAAAATCAACCTATATATATTTATATATTATCAATAATATAAATACCATATTAAAAAACTTGGAGAATAGAATCCGTAGTGGTTTGTTTGTTAAGGTGACAGACTGTGGGATTGTCTTAAAATGGATTTGAAGTAGCGATAGTGATTGGGGAGGGTTTTAGTGGAAGGGAGGGATGGGTCTTCCTAGACATGTGGGTGCAAGGGTCTGCGAAGGGGTGTGGGGTGTGTGGGAGTAGAGGATTTGGGGAGTGGTGCATCTAGAGTGGGTTTTCGTGTGGAGGGTGGGGGGATGGGTGTAGGTAATGGCGTAGGTTGGGGAGGGCTTAGAACCTCTACATTTCCTTTGTTTTTTATTTTAAACATAGGAAACTTCACCGAAAACATTTGAATTATTACATTTTTTGTTATTTTAAAAACTTGTTAATATATATTATATTATATATATATATATATAATTATATATATATATATTATAATATACATTAATATATTCTAGTGCAATATATAGCTATATTAATATATTAAATAATATATAATTATGTATGAATATAATGCAGTTATTGTTATATAATTATGCCCCTTAGGAAAAATTGAACAAACATGAATTTACACACTTTGAAAATGGGAATGATTCAGTCAAGAGATCTTGCATTTCTGGAAAACTAAACATGTTGCAGAGAAGCTCATGAGCTCGATCTATTCTGGAGAATCAAGAATTTCTAAAAGTCCAAAAAAAAATTTACTTCGGAGGTGGAGCTTTTGAACGTAGGCTAAAGGTGGATAAAAGGCCCAAAAAGGAAAAAAGTTTGAAAGTCTGAAATTTCAGACTTGCAAATTTTGGGGTTTCAGAGATCTTAGCAAGCACATAAGTGAAAAATTTCCAACACCAAAAGGTCTGAAAGTTGGAAAGTCTGAAATTTTAGAATTTTGGGTTTCATAGTTTCAGAGAAAGGAATCAGCTAGTGGGAAAGAATGAGCAAAATATCTGAAAGTCCAAATTTTTGGAATTTCCAATTTCAGACTTTCCGAGATTTCAGTGGGTGTGAAGGGATGAATTGTCAAAAGGTTTGAAAAGGGAAAATGTACGAAAAATCTAAATTTTCAGACTTCCAGGTTTTGGAGTTTCAGAGATGCAGAATTCAGAGTTTCAGAGTATTCGGTGATAAAATAGGAAGCGTGACCAAAAAATGTCTGAAATCCCAAAAGTCTAAACCCTGAAAGGATTAAGATTCTGTAAGTCAAACTTGGTTTCAAATTCGACACAAAGGCATTTTTGGATTTTTAGGTTTCAGAGTTTTGGAACTCTCAAGTTGATTTAGGAATGAATAGTGAAAAAGGTTTGAAAAGGGAAAAGTTTTGAAATTCTAAAAGTCTAAAATTTTATACTTTTGGGTTTCAGAGTTTTAGAGTTTCATGTTTCGGAGTTTCAGACCTCTTTGGGAAATCTAGGTGATGAACAATAACCCAAGTTCCGAAACCAAAATGTCTGAAATTCTAAATTTTAGGATTTCAATGGTTGCATGCATTTTAGACTCCAAAAAGGAAGATCAATAACTCACATTTTTTGCACAATGACACCCCCGACCTTCAAATGGCCATAACTTTTGACTGGGAGATCATATTTTCACAAGAAAGGACTTTTTAGAAATCTTACAGTCTCCTCTATGCAAATACAAGTATTCAAAATGAATAAATATAGTTGTCCATTTTTTAGGGTGTCATGATTTTCACTTATAAAAATAATGAAGTATGGGATTCCTTTCTTGTCCAACAAGGAATAGTACATAGAGGCACAGGTTTTCAGTTGAACCCATCATTGTTGTAGGTGACTTAAATGCATCTTAGGGTGGTTGGAGTAGGATTTTGAATTCCTCTCTCTTTCTTCTTTCATTCTTCATATATATTGTAAGGACGGGCATTTTTTTAATGGTGGATAGTTTTTCTTTGCACCCTCCCTTGTTCCCTTCTCTATAAATGAATTTATGGAGTTCAAACCTCCCATCTAAACTATAAAATCCAATCTTTCCTCTTGGTCGTTGTAATGCACTATATAAAATATTTTGAGCAATATGAAATCTTGTAGATTATTTTCAACCCTTTCTTATGTTCATTGCATCTTCCTGATCTCTCATTGCAATCCTAGTTATCTATGCATGCTAGTTGTATTACATTTTTAATTGTTGGTGTCTAATGGAAACACATGTGTTTAGCATTCCTTTGGTGCATCACCTCTGTTAGTTTAGATTTACTTTCTTGTAATATTCTTAACCCTATCTCCTTGACAAGTTAGACTAGGTTTTAGACTAGATCCTCTAAAATTTGGATGTGTGCATCAGAATAGAGGAATAGGAACCAACCTTCATCTAGAGAGATTTCCCAATTGCAAAGTCCTACACTTTGGGAAAATCTCCATGTTATGCAATCACACTAAGAGTTTCAACCCATCAAGTTATAGACATTTACGGGTGTTGTGATTACAAAACAATAGTTATATTAAATAATATAGCTATATTAAATATATTTTTAATATATTTATATTATGTCCAATGTTAAAAATTATTTCAATTCGTAAAATAATAGCTTTTGTCTTTTTATTGTTGTGAAGTATGAAACTCAATAATTTTTTATTTTAATATATCTATATTAAGATGATTTACTTATTTTTGTGATAAAAAGAATGTAGCCAAGTATTTCCAATAGAAGAGATGGTTTTGGAATATTCTTAAAAGTTAGTAAGGAAGAAAACATATTCACATTGATTTCCTAATTAGATCAATTCGTTAAGTTTCACATACATAGGAAGCAAAACTAATTTCATTCCATTCAATAATGTTACAAAAATTTACAAGAAAGATATATTACAGGAAAGATAATATTTCCATTCAAAGTTAAACCTCAAGCTCCATATTACACTAAATTTCCTTTCAAATTCAATACTAAAAAAAAATACAGATTTCTACAAGATGGAGACCCAACAACGAAGAAATCACATTTTCATTTTTTTTGTGGAAAACATATTTCCAATAAACAAAATTTCTTTTCAAAATGGAGTTCAACCTCCTTGATATTAAAGGAATCATCAATTTTACATCATTTCATTTACAAGAAAATTAAGCTCAAAAATACTCAAGGAACCACATTACAAGTCTTCTTTGCAAGATTTAAAGAGGATTCACAAACTAATGCAATACTAGTTTACAGGCAATCCCAAATCACAAAGTGTAAACTTTACAAGACATGGAAACTTCCCAAATAGCCATATCCATTAGATTACAATGAGAGTAGTGTTTACAAAAAATGGAGAACACAATGAGAAGCTATGATATAAAGAATCTCCAACCATATTTCAAACTTGACCTCCAAATTTGAGTGCCTTACAAAAAACCAACACCAATATAACAATATTTGTATTACCACCCAACCTATAGGCACCATTACATGTCTTTCGAAAGGTTTGAAGACATGCTAGCCTCCCCCAATCCCATGGGAGAGAGAGTTAGCTTCCATAAATGTGCACAATATTTATGGAGACACAACCAATAAACACATTCACATATAAGACAAAACCATACATTAAAGAAGCACACAAAATTTATCTACCAAAGAAAAGAAGAGAAAACCATATCCATCCTCAACAATGGGGAAGAGTAGATGAGACATCCAAAATTCCAAAGAGTGTGGTCCAACCATAGGATTCACACTTACAATATTCTTCAAAAAACCTCCTTATCTCTCCAAGACAACAATCCCTCATTATTACACCACCCATTCACCTAAAATCCTCCTTGGGAGGATTTTCAAACCCATTAAGTTTCCTCTCCAAGGAAGGGGAAGGGTGTTCAAAGCATATGAACCACCTTCCCCACCTCTATGCATATGAGGCAAAATAAAAAGAACCTACATGGCTTCCCATCAAGCCATGAGGTTTAAGAGGAAAAATCCCTCTCCCCCCCCATAAAACTCCAAAATCAATCAAGCCATATGATGGATGGTGAAAATAACAAATAACATACCCAAAGCAACATAAAACACATGCAACAAGAGACACAATTCAATTATAATAAAATATAATATCTAAAATGCAATATAACGTAATATGAGATCAAAGAGCCTACCTCCAAAAGCTCTCTAAATCTCTAAGCTTTTCCCAATTCCTTGTCCAAGCAAACTCTAGTTCCAAAATCCTCCAACCACCAAGAAAAATCCCCAAAAAAGGCCTCTTTCTCCCCCATGAGGGAGTATTTGAATTAAAAATAAAAAAATTTCCTCACCAATGAGGGGGTGTCATGTGTCACCCCTCTCTTCCCTCCAAGTCAAAGATTCCTAAAAATATATATATATATAAACTCACATTTAAACACCCTTCATCCAAATTTCCCAAAAAGAAAGTGAGACAAATTTTTGCAACCTTTTACAACACACATTCAAATACATTTTACATGGATGGTGATAAAATATAGGATAAATGGGAGGGACGCTCCCTCTATTTCTTGAAATTAAACCCCCGTACCTAATAGGTAAGGTCTAAGGGCTTATTTTCATGCTAACTGAACTCCCAAAACAAAAACGGGTCACTGAAAAATGCCATAAATGGCCCAATTTCGGGTTTGTAACATTTGAGCATAAGTGTAGACCCCAATCCTCTCTCATTAACACACACTTACAAAAATACCAAAATTAAAGAAAATGGGGACCATTAAGTCCCCTAATCTAGTTTACTTAAACAACCTAAACACAATTAATTTTATATGACATACAACATTACAAATAAGGGTCACTCATGGTGCCCAAATAATACAAGAAAACAATAAGGCATCATACAAAAAACATGGTTAGGACTTAGCCCCATGGGCCACTTGTACACAATTTGTGTAGTCACCCTGAAACCCACGTTCTCCTATGCCTTGTAACATGCACAATTAATGCACATATTAAACACATCTACCCAATACAATTGTAAATCAACTACTCAATAAACAATCAAGTCTAAACATGTAAATCTATGATATCACAGAATAAACATGGAATTGTTATTGAAAAATATGCACACTTTCACACAATTCATCATGTGTTAGCCATTGAAATACATATAAATGACATACATCCATGATATCATGTGTTTACATCAATAATTGAATAATCCATATCATCAAGATGTGTGACTAAACTATGTATCCATCATATATCAATTATGCCCAAATAACATAGCAACATGTTAGTATCCACAACATCTACTAAATTGAGCCAACATAATAATCAAAATAAATTTGTGTTATATGCCCAAATTACCATACATGTCCATGACGATCAAATAACTTAACATAATGTCCAAAATATATCAAATCCCTGTCAAATCATATCTATAAATAAAGAAGTCAACAGATAACTGAGGCTATAAAATTATGGGCACTACATCCCCCTCTCCTAAAATTAGACTTTATCTTAGAAGTCAGTGAAAGAGATAGGGTTATCTAACCCTAAATGGTGTAGCATCCTCCTAGGTAGTTATTGTATCATCATATATGTCCCACTGAACTCTAACGTGTTCAAATTCTTGACTCTAAAGGGCTAACCACCAGTGCTCCAATATACGTATGAGCTCCACCCTCCACTATCCTTTGTCTTCTACTTGTAGTTCTGACCAATCCAAAACATGAGA
Organism: Taxus chinensis; assembly: GCA_019776745.2. Classification (NCBI taxonomy): domain Eukaryota; kingdom Viridiplantae; phylum Streptophyta; class Pinopsida; order Cupressales; family Taxaceae; genus Taxus; species Taxus chinensis. Next base: position 759,423,766 of record CM034150.1, on the reverse strand, counting down.
TACATCAATTACATATCTATGTGGTATAAAAACATGAAATACATCGTGGTCCCATGAAAGTAGAGCTGGAAAAGCTATCCGATAGGAAACTGAACTGATGACCACAAAAATATCAAATGGCCCCACAAAATAGGGTGATAGCTTAAAACCCTTTCCATAGCAGAATGGGCTCTTATGTGGACAAACTTTCAAGAAGACACCCACTACGAAGTCACAATCAGTCCTCTTGGTGTCTACATATGCCCTCAAGGGTGCTCTATCCTACCCAAGACACTACCTAATCAGAACAACCTACTACTCTAGGTCATGAAGATAAGCTAGTCCTAGAATAATCTTGTCATCTAGTCTGTCCTAACTCATACATGTCCTACAAGATTGAAAATAAAAATCTTGGTAGGTGTTGAAATTTGTTTACGCACATGCAAAACTAGGTAACTCGAAATGTCATTATGATGGATGTCATTGGTGAAGTGAACCTAACTAGGGGAATACATTTTTCAGTTGCAGCAATTGATGGTTACATGTAATTTGCAGCTATGTGTGCTATTACAAAATGTAACAAATCACATAGTCTGTAATTCCATAATGATTTTCAGCAAAAGAATACAAAATCCCTAAGGACAGATGTATTAGTTTGATGAAGACCAGAAATACAGAATAGGTGGAATGCTAACTTTTGGAAAAGTAGACAAAGTTGCAGATTACAGTAATTGGGAGTTCATTATTAAAGTTGTAGATATTTTAAAGTTCTTTCCTTCATGATTAAATACATCCAATTATGTTATTGAGTTGTTTAGTTAGTTTATACAATCCATACATGAAACTGAAATGCAGAAAGAAGTACACTACTCAGTTCCAGAATTTAATGTTTTATTCATAAGGAATTTAAATGTTTCCCACACAAGCCATGGGATGTAACTCAAAAGACAATTCATAACTACTAAAGTAGAAGGTACAGATGCATGAAAAGGAAAATTAAAGGAGTATGAAAAAACCTATCATTGCCTTGAGTTTCTTTTATCTCTGTTGCTCCATTTCCAGCTCCAGCTTTACTTCTATCTTTATCCTCGTTATCCACATTGGCATTGTACCTGAGAAATAGAAAAGTGAAAGACTTTCAGTGAAACATTAGAAGCTCAAGGCTTAAGGAGAAATATATCCATGGTACTATCTAATTTCCACAAGCAAATGGAGTCTCCAAATAACATCAGGAGGTATGACTTGTTTTGACATGCATAAGATACATCAGTAGACAAATACAAAATTGACAAGAACAATCATTCTACATCAGTATGATATGATTCCTAGTACATCATTTCAAAAAAGCAGAAAGATGAAAGAAGAAAAAATATGGTAATGCCATAGTTCCAATGAGAGGCCAACTATGACTAGCCTAATTATTTTCTAACTATTTACTTAAGTGTGTATGTCATCAATGTTAGTCAGAAGAAGAAAGAAAGGACTAGCTAGGTTTTACATGAGATTAAGGAAGACTGGAGATGGGTTATTTTCTTTCAATTTTAAGGATAGAAGATATAATAATGGACTCTAGATCATGAATTCATAAACTTGAAGTAGGCACAATAGGATATGTTTATCAAGTCTAAAGATAACTATGTGATACAAAAGATCATTTTCATTCATCAAATTTCTGGAGGATGCAACATGTTACCCATACATGCAGGTAAAAATTTTATCAAAGCTACAACTAAAGTAATAAGCACCAAGGAGTAGTAACAGATCATGGATTACAATGAAATACAAGTTGTCCAGGAAAGGTTACACTGGTAATATCAGAGCTTCAATGCAATAATTGTTTTATGAAACATTCATCTACATGATAGAATTATTCAGGTAACTATGCTACAGGAATAAGGAGCTTGTTCAAAGTCACAACGACCTATAGATGCAAATTAAATAAATTATAGAACAGACTAAGAGGAATCGAGCCCCTCCAATATCTAATAGGTTTTCAATTACAGTTAGCTGATGTTTTGAAGCCACCATGATCATGCTCATTTAAAGGAATAAAGGAAAAGTAAAGTTTACTTATGTTACAATAAAAGCTTCAAGGGTAGAAGCATTATGATTCTAATCAAGACTTTTACAGTTACCTATTTCCAGTATGGAATAGAGTACAACAATAATGCTCCAAATAAGAGATGAAGGTGGCAAAATGTCTCAGACAAAGGAATAGCAATCAAGTGAATACATTGATAATGATCAAAGACTTGCAGAGAAATGAAATACTTTCATTAAGTTCAATAGAGTTTCAGAGAATATACATGATCTGAAGAAAGTATCTTTGAGTCACATATTGCCTTAAGGAAGTCAAGTATTAGACAGTTGACAAGAGCACATTAGGGTAGAAATCCTGCTAAGTACCAAGATCTAGATGTAGCAACTTCATACATTTGAGTACACAATTTCATTTAAGGAAGAGTAGAGTTACATGTTTGGGCTTAATCATGCTGACCATACAATCCATTAAAGTTTTCAACAGGTAATAGATGCAACATGGAGCTTCCAGATTAGAATAGATAGATTTCGGTCATTCAATGGTACAAATTTTTCTACAAAATATGGAAAGGTCAACATAGGCACTCTAGCTGAGGGAAAAAATTGATTTGTATCAAAGGAATAAGCATGAAACTCAGAGCAGAGATAGATTAAGGTGGTCCATGTAATATTTAGATCATTTACTAGAACAACTCATGTCTATCTCAGAAAGGTATAGTTCAACAAGCCACATGATTATGGCTTTACAACATTTGATAGAAAACTAGATGGATCCAATTTTAGAAAAGACAGGTTTCAGCATGATGTCAGGATGTAAGCGATGCCAAATATTTAATCATAATAGAGCGAGGAAAGATCTGCAACAGTAATGACTTATGAAGCAATGCATATCATAATCATATAGAGTTTATTATCTTGATTAACAACAAACAGAGCTTCAGATTATGGATAATGGTTACATGACTTTAATAATTAATCATAAATTATGATTAAGAGATAGCAATGAATTGTACGGGTAAAATAAAGAATACCTAGAACTCGGAAAACAAATATAAATTCATTAGAAAATATAAACAAAAAATAGAGCCAAAGTGGTAAGAATGGCATCTCACAAGCAACAAGAAGTCTTGAAAATAGCAAAACCCCAATTCAAATGACCCATGAATGAACACATAGCCATAAATAAATAATACAATGTTATACAATGCCATCTGGGTTGAAAGAGTATGCATCCATAACCTTAAATGTCTAGATCTATACAATCTAATAGACAACCATGGCTAAGTTAAAACAAAGAAAACATAACTCAACTTGAACCTAATGGCAGTCAGTTGTTTCAGAAAAAACAATAATGCAAAAAAAGGCAAACAGGGAACCCAGTGGCCACCATTTCATTCAAAAATCTTATTTGGGTGAAATACAGTGAAAAAAATACTGATGCATACAAAACGAAGCTTCAAAATAAGAGCTACCTAGATGAGAAAATGACACCTAGATCTAGTAATATGAACCCCAATGAAAAATAAATACACAAATGGAAATGAAAAATTAGCTTGTACTTACCATAATAGCTCTAGTAACAGATCTTAAGATGAAGTTCTAGAAGAAATACCCCTGCCGAAGCAAATGGGGTTTCCAAACTTGAACCAAAACTTGGAATAAAACACATTTTAAAAGGAACAGGAAAGTGAAGGTAACTTTAGGACATAGAATTCAAAGGGGCTGAACAGTGGTAAGAGAAATCAAGAAAAGTAAAACCCAAATCTTCAGTACATTTTAAACTCTAACAATTTCATTATATGCCATGGTCATTTGAATCATCACTAGATTCTGTAAAAGATTTCAAATCAAGGCTTGATGACTTACTAGAAATGTCAAGTTCTTCAAAACCCTTGAGTCTTTGAGAGCATTGAATCTACAGAATGAATTTCCCAAATTCTGAATTTATTTCCATTCATCGAAAACACAAGAAAAATTTAGAAAAATGAAGTATCAGTGCATATAAGAGCCAAGAATACAAAAATTAAACATTACAGTGCTCGAACATCAAGAACTCACAATATTTTTGTTTACAGTGACTCAGAGAGTACAAAAAAATAATGCATGCCTAGAACCTTAGAAATGAAATTGAATCAAACTCGAATAGATGGATAATGGCCACCAAGTTGTCACAGTGAAGTTGAAAGGAGTAAAATGATAGTGACAATCTAGAGATACATTACAAAAGCATCACAGAGCCATTTTTTAGAGTTTTCAAGATCGAAATCAAAGAGAAATCACATCACAGAAAATTTTTGTCAGGGCTTTGCCTTAAAATTTCCAAATACGAATAAATTAAAATGATAGGGTTCGAGAATTTTTACTCACCCAACTAAACTCAATAAAACCCAACTCGCTAGGGGTAAAGAATCGACGACACTGATCAAACAAGGACATAGATCAATGGTGTACATGGAAAACCCCAGGTTAACAACAATTTCTAGAAGATTAACGGTGAAGATCAAGATGTACATGATCTACTGATGAATAGAAAAACCTATCAACTTTAACTCATATTCATTCAATTCAACCATAATTACAAAATAATCAATGATCACATATAGGGGTAAAAGATTGAACAGATCAAAATGCAAACCACTGTCCAATCTCAGATTTTAAATCAACTACTTAGATCATGAAGTATAGATATATATGGTACAAAACTCAACCATAGTTCATGAGGGTACATACAAGGTGAACACAGAGAAAAACTTAATTAGGGTTGAGTAATCAATCACCGAAAAAGCTAAGGGTCGAGCATCATGAGGATGGCATCCATGTCCCAAATAATAATCCTTACATTAACCTATCCAAGGTCTAAATCAAAACTATATTATATAGCGTAAAAATCTAAAGTGGAAGACTAATCAAATAATTGATATTTGAATAAAAACATTTTGTTCAATGATGATCAAAGAATGCCGAAAACCATTGTATTGCATGAAGGGCCCGAAGATTATCTTTTATAGCATCATGATTAATCAAAAGGTGACCAAGTTTTTATGGTCAAAAAAATATTTTCTAAGTGCCTAGGTCGAAGAGAGGGTAATACATTAGCTTAAAGTTTACAATATACCTTAAACTTTGTTAAGGTGATCCCGTACAAAGGGAGGAGTTTCTATTAATACACGTGCAAACATGGCCCCAAAAAAATAATAGCAAAGTGTCCACTCATCAAATGTGGTTAACACAAAGGGAGGTTTTGAAATTGAATAAATTATACTTGCAAAAGATAATTTTTTATGTAACCACAAGAAGACAATTATGTTTTAGCATCAGAACTTACAGGTGGTCCCCATAGAGGATAAATGCATGGGTGAATTATTTTTGAAAAGTATCGCAAATAAATAAATTATTTTACTCACACACAGAGATTTATTCTTGCATGTACATCCAAGGGGCAAGATTAAAGTTCTTAAATTTTCATAAGAAGTTGGTCAAGTTGCATATGTCACATCATCAACTAGAAGATAGAGATTGCATGCATTGGGAAAAACTTATTCATCAAGAAAATCTTATTATTATCTAAGTTATTCATCCATCCTTCTTAGAAATAAAACAGTCAACCACAGTTTGATTGATTTATATATTTGTAACCAAGGATATTAATGCCTCATTTTATTAGCATATTGATTTTTATTCCTTTATTTATTCATGATAAAATATAAAAATAGGATGTATGGGTGAGTAAAAATTTTATTCTATTTTTATGAAGGGTGGGATGAATAAACATGTTATATATTGTGTGCAATAGCAAAGCACAAAGAGGACTTTTTGGACATAGGAGCGCTGAAGCAGATTTTACCAGTTTTGCCCTTTGAATGAGAATTGATTTTTGCCTTTCCAATTATCTGCAGTGTTGTGTATACCTTATTATTTCTTTTCAATGTTGAATTCTCTGATTAATCACCTTACCTTGCTGAAAATTTAGTAATTTCTACATAATATTAGTGTGCATGTTTATCTTAACAATATTTTTTAGAATTATTCCCTCAAGGCCTCAAGTGTTTTTCCTTAATATTTTGCTGAAAACTATTGGTTTGTGTATCTAGAATCCATTCTCAAATATTTTTGCATGTAATAATTCAAAGCCCTCAACAAGTTTGGTGTATCACCCTAGTTTTAATTCATTTGCAGTCATCTTTTTACCCTCAAACCCCCAAAACATTAGTTTAGGATACATCCAAAAGGAACCGGCCATGAAACCGGAGACTCGCCTCGAAATAGGTATACCCACAGACCTGAGCTGTGTCCATTATATCTACGAAAGAGAGAGATCTAGATAAATCTTAGAAAACCTATAGCCATCTCTCTACGGGGTGCACTTTTGAGATATAATAGTTTTTGGCACGCCCGGTGCAACCATGAATCAAATATGTAAGCAAATTACAGCAGATTCACAATAAAGAAAAGTTTCTTTTGGAGCAACAAGCTGCAACAATTTATTCTAAATATTAAAATATTTATTTGGCTACCCTGTAAGGTTGATTTCAAACTAGTCTTGTAGCATGTTCCATGCCTAAAGTGACTACAAGATCATTGGTAAGAGGAATTCCTTCTGACTTTATTTCTTTACCTTTGAATTCTGTAAGAATAATAAGAGTTAGTACCACCCTACCTTATAATAGGCCTAGTTTTAACAACCTTCCTCCTAATCTTCCTTCACCACGTATTAATTTCTTTATTCAGATCCATGTTTTTCCAATGGCTATTCAGCCAACTAGGAATTTTTTGACCTTTATCAATGGCATCCCATTAGTAATTCTAGTTTATCATGATATCCCTAATGTTGCCATGAAAATTTTACTTTCATTCACTAGTGAAAATTAGGTTACACCTACAGAGCACATCAAAGATGTTGCAGCCCTATGTGCAGTCCATCATATAACACATGAAGATGTAGTCTTTAGACTTTTAGGTGCATCATTTAAAGGCAAGCATTACAATGGTATAGAATGTTAGAAATTGGAAGCATAAGAACTTGCGATGAGTTAGGTGAGAAATTTATGAAAAAATTTCAAGATCATTCTGATCATTTATCCCTCATAAAACAACTGTCTATAATTAAGAGAGATCCTCATGAATTTATGGTCAGTTTTAATATCCATTTTCCTAGAACTTGGGAAATAATTCCAACATGTTTCAAGCCTCAAGCTGACCATGCTTTTCTTTATTATCTTAGAGCCCTAAAAACTGATATTTCAAGTATGCTTCAATCTATGAGAGGATATACTCTCCTGACAATTTATGATATTAGTTTCCGAGCTGAAAAAAAACCTAATTCAAGTTGGTAAATTGGCACCAATGCCTTCAATGCCTCTTATAGTAGATTTGTCACCTATTCCATAGCCTATTACCATTATAGAGCCTACTATTTTAGCTCCTTCAGATGATGTATTTCAAGATTTTCAGACTATGGGTAATAAATTAACATCAATTGAAAACAAACTATCCCATCCTAGTAGGCCATATCAAGATCCTTATGAGTAAAACAAAAAAAATCAATAGAATAGGCAGCCATATCAGCAAAGTCAAAATTATAGATGGTAATATCAGCCAATGCAATTCGAACCAAAAGCTCCTAGTTCATATAGCGCTCTTGTTACATTTAATATGGTTTCATAAGAATATTTTCCACCTTGCAATCCATCTCATTCAGCTACCAATTTTCCAAATGCATTCCTGAATATAAGCCTTATTGCATAACCTCATTCTTAAGCATTATTCATTCATTAAATAAAGGGTGTAAAACAAGATGCTCATAGTCAGAAACCAATAGAATAGAATCAACCTTGTAATCAACCTCATTCAGCTGCCAACTACCCAAATGCATTCCTGAATATAAGCTTTGTTGCATAGCCTTAGTCTGAACCATTATACATGCCTCAAATGGAGGGTGGGTGGCAAGAAAATCATGTTCAAAAAGCACCTAAATAAAACTTTGTTAGTTTTAGTGAAGATGATTTTATTGCCATTACTACAAGGGTAGAAGCAAAGGCTCAGGAGAAAGAAAAACATAAAAATTGGTCTGTTCTGCCCACAGTCACTGATAAAACAACAACTACAGGCCAAAAATCAGCTAACCATTCTATTATTCCTCAGGAAACATCAGGTGTTTCAGCTGGTAAAGAACATAAAAAATGGTCACAACATGATCCAAGAAGATTGTTTATACCTCAAATATCAAGAGTAACTGAAGCAGAGTCAGTTTTCGCTAAAGCCTATGCTAAAATAGTAGAATCTATTTCCAAAATTGTTGGTTCTTTTAACATTATTGATGTAATGAAAAAGCATAATGTTAATATCTCGATGTGGGATGCTCTAAGTATTCTAGGACAACAAGAGCTTCTTTCTCATGAACTTGCTAACATGTAGATTTCTTCAAAATTGGTAGAAAATGATGTCCTGAAATTAGACATTGTCCTTGGAATAAAGGAACATGACCACATTCAAGAATTTTAATGGATGGTTAAAAAGTTTTTAAATGCTCATGACATCAAGAAGCCACCACCATTTTATTTATATATGATTATTGAACACCATTTAGTTCATAACTTCATGGTTGATAGTGGTGCAAATAGCACAGTTATGCAAAAATCAATTGCAAAAAAGTTGTGCCTCGAGTATGAGCCTATAAAGAAAATCATTTTGCAGCTAAACAGGACATCAACCAATAAATCTGGTATTATTAGAAACCGGGAAGTAACTTTACATGCTTGCCCCAATGTTACAATTCTACAAGATGTGAGTTTTGGATATTTACCTCCCTATTTTGCCTTACGTTTATCACAAGATTTTATAGAAAAAATAGGAGGTAATATTTCTTCGGATTGGTAATTTTTTTTCTTTACTACATGATATGGAACTAAGGTTACCATAAATTCATAACCTCTGACTAAGTTTCATATTAAGCCTCATGCTTCGAACGTTGCAGCAAATTACTCAATTTTAGATCAATATGATTTTGATGTTACAACTCATGTTTCCATACTAGATTGTGTTTCTAATCTATTCATGGAAGAAAATAATCGAGAAGAACATGCTTATGACCCTTCTAAGGAAGTATAAAAAGATTTTTTTAGTGTTTATTACTTACATGAAGAAAATGCACCAGTTCCGTTACTGTATAGGACAGAAGAACAAACATAAGCATTATGGAAGCTTCACTTTGATGGAGCTAAAAATAAAGAAGGACAAGGTTCAGGTTTAATGCTTACATCCCCTTTAAATGAAAGGTAGTTTTCAGCTTTAATTTTACATTTTTCTTGTACTTACAATGTAGCTGAATATGAAGCGTTAATTCATGGCTTGCAATGGGCTAGAAAGAGAGGTATCAATACTTTACAAATATTTGGTGATTTAGAATTACTTATTGATCAAGTATAAAACTTTAATGTGTGTAAGAATTCATTTCTGAAGTCTTACAAACATAGATTTTTAAACTTAATGGATGATTTTGATTCTATTAACATTCAATATGTCCCAAGAGCTGAACATAATAATAAGAGACTTGCAGTAGTTGGTGTTAGTTTTGATGTACTAGAATATATTGAAAACAACAAATTACAGCCACATATTACATTAATTATCATACCTTTAGTGCCTAACAATGAGAATTGGTAGGTTTTCAAAGATGATAAACAAATTTGCTGATTTTTGCTACAAGAAGCTAAATTTTCTGCAGTGACTCAGGAAAACCTATTACACTTCTATGGTGACCAAATTGTTTAGTTAAAAACAAACAAGTTATCTATAGGATTGGTCATTATAGAAAACATTTTCAGTTCTGATGATCAGTTAATAAAGGGCAAAGTAAATATTTCAACTCACATAGATAACTACAAAGAAATTTTTGTGGATGATGAAAAGAAGCTACTTATTGGAAAGGTATGTTCTTCAGTTGAAAAAAAGTCATTTATAAAATTATGCAAATAATTTAGAGATGCTTTTTATAGAAGTACCAATATCTTACAGGTTTTGATCCAATCTTAGCTCAACATACAATAGAGTTACAACCAAATTCCAAGCCACTTAGGTAGAAGCAAAGGCCCATAAATCTGAAAATTGAGCCATTGATGAGAAAAGAGTTATCCAAGTTAATCGAATCAATTATTACTTTTCTAGTTAATAATTCAAGTTTGGTAGCTAATCCTGTTCTTTTTCATAAAAAGAATGGATAAATTAGGCTACGTGTGGATTTCAGGGACCTTAGTAATGTTTCATTAAAAGATCATTATCTGCTGCCAAATATGGATCAGAGCTTGAGAATAGTTTTTGGTTTGGACAGATTATCTCTTTTAGATGGTTACAGTGGATACAATCAGATCCTTATGTGTGAGGAAGACAGATAAAAAATATCCTTTACCAATAAATGGGGCACTTATGCTTATAAAATAATTCCTTTCGGTCTTTCAAATGTCAGTGCAACGTTTCAACGTGCAATGGATATGGATTTTCATAGCTTGTTAAATAAATACATATTGGTTTATTTAGATGATGTCAGCATGTTTTCAAAAGATTTCGATGAACATCTAATACATTTAAGGTAGACATTTAAGCTTTGCAAATAGTTTGGAATATCCTTGAACCATAAAAATTCTATTTTTTTGGTTCATTAGGGTAAAGTGCTTGGTCATATTATCTCTAAATAAGGTTTAGCTATTGATCCTTTCAGAATTGAAGCTATTTCATAGTTTTCCTTATGTCATCATAAGAAAGCACTGCAAAGTATTCTCAAAAAAATTAACTTTGTTAGAAAATTTGTTTCATATTTTAAAACATTAGTTAAACCTTTGACAACTATGTTAAAGAATGAGAAGACTTTCTCTTGGACTAAAAAAGGGAGAAGAAGTTACGAAGCAATTTAAACAGCCATTTCACAAGCTCCTACTATTGCAAATCTAAATTTTTGATAAATATTTTACAATTTATACACTTGTGAGAGCTAGGGCTATTTCTGCTATTTTAACTCAGATTAATGAAGAAAATAATAAGAATCCCATTGTTTTCTTTGGACAGAGTCTACATGAATACGTGAAAAGGTACACATTTCTTAAAAAATAAGAACTTTCGGTAGTTAGAGGATTGAAAAATTTTAAGTACATGCTTTCCAATAACAAGATACACGTTTTAGTTTCCCATCCAAGTCTGAAAGCATTCTTGTTGAACAAAGAGCTGAATGAGAATAGAGAAGGTTGGATCAAAAAAGTTATGGAATATGATGTTGCTATTTGTGATGTGCAAATAGTTCAAGGTGAAGGTTTATGCGAACACCTGATTACTGATCTAGAAAAATAGTAGGCTTCAGAATCAGAAGATCTAAAATAACATGTTGAAGTTACGTATCAGTAGTCAAATACTTTGGTACAACCAAAAAATTAGCAACCCAAACTCAGTCAATAAGTTCAGAAATCAAGGTGGATGACTGATTTAGTTAACTATATCTATAGTATGGCACTTATCCGGAAGGTATGAACAACAACAAATGAAGTTATTTCAGGTTAAAAGTTGTACCTTATGTTTTCATTGATGGCATGTTATTTAATAGAGATATAAAAGGAATCTTACTGCGATGTGTTGATTATGATCAAATTCAGTAAATATTATCCGAATTTCATGAAGGACCTATAGGAGGTCACTTTTTAGCATGAACTATAGCTTTAAAAATTATGAAAGCTGGCTACTATTAGCCCAATATTTTTAAAGACTACTTGGAATGGGTCAAAAAGTGTAAGAAATGTGCTTTCTTTGTTGGAAAGGAACACTTAGCTGTGTAATTTCAATTTTAGTGGATAAACCATTCATGCAGTGGGATCTTGACTTTATTAGCGTGACAAATCCACCTTTGTCATAAGGACACAAGTGGATTTTAACTACTACAGATTAATTTACATGCTGAACAGAAGTAATAGCCTTAAAAGTGACCAATTAGACTTATATACTATCCTTTTATGAAGGTATAGTTTACAAATTTGGCATTCTAGCAACTATCATATTAGATAATGCCTTAGCATTTCTTGGTGCAAAGGTAACAGATTGGGCTATTAAGAACATAATTTATCTAAGTACATCATCTAATTATTACACACAAGGTAATGAGCTAGTTGAAAGTACTAATAAGAATATTATAAGGATCATCAGAATAACACTCAAATATAACCAAATACCTTGGCATCTAATGTTGAATTCAACACTTTAGGCTGACAGAGTTACTCCTAAAAGATCACTTGCTAATTCACTGTACAAGCTTGTTTATGGAAGAGAGGAAAGAATTCCCATCTCAGTTGAGTTTCATGCATTAGATTTGCTATATCAGATGGAATTACTTGAAAATGAACCATTGTAGGTTCGTTATGCAGATTTAATGGAGTTACATGAGCTAAGAGATCAAGCTCATCTAAACATGGAAAAGAATAAAAAATAGATGAAGAAAATTTTTGATAAGAAAGCTAAGGTTAGAGTCTTCAATGAAGGATACATTATGTTGAAATGGTATGTTGATCGTTCAAATCTAGGAAACCACAAATTTTTTGATACAATCTAGAGTGGTCCTTACATGATTTCAGCTTGCAAAGAACACAATACATTTAAGCTTTCAAGGTTGAATGGAGAAGAAATTCCCATTCCTATGAATGGTATGTTTCTTAAACATTGTTATTAAAAATCCTACAGTGTCTATTTAGATTAGGATTTCCCTTTTAATAATTTATTCGTGCACATTGCAATGTTTTTCAATTCAACAAGTGCATCCGTGCATGTGATCTGGTTTACCACATCCTTTTACAATTTTAGTTTGTTTTGGAAGGGTTGGACCTTCAAGAAGGCAATTTTAATTATATGATTTAACTCCATTCCCAATGGACAAGAGCAAGGCACTAGTCCACAAGCTAGCAGGAATCATTCCCCACAAGATCGCCAGAAATGTTGACAATTTTTACACTCGTACAATTTTTACGATGGATGGCATTAGTGAAGTGAACCTAACTAGGGGAATACATTTTTTAGCTGTAGTAATTGACTGTTACATGTAATTTATAGCTATGTGTGTTGTTATAAAATGTAAAAAACTACATTGTCTGCAATTCCATGTTGAGCTTCAACAAAATAATACAAAATCTCTAAGGAAAAATGTATTACTTTGATGAAGACCAAAAATACAGAATAGGTGGTGTGTTAACTTTTGCAAAATCAGACAGATTTGTAGATTAAAGTAATTGGGAGTTCATTATTAAAGTTGCAGATATTTTAAAGTACTTTCCTTCGTGATTAAATACATCCAATTATGTTATTGGGTTGTTTAGTTTGTTATCCAATCCATACATGAAACTAAAATGTAGAAAGAAGTACACAAATCCGTTCAAGAATTTAATGTTTTATTCATAAGGAATTTAAATGTTTCCTACACAAGCCATGGGATGTAACTCAAAAGAAATTCATAACTACTGAAGTAGAAGGTACAGATGCATGAAAAGAAAAGTAAATGAGTATGAAAAAATCCATCATTTCCTTGAGTTTCTATCTTCTCTGTTACTCGAATTCTAGTTGTAACATTAATTCATCTTGATCCTTGCTATCCACATTAGCATTGGACCTGAGAAATAGAAAATTTAAAGAATGTCAGTCATGAGCTCAAGGTTAATCCATATTCATGTACTATATTATTTTGTGCAAATGGATCTCCTGACATCATGAGGTATGAGTTACAAACTTAAGATACATCAGAGACATATAAAAATTTGAGAAGAGCATTACTCTACATAAACACATATGATTCTCACAATCATTTCAGAGAAGAAAGATGAAAGAAGAAAAACTATGGAACATGAGAGAGGCCAAAAATCCTAATTTTTTCTAACTAGTTTATCTAAATGTGCAGGTAAGAAGAAGGATGAATACATAAATATATAGTTGTACTAATCCACAAAAAAATGCAAGTTTAGTGTTGTAATTATCTAAATAAATGAAATGCATACAGAAAGTACAACCAATTACTTAAGATCATATTTGCAGCCACATTATCAGAAATGGAGTCTTGATAATTTATGCATGCAATAAAAGAGATGCATTTTAGATAATAAATTCAGAGTACAAGTGAAGAAAACAAACTCAAAGAGGTAAGTTACAATGGTGCCATCATGCAGAATTCTAAGGTGTAGACACATACTCCATAAAATTAAACAGATGATAAAGTACAGTTGAATGAGGAAGAGTTGCAGCAGGTTCTACAAGTACAAACTCTTCATAAAGGTACAATTTTCAAGGGAAAAGTTGCATAAGGTTTTAGACATGGAGTTTACAAGTATAGAAAAGGATTTGAGTTCATAATATGATGACCAGTTTTCAATTTTTGAACAGTTGTATGAGGGATGTAAGTCTATATGTAGATCAAAAGTACACTAGTGGCAACTGTAGACCCTCATTGTCCTGATACAGGATTGCAAAATTGAGTCAAAACTAAAAATCAATTGATACCTTTACGGTCACATGAGTACAAGTGCATCATTAGAAGCTTAAAGCTTAAGGAGAAATCTATACACTATAATGGTTTTGCACAAGCCGACCAAGTTATAAATAAACAAAGTACAACTACTTTTGAAATACAAGATAAAGCTAATGACTTAATTTTTGGAAAATATTGAAAGTATGAAGACAAAGTACAAGATTTCATTAAGAAGAAATATGTCAAGAAATGTTATAGTAATGCTATAGTACCAATGGAGCACAACTATGACTAGTAAAGTAGAGTTAATTTTCTGAATATCAGTCATCAATTTTATTCAGAAGTAAATAAAGTATTACAAATTTTTACTTGGCTTAAGTGGACTACATCTGTTATGACATAATTTTTAAGCTACAACTATAAGAATGGAACAAATCACCAAGATTTTAGGCATAATAATATATATTGATCAATTCTAAAAAAAGGAAGTGATACAAATCCATCATCCAATACAGAGTTCAGAGTAAGCCATCCTTAGGTACACATTTTATCAAAATCAAGCTAACTAACTCCAAGGAGAAGTAAGAGATGTTGGATTACAATGACATAGAACTTACAAGAAAATGATACACTAGTTTGCATCCTAATAATTATTTGACTACACCATCATAAAAAAATTTCAGGTATTGTGCATGAAGAATACAAATTCAATGGGCATGGGAAATAAAGTTGTCAAGAGAATAATGGTCAAGCCCCTCGAATATCTAGCAGCTGGGGCAAAAAGAGCTCAAATATCAAAGCACTAAGTTGAGACCATGAATCAATAAATGAAACGGGTTTCCAGATTTGGAAGCATAGTTATAGAGTAGGTGGTTTTATAATACTTTAAAGTACTATCAAGGAACAACTCCAAGAAGAATGTGAAAATAAGAGATGAAGGAGGCATATTTTATCAGACAAACCTATAGCCATCATGTGAAGATGTACATAATGATCATAGAATTACACATCCATGCAATATTACTTTGTTCATAGAGTTTCAGAGTATAATGATCTAAAATGCATCAGAATCAACATCCTAGAAAATATTAGTGTTGAAAGAGATTCGGGGCATAAATCGTATTGAATACCAAGATGCAGATGCAAAAGTGCATAAAGTTGTGTACATAATTTCATTTCAGGAAGAGAACAGTTACATGTTTTTCATCATGGTGAAATACAATTCTTACTTTCATCAACAAGTTATCCAAGATGGAGCTTCCTAAATATATAATTGTTTTCTTTAATGGTTCAACTACCTATTATGGAAAGTTCAAGATGGCATTGGAAAGGAACCACTATTTTACATAGGAAGAAGCATTAAATGATGCAAATATAATTAAGGTTATCATCAAAGAATTCTACTTTTAATGGAATAACAGATGTGTAGATCACAAATAAGTGCAAGAAGCCACACAATAATGGTGTAAAGCTTTGGTAGAAAACTAGAAGGCTCCACTTTTACAAAAGACAATTTTGGATATGTAGGATGTAAGGGATTCATAATTTTAATCTAAAAAGGTGTTCAGATCTACAAATTAATACCCAGAAGATGCAAACCCCAACTCAAGTTATGATAAACAACAAATAGAGCTTCAGATTATGGATAATGGTGACATGAATTTAATATTTACTCAAAAATTATAATATAGAGAAATCAATGAATTCTATGGGTAAAATAAAGAATACCCAGAAATCTAAAAAAAATAGAAATTCATTGGAAAATATAAATGAAAATCAGAGCCAAAGTTATAAGAATGACATCTCACACACAACAAGCACCGAAAAACAAAAAATCCCCATTCAAATGACCCACGAATGAACAAATAGCCACAAATAAATAATACAATTCTATACAATTCCATCTAGTTTGAAAGAGTATACATCCACAACCTTAAAATTCTAGATCTGTACAATCTCATATATGGCTATGGCTAAGTTAAAATGAAGCAAATATAACTCATCTCGAACATAATGGTAGTTGGTGGTTTTGGAAAAACCGATAATGCAAATAGAGGGGAAAAGGGAGCCCAGTAGCCACCATTTCATTCAAAACTCTTAGTTGGCTTAAATAGAGTGCAAAAAAAACTGATACATACATAATGAAGCTTTAAAATCAGATCTTCCTAGAAGATAAAATTACACCCAGATCTAGTAATATGAAGCCTAGTGTAAAATAGATACGCATATGGAAATGAAAGAGTAGTTTGTAATTACTAGAAAATCTCTAGTAACTGATCTTAAAATGAATGTGCAAAAGAAAATTCCCATGCCAAAGAAAATGGGGTTTCAAAACTAAAACCAAAAATTTAAATAGAACATATTTTCAAAGGAATGGACTAGTGAAGGTAACTTCAGGCATGCAAAATTCAAAAGGATTGAACAATGGTAAGAGAAATCGAGAAAAGTAAAACCCTAATCGTACATTTAAAACTCTAACGATTTCATTATATGCCATGTGTTAGTATCCAAATTGATTCTCCCTTAGAAATCTGAGCAACATCACAAATTTAGAAAGATAATGAGAGACAAACAGATCATATTATGAGTCTTTTTGTAGCTGGGAAGCTGATTTAGCTTGATCTTTGTCACTCAGGCATGGGAGAAATGGATAACAACTTCATTAGGATTTGATCTATCCTCACTACTTTAGGTTGTGTCTTTCAACTAGGGTGAGAGGACCTGTTCTGTAACCTTTGTTGGTGAAGGAGATCAAGAGATCCTTCTTTACATTTTTTTTAAAGAAAACCTTGAGAAAATATGATCAATACTACACAATCTAACTCTCACGAGTTGTCACACTAGAAGATGGAGATATTTCCTAAACAAGGTTCAAATTACAAAAGACATTAAAACATGCTTGCTTTTGTATATTTTGGTAGTAGAATTGGTTCATTTGTTGATACAGAGCACAAACATGGGTACTTCGGGTAGGATTGATGGTTATTTGAAATTTTATGTGGGGGATTAGCCAAGTTGAAGTTGATTTCACTAGATCTTTGAGACCCATTACAACAATTAGAAGACTCAACAACAGAAAGCTTCATAATAACCAAAATGTTCATTCAACTAGAAGGTGTGCATCAATGGAGCCCCATATTTACACAATTTCACACAATCTTTGAGAATTCAACATGAAGGCTTGAGCAAAAAACTCAATTAAACATTAAACACCCTTGGTTCCTCATGTCTAAGATACACTCAAATGCTTACAGACAATATTTATAAAAAAAAGATAGTAACGAGATTTTAAATTGTTTATTTCATTACAGGATGAAGGCTCTTCTCATAATAAAATTGTAAATTCCACTAAACTATCACGTGGATGAGATCTTGTGTGATTTGTAGGGATTTTAACACAAGATTGCAACAGAATCATCAAAACCATTTGAAAACATTTTGAAGTAAAAGCAGACACAATTTCTTCCAAGATCAACATAGATTAATTCAAGATCTATTAAATTTATCAGCAAGAGAAAGTTTCTTGAAAATTCTTATAGCTTTTCAATAGCTATAGAACTACAACCTTCTTAATGCGATCAAATCTAAAACACAAGAGATTAACAGGTTTCTCATATGGTATCGTAGGAAGATGGGATTTATTAAATTTTCTTGTAAGAATTAAACACCCCCTCCCTTTTTCAAGAGTATTCTCATTGCATTTATACAATGCGCATGCTAACGCATACCAAATTTTCCCCCCAAAAAGAAGAATATTCAAGGAATCCTTCACTTGTTACCAATTTGTCTCAAAAAGTGATTTTTAACAAATTTACACCCAAAAGGTGCCAGGTGGATAAATCATGAACTGGTCACATATTTCATACCCTCAACCATGATTGGGATGCCATATCATAATTTTTTACATTATTCTTCATCATTATTTCATTATGTCATGTAAGAAATCCCCTTTTTAATCATTTTCAGGTGGCTTTGTATAGCTGGGTCTGACAAGAAATCCTCTTCACCCTCAAGAATACACTTTGAGAAATGAGTGCCCTCTCATGGATGCCTACATTCCTTCCTCTCGGAAATGAGTGTCAATGCATGGATTATCCCACATTATTTATGCTGCGAGTTTGAGTCATCCAAGTGAAAAGAGGAGTCAGTAAAAACCTCCAAGTGTTTCCTTGGCACAAATGCAAAGGTTAAGTACAGAGGGAAGTTACTAAATAAGCGCGAGCCTTCCACATGCCCAGGGTCTGAGAAAGTATCTTTGGCTGTTGAAAATTCTAATTATGGGCAAGATACAGTGGAAACCTCTACGTGTCCCTTCAACGCTACTTGAAAAGTAAATTATAGGGGTAGGTACCCAAGCAGGAATATGCCCTCTGCATGTCCCAGGCCTTTGAAAGTTTCTTAAAATATTTAAGTATAGAGAGGATCCAGTGGAAGCCTCCATGTGTCTCCTTGGAACAACTACTAAGGTAGGACCTAGAGGCAGATCCTCAAATAAGTGTTGTCCCCCCACGTGTTCAATCTTTTAGTTGAAGAGGGCCTTAAAGTTTCAAAATTC
Source organism: Taxus chinensis (assembly GCA_019776745.2). Classification (NCBI taxonomy): domain Eukaryota; kingdom Viridiplantae; phylum Streptophyta; class Pinopsida; order Cupressales; family Taxaceae; genus Taxus; species Taxus chinensis. The sequence continues at coordinate 759,404,714 of CM034150.1, read as the reverse complement.
CTCGGTGACCTACCTCTCTATTTCTAACTTTTGATATGGTCCCCAATGGAGTTGTGGATTATTTTATAACTTTTCTTCCTCCTACATAAAGGGAAAAAACTTCTAATTTTTATGCCTTCCCTCTTGTAACATGAGAAAATTCCATGTGTCCTTCTTCAGGATCAAAGTAAGATGTTTTTCCTACCGCTTCATACTTTTTGAATAGCCAATGAGATGACTTCGGGGCGGTGGGCCAATTTGGTATTTTTTACAAAATGTGACAAATCGATAAATTTCACCAAAAAGACCTACCAACCTGCATCCAATAACAAAGGAACATTTTTTCACAGATGTTGGGACAAAAAATGACAGGGAAAACATGATTGTGGAAAAACAGAAGGAAGGAGGAAAACCTTAATTTGTGCCCAAATTATAGATTCTTTCCCATGGACAGAGGAACGGAAAACAATCTGGACTTAATGTGATCCTCAACCAAACGAAAATATTGAACATGGCAACCGAATGAAGGAAACAATTTTCACACATCATTAAAGGGAAATAGAGAAAACTTCAAACCATGTGTACTGAGACATTTTTTTAACAAATAGGTTGAGATTAAATTGAGCACCAACATTAGCTCTGACTCAGGGATGGGCACTCCCTACGAGTGCCACTAGGACAAAAGACCATGTGCCAAAAAATCCATTGGGCGATGGAATCAAAAACAAGCCGGCATAGGAGAAAGGTCATATGCCCCAAAACAAACTGAAAAACCAACAAAAAATGGTCACCAGGGACCAGGACAAACCAAAAAACAAAAACACGGAAACAAAGAAAAAACAAAAGACTATACACTGTACAATTGTGTGTGTCTTGATTATGAGAAATTAGTCAAGGAAGTGTTTCAAGTGTATTCCATTAATAGGTAACTCAAGAAATTCCCCATCTCATTCTTTTAAGAAAAAGGTGTGCTCTCTAATCCGAAGGTCAATAGAATAAGGGCCCATCCACAATATATCAAACTTTCCACGTTTTGCCTTATCCTCATGTCTACTATCTCATAGTAGTACCAGATCTCCCATACTAAAATCTCTCAGGTTCATCTTTTTATCAAATAGCTTCTTCAATTTATCCCTGAACTTCAAATATCTTTGGTGGGATTCTCTTCTCTTCTCATTCAATTCCACAATTTGATTTATACGAGAATCATAGGAATTGACCTCCTGGTCCTCTAATTGCTGGAAAATTTTGTAAGAAGATAATTACATATGCAGGGGAAGTAGGGCTTGAGTTCCATATACCAATTCAAATAGGATTTTTCTAGTAACCCTTTTAACAATGATTCTATTAGCCGAAACAACAAATTTCAATTGCTCACCCCACTTCCATTTATTTAACTCCAAGGTTCTCCTTATTATCTTCAATAGATTCTTATTACTTGATTTTTCTTGTACATTACCTTAGGGATTGTAATTGGAAGCATATACTACATTGATCCCATATTCATGACACGTGGCTACCAAAAGTTTAGCTAGAAATCTCATAGAATTGTCAGCAACTTTCTTGGTAGGTACTCCAAACTTGCAGATTATATGATTTAAAATGAACTCCATGACAATTTGGTGAGTTGCTTTCTTAGTGGGAATTGCCTCCACTCACTTGGTGAAGTAATCAATAGCCACTAATATACACTTGTGTTCTGCACTTGAAGAATCTGAAATCTCACCAATGAAGTCCATTCCCCGCTACTTCAATGGGGCTTCAATTGATACAAGCTGCAAAAGGAGGGAGCCTAAAGCTTTCAATCTTCCTAAAAAATGCTGACAAATCTCACACTTCCTTACAAGCAAAGTTGTGTCTTTAAAAATTTTTTGCCACCCGTAACTAACCCTTAATATTTTATGAGTTGTGACTCTTCCTACAAAATGCCCCCCAAAAACTCCTCCATGGAAATCATCAATTATTTTTGGGGCTTCATCTTCAGTGATACATCTCAAAATAACTCCATCAGGGTTCTTCCAAGATAACCCACAATCATTGATGACATATTTCTAGGAGGTTAACTTAAGTTATCTTCTTTTATTCTTACTTAAATAATCAGGGTACTGTAGATATTTTAGATAAAAAATAATATCCTTATACCATTTAGAATTTATCAAATTTTCAAGGATATTCAACCTTTCTTCTTCAACTTCATTTACCTTAATTATTTGTAGGTTTCTCTCTGCCATAAGCTTTTCTAGCCCCATACCTCTAACCAATTTTGTATTTTGGATATCCATGTCATATTCTTGCAACTTATTTACCCATCGGAATCTTTTGCTTCCAATTTCCATCTCTGATAGGATATCGTTAACCATGGTATGGGGAACATAAGAAATGAATTGAGAACTCAAAATATACGGCCTGAAGATTCTTGTGGATCTGACCAAAGAAATAACCTATTTTTCCATGATAGTATACTTCAGTTCTACTCCTTATAGTGCTCTACTAAAGAAATCAATTGGCCTTTCATCTCCTTCATCATCCTTTTGTAACAAGAAAGATGCAATGGTATTATCTGAAGCATAGGAAACCATTTGGAAATCCTTCTTATAATCAAGTGCTTCGAAAACGTGGGCATTCTTTAATGTCTCCTTAATCCTAGTAAAGGCTTGAATAGTTACTTCTTCCCATTTGATACTTTAATCCTTCTTCAACATATTAGTGATTGGGATAATCAATTTAGAAAAGTTAGAAATAAACCTCCTAATAAAATTTATCTTCCAAAAAAAGGATTTAATTCCCTTGTTGGTTCTTAGAATAGGAACTTTTCTAATGGCTTACACTCTCTCAAGATCAATCATGACTCCTTTTGACACAATGTGTCTGAGAAGATTTTCCTTTTTAACCCCAAAATGACATTTCTTAGGGTTCAATGAGATATGATATTCCCTGTATCTTATCAACATCTTTTCTAAATGTTGCATGTGATCACTTCTCTTTCCAGAGAAAACTATCACATCATCCTGATACACAACAATGAAGTCATTTATATATCCTAAGAATGCTACATCCATTGCTCTTTAAAAAGTAGCTCCATCATTCATCAGGCCAAATGACATCCTTACATACACATAAGTACCCCATGGGGTAGTGAAAGTAGTTTTGATTCTTTCTGATTGCTTCACAACTACCTGGTTATACCTAAAAAAATCATCCAAAGTAGATAACAATTATGAACCCGTAACTAACTTCAACATGTTATCCCCATTTAGCAAGGGATAGTTATCCTTGATTGATGCCTTATTTAAGTTTCTAAAGTCCACACAAAACCTTATCTCCCCATTCTTATTTCTAATAGGTACCAGGTTTTCTACCCATGAGGAGTACCTTGTAGGCTATATAATTCCTCCATCCCTTAACTTTTTCAATTCCTCTTGAATTTTTTAGGAAAGGAGGGGTTTAATTGGTCTTTGTCTTTTCTTGAATGGCTTATCATTAGCTTCCATGTGTATTTCATGTTGAAAAATGTCTTCCCTGTATGCTTTCAGTTGTGAATATGAGAAAGCCAAACAATCTTAGTACTTTTTTAACAATTGGACATATGACTAGTTTTCTTCTCTGTTCAAGTTACTTCCTAGCCATATTCTCCTAGATTTATCCTTTGTGCCCAAGTCATATTATTTAACATCTCTCGAGGATGATATGTGTCTGTTGACAATGCAGTCATTATTATCAAAATTCAATTAATAATGTTGATCCTTTGAAAACTCTATTCCTTATATTATATTACTTTTCTTGGGCAACTACTGCATTCATTAATAATTGTCTATCCTCTTATGAAGGAATTCCTCCATCATAATGTTTTATCATTAATACCCTTAAGTACTCAAAATCATTAGTAGGAAACTCAAAAGCTTGTACCATATCAATTTCAAAAGTATGAGTGGGAGGAAGAGGTAATACCTGGTGAATGTAATCCTAGAAATCAGCAGTAGTTCTGGCACTTATTAGTTAAGTTGAGATTTCTTCTTGCTATGAACTTGTAGAGAAATCCATCATGCATACATCATCATTTGTCTCATCATCATCAACTTCTTCAACTTATTTGTCTTCGTCACGTGGGGAATGGGGAAAGAAACATCTATTACACCACTCCATATCATGGACTTATTCCAGAGTAGCAACTCTGACATCTAAAGGATCAGGCACTAATTTGTTTTCCTGAGGATTGGGCTATCTATTTCCTAATCCCATGGGTGCTTTACCCCTGTCATCTGATCTATGATCACCTCTAGGATAATTTGTAAATATTTCTTGACCTTATGGCTTTTCCTGACCTTGGGAACTTTTTCAGATCCCCTTCTCTGCTCTGGCCAATTTATAGGACATTTCATTAACAACTATGGCCAATGTTCTTACAACCTCTTCTAGATCAACAAATTTTCTTGACTGAGGCTTCTCTGGGTTGATCACCTTGATACCTTCCCTCTTAGGAGGCTTACCAACTGCTTCAATATTTTTTTCAATTTGCAAATCCATGGTGAAGGCTTTCCTCAAAGTTGCTAGGTTTTTGTCCCTTAAATAATAGGCATCCTTTTTGTCAAAAGCATTAGAATATTTTATCAAACAAGAAACATCACTTGGACTATGGATTACAGGTATCCAATCCAAGGTCTTAGTGAATTGAGTATTGAATTCGTGAACAGATTCATTAAGATTTTTCTTAATATTTTCAAATTCAAACAAAAAAAACATGGGATCTATCTTATCCACATACTTTAATCTAGAGGTATTCTTCATTTATGTCCATGAGTCTATTGAGTTATCTCATAAAGACTTATACTAGTCACATACATCCTCCTTAAGAGTATGAATAAACAATTTTATATACATATCCTCAAATTCAATCTCAAAGTCTTCCATCATATTGACAAAAAGTTTTAAATGTTGATCACCAGTGATAACATTATTCACTTAAAATTGAGAAAGTCTATTCCTAACACCTTGTGGCACTACATTTGGATATCCATCCATACCTCTAAAATTTATAGGACCAAAAGTATTCACAACAAAATGAAGTCTGGGTGGGGGTTGGGCCATATTTTTTGAGGAGGTGATCTTAGAGGAGATACAAAATGATGAGGGACAAGGGGTCTTTAGAACACAAGAGTATAATTTTCAAAATGGATATTCTTTAAAGACTCTGTTTCATGGAAAAACCTATCAAATTTGGAAAACAAAGGGATAGACAGAGAAGCAAACTTATCAAACACAAATGAAGGCACCTCTCTAGTTGGAGAATTCATATCTATATGAAAATTACCTGATTCAGAATCACTTGAAGAAGAATGGTAATCCTTAACCAAAGTTTGATCAAATTTCAAAATTGATATCTCTTTTCTCAATTTTCGATCTACAACAACTTTCCAGACTCTTTTACCTTCTAAATTTTCTTTTCCAAACTCTAGAAACAAATTTCTAACAGTGTATTTAGTGAAGAAAGATCTTCTTCCCTCCACCTTTGCAAATATTAGTGACAGATTCACTTAAAATAGGTTAAGGCACTGGTATCTATCAAAAAATAAAACAACATAGAGTCACCACTAAGTATTTTAACCTTAGTTATGCAAATGCACTATAAATGATCTATCAAATGTCTGTAAATACCTAATTCGTGTAAAGCTTAAAAGATCTGACCTTCCTTTACCAATATTTATAAATATTGATGCAAATTTAGTTCAATAACCACTAGAAATTTGAAATATTACACAATGAACTTAAAACTTCACACAATTCTTACAAATATCAACACACGATGACGTTTAAACAACGTATTTACACTAATATCATGTAAGAAACATTACCAAGGCCAAATATAATTATTCCTTTGAAGATTCCCCACCAACGGCACCAAAATGGTGTTAGTATCCAAATTGATTCTCCATTAGAAAGATGAGCAACATCACAGATTTAGCAAGTCACTAAGAGATAGAAAGATCATATTATGAGTCATTTTGTAGCCGGGGAGTAGATTCACCTGGCTCTTTGTCACTCAAGCATGGAAGAAATGGATAACACCTTCATTAAGGATTTCATCTATCCTCACTACTTTAGGTTATGCCTTTCAACCAGGGTGAGAGGATTTGTTCTGTAACCTTTATTGGTGAAGGACATCAAGATATCCTTATTTTCATAATTTTTAAAGAAAACCTTGTGAAAATATGATCAATACACCACAATCTAACTCTCACGAGTTCTCACACTAGAAGATGGAGATATTTTCTAAACAAGGCTTAGGTTACAAAAGACATTGAAACATGCTTGCTTCTATATATTTTAGTAGTAGAATTGGTTCATTTATGGATACACAACACAAATAGGGGTACTTCGGGTAGGATTGATGGTTATTTGAAATTTTTTGTGGGGGATTAGACAAGACGAATTTGATTTCACTAGATCTTTGTGAACCTTTACAACAATTGGAAGACTTGAAAACAGAAAGCTTCATAATAGCAAAAATCTTTCTTCAACTAGAAGGTGTGCATTAATGGAGCCCCATATCTGCATGGATTCACACAATCTTTATCAATAAAATGATAGTAAAGTGATTTTAAATTGTTTATTTCATTACAGGATGAAGGCTCTTCTCATAATGAAAATTACAAATGCCACTAAACTATCATAAGGACAAGATCCTGTGTGATTTGGAGGGATTTTAACACAAGATTGCAACAGAAACATAAAAACCATTTGAAAACATTTTGAAATAAAAGTAGACACAATTTTTCCCAAGATCAACATAGATTAATTTGATATCTATTAGATTTATCAGCAGGGGAAAGTTTCTTGAAGAGTCTAAGAGCTTGTCAATGGTTGTACACTCACAACTGTCTTGACGTGATCAAATCTAAAACATGAGAGATTAACACATTTCTGAGATGGTCTCTCAGAAAGATGAGCTTTCTCAAATTTTATTATAGGAATTAAAACTTCCCTTCCTTTTGAAAGAGTATTCTCATTGCATTTAAAAAATTCACTTGCTCACTCATCCTTAATTTCCCCCCCTAAAAGAAGAATATTCGAGGAATCCGTTACTTATTTAAAAAAATTACACCCAAAAGCTGTCAGGTGGATAAATCATGAAATGATCACATTTATCAGACCCTTAACCTTTACTGGGATGCCATATCATAAGTTTTGATAGTATTCTTAATCATTATTTTATTCTGTTGTGTGAGAAATCCACTTTTTAATAATTTTCAGGTGGCTTTGTATAGTTGGGTCTGACAAGCAATCCTCTTCACCCTTGAGAATACACTTTGAGAAATGAGTTCCCTCGCATGGATGCCTGCATTTGTGCCTCTCAGAAATGAGTGTTCGTCCATGGATTATCCCACATTACTTGCACTGGGAGTCTGATTTGGCCAAGTGAAAAGAGGAGTTAGCGGAAACCTCCACGTGTTTCCTTTGTGTAACTATAAAGGTGAAGTACAGAGGCAAGTTCCTAAACAAGCGTGGGCCTTCCACATGCCTAGGGTTCAAGAAAGTTTCTTCGGTTATTTAAAATTCTAAGTATGGGCAGTATCTAGCGAAAACCTCCACATGTCCCTTTGGCACTACTTAAAAAGTAAAGACAGGTGTAGGTCCCCAAACAGGCACATTCCCTCCACATGTCCCCGGCCTTAGAAATTTCCTTGAAAAGTTTAAGTATAGAGAGGATCCGGTGAAAGCCTCCATGTGTCTCTTTGGTGTAACTGCTAAGGTAGGACCTAGAGCCAGATCCTCAAATGAGCGTCGGCCCTCCACGTGTCCAAGCTTTTAGTTAAAGCGGACCTTAAAGTTTCAAAATGCCTCGGTGACCCGCCTCTCTACTTCTAGCTTTTGATGTGGTCCCCAATGGAGTTTCAGATTATTCTATAACTTTTCTCCCTCGTAAAAAAATGGAAAAAACTTCAAAATGTTCCATCGACCCACCTTCCTACTTGTAACATGAAAAACTACAACGTGTCCTTCTTCAGGGTCAAATTAAGACTTTTTCCCTACCACTTCATACTTGTTGAATAGCCAATGAGATGCCATCGAAGCCATGGGGCCAATTCGGTATTTTTCACAAAATGTGGCAAAGTGAAAAATTTCACCAAAAGGACGCACCAACCACATCCAATAAGATAGGACCACGTTTCAACAGATGTTGGGACAAAAATTGCTAGGGAAAACATGACTATGGAAAAATAGAAGGAAGGGGAAAACCTCAAATTTAAGCCCAGATTATAGATTCTTTCTCATGGACATAGGAACAAAAAACAATATCTAGACTCAATGTGATCCTCAACTAAAGGAAAATACTGATCATGGAAACCAAATGAAGGAAACAGTTATCACGCATTAATACAAGGAAATAGAGAAAACTTCAAACCATATAGACTGAGATTTTCTTTTCACAAATGGGGCGAGATTAAACTGAGCACCAACACCATGAACATTCAAATCATCACAATTTTCTACAAAATATTTCAAAGTAAGGCTCGAAGACTTACTAGAAAGGTCAAATTATTCAAAACCCTTGTGTCGCAGAGAGCAGTGAATGTACAGAATGAGTTTTCCAAAATCTGAATTGATTTTCATTCATATAAAACATAATAAAAATGCAAAAAAATGAAGTAATTATGCATACAAGACCCAAGAATGTGAAACAAAACATTACAGTGCTAGAACATCAAGAACTCTCCATGTTTTCATTTACAGTGACTCAGAGAGCATAACGAAATAATGCATGCCTAGAACCTTAGAAATGAAACATAATCAAACTCGAATAGATGGATAATGGCCACCAAGTTCTCATAGTGAAGCTAAAAGGAGTAAACTGACAAGGAGAATCTAGAGATACGCTCACAAAGCATCACAGAGCCGTTTTACAGAGTTTTCGAGATCGAAATCATAGAGAAATGGCATCACAAAAATGTTTTGCCTTGGATTCACCCTAAAATTTCCAAATACAAATAAAATAAAATGGTAGGGTTCAAGTATTTTTACTCACCCAACTAACCTCAATAAAACCCAACTCACTAGGTGTGAAGAATCCATGACACAGATCAAACAAGGACATAGATCGATGGTGTAAAATGTAAACCCTAGGTTAATGATAGTTTCCAGAAGATTAAAGATTAAGATCAAGACATACAAAATCTAATGTTGAATAGTGAAACCGTCAACTTCACCTTAGATTCATTAAATTCAACCACAATTTCAATAAAATCAATGATCATAGATAGGGGTTACAAGATTGAACAGAACAAAATTCAAACCAATATCCAATCCCAGAGTTTAAATCAACTGCTCATATCACGAAGTATAGAGATCTACGATGAAAAACTCAACCATTGTTCATGAGGGTACATATGTGATGAACACAAAGAAAACCTTAATTAGGTTTGAGTAATCCATCAGCGAAAAAGCTAAGGGTCGAGCATCATGAGGATGGGGACCAAGTCCCAAATAATAATCATTACATTGACATGTCCATGGTCTAAATCAAAACTATAGTATATACCATGAAAATCCAAAGTGGAAGAATAATCAAATAATTGAAATTTGGTTAAAAAAATTTGGTGTAATGATGTTCAAAAAATTCTAACAACCATTGCATTGCATGAAGGGCCCAAATATTTTATTTTAGAGAATCATTATTCATCAAAAGTTTTCCAAGTGTGTATGGTCAAAAAAACAATTTCTAAGTGCCCAGGTCTGGGAGAGGGTAATACGTTATCTTAAGTTTTACAAGATAGCTTAAAATCTACTAAGATGATCCCATAAAAAGTGAGGAGTTTCTATTACCAAACATTCAAACATAGCCCCCCCAAAAAATATCAAAGTGAGCACTCATTACATGTGGTCCCCACTAAAGGAGGGTTTGAAAATTAATAAATTATACTTTCAAAAGATAATTTTATATGTAACCACAAGAAAACAAATAGGTTTCAGCATCAGAACTTGCAGGTGGTCCCCACAAAGGATGAACGCATAGCTGAATTGTTGTTGTAGAGTATTGCAAATAAATAAATTATTTTACTCACACACAAAGATTTATTTTTGCATGTACATCCAAGGGGCAAGATTAAAGTGTTAAATTTATCATAGCAAGTGGGTCAAGTTACAAATGTCGCATCATCAGCTAGAAGAAAAAGGTTGAATGCATTGGGGAAAACTTACTCATCAAGCAAAGCTTATTATTAGCTAAGTTATTCATCCAACCTTTTTAAAAATAGAACAATCAACTGCAGTTTGACTGAGTTATATTTTTGTAACAAAGGCTATTAATGCCTCATTGTATTAGCATGTTTATTTTTATTCCTTTATTTATTCATGATAAAGGATACAAATAGGATGGATGGAAAAGTACAAATTTTAGTTTATTTTTAGGAAGGGTGGGATGAAAAAAATTGCTATATATTATGTGCAATAGCAAAGCACAAAGGAGGAATTTTTTGACACAACAGTGCTGAAGAAATTTTTTCTAGTTTTTCCCTTTGAATGAGAATTGATTTATGAATTTCCAATTATCTCCAGTGTCATGTATACCTTATTATTTCTTGTGAATGTTTAATTCCCTGATTAATCATCTTACCTTGCTCCAAATTTAGTTATTTCTACATAATATTAGTGTGCATGTTTATCTTAACAGTATTATATAGAATTATTCCCTCAATACCTGAAGTGTTTTGCCTTAATATTCTACTAAAAACCATTGGTTTGTGTATCCAAAATCCATTCTCAAATATTTGTGCATGTACTCAGTCAAATCCCTCAATAATTTTGGTGTATCACCCCAATTTCAATTCATTTACAATCATCTTTTTACCCTCAAAACCCCAAAAAATTAGTTTAGGATACGTCAAAAAAGAACCGACCTTGATACCAATGACTCACCTCAAGATAGGTATACCCACAAACCTGAGGTGTTTCCATTGTATATATGAAAGAGAGAGATCTAGAGAAAGGTTAGAACACCTACAGTCATCTCTCTATAGGGTGAACGTTTGAGAGATAACAGTAGGGAGGTATAGCAATGGAATTGTGATATCTATTGTTGTATGGGAACTCAACTATATGTATATAATCTTCCCACTTCTTTTGTTGGTCCATCACATACATCCTCAACATGTCCTCTCTTACCTAATTAACCCTGTTTGCCTCTCCATCTATCTTTGGATGATATGCTTAGCTTAAATTTATATGTGTAACCAGAGTGGTCTGAAAGGAATTCCAAAAAACTTATGTGTAAATGGTATAGCTGTAATTGATGATGTTCTTCTGAATCTCAAGCAATCTAACAATTTCTTCTATAAATTTTTTGGTGATGGCCTATGAATTATAGGTGACCTTTATTGGTGAGAAATGCGTAACCTTGGTCAACTTATCCATAGTGACCATAATGGCATCATGATGATAAGAAGATATATGGATTCCAACTATGAAATCCATTGAGATCACATCCCATTTCTGCTAGGGAATATCATGAGGTTGTAAAATTCCTGTGGGATGAGAATCCTCTTCCATGACCCTCTGACACTCAAGGAAATGTGCAAAAAAATATTCCATGTCCCCTCAAAGATATGGATAATAATATAACTACCACATATCAGAGGGAAGTTTATTCACTCCTCAATGTACTGCACATGGGGCTTGATGAACCTTTGTAAGGATGAAGCTATGTAGATCACTATAATTAGGCACATAGATGCGCCTATGAAACCAAATCAAACCATCTACCTCTAAAATGAACCCTAAATATCTTCCCTCTAAAGATCCCTGTGACTCAAACATATGTCTATCACCCTCATAAAACTTGTCCGCTGGAAGATCCTAAAGAATATTGCCTCTCAAGTCAAGAATAACCTGTCTCTTAGAGGGATCTACTAAGATACCCTCAGCTAATATTATGTGACCCACATAATGAATATTTATCTGAAAGAAATTTCATTTTTCCAAGTTCCTAAACAAATTCTTCGCTCTCAAAACCTATAGTACATGTCTTAAACGCTCCTTGTGTTCCTCCTCGAAATGAGAATATATCAATATATCATCTAAGAATACTAAGACAAATCGGTAAAGAAATGTCCTTAATAATCCATTCATGAGGCTCATGAATACAACTGGGGTTTTGGTGAGACCAAAGGGATAACCATGAAATCCTAATGCCCATAGCATGTGTAAAAATATGTCTTATGAGTATCTACATCTGATATGCGCAACTTATGATATCCTGACTTGAGATCAATATTTAAAATCAATCTCACTCCTTGCATATGATTAAACAAGTCATCAATCCTAGGGAGTGCATAATGGTTCTTTATTGTGAATTTGTTGAGTTGTTTGAAGTCTACACAAAGTCTGAGAGAATTTTCCTTATTCTTCATAAATATGATTTGTGCTCCCAAAGGATATACACTAGGGTGAATGAGACCCTTCTCCAACAACTCCTATAACTATATCTTGAGCTCATAAAGCTCTGGATTCATCATCTGATAGGGTTCCCTAGAAATTCGTCTTGATCATGGCACTAAATCAATGGTGAAATCCACCTCTATATGGGGTGATAATCCTAGAAGCTCTCCATGAATCACTATTATCCAAAATTTTCCCCTCAAGGTAATTTTGATAACATACATCAAATTCTTCAGTCTCGAGCAAGTATAATTTATTTGAGGCCTGAAATCATGATTTGGAGGTCCCTTTGGCTTCTCTCTAACCCCCCCATCTAAGGAAAAAATCCAACAAGTTTTCAAAATTTTGAAAAAATGAAGTCGCATGCTTGTTTTAAGGCATTACGGGTCTAGAGGCTACGGATTAAACCAGTGTGGATCGTACTAAGGTTTGTCATACCAAGTTTGAAACTGAAATACAAAGGAATCAGATAAATTTTATTTATGTGTCATAGACCGCAAAAGTTCAACAAGGACACACAGGGCATGCATTGCTGAAATCGCCACAGGTAAAGAAAATCTGAAAAAGCGGAACTTTTGGTCCCAGGAAGTTCGTGGAATAGTTGGGATGAAAATATGCATATGATGTGAAAATATGATTTTCCCGTAGGTCAGTGCATTGCGGGTGGCACGGAGAAATGTGTCTGGGATAGTCGGGACAAAAGTACATGTGGGATGCGCAAAGGCGAGAAAACCACAAAAGGAACCATACGTTGCGGTGCATGCAGAGATCAACGAACCTCACAACCCAATCAACAGTGGATGTGTAGGGATAAGGAAAATCAAATCAAGTGATGTGGATGAAATTTTTTGGGACAGCCATCACACGTGGACCCAATTTTTCCGAAATAGCCGGAATGAAGAGAAAAGTCAATGTTTGACCTCCCAAACTTCAAACGGCCGTAAATTTTGACTCTGAGCTCTGATTTTCATAAAATTGGAATTTTTGGAATGATTTTGATGAGGGTAAATATATTAAAATAAAATAAACATGTTCAACTTCAGTGAATTAATGTTCATTTCTGTCAAATCACAAAAAATGCCTGGCAGAACCAAAAAAGCTGCCCAAACTCAGAAGGTCATAACTTTTCCAATTCTCAACGAAATCACACGAAATTGGTATTGTTGGAATTTTGGCTCAAATCCCAATGCATAGAAATCAATAAATTTGGGATTTTATGAGAAATAGATAGATATTTTTCTTAAAACGTGGCCAAATTCATGAAAATGTTTTATCTGGTAGTTAGGAGTGCAATTAAGAGGCATGGCCATCATTCTTTCTCTACTGCAGCACCTAGGATAGTGTGGGGATCCTTTTGAAAGTAACATAAAATAATTTTACTAAATTTAATGGCTCTTACAAGTGGTTAAAGGATATATTTCAGGATTTCCATTTTCCCATTCTCTCTCTCTTCTATTTTTCTATAAATTGTAGTGTTAAGATCATTGTAAAAGAGGTAGTTTTTGTTGTAGAAATGCTCTATCAAAATTACTTTATGAAGCTAATGTGCTGTAGGACCTTGTACTAAAATTATTGCATGTTGATCTAGGCCCTTATCTTGTAATACTTTGAACTTTCATAGCATGAAGTAATAAAATACTAGTTTTTTGGTGCATCTTCCCCTGTTGTGTTTGTTTGCACTCTTCTTACCCTTTCAACCTTCAATACAAGAATAGTGTGTCTATTTTTATGCTCTTGCAAGGACTCATTATTATTGTGCATGTATGAAATATCATTGTGAATGCATTTTCCAGATTGTGGAGAACTATTATCACCCCTTTTAGTATGGATTTTACTTTTATTTTTCACACACTGGAAGACTACTCTCAGACCCCTCCTTTTTTTGTGTATCACAGATTAAGTGTAGGATTTCATCTTCATGCATTCTCTCTCCCTGGTCCCTTGGAAATTTAGATTAGGAAAGATAGTTTTTCTTGCATTACAGTAGATTGTGATAGGTATTTTAGGAGCAAGAACTAGCTTTCTCTGGAGGTCTATCTCAAGTAGAAAGTCCCACAACTTGGAGATAGTACCCATGTTATCCAATCACACTATGAGCTCAATTATATGCACTCATGTAAACATTAGGGTGTTGTGATTTGGTGATAATAAACACATCTGCATACTCCCTCAAAACTACATGGTCATCTACAAGTGAATGTTCCGGACTGGTCTCTGATTGATCATTGATGGTGATAGAAAATAATTAACAAACTTTACGCATGCTCCATTTGATTTGTTTAGCTAAGATCATAAAAAAAGAGATAGGCCTATGCATCCCTAAAATAAGAAGTTCTCTCCCAAGATCATCCTGACAAGTTAAATGACCTTATTCCTACAATCCACCTTGGTCTGATGGGTCTTGAACCAATCCATACCTAAAACAACGTAATATTATCCTATAGGTATAACTCAGAGGTCAAGTGTAGTGGAGAAGAATCCTAATTCAAGTAAGTAACTCTCCAAATACGATTCCATGACAAGTTTGGCCCTAGAGACCAACTCAAGATCCAAATTGTCTGAGTGCCTAGCCACCACTAGCACACACTGGTCCACTACAAAAGGAGATATAAAATAATCTTAAGCACCTTAATCAAATAGTACTGAGATAGAAATACCCCGGATAGTACCTGTCGTATCAATAATTGTGGCTTGATGCTCAACCTGGTGGTTTTCAACCACTGCATATACATGATGGGCCTTTACCCCTCTAAAATGGGGTCTCTCTTATACTTTGGTGAGCTGATCCTATTGTCCAAAACCTAACATATTGTTGTGCATGAGTTGGCTGTACCTAATGAGTACCTTGTCTTGTATCCTTAGCTCCACCAAAACCTCCTCTAGCTCCACCTATATGTAATATCTAAGTCTTTCTAGCCGTCTACTACTGGTGCCCTAATGTTATTCTTTTTATGTGGATGTTGTGGAGCCCTTGATACTGCTGGCAGAGGATAGAATCCTCGTATAGGGTGTGATGCTGTACCCCATGACCTCTAACTCTGAAATTCCTACATCTTCTCTTATAATTTGCTCTTGTTCCTATCTCATTGTTGGTGTGCCTTGGTTTTGTTCTACTCAGCTAGGTAGGCCTTCTCAATGACCTTCTCAATTGTAAGAGGAGATAACATCCAAACTGTTCATGTTATATCTATATCCAGGCCCCAAATAAACCTATTAACTTGTAATTTTTTGTCTTGTAGATAGTCCACATACTACAAAAGATCAAGGAACATGCTCTGATACTATGTCATTGTGTCAATTTACCTGTCCTAAGTCATGAATTTCATCAATCCTCTTCTGTATGAAATGCTCTTACATATAATGAGCCCTAAAGAATTCCTTGACCAAATCCTAGGTCATTATATCTTGAGTCAAATGGAGCTTCTGCTCCTCATTCCTCCACCAAAAATTTGTTGTCACTCAGAGAAGGTGTATGTCAAACTTGGATTTAACATTGATCTTGTAAGAGTGCAAGCCAAAGCATCTATCAAGGCTGATGAGCCATGATTCGGCTTGAAATCCATCTGTAGTTCTGGTGTAAGTAGGTGGCTATAAACAAATAAGGTGTCTAATCATAGTGCCCATGTCACAATCCTAGCACTTCAAACCAACATGTGAATGGGTTCGTCTATCCCCAAATGGTCCCTCAAGATTACGTGAATGGCTACAACGAAGCAAGGCCACACTCTTGGGGTGAATGGAAAGGCTACATGACCTATCCTGCCTCACGGTATCATCCTCTTGTGGTTCTAAGTGTGCATCCTTGCTTATCAGTTCCTTGCCTTCTGAATGTATATCCTCCTCTCTCATCTCCTGCGGTAGTGGAAGGCACTACTGCACAACACCTATTAATTGTTAATGGGCCTCTAAAATATGAGTTCCAAACTCAGGTACCTATGGCTCAAGCGTAGGTGATCCACATCCCAAGTCCCTAACAGATCAATGTCTCATGGGTACCATCATGTGTACGAAGTAATAAAATGGATTATTAATTTGTAAAAGGTTGCGGAAATGTTTTAGTTATTTTCGCTAATGTTATTAAAACATTATTAACTAATTAATCATTTACCCAGAGCGTATGTGCATGTGAACCATCACTTTGATACCAAATGTAATGCCCCACCTTGGGACATAGGAAACCACACCAAAAAGGTGAATAAAAATTGGGGTAGATTATTATTTTTAAAGTACAAAAAAACTATTACTATACTTTTCCAATCCCCATTAATAATTATTTTATTTTTATTCAATTTACCCAATCAATTAACTACTTGTCTAGTTTCCAGCTTAATTATTTATTTCTTAATATGGTTACCCTAATAACCATTTTCTAGGGTCACAATTGAAATACTACACCCCCATTTAATTTAACTAACCCCTACACACCCTTCTTTTATTTTATTGGTTATTCCCACAAAATCCCATGACTTAAAAGTAGTGTAGGATTTAATGTGGATCCTATGATCAATCTAATCTTAGCCCTTGATTTCAAATTTTCTTTAAAGTTTCGATAATCCATCTTTATCTTTTCTTTCCCTTTATTTTATTCTTCTCATTTGTTTCATTTTGTTTGTACGTTGTGCAGGTTAAGGAGGAGCCATGGAGTTTTGGATTCAAGGATCTTTTTTATGAATAATCTTATTATTATTATTATTATTATTATGTTTCCTTAAAAAATATCTTTTCTAGTTTGGTATATTACATACCCATTTTTGGATAAGTAAAATTGTCCCATCTATATATAATCAATAATATAAATACCGTATTAAACGAACCTGAAGAAGAAAATCCGTAGTGGTTTGTTTGTTAAGGCGACAGACTATGGGATTAGATGAAAATGGAGTGGAAGTGGTGGAAGTCATTAGGGATGGTTTCAATGGAAGAGAGGGAGGGTTCTACATCGAGATGTGGGTGCAAGGGTATGTAAAGGGGTGTGGGGTGTGTGGGAGTAGGGGATTTGGAGAGTGGTGCGTGGGGAGTGGGTTTCTGAATGGAGGATGGAGGGATGGGATTAGGGTTGAGTGCAGGTTGGGGAGGGCTCAGCCCCTCCCCATTTCCTTTGTTATTTTGTTTTGAAACATATGAAACTTCACCAAAACATTTCAATTATAACATTTTTTTGTTTTTTTAAAAACTTGTTAATATATATTATATTATATATATAATATAATATACATTAATAAATTATAGTGTAATATATTACTATATTTATATATTAATTAATATATAATCATATATGAATATAATATATGAATATTATATAATATAACTATATTAAATATGTTTTTAAAATATTTGTATTATGTACAATGTTAAAAATTATTTCAAGTTGTGAAATAATAGTTTTTGCTTTGTTATTGTTTTGAAGTATGAAACTGAATAAAAAAATTAATACATCTATATTAGAATTATTTGCTTATTGATGTGATTAAAAGGAATGTAGCCAAGTATTTCGAATAGAAGAGAGGGTTTTAGAATATGCTTAAAAGTTAGTGAGGAATAAAACATATTCACATTGATTTCCTAATGAGATCAATTCATTAAGTTTGACATGGAGAGGAAGCAAAAATTATTTCGTTCCATTCAAGAATGTTACAAAAATTTACAAGAAAGAGATATATTGCAAGAAAGATAATATTTCCATTCAATGATAATCATCGAGCTCCATATTACAGTAACTTTCATTTTAAATTCAATACTGAATAAAAACTGCATATTTCTAAAAGAGGGAGATCTAACAACTAATAAATCACATTTTATTTTAGTGTTATTAACATCACATTTACATTTTTTTTGTGGAAAACATATTTCCAATAAACAAAGTTTCTTTTCAAAATGGAGTTCCAACAATTTCATATTAAAGGAATCATCTATTTTACAATATTTATTTTCCAGGGAGCTTAAGCTCAAAAAACCTCAAGGAACCACATTACAAGGCTTCTTTACAAGATTGAAATAGGATGCGCAAACTAATTCAACACTAGTTTACAAGTAATCCCAAATCACAAAATAGAAATTTTACAAGACATGGAAACTTCCCAAATAGCCATATCCATGAGATTACAATGAGAGTAGTGTTCACAAAAATTGGAGAAAACAATGAGAAGCCATGATGTCAATAATTTCCAACCATATTCCAAACTCGAGCTCCAACTTTGAGTGCCTTACACAAAAACCAACACCATGATAACAAGGCTTGTTTTACCACCCAACCTATAGGCATCATTACATGCCTTTCCAAAAGTCAGAAGACATGTTAGCCTCCCCCAAGCCCATGGTTGACAGAGCTAGCTTCCAGAAATGTGCACAAGATTTAGGGAAACAACTAAAAAACACATTCACATACAAGACAAAACCATACATTAAATAAGAAAACAACATTTATCAACAAAAGAAAGGAGAAAACCATATTCATTCTCAACAACAGGGAAGAATAGATGAGACATCCAAAATGCCAAAGAGTGTGGTCCAACAATAGGATGCACACTTAAAATATTCATCACAAAACCTCCTTATCCCTCCAAGACAACAATCCCTCCTTATTGCTCCACCCATTTTCCTAAAATTCTCCTTGGGAAGATTTTCAAACCCATTGGGTTACCTCTCCAAGTATGGGGAAGGGGGTGAAAACCATATGAATTACCTTCCCCACCTCAAACCATATGAGGATAAATAAAAATAAAGTATATGTCTTACCCATCAAGACATGAGGTTTAAGAGGGAAAACCCCTCCCTCTTCCTAATAAAACTCTAAAATCCATCATGTCATATGATGGATGGTTAAAAGAACAAATAACATACCCAAAGCAACATATAACACATGAAATACAACACATAATTCAACTATAAACAAATCTAATATATAACATTCCATATAACATAAAATTATATCAAATATCCTACCTCCACAAGCTCTCAAAATCTCTAATCTTTTCCCAATTCCTTGTCCAAGAAAACTCTAGATCCAAAGCCCTCCAAGAACCAAGTAAAAGACAAAAAAACATTCTCTTTCTCCCCCATGAGGGAGTATTTGAAGAAAAAAAAAATTCCTCACAAATGAGGGGGTGACATGTGTCACCCCTCTCTTCCCTCCAAGTCAAATTTTCCCAAAACAAAAAGAAGAAAAGATAAACTCACATTTAAACATCCTTCTTCAAAATTTCTGAAAAAGAAAATGAGACAAGTTTGTGAAAAATTTTACAACACACACAATCCAATCCATCTTACATGGATGGTGACAAACAAGAGGCTAAATGGGAGGGAAACTCCCTTTATGCCTTGAAATTAAGCCCCCCTGCCTAATAGGTTGCGTCCAAGGGCTTATTTTCATGTGAAGTGAACTCCAAAAACTAAAAGGGGTCACTTAAAATGCCATAAGCATCCCAATTTCTTGTTTTCCACATTTGGGAACAAGTGTAGAGGATGTGGGGCCACTCAAGGGTGCACATGTGACCCCAATCATCTCTAATTAACAAAAACTTACCCAAATATGAAACTTAATGCATACAATCCACAAATCAATACTTTTTATAATAAAACATGGAAACCATGATAAAACTTAGCATTACATCGATGAAAGGTCACTACCAAACAACCAATTCTCCACTAACATCTATAGTCAAAAAGCAATATGATCCTAACACAATCCAAAATCCCATAATTAAACACTTATACTCCGACAAGGATCAAGCTCTTACCAGATCGTAAGCGAATCACCACCACCGCTAATAGACTACCAACTAGAACGCACAACACAACGAAATTTCTATCTAGCAAGGTTGAGAAATGAAAATTCACTCTAAGATCATAGACACACTCAAGGTTCCGTGCATCCAAAACTGTGGCATAACTTTAAGAACTAAGAAGACATTCAAGAAATCAAGGGTGTTACGCCATATGATGAAATGTCACAATACAAGTAGCATAGAACTAGCTCATCATCATGCAAGAAGGAACCACATAATGTTTAGCTAAATAGCCAACACATAATGAGCTTCAAGTCACCAATTAAAATAAAATCCAAGAAATTTCTACAATCAAGGAAAGTGTCTAAGTAGCCACATTACAAAGTTTGAAAATTCTCACAAAAAATATAAATAACTAAAAGATCCTCAGAGCATCTCAATCTAATCATAAAATAAGATTTTGTTCCTTGATAAAATAACACAAGATTACAAATGTAAAATATAAAAGTTAACATCACATTCACTCTGCAGCCCTTCATGGCCACCAATAGGGGTACTCTACCTCAAGGTCAGTTCCAAGGACACATACGTAGGATTGGGTCCAAACAACACCTAGACTTAATGTCCACTCTCCCATACGGGTAACAAAATGAAAAACTAACAACCAGACCAACTTTCCTAACTAATGAAGGAAGGAAGCTCTAAGAAGCTTCTAATTAACTCTTCCCGACTCTAGCACACAACCACTATTGTCTAACAAAAATATTCACACCATACAATTTTTCATTCTAACCACTCCAATAAGGAAGGGTCTTAAAAGGGCTTAATGCGTCATACGATTAAATCAAGATTTAGGCCCTGTAAAACAACACATTTTCAAAGGATAACCAAGTTTCCACTATACTAGAAGTTCACAAAAATTAATTTAGTTTGACATTCTTAGCTACCCGGGTTCAGAAAAAATGCCACTGAGTGAGTACAACAATTCAAACAACTTATTAGTTTATTAATATTTTAAATTTGGTAGTTAAATGAAAAAAGTAAAGTAATATTTCTTCTTAGACATTTTTTTTAAATTTTCAAACAAGTTTGTTTTCTTAGATACAAAAGTGTGCTAGGTTTACAGTTCATGTCTCAAGTTTTCTAGTGTTCCCAATGGTCCAAGCTTTTGAACCACAATTCTGATACCAAGTGTAACGCTAACTAAAAACAACCCACTTGAGACCCAAGAAACAACCTGGGATTAGTTAGGAAAAATTATGGAATAATTTTTTTTGTTTAAAAGAGTCTACTACCAGGTTACAAGGCAACAACTTTCACTAACAACTTCCAGAACAATTCTAATCGACTAGAATATAATTTTCTTTTATTTATAATTATCAAAGTCACAAAGTCCAAAATTTAGGATTAGAAGGTTCAACTAGGTTCTGAGGGTAATTCCTCACCATACCCACTTTCTAACAGGCTTAAAGATTCAACTTTATTTTTATCACACTTAATGCATTCAAAAATTTCCTAAATTACTCCCATTGGATTGGAAATTTCCTCACCTTTCTATAGATATAAAGAAGTCCTCCTAAATCCTCATAAAACTCAAGATATGGGCCGATGGACCTTTGGAGGAAAATTTTCACAAGGGTGAGCCAACGGGCCTAGGGGAGAAAATTTTCCCTTGTGTGGGTAGGTGGAGTGGGGAAGAGTTTTTGTGTTTTTCCTCTTTTCGGGGAAAAAGGGCAATTTTCCTCTACGTGCCCATGGGCCCGAAGAGGACACATGTCGTCTTGACAAAGATTTGGTGGAAAGTCAGGTCGTCGAGGAGATTTAAGGCATTAAGCCTTTTGGATTTGCAAATGCAAGGGGAAAAAATTCCCGCCTGCCTCTGCCTATCCTAGATGACGCCACATGTCATCACCTTGTTGGTTGCAGGCCGACAGGGAGGTAGAAGAAACTAAGAAAAATTTCATAAGATTTTTTTTTAAAGTGCTAAGGTTCAAAAAGGTTCCACACCCCCACCATTTCCTCATGAGGCCATGTGGCAATTTCTAATTAGCTATGGGATGGCAGAGCGATGGGGAAAAGGTCAAAATTTTTCCCAAAAAAATTCTAAAAGCGCTAAGTTAAAAAGGGGATTTGCTAATCTGCTAACACCTCATGGTGCCATGTGGCAACCTCTGATTGGCTACTGGCTAGAAAGGAAGTAGATGGTTAAACTTTTGAAAATTTTCCCAAAAATTTTCCTAAGTCCTAAGGGAAAAATTCAGGCCGCAGGCCCGCCAAGGAAAATTTTCCCAAAATTTTCCACCAAGTGAAGAAAACTTCAGAAGGCCATAACTTTTGATAGAGAGCTTAGTTTTGGGAAAACGAGGACTTTCTGGAAAGATCTTGCAAGCCCTCTTTGTACTAGAATCATTAATTTTAATATTTTGATAAAGTTTAAGGGGCATCAATTTTAAGAAAATGACCTACATGATTTTAAAAGCAAACTGGTAAATTTTAACTTATAAATATTGTTCAATTTTTTCATTCTTTCTCCTTTAACATGTCAAATGAACATGGAGGATTGTTCTAAATATAATTTTAGTATTTATAGGAAGGTAATTTTTCTTGATTGATTTCCAATTCGAATTTTTAGAACTTAAGACAAAAAAATAACTGTGAAAGGTTTAGGCCCAATTTTGTAATGTTTGAAGGATTTTTCCTTAAGTGTTTTAGTCTAATTGAGTTCATTTATATCATGACAGGTTATATTTCAAAGTTTCAATTCTTATTTATTGTTTACAGGTTCGAATTGTGCATTTTAGACGAAGTATTTTCCATTTTAAAATTCAAGACATAGGGTCAATTTCTAAAGGATTTGTTTATCATTTTTCATCTTCCAAATATGGAAATTCATTTCTATTCTAGTCTAATACATTTATTTGATTTAAAAAAACCATTTATTATCTAAAATAGAAAGTCTGATTTCCAATTTCACACATTTCTAAAAGACAAAGCATACTATATTTTTCTCACACACATTTCTTCCTTTCAAATAGAGATTCCAATACACTTAAATGATCATATTTAATACTACAATGTAATTCGAGAAAAAGCATTACATTCATTTTTTGGTTCCAACAGACAACTTTACAACTTATTTCTTTTATTCCTTCCAAAAATCATTTATTGACACAGGAAAGAATAATACATTTTCTTTTCACTTGTTACACATTTCAACTTTCAAAACAGGGACTTCCTAGTACATGATAAACACAAATTTATAATTGAAAAATATCATATGAACAAGCTTACACACTTCCAATAATTCCAATGAAACCATACAACCTCCTTTCCATTTACTTTCAAAATAAAATATACAAAATAGTATCATTCTTTCACATTTTTTAAAAATAGAATACAGAGTATAACTATTTTACATTTTCAATTTCCACTTGCAATCAGTACAACATCTTTCCATTACAAACATTTACAAGGTCATCCACTTCAATTGGGAAGGTTACAGTGAGATTTTATTTCACAAGGGACTATAAAACTTCCTTTTCTCAGCTCAAAAACAACAACATGCATTCTTCTCTTTCTTCCAATTTTGATCACAACAAAGGCAAGGGAAAGGCAACACTCTACACCCAACCAAGAAATCCAATGAAAGGAGAATCCATCCTTCTTCATTGGCCCCTGAGCCCTAACCACAATACATTAAGAAATGTATTTCAACTCATGGAAACAACAAGCTTCCACATCACAAGACAATCCTTCAACAAGCACATTTCAAATTAAAAACACAGTCCAAAACAAAACAACAGTTTTGTAACCACATGAAAGACATCACACAAAACTTAGGCTTCACCATGCAAGCCAAAGGAGAAAGGAACTATGGGGAATTTTCTTATTCCTCCAAATGGGAAATGGGTATTCACTTGTAACTCATCAACATACAAGACAAGTATCACAAGTATCACAATATCCTCACCAGTATGTTAGAGTAGGTATTTACCTTAGCTCATGTTCACCTAGGTACTTTATTTACCTTTATTGTATTTTTCCTCACCCACTCATGTGTGTGGATATTTCTTATATCTTATTTAGATATTAGGAGATATTATTTAGTTGTTAGGTATATTTATTTCCTTGATTTATGGCTTGATCTATGACCTTGACTGGTTCTTAGATTGTTATTCCTTGCCTATTTTAGAAAGGACCATTCTTATTGTATTGCACTGAGTTCCATAATAATATATGATATTGTTGCTCATTTGTTTGCAAAGGTTTTATGTAAAGCTATTCTGGAAAATTTCTTTCATCTTATTGATCATGGTGTTTGATTAGTGTCTGTGTTCTTGTCTTAGTACAATTTGGTTATCATTCCTTTCAAACATCACAAAAAACTTAGGCTTCACCATGTAAGCCAAAGGAGAAAGGAACTATGGGGAAGTTTCTTATGCCTCCCAGTGGGAAATGGGCATCCACCTATAACAACCTGCCAATATAAATTATTTCACATATCCTTAATCCTCCACCCACAATCCTCCTTATGCCCCCCTACAAATTTCCTTATGCCCCCCGAAGAGTAAGAAATTCAAGCTATTTCTTTTCAATGGTGGATCCCAATTCCAAACTCTCTCCAAAATAAATATGATTCCATGGGAATTCCCTTATGCCCCCCCCCCCCCCAAATTATTCCCCATAGCAATCTCCTACACCATTCGTACCTGAAGTCTACCCAACTAGCAAACAAACACACAAAACATTCACCATTCACACAAACATAAAAAGAAATAAAATCATATATGAAGAGATAGGCTCCTACCTGTCCATGGTAGATTTTTTTCCAATACAAAAAGGTTTCAATGTCAAAATATAGTCCCAAAATCAGCAATTCCGAAGTATGAAATGATCTCCAATTTCCTCCAAAATCAACAAGAACTCCAAACAGCCAAGGAAAAATTCTCCCCCAAATGAAGTATGCCAAAAAGTGAAATCAAGTAACCAAGTAACCCACAACAAGCCAAGAAAATTTGAATTTAAAGAAGAGGGAAGAGAATAGGATGAGGTGGATCCATGTAGGATGCCACATCACACATCCTCAACTCCAACACCAAAATTCAACTTCATTCTCCAATTCAACATAAAGAGGTGGGTGGATAATATGACAATTTACTTACACACTCCAAAAATCCCACAAGCCATAAGAACTAAAAATACTAAAATGTAAGAAGAGTGCAATTAAAACATACAACTAGTCATTTCAAAATGCATAAAGAAGGTCTAAATTCAACCCTCCAACCATAGGTAAGGTTCGTACGCAAATTTAAGAGGTACGCGACAAGTCTAACTTATCCCATAAGCCTCCAAAATCAGTCTCGAAGGACAAATTCTGATTTCCAAAGAGGTGGAATGTTTCATACTCCAAAATCTGACTTACACAGCTCTTACACATACTTACACATCACTTACACATTCTTACACATTACATACATATCACTTACCATATTTAATACAAGAGCCAACAACTTTTATAATTACTTTCTTATACCCCGAATTTGATTAATTCATTTATTTTAACAATATAATTACTCACATTAATTCTGCACAATTAAAAGAATAATGAAAGGAATAAATGCATCACAAATCAAACACATGCAAACAATAATAAAAAGGAACCACATTAATAAAATACACATAACCCCTTGGTCACATTCAAAGGTAATACCCCCATGGGAATCCCTAACAAAATACAACACACACACAACAAATATAGTTTCCATGGTGACCTTGTTGAATTCATCTAGAATTCCAATGTCGTTGGTCTCCAATCTCCTGATGTTTGTTGTGATATTTTTAACATGCACAATACAAATACCCCTTCGGCCTCATGGCCATATCAGAACATCCAAATTAATATAATAATATTTCAAAATCATCAATATATATGTGAATCACAACAACATCTAGAAATCAACAATATCACTTACAATTTCATCAGCAACTATATAATCATCAATTTTAAATTCAATTTTCTCAGTCTACGTAATATATCCAAATATCACATGTTCTAACAACATCCATACATATATATATATATATAACCATGTCCAACAACATGTCAATGTCTATATAACATGTCTCTAACAATCATCATGTATCATATATGAATTAGAGTCAACAATAATCCATGATCTGATATATAACACCATACTAAATCAAAACTATAATAATGTCCATAATATAGTCAGTAGTATCATGATCAATATCAAAAGTGTCGAAGGGAAGTGGGGAACTACACATCAAGATCAAATATCATAACATAATTTCCAAAATATATCAAATCCCTGGAAAATCATATCTATGAATAAGGAAGTCAGCAAATAATTGAGGCTATAAAAATGTGGGCACTAGAAAATGCATGATGAATGCATTATTTTTTTGAATTTTTCTTACATGCCTACATCATTTTTTAAGGCATGGAGCTTTAAAGATATTTTAAATATTTGAAAAGAACTCAAGATCTAATAAAAGTGGCTCAAATTATGATAGTGTAACATGTGGCAAGGTTTTAGTAGGAATTAATCTATTTTATAAGTATGAAAACTCGATTTTATTACATTTCATATTTTTTTAAAAGTGTGTAATTTAATATTTTTGTTGATCAGAGAAAACACTTAGTAGAACTCACACATAGAGTCTGTGCGGGAGAACAACACAAGAGAAAAGGCGTGAAGGTATAGGAAGGCGTTGCACGCGAAGGTATAGAGTCATACTTTCGAGACTTAGCTAATTTTGGAGATCGGGTGCTATTTTTTAGAGGTTGGTGTGTGGAGCACACAAAAGCGATGCCAAGACTTGTGCACCACTCTTCATGGAGATTTCAAAGAGCATGTCAAATCACTCTTGCATGGACATAAGCTAAGAATAGATCCGCCACTATAGTTAACTATCAACAATCTATAGATAGCATACTTGCATGTATGGATATAGTTGTAAAATACATGTGGCTATTATTAGCATGTGACCTATTTTGGTAGAGTTAAGCGATGAAGGGCTAGTCCCCCACCCCATATTATATTGCTCTTTAAGATGCAGAAGGAATAATTTGATCAAAAGATCCGGTGGTCTCCATTTCATGTGAATGACTTGGTTCTAGTATATGATTCCAGATACAAAAAGAGAAGACAGAAAAATTCTTCCAAAATGGATGGGGCCCTAAAAAATAGCAGATGTGCATGAAAATGGTACATACCGACTGGAGGAATTTGATGGCACTCCCATTACAAAATGGGTCACCCATGACAAGTTAAATATTTTCCAAGCACTGGAATAGTGTACTCCGAGGACGGAGTAGAAGCTAGGAAAGGGGAAGATGTCGATAGTAAAATTTTTCCTCCGTAATTTCTATTTCATTCATGTATGTATTAGGAATAGGATGTTGTTAAGTATAATTAGTAGTAGCATCCGATATAAGATAATGGTGCTGCTGGTACGACACCTCTAATAATGTATAGTATAGTAATAGTAAAAAGTATAATAGGAATGTTGTGCTAAAAAGTAAATATTTGTCATAACTAGTAAGGTAATGTTAAAATGTCAAAGTTAGGGTAAGTAGAGAAGTAGGGTCTACATGATTAGAAATTAGAAATATTATATTGGTAATAAGGACAAGGAGTGAGGTCATAAATATTTTGTGTATTTTATTTGTAAAAAATTCTAAAAATATGGAACCCATGTGAAATGATAAAGTTTATCTTATCTTAAAAGATAATCTTACATGTACAGATAAGAGTTAAGGTATGGAATATGATTCGTCAGAGTAGATTTCTTATCCTATCTTAGAGATAAGATGGATAAGCATGGAGGTTCTATAAATAGAGAGGCCACCCCCCTTATTTAGCATAGAAGGAAGTAGTGAGAAATATTGTATGAGTAAGTGTGTAAAGTCCAAGCCATTAAGAGGTGTAATTCTGAAGTTTCTCCCATATTTATGGTTAGAAGGCAAGTGAATTCAGTAACAATTGAAGTACCCTCATGGGTGAGATTGTAACAATTTCATGTTGATATTATAATTTACACTTATATTTCAGATTTATCATAATTCCTTCTTATCATAGTCTATGGCATTCTTGTGTTAAGTTCGTTGTTGTGTTTCCAGATTACATGCACCAAAATAAAAGTCTTACATTAGTAAATAATCGTAGCACGAGGAGTTCCCAGTGAAATATTATCAGAGTGCCAGATTCGTGTTGACAGGATCAATTAGAGTCCACATAAAACTAGGGTGAGGATACATATAGTATTCCTATCCTTGATGTAGCCATTCCAAGAGGGCCAAGATCCCATTGAATAGGTGAGGATGCCAAGGCACATACAATGGGATATGTAGAAGACCCAAAGATGATTGTTTGCACTCATTTTCAGAGCACCATCGAGTAGAAGGATCTATTCAGATGAGTGCTCATGGACGAGGACAAGGATACACTACATACACAGAAGTAACTTTCATGGTCAATGTTGATGCAGAATCACAGCACCCCTGGATGTAGATCAGGCTTCTAGGTTGATCACTCAGGCATCTAGTGTGATTGCACAACATGGAAACCTCTCTCCAAGCGTGGGACTTGTGAAACTGAGAGAGGAATCTCCAGAGAAGGCTGATTCCTGCTCCTAAACTACCTGCCACAAGCTATTCCAGTGCAGGCAAGCTAATCTAATCCTAATCTAACCATGCCAAGGAGACAGAGAGAGAGAGAGAAAGGAAAAGAACAAAATCCAACACTAAAACGGTGATACACCAGAGAAGGAGAATGTTGGACATCTATCAAAACTACCATGGGACAAAGAGAGGTGAGTAATGGGAAGGATGGACAGATGCATCACAGGCCCAAGGATAGATTTCACACAGAAAATGTCCCAAAACTCCATGAACACAGCTCCAAACCTGTAATGAACATTCAAACATGCACAAATACCTACAATGAAGAGAGGCAAGAAGAGAACAAACAAAAATGAGAAAGGATGGACAGATGCATCACAAAAACACATTTTTTGTTGCTTCAGAAGTTTGCACAGAACATCATTTCAATAGTAAAAGGCAAAAAAATGCCATTACAGAGCAAGGGAGGAGGTTTGAACTCCATTTCCAACCCTAGAGAAGAAAAGAAGGGAGGGCAGAGCAGAAAAGATGAACAACTTGTTTTTTTTTAGAATGAGCCAAATCTGGCTTTTACATTGCATGGATCGAGCCCAGGAGACAGAAACATACAAAAAACTTGAAAGCCCATTCCTCCTTGATTGCAGGTGCATTAAAATGGCATGGGGGACCTTACAAACCCATACCCTATCACTTTGACTAGACTACAGGAGAATGTGACCCATTCTGCATTAAATCTGGTCGCTGGAATGTCACTTCTAGCCATGAACATGCGTCAGAGCTGTTTCTCAATTTTCTCCCTTCAGACTACACCAAAACTCAAGATTAACCTCAGAATCATGTAGATAATTCACAAGATTTCCGTTGATATAAAGAACGTGCAAATCCGAGTTCTGGATCGAAAGATATGATGATCTGAAGATTTAGAGCACAGAACAGACCAAAATAGATTTTGAAATCTTTCTCGCGCTCTACCACATGGATGACACATGTCAAGCGCTGATTCGCTAAATAATTCTCTCTCCTCCACCTTTCCGCGGGCTTTCCTTTGAAATTTCCTTGTGAGCCCTAGTTGGGACACGTGGCATTATCCCATTGGTTCGGGCTGACCCTTCAAAACTCGTCCTTTGACTTTTTGACTCTTTCCCCTGCGACACGTGTCATGATCTGGTTGGTTCTCAGCCCTTTCAGCTCCTTCGCGCCCTTAGCTGGTAAGAGGAATAAGGGCGAATCGCCTTACCTTAGTCCAACAGTGACTTTCACTTTTACCATCTTTCTCCCTTCTGCTGCTTCGTCGAAGGTGTCCCTGTCAGCAGCGTTCGGCAAAAGAGGAGTGTCTGTTCGGCCATACAGAGAAGAACGCATCCTGACCCTCGAAGCCCAAGTGGCGGAAAGGAGGGTTCCTCCTCTAATCCATCGGTGTTCCTGGAACAGGCAGGGGAGGGGAGGAGGCGTACAGAGGGGGGCGTTGACAGACGGGGGGGGGGCCCGGGCGGAGGGGTAGAACAAATAGGCGGAGAAGGTAATAGAATAGTTTAGATTAATGCGGGTTCTGACTTGGAGATATATAGCGAATGGAGAGGAGGCAGTCTGGAAATGGAGTCCCCGCGGTTGGATAAAACAAGGGGGGCGAGGGAGGAAGGGGAGGAGGGGGACCGGAACGACCCTTTATCCTCCAATCGAAAACTATCTCTCCACCCTAACTGTTGGCCGATGACACGTGCGTGTTTGATTGGCTTTCGGCTCCTTCGGCGATCCGCGTCCCTTGCATCTCTGCGGCCCCAGATGTCCCAGTACGAAATTTTCCCATTCTGGCCGAACCGGCCGGTTCGTTTCTTTCGCGTCGATTTGTCCCAGATGTCCCTTTGCTGCTTGGGACAAATTCTTCCGGTTCGCCCGACCTGGTTGATTCGCGTCTTCTTGTCCCGGATGTCCCAAACTGTTTAGTGTGGAAGTTCTTCTTTTCGGCCGAACCGGCCGGTTCGCATACTCAAGGCCCAAATGTCCCGAACAGTTTAGCTCAGTAGTTAGTCGTTTTTCTTCCTCTTTCGGCCGGATCGGCTTCTCGCGTCCGCCGCGTACTTCTGGCCCGATTGTCCCGAATGCTTAGCGGGCCGCCTAGAGGCTTTTCGGCCAATCCGCGCCTAGATGTCCCAAATGTCCCGAATGCCCCTAGGACTAGGACTTAGTCATTTTTTATGATTTTTCCTGGATCAATCTACATGCTTGGAACTGCAAAACTCTTATGCATGTTATCGAAATTTACCCTGGGGGGGTGAAATTTTGACAACAGTCAATACACACACATATGGATGATCCAAACTTTGATGTCGGTGAACAATCATGTGCATCAAGATGAGTGAAGAAGGCACCTCAAACAAGGCACATGACAATCAAGCCAACGGTGATGATAGATGAGTAGGTAAGCAACTGCTCTAGTTTAGGTATCTTCTGAGGTAGCAATAAGAAACATTGATAAATCTACTACCATTAAGGCACTGACAAGAGAAGCTGTAAAGCCAAGGATGTGGAGATAACATGCCTAGTGTAGGAAAAGGACCTGATTAAGAGAAAATATGACACTTTTGTTAGTATGGTGGAGGAAATTGGAGATGATTTCCTAAAGGTACGCCCACATTTGGAATCCCAAGTGCCAAAATAATTTCCTTCTACGATGCACTATGTAAAGACAATGATAACATTAGTGTTGGAGGATGAAAATGTGCATGTATACCAAAACAACCCAAGGACCATGTGGAAGAGGCAAGGAGAAAGCACAAGCTATGCAGTAGACAAGGAAGATTGCTACTTATGAAGGCCTACTCGCAAGCCATCTATGACGAGCTGAAGAAAGACGACCATGCACTAATGATATGCATAGCTCCAGATGCGTTGATCATGGTAAAAACATTGGAGGAAAATGATAAATTGCACAAGGCTATGAAGGATGTAACCCTAGGCTGTCACGCTGAATGTTTGATCCTGGTGAAACAGAAGTGAGAGACACTAGCTACAGACATAGACACCACATAAGGAAAGGTTAGATGAGCTTGGAAAGCTCATTTCTCAAAATATGGATATATTAGAAGGGGTGCAAACCTCTATGTCAAGTGTAATGCTTGTGATACAGAATGAATAGGGAAAGCTAACTATGGAAGAGCTGTAGTCTATCATTGTAGACAGTGCCAGAGAAGGTAGGAATGGCATTGAAAGAGTGGGATAACTTGGAAGTAGATATAAAGGAAGAATATCTAGAGTTGCTGCTTCAGAATGACACGGAGGAGCCTGAGGCCTGAATAATTTTTCTTTAGGATTATATACCTTATTCAAAATTCTTTATTCAACCATTCTTTATTTATCCATTCTTTGCATAAATTTTGGACATCACCATTGTGGAGGTGATAATGAGATTAGTGTGGGGTAATTTTGATTAGAGAAAACACTTAGTAGAGCTCAAACACAGAGTCTGCACGGGAGAACAACACAGGAGTAAAGGCTGCAAAGGTATAGGAAGGTGTCATGCACGAGAGGTGTAGAGTCAGACTTTCAGGACTTAGCCGATTTTGGAGATCAGGGATATTCTTAGAGGTTGGTGTGTGGAGCACATAAATCTATGCCAAGACTTACTCCCCACTCTTCAGTGGATATTTTAAAGAGCATGTTCAAATCACACTTGCATGGACATAAGCTAAGAATAGATCCACCACTATAGTTAACTATCAGCGATCTATAGATAGCATACTTACATGTATGGCTATAGTTGTAAAAGGCGCATGGCTATTATTAGCATATGACCTATTTTGGTAGAGTTAAGTAGTGAAGGGCCAGTCCCCCCACCCTATATATATATATATATGTAATGAATTACTTAGTAAAAGATATAGATAGGGACACATACTACTCTGAAGGGTTAGAGATACATGGGTGCATGAGACTGGATAATTGTAACAGATCCATGTGCGCATGTCTGGTATTGTATGAAGCTTTTGTACTATTGGTACGATGAATATATGAAGAATATTTTCCAAACAAACAATGTCTGATATGTTTGTCATTATACACTATTGTTATCATGATGATTTATACTTAAAGTACTTATAGATCTTGTATGGTGTAACAATGTGTAGATGGATTAGTTTCTAAATATATGTTTGTTATACTACTTCATCATGCTACCATTCTGCTACAGCAACCCTAAAGAGGGACCTGGTACCTTTTCAAGCTTTAGGTGAGTGCTTCAGCCTAGGCTGAGTGATGTGCTAGTGCGACTAGGTGTTATCTGAGAATTCTATCCTACATCACATCACGAAGGGCAATTGTTTTAGGATCTTAGATTACATAAATGTAATTTTATGAGGTAGGAGAAAAATGGTCATTCATGTGGCTCCATAAATATATAACTATTAGATCATGTTAATTGGAGATTAAAAAGTGTCCTAGATGGACTAGTTGGGAAATATTTGGGTTCATCCACCCACATTATTACATCCCCTGGAGTGGAATTTGTAAATTTCATCCTAATGATGGTACCATCTAGAAGTGCTATAATAAGGCATATATTTGTATGATACATAGATTTGTTCAAGTGATTGTAATTTAATATTTTGAGAATGAGTGGCACATCCCCCATGAGGTACCACAAGTTTATGGGGATTTAGGTAAAGTTTTCCATTACACAACATTTTTGAATCTAGAAAAATTTCATAATGTACATAGGGATTTAGATGGGGCCATGGTGTAAAATCCCCTTCACATTTACTAACTAAATATTATGATACATGTTAGCCATTGTTTTCAATAAAGGATGCACATAAGTTGGTTTTAGATGTGGACAAAGTAGGATGTTGTAAATTGTCCACACATTCACATACAACATAGAAATTTGGCACTCAACTTGAAATTACATCAAAGTCTTGGAGCCATCATTATTCTAGACTTACACCCTTAAGTCAAATGTTACCATCAAGGGGTATGTCCATCTGGTGTCATGTAGCTACGCCCCAAAAAAAATGGGGGATTGAAATGTTCTAGGAGGTTATAGACTCTCCCTTTCCATAATGCGATAAGTTAGACATGTCCAATCCCTACCCATGACTAAGCATTATGTAGGGAAAAGAGGAACATCCATGAGGGACATAGTTAAGAATGTACAATATTAGGAATTGTAATAGAGGTACTACGACATGCCAATACATGGTTTCTCAAGGTTGTATAACACTTTCGCAAGGTAGTGTTGTAGGCCTCAATTACCAGGGAACGAGGAAGTTTGAAAGAAGAGGAGGATTTGTAATAGAAAAGCAAGCAGATATAACACAAGATGTGTCTAGCAATTGTATACAGGCTACGGAGGAAGGAGAATTGTAGGAAGACAACACCACCTTTATAGGTAGAGTTAGAATTTCATTTTCGTTACTTGAGGAGATAGGAAGCCAAAGTTAGAGCCAAGTTTGAAAACTGAAAGCACATGAGAAAAGGAAGGAGAACTCTTTCAAAACCATAGAAAAATCTAGTACGTGAGGCCTCCCCTGTACAGATCGCTAGGCCAGGAGGAGAAGATAAGAAGGGATTCCTTTTGTTATAATAGGAGGATAAAGGATGTGTACTCTAGGATCATATAGAAGCTATTAAGGTATTTTTAGTGCAATTATAATTTTTGTTAGAATCTGGACCCCCATGTCCCCGCATATGGATATTTTGTAGATGAACCCATGATTTCAAGTGTTTTGTGTAGCAAATGGTATCCAAGCCACCCTCCCACTAGAAAAGTTACATGGTTGGGATTTGATGGACTAAGATAGTGGGTAATGCCCAGGAATTTTCAAGAAGATTCTTAGCTAAAAGATGGAACTACCACTCTGAGGAGCCTATAATTTGAGGTTCAATGATCATGTAATTAGGACCATTAATCTTGGAGAAGAAATTGTGGTGGAGATACATATAAGGTGGTGGATCCTAACCACTTGACATATGCATAGGAATGTAATGAAATTGCTAGAAGATAATCTTTGGAGAAAGTGATTTGATGTATCTTGGACGTAGGAGCCACTGTTTGGACCTTGGTTATGGAAAATAAAGAGAAGGATCTAAAGAAGTAGATATATTACACCAAGAACTAACAGGGTGAACAATGTCCACAAACTATTCTAGGAATATTCTTACCAATGCTAGCACCCTGGTGGAAGAGCATTTTGGTAACAAGGGATTTCTTGCATTGGTAATGCCAGGTCAGAACCGATTATGGAGATGAAAGGGAATAGCCAAAAATCGAGGACCTCATAGGGATGTTAATAATTAGTAGCATCAAGAGAGTGGAAAATGGGCCTCACATGACTGCAAGAGGTTTCAAATTAAAAAGAAGTAGAACATGGTCTGACGTTGAGGCCTAGATCTACTGAGCTTGATGAAGACTTTCTATCCTCAACTCAAGGAAGAACATACAATACTAGCAGCTAGGGTCTTCAACAACTGTAGAAAATGTTGATCTACAATTATCAATGCATGTGGTGATGGTCCACAGGAGGCAGTCCCTCAAAAAGGTTGTGTTTACTGGACGAAATATCCATACTCTTGACAAGGAAAAGTGTGACATGAGAACCTGGTTCAGATAACACCAGGTTGTATCGTCTAGAAGGAAGAGATCAAGACAAAGCACAAGAAGTTGGACTTTCAAAATCATCAAACTCTGAGACTCCATCACTGAATAGATGGATGAGGTTTGATAGGTTTCTACATGGATTTGGGTGTGGTTACATATTTAATGTGGTAAAATGGGATTCAGTGGTTTAAAGATATCCTCCCATAATGTAGGTGAAGAACCAACTTCATACAGAGAAGTGCCAAAGAAGGTCCCTATCAAAATTGAGGAGACCTATGAAAGGTTGATAAGATGAGATAGATGCAGAGTTCTATAAACTCCTCCAATTAGTTACATAAGCATATTTCTCCATCCTTCAATTATTTCCTTCAGATTCTTTCCGTCAACCACTATTCTTTATTATTTAGAGAAACATTCTTACCTTATCGGATTTAGGTTGACAAGTTTTGTGTTCCAGGGAGAACTGAAGGATTCTCCACCACGATTGTAGTCAACCAGTTTAAGTGTGGGCTGATTTTAGGTGCCCCCCTTTAAAATTACCAGTCCATATTGTAGTTCCTACTTCGCTTTGACAGCCTTGTGGCGTTGTGAAAGTTCATTTAGGGTGTGATTAGGCACGTGATATTGAAGTATCATTCTTCAGAGAGGCATGAAGGATCATGCCCAGGATAGAGATGGATTTGGGACTATTCATGTGAGTTCTTGATTCATAGTATGAAAAGATGTGCATAGAAAACAAATGGAAACAGTTTACTATTGATACATGATGTATATAAGACTATGGATTACTATGTGGCTCAAGGAAAGGATACTCTCAGGGCATCTGAGTACGGCTTTATCAGTGAAAGGATAACCTTGTCGAGGTTGTTAGTATGGATGAAACTGAAAAATTGAGATGCTAAAGGCACTCAAAAAATGAGGGAAACATTACTTGTCTAGACGGTTGGCATTTAATTCCTAGGTAGTGGTAGACGAAATCATGAGATTTATATCCTTCAATATTTCATCTTAGATGTAATGATGCAGCGGTTAAGCCGAAGGAGGTCCTTCTTATGTATTTATATGGAAACATGGTACAATAATCTAATAGGGTTAAGGATTGGAGACCAAGCTAGCATCGTGAATACCAGATGTATGCAAGAAAGGTCAGCAAGAGAAAGATAGAGGTATGTTGTGTGTCTTGTGTAATGGAAAGGGGTCTCTAATGTATAAAATTACTCTTCTACTATGAACAAGGGGTTCCTAGAGATGATACCCTTTTTGATGTAATCTTGGCTTGTATTTAATTTTAGATTATGTGAATATAATGAAGATGTATTCCCTTTAATTATTAGCACTAAGTGTGATGTGATATTGATCTAGTACATTTCCCTTATGTTACTATGCTAATGTACGTTATGGGACAAAAAGAATTCATTTATTAGATTAGACAGTTCATTGGTTTATATGTTGTACTTTCATTGTATGTTGATCTTGAGTGTTATACCATGCTCTGATGCATCTAGATTAGGACTAGTTCTTTATATGGCAATTAACTAAAATGGGTATGTTGGATTCCATGTTTATGACAAGTTAAACTCCCTGTACCAAGGGTGATCATTCTCTTAAATCTCAACCCTAAAGGTTTGGGCGCGTACAAAATAGACGCTCGTCTCAGGTGTTTTAGATTCCAGGTACCAAGGTGCGGTATTATTGCAGTATGTTACATGCATGTAATTGGGGTCCTTCAGGGTGTGGGTTAAAATAAGTGTGTAAAAGAGAGACTTTCATAGTTACTCAACCACCGATTTGTTGAATTGCTTAGGATCCCAAAGCATAGGAAAAGATCCTTCCAGTACTTGGCTATTGTAAGGAAGAAGTGGCAGCCCTAGGAAAATATGTGGCATCCTACATGTTGATCCACAACATCCTATCCTCCTTTAAGAATTAGAAGTGCCACAAACATTGGAAATTTTTGGAAGTATTTGGGGTTACTCACTTGTTTTTGAGCTCTCTCTTTTTGGATACTTTCATGTGGGAGTTGAAGGGTGCTTGGAAAATTGCTTGGGTTTTAATAGTTTGTGATTTTCTTGGAAAGTGGAGCTCTACCATTCCAAGTTAGGATTTTGCACTCCTATTTGCTTCTTTCTTTCTTGTATGTTGTGTGTTGTATGGAATTTTTTTCTTGTTTGAAGTGTTGGGTAGTAAATATACCTTAGGTTGTGGTGAGATTTGGAAATGGGGATGAAAACATGTTGGGAGGCATAAGAGCATCTTAGTGTGTTTAGGAGGGAGTGGGTTTTCGATGCTCCACATTTTTCTATTTTTCATTTTGTATTTGTGGGAGGCATAAGAGGGGGGAGGCATAAGAGAGAGGGAGGTATAACAGACATAGATATGTTGTTGTGGGGGGACATAGGAGATTTTGGTCTTTATTTGTGTTGTGAAGGATTTTAGAGGTGGGCATCCAAACCCTTGGGAGGTACAAGGGCACCCCCATGTTCCTATCTCTACATGGCTTAGTTTGGAGCCATTTTTTGGGAAGTTGTTGTGTTTTAAAATTATTATTTTATGTGGTTATCTTCTTATGTATTGTTTCTCTCAAGTAAATGTGGAAGCAATTTAGATTTGACATATGTTAGATCCATGCCTTATTTTCTTGTGGTTGGGGCTCGAGGGCCCATGAGAAGAATTGCTTCTTCTTCTCATTGGAGTTTTGGTTGGGTGGAGAGTGTTTCCTCTCCCCCATTTTTGTTTTTGTGATCAAGTAAAGAGAAGATGGAGCTTGGTTGATATTTGATTTTGGAGAAAAAAAAATAGAAGACAAAATGTATTTCATTGTATTTTCCTTCTTGTAAAAATTCCCACTTCAAGTGGAAGATTATTGTATTGTTATTTTGAAAGAAGAGTTGTATTGATGCTTTCTTATTAAGGTTGTAATGTATGTGGAAATGAAATGCATTTTAGTGAAACAAGCTTGATAATTTGGAAATGAAGTAAGAAGAGAAACAATTTTAGTGAGTTAAGTTCTTGTTTATTGGAATCTAGATGGAAGGAAAAAAAATACTTAGCCTTCATTTTTAATTGGTTTGTTGTCTTAAATGGGTGTGTATTTCCTATTGGAAAATTAGAAGTTCTGTTATCACCGAATCACAGCACCCCTAGATGTTGATCAGATTTCTAGTTTGATCACTCTAAGCATCCAGTGTGATAGGATAACATGGGTACTATCTCCAAGTTGTGGGACTTGCTACTTGAGATAGACCTCCAGAGAAAGATGGTTCTTGCTCCTAAACTACCTGCCACAATCTACTCTAATGCAGGAGAAACTAGCTATTCTAACCTAAAATTCCAAGGGACCAGAGAGAGAGAATGCATAAAATGAAAGCCTACACTAAAGCGGTGATACACCAGAAGAAGAGGGTGTGAGAGTAATCTCCAAATGTGTGAAATACAGAGGCAAAGTGCACACTAGAAGAGGTGATGACAGTTCACCATAATCCAGCAAAATGCATTCACAGCAATATTCCAAGCACACACAATGATAATGAATTCCTGCAAGAACATAATAAATAGACACAATATACTTGTAGAAAAGATTAAAGGGGCAAGAAGAATGCAAGGAAACATAGCAGGGGAAGATGTATCCACAAACTGATATTTTATTGCTTCATGATATGCACAGTTCAATCTATTACAAGATAAGGGCCTGGATCACCATGCAAGGAGTCCACTACAAGGGCCTGCAACACACTGGCTTCACAAAGAAATTTTGACAGAGCTTTGTTACCCAAAAAACTCTCCCCCTTTACAATAAGCCCAACACTCCAATTTATAGAAAAAATGAGAAGGAAAAGAGAAGGGAAAATAGAAATCCCGAAATCTGTCCTTCAACCACCTGTAAGAGGCATTAAATTGAGTGGAATGGGTATAAATTACTTGCAAAAGTCTCCCCATACTATCCCATGTGCTGCAGCAGAGAAGGAATGATGACCATGCCTCTTAATTGCACTCCCAGCTACCAAATAAAACACTGTTCTGAACCCGGCCACGTTTCCTTAAAAAAACTCAATCAATTTCTTATCAAATCTAGAATTTATTGATTTCTGTACATCGGGCTCGGAACCACGATTCCAACGGTACCAATTTTGTGTGATTTTGTTGAGAAATGCAAAAGTTATGGCCTTCTGAGTGTGGGCAGCTATTTTGGGTCTGGTAGGCGTTTTCTGTCATTTGACGGGAATGAGCATTGACTGACTAGAGCCGAATATGTTTCTATTCTATTTAAATATATATACCCTCATTAAAATCCAATTTTATCTGAGTTTTGATGTGGCGTAGAGGACGTCGTGCTCATTCCAGGAAGTCCAATTTTATGAAAATCGGAGCTCGGAGTCAAAAGTTATGGCCGTTTGAAGTTTCACGGACCAAACGTTGACTTTTCTCCTCTGCCTGCGACACGTGTCATGATCTGATTCGCATCCTCACGCGTCCTTCGGTCTCCATTTAGTCCCAATGTTGAAATGTCCCATTTCGGCCGAACCGGCCAGTTCGCGTACTTTTGACCTGCGCGTCCCATTTGCTTTTGGACTGTCTGGGAAAAATTCGGCCAATCCGGCCGGTTCGCGCCCTTTTGTCCCGCTTGTTCCGGGACAAAAGTTCTCATGTCGGCCAATCTGGCTGGTTCGCACTTTTCTGTCCCAAACGTGCCAGACTGTTTCGGGCTGCCTTGACTCATTTCGGCCGGTTCGGCCGGTTCGGGTCTTTTTGTCCCAAACTTGTCCTGAAGGCAACACTCTCAGCCAGTTAGTCGATTTTCTTCCTCTTTCGAACCGGATCGGCTTTTCGCACCCGCCGCGTACTTTTGTCCCATTTTTCCCTGCTGCGTTTCGGACTGTTTGTGCTGATTTCGGCCAAACCGGCCGGTTCGCGCCTTTTCTGTCCCACACGTCCCGGAGGCGACCTTGAGCAGGACTTAGCCAATTTTCACGATTTTTCCTGGATCGACCCATTTGCCTTCTTGCAACCTTTTTTTTTTTTTTTTTTTTTTGCATTTTCTCAGAACTTACTCTCTTCCTCTTGGACAGGGGA
Source organism: Taxus chinensis (assembly GCA_019776745.2). Classification (NCBI taxonomy): domain Eukaryota; kingdom Viridiplantae; phylum Streptophyta; class Pinopsida; order Cupressales; family Taxaceae; genus Taxus; species Taxus chinensis. The sequence goes on along the minus strand of CM034150.1, from coordinate 759,364,276 downwards.
GTTAGACAAATATGAGGGGACCCTAGAAACATGACTTTTTGCCCTTAATCAATATAATTGCTTGCATGTTATCAAAATTACCTTGGGGGTGAATTTTGGATAACAAGTTGGTTATTCGAAACGGGGATCAAGGGGAGCTGTGACCCAAATTTCTAGTGAAAATCTATGTAAATATGTTAATGGAAAAAAGGAAGCCTTCACAAGCTTCATTTAATCTATTTGTATTATGATCAGCTAGTACATTCAAGTGATAATTCTATTCCATAATTGAAAAGTTATAAATTCATATACAACTAATGGGAAAAATCTGAAAATCTAGCTTGATTAGTTCCGTTGTCAAACAAATGTATTCTATTCCCTTTCTAAAGTTAAATCCAGTAAATGGCAATGTATGGTTCCTACAAAGCCTCAGTCTCAAAATGATTGTAGCAAGGGTAGTTCCAATTTTTCTATATATGTAGTATTAGTATCAAATGCTAACTAACGTAAATACAAAATACAGAGTCATGCATCAGCATACTAAGTTCATTTGCATTATATATAAATAATGATTTACAAAAATCATCTATAATAAATGCATGAACATAACCAAGTTTATACATGACTTATATTCAATACTGTGAGTAATAATTGTAACCTATCTTAGCATGAAAATATATAAAACTGTAGCTCACGTAAAATGTTGATATTACATAATGCTATTTCATATATATATATTTCATGCCAAATCAAATATATATATATTGCATACCAACTGTTTGAAGAAACCTGTTTACATATAGGCTCCATGTAAATGCAGGAGAAGGCATGATAAGCAGATTGTCAAAGTATCAATATGGAAAAGTTCACTTCACAGTTCTCAAAATGAACACTATGCCAAATCAGATCAGCAACATAACATAATTTTACATGAGTTACAGGTGGATGACCTTTTTACCCAACCCATGCATTCCAACCATATTATTAAATGGCATAAGTATAAACCTCCAATATAATCTAGAGAATTCATGTCAACAACATGACAAAATTCCTGTATAATGAACTTCATATATAGGTCCAATGAAATCATGCCGAACTGTCAGGAACCAAATGCCATAAAAAAATAACTTCACAGTAAATTGGGAATGAATCCATTCCAACAGCATGATAAAATGTCATACAAGAACTTCACCCCCCATTCCAATGAATTCATGGCCTAGCAGCATGGGGTAAAATGCCACAAAATAACTTCACATGAATTCTAAGCGACTTCTTTCTAGTATCATGATAAAATGCCATAAGATAACTTCACATAAATTCCAACGAATTCATTCCAGCAGCATGATAAAATTCCATAATCCACACCTGTGTATGTGTATGCCATATAAATATATTGCCTATCATACTGTTTGACATATATGTCACATACACATTCGTTATTTAATGGTATTTCTAACCAAATGATTTCACACTAACCACTTGAAAACATGGTTTTACGGCAATGGAACTTCTTTCAAATATGTGTGTATGCAAATGATTTCACACTAACCATTTAACAAAATGCAGTGTACTAGCAACAAAAATTGTAGTAAATAAAACAACAATCTAACAACAAATCTGGAGCATAGAAATCACCCCAAAGCACCATGATTTTCTGCCATTTGGGAAAATATCATGGCAACGAAATAAACAAAAATAGCACATGTATTGAAACCCTATGAGAGGGTGTGATTAACACAAAACAAAAGAAGAAGTGCTTCCTCCTAAAATGTTGAAATGGCCTCTCATGGCTTCTCCCTTCTCCTCCAACCTGCAAAACCAAACAAAGAAATTATGAGCCAAATAAAGAAGGGGGGTTTTCTTAAGCAAAATTTAGGGTTAGTTGTTTTTCCTTCATCTAAGTGCCCCAAATGAATCCATCCAAAGAATGTGATTCATGCCTACAAAAATTAGGTGGGGAGTCGGTGAGAGGAATATGAATTTAAATTTAAATTTAAAAATCTAAAATACATGGGTTGACATTTTAAGGGGGGCCACTTTAAATTGTGTAAGGAGTGGGTTTTTTCTTCTAACCCTTGTGCTAATTAGGAACCTTGTTATTTATTTTAAACCTAGTCACATTGTGGGATTATTATGACTCTAGTATTTTATTTAAATAGACCCCTTTTATCCATGGAATTAATTTTTTCTTGTTGACTATAGTGGAAATCAAATAATTATCAAAATGAAAATTAGGGGAAACTAAACCAAGCCTTAGACTAACCTAGCTTATTCATAGGTTCTGAGGGCATTATTATTTTTACTATAATGGGGTTTAAATAAGGAAATTTATATTTTTAATTTTAAAGTAACTTACAGACTTGAATGTGACAACTAGGAATTCGTAACTTTTTACAAGTACGTTTTCAAAAAATAAAAAACAAAAAAAATAATTCCATAATTTTTCTAGTTTTCCCTAGGTTGTTCTTGGGTTTCATGTGGGAATTTTAGCGGGTGTTACACATATCCATTCTTCTAAACACCCACAATTCTACACCATATTTTAAAACTCCCCAATTGCTTCAGGTTGGGAGGAAGCTAAAAGGTTGTGGGCTCTTGGATTTGAACATGATAAAGGAATTTACTTCAAACATTTTCATTGCCTCTGCAATGCTAATTCAACCATTTCCCAAGGATTTCCTAGCCTTCCTACATTTTACAATGCTTAAATCACAAGAAATAATTGTCTGAGTCAACATTCCTAAATTTTTAGTCTTCATGTCTCTGTACACATCCAATGCCAACTGGGTGGGTCTCAAAAATTTTAGGAGGATGTTGTAAGAGGAAAGAGAAAGTACGAGAGCTAATCTATTATAGGTTGCAATAGCACCATCCACATCACCTGCTTGAATGTATTCCTAAATGAGGAGATGATAGAGGGAACCCTCCAGGTTAGCATCTAGGAAAGCCTCTTCCTGTTTGAATAGGCATGCACGAACGAGAATAGAGAAAAACTCCCTACACATCTGAACGAGATGACAACCATATCCTTTCTAGAAAGGGCGGCTAAGTTAAAGAAGATGAATGCGAGATTGGCCTTGAAGGAATTATATCTAACTCCTAACCTAGAGGGTGTGTGCTGCAAATAGAAACAATATTATGAACAAACACAAACTCACAAGAGAAATATAAAAAACAAGGCTTTGTATTAAAAATACTCCAGAGCACTTCGGTGCCTTGTCTTTCTTTTCTTGCTTATTGAATTACAAAATGAAACCTCTTATTTATAGAATTTTTCCAACCTTCTACCTTAGAAAATATCTCATAATATCTTATATTAGATATTATTGATCTTTTGGATATTTTATATATATTCCCAAATATTTCTAGATATATATAATATCTCTTGATATTTTCTAGATATTATATACAATATCTTTTGATATTTTGAAGGAGTTAATATTCACAACAAATGTGAATATATTTTACATAAAGTTAAATTCCATAAAGTTTAAACTTTATCTAGAACAAGATTAGATATTTCCAACACTCCCTCGAATCTTGATTCTTCATGTATTGTTGGAGCAATACAGACCTATGATGCCTAAGCAATCTCTCATATGATCAAATGTGTCCTTTGGTAATGGCTTGGTGAAGATATCAGCATATTGTTCTACAATGTCTAATGTGATCATAAAATGAATGTAATAAAGGAGAGCTTCGTGGGTGATAAAAAAAACTTTTTGAATCAGGAAACCAACTTTGAGGCATGAACACATACTTTGTATGCATAAATGTAATTAAACAAAGATGTTAATGAAATAATGAAGATGTAGCCTTGAGAATAGAATCCCTTGTATTATTACCAAGGTCTTATGAGTTAAGGATATTTCACTCTTGTTTGACTTGTAAAAGTTAGTAGAACCATTGCACGTATATGGGAATACATTAAACCTAGGATCACTAAAGAAGTAAAATTTATGGATAAAACCTATAATTAACCCATAAATATCAACAATTAATCCTTAAGATGATGAATTATAGGTGGAGTGAAATGTGAGATTCACCACTTAAAATCAAAAAAAAAATCTCTATAACGTTAACATAGGTTAAATGTACCTTCCATGTGCCAACATGATTTCATAAAACAAGGAGTCCTAAGACTTGGAGCAAATATTGTGATATCAGGCATCATGAAGCAATGAAGTACATTAGACTATTTAACATACATAGTTTTTTGTATATAAATTGAAGATCAATATCACATACCTTGTATCATCTAGTGTTTAAAGCTTCAATGCTATGGCAACTAGAACTTGAAACTGGAGTCCACTTCTTGATCCTAAAATTTTTCCTTTTACTTTCTATTGGAATTTTTCCTCCTTGTACATGATAAGTATAATGCCATTTTCGAAGTAAATAGTACTTCTATGCCAAGAAATGAACTTCATAAGACCCAAGTATCTGTCATTTCAGAATTCATGGGTGCGTAGATGCTCCTAATCACTAGTCAAGTTATAAAAATTAATTTTTCTAGGGGGAAAGGACAAAAATTCTAATGGAAACACTATAGGCATGACAATGTTAAACGTAATAAAGAAAAATGCAGCATTCATTTTTAAGAGGAATAGAAGTTGGTTCACATGTTAAGTGTTATTCTAAATACATTAAGGTCAAATAATGATGAATCAGGATCCTGTCATAAATATGTTACCATAAAAAATGTTTCATGTCCATACAAAGATGCCTATCCATCTACAGTGACCTTGTAGTAGAATATTTCTTGACCTATTTTTTTATTTGGGGAAGATTTGGCTTGTGATGTGCATCAACTGTCTTCTTCTAGTATGCCATTCATATATGTTGACTTGACATCCATTTGTAAAAAATGTCTCAATTATTTTGAGTCGCTATTATCCTAAAATAGATGCCATGACAGTGTCTATGTATCAAGCTAATGGAGCAAGAGTCTCATTATAATCAATTTCCATTTTTTGTTGTGAGAAACCCTTGTGTCAACTAATTGTGGGCTTTATGATTTTTCAACATTTGCATCCGTATTGAATATGTTCTTATAGACCCCACGTTCATGACCAATTACACTCCTTTCCTTATATGGAAGGTTCACAAGATCTCATGTACGATTCTTTTCAATAGAATCAATTTCTTCATCCATAGCTTTTACCCATTTATCATTTTCAAATTTATCTTCAAAATATATGGGATCATCATGAGAAAATAACATAAAATCATAATATAAATCAACATTCTCATCACCTTGAGTTTCTTGATAAATCTATCTTAAGCATCTTCTCTTCCTTGGGGTGTCTCTGAAGTGATACCTTTGTGTTTCCAATGTTATGGATATGACATGTCATTGCTATGAGACTTTGAATGTGTAGACTTAGCTGGATGCCCTGTTGCTTCATGAGGATGAAAACAATCTGGAGGGGATGAAAATCCACCTGAGATACCTCTTGTGATGCTTCTTGAAAATGGAGTGTTATTTGAAGAAGACATCACTGCACTGATCCCTTGAGGTGCTAGATGAACATTTTGTGTGATCTTTTCATCAAACTCATTCTGATGATGAGGTATTCCTGCAGTGATATTTGTTATCTTATCAACACTTCCATCCCATGCTTGTTCTTCAATGAACTGAACATCTCTACTAATAATAGAATTCTTTGTGATGGGGTTATACACTTTACAGGCTTTTGATTGCTCACTGTAACCTACAAAAATACATCTCTCTCCTTTATCATCCAATTTTTTTCTCCTCTCATTTGGAATATGTGCATAAGCTACACATCCAAAAACTCTTAAATGTGATACACTATGTTTCTTTCCACTCCATGCTTCTTGAGAAACTTTATCCTTCATAATTTTTGTTGGATATCGGTTCAAGATGTAAACCGCACAAGCTACTGCTTCAACCCAATACTCATTTGGTAAATTTTTGGCTTTCAACATACTTCTTACCATTTCCATAATTGTTCTATTCTTTCTTTCTGCTACACCATTCTGTTGAGGTGTGTACCTTGTTGTAAATTGCTTCTTAATCCCATGAAATTTACAAAAATTTAAAAACTCATTTGAAACATACTCTCCTCCTCTATTTGATCTTAACACCTTTATAGAGTAACTGCTATGCTTTTCAACCATAGCCTTAAACTCTTTGAACACACTAAACGCTTGTGACTTATGTTTCAAGAAATAAACCCAAGTTTTTCTACTCACATCATCTATAAAAGTCAGAAAATACATGCTCCCTCCAATTGATGGTGTTTGCATAAGTCCACATAGATCTGAATGGACAATCTCAAGAAGAGATCTAGCTCTATATGACTTTCCAACAGGAAAGTTTTCCCTGTGTTGCTTACCTAGAGTACAACTTTCATGGTTGCTCCATCAAAGGCAAACCCTTCGCCATATGCTTCTTTTGCAATAATTCTAAACCACCAAAACTTAAGTGTCCAAATCTCAAACGCCACAACCAAGTCTGATCTTTTAAAGAAACTTTAAATGCTAGTGAAGAAATCTCTTTAGATGACAAATCATGTTGAATTCTTAATGGAAACATTTTGTTTCTTGTCATCTCAAACTTTGCAATCAATTTGTTACTTGGATTTCTATCTAGAATAACACATGCATCATCTTCAAAATAGACTTTATATCATTTCTGCACTAGCTGCCCAATACTCATTAGATTATGTTTCAAACCAGGAACATAATACACATCTGGAATGTGTTTGTTCTCACCTTTATTTGTTTCAATATTTATGGTTCCTTTTCCCATGACTGCAACTTTATTATCATTTCCTAACTTAACTTCAGATGTAATTGACTCATCTATGTTTGCAAACATCTCCTTACATCCAGTCATATGATTACTACATCCACTATCTAGAAACCAAATATCCTTTGTACTATCTTGAGCAACATTGCATGTAATAAACATTGAACCATTGTTATAACTTTCAGATTGATTTTCTTCAGAAAAATGTGCATTCTGTCTACTCATATCAAAATGTTTCTTCTTGCATTCATTGGCATAGTGTCCATACCTTTTACAGTGATGACATTGAACATGTGACTTATCATACCTTTGACCATAACTATGATTCTAGTTGTTTCCTCGGCCTCTAGCACTTGTAGTGTAGAAATTTTAATTTTTTCTTCCTCCTTGATAAGATGTGTGTGCTCTTCCAGATCCTCTTTGGAAATCTCTTCCTCTGCCTCTGTTGAAGCTCGATCTTCCTCTTGCTCTATTACTGCCAATTGAAACTTTTGATTTAAAGGCTTGCTCAAGAGATGAGCTACCTGATCTATTCAATCTTTGTTAATGGGATATTAAAGATCCCATTAATTCGTCTACAGACATTTGGGTTAGATTCTTTGATTCTTCTATTGCAACAACAATCACATCAAACTTGCTAGGAAGACTTCTCAATATTTTCTCTATAATCCTTTGATCCTCTAAAGTCTCACCATGAGACCTAATTAGATTTACTACACTCATCACGTGGGTGAAAAAATAAATCTACTGAATCTAAGTCTTTCATGCAAATATTCTCAAAATCTCTTCTAAGATTTTGTAATTTTGTAACTTTTACTTTACTAGTACCTTGATAATCTGTTTGAAGAATTTCCCATGCTTGCTTTGATCTAGTTTCTGCTAGCAACACGTGGAAATATGGACTCATCCATTGCTTGTTGAATTTGAAACAAGGCTTTTGCATCCTTCTGCTTCTTCTCCTTCAACAAATCCTTATCTGCTTGTGCTAGTGCTTGAAACGCTTGAAAATCTGCAGGTTCTGGAAACCCATTCTCAACTAGCTCCCACACATCTAGTGAACAAAATAAGGTCCTCATTTTTATGCTCCAATAATCGTAGTTCTTCCCATTAAATATGGGGATGTGGGCTTGAGTGAGGCTGCTGCTCATACCCGCCATTTTGAACTAGACTAATAGAATGAAATAAAAACTTATAACTAAAGTTCAACCTAGCTCTGATACCAATTTGAAGGAATTATATCTAACTCCTAACCTAGAGGGTGTGTGCTGCAAATAGAAACAATATTATGAACACACACAAACTCACAAGAGAAATATAAAAAACAAGGCTTTGTATTAAAAATACTCCAGAGCACTTCAGTGCCTTCTCTTGATTTTCTTGCTTATTGAATTACAAAATGAAACCTCTTATTTATAGAAGTTTTCCAACCTTCTACCTTAGAAAATATCTCATAATATATTATATTAGATATTATTGATCTTTTGGATATTTTATAGATATTCCCAGATATTTCCAGATATATATAATATCTCTTAATATTTTCTAGATATTATATACAATATCTTTTGATATTTTGGAGGAGTTAATATTCACAATAAATGTGAATATATTTTACATAAAGTTGAATTCCATAAAGTTTAAACTTTATCTAGAAAAAGATTAGATATTTCCAACAGGCCTCTTTCTCCAAGATTATTTATAATATTATGTAAAGCAATCTGTTAATATAACCGGACACTAGAATGAGGTGCACTGTGTCAGAAAAACATAATTAATTACTCGTGTATAAGATCCAAATGCATTTGCCTAAAAGTTTCTAAAGCCTTTTCAACAAACCCAAATCATGCATATCTTGAAGTCAATATTGTCTCAAAAACTAGGGTTTTGCTTTTTTTACAGAACAATTCATATACTTGTCTACGCTCCCATGTTTTGCACCCATGTCAACCGGATCAATTGCGACCACAAAATTTGAGAATATTCCTCTATTTGTATGCTTTGTTAGATGTCCATACCTAGTTCTAGTGCTGCTATTTTGGCACAGGATGCGAGTGCATGGAAAATGTAACTGACCATGTTGGAGATCTATTTGTTGTATACGTGAAACAATCTGACTATATCAGGAGGAAACCATGTCTTTTGCACACTACTGAAATCACGATCAATTTGAAGCTACCTTGTTATTCCATTTGGACAAACATTTCCCTCCCTACAACCAACTGATTACTGCTAAATTTATAGCATTGAAATTGGGTACCAACGTGTTAAATGCCTTTGGATCTCAAATAAAGTTGAAGTATTATTATGTAGGGAAAATAATAGGTTTGAGACCTTTTGGGAAACCCAAATCTCTAACAACCCACCACCTCAAAACTATCACATCCAACATCTCACCTGCAACAAGGAACTCCTCCCTACACTCAAAGACCACGTTTCCCTTACACCGATCGCCATCAATTCTCACCAAACACATTCATCTTGTCCCCTTTTTAAAAACAAATTATAATTCAATTTTATTTTAATATTATTTATGGTGACACTACACGAACTATACTTTATCCAAAATATGCAACTGGATTTTCTGTTTCAGAATGGGTTTTCTGATGTGTGTTTCCCTTCCCACCTCCATCAGGGCCTTGCAGTAGTATTTCACGATTGATGAATGGTATTGGTGAAGACGAAATCTCAGAATGGCATCATTTATGGGACATCGCATCTTAGAACAACACATAAAGTTTCTTTACTTTATTGCCATCCCTAAATGTGTCAAAACTAAGTAACCGTGAAATTTTTTATAGACCCTTCCGATGATTGACAAAAATAGTCAATAATAACCATTGTTTATAAATGTTATTCTTCGGCATTTGTTTATGTTCTTAAATTTTGATGTACCAGAGATTCCCTTAAAAATTTTACCATGCATTTAATGAATATCAAATGGTTAGTTATTTACCACATCTTAGAGGAACATTCAATAAGTTTAAAATTATTTTCTAAATAGCATTGATCTAAATTTAACTTTTGACACTATTGTGAATGGTAAAAAATTAAGGGTTCCCATTTTCTACTATAATATATCAATAAATTTATTTCTAATGTGTGGGTTATCAATTGTAAGAAATGTTTTTTAATTTATAATGAAAGAGTGATAATAAAAGTGGTGAGTGGATTGACATTTGACCTAGAAAAGCATATATTTGTTGGGTAAGAAGAGAGATAATAGATTTTATTGATGTTTTATTGAAGGAAAAAATATTTCAATTTATACAAGCAAGAATTTTTATAGAGGAGGGAACCATTGAACAGTTATGAAGAAATATGGATGCCATGAAGGGATAACCAACTATATTGGTTTAAAATGTATTAGTTTATTAGTTATGCTAACTCCCCCCCTTAATTTATTGAAAATGGAATAATATATTACATTATAAAAATAAAAAAGCTATAATATAGCATGTTATCTAAGGATTTAAAACACTCTGTACATTTTTTATTTCAAATTTTCAATCTTTATTTCATGTGTGTGTTGTTGTAATTTTTCAATTGTTTTTCTTCATAAAAATATTAGTTTTTGAAAACATCATGTCCTTAGTAATCATGGTTTAAAATCTAAACAAATATTTAAATATTGGGAATAAAAGAAAAACACCACATAATAATAATAATAATAATAATAATAATAATATTAAGTCAATAAAAAAACAAATAAAGAGGATATAATACAACATTAAATTCATATAAATAAGTCACTTCAAAGAGAAACCTCCACATTGAAACAATGTATGTGGGAAGACAACTTGATTGGGGAGGGGAAGAAATGGGCTACGAGACTGATTGGCCCTATTCATAGTGCACTTGTGAAGCTCCTTCCCTCTTGGCTAGATGCAGATTCTCATCTAGAAATCCCGGAATCGGTCATCGATAAATATAAAAAAAGACTAAATTTTACATCCGTAGTCAAGTTTCCTAGAGTTAGGCCTAATAATTATTCTGTTAGAGAATGTTATATAAGGAAATGGGCATATAAGGTGGATTTCAAGGCATTTGCAGGAGAAGGATTTATTTTTGTCTTAGATGATGAGGAGGAGGTACAAAAGGTGATTCATGGGGTTTCGTGGTTTTTTGGGAAGACTGCTCTAAGAGCATGGTCCCATGTTGGGGCCTACTGCTCCTATTTATTTGGGAAAGATGGTCCTATGCAAAAAAAAATTATCGTTACTGCCAAAACCCAACAAAATCCTTGAAATTTCTCAGCAGCTATAAGTTAGGGAGAGGATTTCCAGCCCCACAAAGCAGCTAGGGGCACAAAAATAAATCTGTTGCTTAAAATTTTTATGGAGCTTTTTTGACACTTGGCATTTAGTTTAAGCTTCCCTCTCAATTTTCCATCTAAAAGTTTATTTCGGATTCATGGGACCTTATTTTTGCTAGTGCTAAAGCTTCCTATTTTATCTTTGCACAGAAAAATAAAAAATCAGGGCACCCTGTTAATGCTAAAATATCCTAATTTTTCCCTCCCTCAGCTGCTCAAAAATTTTAGCTTTCCCCTTGCATGGGACCATGCTCTTAGCCTCCACTGCTGGGAGCTTGGAATAGATCAAAACATTACTTTCCAGTTCTTCTCGATCTGGATTTGGCTCGTCGCTCGTCTTAGAGTTCTGGGAGACTGAATTTTTTCTGGGAGTCACTCGGTCTATGGGCAGGTTAATTGTTGTGGACCCTGCGACCAGGTCACACACCAGACTAGTTTTCATCCGGATGTAGCATTCTTGTGGGGATAAAAAATACCGAAAAGCTTTTTTTCTGCAGTGTCAGGGGGTAAAATGGGAATAGTCGATTTATTTTGAAAGTTCGCCTAATTCTGCGGTAAATGCAGAAGGGTCTGATATACGACAGATAAGTGCTGTGAGCATGAGGAATCTTTACAGGAAAAGGTGATCAAACACTTGGATGATGATTCAGGCTGAGATCTGGATGATGTCGGTAAAGATACCATGGACCTGTGTGACGGCTTTACGGATTCGCTGGATGCCAAAAAAAGGCAAGGACTATTGTTCGGCGGATAATGTGGTCAGAAATTCTGGTCAAAGTGCAACAGGAGACGGGTCGAGCTGTGTCAACAACACCGTGGCTGGAGAGTAGATGGTGGACGGTGATGGCGTTCGGTTGGTTCTTGACGGTGATTCTCCTCCCGACACTCGGTCCAATAGTAAGTGGAATGCTCACTGGGAATTATGTTCAAATTTTGAAATTAGCCATACAGTTGGGTCAATTAATGCACCATGTTTGAAAGTGAGGAGGTTGGTCTGGTGGTCAGAGCCCTCAACTAAATTTGTAGGTGTTTCTTGTTTCCGGTGATGGAAATTGGCTAGGATCATCAGACTTGGTTACGGAAGGTGATGGTTGGACTAAGGTCCAACATAAGAAATATGTCGACTCTGATCGTGTGACACGTAGATCGTTCGACACGGATTCCCTCTTTAGCAGTTCCAATGTAATGTCCCCGATTGGGCTCTTGAGTTCTAAGTAGATTATGAGCAATCCCAAAATTAAAATAGAAGTCAATAGAAGCTAATCCAAAGACCGAGTCTTGAAGATATAAATTTTATCAAGCCAAAGCGACTAGAGTTATACAGAAATTCAAGCTCATTTCATGGCAACAATGATATACCCTGCCACCAATGGAATATACAGATTTTCGGGAGTCGAATCAACTCTAAAAAAGTGATAACGGATTCCATACAAACTCAGGTAAACCTGCCGCAATTAAATACGCAAGGATGGCGACTAATATAAGAGTAAGAAACTCATACAAGATGTTCAACAATTATATTTCTTTTTTAATAAATCTGATCTGTCTTTTATGCATCAGAAATGAGGAGAAAACTGAATTTATTGAGGCTAAACTGAACTGAAATAATTACCATAAAATCTACCCCTTTAGAAAGTTGAAACTACGCTGTAATACCTTCCAAAAATATCTGAGAATGATATATTTGCAGCCAGAAAATCCAGTACAATATCACATAAATAAATTCTGACCTGGCATGCCCTGAAAGTATAGTATACTAGCCAAAAGATGGTCGTTGTACCTCAGACAATGATACTACAGCTGCTGCACTTTGATTTGGAAGAAACCCTTGCTCCAAATTATTACTAATACTGCTGGGAATACAAAATTTCTCCTTGCTAGCTCAATGGAATTACCAGGTTGGAAATTCCTCTCATTTTCAATGAGGGTTTTCGTCCTCTTGAATATTTTTAACAAGTACCAGGGTTAGATAAAAATTTAGATTTTATAAAAGAAGTATGAGATGCCTTACAAGGTCGAGCTCTTCCCTTTATAAAGGAATTTGGCCCAAAAAATACGTCAAACACACCCAATTAGGATTTTGTGTGTTTTCTATGCAAGAAGCACCCCAAAATTTCACCTGCCCAAGTCAACATTCTCCTAGACTAGGTCGCATTTTTCTTGGGAAGAGTAATAATTTTATCCTTTCTAAACTCCACTCTCCCTCCTTTGTCCAACTCACATTTTTGCCTAGGGATGACACAAAAATAGCATGGGTCTCTTTCTACACTCCCTAGAAAGGATACAACATAATATTAGACCCAATGCACCTATCTACAAATTACTAATTATTATTTAGTCAAATAAATTAATACAAGTGCTCTTATTAATTTTATAAATATTTCTTTTTGCCCTTTGTAATAACTTATTGTGACTTAAGTCACCCTTATATTTTTCCTTTGGCTGTCGGGTTGACAAAATGGGCCAAAGGTCTTCGATGCTTTTATTCGAGAAAGAGGGACATTTCAGTCCTCCTTTCCCCAAATTGCTTGCCCACAAGCAATTTTGTACTTCTTAGTCTAAGTGCCTTGCACAATAGACAAAATACGTTGAAGTGTTTCAAAAGTCTAGCACCTGTACCTGTAAGATGAGACAAATTTTGTCACCAATTGCCTTTGACAATTTGTTCATACACACATGGGAGTTTCCAAGGTAGTTCATAGGACAAATTACTAATTTCCTCATCTAAATCAGCATCTTTGGTGAAAAGAATTTGAATATGCTGCATATAGGGTATTAAATCATACCTTAGGAAATTTCCATGGTCCACAAAAAACTGATTTTTGTCAAAGTTCAGCTGATGCCCTATTATTTATCTTTCGATTTCAGCCTCTTCATGTGAAATCAACTCCTCATTGAACTTTCCAATCATGCTATGGGCTGTCATTCTTGGACGAACTCTCTTTCTCATACCTTGCAAAACAATTTCCTTGTCTTATACTTTGAACTTTAGCTCCATGCTTTGATAATTTTGATGAAACTCACCCAAGGATTGGAACCATTGAACACCAAGAACTAATTCTAATCCCCCAATGTCAACAATATAAAACTCGTCACTAACCTCATGGCCTCCAATGGTGAATTGAAGTTTGGAAATCTTCTTGGTGCATGTGATTGTATGCCCATCTGCCAAAATCACATCGAATTCTTGGAATTCTTATGTTTGTTCACTACTACAGATGGGGTCATTTTGAGACAAAACTTAGAGACAATATTAAAGTTATGTCTACAATATTAAAGTTTTATCTCAAATTTTCCCCTTTTTCTATTTTTAAAAAATTAGTAAATAATATTTTCGCATTGTTAATTGTGCACATAGGTTTTTGTTTTTCCGAATGCTTTTGTTTTCCCTCTCCTCATAGCAGATCACGAAAGAATGGGTTTGATGAGTGTGAAACCAAAAGTATGGTTAATGGCGACCAAAAATCCACACATTCTTGTTATGCCGATAGGCATATCTACCAGGTTTATCTGCACTCGTGCAATCAATGGCAGGGAGTGATTATCAGGGCTTGCAAGACCATTGGGCGCCTGAGAACCGTGAAAAGTGCCTCCCATCTTTAACACATTCACCTGTCGTTACCTTTTGGCTTCTTTCATTGCCATTTTCTGGTGACGAGGGGTGTTCTGCTCAGGATAATGGATTTGTGCTGTCCATTCACGGGGCTCAAGGGCCGACAGTTATGTGTTTCAGGTTAGAAGTTGAAACATATAACTGATTAATATCAGTTATGTGTTGTCAATAAATAGAATTTACTTCTCCCATTTCCATCTCTCTTATGATCTGTGAGGCGGCTGACTTTGAGGATTTGCATTGGAGGACCTTATACACCTCTGCCAGTGGGCTCAAATGCCTGCCACTATTTTGTTTGTTGTATTTAGAACAAAGAAAAGAACACGGGGTATTTTTTTGTGTATTTTTTGGGCTTTTTGTGTGTGTAATAATGTGGTTTGCATCCTCCTAATATGGGTTTACAGACATTTTTTTAGTTTGGTTTTAAATAGATGGTAGGCTTCATAGCTGTTGATCTTTGATTCTTTTGTGTTCTTACAATTAATTTTAGTTATGTGTTTCAGGGAAGGAGCCGAGGAAGAAAAAATAAAATGAAGCCCTAAATTAAGACCCTGAAGAAGCGCCGTAAAATCGGGTAGCTAAATGGAACCAAACATAAGCTCACCATGATGGACTGCAATTGCAGTGCTTTCATTGACACTTCTGCAAGTATGCCAGGGTAGACTATTGGCTTTTTGATGTGGCACTGTAAAGTGCTTCAAAATTTAGCTGTGTTGGTTTTTAATATTTTATTGTTATGATAGATAATTATTTAGGATTATTATTCTTTTCATTGTAATTGATTTTTTTGGTAACACTAGCACTGGAACTCCCTTATTTCACTGGAATCATCTAAAACTATGTTAGCAGAAGCAGGTAGATGAGTAGCCAAATCAGCGAAAAATCATTAATGAAAGAAATTATATAAATGCTCACAGGTTAACAAAATAGGTCAATGGGACTCTGAGGATACATCCTAGTACCATAAGGACAAAGTATTCCAGCCTAATTCCTAGCTTCGACAAATACTAGAGCTAGAGGGAGCACACAAGGTGGGTATACCCAAACACCGATGCAAAATAATCTACAAATGAAAACAAATTTTGTATTTTCAGCATCTTTCCATATTAATTCTGTCTTTTCACTATCACCCTAACCTCTACATTTAGATGAAGTTTTGATTAATTGGCATTCAACTGTGGCGTTTCATAGATTTTCTGCTCTATATTTCACATTTTATATTCCCACTGAAGGATGCCCATCTGGTGAAACTTAATATGTGGTAATCAGAGTGGTTGCCCCGTGCCAACATTGGTCATTGTTCATTATCTCTCAATAGTGAAACTAAGAGATAATAAACACCAATGGCCAAGAATCTAGAAATGAAAATTAATTTTGTCTTTTCAGCATCTATCCATATTAATTCTATCTTTTCACTATCACCCTAACCTCTCCATTTAGATGAGCTTTTGATTAATTGGCATTCATTTGTGGCGTTTCAAATGCCTACGGTTGTTTTTTTTCTAGTGCAAACAGGAATAGAAAAAACTTTGTTCTACTTACCTTGACATTAATGATATCCCCTACAACAAATACATTACTCTGCTCTTATATACACAGGGAGCTATCCACCTTTATCTGTCTTAATTCTATCTTTTCACTATCAACTTGACCTCTCCATTTAGATGAGCTTTTGATCAGTTGTGGCGTTTCACATATTTTATGCTCCATATTTCACATTTTATAATCCTGTTGAAGGATGCCCATCTGGTGAAATTGAAAATATGTGGTAATAATGGTGGTTGTCCCTTGCCAACATTGCATTGTTTATTATCTCTCAAGAGTGAAATATCTTTTATACTGATCTAAAGTTGAAAGATTTGCATATTTTTTTGTACCAAGGATGGTTTAATTTTAGTTGTGTTTTAGTTATGTGTTTGATGACGTCTTGCAAATCCTCCTTTTTTCCTACCTGGAGAAGGGCCCTGGATCTCTTCAATACTCTCAAGCATTCAAGTATATTTGACTAAATGTATGTTGTTTTCCACACTTATAAAATTATGCAGCCAAGCTTTTTTCCCTTGATTGTTTACTCCTCTTTTTATATTTTTTGTAACCCCCTTTTTTTCTATAATGTATCAATTTTGGAGTAAAATATTGACTGACTACGACTGAGTACTATGATATAGGCTGAACTAAAATTTTCATAAATTTTGCTCTGCATATTAAATCTATAAATAATACTGTGAAAAAAGTGTGCTCCATGCATGATATATTTGTGGGTTTTATGTATTTTTTGTGTTAACTTTTGTTGTGGGTTTGCGTATGTATAGAAGACCGTACCCAAGTTACTATCTTCCTCACATGTATCCATAATTTGACCATAAACTAGCATTTTCCACTTAGAGTTTAATGATATTTATATTTTTTTATAATGATTAAAATGTTGGAATGCCTAATTTTATTTCATCTTATTTCCTGTCCCTTTTGTTTCCCACTCAGGCCATATAAGCTATGTTAAATAATAACAGGCTATGGAGTTGTAGTTTGTGTGTTATTGGTGACTGGCTTGTATTTTGTAAACCATTGCCCAAATCACAGTGCAAACCTTCTTCTTGGGTATGCACATATCCCTTTTCTTGGGTATGCACATATCCCACTGTTGGTGAGTGGACTGTATTTTGTAAACCATTGCCCAAATCAGAGTGCAAACCATATCCCTCTTCTTGGGTATGCACATATCCCACTGTTTGAATGATGGGATCTATAATGTTACTGACTCTACAGCCAATATATATTCAATGCATATATACCTTGACGAAGCAGTCGTGGAAGTGCATCCATACGAGGCCAGCGGTAAGACTAGGATTCTTTACAAGCGCAGATTTCACCTCCTGCATTCTGGACAGTAGTTATGTCAAAAAACTGAGCGTTTGCTAGGAAAACTATAAAACAAAAACAATACAGTCATGCCCACAAGAGAATACACACTTTGTGCCATTTCTATAAACCTCCAAAAAATACGAGAATAATATTGCTGTGATATGCTCAACAATATTATTTCTATGGTGTCTAAGTTTAGAATATTATTTATATTGTTTGAGATTGGATGTTTACATGTTTAGAAGATTATTTCTATTGTGTCCAAGTTGGTAAATGAACTCAAATAGGACACCTTCAGCAAAGCTGATCACAAGCAAGAAGACAACCTAGAAAGAAAAAGTGCTAGCCCTTTAAATCTAAAAGCTGACAGATCTGTCCATGCTTTATAGTGGCAAGTGTTTTGATTGGGTGCTTTTTGGACTTCAGTCTTATAAACTGTGCTGTAATTTATGCATTGTCTGCCCTCTGTGCTCTAATGATTAATGTGAAATTTATTTGCATTATAATACTTGTCTGTGCAGTTTTTGAGATTTGTAACGCCGCTCAAATACGATGCTCACTCGACGACGACGACGATCACGACGCCGCAACAAACAAACGTCCCGAAAATGCGACAATTTTTTTTTTGTTTTGCGAAAAAAATACCTTCGTTCTCCACGAAGCACGACAAGCATTCATTTGTGAAAAGCTTGCTAAACATCTTTTGAGGTGTCATACCATAAAATCTAACAAATTAAAATTGTTCTGAATTCTTACCTGATGTCTTAAATTGTCGGGTAAACAAAACGCGCAATTTACTGGGAGAGTCCTTACCTCCACTATCGGTTTATTCAAGTGCGGTTTCAATTATTTGTTCTGCTAACTTTGCTAATTCATAATTGGGTTACATAATGATTATATGCTACTATATATATATATATATATATATATATATATACACTCATCGTTTCTTGCAAGCTCTACGCCAAAGAGAAACGTTTTTAAGGTCAATGCTGAAGCGAATCGTTTTAAAAATCTTTCTATATAGGTTGTTAGATATCCCTTACAAGGGGTTAGATACTTTTAATTAAGTGGTATATTTTAGATCTATTTTCAAGTTTATACTCGTATAAACCTATATTCTTATACGTATATCGAAGTTTGAAGTTAAAGGAATAGGAGTCCATTCGACCGGCATCTTCACTACGCATATTATCTGGATTTACACTTAATGGACTCTACATTGCCTTGCAAGGGTGTACAATAGGTGTAATGAATTAAAAACTACATATATTTAAACAACAAGTAGTTGAGAGTAGTATGATTTCTTCTTTTTTTTTTAATACAAAATTCTTTCAAAAGACCCTTTACAAAAGTCGGTGGTCTCCAACTCAAGGCAACAATACTTGCTTCCACAATACAATTTCTTCACAACATTCAAAGCTAAAAAAGAAGAAACAAGACACACACAAATAACACCAAACATTTCACAACAAGGCTTGTATCCAAGCCAATAAGAGAAGGAACTATGGGAATGTTTTCCTTATGCCTCCCAATTGAGATGAGATGCCCATCCAAAACCCTCCACAATAAAACTCAAGACCCTATGACTCTTATGCATCCCTCAAGTACCCCTTTTTCCTCCCATACTCTTATGCCTCCCTCCTCTTATGGCTCCCTCAAGAACAATGTAAGAATGTAAACATTCTCATCCAAGATGGGCATCCCTCTCAAACTCCCTCCACAATATCCTAATCTACTCTTATGCCTCCCTCATGAGTATTCCCATAGACCTCTCCTATACTACACAATAAGCATTCTATCCATTTTTCACAATACACCAAAGTAAACATGCATTATTCCCAAATTTAGCATAGAAGCAACAATAATATGAAAGCAAAACAAAGGATAAGGTTTCCTACCTCTCCATTGGAGAAGCTTAAACCAAGAAATTTGTCCAAGCTCCCTCCCAAAACAATCCAAGCATGCAAGTCCAAGCTCCTTCCCACCCTTTTTTTTTCTTTCTCCCAATTCTTTCCTCTCCAAAAATAACAAAAGAGAACTCTCCACAAACCAAAAACAAAACTCCAACCCCCTCAACAAGAGAGGAAATTTCCATAAATAGACAAGAGGAAGAGTGAGGGTGATGTGGCTCCTTGTAGGATTCCACATCACACATCCTCAAGACCACCTCCCTTTAGTCAACTTCAAATCCCAAAACACCATAAATGGGTGGTTGGGTTGAATGACATCCTTAATCCAAATCCATCCCTTCCCCATGTGTCCTAAGGCACAATTAAATGCAAAAGAAGACAAGTGCACTCCAAAGTCACATTTCCCTTCCCAAAACAATAAATAATCCCCTTTTTGGATTCCCAAGCCATAGATATGGTTGGTAAGGGGTTTTGGGAAGTGTGGGACAAGTTCAACTTGTCCCACAAGTCCCCTAAAATTGCCCAAAATCTCAAATTCGAGATTCAAAGGATTTGGAGTGGTCAACACTCAAAACCAAACATTCAATACATGAGGAAACACAAGGCTCAAGGAGCCAACCATCAAAATTTATTACACCCACTCGACTTCCTTCCAAAACTTAAAAAAAATTAAAACAAGATATTACATTAATCTAAACACACTTAGCAAAGTAATATTAAAAAAGAAACATCACAACTAAAATCACCTACTAAAGTAAGTTAAAACAAGTAATTAAAATTCTTACCCCCTTGGTCACATTAGAAAATTTGCCCCTCATGGAAAATTTCTTAACACATAAAAGAATAAAGGTAACACAATACAATTTACTAGTTGCCTTGACGACCAATGTTGTAACCACCCGACATCCTGTTGTGTTTGGTTCCCAATCCCCCTCATGGTTGTGATCATGTTGTGTTTCCTGCAAAATACAAAATACCTCCTTCAGCCTTGCGACCATGTCAAAATATCCAAAATAACCATATGCATGAAATTTACTAACATCTATACGTAATTCAATCAATCGTTATTTCTAGGTCTAAATCACAACTTAATTATGCATTTTCATCATTATCCAAAATTATAGTAATGTAAATTCAACAACTACATTCTACTCATCATGGCGAAGAAATCCAAGGTTAGAACACATGCAGTATATCCATATAAAAATAACATCGGTATCCAATAGTCTGTCCATAAGTCAGTGTAGATCATACTAAAAAAAAAAATTCCAATCATAATCCAAATGCATCTAGTCACAAAACATCATGCTAATCAACATAAGTATAAGTCATGTCCATATCTAAAGTCTGCATAACTCAAAATGGTAATCAAATAACTGTCGTAGGGAAGTGGGCATTACATCCCCCTCCCCTTAGACTAGAATTCCTCCTGGAAGTCACTGAAATAGGTGCGGAAACTGAGCTCGCAATGATGTAGCATCCTCCTAAGTAGCAGCAGTCTCATCGTACCATTCCCATTGGACCCGAACCTGATCAATCTCTCTGCCGCGAAGGCCCAGGGTCCTGCGATCTAAAATAAGCACGGGCTCCACCATCACCTGCCCCTGATCTTGCACCTGCAATGCAGTCCAATCTAGTACATGAGAAGGATCAGAAACATATCTCCTAAGCACAGAAACGTGAAAAACATCATGGACGCGCGATAAGCTAGGTGGCAGTGCTAGATGATAGGCTAAGGGGCCGAGGTGCTCCAAGATCTCAAAGGGGCCCACAAACCTAAGAGCAAGCTTAGAACCTTTTCCATAACGGATAGGGCTCTTATGCGGTCTGACACGAAGAAACACCTTCGTGCCTACCTCAAAAATGCGATCTGTCCTATGTTGTTCTGCATACTTCTTCTATCTATCCTGTGCCTCCTGCAATCTCTATCTAATCAAGGTAACCTGCTACTCGATGTCCTGTAATAATGCTGGCCCAAGGGAAACCCTGTCCTCAATCCTGTCCCAAGTAAGTGGTGTCCTGCACTCTCTGCCATATAATGCCTGAAAAGGAGCCATGCCTATAGAACTCTGGAAGCTATTATTATACGCGAACTCTACCAAATATAGATACTCCTCCCATCTCGACTGATGGTCCATCACGTACATCCTAAGCATGTCCTCCAAAATCTGATTCACCCTCTCTGTCTATCCATCGGTCTCAGGGTGGTAAGCTGTGATGAAATTAATCCTCGTCCCGAGGGCATACTGCATGGTGGTCTAGAAATGGGAAGTGTATAAAGGGTCGCGGTCGCAAATGATCTTCCGTGGAATCCCATGTAGTCTGAAAATCTCATCAAGATATACTCGTGCTACTGCACTAGCCGTGTAGGTAGTCTTCACTGGAGAAAAGTGAGCTACCTTCGTCAATTTATCCACTGTGACCATGATGGCGTCGTGGTGGTATCTCGACGTCGGCAACCCAACAATGAAATCCATAGAAATGGTGTCCCACTTCCATTCCGGTATGGCGTGAGGATAGAGAAGGCCAGCTGGATGCTGATGCTCGGCCTTCACCCTCTGGCACTCTAAACAGCGGGATACAAAAGAAGCTATGTCTCTCCGAAGTCCTCTCCAAAAGTACAACTGTCTCAAGGTGGTGTGCATCTTCTTCACCCCAGGATGGGCTGAGTAAGGTGCACGATGAGCCTCTGTCAAAATATCATGTCTCAAGCCTCCATCTCTAGGAACATAAATTCGACCTCTGTGTCTGAGAAGACCATCTGCCTCTAATGAAAATCCATCAAATTTCCCCTCAAGGGGTCTCTGAGACTCAATCTCTACTCTGGCTGCAAGGTAGAAACTATCCTGAGGAAGCTACTGCAAGATCCTACTCCGCAAATCTATGCCCACTTAGGTGGCCATGGCCACATGTCTCCGCCTACTCAAGGCATCTGCAACCACATTCTCCTTCCCTTTCACATGTTCTATCCCCATATCATACTCATAGAGTAACTCCATCCAACACTGCTAACGAGCATTGAGATTGGGCTATGTGAAGAGGTGGCGAAGACTCAAGTGATCAGTCCTGAGTGTAAATCTCTAGCCAAGAAGGAAATGTCTCCACCGCACTAAGGCATGCACTACTACTGCAAGATCGAGGTCATGGGTTAGATAATTGAGCTCATAATCTTTGAGTTTGCGAGACTCAAAGGCAACTACTCTACCCCCCTGCATTAGCACTCCTCCAAGTCCTGCCAAGGAAGCATCTGTGCATACGAAAAAATCTCCATGAGGATCTGGCACTACAAGGATAGGTGCTCTCGTAAGGCACTCCTTCAATGTACTGAAGGCCTACTCACATCTATCTGACCATAAAAAATTATTCCCCTTCCGCTGAAGAGAAGTGATAGGGTGCGTAATCCGAGAGAAGTCCTGAAAAAAAATCCTGTAGTATCCTGCTAGACCCATGAAACTACGCACCTCGGTCACACTAGTGGGTGCTGGCCAATCCATGATGGCTCGAATCTTGGAAGGATCGAATGTGATACCTTCCCCTAAAATGATATGGCCCAAATACTGCACCTCAGGTTGAAAGAACGCACACTTCTCCAAGTTCCCGTAAAGGCACTGCTCGCGAAGACACTGAAGAACCTAGCAAAGGTGCTCCTCATGCTCCTCACGTGTGCGTGAGTAAATCAGAATGTCATCAAGGAAGATGAGCACGAAGCGATCAAGGAAGGTCCTGAATACCCCATTCATGAAACTCATAAACACTGCGGGGGCATTCGTCAAACCGAAGGGTACCACTATGAACTCGTAGTGGCCATATCTCGTGCGGAAAGCTGTCTTGTGAATGTCTGTCTCCGCAATCCTGAGCTGATGGTATCCTGACTTAAGATCTATCTTAGAGAAAATTGTAGCCCCCTTCATCTGATCAAATAAATCATCAATGCGTGGAAGGGGGTAACGATTCTTGATCATTACTTTATTCAGCTGATGGTAATCAATGCACAACCAAAGAGATCCATCCTTCTTCTTTACGAAGATAACTGGTGCACCCCAAGGGGATACACTAGGATGGATTAGGCCTTTCTCCAGAAGGCCCTCAAGCTACAACTTGAGCTCACATAACTCAGGAGTAGTCATCCGATAGGGTGCTCGTGAGATAGGCTTTGCGCTTGGAACTACATCTATATGGAAGTCGATCTCACGTGGGGGAGGTAATCCCAGTAGCTCCCCTGGAAACACATCGGTGAAATCTGATAAGATGGGATGATCATCGAGGGAAGGTCCCTCTGACTCATCCTCTGATCTGTCACTAACCGTAACAGCATACAACTGGCAACCCCGTCGCACACACCGCTTAAGTTACATAGCGGAGATGGTGCGAATAGAAACAGGTCTCTTAACCCCTGATACCACTAACTCCGCCCCAAGATCATCAATGCAAGCAACATTCTTGTGCTAACAATCCACTCTAGCTCTGTGAGTGGACAACCAATCCATGCCTAAAAAGATGCCATAAGATCCTAATGGAAGGATCCTAAGATCGGAAGTAGTGGTGAAGGGTCCCAAATCCACTACACACTCCTTGACTAAGGAGTCTACAGAAATCTTGGCTCCAGAAGCCATCTCAACGTCCCAACTACGGCCCTACCTAACTGCCACCAGCCTACAACTCTCTACTAAGGATGGTGTAATAAAAGAATTAGAAGAGCCAGAATCAAATAATATAGAGGTGGAAATACCACCAATACTACCTGTCGTCTCAATCACAGTGCTCTGATGCTCAGCCTGGCAGTTCTCGACTGCTGCGTAGATCCGATGACTCCGTGCCATATCTCCAACAGTAGGCTCTGAGCTCTGTGTCTTACCCTTGGTAGGGTTATGTGGGCAATCTCTCCAAATATGTCCAACAAATCCGCAACCATAACAGCTGCCTGGTCCTCTCCAGTGGGAAGCAGCTCCAGCTGGTACTCTAGATGACTGAGATACAGATCCTGACGATCTGGCTATGGACTGCTGAGGTCTCTGCTGACGAGCTCCTACTGACTGAGCTCTCGGTGCACCCTGTGTCCTGATGGGACCCCTAGGAGGAGGCCCCATACTACGTCCTCTCTGTGCATCGAATCTCTGAGGAGGTCGGTAAGGTGGGTGGGTCTGTTGCTGCTGCTGCTACTGTGGTGGCCTAAATGAAGCTTGCCTTGAACTCTGTCTAGCCCGTGGAGGAGGAAATGACCCCTTCGACCTACCATCCTGCATCTGCCTGATACAGCTCTGAACTCTGTCTCTAGCCTGTTGTGTCTTTCCCCGTGTTTCCTCTGCAATATAGGCCTTCTCCACAGCCTCGGCTAGTGTGTGTGGGTAGTGAATGCGCACTGCGCCTCCTAAATCCAAATTCAGACCCTGAATGAACCTGTGAATCTGTACCTGCTCATCCTGCACATAGTTGACGTACTGGAGTAGATCCAGAAATTGACTCTCATACTCCGCTACTGTCATCGATGCCTGACAGAGGTCATGAAACTCGTCTATCCACTGCTGAATAAATCTCCTGGGTAAATACCTGCTCCTCAAATGCTCCTCGAACAACTCCTAGGTAATCGTCTCTGAGTCAACATGGAGCTTCTGATCCTCGGTCCTCCACCAGACTCCTACTCCATCCTTTAGAAGATGTATCGCAACACGAGCTTTCGTGTTGCTACTACAAGGACAGAGCTTGAAGCATCTGCTCAAGCTCACCAACCAAGCCTCTGCCTGAAAACCACCTGTATCACCTGAATAGTGAGATGGTCATAGCTTCAGGATCTCCCTGATATGGTCTGCAGCTGATGTATGACAAATCCTAGATCTCTCTGTATGCTCTTCCCTCTGTCTAGGGCTCCGAGACCTGTCCCTATGTCCTGAGATCCTGTCCCCATGTCCTCTCTGTGGTGACTCTACCCTAGTCGACTCTGCATGGAAATTCTCTGCTCTGTGCTCCTCGCTGTGTCGAGGGGATGCCTGAGTATCTACTGATGGCTCCAAACTATGTCTAGCAAGTCGTCCTCCCAAGGGCTCTCCGCGTATAGCAACATTGACATCCTAGAGTGTCTGCAAAATCTGATGCAAAAGGGCTACTACGGCCTGCTCTGGTGGTGGTATGTCTATTTCTATATGAAGAGAACCCTCGCCTAATCTGTGCCTCCTGCACAGATCAAGGCGAGAGTTAGTTCATTGTACTAGGTCTTGTGCTAGTTTTCTAAATTTGCTGTTTACTATAATTATCAACATTATGGCTTTTTATATTTTAAAAGAATAATGTTTTGCACTAAGTTAAGTGTTCCTGTTTCATATTTTTCTGCGTCTGCCCAAGGGTCCCAGCTTCGAACCCCTGGCTCTGATACCAAAAATTTAACGCTGCTCAAATACGACGCTCGCTCGACGACGACAATGATGACGACGCCGCAACAAACAAACGTCCTGAAAATGTGACAATTTTTTTTTTTTTTTGCGAAAAAAAATAACTTTGTTCTCCATGAAACACGACAAGCATTCATTTGAGAAAAGCTTGCTAAACATCTTTTGAGGTGTCATACCATAAGATCTAACAAATTACAATTGTTCTGAATTCTTACCTGATGTCTTAAATTGTCGGGTAAACAAAACGCGCAATTTACTAGGAGAGTCCTTACCTCCACTATCGGTTTATTCAAGTGCGGTTTCAATTATTTGTTCTGCTAACTTTGCTAATTCATAATTGGGTTACATAATGATTATATGCTACTATATATATATATATATATATATATATATATATATATATATATACACTCATCGTTTCTTGCAAGCTCTACGCCAAAGAGAAACATTTTTAAGGTCAATGCTGAAGTGAATCGTTTTAGAAATCTTTCTATATAGGTTGTTAGATATCCCTTACAAGGGGTTAGATACTTTTAATTAAGTGGTATATTTTAGATCTATTTTCAAGTTTATACTCGTATAAACCTATATTCTTATACGTATATCGAAGTTTGAAGTTAAAGGAATAGGAGTCCATTCGACCGGCATCTTCACTACGCATATTATCTGGATTTACACTTAACGTACTCTACATTGCCTTGCAAGGGTGTACAATAGGTGTAATGAATTAAAAACTACATATATTTAAACAACAAGCCGCTGAGAGTAGAATGATTTCTTCTTCTTTTTTTTAATACAAAATTCTTTCAAAAGACCCTTTACAAAAGTCGGTGGTCTCCAACTCAAGGCAACAATACTTGCTTCCACAATACAATTTCTTCACAACATTCAAAGCTAAAAAAGAAGAAACAAGAGACACACAAATAACACCAAACATTTCACAACAAGGCTTGCATCCAAGCCAACAAGAGAAGGAACTATGGGAATGTTTTCCTTATGCCTCCCAATTGAGATGAGATGCCCATCCAAAACCCTCCACAATAAAACTTAATCCCAGGCTATGACTCTTATGCCTCCCTCAAGTACCCTTTTTCCTCCCATACTCTTATGCCTCCCTCCTCTTATGGCTCCTTCAAGAACAAGGTAAGAATGTAAACATTCTCATCCAAGATGGGCATCCCT
The DNA here is from genome assembly GCA_019776745.2 of Taxus chinensis. Taxonomy (NCBI): domain Eukaryota; kingdom Viridiplantae; phylum Streptophyta; class Pinopsida; order Cupressales; family Taxaceae; genus Taxus; species Taxus chinensis. The sequence continues at coordinate 759,337,254 of CM034150.1, read as the reverse complement.
CTCAAACTCCCTCCACAATATCCTAGTCTACTCTTATGCCTCCCTCATGAGTATTCCCATAGACCTCTCCTATATTACACAATAAGCATTCTATCCATTTTTCACAATACACCAAAGTAAACATGCATTATTCCCAAATTTAGCATAGAAGCAACAATAATATGAAATCAAAACAAAGGATAAGGTTTCCTACCTCTCCATTGGAGAAGCCTAAACCAAGAAATTTGTCCAAGCTCCCTCCCAAAACAATCCAAGCATGCAAGTCCAAGCTCCTTCCCCCCGTTTTTTTTTCTTTCTCCGAATTCTTTCCTCTGCAAAAATAACAAAAGAGAACTCTCCACAAACCAAAAACAAAACTCCAAGCCACTCAACAAGAGAGGAAATTTCCATAAATAGACAAGAGGAAGAGTGAGGGTGATGTGGCTCCTTGTAGGATGCCACATCACACATCCTCAAGACCACCTCCCTTTAGTCAACATCAAATCCCAAAACACCATAAATGGGTGGTTAGGTTGAATGACATCCTTAATCCAAATCCATCCCTTCCCCATGTGTCCTAAGGCACAATTAAATGCAAAAGAAGACAAGTGCACTCCAAAGTCACATTTCCCTTCCCAAAACAATAAATAATCCCCTTTTTGGATTCCCAACCCATAGATATGGTTGGTAAGGGGTTTTGGGAAGTGTGGGACAAGTTCAACTTGTCCCACAAGTCCCCTAAAATTGCCCAAAATCTCAAATTCGAGATTCAAAGGATTTGGAGTGGTCAACACTCAAAACCAAACATTCAATACATGAGGAAACACAAGGCTCAAGGAGCCAACCATCAAAATTTATGACACCCACTCGACTTCCTTCCAAAACTTAAAAAAAATTAAAACAAGATATTACATTAATCTAAACACACTTAGCAAAGTAATATTAAAAAAGAAACATCACAAATAAAATCACCTACTATAGTAAGTTAAAACAAGTAATTAAAATTCTTACCCCCTTGGTCACATTAGAAAATTTCCCCCTCATGGAAATTTTCTTAACACATAAAAGAATAAAGGTAACACAATACAATTTACTAGTTGCCTTGACGACCAATGTTGTAACCACCTGACATCATGTTGTGTTTGGTTCCCAATACCCCTCATGGTTGTGATCATGCTGTGTTTCCTGCAAAATACAAAATACCTCCTTCGGCCTTGCGGCCATGTCAAAATATCCAAAATAACCATATGCATGAAATTTACTAACATCTATACGTAATTCAATCAATCATTATTTCTAGGTCTAAATCACAACTTAATTATGCATTTTCATCATTAACCAAAATTATAGTAATCTAAATTCAACAACTACATTCTACTCATCATGGCGAAGAAATCCAAGGTTAGAACACATGCAGTATATCCATATAAAAATAACATCGGTATCCAATAGTCTGTCCATAAGTCAGTGTAGATCATACTAAAAAACAAAGTCCAATCATAATCCAAATGCATCTAGTCACAAAACATCATGCTAATCAACATAAGTATAAGTCATGTCCATATCTAAAGTCTACATAACTCAAAATGGTAATCAACTAAGCGTCGTAGGGAAGTGGGCATTACAAGATTTTTGGGAGTTAAACAAAATAAATTATGTTTGTTGCTTTCCAGTATATCCTATCATTTTTATATGATTCCGAGTACTGAACTATCTAAAGATTGTAATTATAATAGTCCGGTGCTAAAGGAAAATTAGCTCCGAACAACTTCCCAAATGAAATTTGCATTTTGAGGCATGTTGGCATATCATTCACTGAAATGTCTACCTCTAACTAATACTGCAAGTTTTTGAAATATGCATTGCAACTACTTCTCAGAATATGCATGTTTCATGAAGTTTCTGTAGAGCAAATTTGGCTCTAGAAAAATTTGACATGCAATTTACATTTGTCTTCACAAATGTTGTGGACTCCAGGATGTACCTTTCTACCCTATTGTTGTTCTAATGTGTACACAATACACATCTACAGTGGTGAGAAATGATTAAACTAACTTGAAGGCATCTATAAAGGCAAGAAAAGAAACTGTAAAATTGATTTGCAAATTAAACAAAATTAATTTGTCTAGTAAACAATAATTTTCAGATGGAATAAAAATGTGATCTAATTTGCATCATATTCTTACCCAGAAGAAAGGGAAATATCCTTGTGAATAATTGTGATCTAATTTTCTTTTTCTGGAGTTGATCCATTTACGCATTTAATGTATATGTGTTAGTATATGATGTATTTATACACTCTTTTTTGTTTGGTAATTTGCTTTCTATTTTGTGTGCCACCTCCAAATTGTAACATTTACAGGGTTCATTTTAAGAGACCTCTTGGAAATCAGAGGTGGAGAATACTTGGTGAATATCCCCAAAATTGGTTTCGCGGGAAGTTGAATTTTTTGGGGGTTGTATGAAATTTTTTTGCCTGATTGTCAAGTGCTGCGGTAGAAGGCTGCAGACGCGCGACGGGAGATTTTGTTGTCACACATCAAAAAAATGGATTGACGCGCGTACACAGACCTCAGTGACGCACGTCAACAGACCTCAGTGACGCGTGTCATTACGGTTGTTGATGCATGTCATTGAGGTCTGTTGACACGTGTCAATGCATTTTTTTTGACGGGCGACAGTAAAATCTCCTATCACACGTCTGTAGCCTCTGACCTCTGCTTTCTCATCAAAAAATCTCCGTGTCATGCATCAACAAACTCTTTAGCGTGCATCTTCTATGCGTCAATATATGTTGTACCTCCTTGTCAAGCGGCAACTATCCGTCAAGGTGACGCGTCAACAAATAAACCTCATTGACACGCGTCACTGAGGTCTGTTAACGCGCATCAATGTAGTTTTTTTGATGCGTGACAGCGAAATCTCCTGTCGCGCATCTGCAGCCTCTGACCTCTACTTTCTCATCAAAAAATCTTCGTGTCGCGCATCAACAAACTCTTTATCGTGTGTTTGTTATGCGTCAATATCTGTTGTACCTCCTTGTCACGCATCAACTATCCGTCAAGGTCACGCGTCTACATCCTCTTCCCTCTTCTTGCTCATCGAAAAAATCTCCATGTCGCTCGTCAACAAACTCTTTGTCATGCGTCTACTATGCGTCAATATCTGCATTATATCCTTGTTTGCAAACCCTCCTTGTCACGCGTCAATAACTTACCCCCTTTTTGCATGTCTATAATACGGGATATATCATATTGTTGAAAAATGTGAAGTAGAAGTGTTCTACCTGGCGAATAATCTAGGTTTATATAGGGTATATTTTTCAAGGGTAGGCGAAGCAGACCCCTGAAAAAAATTTAAGTGTAATTTTTAGGCGAACAGGTCACTGACCCGTGCCAAAAAATTCACCTTTTCAAAATTTTCAAAAATGGAATATTAGCCATATTACGAATATTCGCCACTAAAATTTTCCCTGAACATTTATCTTAGGAGAAAATAGGCATGGCTTGACGACATTTGAAGCATCATATTTAGAGCGATGTAAACCTTAAAAAAAAATTTAAGGTATGCATATTGTAATTGGAGTTCACTTCTATTGTACAATATTTTTTAGATTGGGTTAAGTTGGATCAAGATACATTTGTTGGAACTCTAGGTATTTCAGCTTTTATTACTGAGATTTGTATCTAAAATTGGTTTAGTTATCTAATATGTAGATATAACCTCCATGAAAGAGATTGGAGTGATGTAAATCTTATCAAAAGATTGAAGGTCCAAGCTGCCCAAGCCACCCAACCTACTAGAAATGTGTCCAGCAGACAAGGTAAAAATATTTGCAAGAAAATGTTGACACTATTTTTACTCCAGCTATATCTCTAGCAGGTACTAAACTTCTATGCTCTGGTCATTGCTTCCTCAATTTCTTTAGTGATGGTAATTGCGAGCCTTTTTCCCAAGCTTCATTCTCGTCACGATATAAGAATTTGGAATTTAGAATTTGGAACTTGGAATTTAAAGCATGATTTTATTTAATTGTAATTCACTTCCTTCAAGATATTCTAGAGAATACCCAATTCTGAATTACTATTTGGGGGCTTACTTGTTGCTCCTCATGGGTCCTTTATTCTTAAGTAATTTTGAAGGCATGGGAACAAGTGAAACACTTGGTGGTTGGGTATCATGACTTTTCTTTGTTTGACACTAAGTGTCAACCATAAAAATCGATTTCATTGAATCTGAAATATAATGACAAGATCCTTTCCTACAAGAGGCTGCTCTGCCCTCCATTCGTTTGAGAAAGGAATCTAAAATATTTCATGAATTTTACAGATACCCTGATGCCCTTTTAAATAAATTTCTTAAATATGAAAAATGTCATTACTCTTGCTGATTGTCAGACTGTTTACACTGGAAGGAGTAATTTGGCTGGGGTAGGCATTTAAAACTACCTATTTCAAGAGGTTGGTTAACTGAAGTAGCATCCTAACAAGTTTTAGTGCTCTCAACAAAACTGAATTCCTTATGCATCGTGGTACCTTGTGAGAGTAAAGGCTCATTACCAACTGTATAATTTGGGATCATGTATAACTGATTGAATCTTGGGTCAATTTGAGTTAATATGCATCGTGGTTAATGCCATTTATATAAATCAAACCATATTAAGGTGTTATCCCTCATCATATAGTTTTTCTTTGATAATAGGGTAATATCATGTACCTGCTGGCAGCTGCTATTATTCTGAATCAGTAAATACCAGTCTTTAGAATAGTTTGCATTCAGTTTCTAAACGTCTTCATTATTTTCCACTGTGTAGTAATGATTGGAGAGGTAAGTTTAGTACTTTTTAAAGAAGTAAGTCATTTGTTTTTATGATATCATAGTTGAAGATCAATTTTCTTTGGCCTCATTTGGTAGCATTCCCTAGGGTGTTTGTGAAGTCTGGTGCTATTATTCTGAAGAAATAAGAACTGCGTTTTACTGCTTCAGAGTAATAGCACCAGCCTTCGCAAAAATCCACCATCAGCATGAAAAAATCCACCATCACCACCTTAATACAAAGTAACTACAAATATAACTTGTGAGAAGAGTTTGTGGTGCTGATAATGAAAGCAATTGATAAGACATAATTTTTATTGTAGTCATTGGGAAAAGTGTATTTAAAATGCAAGTTGCAGCACTAACAATGGTAAGAAAAAGGAACATGAGACCATAGTCCTGGTATTGAGGAAGCCATGAAACCTTGACACTTCAAGGCTCAAGATCATAGCCTTTTCTTGCAAATTTTACATTGTGTGCTGCAGATCCTGCTGTTATCAGGACTGGCTTAGGCCTACCTATTTCACTTGAAGTATATTGTATCAAAAACAGGTCTCCTGACTCCACACCCCATTTACTTACTGTTACCTCCATTGAATAAGCTTGTCTCTTCTTCATTGGCATTGAATAAGGAAGTAATAGATATCTACTGTATTTTCCTCAACAGAATACCCATCTTGTTAACATCAGTATGCTTCATTACACTCAAAATATATGCAGGATGAGCTATGGCGGCCTTCATAGTAGCCGGCCTTGAGTCTATCATAGTATCCTGATAAGCTTATGGCGATCTTCTTGAAGAAAAAAAGAATTACTTATATCATAACATAAGTTTTTTCTCTGTAGCACTCAAACATGTTTCATCACTTAGCTGTCACAATTGTTATCACAAGTTTCTGACCACCATGAAAAAAATTGTAAGGTGCAATTGTTATTTCTATATTATACCAATAGTTAATTTTTGCTAGCTGTAAAAGCCCAATATTTTATTCTTTACATGGTAGTTTAGACTTTTTAATAATATTGATAGTACAACTTCTTGTAATGTCATAGTATTTTATCCTAATAAATATGAATATTTTAACAAAGCAGGTCATCGTGGCATGCAAATGTGGCTACAGAAAAACTTGATGCTAGAGAAAGACATTCATTTTTGAATTGGTTGTGTTTTCAGGTATTTTTCAAAAAAAGCAAATATTTTACTTTATTTTAAAGAAACAATTTTCAATATTCTTATTTCATTTACATTTGAATGATTAAGGCATTTAAAGAAACAATATCTTCAGGTTCTTGTCACATAGAAATGTTTTCACATGATAAAACAACTCCACAAACAGTTTTACATACTATTCAACTGAGTTTCTCATGTTGGAGGATGATCTATTTTCATTTCAAATTAGTTCTTAGACTTTTGTTTCTGCTTAAAGTATTTTCATTGGAAGCTTCTACCTTCTTATAGTGTTTGTCTAATTTCTATAACAGAAATCTAAACTGAACCAAGAATTTGTTATCAAGGAATTATGAACTTCAACTAATTCATTCAATCTTATAAAAAATTCTATAATCATGAGTTCGAGTGTAAACTGCAAGGCTATAAGGGGAGTTACAAAAATGAATGAAGAAGACAAGATTGTGATCTAATTTGTCTTCATAGTCCATGAGGCATGTCCTAGTGATATCTTGTTGACCACTTGCGAGTGGGTACACAAAGGCATATTAGACATAAGAATAGAGAATACTGAACTATTGCTGCTACTATTTATCTTGTTCTCAAATTCCAAATGCCAATAACACTACGTGTATGCAACCAAGATGCAGACGACACAGATATGCTCACGCTACATTTAGTGATCAATACAAGGCAACCATTGGTGTAGATTTTATGACCAGGGAGATTCAGATTGGAGATAGATTGGTTACATTGCAGGTTTGCCAAGTTTTACAGTTTTATGGGAATAAAGATTGAGAAGTATCCATTTCTTAATAAGTTAGCATATTCTAATTATATATATATATATATATATATATATATATATATATATATATATATATTGATGAGTAGTGCATTCTTTTGGGTATTAGATTAGATAGATTGTGGGAAATTCTGTTCATGTTTTGCAGGAAGCATATAGCAGATTTACAATTACGATTGAGAAGTATCCATTTCTTAATAAGTTAGCATCTTCTAATTGTTTTATGAAAATAAAGATTGAGAAGGATCCATTTCTTAGTGGTAAATGACTTGTTTTCCTGAAAGATAGGTTATAATTTTGAATCTTACAGAGAGTAAAATATGTACGCCATTGTTTACATTTATATTGACCCATAGCTCAGTCTTTAATACCTTCAATGGCCCTTGGATAAATTACTATGATTTTGAAGGGAACTAACAATTATAACCATGAAAATATGTGGGTTGATTCATGTTTAGAAATATGTAAGCTTCATCTCCCTGATGATGGGTCCAGTATTGGATTTATAAATAAATATCGTGTATAACTATGATATGAATATCCAAACTCGAATCTATACTATATTATATGTGAATGTTTTTGAGAAATCTATGTGCATGTGTCATGATGAATGATTTTTTGAGGAATAATGTTAGGCAGATATGGGATACAGCTGGGCAGGAGAGATTCCACAGCCTTGGAGTGGGCTTCTACAGAGGGGAAGATTGTTGTGTTCTGGTGTATGATGTGAATGTGGCCAAATCCTTTACAAACCTCCACAATTGGTACAATGAATTTCTCAATCAGGTATGTCAATATATAAGATATTATACAATCGGCTGTAGGTAGTGTTTTCTTATTTAAAGATTTTAAGGGTTCTTTTAAACACCCACTAATTTTTGCTAACCTGCACACAATTTCCAGGGTAACAAACATTTTCTAATTATTTAAAAAACTCCATTCATGTTTGCTAGGCATGATCTCCAAGCCAGAAAAGATTTCCATTCATTGTGATGGGAAACAAGGTTGATCTAAATGGGGGAAGCAGCAGAGTGGTATGGTTCTTCTCCAAATATATTATTACAACACTAGGAATTGTATGATGCATGAGCTGATGGATTTTCATTTAATTTGTTCATGGTAGGTTAGATTTCTGAAAGGAAAGCCAGAGATTGGTGTGCCTCCAAAGGGAACATCCCATACTTTGAAACATCTACTAAGGAAGATTACATTGTGGAGGAAGCATTTTTATGTGTTGCCCAGATTGCCCTATCCAATGAAGTTTATGATTTACATGAAAGGTAATAATTATTTCATTTATTAATATATATGTCTATCATATGTGTTTATTGGTCAACTAACCAATATTATGATGTAACTTGTTTATATTTATGTCTGTATTTGATGATAAAGTATATTCCTTATAGAAAAGAAATGATTTCATCTTTTATTTGTTGCACTGATATGTGAAAAGCTAGTATGAACCACCCGAGTTCATGATTAGGATTAACCACCATATAGCTCAAAAATTATGGTAGTTTGAGTTGTTAACATTTAAAGATTTGTTTCTTGTGCCGATTTTGTTGAACTAAATCTTGATTTCAACCACTCAGAATCATCTACGTTGTTATAACCAACATATTTAGTGGAATATAATGTGCCCTGCAAAAACACACATTGACATGATGTGGGGGATGGTCTTATAGATGTGACTAACTCATCACTATTTCCTGCAACATTGGGTAACCACACAACATTGAGGAGGCTAAAGTTGTCCGAAAATTCATTCTTCGGGATCTAGATATTAAATTATCCTCTTCTACAGAGGGAGTGGAGAGAGATTTCCTTGAGAAGTGGGGACTGAGAAGAAGAAGAAACATGCATTTTTGTAAGAATACAGTGATATAGTAAATCTTTATTTTCATATTGAATCTTGTCTTCTCTAAGTTGAACTACAGGGATCAAAAATTCATAGTTTATCTCTTTAAGGATGCATGGAAATCTATTTATCATCTTCTTAGAAAGTTTGTTAAATGGTGGATGTAATGGTTACCCTGTCCTGGTTGCATGAAGAAGCCTAATGATTGTACAAGATAAGCATGATTGTAATAGCTTTGCAGGGGCACTTTGATGAATTTGTTGGTAGATTCACGTGAAAAGGTGAGAATGAGTTGTTACCAAATGATCTTGAACATATTTATATGGCCTAGGAATTGAATCCTTCGTGGTTTTCTATTTGCATGTTGAAGAGAGTTCAAGAAACATGTCTATGAATGTATGTAGAGTTAATTTCCCAAAGAATGAAGGTGAGTGGTGTTGTATCCATCAAGAATAGATTGAGAGTAGATAATCTAACCTTTGGTAAGGTGAGTATATTGTTAAGAAACCTTAGAAGCAATAAAGTTGTTATTAAGGATTTCTCTTACTCCATTTTCACGTGCATGCACAGTCTTGATCATTCACATGTTAACCATCTCTAAGCTTTGCACACCATTTCCATGAACACTGTTAGAATAGGATTCAAGAGGGGATCAAAACAAACATAAGGACCAAATTTGAAGCTTTGAATGTAACTAGTAAGAAAGATATAAGTTTTTTGTGCATCTCGGGCTGAGACACAGTGCATAGTTAAGATTTTAGGAAAGTTCTAGGTTTAGAACCTTGAAATGTGGAGTCCCGCTCTAAAAATTTGAAGAAATCATCGTGGTAGAGTTCACTAGAGGAATGTGAAATAATTTTGGATTTTCATTGGGTAAGGTTTGTGTTTTCTTTGACAGTCTGCTGCCTTGGATTCGTATAGTCTTATAGACCTAAGACCCACTCAAACTTGGAACAGAGTTGACAAGCCCAAATAGGTGTCCTAATATGTCCTCAATATGACTTGAAACCATTGGCAAAGGAAGATATGCATGAAAATGCCGAAAAGCAGGGCTAGGAAGACCTAATAGAGCTAGAAAGCAAAAAGAGGTGTAAATAGAAGAAGATTGAGAGTTAGCCCCTAAAATTTACACCACACCATAATGATGATAAAGGGTTATTGAAAAGGTTTTCACTTCATTCTGGGTATGTGTAGATGTCTCCAACCATGAGGCTAGCAAGAGCATGGTCTTAAGGGCACAAGAATGCAAGTTTGAGCTAAATAGGTGAAGTTGGATTTTTTGTCCCCTCTGAGTCAAGTTTCTAATCGAGAAAACATTGGTTTGAGGTGATGCAACATGGTATGCAGATTGAAGAGATCATTGAGGGCTAAGAAGCATGAAGTTGCTTGTTTGAGAGTGAGGGCTAGTGAATGTGTGTTGAAGAAAGGTAAGAGTAAAGAGAGTTATATGGGGTGTGATCATTTTTTTATAGTTGATTTGTAATTGTATGAAGCATATGAAATAGGGCATAATGATTAATGAAGGCCTTAAGGAGATATTGGTTAGTTTTAGTAAGATTTAATCCATTTTAGGCTTCTAAGAAGGATCCTCGTTTATAGAGCTGTGAGTAAGGTTGTTGTGTTGAATCCTCCTAACTGATTGAATGCATGATGAAATGTTGTATTGCTCTGCATCAAAACTAATTCACATAATCAAGATAAAATCTATTTTTAAGACACTTTTCACAAAAATATAGCTTTTCCTAATTACAAAACTTCTTGATTTTAAAGAAAGGAAATATATAATTAATTGGAAAAGTAAACTCTAAAGTATCATAGAAAAGCATTATGTAAAAGGGGAATTCCTAACGAGACCTTATAGGTTCATAACAAATGGAGGCAACCGATTGAACTGCAGCTGTTCCAACTGGTTTTCTAATTCCCCAACTTCTGCCTGTTCACTTTCATCCAACATTCTTCAACTTCATTTAAAATCTTAATGATGTCTTCCGCATCGAAATGCTTTACTGTTCCTTTAGACTTGGCATCGGTCACCCTGCTTTTTGTGTCATAAATATAACAATCCAAATTGTTTTCGGCCATTTTCTTCTTTTTCATTTGTTTGTACTCCTTTAGAAACCTTTGTGCATCACCTATCATCCTTTTAATCACCGTTTTTTTCAGTCTTCCACCATCGTTAGTTATAGTGATTTCATTACATGTCCCGGTCTCTTTGTCTTGGGCAAAGGCTTTTAGATTCCCTTCCGCTCTCACTTAGAAGCAAACTTTAATTTTTGGCACCCCATGTCGTGTAGGTTGAATTCCCTTCAGTTCAAATTCACCCAGCAAATTATTGTGTACAGTCAAGGGTCTCTCTCCTTCGTAGACTTGAAACAATATGGTTGTCTGATCGTCGTATCTTGTGGTGACAGAAGTCTCTATCCTAATGGGAATTGGAGTATTCCTAAGAATCACCACTTTCATGATACTATCGTTAACCGAAATTCCAAGGCTCGAAGGTGTAACATCAGTGAGTATGAAGGGTACATCTTCATCATTTAATGTTGCTGCCTGCATAGCCGCACCATAGGCGATGGCCTCGTCGGGATTTATTGTTGTGCACAGCTGCTTTCTGTCAAAAATTGTCTCAATAACTCCTTGCACCTTTGGTATACGAGACGAACCTCTTACCAAAACAATGTCGTCGACTTGGTGCTTGCTCCTCTCCGCATCTTGTAGACATTTTTTGACTATCCCCAGTTCTACAAAGGTTCTATCTGCTCATTCAAATAAATTCTTAGGGACCCTACTTGCATCCTTGGCTAATTGTACACAACTTAAGCTTCTAGATTTCAGCAAGAATAAAATAGAATAGAATAGATTGATTTTAGCAAGATCACAATTATTCATGTTTATTGTGGATTATCTTGACTCATTTTCTATTATACAAGGGCATTCTCATCAATCTGCTTTGAAATTGCTTTGAAGTAAGGTAGCTTCAATTGGTCTATTGGTGAGTGTTGTGCCTCAATGGTTTCACTGGGCATTGTTTGTATATAATGCTTGTACGTTTTTACTCAATTTTCATGTATGTAGTGTAGAATATCCACTAAAGAAAAAATAGATGAATAATGGCTTCTTTTTTGTTTTTCTGTACAGGCTTATATCGGAACATTTTCACTAGGCATGTGTGGAATTCCAGGGATTATAATGTATGAGGTTAGTCCTTGATATAAGTTATGAAAATGGATTGACAGTAATGAGTTAGTGATAACTAATTTTTTTAGAACAAAATATAAAGATCAAGTCGATTTAGTGAAAACTAATTATTGTCATAATTTAAATGTAATTTGTGAATACTTTTGGCAGAATTGGAGTAAAATATGTGATCATAATTTCTCAGAATCCAATGCACCTTCGTTGCTAACGATAGTAGAGAATTGCATCAACGTTGAGACAATCAAAGCGAAGAACATGAAGATGATTGCTGCCGATGGAGAGGCAATTGCTCAAAATTGAAGTTAAGAAAAATAACCTCAAAGTAGCACTAGAGAATCATATGGATCACTTGAAGTTGGTGGTGGAGAGAAGGTGTTAATATTGTATATCAAGGGTTAACGGAATTCAGACACCCTTTTGTATCTTATCTTATTTGATATTAATAAAATATTTGTGGACCCATTTTTTGGGCACAATATTTAAATCAAATTGTTGTTAATTTATGATATTAATTACCAGACCACTCTGACATCATAGATGATATGTAACTTCGTTGATTGCACTATATGATATTTGGTTATTGTGTAGTTTTAAAATTCATATTTTTCATTCTTTAAATTCGTATCGTCTCTAGAGAGACAATAAAAATTGAAATTAGTATTGTCTCTAGAGAGAAAATGTTAGTATTCGGTATTGTCTCTAAGGAGACAATACTGATATTGTCTCTAAGGAGACAATACTGATATTGTCTCTAGAGAGACAAAAATTATAGTCTCTCAAGAGACAAAATATGTATCAATCATTATTGTCTCTTGAGAGACAATAATTAGAGACAATATTAGAGACACCCGCTTTGAGACAATAATAGAGACGATATACAACTTTTTTATTGTCTCTATTTGAGACAATTTAGTCAAATTTTGTCTCTATTAATGTCTCAAATGACCCCTCCTTGTAGTAGTGGTAGGCCAAATTTAACAACCAAACTCTCATCAATGAAGTTATGTGCTGCTCCCCCATCAATCAAAATTGTGATCCTTTGCCCAAAAAGATCGCCCCTTACATGGAATGCATAAAAACTAGGCAAAACAGTTAGTGATGCTAAGGTAGCAATATTTTCATCATCATTTGCTTTACCTTTTGGATCAACATCATCATCATCTTCTTCTTCATCAATAACTTCAATATAATGAACGGAGCCCTTACCTTTGCAATGATGATTGGGTGTCCATGGTTCCTTGGAATCATAACACAACTGCTTCCTCCTTAGCTACCTTCTTTCCTTGATTTCAACCTTGTTTTTCTCCCATTCTAGTGCTCTAATGGCATGTCCACCAACTGCTGCACCTTGCCTATCATTTTGGGGTGCTATAGGCTGCTCACATATATTATTTTTCTATTGTAATGGTGTAGTTCACTGTTGCAGTTTTTTCCCTTTTGGCATAGAGCTCTCCAAGTCAAGTGACTTCTTAATAGCTCCTTGAAGAGAGGGACGATTAAAGGCTTTGACAAGACCCTTTAATGGCTCTACTAACCCTTCAATAAATAGTAAAACAAGTCTATTTTCACTAATGTCAAGAACCATAACTGAAATTCTTTGGAAATCAAAAATATACTTATCTACGGTGCCATCTTGTTTGAGTTGGGCAAGCTCCCTAAAATACAAATCTAGATCTATCTAATCAAACCTCTCAGTCAAACATCTACTGAATTCTTCAAGTGATGTAATAGAGCCATGTCCTTGAGTAATGATGCCATGATACCACCACTCGTGTGCCACACCATCCAAATGTAGTGTTGTAAACTTAAGTGCTTCATCTTCATACATGGGATTTAGAGAAAGATAGGTATCTAATTTTTGCAACCATGATCTAGCAGAGCACTTATTTGTACCATAAAATGAAGCAAAGGTGACCTTACCCAATCTTTCATGAATGTCTCTCTGAGGTGTCTCTTCATGGGCTCTTTCACTTCTTCCTATACCCTTGTTATTCTTCAACTGGTAGAAGTCTCTAAAAGGTAGCATATCTCTAACTCGAAGGCTTAGCTCATGTACTCATCTCCATATGCCTCTACATCATCCACATGATTTTGTGCCACTTCTTCAATTGGTTCCTCTCTTTCGAGAAACTTTCCTTTGAAATTTTTTTAAGTAGCCTTGGTAGAAGTCCTCGTTGGTCCTATTGAGCTTCCTTCTCCATTGTTGGTTGCTCGTTGATTGATGGCTGCCAGATTCCCTTGTAGAACCATAGCCAACTCCCGAATGGAACTACAGAATGTGTCATGTAGTTCCCTTTGGTTCTCCCTCATCGTTTGCTGCAACTCTCTCTAAGTTTTGGTCATGAATTCATTCATATAGCTGAGAGTGTCATCTGGAGGTGGTCTTCTGCGTTCATCCATTGTCTTGTTTGGAGTCCCTCGTCTTTGATAGACTATGTGAGCTTTTACTGATTGCATGCAAGTTTGATTTCTGTAGATTTCCCTCATAGGATGGGAGGAACATTAGCTCTCATAACACTATAAAGTCCCCGAGTGGGCTCTTGAGTTCTAAGTAGATTAGGAGCAATCCCAAAACTAAAATACAAGTCAATAGAAGCTAATCCAAAGACCAAGTCTTGCAGATCTGAATTTTATCAAGACAAAGTGACTAGAGTTATAGAGGAATTCAAGCTCATTTCATGGAAACAATGATATACCTTGGTTCCAATGGAATATACAAATTTTTGGGAGTCGAATCAGCTCTAAAAAAGTGACAATGGATTCCATACAAACTCAGTTAAACCTACCACAATTAAATACTCAGGGATGGTGAATAATATAAGAGTAAGAAACTCATACAAGATGTTCAACAATTATATTTCCTTTTTTTATAAATATGATATGTCTTTTATGCATCTGAAATGAGGAGAAAACTGAATTTATTGAGGCTAAACTGAACTGAAATAATTACCATAAAATCTACCCCTTTAGAGAGTTGAAACTACGCTGTAATACCTTCCAAAAATATCTAAGAATGATATATTTGCAGCTAGAAAATCCAGTACAATATCACATAAATAAATTCTGACCTAGCATGCCCTGAAAGTATAGTATACTAGCCAAAAGATGGTCGTTGTACCTCAAACAATGATACTACAGCTGCTGCACTTTGATTTGGAAGCAACCCTTGCTCCAAATTATTTCTAATACTGCTGGAAATACAAAATTTCTCCTTGCTAGCTCAATGGAATTACTAGGTTGGAAATTCCTCTCATTTTCAATGAGGGTTTTCGTCCTCTTGAATATTTTTAACAAGCACCAGGCTTGGATAAAAATTCAGATTTTATAAAAGAAATATGAGATGCCTTACAAGGTCGAGCTATTCCCTTTATAAAGGAATTTGGCCAAAAAAATACCTCCAACACACCCAATTAGGATTTTGTGTGCTTTCTATGCAAAAAGCACCCCAAAACTTCACCTACCCAAGTCACCATTCTCCTAGACTAGGTTGCATTTTTCTTGGGAAGAGTAATAATTTTATCCTTTCTAAACTCCACTCTCCCTCCTTTGTCCAAGTCACATTTTTGCCTAGGGATGACACAAAAATAGCATGGGTCTCTTTCTACTCTCCCTAGAAAGGATACAACACAATATTAGACCCAATGGACGTATCTAGAGATTACAAATTATTATTAAGTCAAATAAATTAATACAAGTGCTTTTATTAATTTTATAAATATTTATTTTTGCACTTTGTAATAACTTATTGTGACTTAAGTCACCCTTATATTTTTGCTTTGACCGTCGGGTTGACAAAATGGGCCAAAGGTCTTCGATGCTTTTATTCGAGAAAGAGGGACATTTCATCCAAGCAGTGAGTCTTAATGTTTTGCTTGATCTGTAAGTGGGGTCAAGTATCATTTATTGGATTCTTTGTTCAGCTTATATTTGCTCTTGGTTCTTTTTTCTAACCGCTGGTAGAGGTCATCTTGTTATTCCTCATTGTTATATCTTTTTTACCTTTGTTTCTCTCATGATGCATTTGATTTTGCAAGGCTTCTCGGAGCCAGAATCCCTTTATTATTACCCTATCTAATAATAATAAAAAAGAGAAACCTTAACAATATTATAATACGAACAAATACATAATATAATAATTCAAAAAACATATTATAAGATAAAGTCACAAAACCTTATATCCTATTTAATATTTTACATATATTCTATGTCTAATTACTTCTGTTATGACTACTCCATTATATAATTAATGAGTAGTCAATTTTTCCATAATACATATATTTTCTCTAATTTAAATGTTCTACTTGTTAAGCAATTACAAGGGAAGAAATGGTATAAGGCTTGTAATTGAACATGATTCTTGAGTCATACAACACGATTAGCTTCTCTTGTCACTAATCATAATAACCTATACTTAACGTCGATTAACCATTGTATATGGTGACGAAACTGTTCGACTTATTTCATCCCCTTTAACAAATACATGAATAGCAGTGCTTGTGTTTTTTAAATGGTTCTGATCATAAAAAAAATTTCATGTCCTCAGATCATTGAATGATCTATTATTATATGGAAATTGTTGTCTTAGAGAAGTGTCGTCTTATGTTTAACAGTTAATCAATGAACACGCCCACGAGATAATTTCTTCCTAAAGGCAATTCATGATGCTTGGGTTTGACCCAAAAACACGCTTCAGGCCTGGTTAACACACCTCCACATACAACTAATGCTGCCATAAATTGAGTCCGCGTTAACCAATACACGCAAAAATCTCTAACAGACCGTCCTTTGTGCACCTTCTATTGAAAACAGCCCGCTGTTCCTACAATTAGGCTCTCATTAATTGTTCGGTATGCAATCTGCTGGATATAATATAATGCGATCGAATCCTTACACTAAACTTAAATGTGAGATTCACCCCATCAAATGCTACAACTTCAACGAAGACACATCCACGAGCATATCTGAATCGTCCAGTCCCTCCCACCACAGATAACTCCCTTCGAGGCAGGAGGGTTCTGATTGTGCCATGGATCTCGAGGCTGCTTCCATTTTCAAATATTAGGGAGGAAAGCATATGATAATTTGTACCAATGGGATCTGAATTCGCCTCCACTCCTTGAAGCCTTCCCAATAACTTGGAGGAGGGGTGAGGTCCTTGGGTTACGGCGTTGTCTATTACAAAAACGTTCCCAAATGCCGAGGGATTTGAAGACGTTCCGTTCAATCCTCCAACAGAATGTACAGTAGCATTGGGGCCACTGGCTATTTCCTGCACGTAAAACACCATATTTCTTTCCTTCGCAACCGATTTACATGATGAAGATGATATCATTAAGAAGACGATGGTGAGGATTAATAATATAAATAAAGAACTTGAAGCCATTGCAAGCGAATGCAAACGAGGTTCACTTAGAACGAAATATAATTAGGGATAATTAGAATGAGAAGAGTGATGATGGCAATGAGAGCAGACTCCCAAACTATAAATAGTAGAGGGCATACAAACCTATTCCATTCCAATACGCGTACAAAACAACAGACTCAATCGTCATTTGAGTCGGGAAATTGTCCTCACAATAATTCAAACATTTACTTTGTCAAAACGTTCAATATTTATAACTGGAATGCTTCCCGGCCGTTCATGGCATAGTGTTGTGCAGAGTTGCGTTTTGGATCGTAGTTGATTTAAATTACTACGTAGGGAATCAATTGACCTGGTCATTCAAAATTAAAATGCAGCGATGTACACTTTTATTAACCAGCTATAGCACCTTGTGTTTTCTAAAAGACCTAAATGCTTTTCATCAACCAGACATAAGCTTGACAATGGATCTTTCGAATAATTCCAATTTCCAAATGACACGGAATTTCTGAACTCTAGAACGAGTAAGTCCGCTGATTTTTGATATAGTGGGCGAATTCATCAACATTAAGACTAATGCCTAGTGCCATAAGGAAAAAAACTTTTACGCGCTTCTGAAAGCAATTCCCTAATGCGTAATTCCTGTTATCACCGAATCACAGCACCCTTCTATGGTTTATACAAGTGCATATACTTAAACTCACGGTGTGATTGGATAACATGGGTACTATCTCCAAGTTGTGGGACTTGCTACATGAGATAGACCTCCAGAGAAAGCTAGTTCTTGCTCCTAAACTACCTGCCACAATCTACTCTAATGCAGGCGAAACTAACTATTCTAATTTAAATTTCCAAGGGACCAGGGAGAGAATGCATAAAATGAAAGCCTACACTAAAGCGGTGATACACCAGAAAAGGAGGGTGTGAGAGTAGTCTCCAAATGCGTGAAATACAGAAGCAAAGTGCACACTAGAAGAGGTGATGACAGTTCTCCATAATCTAGCAAAACGCATTCACAAAAATATTTCAAACATACACAACGATAATGGATCCCTGCATGAACATAATAATAGACACAATATTCTTGTAAAGAAGAGGTTGAAAGGGCAAGAAGAATGCAAGAAAACACAGCAGGGGAAGATACATCCACAAACTTATATTTTATTGCTTCCTGATATGCACAGTTCAATCGGTTACAAGGTAAGGGCCTGGATCACCATGCAAGGAGTCCACAACAAGGGCCTGCAACACATTGGCTTGACAAAGCAATTTTGGCAGAGCTTTGCTACAAAAACTACCCCCCCTTACAATGCACCCAACACTCCAATTTATAGAAAAGATGAGAAGAGAGAGAGGGGAAAAAATGAAAATCCTGAAATCTGTCCGTGAACCACTTGTGAGAGGCATTAAATGGAGTAAAATGATTATATATTATTTGCAAAATGCTCCCCATACTGTCCCAGGTACTGCAGCAGAGAAAGAATGATGACCATGCCTCTTAATTACACTCCCAACGACCAAATAAAACACTGTTATGAACCCAGCCACGTTTTCTAAAAAATATCAATCAATATCTCATCAAATCTATAATTTCTTGATTTTTGTGCATCGGGCTCGGAGCCACGATTCCAATGGTACAAATTTTGTGTGATTTTGTTGAGAAATGCAAATGTTATGGCCTTCTGAGTGCAGGCAGCTGTTTTGGGTCTGGCAGACGTTTTCTGTCATTTGACGAGAATGAGCATTAACTAAATGGAGCCGAATATGTTTCTCTTAATTAAATATATCTACCCTTATTAAAAATAATAAATCTAGATTTTGTGGCACAGAGGACGTTGTGCTCGTTCTAGAAAGTCCAATTTTATGAAAATCGGAGCTCGGAGTCAAAAGTTATGGCCGTTTCAAGTTCACGGCTCAAACGTTGACTTTTCTTCCTTGTTGTTGGCTATTTCAGCTTTTTGCGTCCCTCGCATACTTTTGTCCCAGCTGTCCCGACCGCATTCTCCCGCATCGGCCGATTCAGGCTTCCTCATCTCTCTTTTGCTGCCTTTTCGCCTTTTCGGTTGGTTCGCGTCCCGCGCGTACCTTTATCCCGGATGTCTCAAACAAAAACCTCCGAATTGCCCGAAATGGACGGTCTTTCGGCTTTTCGGCTGGTTCGTGTCCCGCGCGTACTTTTTTCCCAGATGTCCCAAATCGCGCGAAAACAAAACTTGATGATTTTTTCCACTTTCGGCTGGTTCGGCTTTTCGCATCTCGCACGTCCCGACGTCCAACTATCTCGATGCTGCACAGACCGCCTGGCGGCTTTTCGGCCGATTTGTGCCCCGACGTCCCAACTGTCCCGCAGACTGCCTAGACTAGGACTTAGCTGATTTTCTTCATTTTTTCGGCCCCAAGCTTGGTTTTTTTTACAATTTTTTCACCTTTTCTAACTCGTTGGGTTTTCTTCTTGGATGGGAGAGTTAGAAAGAAGCCGAGGAGGCCCCAAAAACATGATTTCGGGCCTTAAATCAATCTATTTGCTTGGGACTAAAGAATTTGATGCATGTTATCAAAATTACCTTGAGGGGTGAATTTTGGATAACAATTCCTTAACGAGAAAATCTGTTGTGCGCTTTTGAATGTAATATCTAATTCTTTGTGCTATGTATATTATTGAGCTTCCAATTTTATGTATTAGCTTTTATTTTCACTAATTTCGTGCCAACTAAACCTTGGTTACCATCACTAAAATCTTGATTGATATTATTGATCTTTACGTTCTTCTTCGTCATGATATCATCATCGTTGTCTAAATTGGCCATGATTGTTTTACATTAAAAATGCATTACAATTAAGAGGTTATCTTCAAATTTATATTTACTATTAGAACCTCCTTTATATTAATAAAAAAAATATGTACATTAACAAGAGGGCAATAGAAAATCCTAAAAAAATGTCACGTAGGCAATAGAAAATGCCCAGAGGGCAAACAAAAAACACTACAAAAGAGAAGAGAGCACTAGGTACAATAAGCTGCTCCAGGAGAAGGAGGAGGATCATATTGCTGAGGGATAAACATTCCACTTGATGGCTCAATTGAAGGAGGATCCACCTGCCAACCATCTTGATTGGACATCTGCATCTAAAATGGAATGCTAATCCCCCAGCCGGGGGGCGCAGAGCCAACAACTGTCTGCATGTCAAGCGGAAAGAAGGCGCACCGTTGAGAGTTTCACATGCCCTTCCCACTCAGAAGAGGGCTCCAGCATTGTCTAGAGGAGGAAAAATTTGAAGGGAAACCCTAAGGAGAGGCGAAGTGGTGTTTGCGAGAGATGCTTCTGCGAGGCGGTCCTAGTGGCAATGGCAGTTGAGGCAGAGATGACCCAGGTGGTAGTGGAAAAGGGTCTAGACGAACCCGATTCATCATGCATGGTGCACTCTCCTAGTATGGGAGTAATTCCATAAATGAGCAAATTCCAGAGTGAGCTTCTCGGCTTGAGCTTGAATCGGTATGCTCATAATAGACATAATAACCTCTTTATCATTAGTGAAGAATAGAGCAGCTGACCGATTATTCTTGGATAACATAGCATTTCAAGCTTTTCAAATATAAAATAAAATACAAGACCTAAATAGTTTCCGCAGAGTATCAGTATAACTAGCCCATGGGATGAAGTCACTAAAGAAGGCCAGGCTCCAGTGAAATAATTTAGGGTTGTAGGGTTAGAAGAATGAAAGAATCCAAGACGAAATGTCTTGAGCAAGGGCGAAACACCAAAAAAAATTCTTAAAATATTAATATTTAGAATAGAAAGGGTATTTATGATTGGGGATGCAAATGTGACTTCGTCGTTTGCCGAAAGGAAGGCCCTAGGAAATAAGGTACCAAAGAAAATGGTTAACTTTAGGCTCAAGAAGGGAGTTCCAAGCACGGTAAATCCTATGAAGCCAGGTGGATTGCGTTGAATGTAGGCCCCACTAGGCATTGAATTTTGCAATGGAAGGTGAAATAGGACTCAAAATATTGTAAATGGGGTCGACATTGTACTGGAGAAAGGCAATATCATGATTCCACAAGTGGCAAGCACGCCATAGAAAATCCAGTAGTTTAAGATCAAGTTTTTGAAGCATAACATCTCGCATTAATTCTTTAATTTGGAAAATAGACGGGAGGTTGAAATTGGAAAGATTATATTTCTACTTGAGCTCAAGACAGGAAACACAGTCTCTACAGGTGACAAAATCATTAATGGTATGTATCCCTTAGCGAGAAAATCATAGAGCTTTAACTCCTAGTAGTTTTAGCAAGTAGAAGACTATCTTCAAAGATCATGGGAGACCACCATATATTCTTAGAGTTGGAAGAGAGTCCGCTATGAAATCCATCACCAATCCAACGCGGTAGGGGTTTCACCAATTAAAAAGCTTTCCATATGATTTTGGCAATGAAGGTGCTAGAAATCTTAACCGAGACCCTAGTGATAATTAAGGTGTGTAACCTTATATTGTTCCAACTTTTGTTTTTATAAGGAGCACCAAAAGAAATGGAATGTCAAATAAAATTTTCCCAGGATTAAATACCTGTTAGACATTGTACAAACCCTTTTAGATCATAAATCAATAGTTTTTGTTTAAACATTAATAATTCCCATTCCACCTTGGTCACATGGAAGACAACAATCTTCCTAGGCCACCCAATGAATTCTAGTTAAACAGGAACTTTTACACCAAAGGTAGTCCTAAAGCAACTTGGTAAGCTTGGTGAAGGATACAATGGAAGGGCACTAATATGTAGAATAATACACATGGGTGGCTATAAGAATCTTCGTACACACCTGGAATTTACAAACCAAGGAAAGGGGTTTTGACCACCATCAAGAAAATTTATGTTCTACTCTGTCAATCATATAGTGTAATCAGGTGGTAGAATCATTATCAAAGGAAAAATGAATTCCCAAGAATATAAATTACACGCATATTCTAATCCACTCCTATGTGTAAGCCTTTAACTAGTCTGACATATGATAACATATTTTATGGTAGGCTAATGTCTTATTAATATAAATGTTTGAACCTAAAGCAAGGTAGAAAGTGTAAAGGAAATAAAAACTAGTAGCCACATTTTTTTTAGACTTAACAAGGCTAAGAGAGGAGTCATCAACAAAATGACTATTAATAAGTTGTGTTGCATGATTTTGAAGGAAAATTCCATGAATGTGACCTGTAGGTATCCAAAATTTGTTCTCCATTTCAAGCTGAGCAGCAACACAGATTGGACATGGAGCTTAGAGATAGATAGATCATAGTGTGTGTCATTTTGTAATTGGGGATGAGATGTAACTAGCCCTTTGTTACTTAGATTTGTGGAGAGATGGATAACACATTTAAGAGGATTTGACCTGTCCTCACTGCTTTAGGCCGTGCCTCTTTGACCAGGGTGAGAGGACCCTTAGTGTAACTTCTATTTGATGAAGGAGATGGAGATATCCTTCTTTTGGACAAATTTTATGAAGAAAACCTTGGTAAAATATGGTCAATACTCCATAATTTAACTCTTAAGAGTTGTCACTTTTAAACGATGGAGATACTTTCAACATAAGGCTAAGGTTACAGAAGACATTAAGAAATCCTTATTGTTCTACATATTTTAGTAAGTAGATTTTGTTCCTTTGTTGATACACACGATAAATAGGGGTAGTTCAGGGTGGATTCATGGTTTTTTTATTATTAATTTTTGTGGGAGATGAAGCAGGAAAAAGTTTATTATACTAGATATTCAAAGGGAATTCACAATAATGAACAACTCAACAACAAAAAGCTTCAAAATAGTTAAGACATTCCTTCAACCAAAAGGTGTGCTTCAATGGAGGCACAAATCAGCACATTTTCACATAATATTTCAAACTCTAACATGAAGGCTCAAATTGAAAGACTTAATTAAACACCAAAGTCTCTTATCAATCATGCCTAAGGTACACCCAAATAATTACAGACAATATTTATCAACAAATGACGGTGAATTGATTTTAAATTTGTTTATCTCATCTAAGACGAAGGTTCTTCCTGAAATGAAATTACAAACACCATTAAAATTTCATAGCGACAAGATCCTTTGTGATTTCACAAATATTTCAATGTAAGATTGTAATAGGAACGAAAGAAACTATTTGCAGACATTCTGAAACAAAGCAGACACAAATTTCTAGAGATTGGACACAAACTAATTTCAAAATTGCTTAGATTCATCAGTAGTGAAAATATTCTAGAGAAATCTCAGTGCTCGCTCAATGGCTATACATCTACAACCAACTTAACATGATGGAAAATATAACACAAAAGAAAATAACAGGTTATCTCAGCTTGGTCTCTTAGGAAGAAAAATTTCTCAAAAAAATTCTCGTAAGAATTCAATCTCTCACCCTTTGCAAGAGTATTATCATTGCATTTATACATTTTTCTCACTCAATTTCCCCCCCAAAAGAGAAGAATATTTGAGGGACCTTTGCTTGTTACCAATTTGTTTCTGAAAGCGGTGTTTAACAAATTTAGATCTGAAAGCCTCCAAGTGGACCAATTATGAACTGATCATGTTTCCCGGGCCCTTCGACTAATGAATAGGATACCATGCCACAATTTTTTAGGTATTCCTTCTAATCATTCTGATTTTTTCATGCGAGAAATCCCCTTTTTAATTATTTTCTAAAGGCTCTGCATAGCTAGACCTGACAGATAATCCTTTTTTCACTCTCGAGGCAACACCTTTTTCATCTTTTATGCCTACACTTTAATCATATCATCCTTTTCCCCTCTATTTCCTTTGTAATTCTACCCTGCATCCATCTCCTCTAGTAATTCCCTTTTTTACAAGTGCCTGAGCAATTCCATCTTCAAAATATCGACCTTAACGATCATTGGACTCAAAAATTAAGTTCTAAATCCATCAAATGGAATTTTATAGGCAAAGATGATGAGGAATTTCATCAAAGAACGATTAAAAACAGTGCATATTCACGTCTCCAGGAGTCTTGGAGAAAAAATGGTGGAAAAATTGACACAATACACAACAACCGTTGATTCTACCCATTTCCCACTTTATATCATAGCCTTCCACATGTTTCCTTGGCTCAACTGCAAAGGAGAAGCACTAGAAGTAAGTCCCAAATAAGCACAGACCTTCCACGTGCACTGGGCCCAAGAAAAATGCCTTTTGGCCTGTTGAAAAATCTTAGTGTAAAAAAGGAGCCAACGGAAGCCTCCACATGTCTTAATGGTGCATTTTGAGATGCTCCGCAAAAGCAGAGACCCCAAACAAGCACGGGCTCAACACGTGTCTCATCTTGATAGAGTTTGTTAAAAAATATGAAGGTTCACCATAATGTGCCATGTGTCTAGGGTCCGAGACATTTTTCTTTGGCCATTGAAAATTCCAAGCAAAGGGAGGAGTGTTCAGAAGCCTCCAAGTTTCCTCCTAGAATTTCTTCAAAATAAAACTTAGGGGTTGGTACCCAAATAGGCACAGTCCCTCCATGTGTCCTAGGCCTTTAAAAAGTTTCTTGAAAAGTCCAAGTATGAGAAGACCCGGTGGAATCCTCCATGCGTCTTCATGACACAACTTCGAGATGGTGCCCAAGAGAAAAGACCCTGAACAAGCACTGGCTCACCATGTTTCATAGACCTTAGAAAGTTGCTTTGAAAATTTTAAGTACAAAACGCAGAGCTGGCGGAAGCCTCCACATGTCTCCCTGTCGTAATTGTTAAGGTGGGACCTTGAGGTGGATCCTAAAATGAGTGCTCAGCCCTCCTCGTGTCCACGGTTTGCCAAAACTATACTGGCTGCATGAAAAATTTATCTAAGTATGGGAAAAGTAGTGGAAATACCTCCATGTGTTCCCTTGGCGCAACTCCAAGGCCAAACCAAAAGGTGAATTTTCAAATGAGCGATGTTCCTCCAAATGGACAAGTTTTGGGTTGAAGCGAGCCTTAGAGTTTTTAGAGTGCCCTAACAAGATGCATCCAACCAGAAAGGGTCACGTTTCTATTGATGCTAAGAACTAAATTTGACCATGAAAAATACACCTGTCAAACCATAAAATGTAGGAAAATCATCATTTGAGCTCGGAAATGAATCTTTCTTCAAGGATAGATAATTTTCAAATGTTATAAGGCTCAAATATGATCCTCTGAGATACATCTGATCACATTTCCATAGGTATTTGGGACAAAAATTATAGGGAAAACAAAATGTGACTGTGGAAAATGGAAGGAAAGGGAAAACCTGAGTTTTACGCCCAAGTTAGAGACTCTTTTAGATGGACAGAGGAAGGAAAAACAAATTCTAGACCTTTAAGTGATCCTTGACCAAGGAAGGGACTGATCATGGAAACTAAATGGAGGAAAAAGAATTCAAGCACCAATACGGGGAGATAAAAAACATGACAGAGGCCACAAACTAAGGAATTTCAATGAAAAATGGGATGCAAGACTAATTCGAGCATCCAACATTGGCTCCAACTCGGGGATGGGCACTCCCTGTGAAACCCATAACAACAAATAGCAGACCAAGTGCTAAAAACAGACCATTGGGCAATGAAGTCAAAGAATAAGCTTGCAGAGTAGAACAACCATAACCATCCTCCAAAAAACTGAACTGAGAAACCAACAATACCAAGTCACCAAGGACCAAAACAAACAAAAACACAAAAGCAGATAAGAACAAAGAACTATACACTATACAAATGGAGTATACCTTTATTCTTAGAAATAAATAAAGTAAATGCTTCAAATACCTATCATTCAGAGGCAATTCAAGTAGTTCCCCATCTAAGTCTTTTAGGAAGAAGGTATTTTCACCAATTCAAGTATCAATGGAATAAGGACCCATCGAAAATGCATCAAATTGGCCATGCTTGTCCTTATCTTCATGCCCGCTATCCCAGAAAAGTGCATAAGATCCCCAATGTTGAAAAACTCTGGGAGTCACCTTTTTGTCAAATAACTTCTTCAAATTTTCTCTAAACTTCACATGCGAACTGATGGGATGCCCTTCTTTCTTCATCCAACTCAATAATCTGATTGATTCAAACATCTTATGGACTAACTTCTTGGTATTCAATTTGTTGAAAAAAATGAAATGAAGACAATTGCAAATGGAGGGGCATCAAATCTTGAGTTCCGTATACCAATTCAAATGGGCTTGTACTAATAGCTCTTTTGAAATTGATTATGTCAGCCCAAACAAAAAACTTCAGTTGTTCACCCTACTTCATTTTGTTCATCTCCAAGGTTCTTCTAATGATCTTCAACAAGTTTTTATCGTTGGACTCAACTTGTCCATTTCCTTAGGGGTTGTAGTTAGAAGCATATGTCAGAATGATTCCATACTCTTTGCACATTTCAACCAAATCTTTGGCTCTGAAACTCCTAGCATTATCAGCAACAATTTTTGCTGGCACTCAAAATCTGCATATAATTTGATTTAACATGAAGTTCGTGATAACTTGGTGTGTTTCCTTCTTGGTGGGGATTGCTTCCACGCACTTAGTGAAATAATCAGTGGCTACCAGAATCCATTTATGACCAGCACTAGAAGGACAAGAAATTTTCCCAATGAAATCCATTCCCCATTGTCTGAATGGGGCTTCAACTGACATATGATGCAAAGGAAGGGAGCCTGAAGCTTTCTTTCTTCTAGAAAAAATGTTGGCAACTTTCACATTTCCTAACCAATATAGTTGTATCCTTGAAGAGAGTTGGCCACCAATAACCAGCCCTCAAGATTTTATGTGTTGTAACTCTTCCAGGAAAATTTCCCCCACAAAATCCTCCATAGAGATCAGAAATATTTTTGGGGTCCACATCTTCAGATAATGAATCTCAAGAGCACTCCCTCGGGGCCCAAAATCAGTAATGACATACTTTTGAGAGGCTAACGTAATAGCTCTTTTCTGATTTTTTACTCAAATATTCTGGGGCAACGTAGATGTCTAAGATAAAATATTATATCTTTGTACCATTCAGAACTTACCAAATTTTCAAGGACATCCACCCTTTCTCCTTCTATTTCATTCACCTCAATAGCTTACAAGTTTCTCTCATCCATAAGCTTAGCTAGGCCCAAACCTCTTACCAATTTTATGGTTTGGATATCCATGTCATACTTCTAAAACTTGTTCACCCATCTACATATTTTTCTTGAGACCTCCATCTCTGATAAGATTTCTTTCACCATGGTGTGGGGAACATAAGAAATAACTTTAGATCTCAAGATGTAGGGTATGAAAACCTTTGTTTCTTTCACCAAGGAAAATGCAAGCTTCTCCGTGATGGTGTACTTCAACTCAGCTCCCTGCAATGCCTTACTAAAAAAGGTAATTGGTCTCTCAACACTTTCATCATCCTTCTGTAACAAAACAAATAGGATAAGTGCAGCAAGTTGGGGAACAAAAAAGGGGTCATAAGTGGATGTCATATTGCAAATAAAAACATAATATCAGCTTGTAGGGATTATTAGCAATGCATACACTCAAAATTAGAGAAATGTATATCAATATGAATTGTAGCATCCATAATCTAGTTTCTAAACTACTAATTTTTTTAAAAAATGGACAACGTTAGCTATATTAAACACTCAAAATTTAATGATTTGGTATTTTTTTAAAAAATGCCTATAAGATTGTAGTTTGTTTACCCGCGATTTGGATGATCAAAATTTGATATATATTTTTTTCCTTTGGTGAGAAGTTAGATGCCATCTTGGGATAGATTTTATTTTTTATTTTTTCAAGCAATATTTTATTTTTTATGATTTTTTCCATGAAAATGGTTTGAAAACATAAAGAAAACATAGCACTTTCAATTTTCCCACCATAACTTCATCAAAAATATTGAAATCAAATATATATTTTTGAACATGTATATAATTTCACCACTGGTTGGGATGGTATAAGTTTTATCACATTTTGACAAGTGAAACAAAATTTGTAGTCTTAAACGTCGAAATAAACATTCACAAGAAAAAGTGTCTTAAAGACCTACTATTAGTAAAAATTTATAAAATGATATTTATCCTATTTTATTCACTTTAACATCAATATTTCTACAAAGCTAACAGTCTCCCCTACGTGATGGTACCATTTTTATGACATATTTTTGAATTTTTGGCATGGTTCAAGTCCGTCGAAGACTAAATTTGATGTTTTTTTGTTTTTGATGTAAAATTTAGGATTTGATGTCCACTTAATTGTCCCCCAACTTTCTTTACTTTCCCAGATGTAATGGTGTTTTCTGAAGCAAAAGAAAACACTTGAAAATGCTTCTTGTAATTTGGGGCTACCAAAACAGGAGCATGCTTTAGTGATTCTTTGATCCCATTGAAATATTGAATGAAAACTTCTTCCCATTTGATAACCTAGTCCTTATTCAACATACTAGTAATGGGGATGGATAGCTCAACAAAGTTAGACACAAATATTTTGATAAATTTTATTTGGCCAAAGAAGGATTGAATTCCCTTCTTAGTTCTTCGAATTGGAACCTTTTTGATGGCCTCCACTCTCTCTTGATTAATCATGACCCCTTCTTTTGATACAATGTGACCAAGCAACTTTGTACTTTTGCACTCTAAAGTGGCACTTCTTCGGATTCAATGATATGCCATACTCTCTACACCTTATCAACATTCTCTCCAAGTGTTGCAAGTGATCATTTATTTTTCTAGAAATACACAGTTACATCTTCTTGATAAACAAAAATGAAGTCATTGATATAACCAACAAATGCTACATCCATTGCTCTTTGGAAAGTTTCTCCAACATTCATTAAGCCAAAAGGCATCCTAACATAGACATAAGTTCCCCAAGGAGTGGTAAAGATAGTCTTTATTCTTTCTGAATCCTTCACAACAACTTGATTATAGCCATAGAAACCATCCACAGTGGATAACAGTTCAGAACCAGTTACTAATTGTAGCATATTCTCCATGTTTGGTAGAGGGTAATTACCTTTCAATGATTCTTTTTTCAGGTTCCTGAATTCTAAGCACAACCCTATATCACCATTCTTTTTTTTGACAAGCAGTAGGTTTGTAATCCAAGATGAGTACCTTGTGGGATGAATGATCCCTCCATCCCTCAACTTCTTCAGTTCTTCTTGCATATTTAAAGAAAGGAGCAGATTGATTCGACTCTATTTTTTCCTAAAAGGATTAGCATTAGATTCAAAAGGAATCTCATATTGGAACAAATCTTCCCTGTATGCCTTCAACTCAGAGTAAGACCAAGCTGGTAGTCTTGATATTTCCTCAACAATTGAATATAGAACTACTTCTCTCCCTGCTGAGATTACTTCAGGGGTAACCATATTTTACGTGGCTTTTCCTTTGTACCCATGTCATGCTGGTTCCACATATCTTGAAACTTACATACTCCTTTTAATAATGTAATCAACATTATCAAAGAGACTCAAGAGCCACCAAACCTCTGGGAATAATGTTTGTCTTTAGTGGTTGATGTATTTTCCAAATAAAGTTTCCTTTCCTTTAGCAACACACACCATTGGTTCCCAATCTATATTTTGGTCAACAAACTCGCCTTGGTTCTACAAAAATTGTTTCACCTGGGCATCAACATCAAAAACTTGCAAATTTTTAAAGTTATCAGGGATAAATGGCCACTTGTTAGTATTTCAACATCATAATCACAAAATTCAGACATAGTACAATTCCTTCAAATTTGAATCCTAGCACTGCTAACTTGTCTAGGGAACCCACATTAAACTTTCTATCATGGTGTACAATATTATGAAGAGTCAAACATTTCAATCAAATTTTAAACTACATGCTTGTATTGTTTCATTCTCTTATTTTTAGTAGCATACAATTTTCTAATTTCTTTGACAATGAATTCTAAATCCCCTTTGACAATGATATCCTTTATACCCTATTTCCATGCAATTTCAAGCCTAATAACAATTATTCTTATTCAACAATGTTATTAGTGCATTCAAAGTTAAGTTTGAAAGAAAAGACAAACTCTTCTTGTCTTGGAGAAATCAGAACAATGCCAGCACCATTTCCAAACTCAAAACAAGCTAAATCAAATAACAAGGTCCAAGGTAAACTCACTTGTTCAATACATTTACACTGATAAATCTTGTTTTCCTTACCATCGGACAACCCCGACAAAGTTATCAACATCTACATCAACATCTAACACTTCATAAGAAGAATTATTTGGTTCTTCAATGAGGTGCAACATTTTCTTCTCTCCATACAACTTTACAAGGCTACCTTCAATTGGAATGGTGGCAAAAGACATATCCATCTGAACACTTATCACCAACACTTGTAGCCCACTTTCTTGATAATAGCGTGCCCCATTTGGTAAGGCAATCAACACTGACAACATCAACTTTCAGGTTCTTACTCAAATAATGTAAGTTGTACCACCAAACCTTTCACACACCCTACAACTGGCTCAACCTCCCTAGAATCCATTACAATACAGTTTCCATAAGTTTTTGTCACTTTAATGTTCAATTCATTCATGACTTTTAAAGGCATAACATTGCATTATTGTCTAGAGTCAAACATACAATTGTGCAGTACATTCTATCTTGAATAATAATGTTGTAAAAAATTGACGACAAAATTTAACTGAGATCAACTAAAGATGTCCCCAAGAAGACTTCAGGTGGTTCACCTATCTCCTCTAATGCTATTGGTTTTTCTAGGTATGTAATGGTTGGAGGAGGAGTATTTACATTATTTATATTTCTTCTTTGGGTATTCCTATCCTCTTCCAACCCCAAGTACTCAAAGGCCCTCTTCTTGTGGTCAAGAATCTCTAAGTAGTTCAACAATTGGGATGAAACTCTTGATCTGACTCAAGACTTGGGTAATGTCAATAGGTAATTTATCTGGGCAAAGCGAGGAATACTTGGATAATGGTTGACAAACTCATCAGATGACACAAGGTTTTTAACATTTTGGGCATGGGTAAGACAAATACCAATTCTACGGAGACAACAAGGCCTTTGACCAGATGCATCCTTCTTTGGAGTATCTTTTGGGACATTGGTGAGAACTAGGCAGTCTTTGATTTGGATTAAGGGCCTGCCCTTTGACAACTTTACTTCTTGACAAATTATACTCTTTTTCTTGGGCCACAACAACATTCATTAGTAGTTGATCCTCTTATGATGGGATTCCTCCATCGTAACTTCTTTATCATTAGATTCTTAGGTACATGTCAAAATCATTATTAGGAAGTTCAAATGCTTGTAACATATCTATTTCTAAAGCAAATAATAGTTACTTAGGAGGAAGAAGAGGTACCCGGTTAATACAACCCCAAAACTTAATAGGAGTTCTTGACAATTATTATTACTCAGTTGAAGTTATCCTTGTTGTGAGCTTGTAGAGAATTCCACCATGCATGCATCATTAGCTTCTTAAACTTTCTGATCTATTTCACATGGTAGGTGGGGTAAGAAGCATTTGTCACACTAATCCATTTGATTTGTCTATTCAACAAGTGACAACTCTAGCTAATTTAGAGGATCAGGCACTACTCTATTCTCACCTAGCTTGGGGTTGTCTAGCTCCCATGGGTCCTTTACGCTCTGTCATCAAACCTCTAATCATTTCTAGGATGATTCAGCAAGTCTATCTTATCCTTGTTGCATATGATAACCCTGAGAACCTTGTCTAATTCCTTTCTCTACCCTAGCAAGCTTGTAAGATATTTCTTTGACAACCATAGGCGAAATTCCTTACAACTTCATCAAGAAATAAAACCTTACAATTGATTGAGGGAGAAGTCTCAGGGTAGATGCCAGTTTAATTAAACCATCCCTCTTAGACTAGGTTTTCCAACTACTTTAATGTATTTCAATCAATTTATAGAGCCATGGTAAATGGCCTGCCTCAAAGTACCAGGGTTATTATCCCTCAAATAGTAAGTAGCTTTCTTATCAAATGCATCTGAATACTTTATAAAGACATGATTCATCACATAGCCTCAAATTAATAGAGTAGTTTTATAAATGTTTTTTTAAATCTAGTGTTGAAATCATGCATTGTGTTGGTGCTCAAAATAGTCTCACCCCATTTTGACATTAAAATCTATCAATTTGCAATCTCTGCCATATTTTATCTTCCCCAGTATTGTGCCTGAGAAGTCTCTGCCTTCCTTTTATTGCCATGACCATTCCTTCTTGGGCCGAGGATCACGTATGGATCCATAGTTGTTTCCTTGTTTCTCTATTTGTCTAGAAAAGGGTTTGTGATTAGGGTCCCCCGTTCTCTGTTCATCTAATAAACTCGGGGGCTCCCCCATTCTTTCTCGTTTTCCACAGTTGGAATTTGTTGTCCTTGTCGTTTTTTCTCTAAATACTTGAGGAAAAATGAATGGATGTAGCTCGGAGGAATGTATTTGAGCCTTGTAACATTTCTAAGTTCTCCGTCCTCGGAGAAAATTTCATCTTCGGGCTCAAATGGCTATTTTTCCACATTTTACGGTTTGACAGGCGTTTCTCCCGGTCAAATTTACATCTTTGCATCAATAGGAAATGTGGGCTTCTTTTGGTTGGACGCGGCTCAGTGGGGCACTCTAAAAATTCTATGGATCTCCTTGACCCAAAATTGGTCCACGTGGAGGAACGAAACTCATTTGAAGATTTGCTTTTTGGTTTGGCCTTGGAGTTACGCTGGGAGGACATGTGGAGGTTTCGGCTTCTTTGCCCAAACTTAGATAAATGTTTATGTAGCTGGTACAGTTTGGCAGAACAGGGACACGTGGTGAGCTCACGCTCATTCAGGATCTCCGATCTTTGGGTCTCTATGTTGAAATTGTGCCATGAAGACACGTGGAGGCTTCCGCCAGGGCTTACCATACTTAGTATTTTTCAAAAGGTTTTGAGAGGCCTAGGACACATGGAGGGACCGTACATGTTTGAGGACTAGCCCTTGAATTTTAGTTTAAATAAATTCCAGCAAGACACTTGGAGGCATCCTCTCACTTTGAATTTTACTTGGACTTTTCAACGGCCAAAGGATATTTCCTCAGACCCTGACACATGGCAACCTTTCGCTGAGCTTTAAAGCCTTCAAAAAAAAATTGTAGGGACAGGACCCTTGGTGAGCCTGCACTCATTCAACATCTCAACTTTTGGGGACCATCTCAAGATGCGCCATTGTAATGTGTGGCAGTGTGAGAAGTCAAAGGGGTAGGGAAGTTAAGCATCAAAGGAAACTTTGTATTTTTACCTCTTGTCATCAAAAGGATTAAAACATCAAAATGACCGCGAGCCCAACAAAGAATAGTCAAAAATTTCTTCAATCAATGGTGGAGGTGCAAAATTTTGGGGGAAATTTGGAAATTTTTCCTTTTGTGGAGAAAGGATTTAAAAGTGAAAAAGTGTGGTTCTGTTGGGACCCACATTAGATACTAGGAGCGGAAGGGTGGAGATGATGGGAAAATGTGGAAAATTTTCCCTTTTCCAAAAAAGAGGTGAAGTGGAAGAATTTAACTATGGTTCCTTTGGGACCCACATTGGAACATCTATCAAGATCATTTTTCAAAGGTAGAGGTGCAGAGAAAAATGTGAAAATTTTACATTTTTCCAAAAGTTGTAAAAGTGAAAAAGGAACCCGCATGACCACTTTAAATTGGATCTCCCACATGGACGGTTCAAATTCAAAATAGAAATATCAACGAAATTTGTGCATCTCTATCAAATTTTCTGCCATTTATGCTCCAAAGTTCCTAGGGATACATATTCTTATGGTTTTTATCATTTCTTGGAGTCTCTTGCATGCCAAATGAATAGGAACATTAATCTGTATCCTAGTTTGGTGGGGAAGGTCAGCAAATGTCTCTCACCATTAAATATGAAATTTAACTATCGGATTTAGACTGATTTTTCTTTCCTTGGCACATGAAAGACCTGTTGATATCTTTGTTTGGTGAGGAAAATTTTGGGACGCCTTTTACCATTAAGATGAGATCTTACCTTCAAGCTATATCTAATCTTCCATTTTTACTTCCTAGGAACGCAAAGAACAAGAGTTGAAAGATTAGGGGTGGAAGTGGTTTGCGAGTAGAGTGAAACGTTATCTACCATAAGAAGGAGTTGAATGCTGGACATGTTCGAAGAGACCTACCCCCTGAGCACTTGACAACTTTTTACATATCTGATTCTAGGAATCACTTTTGGGATCATGTCAAGAAATGGTATACTCAATGTTTGGATTTTTCGTTGGAAAATTTGTTGTAAAATGTTATAAATTGCATGAATTTTTCATGAAAATGGTTGGAATTTTGGAGTGTTAGAAGTCAAAACTGATTTTCTAAGAGAAAAGCTTGAAAGAGCCTATCTTTCTCAGGGACTGTCTGAGAAACCTATATATCTCTTTGTGTTAAACTTGATTGTACAAATAATTGACAAGTTTAACATGATCAACCATTGACAAGCTCTGAGATTGTTCTAAAAAATTTCCCATGCTGATAAGTTTAATCAAATTTGAGTTATTTTTTGTTGACCTTGAGCAATTAGCATCATCTTTGTTTCATAATGTCTACAAATAGTTATATTCATTCCTATTACAATTTTATACTGAATTTTTTGTGAAATCACATAGGATCTTGTCCCTATGAAAGTTTAATGTTATTTGAAATTTCATTTCAAGAAGAGCCTTCATCTTGGATGAGATAAACAAATTTAAAATCAATTCACTATCATTTGTTGATAAAGATTGTCTTTAAGTCTTTGGGTGTACCTTAGGCATGGTTAATAAGAAATTGTAGTGTTTAATTGAGTCTTCTAACTAAATCCTTTGTATTAGAGCCTTAAAGATTGTGTGAAAACATGATGATTTGGGCCTCCACTGAAGCACACCTTCTGGTTGAAGGAACGTCTTGACTATTCTGAAGCTTTCTTTTATGAAGTTGCTTATTATTTGTAAAGTCCCTCTAAAGGTCTAGTATAATTAACTTTATCCTTCTTCACCTCCAGCCAAAAATTCATTTAAAAACAACCAAT
This sequence comes from Taxus chinensis, assembly GCA_019776745.2. Classification (NCBI taxonomy): domain Eukaryota; kingdom Viridiplantae; phylum Streptophyta; class Pinopsida; order Cupressales; family Taxaceae; genus Taxus; species Taxus chinensis. The sequence goes on along the minus strand of CM034150.1, from coordinate 759,302,045 downwards.
CATATGCATACTACCCCTATTTGTCATTTGTGTATAAAAATGCATAATTTTTACTACCAAAACATACAGAAACAATCAGGGTTTCATTGTATTTAATGGCCTGAACCTTTCTTTAAAAATATCTCCATTATCTAGCGTGATAACTTGTGAGAGTTAGGTTTTTGTTTCATTGATCATATTTTCTTCAAGGTCTTCTTAATAATTTCACATGGAAGGATATCTCCATTTCCTCCACAAATAGTAGGCTAAGAAAGGGGTCCTCTCACCCTTGTTGAAAGGCACAGCCATAAGTAGTGAGGATAGGTTAAATCCTCTTGCGGGTGCTACCCATTTCTCCACATCTTGAGTGAAATAGAGCAAGGTGCATTTCATCCCTAGCTACAAAATGACACACTCACATGCTTTTCTTGCCTCTAAGCTTCTAGAGAAACATGTGAAGCTGCTAGGATTCTAAGAGAGAATCAATTTGGGTACCAACACCCAATTGGCACCATTTCCAGGGACCTGATTTCTGTTGCCAAGGACCTGATTTCCATTTCTGAGGACCCCATTTCTATTGTTGGGAACTAATTTGAGTTGTTGAGATATATTTGTTGATCTACTACCCGTTCGTATCTATTTGGCCAATCAACACCCAATTGGTGCCGTTGCCAGGGGACATAGTGGTTGTAGTTCATATTCAGACCCTGGTAAACACTTCTTATATCCTCAAAGTGCTAATACATCTTTTCAAACATCATCTTTTGTTTGGGCCTATAAGAAGTATTCAAATTTGCAAGTTTTGTGTGTAATTCTTTTAGTTTCCACACCTAGTGCACTAGCTTTCATTGATAAATCCGGTTAAAGAAAAGTAAGATCGTTCCATTTCCAATTTCTAGTATTGATAGATATTTGACAGATCATATTTTAGTGCATTTGCACAACTAAATTTCAAATCCTTAATGGAAACTCCCTATTGATCTGATTCTTGATGAGTACTAGTGTGTTAACCTTTGTCAAGTGAGATTTGATACTAATCTTTTCAAATATGGGAAGGAAGAAGATATTTCTTTGCTAGAGATCCTGCTAGGACATTATTTCCAGAGCTAGGAAAAATTAAGTCAAAAGGAAGAAAATCCTGGAGAGTTGTTGGAGATCAACATAATAGAAAAGGGATCTCCATTGATGAAAGTGATCAGCCTATCATTGAAGATTGCCATTCAAGTGCTTCTTAAGCAGGTATCCTCTTTGTGGAATTGAATTCTCCAAATGGAGAGGGACCTTCATTTTATTTTGAAAGGTTTGCTTCTCATTCTTCCCCTTGTCTTTTCAGAAGGTTGATAGGGGTTTTACAAGAAATAAGGCCTTTAGGGGATATCCATTTTAAAATTTATACTCCTGTGTTTCAAAGACCCTCTGCCACTTTTCAATTTTTCTTCCCTCTAGGGTCACCTCCTTAAAACAACATGGCCCTCCCCCCACCAAGACCTCCATTTTTTGTAAACACCTGTGGTCCTATAAATTTTACAGGGATGGCTAGTTATCCAAATGCAATTCCTCAAGATGTAAGAAATAGATTACCAAATTTCTAAGGAAACAACACTATAATTGTTGATCAACATTTAAAGCTTTTTATCAATATGATGGAATAATTTGAGATTGAACATGAAGATGTATATATCAAATTTTTTATCCATAATTTATAAGAGGATCCAAGGGACTGGCATAAATCTTTGCCAGATAATTCCATTGATTCTTGGATAGAGATGAACAATGCATTTAGATTGCAGTATGGTGATAGAACTGACCCCAAGTTTCTTCTATCAAAATTTGAAAACATCAAGAAGAATCCTATGAATCAGTACATGATTTAAACACAAGGTTTAATAAGACCTTGAGGATATTTCCTTTTGGCTTAAGGCCATGTGATGAGTCATGTTTGATCAAATATTCAGATGCATTTGATAAAAAATCTACTTACTACTTGAGGGAAAAAAAACCCACTAATTTGAGGTAGAACCTCACCATGGCTCTTTAAATAGAGAACAACATCAAAGCAATCAGAAAGCCTCTAAAAAGGGAGGGTGTAAAACTAATTAACCTAGAAAAAGCCTCAAATAAGTAACGCTATTGATTTGGAGGAAGTTGTGAGAAAATTTGGCAGGGTTTGTCAAATAAATATCATATAAAATAGTTGTTATCACCAAATTCGCCCCCCCATCAAATTTATTCAGGAAAAGTCCTGCACATAAGGAAATTAGGAATGAGATGACTCTGAACCCACGAGCTCACATTCTAGGATGAAAAAATGGGCTACAGGAGGGCTCAAAAATAGTATAGTGGGGTCAGGAAGGAGGAGGACTGTCAAAAGAGCCATGAGAAAGAAGGAAAATAAAGGGGTGAAGATTTGAAGTCTTAAGGCTTAAAAAAAAGCTCAGAACAGGCTCAAAAAATGACTAAGTATAGAGATCCATTGGAAACCTCCATGTGTTTCAAATGACACTTCTCTAAAGATACAGATCAAAGGGGACAAGGTGAGGTTGAATAGTCAAAGCAATGAGGTAGACTAGAGAAAAATAAAGAGAAATTCTGGAAAATGTCTTCCACTCTGTTAGTGTGGGATCTGATGGTTTCCACTACCCAGATATTGAGATTTTGGTTTACCATCTTCTCTCATATGAAAAACAAGCGTGTGGAACTAGGCTCAATGGATCATGAGTAGGATTTGCGAGGGGCATTATTAGCTAATAGTTGAGCTTCAAATCAAGTCTCCCGCCTCTTTTCTCCTTCATTATTTGCCTCATCTATAAAAGGGAGTTGGTATCATCACTCCAGGTTAAATTTCTTTTTTTTACAAGCTCCCATTTTTCTTCTGGAAAAGAAACTCGTGTGGTTTCAGACCTTCCACTAAACTGTAATACGTTTCTACCTTTTGGCCACTTTATAAAGCATTGTATCAATCTTCAGAGTAATAAAAACAAGTCTGTGATCAAATTTAGATAATCTTCTTGTCAAATTTTCTTTCATCTGATCTATCATTATAAATTTTATTATCTATGCTTGGTTATTGTATGCATTTGGTTGGTTTGTGTCTATTGGAAAAACCAGTGTTCATTATTCCTTGGTGCATCACCTTATAGCTTAGTTATTTATTATTTCTTATATCCATTTTCCCCTGTCTCCTTTCCAAATTTTAGATTACGTATATAGATAAATCCTCTACAAAATCTCACATATTGCACCTAAACAAAGGAATTAGAACCAACCTTTAAATTGGAGAGCTTTCCGACTTCTGAAAGGGTCCTGCACCTTGGGGAAATTTCAATGTTATGAAATCACACCAGATGATTCTACCTTAGAAAAGAAGATTTTAGAACTCATTTGGGAGTGTTGTGATTTTGCACTAATAGTTTTGGCATGCCTAGTGGGACCAGATTTCTTCACTTTATTTCATCAAGTTGATGTGTTCTTTGTGGGATTCATCCTTTTTAGGCACATATGGTCACTCCATTTGGTCAAAAAACCATTCTATTCTAGTTGTATACCTTTTCCATCCATTCCCACTCATTTTCATCCATTTTCTTCTTCCATCTCTTTCATTTTCTCCCATTCCATGAGGTTGTGCAATCATGACTTCATTCCCTTCATGGAACTCACACTTGCAACAACAACAGTACGTTCCACCTCCAATGTATTTCAAAACTCCTCTAGATCAACATTATGATTAGATCCAGAACCATTATGCTTACCCATATGACAAGTGTCAGAACTAGTTTGGCTATGAAGCTTATTAGGAACAGGGACATGCATATAATGACTATAATCAAATGGAAGATGCTGGTCTACTAGAGAAGATTCAAAAAATGGAGGCTAGGATGGTGCAGTCCAGGGCCATAGCACAATTGAAGGCATTCAAGATTGGTTGCAGGGCACCTTATCCATTGGAAGGAACTTTTCCAAGACATTACATCCTCAGGAGAAGCTAGACTTCATGGTTAAAATGCTGCCCCAACTTGCACAATGGATTAAGGAGATCAAGGCTTATGAGTTGGAGTAAATACAAACTAGTCTATGGGTAAGTCAACCATCTCATAGTTTTTTATTTTTCTCTTTCTCGAGCAGGCACCATCTCAACCCAAGCTCTAATTTCCAAGCTTCCCCGTTGCTTCCCCAAGTGTTGATTTCATTTCTCGATTCCCTAGTCTTCCAGCCCATTTCATGTTCCTCTGCCCTTTTCCCTTCCAAATAGTCATCCCTTCTAAACAAATAAGAATTTCCCCCTCCCTTCCCACCACAAACAATTGCAAAGCTAGTTTAACCTCAAGTTTCCACTCCTCTTGCTTTCCCAATTCCATGTTTAGAAGATACTCAAGAATGTAGTCAAGGACAACAAGAAGAGGAGTCCAACAAAAAAGAAATAACTGACAATCTAATGAGTTGGTCTACTAGATTTGGGTCTATAGAGATCCCCTTAATGGTCAAGCCAATAGAGGAGGTCAAATTTGAAGAGCTAGTGGTGGCTGAGTTTGAATTTGCAGCAGAGGAGGAGGACCATAGAATTTCAGAGGCCCCAAGTGTGGAGTAGGCTAAAAAGAACCTTCATTTCTTCCTCACACTTCATCCCCTTAAAGATCTGATGTTGAAGAAGAGTTTGATCTTTCAAACTTCATGTTTGAGAGTGAAGGGAGCCATGGTTATCAAGTTACAGACCAAGAGGACACCATGGAAGAGGTTGAACATTTGTAGCAAAAACAATAAGGAAATTTATTTGTATGATTTGGAGGATTGTTTTGATGGAGCAGAACCAATTGATTTTCTATTGTTTTCTCCTCCTTCATCCAGCTTCCAAGCATATGAACCTTTCGTCATGGAGGAGAGCATTCAATTGCAGTAACCTGCATTTTATAACAGCCCTCTAGAATCAATTTTGGGAGTCTTAAACCTTCCATGCTCTTCACAGAGGAAGAAAGGAAAGGGTAGAAATATATCACCATTTCTCCCACACCATCCACCCAAGAAAGTCCACAAGGAGACTCCATTTTTGTAGTTGAATTTCAGAGAAATGGGCACATCCAAATGATCAGACCGTGCCCAATCATGTACTTGGATTCATTGGAGCCAAAGGAGAAACCAAAACCAGTCATTCCTACTTTTAGGGCATGAGCATGAGCATCAAAGTACCAAGGGTCATCATCAACACCCCCAGAATTCCAATGCAATTCAGCTTGAGGAGGTATTTTCCATTAATGTTGATACGTTGATGATTTGGGTAGAGGATAAACTTATAGAAAATAAATTCATTTATACAATAAACTATATTTAGTGTCAAATCATTTACATGGCTGCCCATATTGGGAAAGGGTAGCTAATTCTCCCTGCCTGTAGCAGGATTTGTTTAGCATTCTTTCTCTCTGGTTATTTTAGGAGTAGGAGTATATTTTATTTTAGTAGAACAAGTGCTTATGCAGAACTCTGCATCTCTCATTTTAGGCATGTATGATTTGTTCTTTGTATATAAGTCTTTTTCCATTTTTCTCTGAGGGTGCATAAGGCCAGGCTCTTCAATATTCATGGCAAGAATACTCATAGCGGTCTGTAACAGTTGCTATCTCAAAAAGGGAACAAATCCAAAGAAACTTAATTCATTTTGAAATTTTCCATTTCAAGGATAGGTGAAAACCTGGGTCAATACAATGTTCTACTCTTAGAAACTCCATTTCAAGATTTTCTTATGAAAATTGAGAGTGTAGATGCAGCGGGTAGGTTCAGAGTTAGGAAAAGGTCAACAAAGTGCAGAGAGTCAGGGAATCCATTTTTATAAGAAGGATCAGTGTCAGGCCATCATTCTTGACTCCATGCCCAATGGATGCTTCAAGACCATTGGTCCATTCATCTAGCAGGCAGATGTCTCAATGAGTTGGCAAATTTTTATCCCAAATTCACCCCTACATAAAATTTGGTCAAGACAAGTCCTACACATAAGGAAATTATGAAGGAGATAACTTAGACCCGCGAACTCACATTCCAGGATAAAAAATGGGCTACATGCAAGCTTGTAAATAGAATAGCGGGGTCATGAAGGAGGAGCAGTGTAAAAAGATCTAGGAGAAAGAAGGAAAAGAAAGGGGAAAAGATTTCAAGTCTTCAAGCTTAAAAAATAGCTCAGAACATGCTCAAAAAATGACTAAGTATAAAGATCAAGCAGAAGCCTCCACGTGTTTCGAATGGCACTCCTCCAAAGATATAGATCAAAGGATATAGGGTTGGGTTGAATATTCAAAGAAATGAGGTAGACTAGCAGAGGATGCCAAGTGTCAACACAACGTTAAATCAAGAGTAGAATAAAGAGAAAGTTTGGAAAACGTCTTCCACTGCATTAGTGCGGGATCTGATGGCTTCCACTACCCAGATATTGAGATTTCGGTCTTCCATTTTCTCTCATATGACAAAAACACATGGGGAACCAAGATCGATGGATCATGGGTAGGATTTTCAGGGGCATTTTTGGATAGTAGTTGAGCTTCGAATCAAGTATCCTGCCTCTTTTATCCTTCCCTCTTTGCCTCATCTATAAAATAAGGAGTTTGTCTCATCACTCTGGGTTGGATTTCTTCATTTTGTAGGTTCCCATTTTCTTCTAGAAAAGAAACTCATGGGGTCTCAGACCTTCCACTAAACTCTAATAAGTTTCTACCTTTTGGCCACTTTGTAATGCATTGTATCAATCTGCAGAGAAATAAAACATGTCTGTGATTGATTTTAGATCCTTTCTTATCCCTTTTGCTTTCATCTGATCTTTCATTATAGATTTTACTATCTATGCTTGGTTATGATATGCATTTGGTTGGTTTGTGTCTATTGGAAAAACTAGTGTTCATCATTCCTTCGGTGAATCACCTTGTAGCATAGTTATTTCTTATTTCTTCTATACCTTTTTCCCTGTCTCCTTGGAAATTTTTAGATTAGGTGTAGAGAGAAATCCTTTGGAATCTCTCTTGTATGCACCTAAATAGAGGAATAGGAACCAAACTTTGATCTGGAGAGATTTCCCACTTTTGCAAGGTCCCACACCTTGGGTAAAGTTCAATGTTATGCAATCACACCAGAAGATTATTCCTTAGAAAATTATATTTTAGAACTCATTTGGGGGTGCTGTGATTTTGCACTAACACTAGCCCAGGTAGAAAAGGGGATTAGGTAGAGTTCATAAGGTTGACACAAGGAACAAGGAAAAGACAGGTTTATAAATCATCATAGAAATGATCATAGATCTGATGAAAAAGGCAAGGGACCTACTGGATTTGGAAATAAACAGGCCTAGGCCAGGGAAAATAGAATGGTTCCTAATCCTTTGCCTGTAAGAGTTACTGTAGTGGAATATAAAAATGTCATTTATTGGAGTGACAGATGTTTCATGCCCCATGCTCCATGTGACAAGATCAACAAGAAGAGGAAGAAGTTGATAATGATAATGATGATGATGCATGCATGATGGAATGCTCTACAAGCTCACACCAAGGAGCAACTTCAACTGAGGTAATAAGTGCTAGAACTTCCACTGATTTTTGGGATTACATCCACCGGGTACTTGTTCTTCCTCCCCCTCATAATTTAGAAGTAGATACTATATAGGCTTTTTAATTGCCCAATAATGAATTTGAATATTTAAGAGCTTTGATGATAAAGAATTATGATGGAGGAATCCCATCTGAGGAGGACAGGTAGTTTTTTATGAACGATGTTGTTTCCCAAGAGAAGTATAACACAAGAAGTAGGGTTGTTAAAGGAACAGGGCCTCAGGCCAAGCCAAAAATTACATTGCTTTCAAATATTCCTAAAGAGGCTCCTAAGAAAGATGCATCTGCCAAGGGCCTTTCTGTCCCAAACAAAAATCATACCCCTCCTTATGCCCAAGATGTCAAAAATCCTATGCCATCTAATGAGTGTGTCAACTTTCATTCCAATGTTTCCTTGCCAAATTTTGTCCCTTATGATATTGCCCAAGTCTTGAGTTAGATCAAGATTTCAGTTCCAATTTTTGAGATGCTTAGGAATCCTGAGCACAAGAAAAGGGCTTTCAAGTATTTGGGGCTAAAAGATGAGACTACTGCTCTAGGTATAAATATAAACATTTTCAAGACTCCACCAGTCATTAAAGAATTAGAGACACCACCAGTGTTAGAGGAACTAGGTGAACCACCTAAGGTTTATTTGTGGACATCCTTGGTGGAGTCTCAGTTAAATGCAGATCCATTCTTCACCACTCTGATCATTAAAGACAGATTTTTACAGAACTGTATGTTTGATTCAGGGGCATGATGTAATGTTATGCCTCTAGAGGTCATGAATGAGATGGATATCAAAGTAACAACAACATATGGGAACTGTAGTGCTATTGACTCTAGATAAGTTCTAGTGGTGGGATGTGTGAAAGATTTGGTGGTGCAACTTATAGCTTACCTAGGTAAAAATATGAAACTTGTTGTTATTGTTGATTTACCAGCTAAGAGGAGTTTTTTGTTATCTAGAAAATGGGCTGCAAGTGTTGGTGGGAGTGTTCAAATAGATATGTCCTATTCCACCATCCCAATTGAGGACAGCCTTGTCAGGTTGTATGGAGAAAAGAAGATGTTGCACCTTATTGAAGATCCCAACAATGCATGTTATGAAGTAGTGTACACAAGTGTTGACGCTCATAACTCTGTAGGATTTGCTGATGGAAAAGAGCACAAGATTGAAGAATGAAAGTGTCTTGAATAGGCGGGATCTCCTCAGAATTTATTGTTTGATGGAGCTTGCTCCAAGTTCAAAAATGGTGTTGTTGATATTCTGATCTCTCTAGGTGATGAAGAGTTTGTCTTTTCTTTAAATCTCAACTTTTAGTGCACTAATAACACTGTTGAGTATGAGGAATTGTTGTTAGGTCTGAGTATTGCTTGGAAATATGGTGTTAAAGACATCATTGTCAAAGGAGATTTAAATTTAATTGTAAAGCAAGTCAGATAACTTTATGCCACAAAAAATCAGCGAATGAAACAATACAAGCATGTAGTTTTGGATCTCATTGAGAATTTTGATTCATTCAACATTGTGAATCATTAAAGGAAGTTCAATGTTATGGTAGACAAACTTCCTGTGTTGGGATCTCAGTTTGATAATTATGCAGTGTCCCCATATTGTGAGTATGATATCTTGAACATAAGATTGAAGAATGTAGGTGTCTTGATCAGGTGGGATATCCTTGGAATCTATTGTTTGATGGGGCTTGCTCCAAATTTGGGAATGGTGCTGGTGTTGTTCTCCTTTCTCCAGGTTAGGAAAAAATTATTTTTTCCTTCAAACTAAACTTTGAGTGTGCCAAAAACATTGTTGAGTATGAGGCACTTTTGTTAGGTTTAAGAGTTGCTTGGAAATATGGTGTCAAGGACATTATTATCAATGGAGATTCAGAATTAGTTGTCAAACAAGTCAGAAAACTTTATGCCACAAAAAATCAACGAATGCAACAATACAAGCATGCAATTTGGGATTTCATTGAGATGTTTGATTCATTCAACATTTTGCATCATGATAGAAAGTTCAATGATTTTCCAAACAAGATTGTTGTATTGTGGTCTCATTTTGAAAATTGTGCAATGTCCCCATATTGTGAATATGATGTTGAGGTTTTAACAAGGCCATCTGTCCCTGACAACATTAAACATTGGCAATTTTTTGATGATGATGCTTAGGTCATAATATTTCTACAAAACCAAGGGGATTTTGCTGATCAAAATATTGATTGGGAGCCAATGGTGTGCATAGTAGAGGGTAAATAAACCTTGTTTGGAAAAGGCATCATCCAACTAAAGAATAATACCATTCCTAGAGGGATGGTTGCTCTTGAATCCAACTTTGATAATGTTGGTCGCATTATTAACATATGCATATCATCCTCAAGGTATATTGAGGAGCATGAACTTGGCACAAAGGAGAAACCAAGGAAGATATGGTTAGGAAGAAATCTGAGCAAGGAGGAAAAACAGACTTATGTCCAATTGCTAAAAAAATATCAATATTCCATGGCTTGGACTTATTCCAAACTAAAGGAATATAGAGAGGATCTATTTCAACATGAGATTCCCTTAGAATCTAATGCAAAACCATTTAGGTAGAAACAAATTCCAATCAATCAAATCCTATCTCTTAAAATGCAAGAGGAACTGAAGAAACTAAGGGATGGAGGAATTATACAACCTACGAGGTGTTCTTCTTAGGTTACAAACCTAGTACAATTAAGAAAGAATAATGGTGAAATCTCGCTATGTGTGGTTTTCACAAATTTGAATAGACCATCAATGAAGGATAATTATCCTTTACCAAACATGCAAAACATGCTGCATCTAGTGACCGGTTCTGAGCTACTATCTACTCTTGATGGTTTCTCTGGTTATAACCAAGTTGTGGTGAAGGAATTAGAAAGAATTAAAACAACCTTTACCACTCCATGGGGGAATTATGTATATGTCAGGATTCCCTATGGACTAATGAATGATGGAGCAACCTTTCAGAGGGCAATGGATGTTTCTTTTTCTAGTTACATTAATGATTTTATTGTTGTCTACCAAAGTGATGTAACTATGTTATCCAAGAAGAGAGGTGATCATTTGCAGCACTTGGAAAAAATGCTGATAATATGTAAAGAATATGACATTTCACTCAACCCAAAGAAGTTCATATCGGAGTACATAAGGAAAATTTCTTGGTCACATTGTGTCATAAGAAGGGGTAATGATTGATCCAAAAAGGGTAGAGGCCATCAACAAGGTCCCAATTCCAAGAACCAAGAAGGGGATTCATTCCTTCTTTGGGCAGATAAATTTTATCAGGAGATTCATATCAAACTTTGTTGAGTTGACCATTCCAATCACTAGAATGCTGAAGAAGGACCAAACCATCAAATAGGAGGAGGATGCCATTCATGCTTTTAATGGGATCAAGGAATAATTAAAGCATGCCCTTGTTTTAGTGTCTCCAGATTATAAGAAGCCTTACCAACTATTTTCCTTTTCTTCAGAGAACACTATTGCATTTATCTTGTTGCAGAAAGATGATGAAGGGAATAATAGGCCAATTTCCTTTTTCAGTAAGGCATTGCAGGGGGCTGAGCTGAAATACACTATTATGGAGAAAAAATCATTTTCCTTGGTAAAAGAAACAAAGGTTTTCAAGCCTTACATTCTGAGTTTAAAAATTGTTGCTTATGTTCCCCACACCATGGTCAAAAAAATATTATCAGACATGGAATTCTCAAGAAAAATATGTAGATGGGCGAACAAGTTTTCAGAATATGACATGGATATCGAAACCACAAAGTTGGTGAGAGGTTTTGGCTTGACTAAGCTTATGACTGAGAGCAACTTGAAAACTATTGAGGTAAATGAGGTATAGGAAGGAAGGGTAGATTTATTTGAAAAATTGTTGAGTTCTAAGTGGTACAAGGATGTTATTATTTATCTCAGACATTTATACTACCCTGAGAATTTGAGTAAGAACCAAACAAGAGGCCTTAATTTGGCTTCCCAGAAATATGTCATTGCTGATTATGGGTTATCTTAGAAGAACCCTGAGGGAGTCCTCTTAAGGTGCATTATTGAAGATGAAGCCCCCAAGATAATTACTAATCTCCATGGACGATTTTGTGGGGGGAATTTTGCTAGAAGAGTCACAACACACAAAATCCTGAGGTCTGGTTATTGGTGGTCAACTCTCTTCAAGGATACAACTCTTTTGGTTAGAGGATGTGAGAGTTTCCAATGCTTCTCTGGAGGACTTGAAGCTTCAGGTCCCCTACCTTTACAACTTGTATCAATTGAAGCCCCATTCAAGAAATGGGGAATGGATTTCATTTGTTATATTTTAGACCCTTTAAGTGCTGGGCATAAGTGGATTCTTGTGGCCACTAATTACTTTACCAAGCGGGTGGAGGAAATTCCCACCAAAACACCAAAACACCAAATTGTCATGGAATTTATGTTGAACCATATCATCTGTAGATTTGGGGTGCTACTCAAAATTGTTGCTAAAAATGCCATGAGATTTAGAGGTAAACCCTTGGTGGCAATGTGTAAAGAATATGGGATTTGTTGGTGCTCAAAATGATCCCACCCCAATTTTCAGTCTCTTTCACTTTCCTTCTCCCTGTATTGTGTTTGGTTAATCTTTGTGGCCATTTTTAATCTATTCTTGGGTTGTAAATCACTTAAGGGTCTGTAATTTGGGTCCCTCATTCTCTGTTCATTAAAAAACTTGGGTTCCCCCATGTTTTTTATTCTCCACGATTGGGATTTGTCTCCTTTATCATTTCTGCCATAAATACTTGAAGAATGAATGAATTGATGCATCCCTAAAGAATGTATTTTAACCCTGTAACATTTCTAACATTTTTTCCTTGAAAAAATTTCATTCCTAGGTTCAAATGGTTGTTTTTCTGTATGTTATGTTTTGACAGGTGTTTCTCCAAATCAAATTTACATCCTTACATCTATAGGGGACATGGAACCTTTGGATAGATGTGGCTCAACAAGGTACTTAGAAAAATTCATAGAAATCCTTAACTCAAAATGTGTCCACATGGAGGCATGACGGTCATTTGCAGATTTGCATTTGGGTTTTTCCTTGGAGTAGCACTGGGAGGACACGTGGAGGATTATGATTCTTGGCCTAGACTTAGACAAATTTTTAGGTAGTTGATGCAGTTTAACGAAATTTGAAACGTGGTGAGATTTTTAGGGTCTCCACTTTGCGCACCATCTTAAAGTTGCGCCATGGAGACATGTGGAGGAACTGTGCATGTTCAGGGACCAGCCCTTGAGTTCCTTTTTAAAGAAGCACCAAGCTGACACATGGAGGCCTCCATTCACTTTGCATTTTTCCTAGATTTTTCAACAACCGAAAGGAGACTTCCTCAAAGCATGACATGTGGTATCTTCTACTGAGCTTTAAGTTTTTAGGTACACCTTGCCACAACAAGACACGTGGTGAGCCTATGCTCATTTAAGGTATCAAATTTATGGGACTGTCTCAAGGTGCACCATGGTGACATGTGGCAATTTGAAAACTCCAAGAGGTAGGGAGGCAGACCATTGGAAGAAACTTGGATTGTTTTCCTCTTAAGGATTAAAATATCAAAAATGGCCCAAGAGCCCGATGAGGGAAAAGGTAAATGTTTTTCCCCAATCAATGGTGGAAGTGTGGGCTCTCGGGGGAAATTTGGAAAAATTTTCTTAGGGGAAAAAGAGTAAAAAGTAAAAAAGGAAGTGTGGCCCCGCTCCAATCACAGTTGGATGTGCATCAGGCTCATTCCCCGAGGGTAGAGCTATGGGGAAAATTTTCACTTTTCCAAAGAGAGAGTAAAATGGCATTATCCAGCCACGGTTCCTTTCCAATCAAATTTGGACATGTGGTACGATCTGGCTGCAGAGGTGCGGAGAAAAATGCAATTTTTTTCCATTTTTTCCAAAAAAAATTTAAAAAGTCAAGGGAAGCCCCTGGGTCTATTCTAAAGTTTGAATCTACCACGTGGATGGCCTAAATTCAAAGTAAATATCAATGAGAGTTGTGTGTCTAAATTTGATTTTCCCCCCCATTTCTCTGAAACACGTCTGGAAATGTGAGTCTCCATGATTTCTTGGTCTTTTCTACACACCAAACAGAGAAGGAAGTTAATGTTGATATTTGATGTTTGTTGAGAATATCTTGAGGACTTATTTCGCCAATAAAATGGTATGACTTTTGTTCGCTATCTGATTTTCTATTTTTCTTCTCCCAAGCATGCAAGGAGCCAGATTAAACAGATTAGGGGTGGAAGTGGTTGAAAAATTGAAGGAAGAGTGATCTACTAGAGCAAGAAGTGAATGCGGGAGATATTTGATGAGATCTACCCCCTCAAACACCTGGAGTCTTCTTGCATATTTGATTCGGAGAATCATGAAATAATCATGGCGAGAACTAGTGCATTAAATGTTTTTATCTTTTAGGAGGAAGAGGATCTGTTGTAAATGATATAAATGTCACAATTTTTTTGTGTAAATGGTTAGAAGATGGAGGTTAGAGTGCTAGAGGTCGAAGAAATTTCCAAAAAGGAAAATGTGACTAAGCCTGTCTTTTGAGAATCCATATGAGAAACTAGGTTAATTCTTTTTGTATTAAGCTTTATTGTATCAAGGTGGTTGAAAGTGTACAACCATTGACAAGCTCCGAGACTATTCTAGAAACTTTCCCTTGCTAATAGACTTAAATCAAATTCAATTTTTTATTTTTTGTCTTGAGCAAAATGTGTTTGTTTTATTTCAAAATGTATGCAAGTAGTTTTTCTTGTTTCTATTGCAATCTTGTGTTAAAATATGATTTAATCACACAAGCCTCAATCCTTGTTACAGTCAAGTGGCATCTATAATTTCATTTCTCAAAATATCTCTCATATGGTATTGAAACAAACGATTTAAAACCACTTTTCTCTCATTTGTTGACAAACATTGTTTGTAAGCCTTTGGGTGTACCTTAAGCGTGATTTGGCTTAGATCTTGATGCTTTGTTTGGTTTTCTAACTCGAGCCTTCATGATAGAATCTCAGAGATTGTGTGAAAGAGTTATAATTTGGGCCTCCATTGAAGCACATAGTCTAGTTGAAGAAACATTTGAGCTATTATGTGGCATTTTGTTGGTTTGACTTTCCATTTTGTAAGGTTCCTCAAGGATCTAGTGAATCTAGTTTCACCCTGCCCCACCTCCCACCAAAAATTCATTTGAAAACAACCAATCCTACCCCTACTACACATGTTTGTCATTTGTGTATGCCAATGCACAATCCTCATCGCCTAAACATGCAGAAGAAAGTAGGGTCTCAAATGTCTTTAATAACCTTTACCTTGTTGTGAAAGTATCTCCATGATCTGGAAGTGACAAGTTGTGAGATTCAAATCTGGTGTGTTGATCATATTTTCCCCAAGGTCTTCTCTATAAAATTCATGTAAAAGAAAGTTACATGTATCTCCTTTCATATAACAGAGGTTACAAAATAGGTTCTCTTACCTTTTTTGAAAAGGCACAACCTAAAATAGTTAGGATCAGATCACATCCTTTTTAATGTGCTACCCACTCCTTCTAAAACCTAAGTGCCAGTAAGTGAGATAGATTGCTTCCTTGGCTACAAAACGATATACATGATTGTCTATATACCTCTTAGTGTCCTGTCTCATCCATGATGATGCTTGGTCTTTGAAGGAGGTTAAATTTGGGTACCAACTGGATCAATTTGACATATGCTTCCAATTATAATCCCCAGGGAAATGGACAAGCTGAGTCCAGTAATAAAATTTTTCTGAAGATTATCAGAAGAACCTTGGAGCTTAACAATAGAAAATGGGGTGAGCAGTTGAAGTTTGTTGTCTCGGCTGACCAAATTACTGTTAAAAGAGCCATTGGAAAAATTCCATTGGAGTTGGTTTATGAGACTCAGGCCCTGTTACCCCTACATATGCAATTATCCTCATATCATTTCATTTAGTAATTGGAAGATCAAGAAGTAAGTCCCACATTAACTACATTTTTGAACTTGATGAAGAAAGGAGGGCATCCCACCAAAGGCATGTAAAGTTAAGAGAAAAGATGATCACCCCAAGAGCTTTCAATGTTGGATATCTCATGTTGTTATGGGATAATAGACATGAAGATAAGGGAAAGCATTGAAAATTTGATGCATTATGGATGGGCCCTTACTCCATTGATATTAGAATTGGTGAACATACCTTCTTTCTGAAGGACTTGGATGGGGAATTACTAGAATTTCCTATTAATGGCAAGAATTTGAAACATTTCTTGGATCAAATCCCCAAAATAAAGGTGAAAATCATTTGTATAATGTATAGTTTGTTGGTTTGTTTTCTGTCTTTCGTGTTCTTCTTCATTCTAGTCCCTAGTGGCTTGTTTTTCCTGGTTTCTTGGTTCATTTTTTAGGGATGGTTCTAGTTTTGTAATCTGCAAGATGACTCCTTTTCCCAATGGATATTTTTAGCACTTGATCTACCTTTGTTTTTGTGGCACTCGCAGGGAGTTCCCATCCCAAAGTAAGAGCCGATGTTTGTGCTCAAAATAGTCTCACCCCATTTTACCATTAAAATATATCAATTCACATTATTTGTCACATTTTATCTTCTTGTATTGTGCTTGAAAAGTCTCCACCTTCCTTTTGTTGTTGTAATTATTCCTTTCCTACACCAAGGATCACATATAGATCTAAAAATTGTTTCCTCATTTCTCAGTTCATCTGAAAAGGTTGGTATTTGGGTGTAAAAACTCGAGTTGTCCCATTCTTTCCATTTTTCACAGTTGGGATTTGTTGTACTTGTAGTTTTTTCTAAAAATAATTGAAGAAAAATGAATGGATGTAGCTCAGAGGAATGTATTTGAGCCTTGTAAAATTTAAAAATTCTCCATCCTTGGAGAAAATTTCATCTCCGGGCTCAAATGGTCATTCTTCCACATTTTACAGTTTGACGACCATTTCTCCCTTTCAAATTTATAGCCTTGCATCAACAGGAAACATGGCCTCTTTTGGTTGGATGCGGCTCAGCGGGGCACTCTAAAATTCTATAGATCACCTTGACCCAAAACTGGTCCACATGGAGGAATGGCACTTATTTGAAATTTCTCTTTTTGGTTTGGCCTTGGAGTTGCGCTGGGAGGACACATGGAGGTTTTCTCTACTTTTCTAAAACTTAGAAATTTTTTTAAGCAGCTGGTATAGTTTGGTTGAATAGGGACACATGGTGAGCTCGTGCTCATTCAGGGTCTTTACTCTTGGGCACCATTTTGAAATTTCTCCATGAAGACACGTGGAGGCTTTCGCTAGGTCTTCCCATACTTAGTCTTTTTTAAAAAGGTTTTAAGAGGCCTGGGACACATGCAGAGACTGCACATGTTTGAGGACTAGCCATTGGATTTTATTTTAAAGAAGTGTCAGTAGGATACTTGTAAGCCTCCACTCACTTTGAATTTTTCTTGGAATTTTCAACACCCACAGGAGATTGCCTCAAACCCTAACACATGGCACCTTCTGCTGAGCTTTAAGCCTTCAAAGAAAATTTGCTGGACCAAGACACATGGTTAGCCTGTGCTCATTCAAGGTCTCAACTTCTGGGGACCATCTCAAGATGCATAATTGCGACGCATGATAGTTTGACAATTCAAAGGGGCGGGGAAGCGGACCATCGGAGGCAACTTGTTTTTTTTTCTCTTGTCATCAAAATGACCCATGAGCCCAAAAGGGAATAGTCAAAATTTTCTCTAGTCAACAATGGAGGTGCAGACTTTCGGGGCAAATTTGGAAAATTTTCCTTTTTGTGGAGAAAGGAATTAAAAGTGAAAAAGGAAGCATGGTTCCATTGGGACCCACATCAGAGACTAGGAGTGGAAGGACGGAAGATACGGGGGAAACTTGGAAAATTTTCCCTTTTCCGAAAAAGAGGTGAAGTCGTAGATATTTATCCGTGGTTCCTTTGGGACCCACATTGGGACATGTGTCAGGCTCATTTTTCAAAGGTAGAGGTGTGGAGAAAAATGTGAAAATTTTACATTTTTCCAAAAGTTGTAAAAGGAAAAAAGGAAACCATAGGCCCACTCTAAATTGGATCTCCCACATGGACGGTCCAAATTCAAAATAGAAAGATCAAGGACAACTGTGCGTCTATATCTGATTTTCTACCATTTCTACTCCAAATCTCCTCAGGGATGCGTATTCTTATGGGTTTTTATCATTTCTTGGAGACTCTTGCATGCCAAATAAAGATGAACATTAATCTAGTATCCTTGGCACAACCATAAATTAGTGAGGATAGGTTAAATCCTCTTGAGGGTGTTACCCATTTCTCGACATCTAAGTGACAAAGACCAAGTTGCATTTCATCCCCCAACTACAAAATGACACACTACATGCTTTTCTTTCGTCTAAGCTTCCTGCCAAACTTGTGATGCCACTCAGCTTCTGAGGGAGAATCAATTTGGGTACCAACACATTAATTCATTAGGATTATTTTATATATTTTCAAACTTTGATAAAAGAAACCTAGGGTATGTTTTTATCACTGTAATGCATTCTAAAAGCATTCTTTATCTCTGTCTAAGAGTCAATGGAATTATCTAGTAGAGATTTATACCAGTCCCCTACATATTCTTCTAGAGTATGGATAAATAATTTAATGTATACATCCTCAAACTCTATTTCAAAGTCCTTCATTATATTGAAAAAGAGTTTCAAGTGCTGATAACCAGTTATTTCATTATTTCCTTGAAACTTAGGCAATCTATTTCTTACAACCTGCGCCACAACATTTGGATAGCAAACCATACCTCTAAAACTTATGGGACGAAAAGTATTAACAATAAATGGAGGTCTGGTTAGATGCTGAGCCATATTATTCTGAGGAGGTGATCTTACTGGAGAAACATAATGATGAGGAGTGAGGGGTCTGTGAGGTACAAGGATACCATTTTTAGAATTACTTCCCTCTAAAGGCTCTATCTCTTGGAAAAATATATTAGATTTTGAAAATACAGGGGCAGATTGACAGACAAATGTTTCAAATACAGATGAAGGACCCTTTCTAGATGGAGAATTTAGTTCAACAAAGAGACTACCTAATTTAGAAGCACTTGAGGAAGTACTACAATCTTCAATCACATACTAATCAGTTTCACCAATAGAGATCTCTTTTCTTGATACTTGATCTCCACCAGCCTTCAAAATTATTTATCCTTCTGAATTAGGACTTTCCTAGCTCTTGAAACAACCTTCTACTAGGGTCATTAGTGAAGAAAGATCTTCTTCCTTCCAGATTTGTAGATATTAATGAAAAATATTACTTGATATATGTTAAGACACTGGTATTTATAAATAATTTAAACAACATGGAGTTGCCAATAAGTATTTTCACCTTATTTTGTGTAAATGCACTATGAAAGACCTATCAAATGTTTGTCAATACTAGATTCATGCAAATATTACAAGATCTACTCTTCTTTTACCCAAATTTATCAATGATGATATAAATATTAGTGCAATAACTATATAAGATAGAAATATTGCACTCATAACTCACAAATTTGAACAATTTTTATTGATCTGAATAGATAATGATGTTTTAGTAATGTATTTGCACTTTAAAATATGTAAAAAGCATTACCAAGTTCTGTACTCATACACCTTTGTTCAAATACTTCAAAGATTCCCCCGCAATGGTGCCATAACTATTGGTATCCAAATTTGTTCTCCCTTTCAAACCGAGCAAAAAATCAGATTAGACATGGAGCTTTGAGACAAATAGATCATAGTGTGTGTTGTTTTGTAGCTAGGGATGACATCTAACTGGACCTTTGTTACTTAGATTTGTGGAGAGATGGATAACACATTTAAGAGGATTTGACCTATCCTCACTACTTTACACCATGCCTCTTTTACCATGGTGAGAGGACCCTTAGTGTAACCTTTATTTGATGAAGGAGATGGAGATATCCTTCTTTTGGACAAATTTTATGAAGAAAACCTTGGGAAAATACAGTCAATACTCCATAATTTAACTCTTAAGAGTTGTCACTTCTAAATGATGGAGATACTTTCAACACAAGGCTAAGGTTACTTAAGACATTAAGAAATCCTGATTGTTCTACATATTTTAGTAAGTAGATTTTGTTCCTTTGTTGATATACAAGGAAAACAAGGGTACTTCAAGGTGGATTTGGTTTTTTTTCAATATTTTTATGGGAGATGAAGTAGGATAAAGTTTATTATACCATATCTTCAAAGGGACTTCATAACAATGGACAACTCAACAACAGAAAGCTTCAGAATAGTTAATATGTTCCTTCAACCAGAAGGTGTGCTTCAATGAAGGCCCAGATCAACATGTTTTCACATAATCTTTGAGAATCTAACATAAAGGCTCAAATTGAAAGACTCAATTAAAAACCAAAGTTAGTAATCAATCATGCCTAAGGTACACCCGAAGACTTACACACAATCTTTATCAACAAATGAAAGTGAATTGATTGTAAGTTTGTTTATCTCATCCAAGATGAACGCTCTTGTTGAAATGAAATTTTAAATACTATTAAAACGTCATAGGGACAAGTTCCTATGCAATTTCACAAAGATTTAAATGTAATATTTCCATAGGAACAAAAGAAACTATTTTTAGACATTTTGAAACAAAGCAAACAAAAATTGCTAGATATTGGACACAAAGTAAATTTAAAAATTGCTTAGATTCATTAGGAGGAGAAATATTCTAGAGAAATCTCAGTGCTCATCAATGACTATACATTTGCAACCAACTTGACATGATAGAAAATCTAAAACAAAAGAAAATAACTGGCTTACTTGTCTTGGTCTCTCAGGAAGACAAATTTCTCAAATTTTCTCTTAAGAATTCAATCTCTGACCCTTTGCAAGAGTATTCTTGTTGAATTTATAAATTATGCTAACTCAATTTTCCCGCCAAAAGAGAATAATATTCAAGGGACCTTTGTTTGTTACCAATTTGTTTCAGAAACTGACGTTTAACAAATTCAGATCCGAAAGCTATCAAGTTGATGAATTGTTAATTGATCACATTTCTTGGGCCCTTGACTAATGACTAGGATTCCATGCCACAATTTTTTGGGAGTCCTTCTAATCATTCTGATTCTGTCATGTGAGAAATCCCCTTTTTAATCATTTTCTAGAGGCTCTACATAGCTGGAACTGATAGATAATATTTTTCACTCTCGAGGCAACACCTTTTTCATCATTTGCACCTGAAATTTCATCATTTCATCCTTTTTCCCTCTCTTTCCTCTACAATTTTACCCTGCATCCATATCCTCTGTTAATTCTCATTTTCACAAGTTCCCGAGCAATTCCAACTTCAAAATATCGACCTTCACGATCCTTGGACTCACAAATTAAGTTCTGAATCCATCAAATGGCATTTTACAGAAAGAGATGTAAAGGAATTTCATCAAAGAATGATGAAAAATATTGCATATTGGCATCTCCAGGAGTCTTGGAGAAAAAATGATGGAAAAATAGATGTAATACACAACAACTATTGATTCTATCCCTTTTCCACTTTATATCATAGTCATCCATGTGTTTCCTTAGCACAAGTATAAAGAGCATAGAAGCAAGTCCCAAACAAGTGCGGGTGTTCCTCATTCCATCGGCCTAAGAAAAATTCCTTTTGGCCTATGAAAAGTCTTAGTGTAAAAAACTAGTTAAAAAAATTGAAGGTTTAGAGGAACGTGCCATGTGTCTAGGGTCCAAGACATTTTTTCTTTGGCCATTGAAAAGTCCAAGAAAAGGGAAAAGTGACTGGAAGCCTCCAAGTTTCCTCTTGGAGCTTCCTTAAAATAAAACTTAGGGGCTGGTTACCAAACAGGCATGGTCCCTCCACATGTCCCAAGCCTTTAGAAAGTTACTTGAAAAGTATAAGTATGGGAAGACCCAGAACAAGCCTCCACATGTCTTCATGGCACAACTTTGAGATGGTGCACAAGAGTGGAGACCCTAAATAAATGCGGGCTCACCACATGTTAGAAAATTTCTTTGAAAAGTTTAAGTACAAAGAGGATCCGACAGAAGCCTCCACATGTCTCCCTATTGCAATTGTTAAGGTGGGACCCTGAGGAGGATCCTTAAATGAGCGCTAGCCTTCCTCATGTCCATGGTCCACCAAAACTATACTGACTACATGAAAAAATTGTCTATGTCTTGGCAAAGAAGCGGAAACCTCCACGTGTCCCCCCGTCGCAACTCCAAGGCCAAACCGAAAGATGAATTTTCAAATGAGCGTTGTTCCTCCAAGTGGACAAGTTTTGGGTTAAATCAATCCTTAGAGTTTTTAGAGTGCCCCTCCGAGTCACATCCAACTAGAAAGGGGCACATTTCAATTGATGCTAAGAAGTAAATTTGATCGAGAAAAATACACCCATCAAACCATAAAATGTAGGAAAATCATCATTTGAGCCTGAAAATGAATCTTTCTTCAAGGAAAGAGAATTTGGAAATGTTATAAGGCTCAAATATGATCCTCCGAGCTACATCCAATCACATTTCCATAGGTATTTGTTTAAAGAAATGATAGGAAAAACAAAATGTGACTGTGGAAAATAGAAGGAAATGAAAAACCTGAGTTTTACGGCCAAGTTACAAACTCTTTCAGTCAAATAGAGGAATAAAAAAAAAATTTTGGACCTTTAAGTGATCCTCCACCAAGGAAGGGACTGATCATGGTAACCAAATGGAGTATAGAGTCTTCAAGCACCAATATGGGGAGATAGAAAACATGACAGAAGCCGCAAACTAAGGAATTTCAATGACAAATGGGGTGAGACTAATTTAAGCACCAACACGACTTTGATAAAAATGGTAAAAATTAATATAACCTAGGGCATTGGAAGATAAAATGAAAAAAGGAAGGATAAAGAGGGCATCCATATCTCATAGAACGAAAGAGGCCAATCATAATAAATGTATGACCATATATTGTTAGGAAAACAAACGCATTGGAAAATAAAGTTTTGATAGCTGGAGTGAAATTTACCCAAATCCTAATACCATGAGCATAGCTAAAATAAATTAGCATTCAATACAAGAATAAGCCTTTTAAAAGTCAGTTTTCAGAAACAATGGTCTTTGTAGAGATAGTCAGGTCAATTCCATCGCTTTCCAGACAACTATAAGATTATCGACAATGTACTAACCTTTGAAAAATATTGTCTGCTAAGGGAAAACAATTTTTAGTAAAAAATTAAATAATGAGAAGAGCCAACACCTTAGAAATAATTTTGTATGATACATTTATTAAGGTAATAGGCCTCCAACTTGTAATTTGTTCTGGATCATCAGCCTTAGGATTGAATTTGATGTTTCATTGATTGATGAATCTCCTAAGAGAATTATATAGGAGAGATTCATTGTAGACCCAAAACACATTAGGGAAAACAAAAGACCAATTTTCTTTGTAAAATTTGTAAGCAAAGCAATCTAGACCCATATATTTATCATTTGAAAGGCACAACAGAGTGGCATAAATATCATCCAAAGAAAGAGGAGAATTATAATGGTCAGGATACTTGGCAGAAAGCTTGACAAGAACCACCTTGATACATTACTGAAAGGTTTTAGCTCACTCATTCATCATTTCTTGAGCTTGGAATACTAACTGATAATGCTCAACAAATTCATTATATTTTTTTAGCAAATCCATGAACCGTTTATGTGAATCATGAATAGTTATGATCCATTAACAAGCATAGTTAGCTCATACATATTTTAAGAAAAAATTTTATGCTTTATCTCTCGTGTTAAGCCCATGCATCCTCAACTAGATCTGAGAAGCAAGCGACAAATGAGATTCAATGAGATTGATCTTGTGTCAAGAATTAGCATCATGTAGGTAAAGAGGAATGTTCAATGGAATTTAATAAATTGGTTCTAAGAGAAATACATTTGTATTCCTTCTACAGATCCAAGTATTCACATTTTCAAACTCGAGAAACATGCATACCGAAATGGAATAGGAAACAGGTGGTGCGTTAAATCATAACTTCTCACCAATCATTTTATCTAGAAACAAAAGGAGGACATGATGCCTTGTTCTAAACCTTAGCAATAAGAGGGACCAACCCTAGATTACTAAGTAATGCTACATTAAGAAGGAATTTATTTGAAGGGACTTTGAAAGGGGACCTATGTCCAAATAATCCACCAAAACCTATATCGGAAGATGATATGAAAAAATCACATCTAATCACACTGTGATAAGCAGCGGAAGAGCCTCCACGTGTCGAAATAAAAAATAGACAGTTTAAGAGAAAAGTACATGATCAGATTAATTTTCATACTGAGATAATATGCTTCCTCGAAGATTAAGTCCATGGGTATACAAATATTGAGCCTTAAATTCTTAGACACCCGACTAAGAAACAGACAACTAAAACCCGACACGTTTCAAATTATGCTGAAGAAATAAATAGGACGCACACTCAACCACACAAACCAAAAAATAGGGAGGGAAATCACATTTATTAGCCACATGAATCTATCATATTAAAGTCATAACACACCTGGACCAATAAGCTATAAGGCTCAATTATGATCACCTAAGCATTTTGTTAAATCTCATTTCCATTCAAAGCCATGATTAGGAATCATAAACATTAAGAATACTAAAAGAAATATCACTTAAAATCACCATAATCACCCACACAAACCAAGTTTTAAATTTATAGACTCTTTTAGCCCAAGGAGGTGATTAAGGCCAATAATTTTGGTGCTATTGAAATTGATCACTCCACCTTTGCCCTCAATTTAATGGAGTATGAAAATGGTGAACCAATATGAGGGAATACAAGTTAGCGTATTCTAAAGCAAAAAACAAAAAATCTTAATTTCCTGCAAATAGAATAATATTAGAGCAGTTGCAAGCACTGTAGGAATTTCGATATGACAGACGAGGTGAGACTAATGTGAGCACCGAATCACACACCCTCGTGTTTATACAAATGCATATACTTGAACTCACAGTGTGATTGGATAACATGGGTACTATCTCCAAGTTGTGGGACTTGCTACTTGAGATAGACCTCCAGAGAAAGTTGGTTCTTGCTCCTAAACTACCTGCCACAATCTACTCTAATGCAGGGGGAAACTAACTATTCTAATCTAAATTTCCAAGGGGATGAGGGAGAGAGAATGCATAAAATGAAAGCCTACACTAAAGCGGTGATACACTAGAAAGGGAGGGTGTGAGAATAGTCTCCAAATGTGTGAAATACAGAGGCAAAGTGCACACTAGAAGAGGTGATGACAGTTCTCCATAATCTAGCAAAATGCATTCACAACAATATTCCAAGCATACACAATGGTAATGAATCCCTGCAAGAACATGATAATAGACACAATATTCTTGAAGAAAGATTAAAGGGGCTAAGAAGAATGCAAGAAAACACAACAGGGGAAGATACATCCACAAACCGAGTATTTTATTGCTTCATGATATGCACCTTAGTTCAATCTATTACAAGATAAGGGCCTGGATCACCATGAAAGGAGTCCACTACAAGGGCTTGCAGCACATTGGCTTCACAAAGCAATTTTGACAAAGCTTTGCTACAAGGAACTACCTCCCCTTACAATGAGCCCAACACTCCAATTTATAGAAAAGATGAGAAGAGAGAGAGAGAGGGAAAAATGAAAATCCCGAAATTTGTCCTTCAACCACCTGTAAGAGGCATTAAATGGACTAAAATGATTATATATTGCTTGCAAAAGGCTCCCCATACTGTCCCACGTGCTGCAGCAAAGAAAAAATGATGGCCATGCCTCTTAATTGCACTCCCAACCACCAAATAAAACATTGTTATGAAACCAACCACGTTTTCTTAAAAATCTCGATAAATCTATCATAAAATCTAGAATTTCCTTATTTCTGTGCATCGGGCTCAGAGCCATGATTCCAGCGGTACCAATTTTGTGACGATTTGTGATTTCGTTGAATGCAAAAGTTATGGCCTTCTGAGTGCGGGCAGCTACTTTGGGTCTGACAGGCGTTTTTCTGTCATTTGATGGGAATGAGCATTAACTGACTGGAGCTGAACATGTTTCTCTTATTTAAATATATCTACCCTCATTAAAAATAAGAAATCTAGTTTTTTTGGCGTAGAGGATGTCATGCTCATTCCAGAAATTTCAATTTTGTGAAGATCGGAGCTCGGAGTCAAAAGCTATGGCCGTTTGAAGTTCCACGGGTCAAATGTTGACTTTTCTTCTCTTCCTTCGGCCACTTCGGCTTTTCGCGTCCTTGCATCCCTCGCGTACCTTTGTCCCAACTCTCCCGGACAAAAAACTCTTCGTTATCGGCCGATTCGGGCTTCCTTGTCCCTGTTTGCAGTGAAGACACGTGGCGAGATTCCATTCGCTCTCGGCTCTTTCAGCTTTTCACATCCTCCGCATACTTTTGGCCCGGATGTCCTAGTACGAAAGTCCTCTATTTCGGCCAATACCGAGCCGGTTCGCATCCTCGTGGCACCAGACTAAGTCCCATTTGCTCCCAGACTGTCCGGGACAAATTTTGAATGAATAATCGCCCGCACACTCAATCACACACCAACAAATAAGTGTCCGAACCGCGTATTCTTGTCCACACTTTTCCTATGATGCGAAAGTTCATAACACTTTTCGGCCGATCCGCTAAAGGTAAGTTCGTCGTCCTCATGGCCTTGATTGTCCCAGACTCATTCCACTCAAAGCCATGATTAGAATCGATTTTCCTTTCCACTTTTAAAAGCCAATACCGGCTTTTCACCATAATCACGCGCATCCCGGATGTCCCATTTGCTCTACAGGACTGCCTGGCGGCCAAGGGGGTCCGATTCACGCCCAGATGTCCCAAATGTCCCAACTATTGCAATTGTCACTAGGACCTTAGCCTTCAATTTAATGATTTTGAAAATGTGCCCAAGCTATGAGGGAATGCAACTTTTCATCTTCTAAAGCAAGAAACTTGAAATCTTAATCTTCTTGGAAATAGGGGAGTATCAGAAAAATTCATAGCAGTTGAACCACTTCAGGGGGTGAATTTATGGATAACAGAGAGTATTCAAAAGATGTATCTGCAAGACACCTAACATTCCGCTAGATGAAATTCGTAAAAAATCATACATATCAGACTCCCCCTAGCCATCTAGAATACCATCTTCCTAGACAAGAATGGAGAAATTATTAACAAGCGAGATATGGTCTGAATTAGAGAGCTCAATATGAATGGAGTGGAATTCAATGGGCCATTATATTATCGTATGCCATGGGACACCTCTTAGTGTGTACTGAGAGAGCGACGTAGAGGAAGAGATGTTGAATCAAAATTCTCATAGTTGTCCAATTGTGAGGGTAAAACTTGACTTTGTGAGGATTTAGAAAGGACAAAAATTGATGAGGGAAATGGATCCGAACCTAACTCATCCTTGGAAGGAAGAGGGGAAGCAACAAGAGTGGGAGTCACCATGGGAGTTGGTTTCACACTAGATTCCTTTTTATTGCCAACCATAGTCCACCCATTAGTTGATGGGTTACTTTTGTGCTTGGAAATCATGGGTTACGTAACCAATTTCTTGGGACAAACTACCAGCGAATAGTCAAAAATGCGGTGGTTTGGGGCATGTCAATAATAACACATATGGGGGAGGTTAAAATATACCACCTTTTGAGAGATACACAGGGACCTAACTTTCGCAAGGTAAAATTCAACACACACTCATTTGTTATGATGAGCATAAAATATTCTCATGCTCATGGCATATTACCCTACTAGTGGGTTTCACTATCTCTGGAATGAAAGACCCAAGATGATAGGGAAATAATAGGAAGTTCAATCGAGTTTGAATTTTTCAACGATACCTAGCTAGTGTGGCTAAAATTAGGAGTCCACTGAGAAAGCACTAAAAGGGTATTCACTAGATACCAATAAGCCACCTTAAGGAGGATAGATTGGATTTGAGAAGGCTCACAAAAGGAAAAGACATAAAACCATTTGGTGAGATTATAGATACTTGAAACCAAGATACCATTGGACTCCCAATAGTTCTTTAACTACTTCTGAAGGTATAATTTTGAGGGAATGTGGCCACTAAAATATCCAGTAAGGAAATCGTTTCCATACCACTCGACGTCAAGGTCTAAACATTCATAAGAAATAATAACATCTCAGGATGATTCAAAATTCATACCTCATCATAGACTTTCAACACAAACTTCCGCACATGCTTGGGAGCCATTTTCACCTCCAGATGCAAAATTTATTGCAATGGAAGCAGAGTTGTTGATTTATAGTTATCTCACTACGTTAGTGATGAGAAAATAGTTTTTTTACACTATGATATAACCAAAGGGAAACACGTAAAAATGATAGTAAGGCACATTGAACAAGAAGCAGTGTATCAAAGGCGAATGCATAGAAAAAACACTATCCTAAAATTTATATAAATAAATAGATATGGTTTGTAAATATAAATATTTGTTTTGGAGATAAGGTTCTATTTTTACTAGAATTTCTTATTTATTTTTATTATTTTTGTACTTATTATTAAATTATTGATCATACATAAATTAAGAGGTACATCAATATTAAATTTTATCAAGTATTTATTGTTAATATGGTCATTAATCTACTCCATACAGAGCTTTATTTAATATTTTTGTATTAATATCCATTTCGAGGCGTTATACATCAACTTATACAAATCACATCATATATATCTCAACAATCATGCACCGAAATTATGCCTTATTGAGAAAAAAAATCACAATGAAAATTTAAAGGAGAAGTTTTTCCAATTGAAATAGTTTTGACGGTTACTAGCGCTACAACCTTAGTTTCGGGTCTACATCATTTATTAGAAATGTTGGGATTTTAGCCAACTACCATTTAAATATTTGAGGGCTAAATTTCAATTTCATATGCGTAAAATGCATGTGGTTCTTTCCATGATGTCATGGATGATCTAGGGACCCATTCATGTTGTGTGTAACTCTCTTTGGTTCTCAACATACCTTCGGTCATGTAGAAGCACATGTTTTCCGTTTCTACTACGCATTTGCCATAATTAGTTTTTCATGATATGTCTTTCGGATCTCCTTTTTAATTCCTTGGCTTACTTAAGAAGAAATCATTTATCGAAAGGTTGGATTTGTTATTCTAACAGTGAATGGGATCTCTTGATTCTATACGTCTCTTTCTTATGTTATGTGAAAAGAGTGCACAATGAATTCCATTGGTAGGACTTCTTCCTTACTAAAGAAAAAATACAACATTGTTAACTTCATCAACATTTTATTATTTGTTAAATGTTCCTATAGGAATGCTAAAGCAAAATAATACCATTCCTTTGGACCCCCATATCATAAAA
Source organism: Taxus chinensis (assembly GCA_019776745.2). NCBI lineage: Eukaryota > Viridiplantae > Streptophyta > Pinopsida > Cupressales > Taxaceae > Taxus > Taxus chinensis. The sequence continues at coordinate 759,273,086 of CM034150.1, read as the reverse complement.
AAATTCAAGGCCATGACCATAAATGTCTTGAAAACATCTACCCTACTATTAGCTTTGTGTCGACTTGTTCAGCGGTTTAGTATCTTGAATTTTTCTAGGATAATGTGCACCATTGTAATTAGAAAGTAATTTCTTTAATCACTTTTAGAATTAAATCCTACTCATATCTTCTAATGAGGTTTTCCCAAAGGAACTTATAGATGTGCTAATAGTAAACTCTCATCTTGATTTGAAATCTTCCTACATTTTGTTTAACTATGTTGTCATCATGATATAGTGAACTCTTTTCCATTATGTTCGTAGTGTGATTGATCCATCAAATTCTGTAGCCCATTTCTCAAATGTATATTAGAAGATGATTTTGGTTCAAGGACTATGGTCCATTTTAATAGATTTCCTACTCTTGTAGAAATTATCCTATTTGATTATGAATTCCTTAATGTCTTTAAATATAGCTTGTCACCGTATTTATTAAAAATAATAAATTTCTAAAATAGCCTCTCTATCATAGTTCCCCTCTTGTATAAATTTTTTTGCTTCCTGAAATATTTTTCCTTATTCACGTTATAAAAGCTAGTGTACAAAGAAATCTTTCAATCCTAAAAATTATAAAATTCCTCAAGAAATCGAGGGTAATGGGATGGGACACAATGAGGACACAAAGAGTCAGAAAATTTAGTTAACAGGGATAGGTGGATAAAAGTGATCAACAAAAAGAAAGAAAAAGATGGATATTCGCCTTTTAAGATGAGCCTTACATCTCATAGGGGGACAAATCATGGTAGTTAGGGTTTCTTCTTGAGCAGTTTTTCCAGTAGCTTTGACTAGCCTCCCTGTTTGCTTCACTTTGGGCCTTTAGGGCCTTGTTCATTGATGTCTCTATTTTGTGCCTAAATGTCTATCTTTCGGTTGGATAGGGTTCTCAATCCATTGAAAATATGCTTTGTTCCCTTATCTAATAAAAAATGGGAGTCTGATCATTATATTAAAGTTTAGGAAAAGATAATGCTATGAGTTCTCTTGTTTGTATGTGAAACCCAAACGTTGCAGGTTGTGATGGTAGTGGTGAATATTTCTTTAACAGATGTAGGGACTCACAACAGATCAGAGATCAAGTTTTGTATCCCTCGTGTTGTCTTCTTCAGAAGATTTTTGGGCATGCGGTTGTGTGTTGGCGGAATGGTGACTTGACTCTCCGCCTTAATTCAGGGGTCCACATAGAAGGAGTTTTGTTGCATTTTTAAAGCGTTTGGCAACCAAGGTGAACATTGCTTAGGTGGGTCACCAAGTCTCAAGGCATCGACCTTTCTTATTAGTGGTGCTACTTCTATTGAAGGTTTGGGTATGGGATCCCCTGTTGTAGTAGGCGGACCCCATTATTTTCTGTTAGCTTCTACTGATTGTGCCTTGGACGATTCTATTGCGGTTTCTCGATTGGAGCATGGCAGCGGGAACAAGGTACCTCCCATGCAACGGCCCTCTGAAACCTATGGCAACCCCGTATGCTCTTTGTTCAATGGGAAGATCTCCCCTGCATGACCTGCATTCTTCTCTAACTCGGTGCCTTCCCCTACTTTAGTACACCCCACTTCTCGTGAAGGGTTACAGCTAAAATGAGAACACTTCTCACCCTGCCCGATCTTATGTTACAGTATTTAATAGAAAAAATACCCCCCTGGAAGGACCGATTTTTTCGGACGCCATCCCACGACATTTGCAAAGTTAATTCCGATGGTCTTTTCTGGGGACGAGGTCACCGAGTCTGAGGTTTATTTCCAAATCCAGGGCTTGATCTACGTGTTCATGAACTTCCATCAAGGCCTCCTAGCTCTTCACAACTATATTTATTAACAATGGAGCCGTCTCTTAGAAGGTGAAGTCGATATTTACTCGTTAGCCCACGGTATTTTTATTTTTGTGTTTGATAGTCCCTGTGATAAGGAATAAATTCTTGGAAAAATATGGGATTTTAAGTCTCACTTCTTACTACTAAAACCATGGTTTCCTCTTATCAATCACTTGACTAAATCCTTTAATACCAGACCCATCCGGATTAGACTGTTATATCTGCCTCTACAATTTTGGGGTAGATAGTTTTATAGCCATTGGTAATGCCCTGAGAAAATTCCTAGATATTGATTTCAAAACTGAATTATTTTATCACACTACTTATGCCCGTATATTGTGGATATAGACATGACTGTATACTTTCCAGCTACAACAGAGCTCAAAGTTAAGGGTACAATCTGGACACAAAACATTGATTACAAAATATTTCCTTTCATACGCCGAACCAATTTTTCTCTTGGCCATTTTGCCTCTGATTGTCACATTGTTAAAAAATAGTGTGAGGGTCATGTTTCTTGGTGGAAGGATTTTAATATCGATGTTGGGATGATGACTTTGACTATAGGGAAGTTGATGTGTTTAAGATTTAGGATGAGGAACAAGGTGAGGAAAATCCCTCAAGCTTGGTTAAGCATTAAGAAGTTATTGAAGAGAAGGAGAAGGTAGCAATGCCTTAACCTTCTAAATCCTTGATGATCCATAGTCCAAAAAACAAGGATAAATTTTAATTTCTTGTAACAATCCATCGAGATGAGAATGCGGACCCAAATATGAGAGAAGGAAGGACAATACGGAATAAAAATAAGAAATACAAATCCTTTAATGAACCTCTAAATATGTACCTTAGGTCTCAAAAGAGGGATAACCATGGAAGTAAGGAAATTTCTTAGAGGGCAGTCAAGCGATTTTGACCTTCCAACTTTTAGGCCTTCTGGTTCTTTTGTGTGTTTTCCTCTTGCTTTTGTACTTGGGTTGTCTGTTGGTTTCTTGAATAGCCATATTGGTCGCTCCACTTTGTTTCACTTTTGAGCCTTGACGCTTATGTTTTAGTTTGTACAAGGTTTTTTGATCCCTTCAAAATCAAATATATTACCTTATCTAAAAAACCAATGAGACTCTTATTTTATTTTAAAGACCATGCTATTAGAGATATCCCTTATGTAATAAATTCTATAGTGTTGTCCAAATATTTAGGGAACTTCCAAACCCTGTAGAGTTTTGTATCACGCATTGTATCTTACATGTTTTATGTAATCTTTACACTATTTTTTGAGGAGAGGTACTATACACCATGGTTATGTTTCAATGGTAACTACTTGTTTCAATTTAAAGCAAATACTTTAACACCCTATTGTATTTGAAGAAGAGAAATGGTATTGATCACAAGTATTGGTATTTTTTTCTATGTAGACAATGCCTAATGCCTCATACTCAGTGGTGGTGCATTTTTTCTTTGTTAAGGTTAATTTGATTCTTTTCCAGAAAATCAAGTGATGTACCTTGCTCCTCCTTTTTAGGAAAATTATCTTGTGAATTTTCTACAAGAGGTGACCAAACTCTCATGGAAGGGCTTACTTCAATACAAAAATTGCAATCTAGGTTTCCTTTCCCACATTCACTTTTGCATATAAAAAAGATCAAAATTAAACTCTATCTTAATTAAATTCACATCCATCACAAAATTTCATTCTTATTGATTGAAACATGGGAATATTATCTTATGATGATCCTCTAATACCTATAATTACATAGGAATGCATGCATATCCCATTGGTTACCTGAGAAATGAATTATGGTTGGGTCTAAAAAATTCTTTCATTTCCCTTTGCATCTTGATCATGTAGGAAAATAGGTAGATGGGTCATGCTTTTTCACTACCGAATTTGGGGAAAATTATGTTTATTTTTCCATTTCTACGATGTTCTCTAGGTAGGGGAACTTGTCAAATATAGCCAAAACATTTCCTTTGGTTGATATCTCAAGGATTGCACTGGAGAAGGTTTTAGAGTGGTAAGAGAACATATATACGAATTGATTACAACAAATAAAGTTATGATAAATTTAATAGTTTAGTAAAACTGACTCATTATCACACCGTGTTCAATTATGTATTAGGATAATGAAAGTAGTATATTGTGATCCATAAAGATGATGTATGTGTTGAGTATGTACTAAAATGTATATCTATATAAATATTATCTATTAAGGAATGAAGGGGAAAAAATAATAAAAAATTCATAGGTAAATATGGTGTCACCTAATATGTGGATTTAATTTCGAGTCATGTGGTAAGTTGTTTTTGTATTAACCTTCGAGGATGCTGAACCCAACTATTTCTTTTGACCAAAAGATATTTTTATTTCATTGTTATATATATGATTAACTTACTTTTAGTAATTTTATTCTTGAATTTGTTAACCTAATTTATTTAATATTATATTATATTAAAAATGGAATGGATTTTATTTTTCAATAGTTTTCATAAAATGGAAATCTCAATTTAATCATTTAGAGCATTAATTTTGGGTGCTTTTTTGGACATGTATACCTTTTCTTACATCACCAAGTGGAGTCTATGTCCATACCACTTATGTAGGTGGATACATTGACATTCCCTTTCACATATTTTAGAATTGTGGAAAAATTTCATTCTTTACATCCCTTTCTTTCAATGGTACTCATAAATATGCCATGTGGAAATTTATTAATTATATACTGTATTTAATAAGTTTTAATGTATTTACGATAAATTTATATCTGCAGGAAGTAATGTGAAACCCATGATTAGTTGTTTTAAAATTAGTAAATGAAACTTGTCATTAAACTAGGTATATTTAAGGGAATTCCATTTGAAAAAGGGTGTATCAAACCTTAATTTCAAAATAGTTATTATGCAGTTTCTTCTCATATATTGAAAAATGGAGAATTTTTTCGAATAATTTTATACAACACACTTTGCATCACACACACAAAGATATATATATCTGTGTGTGTGTGTGTGTGTGTGTGTACATCTATGTATATATGATGTATATATATGTATATATATACATATATATATATATCATATATACATAGATGTATACACACACACACACACGTGTGTGTGTGTGTGTGTGTGTGTGTGTGTGTGTGTGTGTGTGTGTCTATATGTATCTATATGTGGAAGAACTCTGATGTTGCTAAGGATGCGTCACATATTTAATGAAATATTTGAGTATCACAAACATGGGTAAACAATATTAAGACATATAACTTATATAGCATCATCATGTTTGTATGAATTTCAATGCATCTAATGACATTAATGTATGGACTTAAGACAAATAAGAACGTGTGAATATGAGATGTGGAGATATATCTATTGTCATGTAAAATAAATAGCTTGCAAATTGAAAATTTTGAACTATGACAACCAAGTCTATAATTAAATATTTGGCTTCCTAATCACTTTGCATCCTTCCTTTTGCTTTGGATTCATTCTAATAAATCCCCTCCAAAAAAAAAGTTTAGAATTCATGGAAAATATCCAACATCAAATTTTACATCAATGGAAAATTTCTGAAAAAACCATTGGAAAAACAGACTAGACGGCTGTCTGATCTGTACCTAGATTGGACGCAGAACATTATCAGCCATCTAACCTAGCCATCCAACTTAGGTTGGATAACCATTCATTATCTGTCATCCAACCCAACCTTCTAACCTGGGTTGGATGACCATACATTATCTACCATCTAACGATGCCATCTAACCTATCTTGGATGATTGTCCATCATCTATCACCAAACCCAGCTATCTAACCTACGTTAGATGACCGTACATTATCTGTCGTCCAACCCATCAGTCCAACCTAGCCATCTAACCGAGCTATCCAACCCAGTCGTCCAACCCAGTCATCTGACCCAACCAACACACTCAGTCATCCAACCCAACCGTCAAACCAAGCCATCTAACCTAGCTAACCAACCCAGCCATTGAACCTAGCCATCCATCGTTAGTCTTCTAACCCATTCATCCAACCTAGGTTAGACAAATGGATCTAATTTTTTGTCCAACCCAGCCATCCAGCCTGGGTTAGACGACCATAGATTATCTATCGTCCAACCTAGGTTGGATGACTACGTTGGATGACAGAAAATTGATAATTGTCCAACCAAGAATGGATAACTATCCATCATTTGTCATCCAACCTAGGTTTGATGAAATTTAATGTCTATTCATCTAACCTAAGTTGGATGAAAGTTCACTCTTTTTTAGATGTCATTATTAAACAAGTACTCCCTATAAGACTAAAAACCCCCAGCCTACAGGTTATGTATTATACCTTGGAAAATACATGTATAAGTTAATTTATACATATAAATAGTAGGTGAAGTGACCCATACAAATGAATTTTTGGCTTAAATTTCTGGCGAACTGGGTGGTAGCAGATTGCCGAAAATTTTCCATTTCCAATTTCTAAAATTCCTTACATTTGTGAATTTACAAAAATTTGCCACTTAAATTTTCCCTAGCTATATTATCACTATTTGAGGCTCTGAGATAATATAGAAATGAATGGTCATCTTGAGGTTTAATAGTAGGATGTATTCTTTCCCATGTCCTAGGAAATATTAAGTTTAAATTCATGAGGAGAACACTTAATTGTTGTAAACTTCTCTATAAGGGACACGTGATTAGATTTATCTTCAAACTGTTTCCATAATGCTTCACCTAATGCATCCCATGTTTATATTGTACTTACTTCCAAAATTCTATACCACTGAAGAGATTGTCCTTTGAATGAAGCAACAAAAAGTCTTAAGGATACATCTTCATGAGTAATATTATGGAGTAACCAAAGGGCTGCAACATCTCTAATATGTTTAGTAGGGGTAATCCAATTTTCACCAGTAAATGATGTAAGTCCTTTTAAGGTAGTAACTACTATACCATGGTAAATGGAAATTATCAACGGGCTGCCATTAGTAAAGATAAATACATTTCTAGGTGGTCATTAAGCCATTTGAATAACTAGGACATATATCACAATATTCACTTGAGGGGAAAGAGGATTGACAAAACTAGGCCTATTATAGGGAAGGGTATTGCTAACTCTTCTTCTTCTTACAAAATTTAAAGGTAATACCATAATGAAACAAATTAAGTAGGAATTCATCTTACAAATGATCATCTATTCACTTTAGGCATGGAACATGTTGCAGTATTGGTATGAAATTCTTCACAGAGTCACTAGATGAATTATGCTTTGAATCTTCAATCTTATGAACTTGTAATTGTTGTTCTTGTCCCACCAGGCCTGCCAAAAGCTATTCTCTCAGAAGTGCATCCTTGTGAGGATTGAAAATTTGATAAAAATTTCTTCTCCCTCACTTTTACAGAGACAATTGAGACACCTCATGGGCTATGGGTCTCCCTATTGTGAGGTGAATCTCTTGTATTACAAGGTCGGTTCCTTCTTTATATGTATCCTAAATTAAAATTGTGGGGTTTGAGGGTTTAAATATGGATAAAACTATAGTCAATTGGTGTGAGACACTAAAAGTATTGAGGGATTGAATAAGAAACATGCACAATATACTGAAAATAATTTAAATACGACATGATCCAATGGCTTTTAGCTAATCTCAAGGAAAACAATTTTCTATTGAGGGATTGCTTAAAAAAACATAGTAGATAATTACACACTAAAATAGCATAAAATACAAATTTGTAGCGAGGTAAATAACATAATCAAGCTTAATTAATTCAGTTAAATACAATTCAAAAGCATTACTATCATAAAATACATCATTGTAGATAATTGGAAAGGCAATAACTGGTTCTCATTCAATGGCAATTCTGGAAAAAAATTCTTCAGCACTCAATACATCCAAAAAGTCTTCCTTTTGTGCCTTTCTAGTGCAAAGAATAAATAGAAAAACAATTCACCCACCCTTCCTATAAATAAATTCAAGTCTGACTATATGCTTGTATGATATTAAAATACCTTAACACAATTAAATAGTGAAAGGGACCAATAATAAGCATATAAGACTATTACAATGTAAAATAGACTTAATTTATCCAAAAATATTCGAATTCAAAATGATTTGACTCTCCAATGCTTTATGATGTGTACTATCTCAATTTTAAAATTCTAAGTTAATTATTATCACTGAATCACAACACCCTCTGATTTTCAGAAGTGTGTGTGCTTGAGCTCACAGTGTGACTGGGTAACATGGGTACTATCTCCAAGTTGTGGGACTTGCTACTTGAGATAGACCTCAAGAGAAGGATGGTTCCTCTACCTAATCCTAGCACTAAAATACTTCTAAAGAAGGAAATGTGACTATCAAATCCTAATCTAACATTTCCAAGGGACCAGGGAGAGAGAGAGAGAGAGCATGAAAATTAAGAAATCCTACACTAAAGAAATATCCTGCTGAGGGAGAACACAAAAAGAAAATGGAGTTGAGAGAGGCCAAACCAATGTGAAACAGACCCAAATCTTCATTTACCACCAAACATCCATGAAACACAACATCCCACACCCGCAAATGAGACATACATACACAAAAAAAATAAAATAAAAAATAGAGGGACAAGTGCTAGGAAATTAGTGCTCACATTATTGTTTGTAATAGTTAAATCTAATATTCATATATTACATTAGTAAGTTAGTGTGTTAGTATGATATTAATATTGATATATTAATATCATATTTGTGTCAGAAAAATAAAAGTTTGTAATATTATTAATATGAGTTATTAATCAATTCATTATTAATAATATAGGATAATGTGTATTAGTTGTGAGTTTGTTGAATAAACAACTCATGTAGCTTTTTGAGAGTTGTGTGAGAGATTGTTGGGTTTGGGAGTGATTATAGAAGAGATATGTTAGGATATTATGGGATTAAAGATTGGAGTTGGATCCTTGATTTAAGGAGTTCATTCTCCTATATATTGTAAGTTCTCTCATCATGTAATTGCTCAAGTTTTAATCTATCAATTATTTTCGCTATTTTATTTGTCTCTAGATTTTTCCCTATTTTCATGTGCTACTCTAAAATTGTTGTTGCTAAAATTTATCATCAAATCTAGAGTTTTGTTATCATCTGGTATCAGAGCAAGTTTCCTTCTACAAGTGAAGAAGAAGAAGACGGTTGATGGAATCCCATAAGAAAAGTTCCAGATGACACATCATAGTAAAAAAAATGTAGTTTACTCATATGACATCCGATTAATGTCTCATTTTTTTATGGAAAGATAAGAATAAGACACACAATATTGCAGTTTACATCAGCGTCACATACATCTTGTATCCATGCATAAAATTCAGTGTAAGTTGAGTGAAAGCTTTTGTTGTTTTTAAAGCAAACATTTGGTAGATTGAATGTATCTAAAAAAATCAGATTCAAACTATTACGAATTTATTGGGTTTGTTTAGTTAATATCTATAAAAATTCTATTAAAATTTTACAAAAAACTAGTTTCTAGTTGAAGAGAAACGTGGAAATAAAAATAAGGATCTAAAAGAAAAAAGAAAAAGTGGTGCATAATACATTTATGTAATTTTTTAATTGGACACATTTTCTCTTGCATGTGATGTCCATATTAAGGGGGTGCATTATCAGTTGAATCTGACACTCAAAAAAATTGTGTAATGAGCCTAAAAGCTACATTTTCTAACTAAGTAGAACCAAAATGGAGGAAGGAGGAAATGAAGGAAGGAGGTTAATCAATGACCTCTCGCCAGTTGCAAGCAAAGGGGCCCCATAATGAATTTGTGTCATTTTTTTTTTGTTTTTAATTTTGATTGTGTATTGTAATAAGAACAAATGATTTATTCTTGTTCACTCTTCTAATAAGTGAGCTCCTTCATGAGAGATATTTCTTATATTTTCCCTTGAATGTAAAAATGGGAGTGGGGAAACATGTATGCTGCTATGAAAGTGGTTTGTGGTCCACTAAAAAACTAATTTGAGAGTTTGTGAATCTCTTAGAAAATCAAATATAGAATGGTTAATGGTTTCACTAGAAAACCTATTGGAGTTGATGGTACTCTTTAAAAACCATCATATTGTAGAACAAGAGAAGGTACTAGAAAGAACTCACCCATGTTCACACTAAGGGGGTGAATGTTAGGAAATTTGTGCTCACATTATTGTTTGTAATAGTTAAATGTAATATTCATATATTAAATTAGTAATTTAGTGTGTTAGTATGATATTAATATTGATATATTAATATCATATTTGTGTGAGAAAAATAAAAGTTTGTACTATTATTAATATGAGTTATTAATCAATTCATTATTAATAATATAGGATAATGTGTATTAGTTGTGAGTTTGTTGAATAAACGCCTCACGTAGATATTTGAGAGTTGTGTGAAAGATTGTTGGGTTTGGGAGTGATTATAGGAGAGAAATGTGAGGATATTATGGGATGAAAGATTGGATTTGAATCCTTGTTTTAAGTAGTTCATTCTCCTATATATTGTAAGCTATCTCATCATGTAATTGCTCAGGTTTTAATCTATCAATTATTTTCACTATTTTATTTGTCTCTAGATTTTTCCCTATTTTCATGTGTTAATCTCAAATTGTTGTTTCTAAATTTTATCATCAAATCTAGATTTTTTTTATCAACAAGGAGATACAACAAAACAATGCAAGGGTTGAAAGAACACCATGAATAAAATTTTAATTGCTCTTGGAATATGCATAGTCGATTACATTGTTGAAATAGAGGCACGCATACACTTGTCAATCCCATGAGAGGGTTCAAAACTCAATGGTGTTGAGAAAAAAAGTTTACAGAGTTTCCCCACATCCAATAATATCTCCCTTCTCAAATGAAAAGTGTTTACAGTATATATAAAATGAATGAGAGAAAGAGAAAGAGTGAAACTCAGATTTTTATCTCACCAACCAACAACTAGCATTCGAGGGTCTAAAGATGGCATGGGAACCCTTACAAATCATCTTACATACATACTTTATCTTCTGGAAGAATAAATGGGCTTCCATACTTCATTAATTGCGATGGTTGGGCCCAAAACTGTGTATTTCCGTCCTGGAGATGTTTTTCTAAATGTTTTCACATCTAACCTCAATAAAATAGATAAATACAACTCCCATTGCATAGATAACATTTATACCTTTCGAATTTTATAAAGTTTGTCAAATTTCGAGAAATTGATTAAAATTTATGACCATCTGAAATTTCACATGAAAAAATGTCATTTTCCTTTGTTGCGCGGATTTTCTAGTTTTCTACAACATTCTACGGATTTCGTTCCTATGGCTTTCCATGGCTTTTTCTGCGGACTTTACTTTTGTAAATTTCTGTGGATTTCTACGGCACTTTTTTGCACCATTTTCTGTGAACTTTGTCTGTGACATTTTGTGCAGACTTTGTTCTAGGCACATTTTTACGGCTTTTCAGTAGACTTTATTTTGCGTATTTTTCTGTGGCTTTTTCCACAAACTTTGTTGTGCAGATTTTTCTATAAATTTTTCTGCGGCCTTTTCCATGCAATTGGTTCTACGGATTTTTTCATAGACTTTGTTCTGTAGCTTTTTTTGCAAACTTTTTGCTACGGATTTTTCTATGACTTTTCCGTGGACATTGTTTTGTGGCCTTTTCTACGGATTTTTCTACAGGTTTTTCTTCAGACTTTGTTATGCAAATTTTTTTTTGGACTTTTTTCTTATTTTTTTGTGTTAAGTGCTTAGAATTATCTTGGATTGGGGAGTTAGAGAAAATGAAGTAGAGTGCCCCAATGCCACATTTTCTCGATTTGACTCATTTTTCACAATTTTGGATAAGAAATGAACTCCTTTGCCTCTAAAAGAAGGGAAATGCATGAAATGACTCCCAAGTTCCCAAAATTATTTAAAGTGCTCTAAAATTATGAAAATTTACCTAAAAACCCCATACTTACCATGAATCTCTCTATCAACTTACAAAGTTTAGTTTTCTCCAGTAATCCATTATTACCAAGGGGTAAAAATGGATAACAATTTGGTGACTCACGGGGACATCTTCCTATTAGATGATTTGATCAGTGGACTTGAAGTATCCATTGGGCATGGATTTATTCTAAAAAAACATAAATCTTATCTGAAAATATGAAATAGGGTCTTGAAGACACTTGAAACACTACTAGAATTGGAGCGGATCCCACCAAACGCTAACTCCAATGTACTATGCATGAGCAAAAGAACACCACCACACACACTATGTACAACACTAAAAATCATACACACCCTAACTAGGATATGCAGAGTGTATGAAAGAACTTATTCTACTAAAAACAAACCTACTGAATCTACGCTAACCGGAAGTAAAGGAAACTCAAACAAATCCTACAATTGGCTAGGAGACGTAGCTTCTCTTTCTCAAAATAGGCAGCCATGTATATGATTTGGAGCTGAACATGGGTATTATTATGAGTGAAAAACCAACAAGAGGCCGATGCTCCACCCAAATCACCAAAGTACTAATATTAATAAAAACTACCTCCTCAAGTTGTTTGGCATTAGACTTCTAGAGGTGTTGATGGTGAACCTTGTTGCTTTGATACTAATCCTCATGCTCAAGAACAAGCATGACTGGTGTTGGCTTCTCTCTTAGTTATAGTGAAGCCAAGTACCTAATTGGGAAAGGTCTTATCTGATGAATGTGCCCTTTTCTCTGAAATTCACCTCCAAAAAGTGAGTCTTCCTACAATCCTTCCTGGGTGGATTGTGTGGAAGAGATGGGATATTCATGCTCTTTTCCTTCCTCTGTGACAGTATGGAACTCCTCTCTAATACACATCTCATTGTTATTAAATGTAACATCTAATGAAGTCACTTTGGCATCATTATAATTTTTTGCAACACATTATTGGCTCTAGATTTCCTCCGTTGTTTCTTGAAGACTGAATTTCTCTTGGGTGGCCTCTTCCTCTAGAATGAAGTTTGTCAAATTAAAATATTCAATTATTTTCTCTAGAGGAATATTTAGGGTAGAAAGTTATTCTTGATAGCTCTCCTCCATCATGGATTCATCAATCAAATCAGGCCCTTCAAATGAAATTATAAATTCTTCAATAATGCTTTCTTCGTCAAGTGGCTTCGACTTTGATTCGATCTCTTCTAGTTGATCCTCTTTAATAGGACTTCGAGTTGGTTGTTATTCCTCCTTCTTGATTTATTATGCAACTTGTATTAGATCAACATCCTCTTTAAACAAAGTTCCATTAGTGATACTGCATTAAGAGAAAACAAATGGTTCATATTCTGCTTCTAGTTCTTGTTCTCCTTCTACTGCAAACTCAACTTGACTGGTTTTCTGATTGTTTTCTTCCCAAGATTAATTTGATACAACAATAGGAGGGATGGGTTGGGTTGCAACAGATTTTGTAATTGCTTGTTGTGGTGGAGATAGAACTTATTATTTATTTGAAGGGGGTGATTGCTTGGAAGGGAAAAGGGAAAAGGTATTGAGATGAGATGGAAGATTAAAATATGTAGAAGGGAAATCAACACTTGGGAAAACATACAATGGGGTTGAATATTAACACTGTTGAAATGATAAAGCTTGGAATACAAAAAAAGGAGCATAAGGATCTGGTGATTGCCTTACCCATTAACAAGGTTATCTTGCAATTTTCTAGTATGCTTCTATCTCCTCAGTCGACTATGCAAGTTGTGGTAGCATTTCAATAATGAAATAAAGCATCTCTTGTGAGCTATAGTGTCTTCAAAAAGGGATATCCCATAGACAAGGTGCCCTACAACCAATTCTGAAATATTTCATATGTGTTGTAGCCCTGTATTGAACCATGTTAACCTCCATTATTTGAATCTTCTCCAACAGATCAACATTCTCCAGATAACTGTTATAATCATATGCACACCCACACTCTTGATAAGATCCATAGAAAAATTAGTTTTGGCATTGTTCATATGGGTAAAAATAATGGTTCTAAATCTAATCATAATTTTGATCTGGAGGAGTTGTGAAACTCGTTAGAGGATGATTACATTATTGCAGGTGTGAATTCCACTGTTGGAATGAAGCCAGGATTGCACAACTTCATATAATGGAAGAGAATGAAAAATATGGAAGAAAAATGGATGAAAATGGATGGGGAGAAGGTCTACAATTTTTGAGATGTGGGTTGTTTGGATAGAATGGAGTCACCAAATGTGCTTCTATATGCTTCCAAAAGCTAAAATTTTAATAAGAACACACCAAAAAAACCTAAAATTAAGTGGTAAACTACTTGAAACCTATCCCGTTGGGCATTCCAGAACTAGTTATTAGCGAATCAAAGAACCCTCTGATTTACACAAGTGTGTGCTTGAGCTCACAGTGTGACTGGGTAACATGGGTATAATCTCCAAGTTGTGGGACTTGCTACTTGAGATAGACCTCCATAGAAGGTTGGTTCCTCTACCTAATTATAGCACTAAATTACTTATAGAGAAGGAAATGTGATTATCTACTCCTAATCTAACATTTCCAAGGGACCAAAGAGAGACAGAACATGAAAATTAAGAAATCCTACAATACATAGGTGATAACACCAAGGGGTAAAATATCTTGTTGAGAGAGAATAGAGAAATAATATGGAGTTGAGAGAGGCAAGACCAATGTGACATAGACCAAGATCTTCATTTACCACGAAATATCCATGAAACACAACATTCCACACCTAAAAATGAGACATACATGTACAAAAAGACATCCAAAAAATAGAGGGGCAAGGAGATAAAACAAAACAATGTAAAATTTGAAAGAAAACAACTAACACAAATTTTATTGCTCTTGGAATATAAACACTACATTACATTGTTGAAATAGAGGCAAAAATACACTTTTCAGGCCCATGAGAGGGATTTTAGCTCAATGATGTTAAGAAACAAATTTTACAGAGTTTCCCGACATCCCAGAATATCTCCCTTCTAAAAAGACAAGTGTTTACAATATATAGAAAATGAATGAGAGAAAGAGAAAGAGTGAAACTTGGATTATTTTTCTCACCAACCAACAACTGTAATTCAATGGTATGAAGATGGCATGGGCACCCTTACAAATCATCTTACATACATACTTTAGATTTTGGAAGAAGAAATGGGTTGTCATACTTCATTACTTGCTGTGGTTTGGCCTATAAAGTTTTTTAAATTTCAAGCAATGGATAAAAAGTTATGCCCATCCAAAGTTTCATGTGAAAAACTGTCATTTTCCTTTGTTCCATGGATTTTCTAGTTTTCTACAACATTTTGTTAATATGGTTTCTAAGGATTTCTGCGGATTTTTCTACGGAGTTCTATTCTACAGATTTCTGCGGCACTATTCTGCATTATTTTCTGTGGAATTTTTTTTGGACTTTTTTCTCCATCATTTTCCATGGAGCTTTTTGCTAGAATTTGTCATTTTCCACAGACTTTGTCTTATGGCATTTTCTGCAGACTTTGTTTTACGGAATTTTTGCGGCTTTTCTTTAGATTTTATTTTGTGGCTTTTTTTACATCGTTTTCTGTGGACTTTGTTTTATGGATTTATTTGTGGCTTTTTCCGTGACTTTTTCCACAAATGTTTTTCTATGCACCAATCCATAGAATTTGTTCTATGGCCTTTAATGCAGATTTTTCCATGGACTTTGTTCAACGGATTTTACGCAGACTTTGTTTTGCGGATTTTTCTATGGTTTTTTCTGCAGACTTTATTCTTAATTTTTTCACTAACTCCTTATAATTTTCTTGAACTAGGGAGTTAGAAAAAATAAAATAGAGTTCCCCAAAGTGACATTTTCCTGATTTTACTCAACTTTTTCAAATTTGGCTTAAAAATAAACTCTTTTTCCTCTAGAAGAAGGGAAATGCATGAAATAACCCCCAAGTTCGAAAAATTATTGTAAGTGCTCTAAAATTATGAAAATTTACCTCAAAACCCAACACTCAACCATGAAGCTCTCTATGAACTGCTCAAGTTTAATTTTTTCCAGTCATCCATTTTTACCAAGGGTGAAAAAATGGATAACAATAATTGGGGTGAATAATTTAATTGATATTTTTAAAAAGGAAGGATAACCATATTGTACCAATCATATAATAGATATATTAATCAGATACCATGATCAATAAGATGAAATCAATTTTCCAAAATAACTTTACATAAAATTTTGCAAACAAACAATCAACAATATCATATATTATTATGGAACTCAATGAAATACAATAAGAGTGAGAATTTATTATATATGAAAGGAATAACAATCTAAGAACCAGTCAAGGTCGTAGATCAAACAATAAATCAAGAAAAGAACTAGTCATCAAAGAACTAGTCAAGTACATATATTTAGGAAAGAACTAATTATCGAGGATCTAGTCAATACCATAGATCAAGGAAAGAACCATACCTAACAACTAGATAATATCTCATAAGATCTAAATAATATAAAATAAATATCCACACACATACGTGGGTGAGTATAAATATAATAAAGTAAAATAAAGTACCTAGGTGAACATGATCTAAGGTAAATACATACTCTAATACACCCCCTCAAGTGAAGCTAGGGGCTAAATTAGAATTGGAATGTCCACAACATGAGGTGTGAAAACTAGGCCTGATGAGGTACTCATGTAGAATATATCCATGAAGAAATCTTGAACCAAAAGAAGGAAACAATCCTAGTAGAAGGAAAGAGAAATAAGAAGAAAGAAGATGTTCTCATGAACACCTAAAAAGAATAACTTCTGAAACCCCAAGCATTCCACATAACTCAAGCTAGTGAGGTGATGCAAAAGGATTTCTAAATATGTCCACAACTTTCTGTTGAGTTGAAATGTACTTCCAGAAAAGAAATCTATCTTGAATGTGTCGACGAATGAAGTGCATGTGTATCTCAATAGGTTTGGTCTACTAGTGCTCAACAGGGTTGTGAGAAATTTGAATTACACTTTGGTTATCACACCAAAGTATAGTTGGTGAATCTTGTGGGAATGAAAAATATTTCAATAAATTTTGAAGCCCAAGAATCTGTTGACTCGCTGTAACTACTTCCTTGTACTCTTCCTCTAAAAATGAAAGTGTAATATCCTATTGTTTTTTACACGCCCAAGTAACTAGAGAAGAAAAAAGAGAAAAATTATAGCTAGAAGTGTAACGCTTGTCATCAATAGATCATCCTCAATCTAAATATGTATATCCAACCAACTGATTAGAACCCCTTGTGTAGTGTAGGGAAAAGTGGGAAGTGCCCTGCAAATACCACAAAATCCTTTTGACATCCTTCCAGTGACTACTATGAGGATAATTTGAAAACTGAGATACAAGTCCTACTACAAATGAAATATTATGGAGAGTATGGGTTGAATAAATGCAACTCAAATCCAATTACCTATACAATTTATGATCACAAAAAGGTGTGGTACATGTGGAAGTAAGAGTAATCCCATACTGAAAAAGGACATGGACTTGGCTTGCAATCAACCATATCAAAGTGTTGAAGAAGATCATGGGTGTAAGTTTTCTGACTTAACTAAATCCCTAATTTTTTTTGAGAAATCTTAAAACCAAGGAGATAATGCAATAACCCAAGATCTGTCATGTCAAATTGTGTAGAAATATCCCTCTTATTGTGTGAAGAATAATTGCCAGTAAGTAACAGATCATCATCATATAAGAAAAGTATCACAATATCCTCACCAACATGTTGTAGATATATTATATGATCAGTGTGGCAATGAATAAAACTAGTAGATAGAAGAAAAGAATCCATCTTCTCATACCAATCCTGAGGATATTTTTTGAGACTGTAGAGAGACCTTCAGAGTCTACAAACAAGAGAAGAATTGTAAAAAAATCCATCCAGTTCCTCCATGTAAAAATCCACTCTTCACATCCATCTGGTAGATGATCCACCCCTGTTATGCAACAATCGCAAGTGCAAGGTTTATGAAATCCATCTTGGCAATGAGTACAAATTACTTAGAGTAATCATATGATAAATACAACACAATAAAATATGAGTTGGTGAATCAATGTAGATATGAGTTTACATTCATAGTAGTTTGATCTCCTACAAAGGTGGACTCAACAGTCATCTTCAATCCCTCATATCTCTCTCAATGAATCTCTCAGTGTTATCCCCTAATATCTCACACACCAAAATAGCTACGTGAGTTGTTCTCACAACTCACCAATAATTAAAATATTACAACTATCTTATTAATATGAGTTGTATAAACTCATTATTAATAATACTACAATTTATTTAAGAATGCCAAAATATATTTGTAACACAATATCTTCAGCTTGTGAGCAACCCTTTGTAAAAATATGAGCCTTATACTTGTCAATGGACCCATCAATTACATATTTGGTTTGATATACCAACTTACACATAACCATATTTATTCCTTTAGGAAGAGATACCAAATCACAAGTATGATTCTTTATCAAAGAAGGATACTCAGCTGTCATTGCATCATCCCACTCCTCTATCCCATGAGCCTTTAAAAAGGGCCATGGATCATAAGAAATTTCATGACACAAAATTTGATAACTTTTGTAGAATGTGTTTGATGATGCCTAGTTGGTAGAAGGTCTTGTATCAAAGGTGTTTCTTCTGAAATTATAGTACAAGCCCACTTAGGTTTATTGATAACATTAGTGGGAATAGGATCTTCAATGAAATCTATAATGTCCTCATCAATCTCCTCAAATAAAGTATCCTCAAGATGAGATGAAGAAGTAGGCATGGAACAAGATGAGTAATCATTAGGAGTGAAGCACTTATGAAAATAAGCGTTTGTTCAAAAAATAATGTCGTGAGTATCAAGATTTGAAATTAGATAAGCTCTCATGTACTCGGAATACCATACAAAGATCAATGGTTTTATCTTCTTATCCAAATAATTCCTTTTATTCTTTAGCAAAAAGGCATAAGTATGGCTCCCAAAGATTCAAAAAAATGATACATCATCCTTAGTGTTGGACCAATCTTTGTCTGAAGTCAAATGCTCATGTGCTCTATGTGGTGTTCAATTCTACATGTATTTAGCATAATTAACTACTTCTACCCAGTATATATGAGTTAAATATCTAGAATGCATCATATAGTTAAACATTTACTTCAAATTTCTATTGTTCTGTTATGCTAACCCATTCTGGTGTGGATTATGAGGAACAAAATGTTGGTGAATAATGCCTTGAGTTGCCAAAAAGTCAGAAAACTCATTGCTGAAGTACTCCCATCCAGTATCAGTGCGAAGGTTATTTATACAACTAGAATATTTTTTCTAAACCAAATCTTTGAATACTTTGAAGTGTGAAAAAACATCACTTTTTTACTTGATAAAATAAACTCAAGTACGCCTCAAGAAATTATCAATAAAGGTAGGTGCATACTTAGCTCCATTGAAAGAGGGGGTAGGAAAAATTATCACGTCGCTATGCACAAGCTCAAGTGGTGAAGAAAGTCTCTTTGAAAATTTCTTAGGAAATGGATCTTGGTTTTTTTTCCCTAATGCACATCCATGAAAAACTACCTTGAGACAAGAAACTCTAGGAAGTCCATAAACCATACCATGAGTGCTCAAATCCTTCAAATATCTATAATTGAGATGTCTATATATTTCATGACAAAGATTAATCTCTAAATATGCATGAGAGAACAATCCTATCCCTATATATGAAGTGTCGTGAAAAACCTCAAATTGATACAATATAGAACTATGATCAATAATACCTTTAGCAAAAATTAAATGAGGCTCTAAAAAATTTCATACTTCTGCCCCATCTGGTGTAAATGTCATTGTTTTCCCTTGACTAGAATGATAAATTATATATAAAGAAAGAAATTTTATAGTGATGTTAGGAACCTATAGTGCATCTTGGATACTTCCACCATCAAGTTATATATCACCTTTTATTTTATCAAAAATAAAGGAAGATTATGCAACCTCAATTTTGGAAGCAGAACTCAAACCTAGAGAAACAAAATACTCTTTGTAGGAAGTCATGTGATGAGAAGCACCAGAATCTATAACCCAACTTTCTGCAAGTGGTGACTTAGATCTCCCAACAAAATTAAGTTATTTTCCATGTAGACTAAAAGGAGGTGGAGTGGAGATAAATTTTTTGTTTCTTGACTACATCCTCTAAGGATTGCATTCTCTTATAACACCCATGTTATTCATGACCACTACACACACAAAAATAGCATGAAAGGTTAGACTTATTATTGGATTTAGAAGACTCATTGGGTTTAGAGTTGTTTTCTTTGGGTTTAGGAGAATTTTGAGGTGGAAAAGGGGTTGATTGGTTATACTATTCATTTTTCCCATGCCCTTAGGAGTAGATGCAACTAATGCCTTTTGAGAGGTGGAAGACTCAAGGTGAGACAATTTAGATTCTTCCTTTGTAAGTATTTTACAAAATATTTCTAAGTCAGACATTTTGAATGTGTCAGCGAAGGCATCCATTCTAGAGAAAAAGGTAAATAAAAAAAATCAAATTGGTCCTCTTAATTTAGATAGAATCAAGTAAACACACTCTTCATATTTATTATCTCTTCCACTCCCCTTCAATTGTGTCAACAAATTCTTTAACTTATTAAGATAGTCTATAATTGTTGAAAAATATTCAGGTTTAAGATAGGTGATCTCAATTTCAAGCTACATGTCCCTCATATGATCCACCTTAACAAATAAATCTTCCAATTTATCCCATATTTTGAAAGGAGAGTCACAGTTTTCCAAATGAAACAAAATAATGTCACTTAAATAAGTTCCTATCAAACCCATACACTGATCAAATTTGCACTGGTATTGAAATTTCTAATATTCTCTAGTGAACCGTGGTTGTTCTCAAGAAGTCAAAGCCCATAATCCTTTCCACTTAATTATTATTTCCATGTTTTGTTAATGCCTAAAAATGATCTAATGCAGAAATAGATAAAGACATCATTCTCAAAAAATCACTAAAAGAAATGCAAGAACCAACTAATGCAACAAGAGCCCCAAAGATTTTGGAACTTTATAATGAGTGCATGTTACAATATGGAACTTTATAATTGAAGTGTGATTCTCAAAATAAATATTTTTAATGGTAAGAGCATAAAAAAATAAATACTTTTTTTTAAAAAGGCACTCAAATCTGAGTTATCAATCAAAAGATAAAAGCTTTTCAATATTATGTCGTACTGTTTATTCTAGATACCACTAAAATAAAATAAAATACTCTTTCCTTCACCACAAAAATAAAATGAAAGGGGATTGGAGTTAAGAACCTACTAGTAGGAATCACAAGCTTTAAACCCTCATACGACCATACCATAGAACCAAGGGCTAAGGAATTTAATGCGTGTCAATTATGAATATATATAAAATGTTTGCAAAATGAAACTTACATACGAATGTCAATAATATTACATGCCCTGATACCATAAAAGGAACATTAACAGATCATACTAAGCCAAGAACATAGATGCTAATCAAACACTATGATAAATGAGATGAAAGCAATTCACCATACTAACTTTACATAAACCTTTGGAAAAAATGAGCAGCAATATCATATATTATTATGGAATTAAATGAAATACATTGGGGATGGGCCTTGCTTATATAGGAAAGGAATAATAATCTAAGAACCAATCAATTTCCTAGATCAATCCATAAATAAAGGAAAGAACTAGTCATCAAGGATCTATTCAATAACATAGATCAAGGAAAGAACTACACCTAACAACTAGATAAGATCTCTTGATACCTAAATAAGATAAAAGAAATATATACACACATAAGTGGTTAAGGATAAATAAAATGAAGGTAAATAAAATACCTAGGTGAGCATGAGCTAAGGTAAATACATAATCTAACATTTTTAAGTTTCTTTATATGTAAGTCACCTTTATGAGGTGCATGTAAAGCTTAATTTGTCTTCTTGCGTATGATTAAAATAATAAATTTTCCTTTTGATTTGTGATGTGGAACATGTTCACATGTGACATTTAAACTTCCTCTTGTATAATACCACCTACTTACATGAAAAAATAAATATTCTCCTTTATCATAGCAAAAGTGATGAAAATAAAAGGACCATAAAAGTCCTCATGGACTTGGCTATTCTAAACCAAGTACCCCACCCCTTTAATCATTAACACATAAATTTTTTTATTTTATAATGTCATGCCTCATTTTATAATCAAGTGCATTGACTTTAGACTAAGGTCAAAAAAAAAAAATCATTGGCTTGAATAATTAGCTCCCCTCATCTACAATGGGGTGACCCATTATGACATTATCGGTGGAGCTTAACCTAGGGTCACATTAGAGGTTTTATTGAGCCTCCACATGTGTAATTTTTGACTCTGGTTGGGTTTGATAACTTTTTGCTTAATTAGAGGGGGAAAAATGCATTTAGCCCTAATCATTTGGTAATTATCAAGCTCAGGGAAACTAGTGAATCCTTGGCCATTTTTCTCCAGGGCACCATGAATGTGATCTTGAGCTGGTTTCTTAGGCTCTTTGGAAGCTTTTTTTGCAAAAGGTTTCTTCTTTACCACCATTGAAACTCCAATTTAAAAATTTTTCCCTATTTTTTTCAAAACTGTCAGTATTGAAGAAGGGTAAGGCTACTGAAACTCCACCATTTTGTTTCTTTCTCTATTTTATCACTGTAAGTTATAATGAAAGAAATCATTGTGCCTTTGTGTTGTTTTGGTTATTTTGTACCACATTAAGTTTAGATGTGATTCTGGGTCTGAATTTTTTAACTCATATTTTGACAGCTTAATCATCTTAATCTCTATTCTGGTAAGTTTTTGTTTCTTCAGTTCAAAATGATAATAAAGAAATATATACTATGATGGGTATTTTATTTTTTTTCCATTCAAGCTCTATTAGCTTTGTTGGTTGCATTTTTTTAAGCCATTTGAGTTTCTATGTAAAACCTATAATGGATATTCACTATTTTGACATTTCTTGACCTGTGATATCAAGAAATTTTATTCACTTTGCATCTTTAGCCTAAAGAAGGCTATGCTTTAATGTTCCACTCTCAGAGTCTATATTAATTTTCTAGGTGTTTCGATAATCTCATCATTTGTACTTTGTATTAATGGTTGAGTCTGTATTAGTTTGATTACAGTACTTTTATTTGTTTCCTTGATGGTTTCGTGCTTCGTTCATACCCAAAAAATGGGTTAGTATTTTTGTTATTCAAGCTCTACACCATATTTCTTGTTCTCGTGTTTGCAACGAGATAATTATCCTTCTAAACTGGTCGTCATTTTGAGTTGTGAAACTTGTAGTTATGATTTTTTCATGTTGGATAAGCTCACTATAATTCATGAAATATTTTGTTCTCTACTCTATCACCATCATGGTTTTACATTCACCATAAAATGGATTTTTAAAATAAATCCCTGTTATTTTTCTCAAATTTCTCTCTGCCTAAAGTTGATAGAAACTTGCTATCTCATAAAATCTCGGGTTATTAATTTGATTCTTTGTTCTCCTATATTTTTTGGGTGGCATTTGTAAGCTTAGTATGTCATTTTCAGTGTACTGGTAGCTCTTCATTGTTTTTTCTGTTCTAGAGCTTTGAATTTTTCTGTAACTTGCTTCATAGCTTGCATTAGTTGATACATACTTGAAGCATTCAATTTTAGATCACTTGCTATTCTGGAATGTAGGTTTTGTCCTTTGTATTCTATTACATTAACAATGTAAGATGTTATTTGTGAGGTGTAATCCTTGAAGCTCTAAAATTTTATAAGATGGAAATATTTTCATATAAAAGTGCATTCATACTTTGAAATCTCAAAGTTTTTCTTGATTTTTCTGGGTTGTGTTATGAGAATGTTTTTGTTTTATCACACATATTCATATCTACAATATTAGGAAATGCTATGATTAATTTAGAAAATTTGTGTCTCCTTCGTTTAGTTACAAGATCATTTAAATATCTCCTTTAAATTTCATTGTAAAATTATAGATGGATCACTCTGAAACCATTGCATTATGTGAGCATTTTGGTAAAACACTATTTTATCCAGCTACTCTCGTGGTGTAACTCTATTTCATTTAGAAAATTACATTTCTTTGTAACAATCCAATTATTTTACGTAACTCCTGAAGAAAAATTCTGTAACTCTATACATATTATTTCTTATTAAGTCTTGATGATTTTCTATATAGAAATTTGTTCCTGTACTTTATGTAACTCCATATAATTTTTATTTGATCCTTGCATATTTGAAGAGTATTGCTTTTATATCTACAAATATTGAGCTCTGTTGCATGAATTTTGTTCATCTATTTGTTGGAAATGTGACTAGATGTATATTGAATGGATTGCATGGATTTCTTCATTACTGGTTGAGATATCTAAAGGTTTGTAAGTTTTATAAGTATTTTCTACTTTTTGAGACTTAAACATTTCTTAGCAACCTGTAACATTGTTTATGACATGTTTCCTACTTCATGAATATCTATACTTGTTTTTTATAATTTTATGATCTTTCCAAAATTTAATTTTTACAGTATCCTCATTTGATGAATACAAATTATCTTAATTTGTATCATCTCCATGAATACGTCAGTAAATATATATAATAGTTGATTGAAATAAATTTAGTTTTCATTGATGAACTAAAAAACGTTTTTTCTTAAGTTAATCATTGTACCTTATTTTCATGAATTGTGATCCCTTACTTATACATATGTTTGTCTTTTCTTTGATTATCTTCATTATTGCAATGTATTTCAATGTCATCAAAACTAGTACTTCAATTCTTTTACTTGCACACTTTATAAAAAAATTATAAAAATAAAGTCTTGCAACCTTTCTTGCATCATGTAGTGATTATATTTTCATGTCTTGATTATGAAAATAATATTGTGAGATGGAATTTTTAATTCTACATTTATTATTCCATGTAACTTATCTATAATTCCTTAAAAGATTCATCTTCCTGAAGCTGTAAAAATATGAATGAAGAATAACCCGTAGTTCTAACAACATTTTGATTTTTTGTCCATAAGTACATGATACAAGGAGCTGAAGATGAAGTAATTGAAGATGAAGATGAAGACGCATGGAAGATGATGAATATTAGAAGAGAAAAACAAACCAATCAAGAAATGATGGGTTCTCTCTCTCTTCCTTTGTTTGTAGCTTTATGTATATGCATATTTTATTTTAGATCATATAAGTTACATCCCACGACTTGTGTGGGAAAACTAAAACTGTATTTATTTATGAATAAATGAAATTAATTTCTGTAATTGATTGGTCTATTTAATTTTACATTCAAATTCTGTGAATATTTTTTGTGGAATGAACTAAACAAATCAGCACATACTTAATGTCTTTTAAACATAAAGAAATAACATGAAATTAGTGAACCCGTAACTTAAAATGTACCTTCAAATTATGCAAACATCAACTTTACTTGCTACTCTGGAGTCCAAAGCCTCATGTATGCTACTATTATTTCCTTTATCAAGGATGTGTATTAGAAATTCGGGGCATTTGCATGATTTTGATGAAGACGAAACTGGGATTGCAGCAAATGTGAGGTGTTACCTTCTAGAACAAAACACATCACTACAATTTTCATTGTTGTTCACTTGTCTTTATTTTTCTTAGTTAGGTCCATCACATTAATCTTTTACTTATGAAACAAAGTTTTGAGTTTCCAATTTTTCACAGGTGCAAAATTGTCAACATGTCTTATTGGATATATGGTGGACATATGGTTGTGTCACACACTTTCATATTGTGAATTATCTTTTTATTTGATGTTATCAAATTATAACATGGATGGATGTCATTATATGTTACTTAGATGGCTTACACATGTTCAGTTAATATGAAATTATGTATGTTTCTTGTTAATAATTCCCTAGTGATATTGTGTTAGCATAGTTAGCATGATTATATTTTCATTGATTTATTAAGTAGTTGATTTTTACACTTTATTGCATAAATGCATTTAATTTTTGTAATGAGTGTACAAATTACATGACACATGAGAATGTGGGTTTCAGGGTCACTACTCAACTGTCCACAAGTTAATTGTGTGAATCCTTATATGGTTGCATGTCATATTTGGGCACTATAAGTTACCCCAAAAGTGTAATGTTTTAATTTTGTAAATTTATTATTGTTTAAATTGTTAGTATTGTAGGAGCTAGTTTGGGGAACCTAATGGTCCCCACCTGTAGTATAGTTGTATTTGATCAGTTTAAGTTAGATTTATGATGTTGGGGTCACATGATCACCCTTGGGTGGGCCCAAAAACCACAACTATTTTTCCCAAAATGCTGAACCTGAAATCGGGATATTAATGGTATTTTTGGAGACCCTTTCATTTTTGGGGGTTCTTTTTTCATGTAAAAGATCCCTTGGATCCTACCTATAGCCAGGGGGTTTCATTTCTTAGTAAAGTGGGATTTTTACCTCCCATTTGACCTCTCATTAGTAACTATTCTTATAAGAATGGTTGGGTTTTGTTCCTTTTTAAAAGTTGCATGGGTTTGATTCATACTCATTTTGGGTAATTTGGGGGATTAGTTTTAAAAGAAAATTACCTTTTCTTTCTTTGATTTTTGGACTCTTGGTTTGGAGGGAAGAGAGGGGTTACACATGTGACCCCCTAATTTGTGACGCATTTTTCCTTTTTTGTCTTGAAATACTTCCTCATGTAGGAGGAAGAGAAATGTTTTCTTGTATTTTTCTTGTTTATAAGTTGACTGGATAGCTTAGAGACTTTGAAAGATCTTAGAGGTAGGATTATCGATGCTTCTTTGGTATTATTGTATGTAGATTTTAGATGAAAATTATTGTTATGAGTGATGGCGTTTTGTATGTATTCCATGGTATGCTTGTTTTTTTTCCTTAAATTGTTTCTCTTCATCCATCATATGACATGATGAATTTTGGATTTGTATGGGGGAAGTATGGGGGAAGAGGGAGAAAATTTACCTCTTAATCCTCATAGTACAAGCCACGTTTGTTTCTTATATTTTTATCCCCTCAAATGGTTTGAGATGGATAAGGTGGTTCATATGGTTTAAACACCCTTCCCCATCCTTAGAAAGGAAACCAAAGAGGTTCGAAAATCTTCCCAGGGGGATTTTTTGTGAATGGGTGGAGAAATAAGGAGGGGTACTTGTTATGGAGGAATAAGGAGGATTTTTGGATATTTTATATATTTGTATTTCTTATGGTTGGATCACACCTGTTGGCTTATTAGATTTCTCATCCACTCTTCCCCATTTTGATGTTGAAATTGGTTTTCTCTCCTCCTTGTTTTTGTTGTCTTATTTTGTTTTCGGTTTTTGTTAATGTATGATTTGTTTTTTTTTTCTTGTTTCTACCCCTTCCCTACTTGTGCACATTTGAGGAATTCTTGCTCTCTCTATCCCATAGGCTTGGAGGGAGGACAAAATGTCCTCCAAACTTTTGAAATGCATGTATTATGCCTATAGGTTGGGAGGAAAACAAGGCCTATGTCCTTTTTATTTGAAGAATTTGTGAAATGAAAAGAATGCCAATTTGAGCTTGATGATTATTAGATAAAGTGGAGACTTGTCATGTTATGTTTCTTTCCACTTTTCGTGAAAGATATGCTTCTTTGTGTACACTTATTTATTGTAAAATCATGTTGTAAATGCTCTTTTGAAAGTCTCCCATATTAGGATGTGTTGTAACTTACTCTTAAAAAGGATGTATCTTGTAAGGTCATTTCCTCCCTTGTTATGGAGTTGTATTTTTACATTAGAAGAATGAATTTGATCCTATTCGTAAGGAGGAATATTGTTGTGTTTGAAATCTTATTTCCTTCATATTGTAAGGAGATCATGCTCTTATTTTGTAGCTGTATTGGAAATATTATTTTAATGATAGTTGTATGAATGTATTCCTCTGTAAAAATGGGATTGTGTAAGAGTTAGATTCTAGAATGTGAATCTTGCAACATTACCATGCATTGAAAAGTGAATAAGTTGAAAATCTTTCTAGCTTAAAGGATGGTTGTAGTATTAAACCTTGTTGTTGTATGTCAAAATGAATTTTCTATTCCTTATGATTAAGAGGATAGAAAAATTTAGGTTGGAAGCTTATAGAAATTTTGGTTACTTGTGCCTTCTGGGAAGAAATGTAATTGCATTTAACTCTTTATCTCTTAATGGTGTACTGAACTCTTAATCTTGATATTGAACATGCAAAAAATTATTACTCCATTTTGTGAAAAGATATTAATCTTACTTTTGGTGAAGTATATATACATTTTTTGAATGAAGGAGTTAGATTGCTAGTATCTTT
This sequence comes from Taxus chinensis, assembly GCA_019776745.2. NCBI lineage: Eukaryota > Viridiplantae > Streptophyta > Pinopsida > Cupressales > Taxaceae > Taxus > Taxus chinensis. Next base: position 759,244,903 of record CM034150.1, on the reverse strand, counting down.
TAGAAAAGAGATGCAATTTTTATTGTAATTTTGAATCTTTCTTGTAATGTCAAGGTTTCCTTCTTGTTATGGAGACTAAATATGAATCTTGATTAATGGAAAGTTAGGGGTATGCCTTAATCCAATGAAGGGAACATTGCTTGGGTTTGGAGTATGATTTTGAACGTTGCACTTGCATTTTAATGGAAATGAATATTATGATAAATAAATAAATTTGGGTACAATGAATTTATTCTTTTTTTTTTTTTGGTTTTCTTATAGTATTGTGAAAAAAAGAGACTTGTATTTGAATGCATTATGTGAATTTTTTAATATTTTTTAGTCTTTAAATCCATGTTATTTTTACTGAAATATTCCGTAATTATTATTTTCAACAAAACAATAAGTTTGGTACATTAGTAGAGAAAAAAAAACAGAAAAAAATGGAAGTCATATTTCTATTGATCTGCTATATAACTTATAACAGGAATACATCGAGAAATTTATGAAAATGGATATATATATATATATATATAATCGATAAAGATATAAGTAATGGTATTTTTTATTATTTATGATAAATTTAGGAATAATTATTTGGGAAGCCAATCTGAAATCTCTATGAATCTTCAGGTTTAATGTTATATACATATTCTATTGATAAAATAGGTTCTGTATAAAATGCAACAACTAGAGAATTTTCGTTCCTCTTCAAAATACACACACACACACACACACACACACACACACACACACACACACACACACACACACACACACACACACATATGTATATGTATACGTATACATATACATATACATATATATATGTATGTGTATATGTATATGTATATGTACATATACATATACATATACATATACATATACATATATATATATATATATATGTGTATGTATATGTGTGTGTAGATATATATATATATATATATATATATATATATATATATATATATATATATATATATATATATATATATATACACACACACACATATACATGTGTGTGTGTGTGTGTGTGTGTGTGTGTGTGTGTGTGTGTGTGTGTGTGTGTGTGTGTGTGTGTGTGTGTGTGTGTGTGTGTGTGTGTGTGTGTATGTATATATTTATATATATATATATATATATATATACATATACAATATAGTGAACATTGTTGAAAACCCTAGCTGGGATAAACAAATAAAAATTATATTTAGGGGTAGATGTAATACCCAAAAAAAGAAGATTTCTATGGTAGCTTGAAAAAAATAATAATACGTATCTAAAACCATCGATGTTTGAGGAAAAAAAAATAATGATGAAAAAAATTATGCGGGAGATATTTCATCCATCAAAACCCTACACAAAAAACAAAGAAAACAAAAAATAAATCACATAACCTCCATATACCTCCATGACCTCTCCTTCAAACCTACACAAATAAAATGAAACTAAAAGAATGAGAAAGGAAAACATAAATATAATTTTAAGGGTTGTAGGAGAATCCCTAAGATCTAGGCATGAGATTAAAATAATCTAATGGCCCAAAACAAACCCTACACCTTTTTTAAGATATGGGTTTTAATAATATTTTTATATTAAAAGATGTGGGGTCATGTAAAGAAATGAGTGTAGGTAAATTAATTCTTATGGAGTGAAAATTATTTGAGTGGGTAACTTAGGATTATTTTTTTTAAAGTAACCTATTTTATTATTGGGAATATATAATGGAGTTACATTAAAAATGGGGATTTAATTGCTTACAAAATACCCTTAAATTAAGTGACAACAGATTTTACATAAAGAATAGATATGGATTATTTATGGAGGGGTTGAATTCAATACCAGTGGGAGATAAAATAGATTTAAAGGTATTAATAAAATAATATTGATAAAAGGTAATAAAACTTAAATTAAATACGTTTGAAAAAAATAATTTTTTTCCATATTTTAAGCAATTTATGTGGGTGATTTAGTGTCATAAATTGGGGCATTACATACCTTCTATCTTGTATGACATTAATTATCCATATCCTTCATCAAAAAACTAACGAATTGAAGTATAATGATTTGTTCTCCATGCCCTCTACTTTACACCTTTCCTCAATGCCTCCTTCCTATCACATAATTTGGTTCCATTAGCTAAGACAACAAATCCTCTATATTGTTGGATTTCAAATGGCATCCTCTGATCTGGTCAAGCATATAACAAAACTATCCTTAGCTAAATTATGGATGACCCCGTATTTAAATCATACAATTGTATAACTATTTCATTCATATACCTATCATTTAACTTATATATCCCTCCATTGAAATATATAATTCAACTCATTATAGTAATGTTGTAGTGCCCACTTCCCTTTGACACCTTTATGATTATTGATTTTGATACTGTCGATTGAACTTATGGCTATATTATAGCTTTTTTATTTATAATGTTAGTAGATATTAGAGATACTGAATTATTGTTGATTCAATTCATATGTGATGCATGTGGACCATTAGAGTCATTTGATATTGATGTTGATATATTATTGACATGGTTATTTATATATATATTTATGGTATTTTATATATTTAGTCATATTGAGTAGACCTTTGATAATTGGATTAATGTTGTGATCGTTTTGACATGGATGAAATGTGGAATAGAAATTTTGCTAGAAATTGCAAGTGATATTGTATTTGCATAGATGATTTTAGATTTATATCGCATATTTTTGCATGGATGTTTTAATGCGGCCACGAGGCTGAAGGAGGTATTATTTGTTGTGCAGGTATATTTATATTCACAACAACATCAAGGGGATTGGAGACCAACTACATTGGAATTCGAGATGAATTCAACTAGGGTCACCATGACAACATGTAATTGTGAGTGTGTTAGAATTAATGGGTTAGGGGAAAATGGTTACCAAGGGGTCATGTGTTGTCTTTTATTATTAGTTCCCTTTTTATTAATGTTAGTATGTGTTTCTTGTAGTAATGTAATTCACTTGTTTTAATTATTTAGATTTTTGGATGTATGTTTACCCTTTTATTATTAATGGGTTTTAGTGTCTTAATTAAGCTAATTTAAATTTTTCCTAAACTAATTAAATATGTGACCAAAAAGGAGTTCATTTCTTAGACTTGATTTAATCTTGGATTTTGTGTTGAGTGTTGTATGCTTGGGTCTTGAGTGTAGGACACTCTTCCCTTCATGAGAAAATCAAATTTGGCCTTAGAGGAAAAATTTGGAAGCTTTTGGGACAAGTCACACTTGTCCTACACCTCTTAAATGTCTATGTTAACCCTACCTATGGGTTGGGGGGTCAAAATTAGGCCCTATTTGGTGTTTTGAGAAGATAAAAAGGTAAAATGGTTATTGCACTTTCTTTCAAATATTTAATTTTTTCCTTTGCGGGTGTGGGATTAGTTTGTGTGTGCAAATATCTTGTCATTCCTTCAACCACTTATTAATGGTGATTTAGAATATGAGGTTGACTAAGGTGATGTGAAGTGGAGAGTAAATGAGGTGGCATCCTAGTTGGGGCTACATCATCCTCCTCTCTCCTTTTTCTATTTATTGAAATCAATTTGGCTTGTTTGGGGCTTACTTCATAGTGTTGAAGAGTTAGAGGATTTATGAATGGTTGCTTGATTTTGAGGAGCTTGGAATTTCATTCTTTGGAAAACCTCTACTATGGAGAGGTAGGAGCTTTACGTTGCTTAAATTATGTTTTATTTTTGTTTTTATATGTTTGTGTGGAGTGTTGTTTTCCTTGGAGTTCTTGTTGGGTATGGGTAGGTTGCCTAAGTTTGGAGTAGGAGAAGAATATGGGGAGTATTATTTTAGGGAGGAATAATAGTTTACCTTTTTTTTAGAGTGAGTTTGGGTTGGGTGCCCCACCTTGAATGAGGAATTATTTCATTCCTTCTTGTTCTTGTTATGAGGGATTAATAAGAAATTGAGGGAGGAATAAGAGTATATGGAGCTATAAGGGGTAATTAAGGGAGGCATAAGAGTTTTTAGGGGATTTGAGATATGAATTGGAGGATATAAGGTGGGCACCCATTCCCATTGGGAGGCATAAGTGGCCTCATCATTGGTCTTGCTCTTTTGGATTTCTTGATAAGCCTTGTTATATTGGTGTTTTGTTAGTTCTTCTTGCTTGTGTTGTTGTTTTTGAATGCGAATGGAATGGATGTGAAACTATTTTGTCAATTATTATGGAAGATTTTCATTTCCATGATTTTAAATCATCTCACACTGTAAAGTGGTTGGGTTCAGGGGCTAATGGAGAGGATGGCTTCTCCTCTCCATTGGATATCTTGGTTGGGTGGAGAACGTTGCCTCTCCCCCTATTTTGTGGTGAATCAAACAATCTTGAGAGAGATATCTTGCTTAGAGTGATGGATCTTGGAGTGTTTTTGGAGACCTTGAGAACTTACCCTTGTGAAAAAAATTATTTGAATTCCCACTTAGAGTGGAGGAACGTGTATTATTGTAGTTTCCTTTATTTAGATTCTAGTGTTGATTTCCACCTTGAGTGCATGACTTTGTAATAATATTTTAGAGAAGAATTTACATTGAAATATTTTTATATTGAAAAGAGAAAGGAGTTGTGTGAATTAGTTTTGAAATGGAAAAGAAAGTTTTCTTCATTATGAATATTGTAGCATTGTATAAGAGAAGGAAAAATAGACTTGTTAGAAGTTGAAATTGCTTGTATAGTAAAATTGAATGGAAAAATAAATTTATTTTAGCTATTTTGAATGTATGTACATTGTAGTAAAATGAAAGAAAGAACAAGTATGATTATATTGTATTTATAAATGTTGAGTTCCTTACATAGCAAGAAAAAAATATAATGTATAAGTAATTATAGATTCCTTTTTCTCTTGTAATGGAAAGAAGAATCTAGTTAAACAAATGGAATTATTCTTGTAAGTAGATGAGTTTTATTGAGTTGATAATACTTTGAAATGAGTAGATTTAACTAATAAATGAATAAAAGAGCATTAAATATCAATTCTGGAGCTCTAAATGAACAAAAATAAACTCCGAATGCATTTTTACATCTTTCAGTAACTTTTAGTTGTTGGGAAAATCTCGGATAAAGGTTCTATTTTTTCATAAATAGAACTGCCACCCTGTGCAAAGTGGTGCTCCTGTAACTGCCGCTCAAGCTAAGGTGGCAGTCTCACAACTGCTGCTCAGTAGGGTGGTGGTCCACAATTTGTCACCCAAGCATGGCGGTAGTCCCAAGACCGCCGATCTGCTCTAGGTGGTGGTTTTGTCACTTATGAAAGAACTCCACGGATTTACGTAGGTGCATGAAATTGATCCAGTTTACACCAATTTCTAAGTCGTAAAATTTAACCCATAATCACCAGGAAGCAAAACAATAAGTAATCCTATGGTTTTGAACAATAAAACATAGAATGGTGGATCTAAAACTAGTCTTTTTCACTCATAGCAATGGGGTAGGGTTTTTCCCAAATTTTAAAACCCAATATATGAATAACTTGAAATAAAAAAAATAGATTGGTGGAGGAAATCCCTCCAATATTTGAATGAAATAGATTACATTAATAAAACTAAAACTAAACTAAGCTTGGGACTAAATTTCTGTAACACCGAATCACCGCACCCCTGGATGTTGATCAGATTTCTAGTTTGATCACTCTAAGCATCCAGTGTGGATTGGATAACATGGGTACTATCTCCAAGTTGTGGGACTTGCTACTTGAGATAGACCTCCAGAGAAAGCTGGTTCTTGCACCTAACTACCTGCCACAATCTACTCCAGTGCAGGCATGGATAACTGTTCTAATCTAAAAATTCCAAGGGACCAGGGAGAGAAAATACATAAAAAGAAATCCTACACTAAAGCGGTGATACACCAGAAAAAGAGGGTGTGAGAGTAATCTCCAAAGTGTGTGAAATACAGAGGCAAAGTGCACACTAGAAGAGGTGATGACAGTTCACCATAATCCAGCAAAATGCATTCACAACAATATTCCAAGCACACACAATAATAATGAATTCCTGCAAGGACATAATAAATAGACACAATATACTTGTAGAAAGATTAAAGGGGCAAGAAGAATGCAAGGAAACACAGCAGGGGAAGATATATCCACAAACTGATATTTTATTGCTTCATGATATGCACAGTTCAATCTATTACAAGATAAGGGCCTGGATCACCATGCAAGGAGTCCACTACAAGGGCCTGCAACACAACTGGCTTCACAAAGCAGTTTTGACAGAGCTTTGTTACCCAAAAACTCTCCCCTTTACAATAAGCCCAACACTCCAATTTATAGAAAAAATGAGAAGGAGAAGAGAAGAGAAAGTGGAAATCCCGAAATCTGTCCTTCAACCACCTGTAAGAGGCATTAAATTGAGTGGAATGGGTATACATTACTTGGAAAAGGCTCCCCCATACTATCCCATGTGCTGCAGCAGAGAAAGAATGATGACCATGCCTCTTAAATGCACTCCCAGCTACCAAATAAAACACTGTTCTAAACCCGGCCACGTTTTCTTAAAAATCTCAATCAATTTCTGATCAAATATAGAATTTATTGATTTCTGTGCATCGGCCTCGGAAACACGATTCCAACGGGTACCAATTTTGTGCGATTTCGTTGAAAAATGCAAAAGTTATGGCCTTCTGAGTGCAGGCAGCTATTTTGGGCCTGGCAGGCGTTTTTCTGTCATTTGACGGGAAAGAGCATTTACTGACTGGAGCCGAACATGTTTCCTTAATTTAAATATATCTACCCTCATTAAAAATAATAAATCCAGTTTCTCTAGACATTTAGAGGACGTCGTGCTCGTTCCAGAAAGTCCAATTTTATCAAAATCGGAGCTCGGAGTCAAAAGTTATGGCCGTTTGAAGTTTCCGGACCAAACGTTGACTTTTTCCCTCCTGTGACACGTGGCAGCTTCTGATTGGTCCTCGGCTGATTCGGCTCCTTCGCGTACTTCACCTCCATTTGTCCCGGATGTCCCATTTGATTAGTGTTGTCTGTGCTCATTTCGGCCGGTTCGCCCGGTTCGCGCATTTTTTGTTCCACTTGGCCCGCTTTGTTTTGGACTGCCTTGACTGATTTCAGCCGGTTCGGCCGGTTCGCGTCCATCTGTCCCGCTTATCCCATTTGACTTCGGACTGACTCGACCTTTTTCGCCTGGGTTCGGCCGGTTCGCGCCCTTTCGGCCCAGACGTCCCAATCGTTTTTTTTTTTTTTTTTACTGCCTGTGCTCATTTCGGCCGGTTCGGCCGGTTCGGGTCTTTTTGTCCCAAACGTCCCCGAGCAACACTTAGCCCAAATTTTCTTCCTCTTTCGGCCGGATCGGCTTTTCGCGCCCGCCGTGTACTTTTGGCCCGATTGTCCCATTTGCGTTTCGGACCGTCTTGACTGATTTCGGCCGGATCGGCCCTTTTTTGTCCCAAACGTCCCGGAGGCGACCCTTGAGCAGGACTTAGCCAATTTTCATGATTTTTCCTGGATCGACCTATTTGCCTTCTTGAACCCTTTTTCTGCATTTTCTCAGAACTTACCCTCTTCCTCTTGGACAGGGGAGTTAGACAAATATGAGGGGGACCCTAGAAACATGAATTTTTTCCCTGAATCATTATATTGCTTGCATGTTATCAAAATTACCTTGGGGGTGAATTTTGGATAACAATTTCCATGTACAATCTTCCATGGGCTCTTCCTCGTTTGCTTTCATGGCTTCCACCTCTCCAACCTATAAATTTAACAAAATGAAATAGACCAAATGAGAATAATAGAAAGAGAAAAGGTTCTAATCGATTTTTTTTAGGATTTTAGGGCTATGTTTTAAACCCTAGGATCTAGTGGCCAAGAAGTATTTAATCTAAGGGTTGAGGATTGGCCCTTCTCTTATTGGGTAGAAATGTGTTTTAAATGTTTAGTTTAAAATCCCTAAAGTTATGTGTAGATGGCTGAGTGGGACCATTTAATTTCCTAGGGTTGTAATGTCCTTATTAATCCTTAGTTTGTTGTAGGAATTTATTAAAGGGAATTTTAAACTATTAGGATAATGAAACTGGAGAAATTAAGTATGAGGTTATGCATATTAAAGTTTGAACATTATTTGAAGAGAAGAGAACATCTAATTAAATAAATTAATGTCAGGGTTCATTTTAAGAAACCTGTAGAAAATTGTAGGTGGAAAACACCTGACGAATATCCCCAAAACCAGTTTTCAGCAAAAGGTGGAATTTGACAATATTTCAAAACTAAATTTTGACCAATTTTTCTAGACATAGAAACTACAAAATTGTAGCTACTGATGTACCATTGATGAGCGTCAACAAAAACCATTGATGCGCAATCAACACGACGTCAATGACCCTCGTTGACATGCATCAACACAATGTCAATGGCCCTAGTTGACGGCATGTCAATAGCCCTATTGACGTGCGTCAATAGGGACCATTGATGCATGTCAACACAACTTGTTGATGCACATCAATGGTCCCTATTGACACACGTTAATGACCCTTGTTGACGTGTGGCAATGTCCTATTGATGCACGTCAACAAGTTGTGATGACACGCATCAATACCCTATTGATGTGCATCAACAACTTGTATTGACACATGTCAATAGGGGCCATTGACGCACGTCTATAGGGACCATTGATGTGTGTAAACAAGTTGTGTTGACGTGCATCAATGGTCCCTACTGATGCTTTATTTGGCTTATGAATACCCTCTTGTAAGTCATTTTCTCATTTGCACTTTCTGGTTCTCTATTTTTTTTTTTACAGGAATCCATCATTTTCAAAGACGCAAGCACAACTACAATGGTTACTTCAAGTGCTTCCCAACCGCAAGCTCAGGACAAAAATTAAGAAGAAAATCCAATCCTATCCATGGGAAAGATCATCTACAGGAATACTTTGTGCCCCCACATCCATATTGTTTTAAAGATGTCTTTTGAATATAAAGATTTGATAGATGCGTGTGAGTTTAGTGGGCTCGTTGAGATGCCTCAATTCGAAACTAACCTAGATATTTTGAATTACCTTCTCTGATCCTATAATACAGAGGACAGTATTTTTTATGTTACTTTTAACGATAGCCAATTGTTTCAATTCAGTATCGACACAACTGACATCCATAGGTTAACGGGCCTTCCATTCAAAAATTTACCCTTTGTTACAACAAAGGCAACACTCATGGAAGATGACAAGAAATATCTCGAATCACCATTTGGTTTCCATGTTGATTGTAACTATAATTCGTTTTCATTCATAATTTTTTATTCTTTTTTTGATTTTGATACAATTTAAAATTATATTAATTCCCAGTGTTTTTGGGCATTTACATCTCATGTCAATAAATCCAAACGTGGTGTGGATATGCAAGCAATCGCACACCACTTTCTTTCTGCAATGATTTCCTTTTTTCAATCCAGAATAGTTTTGTAGTATTGGCAAATAGATATACCTAACTGGGCCATTGCATACATAGTTGAAACTATCGCAAAAAATAAAATTGATTGGTGCACCTATCTATCAAAAAAATAAGAACAGACATAAGAAATGTAAAGCTTTTATAAAAACCTGTCATTTATTCCAGAAGCTATCTTCTTGGCCTTTATTAAACGAGGTTCTTTTAAATTTAAAAGATAAGCCAATTCCTACTTGCACTGATGAGGAGTTGATGAAGTTGTCAATTGCATTTTAAGAACAACAGGTAAAAACTATTAAGTTTGTATTTCGACATTACACTTCATAGTTACTAACACTTTACTGTTTGCAGAGAATATTTATTGAAGGCCTTCCCTGAAAAAAGGTGTTATCAAGAGGAAGAGGCCAACAACACACTGAAGCTTCAGGAGATTCCCAATCTAAAATGGAAGCTCACTCCTCTCTGAAACCTCAACATTTTGAACTCGTTAAATGGAAAAGAAGTAATACCTTCTCATATATCATTAAAAAATTCCAAATTTGTATTGTTATTTTCCAATTTAAATTTTAACCAATTGAATTGACATACAACTCAATTTTGATGACTTTACAGGGACTTTGGACCATACGCGTGTTTCAGAAACTCAACCATCTTCCCCAAATCACTCAATACAGTCGTATGCATTCGTATCTTCTGAAAAACCACCAATTACTACTCCTACATGGCCACCCTTAGCACCGCGACAAACTACTACTCAAAATCAAGGTACAACTTTTCAATACTACTTCATTTAATTTCGTAGTTTTTGGATTGTTTTCTAGTTTTTCATGTTTTTTCTTGAACTTTTCAGTACATTGTAGTCCTTCTGTTCAAATAGTGGCACCGACCCCCCTCAACCAATAATATTTAAAATTCCAACTAGAGGAATGGGGAAAAATAACATTGGTAAATGCATGACAATTGCTTCGGCCCCTAACGGGACACTAAACATTGTCTCCTTTTGAATTCCAACTCTCTCACTTGGTGGCTTTCCCAGTGCAACAAGAATATTGGTTTTGAATAATATAAATTTAGATGAATATTATTTGGGCATTGATAGAAATGACCCAACTAGTTTTTTCAATACTCGTGAGATGATTCAAGGCTAGCAGGTATACTTCAATTTCAACATACTTTAGTCTTTACCATATTGAATTACATGTTGATTTAAATTTATTTGTCTGAATCTTGATTAATTTTATCACAAATAAGATCAGGCCACCCAAAGGTAGAAACAAGTAGCATTTGATCAACCTGAAATCCCCCATACCTCTCAGACAAGATCATCTTCATCAAATACAGATGGTGAACAATTGCTACATTTTCCTTTGGAGAAATTAATTGGTTATGATTGTTAATCCCATGTCAGTGAGTTTATTCTACCTCATATTAATCAGCTCATAGAATGGGAGAGAAGGGATAAAGTACTTATCAATGAGATTATTAGTTGTTTTGAAAATTATTGGTAAAGGGATAGTTTATACGCTACAATCCAGAATCAACTTGCGAAAATGGATTCCTTACTTAACCAAGTAAGAAGTGGGATTGTCACATACAACAAAAACTACAAAGATGAAATTTTGGATAAGGTATTAAACAAATTGGAAAATATTACTGCTGAGGCCAAAACATATTTTAACAAATGGTCTAAGGACAAGGATCTGGTAGCGGTTGCAAATGCCGAGAGAGATAGAGTTATTGTAAGTATTATCACTTTCAAACAATATTTTTTGTTAATTTGAAAGTTTATTATTTTAGTAATATGTTGAATTTGACATTAATTTTTTTTGCGCACTTGAAATATGAAAATTTGAAGAGTCAAGCAAAGGTTTTCCAAGTTCACTTGGAAACAGTGAACAACAATTTATCCATAGTGAAGAATTTGAAGAAAAATATTGTTTTGGTTAACAAACAAAAAAATACACTGAAGTGGATAATTAAAGAGCATAACTTCGACCCTGAAATATTATTCAAAGCTAAGGCAGTAACAGATCCAAAATTTCTATCCCATGGAGATATGACAAAGCAATATTTTTAAAAAAAAAATCTGGACAGTACTACGGATGATCTCATAAGTTCTGGGGTTACTTCTACTATTGGGGAAAGGAGTAAAGCCATAGGCGATGAAACCATTGGGGAAAGGAGAACAAGAATTGAATTGGATATAGAAAAAGAGGGTTGAAAATTTTTATTAATGTGGAAACTTGAAATATCAAGTCTATATTTGAAAATTTGAAACATTGAATGTTGTGGTCATGGTATTTGAAATTTATTATCTGGACTTTATAGCCTTTAAAATTTGAAATACTATTTGATATCCTTTTTAAATTGTATTGAGTTTATGCTTACTAGTTTACTCTTAATGGTAATTGCATTAGATAGGGATGAATCATGATGACGTATGTTTCTTGTTTACTTGGATTATCATGAATTGTATGTGGACGTAGATTTAGCTTCAAGCACGATAATTCTTCTTCTCTAGACATTTAAATTTGTTTTAAGATAATTCTTCTTCTCTATACTTGTACTGATATGATCATGATAACATTATAATGGATATAGATGATGATGAATGATGATAATGGATAATTGTTTTTAAAAAATGGAATGTGTTAGGAAAGAGACATTTCTTTAAATTTAAAATAGATAAATACTTGTTTTAATAATAATTGTAGTGTCAAGATTGTGATAATGATATGATATATATGGATGATGATTAATTTTATGTGGATGTAGATTTAGCTTCAAGCACAATAATTCTTCTTCTCTAGACATTTAAAATTATTTTACCATAATTCTTTTTCTCTATACTTGTAATGATATGATTGTGATGACATTAGAATGGATATACTTGTAAAGATATGATCTTGAATTGTTTTTAAAAAAATGGAATGTGTTAGGACAGAGACATTTCTTTAAATTTAAAATATATTAATAATTGTTTTAATAATAATTGTAGTGTCAGGATTATGATAATGATATGATGATGATATGATATATATGGATGATGATGAATTTTATGTGGACGTAGATTTAACTTCTAGCATGATCGTGGATGACGAATTGTATAGTATGGAAATATCATCCTCTGTAAAATTCAATTGTGGCATTTTATCCCACAAAGTTTAAAAAATATATCAAAGAATTTTACAAATATAAAAAAATAAATTAAACAGAATTGTAAGAAATCAAGAAAGATGATATGATAGGGTTTAACTTACCTCTAGTGTTTTAGATTGCTATGAAATCATCATTGGTATTGTGCTAGATCTTTGCTTTAAGAAAACTCAACATGACAAATGGATTAGTAGATAGATGGGTGAGTTGCCTAACATTGTCAGTCCCAAGAAGTACCAGCTTCCTTGAATGGATGTCAACCCACATTTTCAAAAAAAAGAAAAAGATTGTATTTAAATAAATGTAAATATATAGACCAGTAACATCTTTTATGATAACAAGAGCTGAAAAAAAATTAAAGTGATAAACAATAAGATTAAGGTGAAGAAGATACCTATTTAAAGTTGAAACAATCCATTGTCAATAGCTTGTTCAAACTCAGTGTTCTCTTATGTAGAGTGTGACAATGCATGAATTTCACTCTTAACATTGGGAACAGTTGTACTTATAGCTGTACTATTCACACCTCTTATTTCACAAAGGGAATTCCAATGCACAATTGCTCTATCAAAAGGAAATTTTTCCATGGATTATCGAGAAACATAACACCTCATGTAACTTTCTAGATTTTTATCCAAATTGTTTCGCAGTTTTGATTTTATAAATGATAGTGCATTGAAAACCCTTTCATCCTCCACAGACACCAAAATCATTGTTTGGCATAACTCATATAATCTAAAATATTCACTGATATCTTCTTGTAAGATAGAAATTTGATAGATTCCTCACTACAACCTTGTAATAGCACCACTTTCAAAAGGTTCATCTAAATTTTTATATTGGTTCCTCATTATTGTTGCAAAATTTGTTGATTGAAATTTTAATAAATTGGCATTTAGAATACCTTCGATTTCAATACCCTTGAACTTTGAAGTATTTGCGAAATTTTCATTATTATAGCCATGGATTTATGGAAACGATTTCTTACAAAGTTAGCACGATCACCTTCAGTATTTCAAAAATTAGGATTCATCACACCCATGGCTTCAAGAATTTTATCTTTGGAGACATGTTCTCTAATTTCTGGTGATAAGGATTCTGAAATTTTCTTAATCTTTATTCTTGTTTAAACTAGAAAAGACTCAAAGAGATTATGTGTCATAGGAACATCTTCTCGCTCCGATCCTGCAATATCTGAAATTTTTACAAAATGTGCAGTGGTATGTCCCTCCCATTAATAGTGATGTAGAGGTGAGCTGGATATTAAATCTCAAATAGTTACTGAGATTTTTAAGATCTAATAAAACTTTCCAATTCTAAAAAATAGGTGAATCAAAACTATCTAGGGAATAATACAAGATATCAAGACTATGACATACCATTTTTCTCATCCGTTTAAATCCACAATATAGATTAATCTTCCTTGTGCATGCTTCATCAGTGTATTGATCTCTTGTAACATTGGAAGAATACTAACCAATGTAAGCAATGTCTCCAAATCAGTTAAACGGAACAACAAGTCCCTCGCCCTATCAACTTCATGATGGTATTTGTGCATGAAACCAACCAATGAAGGATACTCCTCACAAACTCTGCATGCAAGTTCATACAAAGAGATCCATCTAGTCTCAACATCTTTCAGAAGCTTTTTTCCATCTGTAATTCCAATTACAAATTTATAGAACTCAAGAAATCACTTTGGGCTACTTGTCATATAGGCATGAAGTTCTTTTATAAGGTCTTCTAATTCAGCAACATTTTCATGGTTGCTTACCATTTTATATGCTAAATTCATTTTATGAGCCATACAGTGAATTAGTAGCATATATGGGGCCACTGTTGTTTGTAATCTAACACACAGCCCTATTCGGTGACACTACATGACAAATGCACTATCTTCTCAAGTGCATACCAACTTCGTAGCAATTTCATAATCAATCATTCCAGCAATATCTTTCAAATGAGAAACAACTATTTTATGTAGGTTTTCGGCATGATAGTTTTCAACCATTTTCATAACACCAAATAGATGAGGTGTCCTTATATGATTTTCTAAATTATAGACGTGGATACATACCAATGCAGTGTTTTCAATTATTGTCACTTCATCAATTGAAAGAGAGATAAACTTTGATTTTTTTACATTCTCTTTCAAATCTTCCTTCTCTATCATCGAAAGGCATTTTTCCATTTCCCATCCACTACTTTCAGACCAATGAGACTAAGGTACATTCAACATTCCATTATATTGATACAAAACTTTGAAATCAAGGAAATCTGAAATTGGTCTTCCTTTTTTTAGTATGTGAAATAGAGTAGAGAATTATATGAGTTTTGCATGTAGATTTGTTTGATTCATCTTACCAATATGCGATGTGATCATTCCTCCCTTTTCTAAGAGATGTTTGTGTTTTTTCTACTCTGCCTCATATTCTGCTATGTATATAACATGCATGCATTCTTTTTAAGTTTTCCACCTGTGTGTTTTGATTTTCTAGCCATCCGCCCCTGTTATAGTCAAATGTTGTTTTCCATAATGTTTTTCTATAGTGTCCAACTTCATTTTTTTGTTGCTTTCCCAATTTCCACGTACATATTGTACATGTACAATCAGATGGGATCTCTTCAGAATTAGATGATTGTATAGGTTTGATAAATGGAAATTTAGCTTCCTAATCAAACTTGTATGACCTGCCAATGGTCCACATATTCTTGTTCATTTTCAATGTTTTACTTTTTTGAGTAGAATTTTGAGCAATATCACAATCACCCGGTTTTATCTTTCATGAACTGGATTTTGAATTTGATTTATGTGTTCCATTTTTCTGAGTATTTGTATGTGTGATATCTTGATGCACTTCTAGTTACACCTTAACAGGAAGAATATCTTTAAGATTTGACATATTATCATAGGTGTCATTTGTTTGATATTATGCAGAATGCATGTTCACCTCAATAGTACCTTCCACACAGTCAGTATTTTGCTTCTTTGTGGTGGCATCTTTATGGTTGTTGGTATATTCAATATCTGTATCCGCAAAGTTTCCAAAAAACTTGAACAACGATTTCTGATATTTCTTAGTTACTTTTAGGGTCTTCTCATTCTTAGGACTAGCACCTTCCATTATTCTGAATAGATTCGTGCATCAGCAAAAGAACCAAGTAGCGACTTCTTGTTGCGCATCAACAACTAACCCTTTGTCGCACGTCAACTAGTTGCAAACTGAAACTGGCATGCATCACAAAGGCATCAACTGCTTATGCCCTGTCACATGTCAACTATTTCTACCCTGTCACATGTTAACTACTTATGCCCTGTCACATGTCAACTACTTATGCCCTATCTTGTGTCAACTCTATCCCTGTCACACGACAACTGCTTATGCCCTATCGTGCGTCAATTCTCTCTGTTACGCATATGTAATATCTCCTTGTCGCACGTATGTAATACCTCTTTGTCACGCGTCAACTATATTCTTGTCACATGTCAATAACTAACCCTAATAGGCTAACAACAATCTCTGGTGCTTAAGAGTATGCGAGTTCAAACTTCACAGTATTGGTAATTTGGTAAGCTACTTGTGGTATACTACCCAATGAATCACCTAGGTTTTTATAGGAGATGTTTTCAAATGAAGGCAAAGATGACCCCAAAAAAAATATATACTATATATTTTAGGCAAACAGGACACCAACCAGCTCCGAAAAAATTGCCTTTCAAATTTTTCTAAAATGAAATTTTCGCCATATTACGAATATTTGTCGCTAAAATTATCTCTGATTAATCCTTGGTAGCTTCCTTTTAAATGATTTATTAATGGACCCTAGAGATAATTTTGAAAACATGTAACTCTTAACTAGACCTCGTTCTTGAATCTTAAATCTGAGTTAAGTAGTGTAAGTTAAGTTAATGAACCCTAAAGGTTAAGGACCCTTGTAACCCTCTTTGTAACTTAAACAAACTCATAAAGTATTCACAATTTTTAGGATAATTGTTGGGTTGTAGTGTGTTCTTAGAACATCATTTTTACTGGCGTTACAAATGTGAAATTATTACAATTCCATTTTCCTATTACAATCGTAATAATAGGCCACATTGTAGAGGTAATACGAAAAATATATTGAGGATTCGTGTGAAAATCATGTCTACAAGTTGATCCTAAAATCAACCAAATAGGAATTTTGATGGACCTCTATAAAATCCCCTAAACTAAGATTGGATTATGCCATTAAAGGAAATTAATGGCTAAATGTTACAATATCCCACCCAATAATAATACCTACAATATTACAAATATACTCCAGGTCCTTGTTATTAATATCAAGCTATCTGGGTGAATTTATTCCTACATAATAGTTTGTATATAAGAAAAACGTGTTGTATATTTTAAGTATCTCTAGTACAACTGCTTCATTGAAAAATTTACATATGGAGAAATATGTTTGAGATAATAATACATATCATATATTTTTCTAGGTGTCGTTGTTTATTATTAATGTCATATGAAAGGTTTAACAAAAGGAAAGATTTTTTGTAATGTAAAATTGCTACATGTGGAGACACTTTATTACTCGACAACATGACATGTTTTCTAATTTTAATTGAGGGTGCATACATTTCGACATGGATGTAGAATTAAAAAGTCCATGTTATGTGATATTTGGAAAATAAAGCGATTGTGAAATATCTTACAGAGGGATGTATCATTTAGGGAAAAAGTAATTACGCTCATTATGCCGAAAGCCTTGTTTTAAAGTAGGAACCAACTCTGCCTCCGATAGTGGAATTTAATCTTCACCAACCACGGAGTCGAGCGTATAGACATCTAAGTATATCCAAAATCATGGTCCACCTCGTTTTGTTACGTTTCGACATGCACGTTAGTATGAAGAACATTGGTTTTTCAATAGTCATAGCAACCTCCTTCATCTTGCATAAACGGGTGACAAGGATGTCTCTGGCTTCATGATGTGGGATGTTTTTGGATACAAATAAATTTCCTGAAAATTCTTAGTGAGTGTGGTAATTCCACACCTATGGTTCAGGGCCATTTACATTAATGACAAGCCTGTCAGCTACATACATTCGAATTAGTCTATTGCCAAGTACTAACCATCACACGTGAATTATACATTTGAAATGTGACCATCATTTTCAATATAGATTTGTATGTAAAATTTAATAACATATATAAATAAATATTAAAAATAATAAGACAAATAAAAAATAATTAGTATAAATAACACAAATATTTAGTTTTCAAAGGTAATATTGAAATATTTCTATGAGGACTCAAAAAAAAATTCTTGGATTGTCATAAGCGAATGTCAAATTTAACCCCTCGTCAAGGAATATAACCCTACGAGGGAATGTTATGGGCATGATAGCCATACAATGTCCACCGTAATAGGAAACTAGGTGGAGGATGTGGGTTTAATTGTATCCAACTAGTGTGTGCCCCCCACGGGACGAATTTCTATGTACGAGATCATATCGCTAAAGGACATCAAGGGTTTAGACATGTTGGGCATCAATGGTTGCACATTCTTCATGGTTGGTTTTTTTATACCTTTCCACTATGAGTTCTGATAAGAAAATATGAGAGATAAAGTAATGGTTTCATATTTGAATTGAATATATACAACTTTGAGCGTATGTATCATTTATTTTCCATTTAGTATATTCTTATTCACTTAATTCTAAATTAAAATAATACTATTAAAATCACGGAATCAGTCATCTATACTTATCATATACCATTAGAATATATGGCATATTATTTAGCTAACAAAAATATAAGTCAAGAAATAGGTATGAGACATGCAGGTATTTAATTTGAACATTTTTACTAAGTCATGGAATAGGGGTTGTACGTGTAGGTATTTAGATCCCACATTTTAATTTAGAAATATCTGTTTCGAATGGTAGATGAAATCCAACTTTCACTCTTATGACCTACTACTTGTGTGGCTCAATTACGAATGTTTATTTCATGCATCTCTCTTTTCCTATAACATCTTCTTTTACCCCCATACATCCACTCCCCAAAAAGACTCATTAATAAATGATTGTTCTTGACTTTCCTACTTCATTATAATTTCTTCAGCTTAAAACCCTAAAACATATTCCTACAAAATGCTACAAGAAGGAAGTATCTTATTGTTTTTTCGAGTTGGCACCCTTGTGGAGTCTCATAAAAAAAAATTTTTACCCTTTAAACTCGCATTTTTCTCACACGAATATAGTGCATGACATTATGACAATTGAAGGGAGCACATATAGTAGATATTATTTGGGTTATACTTCAGAGAATAGGTGTGTGGTATGCAAGTATTTAATTTCCCCCATTTTAATTATAAATAATCCATTAATGTCTACAAATTACGTATCAAATTATATTGTGTCTGAAACCCTTAATGCCATAAAATAAAAAAACAACAAGATTGATTAATAGATAAAAGATACCTTTCACTAATATGTTTGATTTCCCACGTGACTCAATTAGTGGTGTTCATTTGGATGCAATCAATTTTCCTATACTTGCTTGATATTACAACTTGGAAGGGAGGAAAACACTTTCTACATGACGTGTCCATTTTCCCTACATTTCGAATGCTAAAACTTTTCGAGTTTCACTTTGTTTTATCTTTATATTCTGCAACATGTGTTTTTCCTTCCTTCCATTGATATACATGCTATATAATTCTTAGAGATTGTGTTTTCAAATAGGATTGTCTATTCCTCTTACCTTTCCCATGAACTTCTCCACCCAAAAATTCCTTTTTATACACCCCTCTTCCTCTCCGATTAACTCTCTTCATCAATTTTTTACTTCTTCACTAGATCCCTTTCGGCATTCACATCGTACATTTTATGCATAATTTCTATTTATTGTACTTTCAGTGGCATGCAAGAAAACATAATTACATTGACCTATGAAGATTGGACTCTTATCTACCATGGATAATAATAGAACCTTACGCAAGTCTATGCTAATCATAGCTTTTCCCTCCCTCTCAATGATCATGCAAAATATAAGCTTGAAACTTTGACCCCAGGAAAATGTATAACCATACCCATTTACCATACAAATGATTAATTATTAACTTATCAAAGATATTATATTTTATGTGGACATTGAATTATATTTCAAACATGACCGTACTCAATTTAATGCAACTTGGTTAAGACAATAAAGTAGGGCAAAATACCATAAAACAATCATTGTCATTATTGTTCTTCGTCGAGAAGCTTCAAATGCCAAGGGAAAATGCTAGAAACATTTTATGGACGTCCATTTGAGATTTTATGTGGTTTGTGTCCTATATGTGGCCACCATTATAAGAATTTTAGAGCTCCCACATGTATTAAAGTTTCTCGATGCCTTTATAGGTTGAATATGTGCATTTATTATGTTTGTTGGGCATTGTTTGGTTTTGATTTTGAGCTTAACTCTCCTATTTTTCCTACCTTCTGAGTTCTTCCATGGTTGGGAATTTTTTTTGAAAAATAACACTTTTTTCTTTCAGTCCGCCTATCTAGCGTGGGTTTTACCTTGGTTATCTTGACGGAATCAAGGGGTGAATAACTGGGGATGAACTCAGTATGAAGAGGTTTCTTGGATACTTGTGGATGTTGATTGTGTTTTTTTTTTTTTTTGGTACGATTTTAAAACAATAGATTAAAAACAAACTTACAAATCATATCAAGATAATATTACTACTTAGGAAAAACACTTGAGATTGTTATAGTACTTATGATTTCGATTAAAAAGTGATATGATAAAAAATTTACTATCACTTATTAGTTAGATACACATATGGTTAACATAGATCATGATTTACATCCATAAATAAGATTCCTTATTTATATATAGATTCTCAGATATGTTAGAGGAAGTATTTTTTAGAACAATAAATGAAAGATTATTTAGGTTTTCTGAAGAATATTACAAACAAAATACAAACCTAAATACATAAGTTCATGCACAGATTTTCATTCGGCAAATGTCAAAATCAGAGTAAGAAACAGGGTCATCTAGTTTAGAACTAAAGAAACCAAACTCAGAAACAAGTTTCAGCTTGAAATGGTCGAGGTCGAACCAAGGGGTCACATGAAATGCAAGAAATAAATGAATGTCAAATACTCCAAAAGAGAGGTCCTAAGGAAAAACCGAACTCTATATTCAGAACTAGAGAACTCACTAGTTTGAGCTGAGTTGAGGAAAATCCTCAAAAGAGCAACAAAGTGCAGAGGAAAATAAACATCCAGGATGATTTTTAGTTCGATATTTCCACATATCTCAGAGAAATGAAAAAGAAAACGAGTATCTGTTTCGATGGTCGAAATGTCAAGATCAAGTAATAGCAAAAACTCAGTGTCAAAACATACCAACTTCATCAAATAGTGATGCAAAGATAGGGAGAACTGAGCTCAATCAGTCAATAGCATCCATTATTACAGAATTCTCATAGAGCTTGGATTCAGAGTAGAAACTCTAACACCCAAAGATGTTACAAAGAGCTCGAGTTAAAACAAACGACCAACACATCTTCAAAAAGGCCAAGCTCTAAGAGAACAACCTTGGCATCAAATACAACAATGAGCTCGAAAACACTAAACAATAGAAACATTACTACAGAAAACTCACTCAGAAGAAGCACAAAATGTAGAGAACCATTTTTGCAAAGAGCCGAGTATAGAATAATCAACAATGGCACTCCCATAAACATTGAGCAAGCTTCACAGATTAAACAATGGTTTCAAAAAATTTTCTAGGGCTTCACCCGAAGAACTAAAAATATAAATGAAATGATTATTAGGGTAGAAGTTAGCCCTTACCATGCAAACCCAAGGGGTGAGTTTATGAAACTCAACCATAGTCACATAATCAACATTTAAAGATCAAGCCATGCAAGGATTAAGGGCTAAGAATGGATCTCCAAATTCAAAGAAAACCATGGTTCGAGCTATTAAAATGCATTTATCACATGGCAGAAACCCTAAAATAATGCTTCATAGATCAAAAGTAGAAAATCATAAGTACAAAGATCAACGCTCACAAATTGATCATCAAGATAGAGGTAAAAGTCATCAACTTGGAGTGGCGGTCGAATTTGGTCAAAATTCAAATTTTTTAAGTTGTAAAAATTTTACCCGTAGGCTCGAAAGTCTGGAGAGGACATGTGTCATCACCAAAATAGAAGCAAAAAAGTGGGGGTCGAGCCCCTTTTATGTTTTGAAACCTTTTGCGAAAAGTTAAAATTTCCAAGCTTTCGTCCACAGACCCGCAGGCACGATAAGTACACGTCTCACCATTACAAAAAAAGTACAAAAGTGGAGGCCAGAGCTATTTTTAAGTTGCAAACCTTTTGTAAAAGGTTAAAAGCTCCAAAAAATTCCGGCAAGCCCGAGCCTCCACGATGAGAAAGTCAAAACTGCATGTTCAAGATCAATGACCAAAACATAGATTGATGGCCTAGAATGATCAACAAACATCAAAGAAAAATAAACTTGAGTTAAAATGCCACTGATAAATAGCCAAGGGTTGACTCATCATGCAGAAGGGGCTAGCCCACGTCACCAATCAAATTATTATTGCATTGACTTTTGAAAGTCTAAACTATAGTTCAGAACTATGATACAATCCGACAATAATGATCACCCAAAAGGTGGGTCTTTTAACTATAATCATCAAGTCTATTCAAGTGCAAAATCCTGACAAGAAAATTACAAAGTGGGGAAGGTTGAAGGGGTGGCAGACTATATGATACACCGTGTGTTATGCAAAGGAGCTTGATTATTAAAACTATAATTATTTCTTAGTCTATGCCCAAATAAATCAAAGGGGTGGTCAAATGTATTATGATGTCTATGCCATGGCCAAAGGGAATGTCAACATCAGAGCCTAAGATTGGAAGTGGTCCCCATAGTGCATGAATCATTCTTGCAAATATTGCAATTATTGCAATTATTATACTCACAAATAGGTAGAGAATTAATTTGTTGCATGCTTCACAAGAAGACAGATTAGAGAAGAAGACAGAGTTGCATGTTCGTGGAGAGAGACTTGCCTAGGAAGAAATATTATTTTTAGCAAATTATTCATCCTTCTCTTTCTTAAAAAAAGATCTGTCAACTTTAGTTGACCAATTCTAATCAAGGCTATTAATGTGTATTTGTAATTGCGTGTTATATTTTTATTCCTTTATCTATTATTAAATAAATGATAAAAATAGAATGTATGGGTGAGTACAAGCATTTGGCTATTTTTAGGAAGAGGGTGAATTTTATTTTTGCTATATATTGTGTGCCTTTGTAAAGCACAAGGGGATGACAGGAAGACTTATTGGATATAGGAGTATTAAAGAATTTTTTTCCAATTTTTCCTTCTAAGTGTGAAGAATTTCTGCCTTCCCAATTATTTGCAGTCTTGTGTATGTTTCTATTAGTCTTGTGAATGCAGATTCCCTGATTAATCATCTTACCCTATTGTAAAATTCAGTAGTTTCTGCATGATATTAATGTGCATGTTTATTTTAGCAGTATTATTGTGATAATCTCCCTTAATACCTTCAAGTGTTTGGCCCTAAATTTCATGCAGAAGAACTGTTAGTTCATTCACCCAAAATCCTTCACATATCAATTGTGCATATACTCAGTCAAATTCCTCATAAAAATCTAGTGTATCACCTTATTTTTAATTATTTTGTAGTCATCTTTTACACCTAAAATCCAGAAACAATTTAGGATACATCAACAAGGAACCAGCCTTGATACTGGAGACTCACCTCAAAATAGGTATACCCACAGACTTGAGGTGTTTCCATTGTATCTATGAAAGAGAGAGATAAATTTTGCAAGCTTAGAAAACCTGTAGCCATCTCTCTACAGGGTGCACTTTCGCGAGATAACAGTTTTTGGCATGCCTGGTGGGACAACGAATCAAATCTACATGCAAGTTACAAATTCTACAGTAGTTACAAAGTCACTTTTAGGAACAAGTTGATGTAATTTATTTTAAAGATTTGAAGATCTTTTGGTGACTCCACATAGCTAATTTAAAACTAGTATTCCAACATGTTCCATGTGTAAAGTGACTATAAGATCATCGGTAAGGGGAATTCCTCCCGAGTTTATTCCTTTACCCTTGAATTCTGCTAAAAGGAGAATAGTTGGTAATAAATTTACCTTATAATAGACCTAGTTTTGACAACCCTCCTCCCGATACTCCTTCACCACTTATCAATTTCTCTATTAACATCCCAGTTTTTCAAATGGCTATTCAACCACCAAGGAATTTTGTGACCTTTACTAATGGTATCCCATTAGCAATCCTAGTTTATCATGATATCCCTAATGCTGCCATGAAAAGTTTGCCATCATTCACGGGTGAAAATCAGGTTACACCTGTTGAACATATCAAATAGGTTGCAACCCTATGTGTAGTCCATAATATCACTCATGAGGATGTATCTTTAAGACTTTTTGCTACATCTTTTAAAGAACAAGCCTTGCAATGGTATAGAAACCTAGAAATTGGAAGCATAAGAACTTGGGATAACTTAAGTGAAAAATTGCTGAAATGGTTCCCGGATAATTCAGATCATTTGTCTCTCATTGAACAATTGTCTACTATTAAAAGAGATCCCAATGAGTTTATGTCCACTTTCAATATCCATTTTCCGAGAACTTGGGAGAGAATTCCATCAAGTGTTAAGCCTTAACTTGATCATGATTTCCTTTATTATCTTAGAGCATTAAACAGCTATATCTCAACTATGATTTAATCAATGGGGGGAGAGACACTCCCAGTAGCCTACGATATCGCTATCCGAGCTAAAAATAGTCTTATTCAAGCTGGAAAATTAGCACCAAGGCCTTCAATGCCATTTTTGGTAGATTTAGCACCTATTACTCAGTGTATTACAATCATAGAACCTACTATTGGAGCTCCATTAGATGATGTATTTAAAGCTTTGCAAACTATGGGAAATAAATTGACTTCAATTGATAACATAATTGCATTATCTAGCAGACCCTATCAGGCTCATTATCAACAAAATCAACAGAATCAACAAAAAAGGAAGCCCTATTAACAAAATTAAAAGTATAGGTAGCCTTACCAGCAAAGGTAGTCTTTCCACAAATCTCCTAGTTCATCTAACGCTTTAGTCAATGTTAATATGGCTATAGAAGAGTGGTGTTAACCTTGCAATCAACCTCATTCAGCTACAACTTTTTCAACTGCTTTTCTGAATCTGAATCTTGTTACACAACCTCAATCTGAAATAGTGTTTATGCCTCAAATAGAGGGTGGGAAGCAAGAAACTCATGTTCAAGAAGCACTTGAACAGAATTTAGTCAGTTTTAATGAAGAGGATTTCATTGTAGTCAGTACTAGGGCTTAAGGGCAAGCTGCTGAAAGTCAAAAAACAAAATAGGCCTATCCTACCTACTGTCACTAATAAGACAACATCTAAAGTTCCAAAGTCAACCAACAACTCTCTTGTTCCTCAAAAAATAAAAAAGTGTTCCAGTTGATAAAGGCCATCAAAGATAGTTACAACTTGATCCAACAAGACTATTTATACCTCAGATATCTAAGGCACTTAAATCATAATTAGTTTTAAATAAGGCCTACTCTAAGACAATTGAATTAGTCTCTAAAATAGTTTTTTTTTTTAACATTTTTGATGTAATGAAAAAGCATAATGTTAACATCTCAATGTGGGATGCTCTAAGTATTCCTAGACAAAAAGATTTACTCTCTCATGAACTAGCTAAGTTGTATATTTCTTCAAATATAGCAGAAAAGGAAGTTTAGAAGACAAACATGGTCCTTGGAATGTTTGAACAAGACCACATTAAAGAAGTTAAGTGGATGGCTTAGAAGGTTCTGAATGCTCATGACATCAAGAAACCACCACCATTTTATTTTTCATTAATTATTGGAGAACATCTAGTTCATAATTGCATGGTGGAAAATGGTGCAAGTAGCACAGTTATGCCAAAAGTGATTGTTGAAAAGTTGGGTTTGCAGTATGAGCCTACAAAAAGGAGTGTCTTATAACTTGATGGTACTGCAACTAATACAATTGGCATAATCAAAATTTTAGAAGTGACGTTACATGCTTTCCCAAATGTTTCTATTATGTAAGATGTAACTGTTTTAGATTTTCCTCCATACTTTGCCTTATGCTTATTTAGAGACTTCACAACGAAAATAGGAGGTTATCTCTCTTCTGATTGGTCCTTCTAAATTTTCACTACTCGTTATGGTACCAAAGTTACTATTAATTCAGATCCATTGGCCAGATTTCAGATTGAGCCTCACTCTTCAAATGTAGTGGCTAATTATTCAGCCCTAGATCATTCAAATTTTGATGAGGTAGCTCATGTTTCAACATTAGATTGTGTTTCTAACATGTTTATGGATGAAAAATATAGTGGAAGAACATGCTCATGATCCTTTTAAGGAAGTTTAAGAACACTTGTTTGGTGTGTATTGTATGCATGAAGAAAATAGACCCCTTTCCTCATTGTCCAAAATAGAAGATTCAATAGAAGGCATTTGGCAGCTTTAGTTCGATGAAGCTAAGAACAAGAAAGGATAGGGAGTAGGTTTGATGCTCACTTCCTCAACAAAAAAAGGGTATTTCTCAACTTTGAGTCTCCAATTTTCATGTACTTGTAATGTAGTTGAATATGAAGCATTAATTCATGGCTTAATTTGGGCCAGAAAGAGAGGTATCAGCATACTACAGAGTTTTGGTGACTCTGAGTTGGTTATTAATCAAGTAAGAAATTTCAATGTTTGTAAGAATCCATTAATGAAGTCCTACAAACATAGAGTTTTAGACTTAATGAAAGATTTTGATGTTATTAACATTCAATCTATTCCTAGAGCTGAAAAAAAGCATGCAGACAGACTTGCAGCAGTTGGGGCTAGTTTTGAAGTGCTGGAATAGATTGAAAATAGTAAAATTCAGCCTAAAAAAAAGTTAATTGTCAAGCCCTCAATACCTGATAATGATTCAAATTGGCAAGTTTTTGAAAGTGATGATCAAATCTGCAGGCTTTTGCAGCAAAAGGATAAGTTTTCTACAGTTAATCAAGATAAATTACAACACTTATATGGTGACCAGATTGTTCAGTTGAAGACAAATAAACTACCGTTGAGGTCTGGTCACATTAGAAGACATCTTCAACACTAACGATCAGTTAAGAAAGGTCAAGACTAAAATGTGAACCCACACTG
Organism: Taxus chinensis; assembly: GCA_019776745.2. Taxonomy (NCBI): domain Eukaryota; kingdom Viridiplantae; phylum Streptophyta; class Pinopsida; order Cupressales; family Taxaceae; genus Taxus; species Taxus chinensis. Next base: position 759,218,064 of record CM034150.1, on the reverse strand, counting down.
ATACTTACGAAGAGATCTCAGTAGATGAAGGATAAAAGCTATTTCTTGAAAAGTTATGTTTCTTAACTAAAAAGTAGTCATTTATTAATCTTTGCAAGGAGTTTAAGGATGTTTTTGCTTGGAAATACTAAGATCTGAAAGGATTTGATCCCAGTTTAGCACAACATACAATTGAGTTACAGCCAAATTCAAAACCTGTTAGACAAAAATAGAGGCCTATGAATCCCAAAATAGAACCTATGATGAGGAAAAAATTATCTAACTTAATTGAATCAGGTATTATCTTTCCAATTAAGCATTCAATTTGGGTAGCCCATCTTGTTTCTATTAGGAAGAAGAATGGTGAAATCATAATATGTGTAGATTTTAGAGATCTTAATAAGGCTTTATTAAAAGATCATTACCCACTCCCAAATATGGATCAGATTTTGAGAACAATCTTAGGTTAAGATAGACTATCTCTTCTAGAAGGTTACAGTGGATATAATCAGATTTTATTTTGAGAAGAGGATAGATATAAAATAGACCTTACCACCAAGTGGGGTACATATGCTTAGAAAAGGATGCCTTTTGGTCTTTCAAATGCTGGTACAATGTTTCAACGTGCAATGGACATGGATTTTCACAGCTTGTTAAATAAATGCATCCTTTTTATTTAGATGATGTGACTGTATTTTCAAAAGATTCTGAAGAACATCTAATGCATTTAAGGCAGAATTTTCACTTGTGCAGGCAATTTAGAATATCTTTGAATCCACTGAAGTCTATCTTTTTAGTACATCAAGGCAAGCTACTTGTTCATATTATTTCTAAGTAGGGTTTAGCAATTGATCCTTTCAGGATCGAAGCCATATCACAGATATCATTGCCCCATGATAAGAAGGCATTACATATTTTTCTTGGAAAAATCAACTTTGTTAGAAGATTTGTTCCAGATTTTGCAGCATTGGTTAAGCCACTCACAACTTTTATAAAGAAAGAGAAAACTTTCTCTTAGACCAGTGAAGGGAGAGAAGGTTTTGAAGCAATAAAAGTAGCTATCTCTCAGGCTCCTACTCTTGAAAATCCATATTTCAATAAAGATTTTAAAATGTATGCACTTGCAGGAGCTGAAACAATCTCAGCTATATAAAATTAAGTCAATGATGAAAATATCGAGCATTATATTACTTTCTTTGGATAGAGCTTACACGATTATGAAACAAGATACACATTCCTTAAAAATCAATTATTTTAAGTAGTCAGAGGACTAAACAATTTCAAGTATATGCTTTCAAACAATAAAATCCATGTTCTTGTTTCTCATCTAAGTGTGAAAGCATTCTTACTAAATAAGGATTTGAATAAGAAAAGAGCAAACTAGATAATGAAGTTCATGGAGTATGATGTTGATATTCAGGTTGCTAAGATGGTTTGAGGAAAAGGTTTATGCGAACATATAATTGCTGATATGGAAAAAAAACAAGTTATAGAACCCGATGATTCAAAACAACATGCTGAAATTGCGTATCAACAATCAAAAATCATGGTTCAACTAGAAAATCAACAGCCTGAGCTCACTCACAAGATTCAGGAATCAAGATGGATGACTGATTTGGTTAATTATATATAGCATGGAACCTATCCATAATGTATGGAAAAGAATAAATGAAGGTATTTCACATTACAAGTTGTACCTTATATCTTCATTGATAATGTGTTGTTCAAACGAGATATAAATGGAATCTTGCTACGGTGTGTTGACTATGATAAAATTCAAAAAATACTGTCAAAATTCTATGAAGGACCTGCAGGAGGTCATTTCTCAGCATGTACCACAACCTTAAAAATTATGAGAGCTGGTTACTATTGGCCTAGCATATTCAAATACTATTTTTAATGGATTAGAAAGTGTAAAAAATGTGCTTTCTTTGTTGCAAAATAACATCTAGCTTCACTTCCTTTGCAACCTATTTTAGTTGATCTGCCTTCTTCACAAGGGTATAAGTGGATCTTAACTACTACAGATTACTTTACATGATGGACATAAGCAATAGCCTTGAAGGATGCTAATGAAGCTTCAATACTATCCTTTTATGAAGGTATAGTTAGCATATTTGGTTTTCTAGCAAGTATCATATCAGATAATGCTTTAGCTTTTCTTGGTGCTAAGATAATAGATTAGGTTGTCAAACATATAATTTATTTGAGTGCTTCATCTAATTATTACCCAAAAGGTAATGACTTAGCTAAGAGTACTAATAAGAATCAATTTAGGATACATCAACAAGGAACCGGCCTTAATACCAGAGACTCACCTCAAAATAGGTATACCCATAGACCTGAGGTGTTTCCATTGTATTTACAAAAGACAAAGATCAATTTTACAAGCTTAGAAAACCTACATCCATCTCTCTACAGGGTGCACTTTTGAGATATAACACATTCTTCACGTGAGATCCACCTTTTTTCCAAATTCTAAACATAAAAACCAAAATGGGGCAGTAGGAAACTAATGAGGAAGAGAAACCTTCTTCCTCATCGGCCCCTTGAATCCAAACAAATAAGCAATGAGAGCTATTAGACAACCATTGACAGCTTAATAACGATACCACAATAAAATTAAAACCAAACATTTAATGCAATAAGAACAAAAAAAATCACATCAACACACACTAGTTTCCCAACACAAAGGCTCTAAACTCAAGATAGAAAGAGAAGGGAACATGGGTAATCTACTTATGCCTCCCAAGGGTTTGGGTGCCCACCTTAAAACCTCCAAGAACTAAATCATGACCTAGAAAAATCTTACGCTTCCCTCATAGATAAAAACTCTAGTTATGCCTCCCTCACTCTTATGCCTCCCACAATGAAATAAAAAATATAAGCACAAATTCTACTTATCAACAAGGTGGGACACCCCAACCCAAATCCATCTTAAAATAGCCAATAAAAAATATTATGCCTCCCTCAAAAAATCATCCCCATTTCAACTATCTCCTACAAATTATAAGGATGATTCTACTTCATAAAATCACACATACAACAAACATTCATTCACAAAAACATGAACAACCAAAATAGTTAAAGAAAACATGGGTGAATGCCCTACCTTGCCATTGCAAGAGTTTCCAATCCATAAGAAAGTTTCGAGCTTTCCAGGTCCAAGAAATCACAAGATATCTCCAACTCCAACAAGCACTCCAAAATCAAGTACCTCCAAATGTAAGAGACCAAAAATAAAATAAGTAACCCCCAAATCCTCAAAAAAATTAGAATAAATAGAAAAGAGAGGAGAGAGGGGTGATTTTCCTCCATGTAGGATGCCAAATTGTTTCTCCTCCATTCCAAATCACAAGGTCAAACCCAAACCCCAAATCATAATCAACTGGTAGTTGAGGGAATGACAACCCTCCTATACACTCAAACGCAAACCCGCACCCCTAAAGGACACAATTAAAGACTCTTTCAAGAAAAGTGAAATTAATTTCTCTTTTTTTCCATTAAAAAACACAAAATGACATAAAATAAGCCCCTCACTTAATAGGATTAGTGGTTGGATGACTTTAAGAGCCATGGGACAAGCTTAACTTGTCCCACCTTCAAAATGGGATAGAAATTTAAAATCTGAAATTTACATGCAAGTTTGAGTACAGACCACTCAAAAGTAAAAAAATTCTTTCAAATCCAACACAAACCAAGAACTACCTATTGATGCATAATCACAACACCCCTAAATGTCTGCAACTCAATGGGTTGAAAATATCAATGTGATTGCATAACATGGAGCTTTTCCCAAAGTGTGAGACTTTAGAATTGGGGAAACTCTCTGGATGAAGGTTGGCTCCTATTCCTCTATTTAGATGCACACATACAAATTGTAGAGGATCTACTCTTAAATCTACTCTAACTTGCCAAGGAGACAAGGTTAAGAAGATGCAAGAAAATAAACCTAAACTAAGAAAGGTGATGCACCAAAGGAATGTTAAACACTTGTTATTCCATTAAACACAAACCATTAAAAATGTAACACAACTGTTATCTCTCGAAAGTGCACCCTGTAGAGAGATGGCTACAAGTTTTCTAATCTTGCAAAATTTTATCTCTCTCTTTTGTAGATATAAGGGAAACACATCAGGTCTATGGGTATACCTATTTTTAGGTGAGTCTCTGGTATCAAGGCCGGTTCCTTGTTGATGTATCCTAAATTGATTTCTGGGTTTTAAGGGGAAAGGATGACTGTAAAATAATTGAAACTAAGGTGATACACCAAATTCGTATGAGGGATTTGACTGAGTATACACACAATTGATATGTGAAGGGATTCTTGATGCACGAACCAATTGTTCTTTTACAGAATGTTAAGGGAAAAACACTTTGAGGTACTGAGGGAGATTATCTCAACAATACTGCTAAGCTAAACATGCACATTAATATCATGCAGAAATTACTAAATTTTGTAATAAGGTAATATGATTAATCAGGGAATTTTCATTCACAAGACTAATAAAAACATACACAAGACTACAAATAATTGGGAAGGCAGAAAATACTTCACACTCAAAAGGCCAAACTTGTGAAAATTACTTTAGTACTCCTATATAAAGAAATTCCTCCTTGTGCTTTGTCAAAGCACACAATATATAGTAAAATAAAAATTTACCCTCTTCCTAAAAATAGCCTAAGGCTTGTACTTGCCCATGCATCATATTTTTATCCTTTATTTAATAAGAGATAAAGGAATAAAATAGAGCATGCAATTACAAATAGGCTTTAATAGCTATTATCACCAAATCACAACACCCCTGTGCATATACTTGAACTCACAGTGTGATTGGATAACATGGGTACTATCTCCAAGTTGTGGAACTTGCTACTTGAGATAGACCTCCAGAGAAAGCTGGTTCTTGCTCCTAAACTACCTGCCACAATCTACTCTAATGCAGGATAAGCTAACTGTTCTAATCTAAATTTCCAAGTGACCAGGGAGAGAGAATACATAAAATGAAAGCCTACACTAAAGCGGTGATACACCAGAAAAGGAGGGTGTGAGAGTAATCTCCAAATGTGTGAAATACAGAGGCAAAGTGCACACTAGAAGAGGTGATGGTAGTTCACCATAATCTAGCAAAATGCATTCACAACAATATTCCAAGCATACACAATGTTAATGAATCCCTGTAAGAACATAATAAATAGACACAATATTCTTATAGAAAGATTAAAGGGGCAAAAAGAATGCAAGAAAACATAGCATGGGAAGATACATCCGCAAACTGGTATTATATTGCTTCATGATATGCACAGTTCAATCTATTACAAGATAAGCACCTAGATCACCATGCAAGGAGTCCACTACAAGGGCCTGCAACAAACTGGCTTCACAAAACAATTTTGGCAGAGCTTTGCTACCCAAAAACTCTCTTTACAATGAGCCCAACACTCCAATTTATAGAAAAATGAGAAGGAAAAGAGAAGGGAAAATGGAAATCCCGAAATCTGTCCTTCAACCACCTGTAAAAGGCATTAAAATGAGTGAAATGGTTATAAATTACTTGCAAAATGCTCCCCATACTATCCCATGTGCTACAGCAGAGAAAGAATGATGACCATGCCTCTTAATTGCACTCCCAGCTACCAAATAAAACACCGTTCTAAACCTGGCCAAGTTTTCTTAAAATAATCAATCAATTTCTTATAAAATATGGAATTTATTGATTTTTGTGCATTGGGCTCAGAACCACGATTCCAACGGTACCACTTTTGTGTGATTTCGTTGAAAAATGCAAAAGTTATGGCCTTCTGAGTGCGGGCAGCTATTTTGGGTCTGGCAGGCGTTTTCTGTCATTTGACAGGAATGAGCATTGACTGACTGGAGCCGAATATATTTCTCTTATTTAAATATATTTACCCTCATCAAAAATAAGGAATGAGCATTGACTAATCGTTCCAGAAAGTCCAATTTTGTGAAAATCGGAGCTCGGAGTCAAAAGTTATGGCCGTTTGAAGTTCCACGGGTCAAATGTTGACTTTTCTCCTCTGCCTTTGGCCGCTTCGGCTTTTCGCGTCCCATGTGTCCCTTTTTCCTAGTGCTGAAGTTCCCTGTTTCGGCTGAACCGGACGGTTCGCGTACTTGCGGCCCAGATGTCCCATTTGCTTTCGGACCGTCTGGGACAAATTTTCTTGATTCGCCTGGTTCGGTCGGTTCGCGTACTTTTGTCCCGCGCGCCCCGGATTGAAAGTTCTCATTTCGGCTGATCTGGCCAGTTCGCGTACTTTGCGTACCTTCGGCCCAACTGTTCCGGGCTTCCTTGACTCATTTCGGCCGATCCGGCCGGTTCGCGTACTTTTTTCCCAAATGTCCCAGACTGCCTGTTTCAACAGTTAGTCAAATTTTTCAACTTTTCGGCCAGTTCTGATTCCTGCGTCCCATGCGTCCCTTTGGTTTAAATGTCCCAAATGCTGCGCAGACCGCCTATCAGCCTTTCGGCCGGTTCACGCCCTTTTGTCCCAACTGTTCCGACTGTTGCGAGGACTAGGACTTAACCATTTTTCATGATTTTTTCTGGCCCGAGCCTTGTTTTTGCAATTTTTCTTACCTTTCCTCAGAACTTGCTCTCTTCTACTTGGACAGGGGAGTTAGAAAAATATGAGGGGACCCTAGAAACATGACTTTTTTTCCGGACTCAATATAATTGCTTGGGACCAAAGAATTTGATGCATGTTATCAAAATTACCTTGAGGGTGAATTTTGGATAACAATAGCCTTGATTACGTTACAATCAAACTGAAGTTGACTGTTCTATATTAAGAAAGTAAGGATAAATAATTTGGTAAAAAATAAGTTTACTTGCTGAGGCAAGTCTTTCTCCTTTGAACATGCAACTTTGTCTCCTTCTTTGTTTTGTCCTCTTGTGAAGCATGCAAAAAATCAACTCTCTTTCTGTGAGTAAATAATTCAATACTTGCAATATTTGCAAAAATAAACATTTAATGTGGGGACCACTTCCCATGTGCACATGCTCTGAATTTGACATTCTCTTTCTAAGTGATCATATGAGTGACATTATGCAAATCAACTTCAACCTCCTTGAAGTGGGGACCACATTCAATTTTCTTGGTTTGGCCACATTGGTGGACTTAGAAATATAAAAGGGTCGAACCATTGTACATGGCACATACCACTATAGTCTCCATTTGGTTTGTGGACCACCTTTGTGGACTAGCATATTATTGTATCTAGATGTACATGGGGGTCACTTTGTAAAAAATGATATAATATACAGTTTACACCCTATAGTTTTCAGCTTTGGCATCATTCGAAACAAAAAAGTTTGGAAATACCTTTTATTTATCATTGTATAAATGATTTGGTCAACTTTTTGTATATTGGTAACTCGGACTATAGTTGATCCTTTTTTGACATTTTAAAAGTAATGATTTTTCTTTAATCATGGGTTCCGGCCCCTTTTGCATGATGAATCACCCCTCCACATGCTTTTTTGGTAGTATTTTAACTTAGCTTGAGTTTTCTTTGAAAACTGGTGATGATCTTGGGTTGTTGATTTCTTTCCTTGATGCATTCGATGTCATCGATCTTTGACGACGAGTTAGGTTTTCTACCCCTGCAATTAATATGCCCGTTGTGGCATCTGGCTGGTGGGATCATGGTGGTTTGCTTTGAATAATTTGAGGATCATTTTTCATGCCTTTGATATTTTTCCTTTTGATCTGCAAGCCATTGATTTTGACCATGGTTGAGTTAGGTTAAACTACGTTTGAGGTGGGTGAGTTAAAACAACTCGAACCCCATTCATTCTCTCCACTTTGCATCTGGTTTGTGGGTGAAGCCCTGGAAAAAATTTTTAAAGACCACCATTGTTTGATACTTGGAAGCTCAACTAAGCTCATTTGGTCCTCTGTTCCTCTCGAGCATCTGTATTTATTATTTTTCACTCTGTCAGAGCCTTATGAGCAAGGTCATTGTGGTCATGATCACATAATCTCGGTACATTTTCTTTACAATTGTAATCTTGACGATTTCTTCAACTTTGCTTAGAAAACATTCGTAAAAGTTGAAGCATCAATTTCTCCTTCAAGCAATGATACTTAGTTCTATGCTTACATTTTCTGGATTTTCTTGGCTGTACATTTGATCATTCTTGAGACTTTTTCCTATAAGACTTTGATCTAGCTCATGGAGAGTGAACGTGGAGCTCCTTGTATTTTTGATCTTCTATGGTCTTATGTGAATATTGGCCACCATTAATGAAGAGAGGTAAGGCTCTAGTTCTGTGAACTCTGTAACTTGTTTCTCTCCAGTTGTTTTGGCTTTATTCGATACTCAAACCTACAAACCCTCGTGTTTCAATGTGATTTTTTGTACATAAACTTGATCTCTAAGCTTAAGTAAGCTTCTGGGTGTCGTCATTTCTTGAGGATTTTGAGCTTTCAATGAACCTGAACTGGTAAGTTTGCCCCACCTTTGATTTTCTCTCCAAAAAATGTGAAAATATTTCCTTGCAACTTGTATTTGGGCCTTTCTTGATTATAATGTTCTACATATAAAAATGGGTATTCCCATTTTGTTTGAAACTCACCAGATCTGAATGTTTCTCAATGTGGGTATTGAATTTCAATACTTATATCTACTTTGACGATTGTTGAATGTTTTGCATCCATTTTCATTTCTAATGCATTTTCCTAGTTCTGACTGTCATGGATTTCCTCCTGGGATTTGATCTTGAAGTTCATATGTCACTTCTTAGACGCATTTCTTAACCATTGGAGTGTCATTAATGAGTATTTTCCATTACTCAATTTTTTATATACGAGAGCTCATTTTGTTGATTTTCTCAAATCTTAGTAGTTAAAGCTCTGTATCTGCTCATGCTTATTGTGGTTCATATAACACTTTGATATCTATGGAACCATTTGATTGTTGATTATTTCATTGTAAGGTTTTTCTCCTTTGAGAAGATCATTCTTTTGAACTATGCAACTTCAAGGAATAATTGTAACTATCCACTTGATATTTATTTGCTTAGCTCAAATATCTTTATAGCATACTTTGTAGAATTAAAATGAGCTCACTAATTTGTTATTTTTGGGGCTGTTTTCTTCAATGGAATTATGGGACTGAAAGTAATGTTCGATATGAAAAAGTTGGATGCCTTTGCATCTTGAATTTTAGTTTCTAATTCATTTACTCAAATGGGTATGGTTTTATCTGTTTTGAAAATAATTCGGTTGCTCTGTAAGATGTGAAAAAATTCTAAACTTTGTGCATCACATGTAAACCTAGGTAGCTCAAACTTTCATGTTAATGGCCATAAATACTAATCTAGTGTTCTTCCATTTGAAAACTAGAATTGATGATTTCACATTTTATGAACTCTTTCTTTGCACTTAAATATGATAGCCATTTGTGTTCAAGACTTTACTTTTGACATTCTAAGCAAGTTGTATGATCAGATGCCAATTAATCCTTGGTCTATTTCATTTCACGATCTTTTCTTGGAGTTATGTGATTGCTGCGAGGTTATATTACTTCATCAATAGGTATAACCTTTGATTTCTTCCTTTGGATCATCCTAAAATTTTATCAGGGTGTAAATATACATTAGTACCCAGTTTAGCCGATCTGAACCCCAGATTCTTACATTTACAGATTTGTTTAAAACTCTAGTAATGTTAGATTTCATTTTGATAGGTCTGAGAACTTTATAACCTTTGGTGTGCTTGTTAGATAATTCAAATTTTTCATGAGCCCTAGATTATGAAGGCATATTTGGCACTTGTAAATTTGGGGTGCAACCCGTTCTTTTTTTACTCTGAATATTTTTGCATTTTAGAATCTTTAGATTAGACATGAAATCACAGGAATTACTAAAATGATGTGAAGATAAGTTTGCTTTCTACTTGAGATGTATGCTGATTTTGAAACTCCTTAAGATGATGATATGATGCACACTTTATCCTTTTGGATGTACTCTCAATTTGATGCAGTTGGATTCCTAGAGTAGGTGATGGTGTTGTACATGCTTCTTTGCTTGAGGGCTTCAAATGTCACAATTGTATTTTAATTATTTCTTTGTCAAAATGGATTCTATCTTGAAAACATTCCTGTAACATGTAGCTTGCAAGTGGCTTTCTTGGAAATTACAAGCAGTTTTTCATTTGTTTCTGATACTGTTTTCTGGCATAAGCCTTGATTTAAATGCTTTGTTGAAAAATAGTAGCTTGTTTCTTTTACTTAGATGATTTATTTCCTTTATAGTAATATTTTTGGCATGCTGGAAAATTAAAAATGTTGATTTTTCATGGTGAAGCCCTACCAATTTTTTTCCAGAATTCTTTCTTCCATCCATTTGCAGCTATAGTAGTTGTATTTTCTGATTTAGAATATAGACAAATAACACTTCCTATTGAAGCTGATTTGGTAGTTTGAAATTGAAACATTATAACTATTTATCTTGATCATGGCATGCTTTTCTACTTTATGTATCACTTACTTGATTTAAATAATTATTTTAAAGCATGTAGTAGATAAAACAACATGATGAGAATGTCATAAATGTCCATTTTACATGGTGAAGCCCTTTCAAAATTTTCACCAGAACCTTCTTTTCATTCATTTCAGCTGTAACCCTTTCTTTCCAGCTAACTTCAACTTCTTGAAATTTGATTCTTCCTTTTTAGTTGCAAACTGAAACATGTACTTCTATTTGCCAAGTCCCTCTTTTGTACTATAACTTCTTCCATTTGTAGAAAATATTGAGTTTGAGTTACATTAATCCTTCTTTCCATCATGTACTTATGACTTGTCTATTTCTTCTTGGCTACAACCTGTACCTACACACTTAAGAAAACAGTTAGAAAATACTTAGGATTTTTGGCCTCTCTTGTATCCATGTTTCTTCTTTTCTATTTCTCTTTCTTATTTCTGAATGAGTAGAGCATGTATGCAGTCTGATCTTAAAGTAAATTATATCTCCTGTTTTGAAGAGATTCATATGCATGAACTAGGACACTAAGGAATATGAATTGATCTCTGAGCTCATAACTGACAGTTCATTTTTATTCTTTTCAGGTACAGTGACTTCTACAATGAAGATGAAGAAGGAACAAAATCTGGAATGGATCTACTTCTGAATAACGAAGAAAACCCCTAAGGAAATTATGGGCTCACTCATACTCCTTGATTTTCTTTTTCATGCATGTGTACCTATTATTTCAGTAGTTGTACTTTACTTTCTAGTTACATCCCATGGCTTGTGTGGGAACATTCCAAATTTCCTTATGAATAATACATTGAATTCTATACATGAGTTGTATATTTCTTTCTACATTTCAACTTTCTGTATGGCTTGTATGATGAACTAAGCAACTCAATCATATAATTGAATGTCTTAATCATGAAGGAAAGAACATTAATGATGAACTTGTAACATTCAATAATGAACTCTGCAATTTCTGCAATCTGCACTTATGTTTTCTTTCCAAAAACTCAACATTTCACCTATTCTGTAATTCAGTGTATCTTCATCAAGATAGCACAGCTGTCCTTCAGCAGCCATTATGTTCTTTTGTTGAAGATATCACGAAATTGTAGACTATGTGATCTGTTACATTTTGTAACAACACACATAGCTGTAGATTTCATTTAATCATTAACTAATTCAGTAGTAACAAATAATATAAAAACCCCCATAGCTTAGGTATACTTCACCAATGCCTTTCATCGTAATGAATGAAGTTTTGAGTTGCCCGTTTTTACACGAGTGCAAAAATTGTCAACATTTGTGGAAATCTTGTGGGGAAAGCTACATGCTAGCTTATAGACTAGTGCATTGCTCTTGTCCATTGGCCATGAAGTCCAAACATGTAACCATAATTTTCCTTTTCCAAAATATCCAACCCTTCCAAAACCGAACTAAAACTGGGAAAGGATCTGGTAACCCAGATCACATGCACAAATGAACTTATTGAATTGAAAAACATTTCAATGTGCAGAAATTGCACTTATTGAAGGGAAATCCTAGTCTAACAATCACTATAAGATTTCCAATAATAGTGTTTGAGAAACATACCATTCACAGGAATGTGAACTTCCTCTCTATTCATCTTCAAAAACTGAAAAACATCGTGTTTTTTGCAAGCTGAAATCATGTAAGGGCCACTCTAGATTATACCAAACTTTTTGTGTCTTCCTAGCTTTGCATGATCAACATCCCATTTTAACACAATATCTCCTTCATTAAAGATTCTAAATTTGGTTTTTCTTGTCAAAAGTCTTCTTCATCTATTTCTAATTCTTTTCCATATTCAAATGGGCTTTATCTCTTGGCTCTTGTAATTCCATTAACTGTGTATAACGAACCTGTAATGGTTCATTTTCAAGTAGCTCCATTTGATGCTGCAAATCCGATGCAGGTAACTCAACTAAAATAGGCATTCTTGCTTCTTTTCCATACACAAGTTTGTATGGTGAATTGCCAAATGATTTTTTAGGAGTCACTCTTTCAGCCCAAAGTGTTGAATTCAACATTAGATGTCAAGCTCTTTGATTATATTTGAGTGTTATCCTGATGATCCTTAAAAGGTTCTTGTTAGTACTTTTAGTTAAGCCATTACCTTGAAGATAATAATTAGATGAAGAACTTGGTAAATTCCATGGTTGAAGCCCAATCTGTTATCTTTTCCCAGAAATGCTAAAGGATTATCTAATATGATAGTTGTTAGAACACCAAATCTGTAAACTATTCCTTCATAAAAGGATAGTATCAAAGCTTCATTAGCATCCTTCAAGGCTATTTCTTCAGTCCATCATGTGAAATAATCTGTAGCAGTTAAGATCCACTTATTTCCTTGTGACAAAGGTGGGTTTATCATGCCAATAAAATCAAGACCCCACTGCATAAAAGGATGATCAACTGAAATAGGCTGTAAGGGTAGCAAAGCTAAACGTTTCTTTTCTAAAAAAGAAAGCACATTTTTTTCACTTTTTGATCCATTCAAAATAGTCCTTGAATATGATAGGCCAATAGTAACCAGCTTTCATAATTTTTAAGGCTATGGTATGTGCTTGAAAAATGACCTCCTATGGGTCCTTCATGGAATTATGAAAATATTTTCTAAATTTTATCATAGTCAACACACCACAACAAGATTCCATTTATATCTCTTTTGAACAAGACACTATCAATGAAGATATAAGGTACAACTTGTAATCTGAAATATCTTCATTTATTCTTTCCATACCTTCTGGATAGGTGTCATGTTAGATAGTTAACCAAATCAGTCATCCATCGTTGATTCCTGAATCTCATGAGTGTGCTCAGGCTGCTGATTTTCTGGTTGAACCATGATTTTTGATTGCTGATACGCAATTTCAACATGCTATTTTGAATCATCTAGTTCTGTAGCTTGTTTTTTTCCATATCAGAAATTAGATGTTCACATAAGCCTTTCCCTCAAACTCTCTTAGAAACCACGGATATCAACATCATATTCCATGACCTTCATTATCTAGTTTTCTCTTTTCTCATTCAATTCTTTATTTAGCAAGAATTCTTTCACACTTGGATGAGAAAAAGAACATGGATTTTATTTTTTGAAAGCATGTACTTGAAATTTATTTAGTCCTCTGACTACTGAAAGTACTTGGTTTTCAAGGAATGTGTACCTTGTTTCATAATCATGCAAGATCTATCCAAAGAAAGCAATAGGTTTCTCAATATTTTCATCATTGACTTGAGTTAATATAGCTGAGATTGTTTCAGCTCCTGCAAGTGCATACATTGTAAAATCTTTATCGAAATTTGGATTTGCAAGAGTAGGAGTTTGAGAGATAACTACTTTGATTGATTCAAATCCTTCTCTCCCTTCACTAGTCCAAGAGAAAGTTTTTTCTTTCTTTAGCATAGCTGTCAGTGGTTTAACCAATGCTGTAAAATCTGGAACAAATCTTCTAACAAAGTTGATTTTTCCAAGAAAACTCTGTAATGCCTTCTTATGATGAGGTAATGATAGCTGTGATATGGCTTCGATTCTGAAAGGATCAATTCCTAATCCTTGCTTGGAAAAAATATGACCAAGTAATTTACCTTGATGTACTGAAAAGATAGACTTAAGTGGATTCAAAGATATCCCAAATTGTCTGCATAACTGAAAGGTCTACCTTAGATGTATCAGGTGTTCTTCTGGATTTTTTGAGAACACGGTAATGTAATCTAAATAAACCAGAATGCATTTATTTAACAAGCTCGGAGAAGTCCATGTCCATTACATGTTGAAATGTTGCACCAGACATTTGAAAGACCAAAAGGCATCCTTTTGTAAGCATAAGTACCCCACTTGGTGGTAAAAGTTGTTTTATATCTATCCTCTTCCTCAGACTAAAATATGATTATATCCACTATAACTGTCTAGGAGAGATAATCTATCTACACCAAAAATTGTTCTTAAAATCTTATCCATATTTGGGAGTGGGTAATGATATTTTAATGAAGCTTTATTAAGATCTCTGAAATCTACACATAGTCTGATTTCACCATTCTTCTTCCTAATTGGAACAAGATTGGCTACCCAACTTGAATGCTTAACTGGAAAGATAATCCCTGATTCAATCAACTTAGATAATTGTTTCCTCATTAGAGGCTCTATTTTGGGATTTACAGGCCTCTATGTTTCTGTCTAACAAGTTTAGAATTTGGCTGTAATTCGATAGTATGTTGTACTAAAATGGCATCAAATCCTTTTAGGTCTTGGTATTTCCAAGCGAAAAACATCTTTAAATTCCTTGCAAAGATTAAAAATGACTGTTTTTCTGCTAAGGAACATACCTTTCCAAGAAATAACTTTTTCCCTTCATCAACAAATATTTCTTCGTAATTATCAACATGGGTTGACATCTTAGTCTTGACCTTCCTTAACTGATCGTTCAGTGCTGAACATGTCTTCTAATGTGACCAGACCTTGAGGCAGTTTATTTTTCTTTAACTGAACAATCTGGTCACCATATAAGTGTTGTAATTTATCTTGATTAACTACAGAAAACTCTTCTTCTTACTGCAAAAACCTATAGATTTGATCATCACTTTCAAAAAATTGCCAATTTGAATCATTATCAGGTATTAAGGGCTATGACAATTAGCTTTATATGAGGCTGAATTTTTCTATTTTCAATCTGTTCTAGCACTTCAAAACTAGCACCAACTGCTGCAAGTCTGTCTTCATGCTTATTTTCAGCTCTAGGAATGGACTAAATATTAATAGCATAAAAATCTTCCATTAAGTCTAAAACTCTATGTCTGTAAGACTTCATTAATGGATTCTTACAAACATTGAAATTTCTTACTTGATTGATAACCAACTCAAAATCACCAAAACTCTGTAGCATGTTCATACCTCTCTTTCTAGCCCAAAGTAAGCCATGAATTAATGCTTCATATTAAACTACATTACAAATGCATGAAAATTAGAGAACTCAAAGTTGAGAAATACCTTTCATTCGGTGGGGAAATGAGGATTAAAACTACTCAATGTCCTTTCTTGTTCTTAGCTCCATCGAAAATGAATTTACCAAATCCTTTCTGTTGATTCTTCTTTTTTGGGAAAAAAGGGAAGTAGTTTATTTTATTCATGTATATAATACACACCAAACATTTATTCTTCAACTTCCTTAAAAATATCATGATCATGTTCTTCCATTGTCTTTTCATCCATAAACATGTTTGAAAAACCATCTAATGTTGAAACCTGAGCTACCTCATCAAATTTAGACTGATCTAAGGTTGAATAATTAGCCACCGCATTTGAAGAGTGGGGCTCAATGTGAAATCTGGCCCAAATTGTTCTAAATTGATAGTAACTTTGGTTCCCTAATGAGTAGTGAGAAATAAGAACCAATCTGAAGAGAGATAACCTATTTTTGTTGTGAAGTCTCTAGATAAGCATAAAGCAAAGTATGGAGGTAAATCCACAACAATAACATCTTGCAGAATAGAAACATTTGGGAAAGCATGTAACGTTACCTCTAAATTTTTGATTAGACCAACTGTATTAGTTACAGTTCCATCAAGTTGTAAGACACTCCTTTTTGTAGGCTCATACTGCATACCCAATTTTTCTACAATTGCTTTTGGCATAATTGTGCTACTTGTTCCACTGTCCACCATGCAATTATGAACTAGATGTTCTCTAATAATCAGCGATAAATAAAATGGTGGTGGCTTCTTGATGTCATGAGAATTCAAAACTTTCTCAAACCATCCACTTAACTTCTTTAATGCGGTCTTGTTCAAACATTCCAAGGACCATGTCTGCCTTCTGAACTTCCTTTTCTGTTATTTTTGAAGAAATGTACAGCTTAGCCAGTTCATGAGAAAGTAAATCTTGTTGTCCCAGAATACTTAGAGCATCCCACATCGAGATGTTAATGTTATGCTTTTTCATTACATCAACAATGTTAAAAGAAGCAATATTTTTAGAGACAAATTCAACTGTCTTAGAGTAGGCCTTAGCAAAAACTGATTCTGCTTCAGCTACCTTTGATATCTGAGGTATAAACAATCTTTCTTGGGTTAGGTTGTAGCTTGTCTTTGCTGATCTTTATCAACTGAACACTTGTTGTTTTTTTAGGAACAATAGGGTTGTTGGCTGATTTTGGGACCGTAGATGTTGTCTTATCAGTGATAGTAGGTAGAACAGGCCTATTTTGTTGTTTTTGACTTTCAGCAGATTTTCCTTGAGCCCTAGTAGTGACTGCAATGAAATCCTCCTCATTGAAACTGACTAAATTCTATTCAGGTGCTTTCTGAAGATGAGTTTCTTGCTGCCCACTCTCCATTTGAGGCATGAAGAATGCTTCAGATTGAGGTTGTGCAAAAAGATTTAGATTCAAAAAATTATTTGGGTAATTTGTAACTGAATGAGGTTGATTGCAAGGTTGGCACCACTCCTTTATAGCCATATTAACTGGGACTAAAGCGTTAGATGAACTAGGAGCCTTTGGGTCAAATTACCTTTGCTGGTAAGGCTGCCTATAATTTTGATTCTGTTGGTAAGGCTGCCTGTTTTGCTGATTCTATTGATTTTGCTAATAAGGAGCCTGATAGGGTCTACTAGGTAATGCAAGCCTATTCTCAATTGAAGTCAACTTATTTCCCATAGTCTGTAAGGCTTTAAATACATCATCTAATGGGGCTGCAACAAAAGGTTCTATGATTGTAATAGGTTGTGGGATAGGGGATAAATCTACCAAAAAAGGCATTGAAGGCCTTGGTGCTAATTTTACTAGCTTGAATAAGACTATTTTCAGCTCATATAGTGATATTGTAGGCTGCTGGGAGTGTCTCCTCCCATTTACTGAATCATAGTTGAGATATCACTTGTTTAATGCCCTAATATAATAAAGGAAAGCGTGATCAGCTTGAGACTTGACACTTGCTGGAATTCTTTCCTAAGTTTTGGAAAAAGGGATATTGAAACTAGACATAAATTAATTGGGAGCTCTTTTAATGGTAGACAGTTTTTCTATGAGAGATAAATGATCTGAATTATCTTGAAATTGTTTCAGCAATTTATCACCTAAATCATCCCAAGTTCTTATGCATCCAATCTCTAGATTTATATACCATTGCAAGGCTTATCCTTTTTAAGAGATGCAGCTAAAAGTCTTAAGGCTACATCCTCATAAGTAATATTATGAACTGCACATAAGGCTGCAACATCTTTAATGTGCTCTTTAGGTGTCACCTGATTTTCACCAGTGAATGATGGACAAACTTTTCATGGCAACATTAGGGATGTCATGGTAAACTGGGATTACTAATGGGCTTCCATTAGTAAAGGTCACAAAATTCCTTGGTGTTTGAATAGCCATTTGAAAAACTGGGATGTTAATAGAGAAATTAATACATGGTGAAGGAATATCAGGAGGAGGGTTGTCCAAACCAGGTCTATTATAAGGTAAAGTATTACCAATTCTTCTCCTTCTAATAGAATTCAAAGGTAAAGAAACAAAATCAGGAGGGATTCCTCTTACCGATGATCTTGTAGTCACTTTAGGCATGGAACATGCTGCAATACTGGTCTGAAATCAGTTTAACGAAGTCACCAAAAGATCTTAAAATCTTTAGAATAAATTATTGAAGCTTGCTCCTGAAAGTAAATTTTGTAACTGTTGTAAATCTAGTTGTGGATCTGTTGTAACTTGCACGCAAATATGATTCGTAGTCTCACATCGGATGTGCCAAAAACTGTTATCTCTCGAAAGTGCACCCTATATAGAGATGGCTTGCAGGTTTTCTAAGCTTGCAAAATTTTATCTCTCTTTCATAGATACAATGGAAACACCTCAGGTCTATGGGTATACCTATTGTGAGGTGAGTCTTTGGTATCAAGGCCAGTTCCTTGTTGATGTATCCTAAATTGATTTCTAGGGTTTAAAGGGAAATATGACTGTAAAATAATTAAAACTAAGGTGATACACAAAATTTGTATGAGGGATTTGACTGAGTATATGCACAATTGATATGTGAATGGATTCTTGATGCACGAACCAACAGTTCTTCTGCAGAATGTTAAGGGAAAAACACTTTGAGGTATTGAGGGAGATTATCACAACAATACTACTAAGCTAAACATGCACATTAATATCATGTAGAAATTACTAAATTTTGCAACCGGGTAAGATGATTAATCAGGAGAATTTGCATTCACAAGAATAATAGAAACATACACAAGACTGCAAATAATTGGGAAGGTAGAAAATAATTCACACTCAGAAGGTAAAACTTAGTAAAAATTGCTTTAGTACTCCTATATCAAAAAATACCTCCTTGTGCTTTACAAAGGCACACAATATATAGCAAAATAAAAATTTACCCTCTTCCTAAAAATAGCCTAAGGCTTGTACGCGCCCATGCATCTTATTTTTAAATTTATTTAATAATAGATAAGTGAATAAAATAGATCATGCAATTACAAATAGGAATTAATAGCCTTGATTACAATACAATCAAAATGAAGTTGACTGTTCTATTTTAAGAAAGCAAGGGTAAATAATTTGCTAATAATAAGCTTGCTTGCTAGGCAAGTCTTTCTCCTTTGAACATGAAACTTTATCTCGTTCTTTGTTCTGTCCTCTTGTGAAGCATGCAAAAAATCAACTCTCTATCTATGAGTAAATAATTCAATACTTGCAATATTTGCAAAAATAAACATCCAATGTGGGGACCACTTCCCATGTACACATGCTTTGACATTTGACATTCTCTTTCTAAGTGGTCACATGAGTGACATTCTGCAAATCAACTTCAACCTCCTTGAATTGGGGACCACCTTCAATTTGCTTGGTTTGGCCACCTTGGTGGACCTAGCAATATAAAAGGGTCAGCCATTTTACATGGCACATGCCACTATAGTCTCCATTTGGTTTGGGGACCACCTTTGTGGACTTAGCATATTATTGTGTCTAGATGTACACAAGGGGCCACTTTGTAAAACATGCTATAATATATAGTTTTCACCCTTAAGGTTGTCATACTTGGCATTATTTGAAGATTAAAAGGTTTGGAAATACCTTTTATTTGATCATTGTATAAATGATTTGGTCAAAATTTGGTATATTGGGAACTCAGACTATAGTTGATAATTTTTTGACATTTGATAGCAATGATTTTGTTTTAATCATGGGTTGGCCCCTTTTGCACAACGACTCACCCCTCCACATGCTTTTTCAGTGGTATTTTAACTTGGCTTGAGTTTTATTTGAAAAATGGTGATGATCTTTGGTCGTTGATTTAAATCCTTGATCCATTCGATGTCGTCAATATCTGAATGTGAGTTAGGGTTTACCCCTTCAATTAATAAGGTCGGTGGAATCTTGATCATGGTGGTTTTATACAAACTCTAAGGATCATTTTTGGCCGTTTATCTTTTTCCTTATGATCTTGAGCCATTGATTATTGACCATGGTTGAGTTAGGTTAAAATACGTTTGAGGTGGGTGAGTTAAAACAACTCTAACCCCATTCATTCTATCCACTTTGCATCTAGTTTGCGGGTGAATCCCTGGAAATGTTTTTATATAGAGCCATTGTTTGATACTTCGAAGTTTGACTAAGCTCATTTGGTCCTCTGTTACTTTTGAGCATCTATATGTACATTTTCTTTTTTTTTTGCTATGTCAGAGCCTTATGAGCAAGGTCATTGTGGTCATGATCACGTTATCTTGGTACGTTTTATTTACAATTGTAATCTTGACAATTTCTTCAACTTTTCTTAGAAAATATTCAAAAAATTTGAAGCATCAGTTTCTCCTTCGAGACATTGTTGAATGATACTTAGTTTTGTGCTTACATTTTCTACATTTTCGTGGTTTTACATTTGATCATTTCTCGGCTTTTTCCTATGAGACTTTGATCTTCTCCTGGAGAGGTGAACATGGAGCTCCGTGTATTTTTGATCTTCCTATGGTATATTGTTTATAATATGAATATTGGATGTCATTAATGAAGAGAGGTAAGACTCTAGTTCTATGAACTCTATAACTTGTTTCTCTCACTTTTTTTGGCTTTATTTGATACTCACTTATGTTTCAATCTGATTTTTTTGCATGAAATTTATCT
Organism: Taxus chinensis; assembly: GCA_019776745.2. NCBI lineage: Eukaryota > Viridiplantae > Streptophyta > Pinopsida > Cupressales > Taxaceae > Taxus > Taxus chinensis. The sequence goes on along the minus strand of CM034150.1, from coordinate 759,197,450 downwards.
CTGAGCTTAAGTAAGATTTTGGGCATTCAAGTAAGATTTTGGGTGTCGTCACTTCTTGAGGATTTTTAGATTGCAATGAACCTAAATTGGTAAGTCTCCTCACCTTTAAGTTTCTATCCAAAAAATGTGAAAATATTTCCTTGCAGCTCATATTTTGGCCTTTCTTGATTATCATGTTCTAAATATAAAAATTGGTATTCCATTATCATGTTCTAAATATAAAAATTGGTATTCCTATTTTTCTTGAAAACTAGCAAGATCAGAATGTTTCTCATTATGGGTATTTTATTTCAATACTGAATCTCTTCATGACGTTGTTGAATGGTTTTACATTTTCATTTCTGAATTTGAGTCTGATTAAACATGATTTTTCCCCTATCAGTTCATATTTGTTTTTAGGACCCATTCTTGTCTTGGAATGCCACTAATGAGCTTTTCCCTTACTGTGATCCATTATGAAAGCCCTTGAGCTCATATTTCTTTTGCTTATTTTTTTGAATGCTCATATCTGCACATGCAAATCCTTTGCTCTAACTTTGATGTCTAGGAATACGTTCACTAGAACCAACCTATATTTTTGTTTCCATTATAAGATTGTTCTCCATTTTCAAAATCTAAAATCTAACACTTAACTCTGAAGAATATGTGTTCTAGTTTGTACTTGATATTTACTTGCTCGATCTTAACTGGTCTTCAATGCATAAAGTTTATCGAAAAATTAAAATGCAATAAGCTGCCATAAAATGCAATAAGCTGCTAGTTTTTATCTTTCATTGATTTCTTTCTGATGATATGCTTCTAAAAGTAGCATGTTGATATGTATATTCGGTTACCTTTGCATCAAAAATTTCCATATAATGCTCTTGATGTAGTTTCTTTTAAAAATACTTGTTGCATTCTAAACTTTGTAAGCTCTGAAAATATATCAATTTTGTTCATAATTGTAAACTAGGTGATCAACCTTGTAGGCCATAAAACATTTGTGATTTTGAAAATTGAAAACTCCCTTCTGTTTGAATTTTTAGGATATTTCTTTGATTTAGATATGAGATCCATTTGTGTGAAGCGTTTACTTTGTATCCTGAAGATGATTATCTGATGCACAATTTATCCTTTCTACTCTGAATTTGATCTTTTCCTAGAGTAGCTAATGGTGTTGTACATGATTATTTTCTTGAGAGACTCAAATGGGCATAGCTATATTTAATTATTTCTTTATCAAAATGGATTCTATCTTGAAAACATTCCTGTAACCTGTAGCTTGCAACTGGCTTTCTTGGAAATTAAAAGTAGTTTTTTCATCTATTTCTGATACTATTTTCAGGCATAAGCCTTGATTTAAATGCTTTGTTAAAAAATAGTAGCTTGTTTCTTTTAATTAGATGCTTTATTTTCTTTATAGTAATATTTCTGGCATGTTGGAAAATTTAAAATGTTGATTTTTCATGGTGAAGCCCTTTTAATTTTTTTCCAAAATTCTTTCTTCCATCCATTTCCAGCTATAGTAGTTGTCTTTTTTGATTCAGAATACTGAATATAACACTTCATGTACAGGTTGATTTTCTAGTTTGAAATTGAAACATTATAAATATTTATCTGGATCATGGCATGATTTTCAAATTCTCTGTATCACTTACTTGATTTAAATAATTATTTTAAAGCATGTAGTATTTGAGAGCAATATGATGATGACAGTTCACCATAATCCAACAAAATGCATTCAAAATTTGTAAATGTCCATTTAACATGGCAAAGCCCTGTCAAAATTTTCCCAAATCCTTCTTTTCAATCTTTTTAGCTGTAACCCTTTCTTTCAAGCTAAGTTCAACTTCTTAAAATCTAATTCTTCCTTTTTAGTTGCAAATTGAAACATATACTTCTATTTTCAAGTCTCTCTTCTAGCTACTATAACTTCTTCCATTTGAAGAAAATACTGAGTTTTTGAGTTACATTAATCCTTCTTTCCAACTTGTACTTATGACTTGTCTATTTATTCTTGGCTGCAACCTATACCTGCAAACTTAAGAAAACAGATCGAAAATACTTAGGATTTTTTTCCTCTCTTGTGTCCATGTTTCTTCTTTTTGAATGTGGAGATCATGTATGTCTGGGACAGTCTGAATTTCAAGTAAATTATATCTCTTGTTTTGAAGAGATTCATATACACGAACTAGAACAGTAAGGAATATGAATTCATCTCTGAGCTCGTAACTGACAGAGCATTTTTATTCTTTTTAGGTATAGTGAATTCTACAATAATTGCTTGGGATTAAAGAAGATGAAGAAGGAATAAATGCTGAAATGGATGTACTTCAAAAAATGAAGAAAGCCCCCAAGGTAATGATGGGTTCACTCATATTCCTTTCTTTCTTTTTCACATGCATGTGTACCTCTTGTTTCAGTAGTTGTACTTTACTTTTTAGTTACATCCCATGGCTTGTGTAGGAAATACTTAGGCATTTGAAATTTCCTTGTGAATAAAACATTGAATTCTGTAAATGACTTGCATATTTATTTTCTGCATTTCATCGTTTTGTATGGATTGTATGATGAACTAAACAACTCAGTCATATAATTGAATGCCCTAGTCATGAAGGAAAGAACATTAATGATAACCTATAACATTCATTAATGAAGTCTAATTTCTATAATATTTAGTTATGTTTACTGTCCCAAAACTAAACATTTCACCTATTCTATAATTCGGTGTCTTCATCGAGACAACACATCTGTCCTTCAGGGCCCTTGTGTTCTTTTGTTGAAGATATCATGAAATTCTAAACTATGTGATCTGTTACATTTTGTAACAAACACACATAACTACATATTTCATTTAATCATTAACTAATTCAACAATAACCAATAATATAAAAACTCCCTTAGCGTAGGTATACTTCACCAATGCCTTTCCTCGTAAAGATGAAGTTTCAAGTTGCCCATTTTTGCACAAGTGCAAAAATTTTCAACAACCACCATACACAGATAACCAGGATTGTAATGAGAGATAAGATTACAGAAATGAACACAAGAGAGGGTTGAGATCAACCAAAGACTTATTTTCATTGCTTCCAAAAAATTTATATAGTCCATTACAATGGGCAAGAGGCACAAACTTGCATTACAAATTTAATGGGAGGGTTGAACTCCACAAATCCACTTAAAAATAAGAGAAGAAGGGAGGGTGCAAAGAAAAATTGTCCAACCTCTATAAAAATACTGATCCTTATAATCTATATGAAGAATATAAGAGAAGGGGGAGAGAATAATTTGAATTGTTGCTTCAACCACCCCAAAATGCATTGAATTCATCTACAAAAATGATGGGTTCCATTAAAAAACCTATACCCCCATGTACTATGCCTTGTTGGGAAAGAAGGAAGCCCATACGTTCATTATTTTGGTGGGTGATAAGCATAAAACAATAAAATAATGGCAAATTGTAATTCTTCATTTAGAATAAATTAGTCGTAGTTGCATAGAGGAGACTATAATATTTCCAAAAAGTCTTTTCTTGTCTAAATCTGAGCTCTCAGTCAAAAGTTATGCCTGTCTTAAGGTTGAAATGTCTTTCTACAAAAAAGGTAGATTGGTGATCTTCCTTTTTCGGAATCTGAAATGCATGCAACCTTTGAAATCCCAAATTTCATAATTTTATACATTTCCATTTTGGATATTGAAACATTGTTCATCTTCCAACTTTTCTTGAGAGATCTGAAACTCTAAAACCTAAAATTTCAAAAATTTAGACTTTCAGAATTCAAAATTTTAGACATTTTGACTTTGCCCCTGCGACACTATTCATCTGCTTCAGCACCTTGAGATTTTCAAAAGTCTAAAATTTCTGACTTTTGGAATTTTGGAACACTTTTCCTTGCGGAGATCTCCAAAACCCCAAATTCTGAAAGTCTTAAATTTTAGACTTTCGAAGTTTCGAGTTTCAAAACTTTTTACCTCTTATCCACCTCTAGGCTCACCAAGATATTTGCAACCCCGAAACCTAGAAGTCTGAAATTTTTGAATTTCAAACTTCAAGATTTGTAAACTTTTCCCTCATTTTGTCTTGTTTGATTGCCAAAACCTCCAATATCCCAAAACCTGAAATTCCAAATTTTCAGACTTTCAAAATTTGGGATTTTAGACTTTGTTGATCCCTTTTCACCCACCAAAATCCCAAAATGATGAAACACTCCACCTCCAAAGTCATTAAATCTTGGAATTTGGAGCTTCTTCTTTTCCCTAAATTCTTTGCAATTTTCTTGATTCATTTTAAACTTTATTCTCCCAACTCAAAAATGTAAGCCTACATGACTGAATCAACTCCATTTTCACTGCTAGCAAGTTCTTGTTTGGTCTGATTTTGCCCAAGGGGAAAAATTAGATAACACTTCCTACTCACATTAATTAACCCCCATTTTTTCACATCCTAATTTTCACTAACTAATCAAGTTTAATTATCTTAAAATGAGTGCTTAACAACAATAATAAAAGTAACTCAAAATACTAACAAAAATACAATTACTCACAAATAAATAAAACTAATAAGGCAAAACCAAAACTTACCCAAAGTCACATTTGAGGCCACCACACAATGGGGAGATCTTAAAAATATAACAATAATAACATCATACATTTATACTAGTTGACAAGGTGACCTGTTACCAATACCCAAAATTCCTTCATTGTTGGTCTCACATTCCCCTTTTTGTTTTGTTGTGTTGCAAATGTCTGCAAAAATCAAAACAATACCTTTTTGGCCTCATTTCCATATTAATGACATCGAGATAATAAAACACACGCATTTACATATCAATTCATATCATCAAATATCATAACTAAATCATCACTAAAACAAGTAATTCACCAATTTGTTCACCATTCTGGTATTTCAATTTTATCAATTTATCAATTAGCAAAAAAAAATCACAAATCAACTAAATCATCTACAAAAATCTACACATCAAATCCAATGTGTTAGTACAGTAGTAGCCCAAGATCATCAAATATTGATATGTTAATCCATGCATATAATTCATCGTGTAAATAATGTCATAAGTTTAAACATACCTATTGTCTATCAAATAAGATAATCGAATATAACAATGTCCATCCATCAATCAAGGTTTTTTTAGTGGAGAATATTCGTAATATGGCGAATATTCTATTTTTGAAAAATTTAAAAAGATGAATTTCCTGGCGCGGTTCAGTGACCTGTTCACCTTAAAAATATAGTTTAATTTTTTTTAGGGATCGGCTTCGCCTACCATTGAAAATATCCCCTATGTATTCCTTGATTATTTTCCAGGTAGAACACTACTAGATCACTCATACCACCAGGGGGCATATGTATTATCAAGTACAGTAAGCACATGACAAGAGGGTGGAGGCTACAGACGCGCAACAAAGAGTTTGTTGATGCGTGAAAAGGAATTTTTTTTTATGTACGACAGGAGGGCAGAGGCTACAGACACACAATAGAGAGTTTGTTGTCATGCAACATGGAGAGTTTTTTTGACACCTTACAGGAGGGAAGAGGCTGTAGACACATGATATAGAGTTTTTTGACGTGACAAGAGGGAGGGGGCTGCAGATGTGCAACAGAAGATTTGGTGTAGTGTGACAACAAATCTCATGTCACGTGTTTGCAACCTTTCTGTCACACCACTTGAAAATCAAAGCTTCTTTCAGGAAAATCTTTTTCATATAAACCCTAAAAAATTCACCTTTCTTTGAAACCAACTCCATGGATATTCTCCAGGGATTTGGCACCTCCTATTTCCAAGAGGTCTCTAAAAATGAACCCTGCCATCAATGTCCAAAATATGATAAAAATGTCTATAACCCTAATCCAGGTAAGTGAAATCATAGTAATATCAATACCGGATAGGAGTGGGCACTGCAATTTTCAATATACCTCTATTAAACTAAAATTGAATTTTATTGATTATGTAAGATAAGACAAACTAAAAATATACAAATATAATTATATAAATTTATTCTATGAATTTTTATATATTTATTTATACATTATAAAAATATAGGTAGTTATAAATTAAATAAAGTTATTATTTTATATAATATATATATATATATATATATAATAAACGTTAATTAAAAATAATAATACTATTATGCACATCCGAGCGACTACTATCATAGAAGAGTTTTGTTATAATAAAGAAAAAAAAGCTTTTTTTTAATGGGGCCCATAGGGTTACGCTCTGGTAGGGATTACTCTAGGTTAGGGGAAGGGGCACCGCCCCCACCCTAACCCTTACCAATAGTAAGGGGCCGGGTCATAGTGGCACCTACCTCCCCATTCTTATATATAGATATATATATAAAATCTTCCCAAATCTTTGGTCGTGGCCACTAAAATATTTGCACCTATTTTATCGTGTCTTTTGTTGGGTATGAATTTATTTAGTCGAAACACTATAATATCTTTAATATTGAATACACACACACACACACACCCACACACACACACACACATGGATATACATATATGTATATATATATCTAGATACATATGAACTAAGAATATGTATATGTATCTAGATATATATACATGTGTGTGTATAGGGTTTCATATATATATATATTCGCCCAAAATAGATATATACACAATGTATATGCATTAGTTCCTACAAGAAAGATTCAATAATAAACATTAATACAATAGGGTAAATAATACCCACAACAGGCAAATGGGGATATCCCCCATTTTAACACAAAACTACAAAAAAAAATGGAATTATAAATCCTTCCAAGCTTCATTGGTCTCCATGGCTTCTCCTCTTTCTCCAAACCTCCAAAAGTTAAAGTGAGATAAAATTACAGAAAATGGAAATAAAAAAACTCATAAGGAAATTGTAGTGTCCACATGTCACCACATTATAATGAAACAAAAAATCTTGTGTCATTATGGGAGCCTTGCACAAAGTGAAGGAAATTATCAAAGCACTATGTTCAGCGAAGATCTCTTTAATAGTCATCCTAAATAATTCTAGTAGGGTCTAAATCAGCCTTGTGCATGGGATAAACCTTAAATACCAAATACCCCCTCGTATTAATCCGCACAATTTTTTTTATCTACATCTGCATCTACACCTAAAGCCATTTCAATTTTCTTTACATGAAGAGTAAATTTCTACCTGTCGATGTTTTATTTATTGTATGCAAAAGAAAATATTGAACATTAGGAGGATCTTCATTCAGGCACAGTTTCTATACGTATTAATTTTACCTCATTTTCTTCTATCCACACGTGCTTCTGTAACATTTGTAACTCCATTCTGATGGCAAGTTACAGCTACCACTTTGTTCACCTTCTCTTCAATTTTTTTAATAGCATTCAGTATATGGGTTAAGACTTTGAAAGTGTCCTTTATTTCTATCCAACTTATGTCTCTACAATTTTATCCCTTAACTCTCCTTTTGTATGAAGCACCCTTGTTTTCTATTCTCAGTCTCTTTTCATGGTATGCCTAAGTCTCAAACAAGGGACTCAAGATGTTTGAAAAAATGAAAAAAATTAAATGCAGCGTTTGTGGACAAAAATGGTTGCAAGTCGTGGGAAATGAGTTATTCAAAGGGTGTTGTGACATCCAAGAAAAAGGTTATTGATAGAAATTAAGCCAATTTCTATAGTGGTTGTAAGTATCCTTACTGATCTGTGTAATTTTGGTGCTAGTGTTACAGTAAACACATCATTTTAGGCATCATATTTACAAGTGTGCTGGTAGGGACATATGCAAATTGGAAGGAAAAAAGGACAACCAAACTATTGGAAAATTCCTTAAAAAAATGTGATGCCATTTTAATGTAATGTTTGTACGATAGGGGTTTCTATTGACAATTCTTTGCATTGTATGATTAATATTGCAACATTAAAAGAGAGGAAGCAAAAACAATGTAGGTGAATTGTTTGTAAAAAAGCTTCAAGAAGCCTTGATCCCAAGGAATTACATGATTACTAGATGTTATCACCGAATCACAGCACCCCTGGATGTTGATCAGATTTCTAGTTTGATCACTCTAAGCATCCAGTGTGATTGGATAACATGGGTACTATCTCCAAGTTGTGGGACTTGCTACTTGAGATAGACCTCCAGAGAAAGTTGGTTCTTGCTCCTAAACTACCTGCCACAATCTACTCTAATGCAGGAGAAACTAGCTATTCTAACCTAAAATTCCAAGGGACCAGAGAGAGAGAATGCATAAAATGGAAGCCTACACTAAAGCAGTGATACACCAGAAAAAGAGGGTGTGAGAGTAATCTCCAAATGTGTGAAATACAGAGGCAAAGTGCACACTAGAAGAGGTGATGACAGTTCACCATAATCCAGCAAAATGCATTCACAGCAATATTCGAAGCACACACAATGATAATGAATTCCTGCAAGAACATAATAAGTAGACACAATATACTTGTAGAAATATTAAAGGGGCAAAAAGAATGCAAGGAAACACAGCAGGGGAAGATATATCCACAAACTGATATTTTATTGCTTCATGATATGCACAGTTCAATCTATTACAAGATAAGGGCCTGGATCACCATGCAAGGAGTCCACTACAAGGGCTTGCAACACACTAGCTTCACAAAGAAATTTTGACAGAGCTTTGTTACCCAAAAACTCTCCCCTTTACAATGAGCCCAACACTCCAATTTATAGAAAAATGAGAAGGAAAAGAGAAGGGAAAAATGCAAATCCCGAAATCTGTCCTTCAACCACCTGTAAGAGGCATTAAATTGAGTGGAATGGGTATACATTACTTGAAAAAGGCTCCCCATACTATCCCATGTGCAGCAGCAGAGAAGGAATGATGACCATGCCTCTTAATTGCACTCCCAGCTACCAAATAAAACACTGTTCTGAACCCGGCGACATTTTCTTAAAAATCTCGATCAATTTCTGATCAAATATGGAATTTATTGACTGCTGTGCGTCGGGCTCAGAACCACGATTCCAACGGTACCAATTTTGTGCGATTTCGTTAATAAATGCAAAAGTTATGGCCTTCTGAGTGCGGGCAGCTGTTTTGGGCCTGGCAAGCGTTTTATGTCATTTGACGGGAATGAGCATTGATTGATTGGAGCCGAATATGTTTCTTTTATTTAAATATATCTACCCTCATTAAAAATAAGAAATCCAGTTTTTGTGGCGTAGAGGACGTCCTGCTCGTTCCAGAAAGTCTAATTTTATCAAAATCGGAGCTCGGAGTCAAAAGTTATGGCTGTTTTAAGTTTCCGGACCAAACGTTGACTTTTCCTCCTGCGACACGTGTCATGATCTGATTGGTCCTCGGCTCCTTTGGCTCCATTTGTCCCAGATGTCCCATTTGATTAGTGCTGTCTTGACTGGTTTCGGCCGATTCGGCCGGTTCGCGTCCATCTGTCCCGCTTGTTCCATTTGCCTTCGGACTGACTCGACCTTTTTCACCCGGTTCGGCCTGTTCACGCCTTTTCGGCCGAGATGTCCCAATCCTTTTTTGACTGCCTGTGCTTATTTCGACCGGTTCGGGTCTTTTTGTCCCAAACGTCCCGAGCAACACTTAGCCAATTTTTCTTCCTCTTTTGGCCGGATCGGCTTTTTACGCCCGCCGCGTACTTTTGTCCCATTTGTCCCTGTTGTGTTTCGGACTGTTTGTGCTGATTTCGGCCGAACCGGCCGGTTCGCGCCTTTCTGTCCCACACGTCCCGGAGGCCACCTTGAGCAGGACTTAGCCAATTTTCACGATTTTTTCTGGATCGACCTATTAGCCTTCTTGAACCTTTTTTTCGCATTTTCTCAGAACTTACTCTCTTCCTCTTGGACAGGGGAGTTAGACAAATATGGGGGGACCCTAGAAACATGAATTTTTGCCCTGAATCAATATAATTGCTTGCATGTTATCAAAATTACCTTGGGGGTGAATTTTGGATAACACTAGATATCCACATAATGGATTCATTGAAAAAGGACTCGGAAGCTTTCAACAAAAAAAATCTCATCGGTCAAGTGCCATGGAAAATTTTTCCTAGCTAATGTCTTTAACAAGTGTCAGAAAAAGGTATGGATTTTCCCTTTTTCTCTTATACTAAATTTTTGTTTTATCATTTCTTGCATTAGAAAATTAAATGTTAATATTTTTTACAAATTGTAACTCCAACCAATGAAAAAGTGTTACTTCATATAGTACTATATAACATAAAAAAAAATTATATCCTCAAAAGTTATGCACATGGAGCGCCACTCTAAAATTTACCACAAACTCGAAATTTCTTGCATGATCTTCAATAACACTGTACACTTTGGGTAAACTTAAATAAGTAGTTTGAACATAATTAATTCCATTGCATGTAAAATTTATAAACCCACTTATGTTACAAGTCACTTGTAGGGACGTGTTCATTTTAGTAAAACGCAATCAGTTTTGGCCTTTGGTTACAGCTTAGTTTAAGCAGAAATGAAAAAAAAAACACTTCCTCCTACACCTAGACTACCAGCAACATAATCATAAACCACCTTAATTTCAAGGAAAACTCATTTGGAGACTATTTTTATGAGTGGGTTTTTGGGCCCATTAATCATTTAGTGATAAGAGGAGTTGTTGTAATTACGATAACTCGACCTAGAGTTGCTCTTATAACTTGAGCTTCATTTTTCGTAATAAACTTCTAGTTGACCAAAATAAGCTCACACTTATTTTTGGTCAACTAAGACCATTTTCCCCATTTTTGTGCTTCAATCTAAATTTTTATATATTTTAAACACTTAAGGTCCCCTGAAAGCGTTTCCATCAGATAGGAAATTTCTTCCCCTTTTGAGAAATATAAATAAGTCCTTCTAACTCATATTTTACAAATGGCAGGCAGGTGGGCCTGGGAAGGATATTTTGCCAAATGTGGGCCAATGGGCCTAGGGAAGAATTTTCAAAAAATGGGAAGACTGTGGACTAGTAGGGCGGTGAGAGATATTTTGGCATTTTTACACTTTTTACAAAAGGCACAAGTTATAAATGCGGGCCAACGGGCCCGGGAAGGATTTCTTTTGCCAAATTGAAAATGTGGGCCGATGGGCCTAAGGATGACTTTTGGGAAACAAGAAGTTACGGGGCCGAGGGAGTTTTTGTTTTTTTACAATTTTCATAAAAGAGAAATTTAAAAGAAGGGCCAAAGGAAGCCTCCACGCGTCATCTCAGCACATCTTTAAAGGCAAAATCCAGAGTCAAGTCTACAACAAGCATCATCCTACCATGTGTCTCAACGACACACCTCCAGAGGACATTTCTAAACAGGGTCTCCAAATGTACACAACCCGCCATGTGGCGAGGAGTCCAAATGGAGGCATAAGTAACCATTGAAAAGTGTAAATAGGGTAGAGCCAGCGGAAGGTGTCATGTGTCGACTCGGTGAAACTTCAAAGATCAATTCTAGGGGTAGTTACCAAATGAGTGTTGAGCCTCCACATGTCTAATGTCAGACATATGGCCCCACCAAACAAAAGGGACTTAGCCAAAATAAAAATAAATTGAGAAAAGTTGTGGAAGGAACCACGTGTCTCTTCGGCGCTCTTTGAAGAGGTGAATCCAAAAGCAGTCCCCAAACATGTGCCATCTCGCCACATAGTAAGAGACAAAGAAAGGAAGCAAGGAGAATTGACTAAGTACAATAGGGTCAGTAGAAGCCCCCCGTGCCTCATCTACGTAACTTCAAAGGTAAAATATGGGGGTAGTTTCCAAATGAGTGTGAAGCCTCCACATGTCTCGGGTCAGGAAAAATGTCTCCGTGAATGGGACGTACTTAGGTAGAATACAGAGGAAATAGAGCTAGCCCATGGATGACACCACGTGTCTCTTCAGTGTAACTTCAAGAGTGTAGAGGAGGGGCCCAAATCTCAAGGTGCGTGGGGCTGCCACATGGGCCTTGCACGAATGGACTCTTTTAGATATTTTGAGCTCACAAACCTAATCTTCAGACAACCATATGTTTCGATTGGAAGCTCAGATTCGAGCGGGAGAGGATGTTTTTGAAAACTCTCGTTGTTAGCTTCTCTCTCATCACCATCATGTTTTAGTCTCCCATTTCAAGGTTGTCAAGTCTCTCACCTACCGCCATAATGAAGGACATACGATCTTCTTTCTCAGCAAGGAATAACACATGAATACATGGAGTCTATCAGGAAACTCATCATTGTTGCAGGAAAATTTCAATGCTTCTGGGGTGGTTGGAGTAATTGAATTCAATGCATATCTTAGGGTGGTTGAAGTAGGATTCGAATTCTTCCCTCTCTCCTTCTCTCTTTCTTCTATATATTATAAAGGGGGGGCATATTTTTAAAGGTTGGTCATTGTTTCTTTTCTGCACCCCCCATCTCTTTCTTCCTTAGGGTAGAATGTGGAGTCTAAGCCTCCTCTCTAGGCTCCGTAATGGAATTTTCTTGCCTGTTGCCCACTTATGATGTACTGTGTCAACTCATGGAGAAATAAAATCTATTTTGTGATGCATATTGTCCATCATTTACTTATTTTATTGTCTCTTCTTGCCTCTCATCATTGCAGGGTATAGTATGCATACTCCAATGTCTATTGTAGGTTCTGGGAGTTGTTTTTAATGGTTTTTGAAGTGGTGTTCTGTGTGAATTTTATCTTTAGTCTGTGATGAATCTATACATCCTCTCCATTGCTCACCTCTCTCCATTTCAGGTGGTTGGATTTGTGATCATCCACTTCCTTTTTTGGTGTATCACCATTTAGTGTAGGCTTTGTTTTATGTATTTCTCTCTCTCCCTGTCTCCTTGCATGGTAAGATTAGGATTAGATAGTTTTCTTGCAATAGAGTATCTTGTGGCAGGTAGTTTAGGAAGAATAATTCATCTTTCTCTGGAGAGCCATCTCAATTCTACAATTCCCACATCTTGAGAGATGGTCCAAGGTTATGCAATCACACTGAGTGCCCCAATCAAATCTGAGGCCATTCGAGTGTGTTATGATTTTTCACTAACACTTCCATCAGACATGATTAATTCTATGTATGTGGGAGAGAATATAGGAATCATAAAAATTTATGTTAAAACTTAAAATGAGTGTTTTCAAGTCCCAATTTGTAAGCACTTTAGATGTTTCAGCCAACTTGCACCAAAACTACAAATTTAGCTAAACACACCTTATAAGGGATTTTGTTGACTCCTGACTAATCATGGAGCCTTGTACATATTTTTACTACACTTTTTAGATTATGAATTGATCAAATTATTTTATGAATGCTTATTGGGAAATTATGATGTTTCTTTCTCTTCCCTTTTTCTTTCTAGAAGTAATTCTGGTAATTTGACTAGTTCTAAAAATGTAAATGAGGTATAAATACTCATGGGTTGGAAATTAAAATTTCATGATCTATGTGATTATGATATGATGAATAGAAAGGAAATCGAAATACATACTTTATCTATCATCCCCTAGCTCACTCTGGAGATGATTATGAAAATATTGATTTTCTTTCAAAAATACAAATGGGTCAAAATGTTTATGAGTTGAAATGAAATTAAAATTGGATACGAGATGTTACGGTGATTTTAAAAGAAAATGAATCCTATATTTTCTTCCTCCTTTCTGTACTCTCTTTTCTCTCTCTCTCTCCCTATCTCTATCTCTCTCTATTGCTTGTTTTGATAGTTTGAAATCATGGATTCATGGAATTTATGATTGAGTGTAAGAGATTTCCATACTCAGTCCTAGGATTGATGTAATTTTGGTTGCAGGTACTCCAAACAAGAGGAACTTTCTAGATGTGATATGTTGAAATTAATGAGTTTTCAGTGTAAATTTATATTCATCTTGGAATAAATGTATTACCCAAGAATAATGATGTGTATTATTTTCAAAGAATTATTCTTTGTATATTTTATAAAGGCAATACCAATGTGGCTGTAGTTTATACTTTCGAATTATATGTAAAGTTATACTAAATGTTGAACCTATATTATAAAAATATTAAACTAATCCCTTGTTATGTTAATTATTAGTTTATTTCCTAAACACCCACAATGTTGGGTAGAATTTCATCTCATCAAAACTAACGAAAATAAAATAACAAGTTATAATTGCTATTGTACTTCCTCCCCCAATTGAGCCTTTTTCCACATTATAAAAATTAATCATGTCGATAAAATACTCTGATATCATTAATCATGTTCAATATTTGCACCTAATATGTCTTATTTAGGACCATAACATTTTTATTTTATGATGTGGTGCATATATGTTGTGAAACCTATCATATTGGGATGAATGAGGTGATCATGTCTAGGTGTTGTAGGTATGACTGTTGGTGGTAAATGATAGCACCCCTGAGTGTCTGCAACTCGATGGGTTGAGGCTCTCAGTGCAATTGCATAACATGGAGCTTTTCCCAAGTGTGGGACCTGGTGAAATCCAAAAAACTCTTCGGATGAAGGCCGATTCCTATTCCTCTTTTCATATGCACACATAAAAATACAGAGGGTTTACTCAAAAACCTAATCTAACTTGCCAAGGAGACAGGGTAAGAAGATGCATAAAAATAAACCTAACCTAACAAAGGTGAGGCACCTAGGAATGAAGAACACCTGTCTTGCCAATAAACACAAACCATTAAAATCCAATGCAAGATCATGCACAAATAACAAAATTTGCAGTGAAATATCAAGAGGATGCAAATGAACATAGAGAAGGTTGAGAATCATCCACATACATGAATTATTTACTCCAAAGATTGACACAATACACTACAAAATGCCAAGAAGCAAAGTTGAATTATAGTTTTAGATGGGAGGTTTGAACTCCACAAATTCACCTACCAAAGAGAAGAAGGGATGGGCAAAAACAAGAATGTCCAACCTTTGAATACAACAAGTATTCCAGTATTTATAGGAGAGGAGAAAAGAAGATAAAAGCAAACCAACCACTTACAAAATATCTAGAAAATATTTAAAAAGTCAACAGTTGACTTGGACAAGTTTTTGGATGGCAACATCCCATGGTGCAACATGGAGGAAGTCATCGTGTATGCCAACATGCCTTTTAAATATTTCACAAAAATGATCAATGGACCCAGGAAGAAACTACTCTTCAGTGTAAAAGGGCGCACTTTTCAGCATGTCGACAGGAACTTCCTTGCACCTTGGGCGCACTTTTCAGCATGTCGACAGGAACTTCCTTGCGCCCTTAGGCGCACTTTTCAGCATGTCGACAGGAACTTCCTTACACCCTTGGGCGTACTTTTCAGCACGTCGACAAGAACTTCCTTGCGCCTTGGGCGCACTTTTTGTCATGTCGACAAGAACTTCTCAGTGCCCTTGGCGCACTTTTCAGCATGTCGATAGGATCTTATCAGTGCCCTTGGCACACTTTTTAGTATCTCGATAGGAAGTTATCAGCGCCTTTGGCGCACTTTTCAGCATGTCAATAGGAACTTCTCAGTGCCCTTCGCACACTTTTTAGCATGTCGACATGAACTTATCAGTGCCTTTGGCACACTTTTCATCGTGTCGACACTCTTTGTCGTGCGCCCTTAACCTGCACCTTCGGATGTTGGTGACGTAATAAATATCGGGATCTGAGTTTCTTTGATTTCCATATTCTTCTGTTTTTCTATATCTACCTGGGGGGAAGATATTTACAACAATTTGGCCACTCAACGGGATCACCTGCCTGCTAGGTAGAAGATTAGTGGCCTTTTAGCAAGCCATTAGGAATGGAGTTATAAGTAATAACCTGAAACCAACTTGATCTCTGATCCCGAGCCTGATACAACAAATCCTTCTTTAAGAGCATGCTGAACTACAAAAAAAATCAACCTAAGAGCAAAAAAACCTATGCCGAAGCACTTAGGGAAACTGAAACCTAACTACAACAAGACATTGTGCATCCGCACTTAAAGGAATTTGAAATCTAGGCTAATATTTACAAGGGTAAACCTTTTCCTTTTAGTAGCAATGTTTAAGATAGATTCTGTTAACCAGAATCGAGAGTTCTTCTCCATCCAATGTAGATAATTGGAAGGCATTACTACTTTTACATCCCGTGACCAAGTAGGGGCCATTCCAAATGGTGCCAAACTTGGAATGCCTTCTTGGTTTTTCCCGATCTGCATCCCATTTCAGAACTAGGTCCCCTTCCTTGAAGGTCCTTGCTCTTGCCTTCTTATCAAACCATCTTTTTACTAAGACCTAATCCTTTTCAATCATCAGAACTGCATGTTCTCTTATTTCTTCCAATTCCATCAACTCTGCATACCTGGCCTCCATTGGCTCAAACTCAGACAACTCCAACTGCTTTATGAGCTCCAATGCTAGAAATTATAATGATATAGGAAATACTGCCTCTTTCCCATAGACCAACTTGAAAGGAGAACTACCTATAGACCTCTTTGGATTTATCCTGTCAGCCCATAATGTTGATTTTAGCTTGGTATGCCATGTCCTTTGGTTTTCATCCAGTGTTCTTCTGATGATTCTTAGAAAATTTTTGTTTGTGGACTCTGCCTGTCCATTACCCTGCAGGTAATAATTTGAATAGGTGCTCAAATAGATTCCATTCTTAACAGCCCATTCTGTAATCTTGGAACCTATGAATGCCAATGCATTATCTGATATGATAGTGGCCGGCACACCGAACCTGGTCACTATTCCTTCATAAAAGTCTAGTATGTTAGACTCATTTGCTTCTTTGAGTGCTACAACTTCGGTCCACTTGGTGAAATAGTCCGTTGTTGTGAGAATCCACTTGTGGCCTTGGCTTGAGTTTGGGTTGATGACCCCAATGAAGTCTAATCCCCATTGCATAAATGGTTGGTCAACCTAAATTGGGTGCAATGGAAGTGCTGCTAGTCTTTTTTTTCCCGTGAAGAGTGCACATTTCTTGCACTTTCTTATCCATGTATAACAGTCACTGAACACTGTCGGCCAATAATACCCTACCTTCATTATCTTGAGAGCTGTTACTCATGGGGAAAAATGTCCTCCAGAATCTCCATCATGAAAATCTTGTAACACCCTATCGATTTGACCCGTCCCAATGCACCTCAATAAAACTCCATTGATGTCCTTTTTAAACAAAACACCATCAACAAGCACATATTGAATGGCTTGTAATCTAAAGTATCTCCTCTTTGCTTTGTTGATTTCTAGACGGCATAGACCTACCTGTAGGAATTATGTCATATTTTGAGTCCAAAAAGGAGCGGGCACACCATCCTCTTCCTATTCTTGACCATCCTATAGTACCAAGATAGTCTCTTTTTCATCACCCGCTTCAACTTGCTGACTCAAAGCTAGCTGTTCACATAGTCCTTTTCCACGTACTAGTTTCGTGACCTTGATCTCGATGTCATATTCCATGACACAAGTTATTCATCCTACACGTTTCTCGTTCAAATCCTTGTTTAGAAAGAATTCCTTGACTCCCGCATGAAGGACCAACAATTGGATCTTGTTGTTTGAGACTAGGTGCTTGAATTTATTTAAACTCCTAATCACTGCAAAGACATTCTTTTCAATGAAAGAGTACCTATTTTCATATTCCTCCAAGCCTTGACTGAAGAAAGCAACTGGTTGTTCTAATCCTTCCTTGTTTTGCTATACCAGGATTGCAGAAATTGTGTCTCCACTACCAAAGGCATATAGTGCTATGAAATTCTTGGAGAAGTCTTGATTGACGAGAGTCAGAGCTTGAGATATAGCCTCTTTTATTACCTCAAAACATTCATTTCCTTCAGATGTCCACTTAAATGTTATGCTCTTTTTCAACATCAGCATTATTGGCTTTATGAGAGCTGCAAAGTTTGGAACAAACCTGCAGACAAAACTAATCCTTCCCAAGAAGCTTTGAAGAGCCTTCTTATGACTTGGCAATGGCAACGATTGAATTGCTTCAACTATTTCTGGGTCAATCCTCAATCCCTCCTTTGAAACAATATGGCCTAGCATTTTTCCTTCGTGAGCCAAGAATATACATTTTTTGGGGTTCAACGATACCCCAAATATTCTACACCTCTGAAATACCTGCCTTAGATGAAAGAGGTGATCCACTGCACTTTTGGAGAATACAATGATGTCATCAAGATATATTAGAACTATTTTATTGATCAACCCCTTGAATGCCATATCCATTTCCCTTTAGAAAGTGGCTCCAGCATTTGATAGCCCAAATGGCATCTTCTTGTAGGCATAGGTGCCCCATTTGGTGGTGAAAATTGTTTTTAACTGGTCATCTTCTTTCACCATTACCTTATTATACCCTGAGTAGCCATCTAGGAGAGAGAATCTCTCCGAACCGGATAGCACTTGCAATATTTGTTCCATTGAAGGAAGCGGATAATGGTCTTTGAGAGATGCCCTGTTGAGGTCTCGGAAGTCTACACACAACCTGATTTCTCCGCTCTTCTTCGTAACCGGAACCAAGTTTGCAACCCAGCTTGAGTGCTTGATCGGGAATATAATGCTCACCTCTATTAGCTTGTTTAGCTCCTTCTTCATTAAATGCTCGATGTGAGGGTTGACTGGTCTCTGATTTTTCCTAATGGGCTTAGCATCTAGATCCAATTCTACGGTATGTTGTGCCAACTTTGGATTGAAACCTCTCAATTCTTCATAGCTCCAAGCGAAGAAATCTGGAAATTCTTGGCAAAGTTGTATGAAATCTGATTTCTCCTGTTTAGTGGCCACTTTACCAATTTGAAGTGTTTTTCCTTCCCCAACTAGAATTGGCTCTAAATCCTCTCTCCTGACCTGCATGTTAGCCTTTTCCTTATGAAACTGGTCGTTAGGGTTGAAGATAGACTCCAATGTTACTAAACCCTTGGGAAGCTTGTTTGTCCGTAGCTGTACTACTTGATCACCATATTGTTGCTCTAATCTGTCCTGATTCCTAGCTGAGAATTTAACCTCTTCTTGTAAAAAATTGAAGATCTGTTGATCGTTCTCAAACACTTGCCAGCTTGTGTTATTATCTGGAACTGCTGGCCTCGCAATCACATGGATAAGTGGCTGCATTTTGTCTCTTTTGATGTTGTCAACTACATCAAACGTTGCTCCAACTACTGCGAGCCTATCCGCGGCTTCATTTTTCTTCTTGGGTATGGACATGATGTTGAAAGCTACAAAATCCTCAACAAGGTCCCATACCCTATTCTTATAGTTCTTTAGTAGGTCATTCTTTGTAGCATGTTGCCCCCTAACTTGGTTGACAATTAGCTTGCTATCCCCGAACACCTGCAAGTTCTTTATGCCCTTTTTCCTGGCCCAATGAAGTCCATGAATCAAGGCCTCATATTCAGCTGTGTTGTTTGAACAGGAAAACTAGAAATGGAAAGCTGAATAATATTTGATCCCTTGAGGTGAAATAAGCATAACTCCTCCTCATGCACCCTTCCTGCTCCTTGATCCATCGAAAAATAACTACCATACCTCATTGTCATCTTTATGGTCTGGTTTGGTGATGCTAGGAATAGGCTGGTTTTCTTCATGTATGCAATAAAATCCTAGCTCAGATTCTTCTATTTCTTGGTAGGGATGAAAAGCATGTACCTTGCTTTCCCATTCATCCAGAGTCAAATCTGGAATGCTTCCAACTTTGGTGTCAACTTCATTTGTGCTTGGATAATCTTATTGATCAAATGATGAACAACTGGCATTGATTTGGCTTGGAGTATGAGGCTCAATATGAAAGTTCGCAATTGGCTTAGATCTGATTGTGACCTTAGTACCATATCTTGTTCTGAAGAACATGTGCGACTAATCAGTACATAAGTAGCCTCCAATTCTAGCTGTGAAATCCCTTGATAAGCATAGGGAAAATAGTGGTGGCAAATCTATCACTGACACATCTTGCAAAATGGTAACGTTGGGTCATGCATGCAACATAAGATTCAAACCTTTAATCAGTCCCACTATTGCCACTGCTGTCCCATCCAATTGCACTACCCCATTTGATATGACTTCATACTGGAGACCCAGCCGATCAGCTATTTGCTTGGGCATGACAGAACTACTTGCCCTAGAATCAATCATGCAATTATGTACTAGTTTATCCCCAATGATTAATGAAACATAGAATGGATGGGGTTTCAAAACTTTACCTTGTTGTCCTCCATGATTCCCTTCAGGCTGAGCAGCATTTGTGAGGACATTCTCTTGTATATGGACATGTTGGTTTGAAGTTGACCAATTCTTCATGGCAGCTTGTAGAAGATCTCTTTGGCATGGGATGGATAAAGATTCCCACATTAATATAGTCAAATTTTTCTTCTTCATTTGATCAATGATGCTAAATGGGGATGAAAGATCTCTTTGTTGTCCTTTAGTCTATGCATTCCTTTCTTGTGCATGGGCAGCAATAGCTGGTATTTTAGTTGGCTTGGAAGGTGGTCTGGGTTGTCCTTGCATGTTTGGAGTTGTATTTTGCTTACCGACACCTTGTGGAGTGATGGAAGGTTGTAGATCACTTGGAGCCAATGACTACCCTTCACCAATATTGCTCTTCTTTGATCTTGTGTTAGTTGCTACACTCTGAGAAATTATTTGATTCATGCCACAAAAATCCTCAGCTTTCCAATTCGCAATTGCGGTATCATTTGGAGCTATGTTTTGTTGAGATGTCCCTTGTTGCTGATTTGTTTCTTGACTCACTTCACCCTCAACGCCAGTAGTTATCACCATCAAGGCTTGGTTCAAAGCACCATTGAAGCACATAGATTGGTTGTGAGGTTCATTGCATGGGAAACACCAATCATACTCTTGAGCTATGTTGTTTTGCACTGGCACTAATTCTTTAGAGGTAGATGCAACATTGGGGTTATAGGGCTGAAATGGTCTATTAGCGGGAGGGTTTACTTGGCTTTGATTTTGATTTGCAGCCTGAGTTGGTGACCTATTTTGTTGGTATGGGGGACTGGCTTGGTACTGCGCTTGAGGATGATACGGTCTAGCACTTTGAGCTTGTTGTCTTTTGATAGTCACCAACTCATTTCTAAGGTTCTGCAATTGTTTCATAACCTCTTGGAGTTCATTTGAAGCACTAGAGGATGAAGTAGAAGTTTCATTTGAACTTTGATTTCTAGGAGTGGGAATAGGAGCCAAAGTGGGTGCTTGACTAGTGCTTGGATTTTCTAAGTTTGGATACAAGGGCATGGGAGGCGTAGGAGCCAGCTTACCAGCTTGAATAAGATAGTTTTCAGCCCTAATGGAAATGCTATAAGCAGCAGGTAAGGTTGTGCCTCCCATAGATTGAATTAACATAGAAATATCAGAATTCAAAGCTTTAAGATAATATAGAAAATCACCTTCAGCTGTTGGCCTAACGGCCACTGGAATCCTATCCCAAGACCTTTGAAATCTGAAGTTGAAGTCAGTTAGCTGCTCGTTGGGAGCTCTCTTGATAGTTGTCAATTTTTCTAGTAGAGACAAATTGTCTCCCTTTTCTCCAAACTGCTCATGGAGAACTATGCATAATTGATTCCAATTTTGGATAGTACCAACTGCAAGGCTCCTAAACCATTGCAATGCCTTCCCTTTGAATGAAGATGCCAGCAATTTGACAGTAACATCCATTTCATTTATCTCATGGATTGCACAAATGTTAGCAATGTCTTTGACATGATCACCAGGAGTGGTATCATTTTCTCCAGTGAAAAATGGAATGTTCTTCAATGATGCAAGTACAACTGGATTCTGTGCATTGAGGGCAAGTGGACTGCTACCAGTGAAATTGACAAATGGATTCAGTGGTTGTGCCATTTTGATTGGCCTGAGAACCCTTGTTGATTGGATGAAAGGTATACCAGGTGGAGGAGTTGATAAAGTCCTGTTAGGTGGAGATGGTGATCTTTGTGGTCTTCTTCCTCTCCTTCCTCTTCCTGGTGATAGTTGTAAGTGGACGAATATTCCCTCTTCTCGAGTATCAGAGCTAGTTCAAATTCTTCTCATTTACCTGGGCAACTTTTGCTGCTATACCACTGAATTCTATCCCTTCGGAGTCGCCAGATGTGTTATAGAATGAGCCTCAAAAGGCTGGATTATACCAAGTTACACACCAAACTTGACAATTATTAAAAATAGAATTTTCAAACCTTGAATGTATAGTTCCTCAATTCGATTATTGGGTCATGTTGTGTAGTTACTAATCCCCGAAAGGTACAGACAAAACTCTTGTCATGCAAGGCAACTGGGAAAACCTGAAATACAAAAAACCATGAAATTTTGAAAGTCAAATTCCCAAAAATCTAAGAATACCCTTTTGAATATTATCCCCCAATCTATCAACTGGTGAAATTTTGAATCGTTTTGAGCGAGTTAAGCCCTTGAAAATTGATTTCAAAGTTCAGCCTGGAAGGTGGAAAATCTAAAATTGTAAAACCTGTAATTTTTTAGTCCAAATTTCTTGAAAATTCCTTCAAATCTTGTGGAATGACCTCTTTGTCCCACCTGGTGTGCCAAAAATATTGGTGTGTGAATCAAAGCACCCCTGAGTGTCTGCAACTCGATGGGTTGAGGCTCTCAGTGCGATTACATAACATGGAGCTTTTCCCAAGTGTGGGACCTTGCAAAATCTAAAAAGCTCTCCAAATGAAGGTCGGTTCCTATTCCTATTTTCAGATGCACACGTAAAAATGTAGAGGGTTTACTCAAAAACCTAATCTAACTTGCCAAGGAGATAGGGTAAGAAGATGCATAAAAATAAACCTAAACTAACAAAGGTGATGCACCGAGGAATGAAGAACACCTGTCTTGCCAATAAACAGAAACCATTAAAATACAATAAAAGATCATGCATAGATAACAAAATTTGCAGTGAAAGATCAAGAGGATGCAAAAGAACACAGAGAGGGTTGAGAATCATCCACAGACATGCATTATTTGCTCCAAAGATTGACACAATACACTACAAAATGCTAAGAGGAAAAGTTGCATTACAGTTTTAGATGGGAGGTTTGAACTCCACAAATTCACCTGCCAAAGAGAAGAAGGGAGGGGAAAAAACAAGAATGTCCAACCTTTGAATACAAAAAGTATTCCAGTATTTATAGAAGGAGAGGAGAAAAGAAGACAAAAGCAAACCAACCACTTACAAAATATCTAGAAAATATCTAAAAAGTCAACAGTTGACTTGGGCAAGTTTTTGGATGGCAACATCCCATGGTGCAATATGGAGGAAGTCATCGCATATGCCAACATGCCTTTTAAATATGTTTTAAATATTTCACAAAAATGATCAATTGACCCAGGAAGAAACTACTTGTCAATGTAAAAGGGCGCACTTTTCAGCATGTCGACAGGAACTTCCTTGCACCCTTGGGTGCACTTTTCAGCATGTCGACAGGAACTTCCTTGCACCCTTGGGTGCACTTTTCAGCATGTCGATAGGAACTTCCTTGCACCCTTGGGCACACTTTTTAGCATGTTGACAGGAACTTCCTTGCACCCTTGGGCACACTTTTCAGAATGTCGACAGGAACTTCCTTGCGCCTTGGGCGCACTTTTCAGCATGTCGACAGGAACTTCTCAGCGCCCTTGGCACACTTTTCAGCATGTCAACATGAACTTATCAGCACCTTTGGCACACTTTTCATCATGTCGATACTCTTTTTCGTGTGCCCTTTACCTGCACCTTCGGCTGTTGGTGACATAACAAATATCAGGCTCTGAGTTTCTTTGATTTCCATATTCTTCTGTTTGTCTATATCTACCAGGGGGGAGATATTTACAACAATGACCATATCATGTATATGTTAACCCCCTTGTGCATAATTTCCCTTGGTACCCTAGGGGGTGGAAAAATACTTACAAGAGAGTTGGTGGTTGTCACTATAATTGATCTCTAGTGATATCTAACTTATGTGAGTGGAGACTACGTTTTTAATTGCTCACGTATATACCCAACAATTGAAATATGTCCTTAGGAGAATTTTGAAATGTATAAGATTATTTGGGTTATTTCCCCTTCAACATACACTTACACTTGCATGTCTAAGAGCATTGAAATGAGTTGTCCTGTCTAAGGTCATACTCATTGTACTCTTAAATACCTAAGTGTTACTCGGGTTAGATTTTTTCCAAAATGATGATAATACATAACCAAAGTATCCATATAAATGTAGTTTGTAAAAACAGTAAATAAGATAAAACAAAGGAATGACCACTACGAAATTCATACACCTTGAGTGATGTCAAAACCAACTAAAATGTAAAATGTGATCATAAAATGAATGTGATAAAGTAGATCTCCATTAATAATACAACAACCTCGTAAATTTGATATCATGCTTGATCACATGGTTTGTTTGCAGAATGTGGATTAAACAACAACGCTAATGAAATAATAAAATGTAGCCTTGAGAATTTGATAACTT
This sequence comes from Taxus chinensis, assembly GCA_019776745.2. Classification (NCBI taxonomy): domain Eukaryota; kingdom Viridiplantae; phylum Streptophyta; class Pinopsida; order Cupressales; family Taxaceae; genus Taxus; species Taxus chinensis. The sequence continues at coordinate 759,173,080 of CM034150.1, read as the reverse complement.
ATGTTGTAGCCAATGTCTTGCAAGTTATTGAATTTTCACTCTAGTGGAATTGTAAAAGTTCATAAAACCCTTGGCATAGATAGGAATATATTAGACCTAGTATCACTCAAGAAGTATAAATTTATAGTTTAAACATGTAATTAAACTATTTCTATATTGAGATTAAATCATTAAGATGATGAAACAGAAGTAGTTTGAAATGTGAAAACTTGCCACTTAAATTCAAAGAAAAATGTCTATAACAAGAACACAGGTGTAATAAACACTTATATGCATAATATGCTTGTAAAAATGTGAAACCCTAATTGGAGCAATGGATTGTGAATCAATAATGATAAAAATTAATTAGTTAACCTACATAGTTGGTTGTAATAATTGAAAGATGAAAAGAGTGTATTGTTATTTTTTCAAAATGCTATGAAATGAACTGGGGATAGGTATTCTATTGATCTAGTAACCTTCCTTTTTCTTCTTTTGAATTTTTCTCCTTGTAACGAGATTTTTTTTCCAAACCAAGTAAACTCGACTCTTTCAAACAAATCCATAAGTCAAATATTAGAAGTCACATGTGTGTATATACATTCCTAATAATAATTAATCTATATAAAGTTATTTCCATAAGAGAAATGAGAAAATTCAAAATGAACCACTATAGGTGAAATTTTAAACAAAAACATGCAGCCTAGTTGTAAAGGAATGAAGGGTCCCATGTTATGAGTTCTTTAGACAATTATAGTCAACTAAATAATATTTTAGAATCAAACCTTTAACATAAGAATTGAATATCAAGAGACTCATAGTTTTTTGAAATGAATTTATTTAACAAATGAGATATGGATAACTAATGGAATTGGAGAAAGAAAACAGCCATGGATTCTCTATCAAATACTAATTCTCTACAAAATAAAGTAATTGAAGTTTGAAAAATAGGAAATTTTAAACCTTATGTGTTTACTTCTTCTTAAAAATTTAAGGTCATATAATGGAAACCTAAATGTAATGAATATGTAAACCATTAAAATGCCATGTTTTCGAGTATTCCTATCTTGTGTTTCTTACTGTGATTAGGTCATTGCCCTGGTTTACGTCATTTGATTAAGACATTGATGTGTACCCTATGTTATGCTATTGAATTAGTGGATTCATGTCTAAGTAAATGTATTACATGATGTCGAATTTATTTATTTGGATCCCATGTGGTGTTGTGTAGCATTGAATTGAATTCAAAAAAATATATTCCAATAATTTTATTGTTGTATTATTTTGTTGAAAGTGAGGCCATTACATATGGTATTAGAGTGGAGGTTCATGCTCTCAAACCTCTGGGATGGATTGGAGTTGTAATGATTCTACATGGTGGTGGTGTATATTGGAAGACTAATGTGATATGTGTCATTATGTGTCCAACATTGTAATTGTTATATTATGAATGCACATGTGGTGCATGTCACTTTGTGTGAGTTTGTTATCCTGTGGATGTGCTTGTGACAATATTATTCACTCTCCTTTATGTAAACTCAATGAGGTATTCACGTGTGATTTGCCTCCTTTTTTATTATAAAAAAAATATTATTGTGGGTTACAGAGTGTCGGAGTGTTTTGTTATTATGTGATATGAAGGTGTGTTGATGTGTTGCATGAAAAAATTGGCATATAGCAAATTGGGTTTTATTGTGATGTTTCCACCATGTTGTGATGATTCATATGTGTCACCATGATGTATTAAGATTGACTATATGTTGTAATGTTAGTCACTATTTTCATGTCTTGAATTAGGGGCATATGGTGATTGTATGACTCCTATTGTGCAATACTTGCACCTTAGGTGAATTATGTGCAAAAGTGATGTATCATAACCCATGAAAGAATGATTTTCTTCCATTCATAAGAAGCTATGGTTAATGTATGTGAATCACCATTGTGTTAGTGATGTAATTATGTGTTATGTTGTGAACCTTACACTAGATGACCCTAATGGAAGCAACCATCAAGAGTGTATGTGTGTATAGAGGAGGCATGGACCAAGTTTCCATAATATTGAGCTGAGTATGAGTGAGGAAGTGGAGTCTTATATAGACTAAAAACCACTTCAATTTGTTTAGTTTACTATAAGCTTTCTCAGCATATTGTGGATTCACACCACCTTAGGTTGAACTTATATGAACTAGTGTCTCCTGCTCCTTCCTGTTGGGCTTTATGTGGAACAATCCTATGTGATATTGACTATGTTGATCACTGTGGGAATATGGAGGGATGATTTAGAAAGATATGATGACAATTACATTATTTTATAAACTCATTTCTAATTACATGTATATTTTACGAGTCGAGGCTCGAAATCCGAGTGCGAGTAAGTCGATGAGTACCCATTTGTTGGATATATGAGGCCACATAGTGATTGTAATGTGTTATTTATATATAAGAATTTTATTCATAAATTGATCATTATCTCTTTCCTTTTAAGGACCAGAAAGTTTTATTTATTGGTGTATTCCTATATTTTGTGGGCATTTACTACGATTTTGTTACACTAACACATAGGCCTTTGAACTAACTATTTATATTTATCCATTTATTTCTCTTAGTTTGAAAATTTATTTTGATATTTAAAAGTTACCTATATCCTTAGCCTAAGGCTTGGGATCTAATGCCACTTGGTGATTTGAAAATTATTATTATGCTAGTTGTAATGTTGTTCTTTGATGGTATCGGGTCATGGGATTCACCATCAAGTGGTGGAACCTATAGACTCACTTAATCAAATGGGGGTATGCACCCTAAGAAGGTACATGAGGACTAGTGTGGTTTTTGAAGCTATGAGGTTACTATGCCACTTGGGTGGAGGTGACAGGGGCTTTAAGTGCTTAGGGCCATAGGGTGACCTCGACCTCATTGAATGAAGATATATGGATGATGAGAATATATGGTTGACTAAACTAATATTGGAAAAATAAGGTGTTTTATGGATCTTGGGTGATTCATCTGATATTGGATAAATAAGGTGACCTAGATCTTGGTTGAGTGACTCGATATCCTTGATCTTGGCACTATGATTGAGCTACCCGATATGGAGAAATCTGGTGACATGGAGATCTATGATTGAGTGACAAAACTTTGTCAAACTTGGCAAGTATGATTATTTATCTAATTGGGAGGTCAATTAAATGCAGTTGATCTAGTGACTGTCAATGCAAGGTATAGAGAGTTTTTCGCATGATGATCTATAAGAGATATATCAAAAACACATAGAGACATATTGTGATGTGATAGATTTGGTCATGATGAGAATTGTGTGCTCTCAACGAGTCTTGTACAAACATTGTTGAATGATTCTAGGATTTTTGACTTCCCCCACTTTGATTACCAAATGTACTAAATTTGAAAGAGATTGTCTATAAAAAAAAATTGGTACAAAACATGGATACAAAATCATGTGACTTTTACTCATATTAGACATGTATCAGCATGATGATTATGAGTTCACACATAACATAACTCAATTGGACCTTTTCGTATAACACACTTTTTTGGAAGGTTAACTTTGTTATGTGGACTACATGGTTGTATTCCTCCAATCTCTGGATACCCTAGAAATATTGTCATGTGATACACTTTCAAAATGAAAGTATTTCAACAACTCATGTCTACAAATGGTTACAAATATGTTATTGTATGAATGTACTCACACATCATGAGGCCAATAACTATTAATGCGAGCACCATGAACATAAGATAATTGAAATTCCTAAAAAATCAAATAATAAGAGTTATAATGTGACATTATGATAAATATTATTACAGGACAAGCACATACTAAATGTTCATATTAATGTAAAATATGTTTAACTACAAATCTTCACAGAACATTATAGTTTAAGATGTCTTCTAAAATTAAGATCATAAACTCAGAATGGTATAATTATACCAATCAAATTTACATTAATATACATACAATCTTAGTGAAAGGTAGCAAGTCACAAGTTCTTTGTTGAGATATTATGTTAGCTTTCGAGTATGAAGAAGAATCTCGACAACCAAATATATCTTAGAAGTAGGATCGAGACGTAGTATCCACCTATAACCACATTAGAATTAAAAGACAATTTTTGTGCCAAGATGATAGCCTTAGATAGAAGTGAGGAAAATTCTCAGATCATAAGGTGAGCTCACATATTTGAGAAAAAATTCATATCCTTTGGAAGCTTTTAAAATCCTTTTTCAAATAGTTTTTCGTGAATCCCCTACCTATACTCTCTTAAGTACAAGTATAAGGCCTCCAGAAGCTAGAATAAGAGTGAGAAATGTAGAGTAGTTACGTTGACAAAGTCCAAGTATAACAATACTGAAATTCAACGGTAGCCCAGAAACTATGTCCACACAGACGAGATCATAACAGCAAAATAATCAGCAAAAAAATTCCAGTAAGGTCTAAATTAGACCAAGAAACAACATGGGATAAACAATAAAGAGTAGTAGAAGCATCCCCTCACTACTTACTTGGCCGCTTGATGACTTTTGTCCACAGCATGAAACATACACCTGAAGCGGTCATGTGGGTCAGCATTGCGTCTTGTCAAGCTCCTCGATGAGTAAAGTTTTGCCTCTCGATGTTTTCATTTTTTGTAAAGTGCAGCCGGGACACCGCTTGAATATTAGGAGGACACTCATTCCGGCATAGACCCTAGTTGTATTGATTTTACCTCCTTTTCGTTGGCCCCTAAAGGCGGCAATATTGTAATCATGTCTAGTCTTAGCCATTCTCATAGAAGGCGGGAGCTACTACTTTTTTACCTAGGTCTTATACTTTTTGTATATGTCCTCAATCTGACTATTGGTCAATGACTTTGAAAGCATTCCCTCTCCATGCTTTTCTTACCTTTTGTGCTCTAGCTAGATTTTTGACCTTCTCTCTCCTTATCATATATTTAATGGTAAGACCAAGTGACACGTGAACTCAGCCTCCTAAGGCCTTCAATCTCTCAACTGGGTTATCAATCTGTGCTAAGACCCGGGGACTGGTACTACTAATGTTCAGTAGGTCTCGTGACAAAATGTCAAAATTCAAATGTAGGCTCTTTCCCCCCAGCAATGAGTCTCAAGGTAATGAGTCTCCTAGAAGCCCTGGTGAAATGGTCGTTTAGGAGGTCCAGAGGCGAGGTATGGTGACAGCAGCAGCAGTAGGAGCCAATTTAGATAGGAGAAGCTTGTCAGGAGCCTGGCACTGGGGGTCAGCAGCAAATTTTTTGGCAGGGGCAGCAGCAAACACATCATTTCAAGCATTGAAATTACCGACTGTGCTGGCAGCAGAGACCCATGCAAAGGGGGAGCCGGGCTAGGAGAGGACATCCAAGACTATTGGAAAATGACTTACAGAGGCATGTGATTTGTGAATTTAATGCAATGATTGTAGCCGATTTGGAGTGCAAGGGACACCGCCCGGGTATTGCTTCTGGATTACTACCGGAACATGGAGCGCTCAAGGGAGTTTAACAAGCATAATGTAGATGAATTGTTTGTAACCAATCTATTCCTGACGGAAGCCTGGTTCCCAAATAATGCCATAAGATTTCTAGATAGCCACATAATGGATTCAGTGACAAACCGACCTTCCAGATGAGATTTCAAGCGAATTCATCTCATGCGAGTGACTGCCATGGAAAACGATTGCCTGGAATTGATGTCTTACAAGCAGACCCGTAAGTGCTAAATGTAAGGATTCTCATCATCCTTTTACAAATCTATACTTTCTTCAGCTTCTTATAATAACTTGCTTTTGTTGAATTAAGCGGTAGCTTATTAAGGAATTTTAACTCTGACCAATGAAAAAACGTTACTTCATTTAGTATTAGATGAAAAATTCAAAAAGTAAAATAATTCATCACATCGAAAGTTATGACATGGTATTCCTATGGAGGGGGGGTGTGACTCGACGATGGAGTATGGTGAAAACCTCCTGAACAACTCGGAGGGGAAGGTTCGTGTGGAATGGAGGGGAACAGACTCTTGGATGACTGGCATATACATATATCTCATCTCGCTAACACACATGCTCTCTCTCTAGATATCTCTCAGTGCTTCAACTGTGGATGCTTCCATGCCGTAATGCCTATTCTGCTTCTTCCAATCCTTCCCCGCTCTTCACCTTCTTTCAATCCATCCCCGCTCTTCACCTTTCCCCTTCCATTTTTTGGCGGGGTGATCCCCGAGCTGACCCAAGTATACCGTAAAGCTGAAATTCCTTGCATGATCGTTGGTAACACAATACAAAGTTATAATGGTCACTTAACTGATTATTTTGAACTTAGATTAACACCTTTACATGTCAAATTTGATGTTCCCACTGGTATGTTACCAATCACTTGTAGTGACGTGTTCTTTCCAGTAACATGCATGTCGTATATCGGCCTTATGGATCACAACTTAGTTTGAAGATCAAACACATTAGCAACTATACACTGGTGAATAAATCATTATGGACTACCAACTGAAGCATCTTGAACCACCTGAATTTGACATAGTAAGAACTCATTCAGATCCCCTTACTATTGCAAGTAGGTCATGGGGTCCACTAATCTCTGAATGATCATATGAAATCATTAACCATAATTCCATGAGATAATTGACCCAGAAAATGCTATTGTAACTGATGAGCTTCACCATCCAATAAATAAACTCACCATTAAACATTCGATTGGATATGCACAGATCTCATGTGGAACACTGTAAGCACTGAATCATCAACCACTTCATGATAATGGTTATAATTACGAGTTTTAATTCAAGGCCCATAATCTGAATAATAACTATAGATGTATAGGCCAGCTTGCACTGATACTACTTATTTAGAATAATTATACACCTTCTGATGGATTATTATTATAGTTATTGATTAGCATTTATAATTATTGTAAAATATAACACTAGTAATACTACTGATAGAGTACTGAATTGATCAACATTATTGTAACAATGTAGATTTGGGAAATTATGAAATGGTAAAATTCTCTCTCTGAAGTTGTATATATGATCATAATAGATGTAAATGAGTTATAAATGGCTCGTTGGTAGGCAAATGGCCTCTGCCTTTGTTAAGGTCCTATTCTTTCCTCATTTGGTTGAAAATAAAGGACCCCACGAATTAAAAATACCACACTGTTCTCTCTACATTACCCTTTCTCTCTCTAGAGATAATGTATGAGCCTTTTGATTGGGTAATCCTGAAAATACAGGTCCCATCTAAAACCTGTTTATGAATAATAAAAAATAAAAATGAAATGAAAATTATATACGGGATGCTACGGTGATTTGAAAAGAAAATGAATCATAGCTTTTATTCCTCCTTCCCTTACTCGTCTGTCTATCTGTCTCCCTATATCTATCTATATCTATTGTCTATTCTAATTGTTTGAAATGATGAATGCATGTAATTTATGCTTCAGTGTAGGATATTTCCATACCTATTCCTAGGACTGATGCAACATTGGTTGTAGGTACCATAAATAAGAAGAAATTTTTGGATATTATATGTTGAAATTAATGAGTTGTCACTATAAAGTTATGTTCATCTTACAATACATGTATTACCCTATAATAATGATATATATTTTTATTCAAAGAGTTATTACCCTATGTTAATTATTGGTTTATTTCCTAAACATCCACAATGTTGGGTAGAATTTCATCTCATCAAAACTAAAAAAAAAGAAAAGAACAAGTTATAATGCCTATTCTACTTCCTCCACCAATTGAGCCTTTTTCCAGGTTATAAAACATTTATCGTGTTAGTAAAATACACTGATATCATTAATCATGTTCAAGATTCACACGTAAGACATATTATTAAGGACCATAAGCTTGTTATTTTATGATGCGGTGCATATATATTATAAAAAAATATCATATTGGGATGAATGAGGTGATCATGTCTAGGTGTTGTAGGTTTGACCATATTATGAATAAGTTAACCCCCTTGTGCATAATTTCCCTTAGTACCCTGGAGGGTGGACAAATCCTTGCAAGACAAGTTGTGGTTGTAGCTACGATTGATCGCTTTGTGAGATCTAAATTATGTGAGTAAAGACTACATTTCGAATTACTCATGTATTTACCCAATAATTGAAATATGTCCTTAGTAGAATTTTGAAATGCATAAGATTATTTGGGTTATTTCTCAATCAATACATACTTATACTTCCATGTCGAAGAGCAGTGAAATGAGTTGTCTTGTGTGAGGTTATACTCCTTGTACTCTTAAATCCGTAAGTGTTATATCAATTACATTTGTTTCAAAATGATGATAATACATAACCAAAATAACTATGTAAATGTAGTTCGTAAAAAGGGTAAATAAGATTAAACTAAGGAATGACCGATATGAAATTGGTACACCTTGAGTGATTTCAAAACAAAATAAATTGTCAAATGTGATCATAAAATGAATGTGACAAAATAGAGATCCATGAATAATACAAAAAATTAGTAAATTGTAAAACCAATTATGATGCATGATCACATGGTTTGTTTGCATAAATATGGATTAAAAAATGATGCTAATGAAATAATAAAATGTATCCTTGAGAATGTGATAACTTCTATTTTACCCAAGGTCTTGCAAGTTATGGAATTTTAACTCTAATGGACTTGTAAAAGTTAGTAAAACCCTTGGCATAGATAGGAATATATTAGACCTAGGATCACTCAAGAAGTATAAATTTATGGTTGAAACATGTAATTAACCCATTTCTATATTGAAAGTAAATCCTTAAGATGATGAAACAGAAGTAGTTTGAAATGTGAAAACTCGTCACTTAAATTCAAAGAAAAATCTCGATAGCAAGAACACGGGTCTAATGTACCCTTCTTAGTATAATATGATTGTGAAAATGTGAATTTCTAATTGGAGAAACAAATTGTAAATCAATAATGATAGAAATTAATTAGTTAACCTACATAGTTGGTTGTAATAAGTGGAAGATGAAAAGATTCTATTGTTAGTTTTTTAAAAATCTATGAAATGAACTCGGGATAGGTATTATATTGATCTAGTAACCTTAATTTTTCTTATTGTGAATTTTCCTCCTTGTAACGAGATTATTTTTTTTGAAACCAAGTAAACTCGAATCTTTCACACAAATCCTTAAGTCAAATATTAGAAGTCACATGTGTGTATATATGTTCCTAATCATAATTAAGATATATAAAGTTATTTCCTTAAGAGAAACGAGAAAATTGTAAATGAAGAACTATAGGTGAAATGTTAAACAAAAACATGCAGCCTAGTTGTAAAGGAACGAAGGGTCCTATGTTATGAGTTCTTAAGACGATTACAGTCAACTAATTTTTTTTTAAGAAACAAACCTTTAACATAAGAATTGAATATTAAGAGACTCATAGTTGTTTGAAATGAATTTATTTAACAAATGAGATGTGGATAACTAATGGAATTGGAGAAAGGAACCAGCCACAAATTCTTCGTCAAAAACTAATGCTCTACAAAATAAAGTAATTGATGTTTTAAATATAGGAATTTTAAACCTTATGTGTTTAATTATGCTTCAATATTTAAGGTCATATAATGGAAACCCAAATGTAATGAATATGTAAACCATGAAAATTCCATGTTGTCGAGTATGCCTATCATGTGTTTGTTACTGTAATTGGGTCATTGTCCCAGTCTACGTCATTTGATTAAGACATTGATGTGTACCCTATGTTATGCTATTGAATGAGTGGATTCATGTTTAAGTAAGTGTATTATGTAATATCGAGTTTCTTTATTTCGATCCCATGTGGTGATGTGTAGCATGTAATTGAATTCGAAAAAATTATTCCAATAATTTTATTGTTGAAAGTGCAGGCATTACAAAAATTTAGTTTGACCTAGATCCAAAGGCCTAAATAGATAAAATCTAATGGTTTAAAATAAACCCTACATCACTTAAATGGGTTGTTTTTTTTTTATGGGAATGGAAGTTAAATTAAAAAGGGTATGGGTAATTGGTGAATGGGGCCACTTGGTGGTTAGGTGAAGTGGTGTCATTTTGTGGTAGGAATTAATTAAGTAATTGTGCATGGTATTTTATACTAAAGTAAAAGGGGTTTTTAGATGATTAGTAGTATGGGTATAATGAAATAAATTGAATGGATCATGGTTATTAATCGGTTGAAAAATACTCTAATAAAACAAAGAAATTTAATGGAAGGGTCTTCAACTATAAAATAATTTTGGAAAGAAATCAATAATATGTAATTATTAATTTGAATGTGAGTAAATTATGAAGTTGTGAAATTCATTCATGAGAATTTAGTCGACTGCTAGTAATGTTTTTAGCCCTCTGAAAACAAAAAAAAAATACCGTAATTTTTCACTAATAAATTGATAAACTTTGGTATGGTTTGGGCATCAAATTTGTGGGTGTTACAAGTAAAGAAGGGCTTTCACATGGTCAGACAAGTGTGAGCTACCAAAATTCCATCAACGATGCAGTGGACCACACTTGTCGGGGAAGATGATTGTGATTTTTTCCAACAAGTCATTCAAAGGGAGGAAGATATTGTGAATCTGTGGTGTTGTGGGCATATTTTCCATATGAATAAAATAATGTTACGGGAAATGTACTAAATAGAGTTCTCTGTAATAGTCGTCCTAAAATTAGTACCATTATGGGCTAAATCAGGCTTGCACATAGAGACTAATATCTCCTCATTTTACTATATACAAATTAATTGAGTTGAATTTGTATCTGTATCTGAAGTGGGTTCAATTACTCCAACATTTATTGTTCATTTACTATTTTACTTGTAAAATCTATTGCAATTTTATAATTATAATGTTTAAACTATAGATATGAAAATTTTGAAAATTCCAGTTTTTACTAATTAGAAAATGTTTGAGATGGCTATTATTTATTTTCATCGAATCAAAAACCAAATTCAAAAATTGAAATAAATATGATATATAGGAAAACTATATACAAATGATGTAAAGAGTCTCATGCATAATTGTGATTGGTTAGGAAAGAAAGTGAAGTTAGTTTTTTTGAAGCCTATATACACATGTCTTAAGTAGGATAATAACATGACATCATCTAGTAGGGAAGAAATTAAAAATTTAAAATGGTCATTAGCAAACACAATTAGTAATCATGAAAAATAATAGTTGTTGTTTTTTATCATGTGCCCTGAGTAATGGCACAACGATTCCATTAGTATTCATGAGGTGGATGATTATAAACAATGGTTAAATAATCTACATAGGTGTTGTACATTTTTGATAATATTGGAACCAAAAGTTAATGTGTCTAAAATGGAATTCAATGTTAGCATAAGATGTGCATGATCAATTGAATGAGAATAATATATACCAAAAAAATCCTCACATTCAATATTGTTTCAAACTTCTTAACTGATTTCCAAAAATTTACATACACCCATAGATTATTTTTTGCTTACATTTAGACCATACTTCCTTTGGATTCTCAATACATACACCTTGTTCATATGGACCCCAATACTCACCTATGATTATAAATGCGTATGTATTTTCTAGATGGAAAATGCTACACTTGTTCTTGTATAGCGTAAGTACAGGTCATACATAACAAAACTTTCTTATAGTTAGGTATATTGTGTTATATTGATATCTTATAAAAAGGATAGAAATTAGTAATTTTATATTCGATTGTTATATGGTTCATTTAATTCCTTTCTTTTTAGATAATTTATTCACATAACTAATCACACATAAGAAAACTCTTGCTCAATGCTTATCACCTATTTTACGAGACAAGAAAAGCCAAGCACCACCGCATCTTCTCTAATATAACCAGTTTTGTGAACATGTCTGCACAATTATTTTGAGTGTAGACCTTATCAAGAATCACTTGTCCTTCATCAACAACATGTTTAACATAATGATATTTAACTGGAATATATTTCAACTTACTATGGTAAGATGAATTCTTAGCCAAATAAATTGAACTTTGACTATCACAGAAAATTTTTACACTTTTCTGAAACTCTCCTAACTCACCCAATAAACCTTTTAACCATACGGCCCCTTTACAAGCATGTGAAGCAGATACATACTTTTCCTCAGTAGTGGATAAAGCAATAATGATTTAAAGCTTTGACATCCAACTAATAGGACCACCTGCAAGAGTAAAGACATAACCTGAAGTAGCTCTTCATTTGTCCAAATCACCGGCAAAATCAGAATCAACATAACCGCAAACCTTATCACTGCAACCATCAAAAGTGATACAATAACTGCTTGTGCCTCTAAGACACCGAAGCACCCATTTCACTGCTGCCCAATATTCTTTACCTGGCTTTGCCATATATCTACTAACAACACCAACTGCATGTGAAATATATGGTCTAGTACTAACCGTCGCATACATCAAACTTCCTACTGCATTAGCATACAGTACACGAGACATATACTCCTTTTCTTCATCAATACTAGGACACAAACTTGACGATAGTTTAAAATGCAAAGCTAAAGGGATATTCACTTGTTTCACTTTATCCATATTGAATATCTGAAGTATTTTCCCCACATACTTCTCTGGTGATAACCACAGCTTGTCTTTCGTATTGTCTCTGTGTATCTCCATGCCCAAGATCTTTCTTGCTACTCCCAGATCCTTCATTTCAAATGTCCTAGCCAACTGAGCCTTTAACCTACTAATTTAAACCATGCTTTTGCTTGCTACAAGTATATCAACAACATATAACACCAATATAATGAACATGCCATTTTCCAACTTTTTAAAATAAACATAATGATCATATTCACTTCTGGTATAATTCTGGTTCACCATGAAGGAATCAAACTTTTTGTACTATTTTCTTGAAGACTGCTTCAAGCCATATAATGATTTCTTGAGTTTGAAGAAAAAAATCTTGTTGCGATTTTGATCAAACCCTTCTGGGTGTTCCATGTAAATTTCCTCATCTAAATCTCCATGTAGAAATGTGGTTTTAACATCTAGCTGCTCCAATTCTAGATTAAGCAATGCAACTAGTGCTAACACTATACGAATAGAAACAATTTTTACAATTGGTGAAAAAATCTCATGAAAGTCAATACCTGCTTCTTGAGAAAATACTTTTACAACCAGCCTTGCCTTGTACTTCGAAAAAGTATCATTAACACCTTTCTTCAACTTGTATACCCACTTATAACCAACTGATTTCCTATTGTTAGGAAGTTCCACTAGATCCCATGTTTTGTTTTTAATCAAAGCATCAATTTCCTCTTTCATGACATGTTTCTATTTTTCACTATCTGAAACCTCTATTGCTTCTTTATAACAACTTGGTTCTCCTTCATTAGAAATTAAAGCAACAGAAGTGACAAAATCATCATACCTGCTTGGAATTGATCTGATCCATGTAGACCTTCATAGAGCTTGCTATGGTATTTCCTCAATTTCCTGAGGTGTTTCAATCTACTCATCCTCCTGAGTGATTTCCTCATGAATATCCTACTCATGGACATCTTCATGATCTTCTCCAATCGATGAATGTTTATCAAATTGAATTTGTTGTAACTGTGGGTTATTAATATGTTTTATGGCATTCTTATCATCTAATTTTATGAGTGAAATTTCATCAAATATGAAATCTCTGTTTATGATGATCTTATGTCCAGTAGGATTCCATAATCTATACCACTTTACACCATCACCCTATCTAGCAAAGACTAATTTATGTGACTTAGGATCTAACTTTGAACGCTGACTCTTTGGAATAAGTGCATAGGCATCACAACCAAAAACTCTAAGACTAGAATAATTACATGGTTGGCCTGTCCATACCTCTTCTAGAATCTTGCAGTCAATTTTTGTCGATGGTGATCGATTAACTAGGTAACAATCTGTAAGAAAATCTTCTCCCCACAATTCCTGCTGCAACTTTACATTACTGAGCATGCTTCTTCCTCTCTTGAGAAGATTCACGTTCATGCATTTAGCAACACCATTCTATTGTGGAGTGTAAATAGTGGTTCTATGCCTTTCGATCCCTTCATTCTTGCAATAGTTATCAAATTCCTTAGAAGTAAATTCTCCTCCATTATTTGTTCTAAGACATTTAATGGATTTTCCTATGCCTTTTTCAACTAAAGCTCTAAACTATTTAAAAGTGTTAAATACATCAACTTTTATCTTTAACAAATAGATCCATACTTTTCTTGAGTAATCATCTATAAAACTAAGAAAATATGATGATCCTCCATACAAGAGTTTTGAAGATGGACCCCAAAGGTTTGAATGAATATAGTCAGGGATATCTTTACTTGTATGTTTTCCAGGTTTTAAATTTTGTCTAGCTTGTTTCCCATAAATACAATGCTGACAGAACTTCAAATCTACATTTTTTAAACTAGAAAGTAGTTTACAATCAGCAAGTAACTTTATTCCTTTCTCCCTGATATGACCCGATTGGCGATGCCATAAGTGAGTGGATTCACCTGCATCCTCTGATGTGACTCCCGCTTGATCAATTTCTATCCTTCCTTCAAGTTTATATAGATTCCCAACTCTGTTAGCTTTCATAACAATCAAGATAACTTTTGATATCTTCAAAATTCCACCTTAAACTGAACCCTTATATCCACTAGAATCACGAACTCCCAAAGATATCGGATTCTTTCTCAAGTCAGGCACATGTCTCACATCTGTCAATGTTCTAACAATCCCATCATACATTTTAATTATAATACTCCCTATCCCAATAGTTTTACATGTAACATCATTACCCATGTAAACTACCCCGTCATCAATGTATATTATGGAGACACATGTGATGGGATGCCCCAAAATCAATTAACTAGTCATAATGGTACTGTGAGACAATAGACGTAGATAATACCTCATCAACCATACCTAAATCCTTCTCGGCTATGTTAGTGTCCTTTGTAGAGTCCTCCTTAGATGCCTCTTTACGTTTCCAGCAATCTTTCTTGAGGTGTCCTCATTTGTTACAAAACCAACACTTCAACTTGCTCTTTTTGCCCTTCGACTTGGATCGAGCTGGGCCCTTCGAATGCTATCCCCTCTCAGTAGTTCTGCCTCTAGCCATCATAACTTCTGATATCGAAGTTTCTAGAGAAGATCTGTTTCGATTTTCCTCAAATATCATAGCTCTAACAACAACATCAAAGCTAATAACCTCGTTAGAACTAAAACTAATAGAAGTTACGAAATGATCCCAAGATTCAAGAAGAGAACTTAATCATGTTACCATCTTATCCTCAATCAAAATTTTGTCACCCGTGCTGTCCAATTTACAAATAAGAGTATTAAAAGTATTTAAATGTTCCAAATTTTTCATACCTTCCTTCATACACAAGATACACAACTGATGCTTTAGGAGGATTCTGTTCTTCAAGGATTTAGTCATGTATAGGCTTTCTAGTTTTGTCCAGAGTCCTGCTGCTGTTGTTTCAGACACGATGTTGAATAATACATTGTCGGCCAAGCATAGGCGAATAGCGCTGAGAGCACGAGTTCCCATCTCATCCCACTCATCATCATCCATACTCGCGGGTTTCTTCATTTTTCTTGCGAGTGCCTTCACAACTCCCTGCACACACAATATATCCCGCATTTTGACCTTCCATAACTCAAAGTTATTGCTCCCGTCAAATTTCTCAATCTCAAATTTAGCACTCTGTGTCTTTGCTATCACGCTTCCACACTGCAATTGCTCTGCCGTGGGTCTAGTAAACACTGTAAACGCCCCTTCAACGCAGCGAACGATTTCGCCCTCCGAACTCGCCCCTCATGGCCTCCCTCCAACCTTGCTCTGATACCACTTGTAGAAACTTATACAGCCACGAAAAGATTATACACAACAAAATATTAATGCGAGTAAATGAAATTCAATGGCCAAAAAAGAGACACAAACCATAAACACACATATTTACATGGTAAAACCCTCAAGAGGGAAACATCCACGGAGCAACGGTATCGATTCTCTTATTGTTCAAATCAGGAAATTACAATCAGCACAGTTCTTCCTCTTACAACTCTCTTTTCTGTACAGCCTCAATGGGCATACACGGATTTATATTATTCACGCAGAACTGAATTCATTAATGCGTTCCTATCCATATTCTAACTAAAGCTATCTTGTTACAACAACACGTTGAATAATAGGATCTCAATCCACCAGAAGAGGAATCATTGTCATCTAATTTCAACACGCAAATACCCAACTAAGTAATGGATTTATTTTTCTTCACCTTCCACTTGACTACCTCCTGGAAAACCACAGCCGGTCAATTCACGGTCACCGCCTACAGCTTCAAACAAAGTAATCTGCATATATATTTATCTTTACTGTTTATTATGTGATTAGATGCAAACCACTTAATTTGATCGAACATTAACAGTAAATTTAAATTTAAGATTCACGCCATTATATGCTTCGGCTTCAACCACAACATACCCACGAGCATATTTAAATTGTCCTCCCCCTCCAACAATAGACAGCTCCCTTCTGGGCAGGAGGGTCTGTATCGTACCATGGATCTGAAGAGTGCTGCCATTTTCAAATATGATAGACGAAACCATATGATAATTTGTGACCCTCGTGTCGGAACAGGCCTCCATTCCTTGAAGTCTCCCCAATAACTTGGAGGAAGGGTTTGGTCCTTCTCTCACAGCGTTGTCTACGACAATCAGTGTTCCAAATGCCGAGAGATTTCCGGACTTTCCTTCCACTCCTCCAACAGAATGTGCTGTAGCGTTGGGTCCTCTTCCTGTTTCGTGGACGTAAAACACCATATTTGTTTCCTGCACAGCCTGATTAGACAAGGAAGATGATATTATGAGGAAGAAGAGGGTAATGATTAATAATAATGATGATTTTAGTGCCATTGCTAATTACAGTGAGCGAGGCTTCGTTGAGACGAAATGAGCGGAAACAGAAGATGGAAATACAGATGAAAGGTCGCAAACTATAAATAGCCGAAGGCACTGGTAAATGACGTTCAAAGCGAATTTTCGTTGATACCCTTACGTCTTAAATGTTTACTCGCGCACTATTGATTGCGTGTGTTATCCGAAATCGGCTGACTTACCCGGTCTAGACTTCACAAATTCCGGGTCGTTTGGGATCAATGGACAGATGAACGTAACAGCTTCGGAGAAAGTAAAGAAAAGAAAAACTCTTTTGGTAGAGGGGTGAAAGGTATTTTCGTCCACAATTGCGAATGCTAGTGGTTATGTACTTGATGGCAGTCATTGTGGGGTTGGAATTCATTCTTGGCATCTCGTATCTATTTGTCGTTTCCTAGGAGGATTGTAAGTTGTTGAAACATTGCCCAACTTTTTTAAATAAATAAATAAATAAGCTTGTACTAATTTTTAGTGTTGAATTAATATTTAGGCGATATAATTCATTATTATTATTATTTTTAAATTGTAATAGATTTGTTATTTTATAGGAGGTATGACAACGCATTTATTATTTATTTATTTATAATATTTGTTAATTAAAAATAATAAAATGAAACTAATTTATTGCGTGTAATAGTTCCCGCTTTGTAAAAGTGCAGAATGGACCAATAAGATTTATCATTTCTTTTATTATTAAACGACAAAAATTGTAAAAGTAGGATGAAGGGAGATTGAGGACCATAGTCCACTTTAGTTATAATTATTACCCAAAATAACTTATACTATTAATCATAAAAGATTTTATTATCTCTAGTATGGAAAGGAATTTTTTTTTAACACTTCTAATTTTTATTATGACATTTACCACTTTAAGCCAAATCTCATATCCATTAGTAATTCTAGCGAAGTATCACAACCATTGTCATAACTAGCAAACTTACATGTAATTATAGAAGTTAGTTAGTATGTATCATTCGATAACTAGATTTATAATATTTTATACGATTAGTGTTTTTTTACTTTCATAGAATATTAAATTATTAAAAAATATAATGCTTAAAAAGGTTACATTTATTAGTTTATTTCAAAAAAATGGAACATCTATGTTATCAATTTTTTAAAACCTTAAATAACTTATCAGAGGTCACCAAATAAATAAATACAATAAAAAATTAAACATAGAAATAATTATTTTTCATTATTGAAAATGTATTGATAAAGATAATGATCTCAATTTATAATAATGATAAAGAAGTAGTTTAGTTAATATTAAAACAAATAATTGCAGAGTTATCCAATTATGAAGATCCTATTATCCAATTTTTCCCCCCGGGTAATATTGATCAAACACGACATTGCACAGGAGAAAATTGAAGGGTTGGTTCGATCATGCAAGTTCACAGGTGATTTTTGAAATTCAGGTTGTAGACAGAATTGTCATGGCAATGTAAGGGCGGTAAATCAACGGACAATGGAAATGTCAAAGAAGATCAAAGCTCAAGAGGAAAACAATGGAGAAAAGCTTGAAGTTTTCAAATTTTGGAAATTTCTCAACTTCGGGAAAATAGGGAAGAACATGGAAAAAGAGTCAAAAAAGTTTGAAATTCCGAAAACCCAAAATTCGGAAATTTCAGACTTTCGGGCTTTCAGGTTTCAAAAATTCTCAGGTGCGATGCCGAAAATGAAGCTCAAATGTCCAAAATCAAAAACTCCGAAATTCCAAAATTTCAGACTTTCAGGTTTTGGAATTTCGGAACTTTCAAGACACAGTTGTGAAAATCGCCCAAAAATTTCTGAATCTCCGATGTCTCAAAGACTAAAATTTCAGACTTTTGGGGTTTTGGAGACCTCGGGAATTGTGCCAAAAAAGTAAGCAAAAAAATCTGAAACTTGAAACTCCGAAAGTCTGAAATTTTGGATTTCAGAATTTTAGGGTTTCGGTCTTCAGAGTTTTGGAAGTCTGAAGCCCCAAAACTGAAAATCACCCCTCAACTTCCGAAAGCCCGAATTCTGAAAGTTTGAAATTTTAGACTTTCAGGTTTCAAACATTCAGAACTCTAAAGTAAATTTTTGTGGATGAACAGTGTTTTTTCTCCGAAACAAAATTATCTGAAAGTCCAAATTTTGGGATTTCAGAGGTTGCATGCTTTTCAGACTTTCGAAGCTCTCAGGCC
Source organism: Taxus chinensis (assembly GCA_019776745.2). Lineage (NCBI taxonomy): Eukaryota > Viridiplantae > Streptophyta > Pinopsida > Cupressales > Taxaceae > Taxus > Taxus chinensis. The sequence goes on along the minus strand of CM034150.1, from coordinate 759,153,996 downwards.
TTTTTTCACAGAATGCACCTCGACCTTCAGATGGCCATAACTTTCAAGTGGGAGCTCGGATTTGTGCAAGAGAGGACCTTTCGGATATCTTTAAATTAGTGGGACTGAGTCCTTAAAAATGAAAAAGAAAGTTCACCATTTTTAGGGTGTCCCAGGTTTCTCACCTACCACCATTAATGAGGTATGGGCTTCCTTTCTTCCCCAACAAGGAACAGTACGTGCAGGAAAATTGAATGCATTTCTTGGGTGGTTGTAGCAAGAATTTGGATTTCTTCTATCTCCTTCTCTCGTTCTTCCTACATATTGTAAGGATGGGCATTTTTCGAAAGGTTGGACATTTTTGTTTTGCACCCTCCCTTCTTCCCTTGTCTGCAAGTGAATTTGTGGATTTTTTAAACCTCCCATTCAAGTTGTAATATAATCTTGCCTTTTGGCGATTATAGTGTATTGTATCAATTCTGGAGCAATAATACATGTCTGTGGATGATTTTCAACCCTCTCAGTGTTCATTACATTGATTTTCTCTCTCATTGCAGCTTGGTTATCTGTGCATGGTGGTTGTATTGTAGGTTTAATGGTTTGTATTTAATTGTAAAGTAGGTGTTCAGTATTCCTTTGGTGTGTCACCCTTGTTAGTTTAGGTTTATTTCATCCATCTTTCTCAACCTTGTCTCCTTGGCAAGTTAGTGTAGGTTTTAGAGTAAATCCTTTGTAATTTGAAAGTGTGCACCTGAATAGAGGAATAGGAACCAACCTTCATCTGGAGATCTCTCCCAATTGCAAAGTCCCACACTTTGGGAAGAACTCCATGTTATGCAATCACACTGAGAATCTCAACCCATTGAGCTTTAGACATTCAGGGGTGCTGTGATTACGCATCAACATATCCATTTGTCAATAAGGGTGTCTTTTTTGGTAGGTTTCCAACAAATCATTTTTTATGGCACTTTCTGCCAATGTCATAGCCACCCATCATTTTATATTGTTTCATTAATGGAAAGAAATATTTTTTCAATCTGATAAGTTCACCTTGGATAGCATGCTACCGAACTATGCAAAAATATAACCTCTAAAACAACATGCAGACATGTGCCAAAGTATTATAAGGAATGGGCATTCGTAATAATTTTTTTACAGATTCTTTGGTAGCTATGTCTTGAAAATAGGGAAGCCTTATTAGTGTAGGTTATTATTTATCCTTTAATTTGTTTATTATGATAATTATTGCACTTATATTATCCCTATAATTGTTGAGTAAGTGTAGTGCCCACTCCTCTTTGACATTGATATTACAATGATTTTCCTACATTGGATTCGAGCCATAGACATTGTTATCATATTTGATCTTTATACATTAATAGATGGAGATTTCTTTATTTGATTAGCCTATTTGATAGACAATATAGATGTTTTAGACTTTTGACATGACGTGCCTTATATGATGAATTATATGCATGGATTGACATATCCGTATTTGATGATCTAGATCTACTACTATACTGACACATTGGATTTGATATATAGATTTTTCTAGATGATTTAGTTGGGTTTGTGATATTATTTCTAATTGATGAATTCAATCGAATCAACATATTTGGAATTGTGAAAAATTGGTAAATTACTTGATTTTGGCAATGGTTTAGTTATGATATTTGATTATGTAAACAGATGTGTGTGTTTGTGTGTTTTATCATCTCGATGTCTTTAATATCGCCATGAGGCTAGGAAAGTATTGCTTTAATTATTTTAGGAAATTGTAACACAATAAACAAAACAGGATATGAGACCAACAGTGAAAGAATTTTGGGTATTGGAAATAGGTCACCTTGGCAACTTATGTAATAGTATGTTATTTTTTTTGTTAGATTCTTAAGAGGTCCCCATTGGGGGGGATGGCCACAAATGTTACCTTGGGTAAATATATTGTTTTCCCTTTTTGTTTTATTTATTTTGTGAGTATTTGTATTATTTTGGTATTGTGAGTTACCTTTATTATTGGTTGTTAAAGTGCTCAATTTAAGTTGATTAAACTTCATTAATTAGTGTAAATTAGGATGTGACCAAAGAGAACATTTAATGTGGGTAGGTGGTTATTGATATGTGTTGGATTTATCAGGATTTTATTACTTTTGAGTGTTGTGTACTCAACTTTGCATATCAAATTCGGATTTTGGCTTAATGACAATTTTTGGAGGCTTGTGGGACAAGTTAAGCTTGTCTCACACCTCTTAATTTCACCTACCAACTACCCCTATGGGTTTAGGGATGAAAAATAGACCTAATTATGTAATTTTAAAATAAAAAGGTGTTATTTATTGCACTTTCTTACATATGTTTTTAAAATTTTTCTTGTAGAGGTGTGGGTTGAGTTTGAGTGTGTAAAAAGGTTGTCATTCCCTCAACCACCAGTTTATTAAGCTTTGGGGATTGGGTTTGACCATGTGATGTGGAGTGGAGGAGGAATGATGTGGCATACTACATCGAGCTGCATAAATTTTCTCTCCTCTCTTTTCTATTTATTCAAGTTTTTTTGATTATTTGGGGATTACTTGTTTTATTTGGGCTCTTGAATTTTTGGGAGAAGCTTTCTTTTGGAGTGCTTGTTGAAGCTTAGAGATGGATTATAGTTTCTTTGGATTTTGAAATTCTTGGAGCTTGTGCTTGTGGATTGGACACCCTTGCAATGGCAAGGTAGGGAATTCACCCATGTTTTCTTATTGCTATTTTTTTATGCAAATAATTGTGAATGAATGATTATTGCATGTTTGTGATTTTGGGAAATAGAATGGACTTTAGGTTGTATAGGAGAAAATGGAAATGGGAATATTTTGGAGGGAGGTATAAGAGTATAGTATTTTTTATATTGGGAGGGAGTTTGGTTGGGGTGTTCCACCTTGTAGATAAGTGAAATTTGTGTGTATCTTGTATGTTTTATTAAGGGAGACATAAGAGTTGAGAGAGGCATAAGAAATGTTGTTTTTGGAGGGAGACATATGAGTCTTGTGGGTATGTGATTGTGTATATTGAGGTATTTAATGTGGGAACTCAAACCCTTGGGAGGCATAAGAAGATCCCCATGTTTCCTTTCTCTTTCTTGGCTTGAGTACTAAGCCTTTTTGCTTGGGCACTTGCATGTTTGTTGTGATTTTGTTATTGTGTTTATTGTGTTGAATTTTTGTTTGAATGTTGATTGTGGAAGCCTTGTAAAATTGTCATGGTTTTCTTATACCACTCATTTCTTCATTGTTGGGGCTTAGGGGCCAATGAGGAAGAAGAATTCTCTTCCTCATTGGATATTGGTTGGGTGGGGAGTGTTGCCTACTCCTCTATTTTTTTTTGTGTTTGGATTTTGGAGAAGATGGTGGAGCTCAAGTCAAGATTCAGTCATAGTTACACTTTGAAGAAAATGAAGAGAGATCCCTTTGTGTAAAATATTTGCGATGTTGTCTCCACTTAAGTGGAGGGTTTGTAACTTTCATGTTAAAGATTTTCAACTTCTTATAACTGTGTTGTGAAAGGTTGATTTTTATTAAGTTTTCATAATGCATATATATTTGGAAAGTAGTCCAAGGAAAATTGAATTTGTTACTATGAAAAATCCCTTCAACTTGTAAGCTCCACCAAGAGTGTATTGAATGAAAACTTGTATTTTAAATAGGTTAGATCTTGTAAAATGTAACTTTCAAGTCTTGTATTAATAGATAGAAGAAGAACCTTGAAATGGTTTTGAAAATGAAATTTAAGCTTTCTCCATCTAAGCCTTTATTCAACTTAAATAGTTTCCTGCAAAGTGTGATTTGTTTCATTTTAAAAGATCGACGTTCTTGTTGAAAATACACTTGTTTGCTTGAAATGGATGTCATTTATTTATTGTGAAAGAAAGCAAATAGTTTCTTGATTTTATTGAAAAAGAAGGCGTATTGAAAATATTGAAATTATAGTTACATTTATTATTATGTTGTAAACAAGAAAATAGTTGTTAGAATTCTTAGAATAAGGAAAAATATTCTCCTTGCAAATTACATTAGGTTGAATAACAAATTTTATTAGTTTTGTCAATTTTACTCTAATATGAATAGGTAGAAAATTTATAGTTAATTTGATTTCTATTACACTATGCCATAAAACTCAATTTGATGACTTAAAATAAGTAAATATTATGTATACACGTTAATAATATTAAAATGAGAAAAAAAGTCACATTGAAAAATTTGTTTAAAAGTCGTATGGATTTTTACCATTGCGGTTGTCTTGTTTGTTTGGTAATCTATGTTTGGGGAATTGGGGGAGGTCGTCGCCATCCACACCCCATCCCATATTAATATGGGATGGGGATGGGGTTGGCGACCACCTCCCCCCACTTATTATAAATACTACCACTTTAAAACAAAATCTGAACCATATGTTATGTAGGATGTGTTTTCTATAAACTGTAGCTATTTAATACTGAACATTGCATTTTCGTTAATACGTGGCCACTTATTTTTGTTTATAAATAATAAAATATTTAGTTAAATTATATATATATATATATATCCACACACACACACACACACACACACACACACACACTCAAATAACTTTTGTATACACCATTTAAACCTGATCTAAAAATGGGGCAAAAATGCCCATACCTAAATAGGGAAAATGCAAATAAAATACACAATATAAATTAAAAATGTGAACAAACCCTAGGAGAGCGTTACAAATGGAATAAGAAATAAAAATGTGTATCCATCCTTAAGCTCTAGTATACTTTTGTGGCCTCCACTCTCCTTCTTCTCCCAAACCTACAAAATGAAAATGAGTAAATCGGGTAAAAGAAATGAATAAGAGCACTTCATAAGGATGATTTGGTTTAGTTTGAATACCTAAGATGCAAGGGCTCTAGATGAATTCATCTAATGGTTGAGCATCAACCCTACAAATGTTAGGTGATGATTTTTGTGGGAATATGTTTTTAAATTAAAGGTTTGTGTAACTTGTGAATTGGGTCAGTAAAGGGGTGTTAAGGAGGTAGGTTTAAAATGTGACCTATATTGTTTTATTTAGTGACTTCTATAATGGACTTGACCTTAGGAATTAATATAGCAAATTTTATAACTAGAAAACTATATAGTGTTTGAAGAAGGGTTAAAATTTGTTGAATTTAATCATTAAGGGTTAAGCTAAGTTTGACCTTAGCCATAGAATATTAAGTCAATAGATAACATTAGAAATATAATACTCAATTGAATAATTTTTGTAACATGGGTATCATATCTAATAGTTCATAAGGATGAATTAGTGAAAATTAACGAGATCCCTAGGAGGGTATTTATGCTCAAAATTATTAAATTAACATAATAATAATTATTTGTTACTTAAACCAAGTGATTTATTAATCGTGAAATAATTCAATATAGTTTTTCATTTTTTTGCAACCCATTTAAACCAAAAAAAAATATTCCATAAATTTTCCTAACGAATCATTCGGTTTTTTTTGGGGTTTTGTGCGGGAAAAATGTGGGTGTTACACTTGGTATCAGAGCCATAGGTTTAAACGCTTCGACCCTTGGACACACTTGGAAAGACAAACAATAACCTAGTACAACATACAACTAGATCACACAACATTGCATGATATTTTAAAACGTAAAAAACTTTAAAAACTTGAACAAAACCTAGATAATGATAAACTAACTCTCACTTTGTTCTATGCAAGAGGCATGGACCAGACGAGGGGTTCTTAAACATGGACCTAGATTTACCACCCCCAGTTAGGCAGTAACAATTATATTACCATAGATATTAGAGGATGTTAATGTTGCCATATAGAGAGGATCTTTAGGAGGGAGACCTAGCAAACATGATAGAGAGACATCAATGGAGGATCATGCACCTTCACATCACAGTGATTAGGATAGGGTAGTGAAATCCCATGTGGAGTCAGTTAGACATGAGTCACCACCTAAAGAGTGTAGAAATAGAGATACGAGACATAGAGATAGGTCTAAAAGCCCTACGCCGAGCGATGATCATGTGAATATACCTAGAGGTAGGTAGTTGACAACGGAAGACCACCTTAGTGAGATCTTGAAGCTATGCCGATCCCATTATGTTTTCGATATAAGAGGTTTTCATGTAAAGACTTGCTTAGTAAACTTGATAAGATGCTTCAAGCTTTTCCCATGTACTAATAACACAAAATCTCATGTTGCGATTCATCTTCTAAGGGATGGATCAAGTGTTTGGTGGATTACTAAGGAGTAGAAGCTCCATGAAGACTTAGAGATAGTTACTTGGTAGCTCTTCGAGGAGTGGTTTAGGAGCAAATAAATATCTAGGAGATTTATTTAATAGAGGATAGATGAGTTTCATGACCTGCGCCAGGCATCCATGATAGTAGTAAAGTATGAGAGATTGTTTATAAACTTTCTTCAATATGTCGACTACATGTACAATGAGCATGTTAGATTCCACAGGTTCATCAGGGGCCTGAACCTAGATTAAGGAGGTATAGTACGCATTCATTGTCTGCAGACATTAGCTGAGGCCATAGAGAAGGCCTACATTGCTGATTAGACTACGGTGAAGAGACATTAGGTCAGAGATAGAGTGAATAACTATATTCAAAAAATGTAGGATAGTAGGTCGAGGGGGTTAGCACCTCCTCCTCATTTTAGACATGGCTAAGCATATCCTTCCTTTAGGCAACTACAACATCCACCTCAACTGTCATAGCCAAAGACTTGTCCACCATTTAGACCTTGATAGTGATTTAATACTCAGAGAGGATGGAGTATGGGACCTCCTCCTAGAGAACCGAAGCACCTAGAGCTCAGTTAGCAAGATCTCATCAATAGCATCCATAGTAGTCCATGTCAGGATCATCAAGATCCACTACATAGACCACTAGAGTACATATTGGAATCACATCTCATTGGAGGGTACCAGGTAGTTTTTATGGATGCGGTGTACTTGGACATCATTGGAGAGAGTTCCCGTAGAACCCTAATAACAAGGGTAAGGCACCTATTTTAGAACCTAAATGTGGTAATATGGCCTGGAGTCACAAGATTTATGTGATAGTCGAGAACCATAAGGCAGAGAACCATGACATAATGATTGAGACCAGAAGTAGCATTGGTGGTATTTATAACCGTATCTTATACGATTTTAACTCTTCAGGTTCTTTTATTACACCATATTTAGTAGAGAGATGTAGGGTGATGGCAATTAGATAGGGCCTTAGTTGAGATGTTGAGATGAAGTTTGGATCCAAGCTCTCAGTAGACTCTTTATTCAAGGAGTGCGTATTGGACCTAGGAGCCTTCACCACTAACTTGGATCTTCGTATTCTTCCTTTGGGTTATTATGGAGTTATCCTGGGAATGGATTCGTTATCTACAGAAAGAGCTAGAGTTGATTTTTATAGCAATGTTATATCTTGTGCAGATTATTTGAGAGTTGATTCGGTGATAGTTAGATTTAGGAGACTCATCTGTATTCACACTATTTCTGTTATGCATCTTAAGTAGTGTGCACTATGTGGATGTCACTTGTATGCTATTACAGTTAGTGATATGTTGGAGGATGAGGCTAGTGGAACTTCACTTAATGATCAACCAATTTTACAGGAGTTTTCAGATGTTTTTCCAAATGAGCTTCCAAGGTTACCTCCCCCACGTTGCATAGACTTTCATATTTATTTGGTTCCAGAAGCAGAACCTATCTCACGTGATCCATATAGGATTACAACTCCTGAACTATGTGAGCTTAAGATGCAACTAGAGGACCTTCTTGAGAAAGGCCTAATATGTCCCAATGTATCTCCTTTGGGTACACCAGTTATTTTTATTAAGAAAAAGAATGAAATTTTGTGTTTATGTGTGGACTATAGATAGATGAACAAAGTAATTATCAAGAATCATTACCCCCTTCCTTGCATATATGATTTATTTGATCAGATGAAAGGGGATACAATGTTTTCCAATATATATCTTAATTCTAGTTACCATAAGCTAAGGATTATGGAGGTAGATGTCAACAAGACAATTTTTCGTACGAGATATGATGACTATGAGTTCATAGTTGTACAGTTCGATCTAACGAATGCCCCTTAAGTGTTCATGATTTTGATGAATGCAGTGCTCAGAAAATTTATAGAACTTTTTTTTCCTTGTGTTTCATTATGATATTTTTATCTACTCACGTATGCGTGAGGATAACCTTCGCCAGATTCTACAGTGTTTTAGAGATTAGCAGATATATGGGAACTTGGAGAAGTGAGTATTTTTCCACTCATAAGATCAGTATTTAGGCCATATTATTTCTAGAGAAGGTATCGCAGTCAATCCTTCCAAGATTAGAGAAATCATGGAGTGGCCAACACCTACTAGTGTGACCGAGGTACGTAGTTTCATGGGGTTAGCAGGATACTACATGATATTTGTTTAGGACTTTATCTCATAGTTACGCACCCCATCACTTCCCTTTAGCAAAAATTGAAGAAGTTTCCGCTGGCCCAGATAAATGTGAGCAGATCCTTCATTGAAAATGAAGGAATGCCTTACAACAGCACCCATCCTTGTAGTTCCAAATCCACATGGGAGATTTCTTCATTTAGGAATAAATTTATTCTTTGGAAAGGGGATTAGGAGGTGTATTGATGGGAATGAGGGGACCGTGTAAGTAGCTTTTGAGTCTCAAAAATTCAAGGATTATGAGCTCAATTATCTGACTCATGACCTTGACCTTGTAAAAAATAGTTGTGCATGCTTTGGTTTGATGGAGACAATTTCATTCTATGGTCAGATATTTACATTCTCAGGATTATCACTTGAGTCTTCGCCACCTCTTCACACAAGCCCAATCTCAACACTCGTCAGCGGTGTTGGATGGAGTTAATTTTTGAGTATGACATGAAGATAGACTTGAATGTGAAATTTGGAAGTAGAATATGGTTGTAGATGCCTTGAATAGACGAAGACATTGTGTCCATTGATATGCACCTATTGAGTACAAGTTTGCAGGAAAATGTATCTTTCAGTAACTGTCCTCACATAGCTTCTACCTTCCAGTTTAGATCATTGATCGAGTCTCACAGACCCCTTGGACAGGAAGTGTTATTTGATTCTCTAATTAGAGGAAAATGGACTTATTCATCAAAGAGGTCAAGATCTATGTACCGAGAGATGCGAAGGTTTAAGGTTGGATATCTTGTTGAGCCTCATCGTGCACCATTATTCAGGCCACTGCCAGGGGTGAAGAAGATGCATGCCACCTTGAGATAACTATACCATTGGAGAGGTATTGTAGGGATCTACACTCATTTTGTTTCATGTTGTGTTTGAAGTTACAGAGGGTGAATTTCCATACAATCAGCATCCTGTGGACTTCTTTTCCCGCATGCCATCATAGGACATGCAAAGATGGGACCATTTCCATGAATTTCATTATAGGGATACCTACGTTGAGATACCACCATGACAAACATTATGGTCATGGTGGATAAATTAATGAAATACGTAATTTTGGATATGAATGTCGATATGTTGAAAGTTTTTGTAGAGTTTAATGCAAAATAAGACTGGATATATGTACTTGGTCATATTACACAGTTTTAAAGTATAATATTGTAGATCAATGGCGTCTTCATGTTGTATTAGTTTTTTCTGTCTTTTCATGGTCGCATTTTTTTGTCTTTTATGCTACGCACCCTGAAAGCTTTCCCTTATATACAGTTAACTATGTGTTTCTAAGTTCGCCCCGACACCAAATGCAATGTATAGTATCGTGAAGCTTTGGCCAATAAGAAAGATCCATGTAGTTTCAGCATGTCAGAACTTTATTAGACTCTATTGACTATTGCAAAGTTCTAGCCAATGAGATAGCTCAATGTAACTTCGCAATGACATAACTTTATCAGACCCTTTTGAGCGTTGTGAAGCACAATCCAATGAGATCATTCCACGCTCTTCGCAAATTCAAATTTTTGTTAGCTTGTTTATGTCCAATGCGAAACCTAAACCTATAGAATAGCTCCAAGTCTCTTTGCATTTGCGATGTCAATCTTTTGGTTAAACTTGAAAGTCGTTAACCAATAGGAATAAGCCAGCATTCCCGCTACTTTGTTTAAACTTTGTCATGTAATTAGTCAGAATGTGAGCCAATAGAATGTGTCCACGTTCTTTCACATATTATTTTTTTGTCATAACCATTTCAGAGTGTAAAAAGTGAACCATTAAAAAGGTTCTACATATTTATGGTTTAATAAATTGTTTTGGAATTAAAGATCTTATGTCTTGCATGCCACACTAAGAAATGTAAACTAATAGTAAAGCAACGCATATATATTGTTTTTCGTAGCATCAGACTTTATCTATCTTTGTCATTGAAATATCGACACATGTCTTGTCTTTTGTCTTCATAAGCCGTCCAGACCTGAAATTGTTTAGTTTTTAGTTAATTTCGTGAAGTTGGAGTTTGTGAGGCAGAATTATTGGAGAAACCCACTGAACCTTGATGCATGTCTCTTGTTGTGCCATTTTAAAGCTTTAATTAATTATATTTAGTCGTAGCCGCGGATTTATCAATTCTCACAGGTTTATTAATCAAATATAGTTGTAACCTGATTTACCTTGTTAAATTAAATAAATTATCATATGAAAAACGTATCAGCCTTCCGCAATTAGATATTTTTGTCAAGGATTATAAATTTTATCGAGGGAAAAAGTTACATTTCATGTTGTTTTCACCTCATCCGCTAAAAAATGGGTCCTATGTGATCTATTTTTACATTTTGCGTTTGAGGATAACTCGGATCGGGTAATGTAAAACAATAGACAACTCGCCCAATGTAAGGAGTAACTCGACGAATATCGAACCGCCGAAGACGGACACACATTGCCATTCTGACGAATCTCAGGGCGATGGGCTCATCTGGACTTCCACCCCCGAAATGAGCCAGGTCTTAATAAGTAAATATCTACAAAATCTATGTAATTTATGTTGAAAAAGATAATGGAAAGAAGTTAACTCTTTTATTTATTCTGATAAAAACTAAATGTATTTTGTTTAATTTACTATTTATATCTTGACATATATGTACTTGTGTTATCATAAAATATGAATTGCAGGAATAAGATAATGAAATACGTAATTTTAGAAATGTATGCATGTTTTTGGAAAGAAGATTTGTTTAAATTAATATAGAGTAAGATTTTATATATGTAATTGACCGTATCTAAAATATAATATTGTAATTAAATGGCGTATACATACTGAATTATCTATTTTTTTAATTTTGTGGTCGTGTCTGATGTGTTTGTCTTTTTATGATATGGACCCAAAATTTCTCTTTAGATATGGTTAATTCTTTGATTCTAAATCTTCCTCAACACCAAAATAATATATAATATTTCGAAGTTTGTTAATGCAAAGTTAGAGCCAATAAAAATTCTCCATTTTACTTCATTGTGTTAGAGTTTTGCTAAAACTTTATTGACTATTGCAAAGTTCTAGCCGATAAGATAGCCCCACTTAACTTTGCAATGTAAGACCTTTGTTAGATCCTTCTGAGCATTTTGAAATGTGAACCACTGAGATCATTCCACGTTATTTGTGCTCTAAATTCAGAATTTATGTCAGCTTGTATTCTGAGCAATGTGAAACCCGAACCAATAAATAAGCTCCAAGTCTCTTTACATTTCACATTGTCCGTCTTTGGTTAGCTTTGACCATTGCTAACCAATAGGATTAAGCCATCGTTTTCACTACTTTTCTATATATTAAGGCTTCGTCAGGAGATAGCCAAAATGTGAACCAATAAAACGTGCCCACCTTCTGTTCGCATATTATTTTCCTGTTAAAGTTAGTCAATATGTGAGCCAATAGAATTTGTCCACATTCTTTCGCATATTGTTTTTCTTTTGTCTTAACCTTGTCAATATGCGAAAAGCAAGCCATTTGGATGACTCCATGTATATACAGGATTTTAAGGGTCTGTCTTGCTATTAAATGATCTTTTGTCTAGTATATTACAATACAAAGTGCAAACTAATAATAAAGTACCACGTATATACTTTTTTTCACAGTGTTAGAATCTATATATATTTTCCAATGAATTATCGGCACTTGTCTTTGTATTTTTTATTCACAAAATCATCCGGACCCAAAATCATATTTAGTCTTTAGTTTATTTCACAAGCATGGAGTCGCGAAGCCAATCTAATCATAATTAAGAGCTTAATTAATCTTGTTTAGCCATAGTCATGGATTTGAAAGTTACTCTTCAATTTTTTTATTAATCTATATAGTTGTAATTCGATTTAGCTTGCTCAACTAAGTAGCATTAACAATGTAAAAATGTATCAGTCTTCCGCAATGAGATATGTTGTCAAGAATTATTGATTTGTGTCAAGTAAAAATTCCATTTCAGTTAGTCAAAGCCAAATTTTAATCTAGGAAAAAGTCACGTTATAAGATCTATTTTTATAGTTCGAGTTTGAGGATAAATCAGATCGGGTAATGCAAAGCAATAGACAACTCGCCTAATGTAAGGAGTAACTCGGTGAAGATCGAGCAGCCGAAGGCGGACACGCATCACCGTTCTGGTGAACCTTAGGGAATGTTAGCTTAATAAATCCCACGCATCATATGGTTACACAGATGGTTACTCGTTACACAGACGGTAACCGTCCCTACCTTGTGTAACTTTTTCATGCTTCATATTCTTCTTCCGTTGTTTTGTTCAAACACACATTGAAATACATTGAATATTATTCTATCTTGTGTTGTCTTGTACTATCATTGGTATCAGAGCATCTTAGATCAGAGTGATGCGTGGAAATTAGAGTCTGGCTAGTGTTTAGCGTGTGCAGATCTTAGGACATGTGGTAGCTTGCAAATCTAAACATTGGCTATGCAAACCTATTTGGAAAGTGTTAGATTGGCAATTTGTTATCCTTTAGCATTTTCCTGAAAATTGAAACGTCGCAGTTTGTGATCTATTAAAGTCATGGAGCAGGCACTTCCTGGCGCAACCTGTCTTGAAATCAGAAACTTTCTTGTTCCTGAGAAACGGTATGTCCAAGTGTATGTTTTATTGCAACTGATTGGTAGACAGTTTGGATCAAAATCTTTTTAGAAAGCTCCCCGAGATTGATTAATCTCTACTCGCATTGTGTTGGCAAGTTACATTTAGGAAATCAGGATCATTTTCATTGTGATACTCCAATCTTGAAATTTGAAGGTTATCAATAACCGTCTGAATAGTTTCTTGTGTTAGGTGCTCCAAGAAGATTGTATGTATTGCTATGAAAAAAGATACAGACATCATGCCTTTATATAGGCCATGGAAGAGCAGAGGGAGGAACAAATCCGAGGAACAGTTATATAACTGTTCACTAATCATTTACTAATCACTAACAACTTACAAAATGTATTAATTTGCTAACATTCCCCCCTTAATACATTGCTCTTACAAATGTACCCCCTAAACAAATCAAACTTCACCTTGCCGAGAGGCTTGGTGAGAATATCTGCAACCTGAGAATCAGTAGGGCAGTACTGGAGCTGAATTTGGTGGTTCAAGACCTGTTCACGAATGTAGTGACATTCGACCTCAATATGCTTTGTTCGTTCATGGAAAACAGGATTCTTCACAAGCTTCAACACACCTTGATTGTCGTAGTGAATGATGGGAGGTTTCTCTTCAGGAATCCCTATACCTGCAAGAATGCAATGTAACCAAATTGCTTCGCACACAGCTCCTCGTGCAGCGCGGTATTCAGCCTCAGTGGATGAGAGAGCAACAACAGTTTGCTTCTTGCTGATCCACGAGATAGGTCCAGATCCGAGATGAAAAACATATCCTGAAGTGGATTTCCTGTCATCAACGGATCCTGCATAGTCCGAGTCTGTATATCCCTGTAAGAAGAACTGAGTGTTCTTCTGATACTCCAGACCAAAGTCAACTGTACCTCGGACATATCTCAACACATGCTTTGCTGCTATCCAATGACATTTCTTCGGCTCCTGCATAAATCTAGCGAGATAGCTCACAACAAAGTAAAGATCTGATCTGGTATAAGTCAAGTAAATGAGACTCCCCACAAGCTACCTGTAGTGAGTGCCATCTACCTGTGGTGAATCCTGGAATCTAGATAGTTGCAAACCTTTTTCCATAGGTGTGGACATTGGTTTACAATTTGACATCCCATATTTTTCCAGGAGTGTCTTGGCATATTTCATCTGGGAGACGAAGATATGATTCTTCTTCTGCCATATCTCTAAGCCAAGACAATAGTGAAGTAGCCCCAAATCAGTCATGTCGAAGGATTTCTTCATCTCATTCTTTACATCATCTACAAGATTGTTAGAACTTCCTGTGATCACAAGATCATCTATGTACAAAACCAGAATGACAATCTTTGTTCCTACCTTCTTGATATACAAATTTGTATCTGAGGGGCTACGAGTGAATCCATGCTACAATAGGTGATCATCAATTTTTATATACCATGCCCTAGGTGCTTGTTTGAGTCCATAAAGAGACTTTATCAGACGACATACCTTCTGTGGTTGATGCTCATCTACAAACCCTTCAGGTTGGGCCATGTACACTTCTTCTTGTAGATCACCATTTAGAAAAGCACTCTTGACATCCATCTGATGAAGTTTCCATCCATTTTGTGCTGCCAGTGCACATACAACTCTGATGGTTTTGATCTTCGCAGTGGGTGCAAAGGTCTCGTCATAGTCAATTCCTTCTTGCTGAGCATAACCCTTTGCAACAAGTCATGCTTTGTGTTTGTCGATTGAACCATCTGCCTTATATTTTGTTTTGAAAATCCATTTGCAGCCAATGGATTCCTTACATGGAGGCAGATCGACAAGTTCCCACGTCTGATTCTGAATCAGGGAATCATATTCAGCATCCATAGCCTGTTTCCACTGTGGTTGGTTTAATGCCTCACGAATAGTGTCAAGTTCGGTGCTCTCAACAACTGAACTCATGAGTGCAAAATTTACCTCATGTCTAGCTTGACTTCGTGTTCTAACTCCCATAGAAGTACCAGGAAGTGAGTTCAGGTGTGCATCCCTGATAGTACTCTGGACCCATTTCGGACGTTGGTGCTGCTGATGTGAAGATGTGTTTTCCAGTGTGCCAAGATCAACGAACAAGTCTCCACTTAGCTCTTCTTCTCTCTGAGAAGAATCATCTTGCTCATCATCTGGATGTGTGAGCAATCTATGTGACGAGGTCAGTACTGGATCTCCATTGTGTGGCAGGGAGTCAAAGGACGACTCATCACATACCACATCTCGACTCTCGTAGATCTTCTTTGTCTCAGGATCCATGAGACGATATGCCTTTGAGGTAGTACTATACCCCAAGAAAAGACATGGCAGTGTCTTTGGATCGATCTTCTTCCTTCTCTTATCTGGAACATGCATATACGCAGTACAACCAAAAACTCTCAAATGATGAATAGAAGGTTTACGACCAGTCCATACCTCTTCCGGTGTCTTGTTCTGCAAGATCTTCGTGGGTGCCCGGTTGAATAAATACACTGCTATCTGGACTGCTTCTGCCCAAAACTGATCCTCCAACTTGGCGGTTGAGAGCATACAACGAGCCATCTCCATGATAGTCCTGTTGTGGCGCTCGGAAATCCTGTTCTGTTGGGGCGTGTGTAGGGAGCAGTCAAATGTTGCTGAATGCCATGCTGCTCCAGGTATGCTAAGAACTTCTTTGACACAAATTCCCCCCCTCAATCTGAGCGGAGGAGAAGAAGAGGCTTCCCAAATTGCCTGGTGGCTTGCTGGTAGAAGGTTTGGAAATTTGCAAGTGCCTCACTCTTCTTCCGAAGGAAATATACCCACATTTTCCGTGAGTAATCATCAATGATGAGCTGAAAGTATGCAAAATCTTGGAAGCTAGCTGGCAGGGGTCCGCACAGATCGGTGTGAACGACTTGAAGAGGCTCTATAGAATGATAAGAGCTCTATTTGAATGGACCTCTATGTTGTTTTCCCGGAAGACATCTTGAGAAAACAGGTAAGGAATGGGAGAGTGGAGGAAGCCCTCTTACCATTTCCTTCGCACTGAGTTGATGCAGAGCCCCGGCAGAAAGATGACCATATCGAAATTGCCAAAGTGCAGTGGACTCGGCCATTGATGTAGAGAGAGCAACGCTAGATGAAGTGACCGCATCCAGTGCAAATAGATGGCCCTTCATAAATGCTTGAGCAATGACTGACTCTCCCTGGGAAATGATGCAGGACTTGACCCCTTTTTCAACAAAGAATTCAACCTTCATTCTATGGTTAAGAAGTTGACTTACAGACAAAAGATTTGAAGTCAAACCTGGAACATATAGCACCTTTGTGAGTGTACATCTTCGTGTTCCAAGAGGAATGATGACATCACCAATCCTTGCTGTAATATACTCTTGATTGTCTGCAATGGTGATCCGATCTCCAGTGGGCCGGTCACTCAGAGTATGGAACAACTTCTTGTTGCCAGTCATGTGTTTGCTGGCACCTGAATCAATCAACCAGACATCTTCTGACAGCTGTGAAGTCTGTGAGACTAGAGCAATGTCAGAATGAGTCGTATCTGGTACCTCTTCATCGGAGGTGGCATCCTGCTGAGCAGCAATGTGGCCCTTCTGTCTTTGATTACGAGCATGCCATCAGGAATTTCTTGGAATATCCTCGGCCAGAAGTGCTCTCTTCACCAAAATTTCCATACTTGCGACCATTGTAATAACAGTTCACAGTCGTGTGCGTATCCGTGGAGCAAATGTGGCACCACCGATCCGTCTTGTGATTATGCTACTTCTAGGGTGGCCGCTGTGGTGGCCGCTGTGAAGATGGCTGCTGAGCATGCTGCTTCTGATTCTGGGGGGCTGATTGCCCTTTCTGAGATTTATGTTTTTGCCTCGTGATGAGAGCCTTGTCTTCGAAGGCTTCATGTACATTTTGCATGGCTTCTTCCTGCTGGAGATAATTCACCAGGGTTGCAGAACTCACCTCCTGTTGAGTGATTGTCAACGTGGTGATCAGTGTCTGAAACCGTGAAGGAAGAGCTCGCAGGGTGAGCGGGACAAGCAACTTGCCGTCCACTGGTTCACCGAGTGCAGAGAGTTCTGCACATAACTCAGCTACACGCCGTAAGAAGGCTTCTACTGATTCGCCATCATGCATACTCATCGTATGAAGCTTTGTCTGAAGTTGTAACTTTGTCGTCAAATTCTTAGCTTCGTAGATGGTACACAATTTTGAAATGGTGCATGGAAACTGCTGTCGATAGGGGAAAGCGTGCGCCCTTTGGCGCATGGAAGGAATTGGCAACAGAAGAATGAGCGTGCCTTTGGCGCACCATATGCATTGTCGACATGAAGTTATGTGCGCCCTTTGGCGCACCAAAACTTGGTGTAACAGGGAGATTATATGTGCCCTTTGGTGCACTGAGAAACGTGCCAACATGGAAAACCATGCGCCAAAGGCTTTTAAGGGGGCGCATCAAAACTATGTGTTACAAGGAAAATCCATGCGCCCAGCCAAAAAAGGCTCGAAAAGACTAAGTTCAAAAACTAGATTTCCCGGGGAGGGATTTTACGACGTTTCGAACGCGAGGGATCCCTAACGAGGGATCAAAACAAAATTTTCAGTATGGTTATCGGTAAAATTGCCCTTGTTAATTTTACAGGATAACAGCTGGCTCTTTTTGGGGACTATCCCTGAGCAAACTCGGGGGTAGAGAACCCCAGATCACATGTGCCTATCCATTGGGTACGGAGTCAAAAACAAGGGGGACCGGAGGGAGAACAAAGGAAACACACAACAAACTGAAAGCAAACACACGACAAAAGCAAACACACAACGAAAATAAACTGTACAAAGAAGAGAGAAAGCTCTACTTCCTGAAGATCTTGAGATGTTTCCCGCTATAGGGAAGCGGGAGCTCAGCTCCATCCAGATATGAGAGATAGAAACTATTCTCTCCATTGAGTTGCTTGATTTTGAAGGGCCCTCTCCATAGGGAATCAAATTTTCCGTGCATGCCCTTTGGTTCTCTTCACTTGTCCCAAAGAAGCACGAGATCTCCCACTAGAAAATCTCTCTGCTTGGCCTTCTTGTCAAAAAGCCTCTTTACTTGATTCTGATGTTTAGTGATCCTGTCGACCACCTTTACTCTCTTTTCTTCAAGTTCTGCCAGGTACATAATTCTCTTTTCTAGAGAATTCTGGAAAGTTTCATCTTCGATTACTCGTGCCAAGCGTAGAGCAGGAAGTTCAGTAGAAATGGGAAGTTCGGCATCAGTGCCATATAACACTTGAAAAGGTGACATGCCGAGAGATCTCTTGGGGGTAATGCGGTCCGCCCACAAAGCGTCGTACAAAGACTTGTGCCACATCCGCTGATTCTCATCTACTAATTTCCGTATGATGGTCACTAAGTTCTTATTACTGGATTCCGCTTGACCATTTCCCTGAGGGTAATAATCCGAGGCATGCGCTAAAGTTATCCCATATTCGTAACAAAAACTAATAACTTCCCGCGAGGAGAAGTTAGAAGCATTATCAGCAACGATTCTGTTTGGAACGCTGAACCTGACAATGATATTCTCTTTGATAAAACTGCAAACCACCTCAGAAGTGGCGTGCTTGACTGGTATGGCTTCCACCCACTTAGTGAGGTAATCTGTTGCTGTGAGGACATAGCTATGTCCAGCACTTGATTGAGGATTGAGTGCGCTAATAAAATCAATTCCCCATTGCCTGAATGATTCATTGATAATGACCGACCTAAGGGGAAGGGCAGCCAATTTGGGCTTGCCGACGAATTGCTGACAGGGTTCACACTTTGCCACCCAGATAGCGGCATCTTGAAAGAGCGTTGGCCAATAATACCTGGCTCGAATGATCTTATGTGCTGTCACGGAAGAAGAAAAATGGCCTCCACAGGCTGAATTGTGAAAACTTTCTAGCAGTTTTACTTGTTGGGGCTTGTCAACACATCGCAGGAAGACACCGTCTATCCTGTGCTTATATAAACCGTCATCCCAGATGACATACTTAGCTGCCCTGAGCTTTATAGTGCGCTTCTCCTTTGCGGTTAGGTGCATTGGGCATTCGCCGTAGGTAAGGAAGAAAGCAATGTCAGAGTACCACTCGTCACTAGTTACAACAAACAAAACTAGAGGCAGAGAATCAGGCTCCTTTAGAGGGCTTTGCTCTTCGTTGGTACAGTCTTCTTTTCCTTTAGGGTCTTCTAAATTTTCATTTTCAGCCATTAACTGACACAGGCCCTTGCCCCTCACCAGCTTGGTAGGTTTAATATCCAGGTCATATTCCTGGACCTTTGCGATCCAATTTCCTCTCAAACTTCCTAACTCCTGCTGAGTTAGAATTGATTTCACCGTGGTGTCTGGAACCAGCACCACCGTATGTGAGTTTAGAATATAATACCTGAAATTCTTCACTGCTTTGACAACGGCAAAGGCGTGCTTTTCCAGCTGAGTCATTTTCAGTTCGTGAGGCTTGAGAGGAGAACTCATGAATGCAATTGGAGATTCAATATCCTCCGAGTTCTTTTGCATTAGGATTGCAGACACAGTATGTTCGGAGGCGTAACTATACATAATGAAGTCTTTGGAGAAATCCAGACATACTAGGACCGGTGCATGAGCAACAGAAGTTTTTATCTCCTCAAACGATCTTTTCCCTTCTTCACTCCATCTGAAAGTGGGTGACCCTTTCATCATGTTCAGTATGTGGCGGGTCTTCTCAGCAAAATCAAGAACAAAACGCCTAAGAAAGTTCACCTTTCCGAAGAAAGAATGAACACCATTCTTGCTTGTAGGCAGAGTAAGGCTTTGGATAGCCTTAACTCTTTCGGCATCGATCTTCGTTCCTTCTTTGCTAACCACATGGCCTAGCAATTTCCCTTCCGTAACCCCAAAAACAGACTTTTTGGGATTTAGGGAAATTCCATGTTCTCGGCACCTGGCCAATACTTGCTCCAAATGATCACAATGATCACTTCGTTGTTTAGAGAACACGGTTAAGTCATCTAGATAAACTACAATGAATTTTCCCATCATGCCTTTAAATGCAAAGTCCATGGCCCGTTGAAAAGTAGCACCTGCATTAGTTAAGCCGAAAGGCATCCTGCTGTAGGCAAATGTACCCCAAGGAGTAGTGAATGCTGTTTTGAATTGATCTTCAGGCGAGACTTCAATCTGATTGTAGCTTGAAAAACCATCAAGCATAGACAGCATTTCTGATCCAGTTACTGCTTGCAGAACTTGATCCATTATTGGAAGAGGGTAGTTGTCTTTCAGTGAAGCTTGGTTCAAGTTTCAGAAATCTACGTAGATGCGTATCTCACCGTTTTTCTTGCGCACTGGCACAATGTTCACCACCCAAGTGCTGTGATGAATAGGGAAGATGATTCTTGCATCCAGCATCTTCTGAATTTCGGCCTGAATGGTGCCCGAAATCTTGGGATTATAGTGCCTCTGCTTCTGACGGAAGGCTTTGACATTGTCTTTCAAGGGAATATCGTGCTGAACGTCCTTTGGCTTGAAGGACTTTAAATCGGCATAGGACCATGCCAATACATCCATATATCTTTTCAGCAACTTGACAAATTTCCACTTTTCTTCTGGCGTGCAACATTTCCCGATGTTCACAAATTGCGGATGTGCCTCAGAACCTATATTGACTGGTTCTATCTCTGGGGATGAGTCAGGACCATCTTGCTTCTTCTTTTTCATAAAACGGTTGTGCCTGTCAAACAGGCACTCCAGTGAAACCAGGCCCTTCAGAATTTTATTCCCTTTGAGCTGACATATGCCGTCTTTCTCCTCTGATTCATGGTTTTGACTGTTGATTGATTCGCGGCATGTAGAGGTGGATCCTTCAAAATACAACTCATCAAAATTTTCTGATTTTTCTAGGAAGGCAATGAGGTGATTATCATCGTTGAATACCTGCCAATGCTGAGAGTTGTCTGGCACGCTCGGGCGGAAAATCACTTCAATGGAGTATTTGTTCGTCTTCAAACCCGGGTGCGGGAGCACGAGAGATGCCGAAACGGCCAATGAATCGGCCATATCATTTTGAGCTCTTTGAATCGCCTCTATCGAAAAGGCATCAAATTCCTCAATGTTGTCCCATACTGCATTACGGTAGTGCTTGAGCCTTTCATTTTTTACTTGGTAAATCCATTTGACCTGATTTACAACCAGCTCGGCATCACCTTGAATTTTAGATTTTTAATTCCTCTTTCCTTTGCAGCTTGCATACCGAGCAACAGAGATTCGTACTCAGCGGTATTGTTAGTGTTGAAAAACTACAACTTGAAAGAAAGAGGAATTACCTCCTCCTCAGGAGATATTAGCATGATTCCGGCACCACACCCACTGGTCGCGCAACTGCCATCAAATCGCAAGGTCCAGACCTCATTAAGATCCTTTTTCTTGAACAAAAATGCCCTTTGTATCCGCCTCGGTAGACAAAAAGTAGTTCCCCATCCCTGATGATTCGAAAAGGATTTGGGCTTTGGGATCTTCGGAGCTAGTGACCAAGTACTTCTTTTGGGATTCCAGTTCTAAAGTTTGCATTACGCCTTTGACTGGAATTCTAGCTTTAGACCAGTCCATGTGAATTTCTCCACCAACTTCGCTGCAAAAGCTCCTTCCTAGCAGAATTCCATAGGCTGCCGGAATGTCAGCGACAAGGACGGTCATTTTTACTCTTTTATCCGGGAAGGCTGCAAACGCAAATTGCGTGTCTTTTATTTGGCCAATCAACGGCACTTGCTTGGTCTCCAATGAGTAACATCTGCCGAAAGGTTTGGTAAGAGTGAGGCCTAAAGCATGGGCGACTTTCGCCAGCATAACGTTGTCGGAAGCTCCGGAATCAATTATACAGTTGCTCAAATTATGGCCGTTGATTAGGAGAGAGAGATAGAAAGGTTCTATTTTGCCTGATGCAGATGTTGAAGCAACATTTATGCGGGATTCAGGGGGAGTGGAAAGGATTCCTTTTGGGGAAACCTGTTTAGGTATAACAGCTTGACTCTGAATATATTTAGTTAATCTTACAAGCTGTTCAGGATTTGACTGAAGGTACTCAGCTTCAGACATTTGGATCTTGGTCTTCTTAGCGTGATCTATTATATCGAACGTGGCCAAGGGTTGCGTTGGTGAGGGAATGAGTCCTTCACTTCGCGATTGCGGAACAGGGTTACTGATCTTGATAGGAATATGAGGGGGCTGATTCGGAGGAGAGATGGGCAGAAAAGACTTCTTTGCAAAAGATTTAAAAGGGAGTTGAGTAGGAAGAGGATTACCTCTTTTAACAATGGTTGGAGGTGCGTTTGATACGACCTTCTCCTTCTGCACATGGGCAGCAACTTCCGCTTCCTTTCCTTGCGAGCGGGTAAAAACAGCATAGGAGTGTCCGCTTGCGTAGCCCTGAGTACTCTCTTCTTCATCAGATTCATCCTCATCAAATTCCATGTATCCAATAGTAGAGTCGCCAGTCGGCTCACCGACATCTTGATCATCTTCGCCTTGAGACGAAGGTTCTTCATAGTACTGCTCTTCTTCTTCAATCTCGGCCAGAGCATTAACCGGAGTAGCTTCAAGCGCCAACCGTGGAGCAGTTGCAGGTAGACGCGGTCTTTGTGAAGCATTGTTAGGAACAAAATTCCTCCGCGGGACATCCCGGTACGAGGAACTGGGAGAGGCCTGGGCCAACTGCTTCTTCAGTGCAAGCAAATCGTTCGCCATCTTTTGGAATGCTGGGTCAGATGAAGTAGCAGGCGAGGGGTCTGAAGATTTGGACTTTGATGATTCCTTTTTCAACTCGCAAGATATTATCAAATTGTCTTCTATCCGGATGGTAGCAGCCTGAGCAAGAGGCAGAGTAGCTACTCACTCTTGAAGGAGCAAGAATCTGACTTTTGAGCTCATGGCGTTCATGAAGAAACACTTCTGATTCTCCGGTGTTGGAAGCATGGCAGTAGGGACACGGTTGATTAATGCATTGAACCGGGCGACAAAATTGTGCATGGTCTCATTGGCCTCTTTCTTCAGGTGGGTAATCCGTGATAGCAACGCAAATGCATCCTCTGAAGGCTTGTATCTGTCTTCAAAAGCTTCCCGCAAGGTAGCCCAACTGGTGATAGATGCGGCCGGAAAATGCTGAAACCATTCAGCTGCAGGCCCTTGTAGGGTTTCCAGAAAAAGGCGGACCGACACATCTTCATGAGTCACGTCCAAAATACTGCATGACATAATGAAAGTAGATATGTGGGAATCCGTGCTTTGATTTCTGCTCCCGTCAAATTTAGGAAAATTCTTTCTGTTTCCGTGAGGGAGCGCGTGAACTGGATGTGGCAGTGCGAGAGGGCCCATAGCGTTTCCCCATGGTACCGCCATCTGAAAATCTGGAAAGAGAACACGAGCCGGAAGTGTAGTTCCGCTGAGTAGCAAGGCACTACAGAGGGACGTGGATGTTCCTTGTAAAAGACTTTTTCTTCGTGAAGGTGAGACACTCCTGGATGACCGGCTAGCCGAGCTTAGCGCTGAAAAACGTGTCGGTGTCACGCTGAAATTGTACCTCTGAAGCAGATCGAAAGTAGGATCAGCTTCTCCATGGGCTCTCCTGCTGCGCGTAAAAGGTTCACTCGCCAATGTACCTTTCAGATCTGTAATATTATGGCGCAGATTTAAACTTTTTTTTTTTTTTTGGGTGTACTTGCTGATTTTCCATTTTTTCTGACAAAAACCAGCAGCAAATACTTTTCTAAATATTTAAAAATTATCCTCTTCGAGAAACCGATTGCGGTTAATGACAAATAGCAGCGAGGATAAGATGGCAGGGAAGAATAGCAGGCTGATTTTCAGATCTGATCTTTACTTTTTCAAAGGGTTTCAAACTTTTTTAGAAAATAGTCAAAAATCCAGATCTACGAAAAAGTGTTAACTTTGATAAAAACTCAGCGACTTAAAGATCTGTAACTAGGCTCGATCTACGGATCTCAGAAGAAAATTTTCAGTTTCAGGCACTTTTGCAAATTTTTTGGATTTTCAACAAAAAGTGCAGATTTGCAAACAGGGAGTGATTTTCTTATATTTTTCTGATTTTATATTATACCACCACCATAGATCTAACAGATCTATTCGATCCCCAGCGGAGTCGCCAAAAACTGTTGGCGAGAAAATCTGTCGCGCAGACAGATCTATGGATAGACGAGCCAATAGTGTGCAGGGCTTAGCCCCTCTTTGAGACAGCAAAGCGAAACTGGTTTATTGCTATTTCTACTAGCAGGAACCTATGCAAGTCTCACAGATTCTGCCTTTGGGGTTGGGATCTCATCCCAGTAGAGTATTCCAGGTTGCGAAAAGAAAGGAATGAAGGAGGGAGAAGAGACAGAACAGATCCGAAGGGAGAAAAGAAATGAATTCCAAAGCAGAAAGGTCAGAAGATTTATGTTTTTAGTTTGGTAGTAAACAGAGCCAAACCTACTTGCATAAATAAACAAAGCAATACTGATAAACAAATGACGGAAAAGTAGATATGAATCCAACAGATTAAACACATACAGATCTAATGTAAGAAAGATCTAATGTATAACACAGCTATTGAGCACAAAGTCTGAATAATTGTATTACTGTTCTTTTCTGTTACAAGAAAGCTCAAAGTCTTTCTCTCCTCACTTCTGTTTCTATCTGAAAAATGTTCACCTTGAATACAACAAGTATTCTCATATTTATAGAAGATGAGGGAGAGAGAAGGCAAAATGGAGCCAACCACTTATTTACAAAGATATTTACAAAATATCTAAAAGTCATGTTGACTTTGACAAATTTGATGGATGACATCATCCCATGATGCAACATGGATGATGTCATCATTTGTGCCAACACATTTTAGACATTACGAAAAGAAAGTCGGAGAATAGAGAGAGGAAGAAGGAGAAGAAGAAGAAGAAATTATTCATCATCATCATCCTGCGGCCGAAAAGGGGTCGCCTGTTTCTGATGCTGCTCGGGAGATGAGATGTGGAACTGAGCGCGGTATTCCAAGAACTTGCTGATCATTGACCCAAATTGATCCTGTGATGGATCCTTGTGCCGTTCACTGATTGCTTCGCAAGTTTCCCGCTCATCTATGAGCTTTTCTGGGATCTTAGAATAGACTTTACCCGCCTCAATTAGGGAACCGATGAAGTCCCTATAGGCCAGTAGGTTGTTGATAGATTCGATGTCGAACGTGACCTCTGGCCCTGTTCCTTGAGAGGTAATCTCCTTGAAAATCCGGATAGTGTCATCAGCTGATCTCAAGGTAAGGGAAGGAGTGAGCAAACCCTGGAGTCATGGCAAGGACAATTTTCTCCATTTGATGCATTGCATCCAGGGCCTCTTCCTTTACCTTGTCTATCTTTTCTAAAAAAAATTCTAGCTGATCTATCCGATAGTCCAAAGTGGACATAGTTTTGTTGAGGGCCCTTGGATGGCCGAATACTCCGAACTTGACTAGATCTTCGACTGAACAGTCGAACATTTGTTGGAAGGTCTCGTGCTGGAGTCTAGCATGTTCTAACTCTCCTGATATCGGACCTGCTAATGCTTGGAGTTCCTTATTCGCCTTCTCGATGTTTAGGTATAAACTGATATACTCGGCGATTACTCTTTCACTATCCTTGAGGATTTGGCTCCTCCAAGCAGAAACGGCCATACCTTGCTCGCCAATCTTTGAATATTCGTTGATTTTCTCCTGACTGAGCAGCTCAGGAATCTCGGTGGAAGTTGTGGGAGGTGCACTTCCCATCTTCTGTAAGGCCTGAAGCAGGTATTTATTCTGCTCCTTCAGTAGCCTTTTCTCTTCTTTGGTTTCCTGAAGCTTTTTGCAGAGTGCATCCACTGCGGAAAGAGCTTCCCCCTGGAGACTTTCAGAGGATGTCCCCATTGTGACCTGAGTCACGGTGAAATCTGTCGGAGACAGATCTTCTTTCTCTTTGAGAGGGTTGGGGTATGCTATTTACATGACTCTCTCACCCGCAGCGCTCTTTGAGAAGCATGTAACCGGCTTCTGCTTCTTTGCTCCTTTATCCGGAATGACCGAAAAGTCCATCGGAGCGATGGGAACTTTCCTCTTTTGTTGGCTTAGCTGCTGAGAGATCCAAGCTGGTCCTATGGAAGAAGGACCAGAGACAGAGGGGGAGGCAGCAACGGTAGAAGAGGGGGAAAAATGTGGAGACACGCGGCGGCGGCATTGAAAGAATAGCCGAAGAAATGTCCATGGGAGGAAGGGAAACCGCAACTGCAGAAGAGATAGGAAGGGAAGGGAGCTCGGAGATGAGGGAAGAAATAGAGGAAGACAAATCAGCGAGGGAGGAGAAGATAGATGAAGAAGTGGGGGAAAGGGTAGAAGAAGGGGCAGAGGACACGACCAAAGGGATGGTCACTTGAGTCACTCGAGGAGGGGAAGGAAGAGAAGAAGAAGGGATAGAAGGGACCTCTGAAGTCGCAGCGACACCGACATCCTGGGTGGATGGGCGTATAGGACTATCCTCTGTCAATCCCTCATCAAGAGTTATGACTTGTTGAGGCTCTGAAGGAAGAGGACTTTCAGGGGCTTCCTCCTGAATGGTGCTAGGTTCACCTTCTGCACCTTTTCCTTTCAGCTGCTTCTTTGACCTTGGAGGTGCATTGCCCAAAGCGGAAGTTGTGAAATCTACCCCGAGGTAGATTAGTCCGTTCATGCGGCACCAATGCTCTGTTCTCCGCATAGTCTCTTTGAACCTCTCCTCAATTGTTTGAGGAGCTTTGCTTCTGTCAATGGCCGGGAAGGGCCAATCGTCCCCATATGTGTCATTATACACCTTATCTACTTCATCTTCCGTGGTCTGGAAGCCTTCGGGGACAATGGCCACTCCGTATTGGATGAATTCCGTCAATGCCAAGCGAGAGTGATCTTTTCTTCTGAGTTCCGCCTCATGGAGAACGTCAATGTAAATATCCTCAATTTGAGGGACATGGATTGGATCGAGCTTCGCTTTTGGTAGGCAGCTTCTTGGGTCGAAGGTAGGCCTGGCTGGGAAGTCATGCTTCAAGTTGAGTAGCTCCAGCTCTGCGAACATTTCCTTCGCCTTATGGTGGGTGGAGCATGTGTATCGGCCCACATTGAGGGGGAAAGGAGTTCCACCCTTCTTTCTTTTGAGGCACTTCTCATGGTATGTGACCAGCTGTCTTGACAGTTCCAGTAGAATCAGCTTAGGTCTAGCATACCTTGGTAGCCTGGTTGGCTCTCCCAAAAAGTTGGTAGCCCTTAGATAGGTGAACGTGGGAAATTGGGTGAACAGGGCCCCCCATTTCTCTGTGAATGCCACTATGTTTTTGGTTGTCCGGCTATGAGTCATGTTTGGCCTCAGCAGGTAGATGACATGATAGAAGAATGCATCATTGACTTTAGCAAATTAAGGGATGCTATTCTCCAGCCTTAGCTCTGGGTAGTAATCAAATATTTTGGCCTGAGGCCATACTCCACTTCGGTTCAGCTCCGGATAATCCCTTGCCGATGCTGCAGCATAGACTACATAGGAGTTCATATGGAACACTCCTGTTGTGGCGAACTGTTGTAGCTGCTCAGATATTGTACTACTTATTATTTCCCCCCAGCAAAAGCGTTGATCGGGAAAATTATTATTCATTGTCTCCAGGTACCGCAGCATCCACTTATGGAAATAGTGGGCATCTGAAAGCCCGAAGACTCTGCTCAGGAAGGTGATAGTATCACTGAGTTCCTCTGAGAAATCACTTCGGTGGATAGTCTGAGGCCACCGGGTCACCACCTTCTTATTCTTTAGGTAGACCTCATTCATCAACTGCATGCACTGGTCTTCATTGTCTTCCCAGGCTTTGATGCATTCTTGTTGGCTAACAGCCACGTAGTTCCGGTGGTGAGGGATGCCAAGCATTAACTCAAAATGACGGGCAGTGAGGTTTATGACTACCTCGCCCTTACTGTTCTCGACACATCTTGTGTCTTTGTTGTAACATTGGGCAACCACCATCATGAATTCGTTGTTTACAGTGCTGACTGGGATTCCTCCGGCGAAATGCAGAGCACTGCCTATTAACTTGTCCATCCATGGACTTCTTGTAACTTTTTGAGTTCTAACCCAGAACTCATCCATGTCGATGTGACCCAATTCAGAGTCTCTGACATCCATACTGCACTCAGCCTGTGATTCGGGCATCCTGACCCTCTGATATTTGTATTTCATCTCTTCTTCTGTCAGCTTAGCTTTTCCTCTTGGTTTGGTGGGCTTCTTGCTTGACGTAGACATGTGTTCTTTCGAACTCAGTTGCTGATCTGCACGAAGAAGAAGAGAGACCCAATCCAAAAAGGTTGAATTAGTCATTTGATCTTCCATTGGAAAGCTAGCAGAAGGAGTTAGATATTTAAAGGCTCAGGGCGCAGGAAAAATGCAAATGGCAGGCCAAATAGATAAGGCGCACAGAAAAGGAATGTTGCAGAGGTTATATTGGCGCCAAAGGCGCATGTCGCATGGATGAAGCAGGTTGCATTTTATAACAGGGCTCACAGGAAATGCGTGTTACATTGGGGTTCGGTGTGCCCTTTGGCGCATAGGAAGATTGTGTAACATTAACAAATGGTGCGCCCAAGGTAAATGGCGCGGCGCATGGAGGGTTTACACAACATAATGTTACTGCAATGGAGGGTGCGCCCGTGCCTATGTAATCTTTATACTTGCGCGCAGAAGGCTTGTGCTGCATCGAAACTGGGTGCGCCCTTTGGCGCATGGAAACATTATGGAGCATGGATAGAGGGTACGCCAAAGGTTTTTAAGGAGGCGCGGGATTTAGACTTGTAGCATGCAAAGAGGGCGCGCCATTGAGGGCACATGAAAACATTATGCAGCATGGATGGAAGGCTGCGCCATTGGCGCGGGTTTTGATCATATTACATGGCGGGTAAGTGCGCCGAGGGGCGCGACTGTCTTTATTGCAACAAGGCGCGCCAGTGTGCCACAAAACTACACTTACTCAAATATTTCTCCTTCTTTCTTCCACTTCAAAGATAGTTGGACAAGTAAGGTTTCTATATAAAGGAGTTTCAGCAGACCACGCTACGTCAAAACAACTCCCCTTCCAGCAGATCTGGAAAGAGGGAGGAAGGAAGGAGGAAAGAAAAGGAACAGGACAGCACAAGGGGGTGGGGGAGAAACCAGCTCAAATACATTCCATTAAAAACTGACCAGCAAACCAAAAACAGACCAAAAGATGAAAGCATAAAACAGAGAAGAGGGAGAACCTCTTACCTTAAATATAGCAAAAGATTTGGAAAGCGGGTCCACAGGGCGAGATAGCGACAGAGCAGAGCTGACAAATCCAGAGCAATCATGTGCTTCGAAAAAAGGAATGAAAATGACATGGGCGCGCACTGATATTTATAGGAAAACTTGTCATCAATGCACCACCAACCTTTTGAAATGGCGCATGGAAACTGCTGTCGACAGGGGAAAGCGTGCGCCCTTTGGTGCATGGAAGGAATTGGCAACAGAAGAATGAGCGCGCCTTTGGCGCACCATATGCATTGTCGACATGAAGTTATGTGCGCCCTTTGGCGCACCAAAACTTGGTGTAACAGGGAGATTATATGCGCCCTTTGGCGCACCGAGAAGCATGCTAACATGGAAAACCATGCGCCAAAGGCTTTTAAGGGGGCGCATCAAAACTATGTGTTACAAGGAAAATCCATGCGCCCAGCCAAAAAAGGCTCGAAAATACTAAGTTCAAAAACTAGATTTCCCGGGGAGGGATTTTACGACGTTTCGAACGCGAGGGATCCCTAACAAGGGATCAAAACAAAATTTTCGGTATGGTTATCAGTAAAATTGCCCTTGTCAATTTTACAGGATAACAAATTTCTAAATGAATCCGCCGTGCTTGACATCGAACGTCGAACCAAAAATATTCCAACAGTCCTCGGCACACAATCTCGTCAAAGAGAATGTTTCCAGTGTTGTGTAGCTCGTTAACCAAGGCAAAGAACAGCCCAGTGGTGTCTTCGTTGTCATTCAATGCCTAAACATTTGGTGCATTGCTCACGGTGCTTTTTGCATCAGAAATTTGCGACATACGCGCACACACTGTTTCGAAATTTGTAGGCTTTCTTCACTTGCATAGTTTTAATGGAGCAAAGAAGAACAAAATAGTCTCCTTCCACTTGGGTAGAGGACAGACAGTTGTTCTGGGCTCCAGCACTGAGTCTCCTCTCTGAATCTCCATGCACAGCCAACAGCAAACAGTAAACAACAAACAACAAAGAAGGTGCACCAGCAATGAGTCTCCTCCTTCCACGCAGGCAGAGGATGCACCAGCAATGAAGGCAGACAGGTTCACTGGTTTGCAAAGATATTATGTTCTTTCTGCTCCTCCATGCGGTAACCACGCACAGCACGCAAACACGGACAGGGAACCACACACAACAAACAAACTCGCAGGCAGAGTTCACGCACGAGTTTTGATTCTTTACTCACAGCAAGAAAATATCTTTCACGCTCAGCGGCTCCTCCAACTCTCCCTCCATGGCCACAGCTTCCTCGCAGGGTTCCTTGGTCGCCTCTCCACACGTTTCTGAGTTTCAAACAAAAATGCCACGTAAAATGCACGCATGGTAGAAGGTTTCAGGCTCCTTCTCTCCTCCAACGCCAGTCGCTCGCTCTGATACCAATGATAGAGCTCCAAATAGATTGTATATATTGCTATGTTCAATGATACAGAGATCACGCCATTATATAGGCTGAGAGGGAGGAAGCCGTGGAAGAAACGGTTATGAAACTGTTCATTAACAAATAATGAACAAATGTATTAATACGAACATATGTATTAATTAGCTAATAGCTTTATCATTCCTTGGTACAAAGGTAATAGTTTGGGATGTTAAACATGGAATATATCTGATTTCTTGATCTAATTATTACCTAGAAGGTAATGGCTTAGCTGAAAGTACTAACAAGAATATGTTAATAATCATCAGAAGAACACTCAAGGATAATCAAAGAGCTTGGCATCTGATGTTGAATTATGCACTTTTGGATGAGAGAGTGAATCCTAAAAGATTAGTTGGCAATTCACCATACAAGCTTGTGTATGGAAAATAAGAAAGAATGCATATTTTAGTTGAGTTACCAACATTAGATTTATTACATCAAATGGAGCTACTTGAGAATGAACCAATGTAGGTTCATTACGCAGAGTTAATGGAATTACAAGAGCTGAGAGATCAAGCTCATTTAAATATGGAAAAGAATAAAAAACAAATCAAGAATACTTTTGACAAGAAACCCAAATTCAGAGTCTTTAATGAAGGAGATATTGTGTTAAAATGGGATGCTGAACATGCAAACCCAGGAAAACACTCAAAGTTTAATATACTCTGGAGTGGCCCTTACATGATTTCAGATTGCAAGGAACACAATGTTTTTCACCTTTCGAAGCTGAATGGAGAGGAACTTCCCATTCCTGTGAATGGTATGTTCTCAAAAACTGTTATTGAAAATTTACAGTGATTGTTAGCATAGGATTTTTCAATTCAATAAGTGTAGTTTCTGCAAATTGCATTATTTTCTCAATTCAATAAGTGCATTCATGCACATGATCTGGTTTACCAGATCCTTTTCCAGCTTTAGTTTGTTTTAGAAGGGTTGGACCTTTCGGAAAGGAAGATTTTGGTTATATGCTTTAGACTCCATGCCTAATGGACAAGAGAAAGCAACTGGTATATAAACTAGCAGGCATCTTCCCCCATAGGATCGCCATAAATGGTGACAATTTTTGCACTTGTGCAAAAATGGGCAACTCAAAACTTTGTTACGATGGATAGAATAGGTGAAGTATAACTAAGCTAGGGGATATCACATGAGATTATGTCATTATTTTTTATATATTTTTAAAAAAAGATTACATGAAATCTGCAACTATGTGTGCTGTTACAAAACGTAACAGATCACATAGTCTGCAATTTTATGATCATCCTCAGCAAAATAACATAAGCCTCAAAGGACAGTTGTGTTGTCTTGATGAGGACATCTAATTACAGAATAGGTGAAGTGTAAAGTTTTGGGACAACAAAAATAAGTACATATAACAAGAAATCAAAGTTCATTACTGAATGTTACAAGTTCTATTCATTGTTCCTTCCTTTATGATTAAGACATTCAATTATGTTACTGAGTTGTTTAGTTCATTATACAATCCATACAGAAAGTATAAATTCAAAAAGAGATATAAAACTCAGTTACAGAATTCAATGTTTTATTCACAAGGAGAATCAAATGTTTCTGACACAAGCCATGGGATGTAACTGAAAAGTAAAGTACAACTACTAAAAATAAATATACACATGCATGATGGAGAAAGATAAGGAGTATGATGGTAAACCCATAATTGAATTGTGTTTTGTTCCTTGTGTAGAGCATCTCCTAGCCAGCTCCTTCATCCTCAAATCATGGTACCTGAAAATAAAAAACAAATCATCCATCAGTTATGAGCTCAGGGATCAAACCATATTCCTACCCTATCCTACTTCATGCATATGAATCTTCCCCTAAATAGGAGATTTATTCTAATTGAAGGACAAAATGCATGCATGCTTTAATCACTCAGAAAGAAGGAAGTGAAAATAAAGAAGAAAACATGGACATAAGAGAGGCCAAAAAGCCTGAGCATTTCCTAACTATTTTCCTATGTGTGCAAGTACAGGTTGTAGCCAAAGATAAATAAATAAGTCATAATTACGTGCTAAGAAGAAGCAAAGGTGCAACTCAAAGTTCAGCAAACATTCTACAAATGGAAGAGGTTAGAGCTAAGAAGAGAGATTGGAAGATAGAAGTACATTTTTCAGTATGCAATCAGGAAGCAAAATCAGATTTCAACAAGCTGAAGCTAAAAGCAAAAAGGATTACAGCTGAAATAGGATGAGAGAGAAGATTCTAGAAAAAAAATTGACAGGGCTTCGCCATATAAAATCAACATTTAAGATTTTTCAGCATACATATCAAAGTTGTAAATGAAAGGAAATACAATATATAATGTAGAAAAGAATTCTTTATAACTTAAATAGCTGAAGTGAATTGAAATTCCAAGATTATCTTACAAATTTCATCTTTTCTAAGTTGCAGTTTTCAAAATAAAGAAAATATGAGAACAAAGGATTACTACAATGTTAATGAAGTACATTCATTCAAGCAAGGTAGTACTCATCTACAACATAAGCAGAAGCCATTACAGGTGAACAAAAGAATCTATCTCATGATGACATTAAAAGTAGATAAAGGAATATTTTTAAGTAAGCTACAGGTCTTCATGAGCTCAAATTTTTCAGAATAAGAGGGGATACTTGTAGGCAAGGAACATGTCCAAGTTGAAGATGTTTTAAAAAGAGAGATAATTCTGGAAAAAATTTGGTAGGGCTTGGCCATGTAAAATCAACTTTCAAAATTTTCCAACATGCCAGAAATACTACTACTATCAAGGAAATAAAAGCATCTAAGTAAAAGAAACAGGTTGCAGTATTTCAATAAAGCATTTAAGTCAAGGCTTGATTCTAAAAATGGTGTTACAGCAGCTGAAGAATCGTTTATAATTTCTAGAAAGCCACTTACAATATTACAAAGGACCATCTCAGAATTTGAATGAAAGGAATACAAATATTGCAGGTTCATACTTGCATTTAGGAAATCATCAAATTCAGATTTTATTTTTTAAACAAGTAAACAGTACCTCATGATAACAAGAACAAGAAGGCAAGCATGTAAAACATCATTACCTTTTTTAGGAAATGATGAAACTTTGAGTAGAAAGGTTACATTGTGCATCATATCATCATCTTCAGAACACAAGGTAAATAAAATACAAATGGCTCTCATATCCAAGTCAAAGGGTTGCAGAAGAGTCAGGCATACAAATATAGTTTCGAACAAGATAACACTTTTTTTTTCAAAAAAGCTATTTATTGCAGTCCCAAGACGATCGTAGAACTAGTTTTGAGTTTGGAGGATTCAGAAAGTACAACCAATGAGATAATTAAATGAAACTATCAAAGTGAAGCCACTGTTCTAGTTCCAAATACCAAGTAAAGGGAAACTTTATTGCTATAAAAATTTTAGAGCTACAAAAGTTATAATAACCCAAATCTAAAGTATAAATATCTAATCAGAACAGGGATATCATTTCAGGCTCGAAGTAAAAAGGGATGAGTATAACTCAAGACTGTAATCAAAGAAGCTACTCTCAGCCAAAGAAAAAAATTTACTTAATGAATGCAGTCTCGGAATAGCATTTTAAATTAATATATCTGGAAGAGATAAAAAAATGGAAGACATGGGTTTTCAGAACAGGCTCCAAGTAATGTATTAAAGAATAACATGGTACAGAGCTCCAAGTGATCAAAAGTTGGCTACTTCAAATAAAATCTCAAAAGGCAAGAAAGGCCGAGCTTCAAGAAGAAAATGGTGGCCATCGTGGAATATAGGACTCCAATGGCATATAGGGTTTAGAAGAAATCCATATCAAAACCCCTACAATCACACAATGGTGATAAATCCACATGCACGTAGAGGAATAAATAAAGAAATCACAGAGAAGACTAAGTGGAGCGACTATCAAAGGTTAACAATGTACAAATATGAAAACATGATACAATGTTAGACTTCTCGATTAAAGATTTAAATTTGTGATTTTTATTTTGAAAGGTATTAATCAGGGTATGAGTAGATTCTGTAACCAACATACACCTACAGTCACCATTTTAATGCCAGAGAAGTCAAAGTATAGAAAAAAACCGCAGGCCTGCAAGAACATATAGATAAAACTCTCAATGAAAAATCTAGATCTAGAGATAGTCAAGCAAAATTTGAAATACCCAGAACGTAAACAATCTAGCAAACTCTCTATAGATAGTTTGATGAAAGCTAACAGTAATAACCAAGAAATTTATGGTGACACAAGCTTATCAATATTAAAAAAACAGAGTATTTATAATACTGAGCTATCCATAAAAGGGGTGAATCCAGAGTTACCTCTAAACCATGGTCGAAACAAGTTCAAACTGTAAAGGAAAAATCCTCGAAGATAAAGGAGCCACAAATTCTAATCAGCGCTTTGAAAAAGAACAATCGAAAATAAAAATTGTACAAGCATGTATTCACAGTTGCACAGGGCCGAGCTCCAAGAGAACAAGAATGGTGGCCTCAATGAAGAACATAGAGGGTCTTTTCCACAAAGGCTAAACTCGAAAAGAAGAAACCAAGCTTTAAATATGACCACATAGAACTAATAAGGCCGAAAGAAATCAAAATCAAGCTTTGAATCCCTAACAATGGTGGATCTCATAAAAGAATAGAGATAAACACTAATATGGGGAGGTAAGAAAGAGTCATAATACCAGTCTGAGGGCAACGCTGAATTAACAGAACTTGAAAGTAACTGAAATGGTGTCCACAAGTCTCATTGAGTTCCAAAACCTCATAAAAACACATTCACTGGTAGGAAACCCCTTTTCATTAGAAAATCTGAGCTCGTTGATACAAGACAGATACTAAAATATCACACGAATATTTCGAGGGCCGAAAATGAAAAGAGCTAAGCTCAAAAATTTTAACCATGGTGTCCAAGAAAAATTTGCCAGGGCTTTGCCCTTAAAACCAGATGTGAAATGACAAAATGATAGACTGGGATTTGTTTTAACTCACCCACTTAACCTCAGCCTAACCTAACT
Organism: Taxus chinensis; assembly: GCA_019776745.2. Lineage (NCBI taxonomy): Eukaryota > Viridiplantae > Streptophyta > Pinopsida > Cupressales > Taxaceae > Taxus > Taxus chinensis. The sequence goes on along the minus strand of CM034150.1, from coordinate 759,118,177 downwards.
CACCTAGAGTTAGCGATCAACGATAAAAAAAATTCAAGTACATAGATCAATGGTCTATAAACGAGCTCAGAGATCAAAGAATAACCATGGCTAGCCTCCCACCGACCACATTAATTTCTGGCTTTAAAACTCTAATGACAGGTTACAGATCGATGGTCACCATGGAAATGGTACAAAGATCAACATCCCAGGATGATCACCAACGTCCACATAGACACGAGTTACTCTCTTTTGATCAGGGGTTGGTTACAAATGCCACCGATAATATTTCCCAAGGGTTGAGTCACTGTGGGAAGGAGGTCAGCCCATGCGTCAATACAAAAATCATTGCATTGAATCCTAAAGTTTGTAATATAGTTTATACAATCAAATTGTCAAAAGGGACTTATCAACATTATGTTCCCAATGATAACCTAAAAGGTGAATTTCAAACTACATGCTACCAACCATGCAAAAACCGACATATATATACATGTGTATAATTATCAAAAGGTGGTGGATATGGTAGCATGTGCCATATCAAATGGTCGACCCCTTAAGTCTTATGCTAAGTTCACACAGTGGCCAAACCATGATGGAGTGCAGAGCTGGTTCCCACTTAAAGGAGGTTGGGTTGAATTTCAAATTTTATCCATGTGATCACTAGCAAACAGAATGGGTGTCAGCATCAGAGACAAAGGTTGTCCCATATAGGGATTTGTATTACAAATAAATGTAATTATTTTGCTCACATATAGGGGATTTGTATTTTTGCATGCCTTCACAACAGGACAAAATAGAGAAGAAGACAGAGTTGTATGCATAAAGGAGGGAGACTTTCCTAGCAAGCAATCCTATTCTTGGCAAAATTATTCACCCATCCTTATTAAAAATAGAACAGTCAAACTTTAGTTGACTGAAATGTAATCAAAGGATATTAATGTCTCTTGCAATATTTTATTTTATTTTTATCCTTTTATTTATTATTAAATCAAGGATTAAAATTTAGGTTGCATGGGCGAGTATAACCTTAGGCTATTTTTAGGAAGGGTGGGAAAATTTATTTAGCTATATATTATGTGCCTTTGCAAAGCACAAGAATGCTGGCTGGAGGACCTTTTGATATATGAGTACTGAAGAAAAATTTGCCAATTGTTCCCTCTGAGTGTGAAGTATTTTCTACCTTTCTAAGTTAATTTTCAGTCTTGTGTATGTTAAATCAATCTTTTGAATGCAAATTCCCTGATCAACCACCTTATCCTGCTGTAAAATTTCATTCCTTTCTGCTTAAATTTTAATGTGCATATTAACTTATTAGTACTGTTGTGATCCTCCCTTAGTAAAATCAAGTGCTTTTCCCTTAAATATTGTGCAGAAAAACTATTGGTTTGTGCATCAAGAATCCTTCACAGATCAATTGTGCATATACTTAGTCAAATCCCTCATACAAATTTTGTGTATCACCTTAGTTTTAATCATTTTTTTAGTTTTCTTTTACCTTCAAACTCCCAGAAAGTAGTTTAATATACACCAACAAGGAACTAGCCTTGATACCAGAGACTCACCTCAAAATAGGTATACCCATAGACCTGAGGTGTTTCCATTATGTCTAAGAAAGAGAGAGATCATTTGTGTAAGCTTATAAAGCCTACAGCCATCCCTCGATAGGGTGCACTTTCGAGAGATAACAGTTATGTTGGGGTTATCACACTGGTTGTATAGGCAATATATCAGATATAAGCACACATGCAAATAAAAGTGGATATTATAGCAAAAGAAATATATAAAACAAGAGACATAAATCAACATCAGATTTAACATGGTTCACCCAGTGTTGGCTATGTCCAGCAAGAAACAAGAAAATCTATTATCCAAAGCTTTCAAAAGATATACAATGAAGATTTACAATCTTTCACACCTCTCAGATGTTTAGTGCTTTCTTTCCATCAAGATTTCTACTTCTTCACCAAGAATTCTCTCTCACATAATTATCTTGTAACTATAAGGCATACATTTACTTCTAAACCCTAGCCTTTTATGCTTATAAATTCGTTTATAGACATAGGGAACTTAGCCATGAAATTACAATTAATAAATCTATTTTAGTGCTAAAAATAGATAACATTCCCTAGAGTTAATTAATACTTTGTTGCACAAGTAACCGACACACCGGTTCTTGATAATCGTTGTCAGTTCCTTACTTGCTTGACCCGATGCCGGTCCTGGGTGACCAATGCCGGTTCCCACTTAACCGATGCCAATTACTGTATTTTTCAAGCAAGTTCCAATTGCATTCTAAACTGAAGTAAGTAACCTCCACAACTCAACAATCTCCCACTTGTAGTTTAATTATTGTACCGCACCTATACAACGTCATTCTTGGATCCTTCCTTTGCTTTGTTTCTTCCTCTTCAAGTCTCAAACTCGAAGACCAATAGAAGTGGAGTGTAGCTCCAACTTATCCTTTTCTAATGGAATTGTTATCATATCCACAGGGTTCTTTCTCATATGTATATTTTCCAGATTCAACTGTCCATCCTCTAATACCTTCTGTATGAAGTGATACCTCAACTGAATGTGTTCCGTTCTCGAATGAAATGTTGGGTTCCTTTCCAAATGAATTGCACTATGACTATCACTGAACATTTTACAATCACCTTGCTCCTTTCCCAAATCTTTCCATTAACCTACTCATCCATATCATCTCCTTGCTATCCTCTGTAGATGCAACATACTCTACCTTTGTAGTAGACAAAGCAACAACCTTCTGCAATCTTGAAATGTAGCTGACGGTCATTCCACCTACTGTGAAAATATATCCAGTAGTGCTCCTCCTACCATCCAAATCTCCAGCCATATCCAAATCAACATAGCCACATAATGAAATATCTGAAACTCCATAGGATAACAACATACTAGATGTCCTTTTCAAATACCTGAGTATCCATTGGACTACTTTCCAATGTTCTTTACCTAGATTATCCATATATCTACTCACAACTCCCACTTCCTGTGTAATGTATGGTCTTTTACAAACCATAACGTACATGAAACTTCCAACTGATGAAGCATATGGCACTCATGTCATGTATTTGACCTCCTCATGTGATGAAGGAAACAGATCTTTACTCAATTTGAAGTGTCCAGTCATAAGTGTGCTAATAGGTTTTGCATTCTACATGTTGAACCTTTCTAACACCTTGTAGATATAATACTCCTTACACAAATACAATTTCTTGTTTTTCCTGTCTCTGTGTATTTTCATGCCAAGGATTCTTTTTTCATCTCCTAAATCCTTCAATGCAAATGTGTGAGCTAGCTTTCCCTTAAGCTCACCAATGTCCTGCATACTAGATCCTGCAATAAGCATATCATCCGCATATAGTAAAAGAAATAATATAGCTCCCATTTTCAAGCTTCTTGAAATAAACACAATGGTCAGATTCACATCTCAAGTAACCATGCTCATGCATAAAAACTATCAAATCTCATGTACCATTTCCTTGGAGCTTATTTGAGCCCATATAGGCTCTTTTTCAACCTACACACTTATTTCTCCTTACCCTTGACTTCATACCTAAGTGATTGCTGCATATAAATCTCTTCATCCAAATCACCATGAAGGAAAGCCATCTTCACATCTAGTTACTCTAAATGAAAATCTTCTACTGTAACTAAACTCATTATAGTATGAATAGAAATTATCTTAATAGCAAGAGAAAATATTTCACCAAAGTTAATACCTACTTTCCGTGTAAATCCCTTTACTACAATCCTTTCCTTGTACCTTTTTTGTTCACCTTCTTCTTCCTTAATCCTATAAACCCATTTTTTCTGCAATGTTCTCTTACCTACTGGTAACTTAACCAAATCCCAAGTCTTGTTCTTTTCCAAGGAGTCCATCTCCTCATCCATGTCATGCTCCCACTGAACATGAGTTTTATCCTCCATTGCTTCTTCAAATATCTCTGGTTCATAACTATCAGTCAATAATAAATAAAATAGAGAAGGTGTAAATACTTCTGGAAGTTTACTTACCCTTTGTGATATTCTCACAGTAGTTTGGGGTACTCAAGGCTCTATTTGAGCCTCCTGGACATTAGTATCAACTTCTGATAGTGCTTGATGACAGTCACCTCTAACCGATGTTGGTTCAACTAACCGATACCAGTTTGGATCCTTTGTAACTCTCGGTGGTTCATTTAACCATGGTTACTGTGTATTTCTGTAGTTTTTTCTATAAAACTCGAGAGTTCATGTTTATAAATAAACTTCTCAATTTTCTTATCCTTGGGTACCAAAATTTGATCCATGTACATTCTCTTTTCATTCCATTCAACATCATGACTCCTAACAATTTTAGAATTCTCTAAATCTGAAAAACGGAAACTGAAATCACCAGATGCATAACCAATAAAAGTGCACCTCTTAGATTTTGCATGCAACTTTTTTCTATTTTCCTTATCAACATGCACAAAATCTTCTAAACTAAAAAATTTAAGAAAAGAAATATCTACCTCTTTTCCAGTCCAATCTTTCTCTGGTATTTCTCTATCGAGTGAACTTGAATGCCCACAGTTAATCAAATAAACCGTTGTATCAACTGCTTCTACCCAAAACTGCAAGGAAAATTCAGAGTGTATCCTCATTCTTTTAGCACGTTCCATGATTGTCTTGCTCATTATTTTTGTAACACCATTCTCCTGTGGTGTTCTTAGAACCGTTCTTTTTCTACGTATCCCATTTACTGAAAAATAATAATTGAAATCCTTGCTTCACCACCATTTTCAAATCTAAGACAAATTAACTTAGAATTTGATTCATTCTCTACAAGGGCTTTCCATCTTTTGAAATTCTAAAAAACATCATATTTACGTTTAATATAATAAACCCATACCTTTCTTGTGGCATCATCAATGAAAGTAACATAATACTGGGATCCTCCATGAGAAGTTATCTAAGCTGGTCCCCACACATCTGAGTGTACAAGCTCCAATTTTTGCTCCTTCTTACTTGCCCCAAATTTGAAAAATCTCGCTCTCTTTTGCTTTCCAAAGATAAAATGCTCACATAAATCAAGATCTAAATCTTTCAAATATGATAACTTACCCCTTATCCTTTAAGATTTGCATTCCTTTTTGACTCATATGACCCAACTGGTTATGCCGCATCCATGCATCTGAATCTGAAGTAGATAATGTAGAAAATGAATTAGTAATACAGGTAGATAGATATAAGGTTCCTGGTATCACCGAATCACAACACCCTTATGTTTTATACAAGTGCATATACTTGAGTTCACGGTGTGATTGGATAGCATGGGTACTATTTCCAAGTTGTGGGACTTGCTACTTGAGATAGACCTCCAGAGAAAGTTGGTCCTTGCTCCTAAACTACCTGCCACGATCTACTCTAATGCAGGGGAAAACTAACTATCCTAATCTAAATTTCCAAGGGAACAGGGAGAGAGAGTGCATAAAATGAAAGCCTACACTAAAGTGGTGATACACCAGAAAAGGAGGGTGTGATAGTAGTCTCCAAATGCATGAAATACAGAAGCAAAGTGCACACTAGAAGAGGTGATGATAGTTCTCCATAATCTAGCAAAATGCATTCACAATGATATTCCAAGCATACGCAATGATAATGGATCCCTGTAAGAACATAATAATAGACAAAATATTCTTGTAGAAAGATTAAAGGGGCAAGAATAATGCAAGAAAATACAGCAGGGGAAGATATATCCACAAACTGATATTTTATTGCTTCATGATATGCACAGTTCAATCTATTACAAGATAAGGGCCTGGATCACCATGCAAGGAGTCCACTACAAGGGCCTGCAGCACATTGGCTTCACAAAGTAGTTTTGACAGAGCTTTTCTATCTGAAAACTCCCCCCTTTACAATGAGCCCAACACTCCAATTTATAGAAAAAATGAGAAGAGAAAGAGAAGGAAAAATGAAAATCCCGAAATTTGTCCTTCAACCACTTGTAAGAGGCATTAAATGGAGTAAAATTATTATATATTACTTGCAAAAGGCTCCCCATACTGTCCCAAGTGCTGCAGCAGAGAAAGAATGATGACCATGCCTCTTAATTGCACTCCCAACCACCAAATGAAACACTGTTATGAACTCGGCCACGTTTTATAAAAAAATATCCATTTATATCTCACCAAATATAAAATTTCTTTATTTTTGTGTGTCAGTCTCGGAGCCATGATTCCAATGGTGCAAATTTTGTGTGATTTCGTTGCGAAATGCAAAAGTTATGGCCTTATGAGTGTGGGCAGCTATTTTGGGTCTGGCAGGCATTTTCTGTCATTTGACGGTAATGAGCATTAACTGACTTGAGCCAAATATGTTTCTCTTAGTTAAATATATCAACCCTCATTAAAAATAAGAAATCCAGAAATTTGTGCTCGTTCTAGAAAGTCCAATTTTATGAAAATCGGAGCTCGGAGTCGAAAGTTATGGCCGTTTGAAGTTTCACTAGTCAAACGTTGACTTTTTCTTCTTTGCTGTTGGCCGTTTTGGATTTTCATGTCCCTCGCGTCCTGTGCATACTTTTGTCCCATCTGTCCTGGATGAAAAAATCTTGCTTCAGCCGATTCGGGCTTCCCTTGTTCCTGTTTGAGGTGAAGACACGTGGCGAGATTCCATTCATTGGCGGCGCTTTCGACTTTCCGCATCCCACGCGTACTTTTGTCCCAACTGTCCCGGAAGAAAGTCCCCTGTTTCGGCCGAATCGGCAGGTTCATGTCCTCCACGTACTTTTGGCCTGGATGTCCCAAACCGTGTGAAACAAGACTTAGGTAATTTTTTCCCTCTTCTGGATGATTCGGCTTTTCGCGTCCCACGCGTCCCGACGTGCCAACTGTCCCGACTGCTGTGCGGACCGCCTGGCGGATTTTCAGCTGATTCACGCCCCGACGTCCCAACTGTCTCGCGGACCGCCTGGACTAGGACTTAGCCAATTTTCTTCATTTTTTCGGTCCCAAGCTTGGTTTTTTTTTTTGCAATTTTTTTATCTTTTCTAACTCATTGGGTTTTCTTCTTGGATGGGAGAGTTAGAAAGAAGCCGAGGGGGCCCCAAAAACATGATTTTGGGTCTTTAATCAATCTATTTTCTTGGGACTAAATAATTTGATGCATGTTATCAAAATTACCTTGAGGGGTGAATTTTGGATAACAGTTCCTACCTTCTTACCTCTTTCCACAACAACAACACCCTTGATGACTTTCCAAGAGTCTCGTGTAAAAGTAACCATGCAACCAGATTCACCTAGTTGCCCTACAGAAAAAAGATTCCTCTTGAGGCTTGGCACATGTCTCACATATTTCAATACCAATGTATTTCCATTCTATAATTTTAGATGAACTTCCCCTTTACCATTAATACTGCAAGGTTCATCATCACTCAAATAAACATGCCCAAAATTTCCCTGAACATACTTTTTTAAATAACCTTTTTTAGGGGTTGCATGGAAAGAAGCTCCTGAATCTAAAACACATGATTCAATTTTACAATCTAAAGAAATAATAAGAGTATCTTACATTACCTATGATGCAGCAATATTTTCTTCTTTACCTTTATCTAGTTGTTGGTTCTCTTTATCCTTTGACCAACAATATTTCTTTAAATGTCCTTTCTTTCCACATTTCCAACAAGTAATTCCCTTACTTATGGATTTAGATATTCTATCCCTTGACTTTGATTTCCCATTACTCTTACTCTTGGATCACTCCTTTTGCCAGCCCCTACTTTCTACATTCAAAGCATTTCTAGATGATGTTTCCTTTGAACTCTTCCTACGAATTTCTTCATTCAATATTATACCAACCACATCATCAAAATTCAAAATATTATTAGCATATATTGTATTACTAGCATCCATTACAAAGTTATCCCAACTGTCAGGCAAAGAACAAAAGAATAAAAGTGCTTTTACTTCATCATCAAACGGTATTGTAACCGATTTTAACTGATTTACAATAGATTAGAAATAATTCAAATGACTAGAGGCAGTTTCACCTTCATGCATCTTAGAACTAAATAGTTTCTTCATAAAATAAAATTTATTTGAAGCACTAGGTTTTTCATATAAATTAGCAAGAGATTTCATTAATTCTACCGTAGAAGCCTCTTCTATAATATTGGAAGCCACGAATGCTGCCAGACTCAATCTTATAGATCATAAAGCCCTTATGTCAAGAATCTTCCATTCTTCATTAGTCATCTTCGTAGGTCTAGAATTCTCATCCAACAGTAAGTACAAATCTCTTTGATACAGACAATCCTTAATCTATATCTTCCATAATTGATAATTTTGGCCATCGAATTTCTCTACCTTGTATTTATTTTCTTCTGCCATTGTTGTAGCTCCCACTCAATCAAAAAACCCTCTGTGAGTAAATTTTTCAACACAAGAAACCATCAAACAAAGCTCTAATGCCATTTGATGGGGTTAGCACACCGGTTGTACATATAATATATCATATCTAAGCATACATGCAAATAAAAGTGGATATTCTACCAGAAGAAATATGTAAAAAAGAGACATAAATCAACACCAAATTTAACGTGGTTCACCCAGTGTGGGCTACGTCCACCAAGAAACAAGCCAATCTATTATCCAAAGTTTTGAAAATATATACAACGAAGATTTACAATGTTTTACACCTCTCAGATGCTCAGTACTTTCTTTCCATCAAGTTTTTTACTTCTTCATCAAGAATTATCTCTCACATAATTGTCTTCTAATTATGATCCATACACTTACTTCTAAACCCTAGATTTTATGCTTATAAATTCGTTTATAGACGTAGGGTACTTAGCCATGCAATTACAATTACTAAATCTATTTTAATGCTAAATATATATATAATTCCTTAGATTTAATTCAAACTTCGTCATACAAGTAACTGACGTCGGTTCTGCCTAACCGTTGTCGGTTCTTAACTTGTTTGACCGATGCCAGTCATACCTGACCGATGCCAATCTTGGATGACCGATGCCAGTTCCCCCTTAACCGATGTCAATTACTATATTTTCTAGAAAGTTCCAATTGCATGCTTAACTAAAATAATTGAGCTCCACAAATCAACAGGTTAAGGATTTTTTTGGAAATATGTTTTTTAATTAAAGGTTTGTGCAACTTATGATGGGGCCACTAAAGGGGTGTTACAAAGTAGGTTTAAAATGTGGCCTATATATTTTTTGTTAGTGAATTTTATAAAGGACTTGACCTCAGTAATTAAATTAACTATATATTGTTTAAATAGGGGTTAAATTGGTTGAATTTAATCATTAAGGGTTAGGGTAGATTTGAGCTTAGAAATAGAATATTAATTCAATTGATAACATTAGAAATATAATACTAAATTAAATAATTCTTTTAACAGGGGTATCATAACTAATTGTTCATACAGATGAATTAATGAAAATTAATGGCATCCGTAGGAGGGGATTTACGTCTGGAATGATTAAATTAAAACAATAATGAAATAATCAAATATAGTCGGAGGTGATTCCGTTGCAACCCATTAGAACCAAAAAAATTATTTTGTATATTTTCCTAACTTATCATTGGGTTTTCTCTTGGGTTTTGTGAATGAAAAATGTGTGTGTTACAATAATCTTTCTTAGGTGTACTAGTTATCTGGAGCTATGTTACTAGTTGTGTTGAATTAGTTTACCAATTATATATAGTTATTTTGTGAGTATTGTGAAGTTAATTTAACTCCAAATATCAATTAGTGGGAGTTCTTCAATACTTATCTAGGTGGTAGTTTCACTTGCTTAGAATCCTATATATACATCCTTCTTATTGATAATTTTTTTAAAATGTGATCAATGACCTTATGATGGATTTCTATATATGATATTATAGTTGTTTTTTTGTAACTCCTTTTGTAAAGTTATAATGTTAAATTCCTTGAAACTTGTTTAATGTTATTTTCAATTTGAAAAAATATTTTTATCATTCCTTTTATGGTACCCAACCATTATATGATGTAGGCATCCATCTATACATCTTTTTATACAAGTGAGGATTTTATACTTTTCATATATTTAGAATTTCCTAGTATCTTTTATTAGAATTTATTTTTATGTGAAACAGAGGGCACCATTGGATCCATAAGGAGCCAAAACTATAGAATTGATTTTATACTCAGCCATATTCAGTTATTGTAAAATATCGCCATTTTAAAATGGTTTCCACATGTTTTTAAAAAATATGTTTAAAATTTTGTACAAACTAATTTTTTAGGAAAAATAAATTGTTTTTCTAGGTTATTCAAGGAAATTTTTGGTTTTCTCTTGGTTTGTTTATATGTGTACCATAAAAAATAGATATACGTAGTCTAATTTTGTATCAATAATTATACTTTTTGGATGTATTCTTTTACCCTTTGGACATTTACATTCTTCATGCATTATTTTACGTACTAGACGTAGATCCATACCTTTTAGGTGCATTTTTTATCCTTTGGTCATAGACGTGTACTATTTAGATGTATTGCTTTACCATCTAGATGTCTACCTTTTTAATGCATACTTTTATCTATTGGACATAGATTTTTACCTTATGGGTGATTTATTTAATCATTTGGTCATAGAAGTGTATCCTCTAGATGCATTTGTTTACCCTCTAAATGTGTACATTATAGATGAAGTTTTTTATCTACAGTAAATACATCTATACCTTCAGTATATAGTATTTTATCCTTTTAACACATACGTGTACCCCCTTGGTGTAGTGTTTTACCATTTAGACATGTAGGGTTTATGTGCAGTTTCTTATCCTTTGGTCACAGGTCTGTACCCTATGGATGCACTTCTTAACCATTTGGAATTTTGGGCATCACTTGTGCCTTGCTCTTAAATATAAAACAACATTAAAATATTATGTTTTAATAGCGTAACATTCTTGAGGTTAGAAATTTTTATTTGTAGTTTACGTTAAGGTGATTGTTTATTGAAATTGTTTATTTTATGAAATATCTGCATTGGTGAAATTTTTATACTCATATTTCATTGGTAAAAGGTACTTTTATTGCTTATAATATTTATATGCCCTATTTATAAAATTCCAAAATATGGGGGTGTTGTAATCACATGCAGATGCATATTTGGCTGAGCCTGACATGTCAATTTTTAGTGTCTCTTTACTATCATGGATACTTACCCATCAAAGAATGAAATGATTTTATCTGATGTGTGTGGACTTAAAGAGGACATAGTAAAATTTATAGAAGAAAATATATCATTTAATAATAAAAAAATAGTTATTCATAACCTCAGTATCTCCCTGAAGAAAAAAAATGCTCATTTACACCATCATACTCATATTTTATATTTTTATTCCCATGCTCATAGTCCACTTGTAATTATTGCTCCCATACCCAGTGACCCTAATTTATCATTTTTTGATCTATTTTCTTTTTTTTAAGCTTGTGAACATTTCTATCACCAAATCAAATTACCCTCTGATTTACACAAGTCTGTGTGTTCGAGCTTATAGTGTGACTAGATAACATCGGTACTATCTCTAAGTGTGGCACTTGCCACACTATATAGACCTCTAGAGAAACCTAGTTCTTGCTCCTAAACTACCTGCTACAGTCTACTTCTAATGAAGTAAAAAGCTATCTAATCCTAATCTAACTTTCTAAGGGAGTAGGGAGAGAGAGAGAGTGCATAAAAGTAAGGCCTACACTAATAGTGGTGATATACCAGAAAAGGAGGGAATGACAAAAGCTTTCCAATGTGTGAACAAATGGAAGCAAACTACATACTAGAGAGGGTGATAACAGTTCTCCATAGTTTAACGACTGCAATCACAACAATATTTTATACACAAATAATGATAATGAATCCCAGGAAGAGAATAAGATAGAAAAAATATATTTGCAATAAGATTGAAGAGGAAAGAAGAATGAAAACAAACACAATAAGGGAAGATACATGCACAAACTTGCATCTATTGCTTCATGGATAGGCACAATTCAATATATTACAAAGTAAAGGCCTAGATCACCATACAAGGAATCAACTACAAGGGCTCGTATCACATTGGCTTCAAAAAAACCAAAATGACAGAGTTTGTTTTAGTCAAACTATCCTCCCTTTACAAATGAGCCCAACATTCCAATTTATAGAATTTTTGGAAGGGAGAGAGAGAAGGGATGTAAATCCCGAAATACAATTTCCAACCACTTGAAATATGTCATAAATGTGACGAAATGAAGATATATGACCCTCATAAGGTACCCCATACTATCCCATGACTTGCAATAGTAAAAAAATGTCTACACATGCCTCATTAAATGAATCTCCAACCACTAATAAAATAACTGTTCAAAACCCTACACATATTCCTTAAAATCATCATTAAAAATTCACAAATTTTTACATTTCTTGACTTCTATACATTTTTCTTAGAATCATGGTTCCAACGAGAATTTTTTTGGAAAATATGTTGAGAATTACGTAAGTTATGGTCCTCTGAGTGTGAGTAATTATTTTGAATTTGCTAAGGATTTATTATAATTTACAGGACTGCGAATTTAATTTCTTGGAGCTGGAGATGTTTCTTTATTTTCACACACCTACCCTCATTAAAATTAATAAATCCAAATTTTTTTTTCTGTAGAGGATGTCAAGCCCTTTCCAAAAAGTCCAATTTTGTGAAAATTAGAGCTCTGGATCAAACATTATGACTATTTTAAGATTAGGGTCGGGATGTTCCACACTGGCTCTCAAAATTTGTCATACGCTGGCTTTTTCAGCATTTTTACTTTGACATAAGGGTATCACAGGTTTTCAGGGAGCTCATGTCCCTACAGTACAAGGGTTTCCTAGGCTGCTAAATTTTGCCTTATTCACAAATTACTTTGTGCAGTAATTTCACCTCCTCAGGTAAATCACGTCCCCACAGTAATTTGACCATGCAGGCCTCCTTTCTATGTGCCACTCGAATAAGGATATTTTGTCCTTGCACATCCATCATTGACCAAACTAGGCGGGACATTGAGCATTGATATACCCACACTCTTCTCCCATGAGTATTTTAGGGATTTCAGGTTTAGGTTGTACTCACGTCCCCCAGGCCACTCGGGCCACTCCAACCTACTTCACCCACAACACGGGCCTCTAACCTCCTTCGCCCCAACATATCCTTCTCCATATTTCATTGAATGAGCCATAAGGGTCATTGAACCCTAAATTTTCCACACTACATTCATGTGGGAATTTAGCTTATGTACGCACAAACGGTCTAACTGTGACTTGGGCCTTCTAACTCTGCTTTTACTGTACAATTCCTTTCCTGTGGCCATTTCAATCTTCATAAGCCTACGTGTTCCTTAGGCCACCCAGGCCACTCGCATCCAATTTTTCCACCAAATCCTTCCATTGATTCGATGGATTGTCGGGCCATGGAAAAATTGGATCGTGTATGAAAGAACTCGACTCCTCTGCATAGCATCTTGGTTACCATTTAAATAGCTCAGTAGTAACTAGCAGAGTTTGACCCTTCAATCATTGTGTAAATTAGTATACAATGTAACACAAATTGATCATCACTCCAAATAGCTTAGACCTTCTTGGAGTAACTCAGTAAGCCCTCTTTCTTGTAATGTATCCCGATTATTGTATTTTAAAAGGACAACTCAATGGAAAATATGCACTTAGTCAGAGCTCGATGCATGATATAATAGCTCAGTTACACAATATAGCTCATTACATGGTTCAAATAGCTTAGCTCAACAACATACAAAAATCTCAGCTCTCATATTACATGGATTGGTAGGGCCTTTAGGATGCCAAAATGTCTCTCACGTATTTTGATACTACCCATGAAACAACTCATTCTCTCCACAACATAGATCAGTGGGAAATGGAGTAACTCAGTCATGAGCTTGACCAGCCCATTAGAACTCGAAGGAAAAATTTTAACCTTTCTCGACCCCCTCTAATTAACGGATCTCCCTAGTATAGGGAAACAATCATGAGCACTGAATTTCCCATAAATGTTGTATACTGGGCCTCTTAATACAAGCTTATCAGTCATCCAATTTTTCTAGGGAAGAAAAATCGGATAACAAGCATATTGCACTTGTTACTGTATGTACTAATTTGACACATATAGCTATAGCAGTAACAAACCGGTTTTAATCCACTTCAACTTCTTCTAATGAAATTCTTGCATCCTGTGAGAAGCATACAACTACATTTAGTTCTTGCATGATCCGCTTTATAGGATTTTATGGTGAATGTATTGGAATACAGTCACATGGTATTTATTCACCTACTCATGTTGTTAAATGAAAATATCACTATGGCATTAGTTTTCAAGAAGGTAATTATTTGGGATCACCTATTGACATAGCTCGTATTTTTATACACTCAATTATTTCCAAAGACCATGGGCTACATATGAGTTCTGCACCTTCATTGAGGCTTGAGAAACATGAGGTTTTAGTGGTCATATATGATTGACCTCACACACTCTGATGATCCTTTCCATGAATGCATTTTGTAATTTACACCGAATCGTACTCGGGAATTTTATTCATCCATCTCTATTGATTTAGTTTGGATATCTAATCACTCTTGGCATTCATATAGGAATTTTTTGAGTGGACACTACAAGTGTGGATCTTTTACCATTCATATTTTTGTACCAATTTCTATGCCATATTCATTGTAATTCTCCTTGTTTTGAGAATTTTTTATTACTAGGTGTAGTAGATCTCTCTTATTTGTTGAAATATTTTGTATCTTTATTTTTGACACTTTTAGGCATGTTGATACTCTCTCTTGTAGGGGATTTAATTTGGTGAATATTATTGTATGTTTTTATTTTTTGTGTAATTATTTATAAAACTCATACAGATTTATAGAGTCACTCCACCCATTCAGTAGTATGCGAGGGTGTAGTGTTGATTATGATTCTTCAGGTCTTATCTCCATGAGTTGTTTCCTTGGCTATTATTAGATCATAGCTCTCCTATTAGTTTGGATTTTGTGTCCTTTCCTTGTTGGCTTGGATTTTTTTATTGAATCACGACACACCTAGTTGTAGAAGTTGATTGAAATATGTTTTGTTTTTTTTTGCACTTTCGACATCACTCTTTTGATGGTCTCATTGTATGGAGCTATTCTAGTGCAAAACAATATCATATGTTTTTTTAATTTTTCTAATCAAGCAGTTTATTTAAACCATAATGCACACAAACACATTTACAACATTGTACAAGTTGTTATTTAGCAAAACTTCTTAGGATGCCTTGAAATAAGTTTTTTACCCTCCCCTTTGTTGTTACTATTATTTTGTAGTTTGCGGTAAATTTTTAATTAATGGTAACTCCTTTTTCCCAATAATTTTATGTGGGTACGTCATTAATCCCTATTACCAGGATCCCCATTCTTTTGTTTCCACCCAATGTATGCGTATGGGAGGTGTTAATGCATGTTATTATTTAACATTTTTATTTATTTATTAGGATAATTATTACACTTAAGTTATCACTATATGTGTTTAGTTAGATTACTTAGGTGTACTAGTAATGTGGAGTTATCTTACTATTTGTCTCGAGTTATGTTACCAGATGTGCAGAGTTAGCTTGCTAGTGTTGTGGAGTAATCATAACTGCCAATATATGTTAGTGGGAATTATTCATCACTAATATACCTAATATCTAGACTTCCATCCTCCTATACGTACATATTTCTTATTCAACTAGTTAATGTAATATGATCAATGACATTATGGTGGATTTCTATATATAATATTGCATCTCTTTGTTTGTAAATCCTTATATAAATTTATTCAAGCGAATTCCTTTAAACTTACTAAATGTGATTTTCTATTATAATGTAATATCTCTACAGCTTTGAACAATATACTTATCAATCCTTTCAAGCATGTGGACTTTTTTGAAAAATTAATAGAATACATGACATCCTCATGAAGAATTAACTTTACTTCATTGAATTTTATCAACAAGTGTACTCTAACTTGATCACCATTCTAAAGTACATAAAGTGATTTTTTTATAAAAATTAAATTGATTTGAGGATAAAATAATTCATATAGACAATAATCGCAGTGAAAGGGATATAGAATACCTACTTGAATACATCATATTTGAAATAGTAGATGGATTCCCTCATAGGAATATCTACATCATTGATTCCTATTAATGGCTATCAATATCCTAGAATTTGTATGCTCCATATCAAATAAATAAATTGTGTACCTACATTTTCATATAGCATAAATGATTAAGCATGGGAAAGAAAACATTTAAGGAACCCACGAGAGAAAAACATATACATATTCAGGAAAATTTCACATTAACTACAATCATAGCATTGGTAAATTGTCTAAAATATGTGGTCGTCACAATTGTGAAAAATAATATTGTTTTTGAATTAAGTTATGAATGTCATGATGAATGTAGCATAATTTCTACTTAATTTAGATTTTAATTGGAAAAGATCAAATCTTATGTGAATACATAGTTCAAACTCATTTCTCTTTTTTTCTTCTCTTTGGTAATGGTTTCGTGTGTAGTGCTCACATTAAAAATAATAATATTAATATAAATTTAATGCGGTGGTTGAGGAGTGGCGTGTGTTAGAGGAGGCGTTCTGGCAGGCACATGGACATAGTAATTATTCTCATACCTCTCTTTATCCCTACCTAATAATACATCCACTTTAGTACATATCTAGAGAAAAAGAAATAATGCTAAAACCTATTATCCAAAATAAGCTCATGATTATTTTTAGTTAATTGCACCCTCTTTTCTTCCTTTAGTTCTTCAATCAGATTTTTTAGATAATTTAAGCACTTAAGGATTCCTGAAAACATCTTCATCAGATAGGAAATTTCTTCCCCTTTCGGAAAATGTAAAGAAGTCCTTCGAACTCTTTATATTTTGCAAGTTACGGGTTGGCGGGCCTTGGAAGGATTTTTTGTCAAATGTAGGCTAGCGAACCTGGGGAAAAATTTTCACCAATGGGAAGATTGTGGACCATTGGAATGGTAAGAGATAAGTTGGAATTTTCCAGTTTTCACAGAAGGCACAATTTACGATTGTGTGTCAACGGAGGGAATGTTTTCCAAGTGTAAATTCGGGTTGGCTGGTCTGCGGGGCATTTTGGAACTTTTGTAACTTTTCACAAAAGGGCATGGTTTACAATTACGGGACCACGAGCCCACGCAGGATCTTTACAACAAATGAAGAAAAATTTCCTAAGGCTCGACAAACGACACGTGGCCATGTTTCAAGTCAAAGTGGGAAGGCAGGTCACCGGAGGTAGTTTGAATTTTTGGCTTTTGTTTTGAAAAGGCATAAAGTATAAAAGTAAGCCACACCTATACCGATGCCCAGAGAAACCACATGTCAGGCCTTTGTCCAACTGTGGGGAAGCAAGCTCTCAGGGAAAAGTTTGGAAATTTTGTAACTTTTGCAAATAACACAATTTCAATTTTGGGCCCACGGAGGATTTTGGGAAAAAGTGAATTTTAGCCTGCGGGAGGTTTTTATAATTATTTTTTTCATAAAAGGTGCAAAAGTGATATAATTTTGCAAAACTAGTTTATGGCATTTTTTGTACGGATACAATTCAAATTTTCAAATGGGCATATATTTTGATCCTCAATTCTTTAAATTCAAAAAATTTTGTACCATTGGAAAGGTCTCGACCTCCTCTACACCATAGACGCTTGAAACTTTAATTTTGACAAGGTTAGGTGGGTGAAAAAAAGGAAAACATCTTTCATGTCATTAATGTATGATCTAATTGCTTCAACAACCAGATCGGATTTGATTTGATCTGTCATTCTTCATTCTTCAACACGCCAAATAGACATGGAGAGGTAGACTTGACAGATTGTGGGTGGATTTGGAGGGGCATTGATGGCTGGATGGTGAGCTTCCAAATCATATTTCCTGTCTCCATTTCTTCTCCTCTCTTCACTTCATCTATAAAGGTAAGATCTTAGCTCATTGTAAAGGGTTGGAAATTTTAGTTTTCCACCCTCCCTTCTTCTCTGGTCTGCAGATGAATTCGTGGAGTTCAAACCTCCCATTAATATTGTAATGCAAGTTTTTTCCCTCTTGTCCATTGTAATGATCTGTATCAATTTATGAATCAATAATACATGTCTGTGGATGATTTCAACCCTCTCTTGTGTTCATTTCCTTTATCTGATCTTTCATTGCAATATTAGTTATCTGTGCATGGTGGTTGTATTATATTTTAATTGTATGTGTTTAATAGCAAAGCCGGTGTTCAGCATTCCTTTGGTGCATCACCTCTGTTAGTTTAGGTTTAATTTCTTGCATCTTCTTAACCCTATCTCCTTGGAAAGTTAGAATAAATTTTATAGTAGATCCTCTACAATATGAATGTGTGCACCTGGACAGAGGAATAGGAACCAACCTTCATCTAGAGAGTTCTCTTGATTTCAAAGACCCACACTTTGAGATATGCTCCATGTTATGAAATCACACTAAGAGTCTCAACCCATCGAGTTGCAGACATTTAGGTGTGATGTGATTTTGCACTAACAACTTTGGCATGCCTCAGTGGGACTTAGAGGTATCCATTTTTATTGCAGCAAGATTGATGTGCACTTGTTGTAAGTTTTCAGCTTATAAACAACTTTGAAATTGCATATATGATGACTCCACAAGAGGTATAGTCAACTAGTTTTAGCAGTGTAGGTTTGGCATATTCATGAGAAGAATTCAGACTAGATCAAGAACTAGAGAAGAAGGATTATTTGTCTATCTACACTTGTCCCTAGATAGAGCAAGGAGAGGAAGAAGAGCTCAAATGTATCTATCTCCACCAAATAGAACTTTTTCAACACCTCCCCCTGGTAGGCCTTTCATTCAATCAGCAAAGGTTCTTAGGCCAATTAGAATGGCACAACCCAATCCCTATGTCAAATTCACTAGCAGTAGCCCACTCGCTCTCAATGCAAAAAACCCAGTTCCAGTTTCAGCATTAAAGAGCATTCCATATTTCAATGGAGATAACCAGACTACTCCTAGTGAGCACATTCTAGACATTGCAAAGGGCTGTGCAATTCATGAAATCATTGAGATGGACATTGCAGTCAAATTGTTAGCCTCTTCATTCAAGGGTAAAGTTTTGTCAATGGTTTAAGAGTCTAACAAAATGTTCTATTCAGAATTGGGACCATCTTTGTACACATCCCTACACAATCAATTTGGAGAAAAGGGGGATAACCTATCTATATTGGAATAATTTACAACCATTAAGAGGGCTCATAATGAACAGTTGACAGATTTCAATTTCATATTTCAAAGGACATGGGATAGGATTCCATTGGCCGTGACACCAATAGCTGAAGGTGCTTTCCTATACTTTGGTTAAAGCTTTAAATTCTTATATTTCTATATTGATTCAATCCATGGGAGGTGTAACCTTACCTGCAGCCTATAACATTTCCATTAGAGTTGAAAATTGTATAATTCAGGCTGGTAAACTTGCACCTAGGCCACCTATGTTTCTATATTTTAGAATTAGGAAGTCCAAGTAACTAGTAAAAAACCCAGAGTTAAATCCCATTCCCCCCTAGAAATCAAAGCAACAATGAGGCTTCTACTTCTTCTAGTACTTTAAAGGAGTTGTAGAAGGTATTGAAACAACTGCAGAACCTAGGAAACAAGATAGTGACTATCGAGAGATAAAAAGTTTAGAGCTTTAGGCCATATTAGCTTGAAAACTCAGTATCAAGCTAGGCCTCCATACCAGCAAAATAAATCACCAAGTCATGCCACAAATATAAATTTGAACCATGGACAACCTCAAGCTACCAGGTCCTTCCGACCATATGATCCAAATGTAGCTACAACATCAAAAGCTTTAGTTCCAACACAAAACAACATGGCACAGGAGTATGAACTAGTGTTACCCTTGCAGTCTACCTCACAATCAATCAATGTGTTTCAATGGTGCACTAAACTAGGACTTGATGGTACAAAACATCGGTATGTCCCAAGAACCAAGTCAAGAGGAAAATCAGCAGTAAGAAACTCAACAAGAGACATCTCCAACTGAAACTATGCTAGTTAATTGGAGATAGAAGATTTATGTGGAGTTAACCAAGCCCCTTCTCAAAGTGTAGCTGCCAATACACAGTTCAAGAAAAGGAATATTGGAGAGGGACAATCATCAAATTTAAGTGATCCAAAACCCTCCATCACTCCACAAGGTATTGGCAATCAAAGTGTAGCTCCCAATGTGAAAGGTCAGCCCAAGCCACCCCCTAGACCAGCTCAAGTTATAGGTGTAACAACCCATGTGCAAGAGAAGAATGTGCAAAGAAGACGGCAAATAGAGAGATGGTTCATCTCCATTCAACATCATTGAGCCGATGAGGAGGACAAATGTAAAAATCCCAATATGGGAGTCATTGGCTATCCCACGAAAAAGAGACCTATTGCAAGCTACTATGAACAATTTGGTCAACATCAAATAAGTTACCCAATCAGCAAGAGAAAGTGCTTACCAATGTAGCTCAGCCTGAAGGAAATCATGGAGGACAACAAGGTAAAAATTTTAAGCCCCCACCATTCTATATATCATTGATCATTGCAGATAAATTGGTGCATAATTGCTTGATTGATTCTGGAGCAAGTAGCTATGTGATGCCAAAACAAATAGCTCATCAAGTTGGGTCTTCAATATAAAGTCATTTCCAAAGGGGTGGTACAATTGGATGGTACAATAGTAACAACAGGTTGGAGTAATCAAATATTTGAGCCTCACATTGCATGCATGTCCTAATGTGACCATCTTACAAGATGTATCAGTCATAGAATTGCCACCACACTTTGCATTGTGTTTTTTAAAAAACTTCACTGCTTAAAATTAGAGGTTATTTGTCTACTGATTGGTCACACATGTTATTTAGAACAAGGTATGGGGCTAAGGATAAATCAGATCTAATCCTATTACAAACTTCCATATTGAGCCTCATACACCATGTCCAATTAATGAAAAATGTTCAACATTTGATCAAGAGGATTATCCAAGCACCCATGAAGCTGATACCAAGGTTGGATGTATTCCATACTTGACCCTTGATGAATGGGCGAACAAAGGCATGCTTTTGACTATTACAAAGAAATGGAAGAATCTGAATTTGGATTCTATTGCTTGCATGAAGAGAATCATCGTCTCCCTAGCATCACCAAGCCAGACCACAAGGATGATAATGAGGTATGGTAGTTATTATTTGATGGCTCAAGAAGTAGACAAGGTGCAGGAGGAGGAGCTATGCTTGTATCACCTCAAGGCACAAGATATTACTCAATTTTTCACTTCCAGTTTTCTTACTCAAACAACACAGCTAAGTATGAATCTTTGATTCATAGAGTTCATTGGGCCAGGAGGAGAGGTATTAAGAATATGTAAATATTTGGTGATAGTGAGATGATTGTGAACCAAGTCAGAGGACAACATGCTGCAAAGAATGACCCACTATGGAAGCTATAAAAATAGGGTATGGAATCTCATTGAATATTTTAAGGCTTTTAGCATCAATTCCATTCCAAGAAAGAAGAATGAAGTAGTAGAAAGAATGGAAGCAATTGGGGATGAATTTGATGTTGTATAAAGTATCAAAATTGAGAAATCTCAACCCCATATCAAGGTGGTTATGAGGCTAGTTTTCCCAGATAACAACACAAGTTGGCAAGTCTTTGATAATGACCAACAAATTGTCAATTTTCTACAAGAAGAAGTTGTGTTCTCCTGGCAGAAACCATGACAAATTGGAACAATAATATGGTGACCAAGTGGTGTTGCTAAGAACTAAAAAAATTACAAAAAGTTCTTGTGACCTTGTAGTCAATATTCAACCCAAATGATGAGTTCTGCAAGGAAAAGGAACACATTCAAGTGAAGGGTGAAGATTCAGAGCCCATTTTAGTAGATGAAGGCAAGACATTAGAAATTGGAAAAGTACATACTCCACAAGATTCAGTTGAATTTTTTCAACTTAGTTAAGAATTCCCAGATGTTTTTTCCATGGAATTATAATGATTTAAGAGGTTTTAACCCAACATTGGCTGAGCATACAATTGAATTAAAATCTAAATCCAAACCTTTCAGATGGAAGCAAAGGCCAATAAACCCTCACATTGAACCTCTCATGAGAAAAGAGTTGAACAAGATAATTGAGGCTAGCATCATCTTCCCTAACAAGCATTAAAGTTGGGTTGCAAACTTGGTGCCTGTGAGGGAAAAACATGAAAAAATCAGATTGTGTATAGATTTCTGGGATCTAAACAGAGCATCACTGAAAGATTACTACTCACTTCCATCGATGGAGTGAATCTTGTAGGTTGTAACTAGTTATGAGAGGTTTTCATTGCTAGATAGCTACTCAGGCTATAATTAGATAATGGTAAAACAAGAATATCAGTTCAAGACAACCTTCACCACCAGATGGGGTACATATTCTTATAAGAAGATGCCATTTGGATTGTCAAATGCCGTCGCAACATTTTAGCGAGCTATGGACATGGAATTCAAAGGCTTAATCAACAATATAGTTCTGTTGTATCTAGAGGATATCACCATCTTCTCAAAGAATGCTGCAGACCATCTCTTCCACCTCAGGTAGGTATTTCAGAGGTGTAGAAGGTTCAGAATGTCATTGAATCCAACGAAGTGTGTATTCTTAGCACATGAGGAAAAATTGTTGGGCTACATTGTCTCAAGAGAAGGGTTAACATTTGATCCTGAAAGATTTGATGCCATCGGAACACTTCCATTGCCACAGCACAAGAAATATCTCCAAAGCTTCTTGCGAAGAATAAACTTTCTTCATAGATTTTTGCCTGATTTTTCCACTCTTGTGAATCCTTTGACAATGATGTTGAAGAAGAGTCTTGTATTCAAATGGACACTAGAAGGAAAATAGAGTTTTGAGGCCATCAAGCATGTAATATCACAAGCTCCAACTCTTATCAACTCATACTTCTCAAAGGAATTAATGTTGTATGCTTTTGGAGGATAGGACACAATCTCAACTATCTTGGTGTAGTTGAATAGAGAAGGATCAGATCAGCACATAGAATTATTCAGTCAGAGCCTGGAAGATTACAAAGTAAGATATTCTTTTATTAAAAAGCATGTCCTTTATGTCATCAGGATTTTGAAGAAGTTTAGACACTTGGTCTCGAACAACAAGATCCAAATTTTAGTGTCTCATGTTGGTGTCAAGGAATTTCTCCTAAACAAGGACTTGAATGAGAAGATATCAGGTTGGATCACCGATTTAATGGAATGTGATATTGAAATCAAGGTGACCAAGCTAGTTTGTGGCAAAGGGTTTTGTGAGCTACTCACTTCTAGACAACATGATGAGTCAAAAAAAGAAGAAGAGGTTTTCTTGCTACTAAAAAATGATCAAGAATGGCCAACTAATGGTATACCCATTCCATGTTGGACCCAATACTTGGTGTATTATCTCCAAAAAAAATTTATGCCCTCAACAAATGAGCAAATAAAAGAGGAGATACTTCAGATTACAAGTCATTCCTTGTCATATGTGCTTGTCGATGGTATTTTGTTCAAGAAAGACATAAGTAGTATTCTATTGAGGTGCATTGGGACAGGCCAAATTGAGAGGGTGTTGCATGAGTTCCATGATGGAGAAGCAAGAGGCCACTTTGCTCCTCAAGTAATAGCTCTCAAAATCATGGAGGCTGGTTACTATTAGCCTACGATGTTTAGTGATTGCTACTCATGGATAAATAAATGTAAGAAGTGTGAATTCTTCACAGGGAAGGAAAATTTAGCATCCCTTCCCCTTCATCTAATTTTAGTAGATCAACCATTCATGTAATGGGGATTAGACTTCATTAGACTGATTAACCCAAATTCAATTCAAGGCCATAATGGATACTTACGGCAATAGACTAATTCATCAAGTGGACTGAAGCTAGTCCGCACTTAAGGAGGAAAATGAATCCACTATCTTTGATTTCTATGAAGGTATAGTCACTAGGTTTGGAGTCCCTACCACTATTATATCAGATAATGCATTGGCATTCCTTGGTACAAGGATTGCTGAATGGGCTATCAAGAATGGTGTATACCTTAACACTTCATCAAACTATTACCCTCAAGATAATGGCTAAGCATAGTCCACAAATAAGAACCTACTAAGAATTATCAGAAGGACTCTTGATGAAAAACAAAGAACTTGGCACACAAAGCTGAAATTGCCTCTACGAGCTGATAGGATCACACCCAAGAGATCTACAGGTAATTCTCCCTATGAGCTAGTCTATGGTAAAGAGGCAGTGCTTCCTATATCATTAGAGCTTCCCACTTTAGAGCTCAAGAAATAGTTGGAACTAGCCGAGTTTGAGCCTTTGGAAATCAAGTATGCAAAGCTAATGGGAGTAGAAGATGTAAGAGAACATGCAATGCAGATCATGGAGAAAGATCAAGCATTGATCAAGAAAATATTTGATAAGAAAGCAAGAATAAGGACCTTTCAAGAAGGGGACTTAATTCTAGAGTGGGATGTAGATCAGAAAAAACTAGGAAGGCATTCCAAGTTTGATGCCATTTGGAGTGGCCCCTACATTGCCACATGATGTAAAAGTAGCAATGTCTTCCAATTGTGTACATTGGATGGTCAAGAATTGCATATTCCAATGAATGGAATCTATTTTAAACATTGCTACTGAAAAGAAATGTTTCACCCTTGTAAATATTAGCCTAGGTTTTCAATTTCTCGAAGTGTGTATGCACATTGTCTTATTATATTTTAGGTTTCAATTTCCCTAAGTGCTAGTGCACATGCTCTATTTCTTCTGGTGTATGCTTTTATAGATTTCATCTCACTCGTGGAAGAGACTTGTGGCCATAAGAAATTAAATATGCAGAGTATCCATATTCGAGTAGGTCTGGATGTTTTCATTGCACTCCAACAGATCAGGTTTACAGAAAATCAAATGAGAGAGAAGTTTCCAGGTTTCAGAAAAATCTCTACTCTCACAAATCTTGAATCCAAGATTCTCTTGCAAAGACAAGAGTCCTTGCAGTGGAATAAGTTCTAGACCAGACAATTCCAGACCAAACTTGAAATTACCAGGTATAATCCATGCCTAATGGATTGCTATAGGTAACTAATATTTTAAGCACTTAAGGTTTCCTAAAAACATATTCATCAGATAGGAAATTTCTTCCCCTTTTAAAAAATTTAAAGAACTCCTTCTAACTCTTCATATTTTGCAAGATACGAGCTGACAGGCCTTGGAAGGATTTTTTTCCAAATGCAAGCCGGCGGGCTTGTGGAAGACTTTTCGCCCAAGGGAAGATTGTGGACTAGTAGAGCAGAAGGAGATATGTTGGCATTTTTACACTTTTTGCAAAAGGTACAAATTACAATTATGGGTTCGAGGAGGAAATTTTGCCCAAGTGTAAATTTAGGCTGGCAAGTGTGTGGGCCATTTTTGAAACTTTTGCATCTTTTCGTAAAATGGCACGGTTTACAATAACTAGCACATGAGCCCACAAAGTATCTTTACGCAAAAAGGAAAAAAAAATCCTAAGGCCCGGAAAGGGACACGTGGCCATATTTCAAGTCAAAGTGGGAAGGCAGGGTCACCAGAGGTAGTTTGAATTTTTTCTTTTGTTTTTAAAAGGCATAAAGTATTAAATAAGTTGCACCTCCATCGATGCCCAGAGAAGCCACGTGTCATCCTTTGTCATCTGTGGGGAAATGAGCCATTGGAGAAAGTTTGGACATTTTACAACTTTTTCAAATAGTGCAATTTCAATTTTGGGCCCGCAGAGGCATTTGGGCAAAAGTGAATTTTGGGCGCGTGGATCCGTTTTCCAAAACTGATTTTTACCATTTTTGTATGGATTCAATTCAAATATTCAAATGGGCATATATTTTGATCAAGTGCTTGAAATTCAACAAATTTGGTATCATTGGAAATGTATCGACCTCCGCTATTCCATGGAATCCTAAAAATTTAATTTTGACAAGGTTAGGTGGGTGAAAAATAGGAAAATATCTTTCATGCCATTAATGATCTATTTGATTGTTTCAAGAACTAGATCAAATTTAATTTGATCCATCATTCTTCCTTCTTCAACATGTAAAATAGACATGGAGAGGAAGACTTGACATATTTTAGGTGGATTTCAGGGGCATTGATGGTTGGTAGTTGAGCTTCCAAATCAAATTTCCCGCCTCCTTTTCTTCTCCTCTGTCTTCACTTCATCTATAAAGGTAAGAGCTTGGCTCATTGTAAAGTGTTGGAAATTTTGGTTTTGTACCCTCTCTTCTTCTCTAGTCTACAGATGAATTCATGGCATTCAAACCTTTCATTAAGATTGTAATGCAGTTTTTTTGCCTCTTGGCCATTGTACTGATCTGTATCAATTTGTGAAGCAATAATACATGTCCGTTGATGATTTCAACCCTTTCTTGTGTTCATTAACTTTATCTGATCTTTCATTGCAATATTGGTTATCTGTGCATGGTGGTTGTATTATATTTTAATGGTCTATGTTTAATAGAAAATCTAGTGTTCAACATTCCTTTGGTGCGTCACCTCTGTTAGTTTAGGTTTAATTTCTTCCATCCTGCTTAACCCTGTCTCCTTGGGAAGTTAGAATAGATTTTATAGTAGATCCTTTGCAATATGAATGTGTTCACCTAAATAGATGGAATAGGATTTGGCCTTCATTCACAGAGCTCTGTCAATTTCAAAGTTCCAAACTTTGATAGATGCTCCATGTTATGCAATCACATTGAGAGTCTCAATCCATCGAGTTGCAGACATTCAGGGGTGCTATGATTTTGCACTAACAAAAACCTAAGGAAAGGTTTTATATTTTAGCAGTAAATAGATAGTTTCAATGAAGGAAGTATGGGAGGGACTGTACTGAAGGGAGATCTCTCCTTAGAAATCCCAAAATCAGCCATATATGGTTCAAAAAACCTAACATAGAGATAAATAAACTAGTTGAATATCCTCTCTTCTTACTATATGTAATTTTTTTTTGTGTGGTGTTTGACACTGAAGCGGATTTAGTGCCTTTGAGAAAGACAAAGGGAAAATTATTCTTACCACCATTTTGTTTTTCTATACAGAAGAAAAACATTTAGTATTGGTAGGTATTGCATTCAGGTGTATTGTCTCCCTATATTGACCTATTTCTTCTAATTTTGGGCACATATGCTTCATGAACTAAACCTTGGAAGCATCATCCACATGGTAGAAATTGGCTACCACTTATTTTTCCTTCTTCTAATCAACGTGTTTTATGTCCTCTATAACTTGTACAACATGTTTTCTAGATATTTTTGTCTTTTATTTAGACATGATTATTGTATTGATTAAGAAAGTAAGAGTTCCATTTTCCTATTGTCCCCATGTATGCCTCTAAAGAATTTTTTTCCCTTTCACTCTTCCTCTGCATGCAGCCATCTGTGTTTCCATTTTTAGCTAAATTCTTAAAGAGGGGAGGTTTTTTTAGATGTGTAGTATCAGGGGTGCTGGTAGCTATGTATGAAAATGTTGAAGCATACGCTTGGTTGTGAACTGTTTTAATGAATGCTTGAAATTTGGCATCATGGACATGGAAATGATAGCAGGCTATGTACAAAATGGGTTTGTCGCAAAGGCTGTGGAACATTTCAAGAAATGAAAATTCAAGATTCATAGCGTTTTCTAGCATCCTCAACCCTGTGCCAAAATGAAGGATTTAGAATAGGGAATGGACATCCATCAATGCATAATGAAGGATGGACATGATTTTGTAAGATGTTACAGTTTCAAATGATCTGGTAGACATGTATGAAAGTGTGTCAAAGGAAAGTGCCAAGCGGAGCTCTTCAAATAGCTGTCTAAATTTTTATTTTATAAATGCAAACACAACACCAACATTTCAGAGCTTTGTCTCAGTAATTTCAGATGGAAGAAGAGAATACTCCTAATTGGCCTTTTCTAATAGAGGCCAAGGATCACTATGAGAAATTTATGTAGTAAATGTAGGTAAAACATGAGGAGTTCATGTAATAGATGCATGCCATTCATGAAGAGTTCTTGCCAGAGATGATGCAACATACCCAAAATAACATTAGTACAAGTACAATGTAATTGGACACAAAAAAGGAATGTTAATATGATCCATGATGCAAAGGACTATAAAGGAATCATCATGGGGATAGAGAACCCAACTAATTTTTTAGGAATAAGAGAATGATGAGGGACCTAGTATAGGGATTTTAAGGAGTTTAAGTCTATTTGGTGCATAAATAAGAAGATGGAAATAATGCTTCAAGTTTTAGTTAAAACAGAGAACGGTATGAATTACCCCTATTTTTTCTCTTATTAAAAATTTAATGAATGAATTTGTATACCTTGGCCAATATGAGGATAATAGTTTAAGGTTTTTATGGAGAGGCTGAGTGGAAGGGTGAGAGCACCTATGACCAACTCATTGATCATTTCAGGTATGGTTCATCTCACCTTGTCCTTCATAATTCTTGTACTTTAGTTCTTCCATTTTCATATTAATAAATTTAAAAACCTTTGGTTTATCATACATTCGACTATTTTATATAAACTGTTTTGGCAAAATGGTAAAATGTCATCTAGTACTTATGTAATCCAAATAATACTTGGTAGTCAAGCAAAAACTTAATCCCTCCTTGAGACATGATTTGAAAAACTTTTTAACCATATTAGATAGTTGTGACACCCTTTTATTGTCAAGATGAGTTTTCTTCCTCATAAAATGACTAGTTGTTCCATTGTAAAAGCTAGAGAATCATGATATTTATAGACCTACAAAGTAACCTTCTTAACCCAAAAAGGTGATGTAAATTCTTGTTTTTTTGTTTTTATGAGTAGAGTTGCCTCAAGATTTAAGTTCAACCCTAATCAACCATTTATTCTCTCTTTTTCACTCCTTTAGGATCCCTATTACCTTGATTGCGCTTTTAGGAAGTTGTTAAAATTGAAAATCTGGGTTTCATATCAGCTCAGTGTTTGAATCCTTGACAATTAAATGCTTTTCCACATTTGCAAACATCTAGTATTTTTACTAGAAAATTTCCTGCAACCTTCACTTTGCGGAAAAAACTCTTCTTGATGGTTTTTCAAAGGCATTTCATACGCCTCTGGTCATAGTTTTACTACGTCAAACTGAACCAATTATGACTGGTGGCTCCAGAAAACCGGTCTCCTTTTGAAAACCATTTTCTAGTTCTCATTCCTGTGGACTCTTTTGAATTATCCATATATAGGGGAACTTGTAGGAAGTTTCCCATTGAACATCAATTTTGGACATGGAAATCTAGGCCCTCGAGCTAACTTTTGATCATTTACAAGTAGGTGAATTACGACCGATGGCCTCGAAAAACCCACTGCCAATCATAAACCGTTCACCAGTTATGAATTCTATTACTTCCTGTAAATTCTTGGTGTGTAGGAGCACACGTAGAAAATTACCCATGGTATGTTCACTCACCGGAAGACAATGTTTAAATTTTTTTTCTTAGCCTCCGAGCCTAAATTGAATTATTTTGCAACTAGTAGGAAAACATTAATAAAAATCAATTTTTAGGACCCTCGTCGAGTTACCAAAGCCAAATGGAAACTTTTTGACATTTGCAACTAAATGTTTTAAATTCTATCAAGTGACTTGTGTGAAATTGAAATTTTGTCACAAATAGTGGTTCTCTCTCTTCCTCTCTCCATTACTCTCCTTGGTTAAGAAATGAAGTGAAATGAAATGAAATAAATATGTGTCTCTAACCCTCTCCCTTAGAATTTGAATTATTATTATGTAAATGGAAAACTAAAAAACCTTAATTATACTAGATTTAGGTGGATGCCATGCCAATGATTCATCACTGATTTTATGCTCACATGGTTTTGTAGGATGCAAGAAAGATGGTGAAAAGGTGTGGTGTAATTGATTTCTTATTATTGTAATGTATATAGGTCATTGTAGAATGTATATATGTATAATGTATGACCATGTTACAGAAAATTTTATATTTGAAATTTAGTAATATGTATGAGATGTTAGTTTTAGGGGTGCTTTGGGAATCATGCATTTAACTATAGGTGTTCTTTTGATCCAAATTTACATATCGTAAAAAGGGGGTTGGATATATATGTTAACTGAAATGGTAGAGGATTGTTCACATTTTACAAAGTATTGAAGGGTGTACTAGTGAAGTTTTGTAATATTTTTTTAAAATGCTAGTGTTTAAGGAAATATTTCATTTAAATATGGGTGTTATTTGATTCCAAGTTTAGTATTGTAAATGTTGGATATTGTGTAAAAAAAATTTAACTTAATAGCTTGTAGTGAACTTATAGTTTGCAATTGATGATTAAAGAATCGATGTTGTGTTTCTTACTTTTAAAATGTAATAAAGAAATCTAACAAACCAGACAAATCTAGTATAAAATTCATGTATATAATATTCTTCCTATGTGATTCTTG
This sequence comes from Taxus chinensis, assembly GCA_019776745.2. NCBI lineage: Eukaryota > Viridiplantae > Streptophyta > Pinopsida > Cupressales > Taxaceae > Taxus > Taxus chinensis. The sequence goes on along the minus strand of CM034150.1, from coordinate 759,087,636 downwards.
TAACATAGAAAACTAAAACATTAGGATGAACTTAACTATTCACACTCGATGACACCTCCTAACTTAAGTAAATGAGATCCCTAGTTTGAGTTTTGTCATTAGAACCTCTACTCTTAGTGGCATCGTCATGAACTCGACGAATAGGACCGATGTAGTCAAACATTATCTGGAGTATGTGGCTCCCTTATAGGTTTCAAAATCATGTATGTAGTAAGGATAATGTGTTCTCTTCATGTTGTACTCCTTGGGAATCAACATTAATATTAGTGTAAATTCCTCTTGGACTAGACATCCATGTTGAGTGGCGAAGACCACCAACTAACCTTGAAAGTCACCCTTAAGAGGTGGGATTATAATTGAATTGGGTAATCAATCTCTTTTATCGTTGGGCTTAATGGTGAGATACTAAGGGTTAATTGCAAAACTTAACAACTTGTTAATTTACCATTAGTTGGTGAAAATTTACCCATAAAATTATATGCTTGGAGAAAGGTGAAATTTAGATCATTCATATAATGTGTATAAACCATCTCTTGGGTCGAGGGACGATATTTCTTATGTATGATCCCAAAGGTGAACCATAATCCTCTAAACGAAGGAGTATTCCCTCTTGTTCTCCACTTTTCCTAATGCGTTATGAATGTACATTTTGAAACTAGGTGACCATGTTCTTGAGGCAATTCCCTAGGATGAGAGCTAGTAGGTTCATGAGCATGCAAATGTCCTATTAATAAATGGGTTACACAACAAATTTTAAAAAGGTAATTAAATCAGATTAAGTGAAACGATTTAAGATGAATGAAAGTGATTTGAGTGGATATGATGTTTTAGTTACCTACACATAAGAATACTAAATGTGAATTCCCTTTTAACCCCTCTCATCTAGTGTGTTAGCTTTCCAAGATGTATCGAATGTTCCTAGAGTTACAAGATGATTTGGTAGATAAGGGTGTTCAATCACTCTAGTTTTGACCTTAGTAAGGTGTGTAAAATTTATAATCAAATGTTACTCTATGAAAAGAATGCAAACTGTATCTACTCTTTAATCAATAAAATTTCTTTGCTTCATGAGAACCTCCCTTATTGCAGCTAAGATAAATGGAAAACCCAATCGAACATGGAACTTAGAAAATGAATCCTTGAGATAAACACTAAAAGGATCATGTATGTACATATGTTCATACCAACAACCAGTTTACATCATTCTAGTGTGATGAGGGAAATAAGCAAAATTAGATGGGATTACTACAAGTGAAATGTTAAATAAAGTAAAGATAATGGAATCTAGTTATAAAAAAATTGATAACAGATTTCCAGGCAAATAAGATCAATAACGAAACATGAATGTAATAAATATGCAAACCAAGAAATTTTTGTCGTGGATGTTTCCCATACATGATTCATAATGTAGTTGAATCACTATGTTCTGTCTTGTCAGAAAAAGTGGCCTTGATGTGCATCATGTGTTTTTACATTGTCTTTGTGTGTTATTGTTTGTGCAAGCAAATCATGTGTTGGTTGTTGTCATTAGTGATCCCCTGTAGTGTCATGTGTGAACTACAATGTAAGTAAAAAAATTATTCGGGATTTTTAACTGTTGTAATTGTGTGTGTAAAGTGGGCGTTAAATCATGTTTGAATTTTTTTAGTGCAATATTATTTCTAAATGTACTTGTGATTTTGTATGGATTCTTTGTGTTCTTACAAAAGGTTTAAGATTTTAATTTATAATCAAGGAGATTTTTTGTCCTATAATTACCATCTAATCCAACTCATGTTTTCTAAAAATTATAAATACAGTGTATATATACGTCATTATGATTTTGCAATATATTTTCCCCCTAAGTTTTAATTACAAGTTTTTGACCACACACATGGCATAATCATGTTAATTCACATCTCGTGCTCTACACACTTGTGGAAAATGTGATCTGGTTGAAACTTATTGATTGGGATGATGACCCAAGTTGAAATATATTGATTCCCTACACATCATACATTCATACATAAAGTCAAAATATTGAAATGAATGTTTTAGTAATGATATATTGTCACATAGCATTTCCATTCCTTCTTGTGCCTCTCAAGTCCATACAATTATGTCCATAGATTGCTGTCAACAATTATAAAAATGTGACGAAGCCAAGTAAGTTATATTTATTAATCTTATTTGTATGATGCCTGGGATAATTTAATATTATATTAAATTATATGTGAGGTGTCCTTAGCAATATCTAGGAGCTTTCATTGATAGATACATATGTAAAAGATATGTGATACAATGTATGTTTTATTAAATTATTTAAATATATTCTCCATTGTTTGATTTTTGAGGATCAACTACATAGGATCTATTCTAAGATGAAGGTTTTGACACATGCACATTTCAAATGAAAGTACCCAAAATAGGCCTTGTGAAATGACAAGTGTCCTTTACTAAATGGAATTTTAATAAGTGACTAAATTTAAAACAACCAATCAATAGCTCCACATTACTTCCTAGACATAAATTTATTATAAATACATCAAAAGTTATTAAAGAAGGTATATAACTATTAAATTTCTGCATTGTATGTTTCTTATTACCATTGAAATAAATTGGGATTTGAGGCATGAAAAGTTTCTAAAACTTAAAATAGGTCAAAGGGAATGCAAATTTATTCACCTACATAAGTGGTATGCAAATAGGCCCCATTTGAGGGTATAGGAAAGGCTCTATATGTAGAAAACACCACAAAAAAATAATCTAAAGGATAAATATGAGATTTCATTTTATCAAAAGTATTAAAAAATAACAAACAAGCCACTTTTAGGAAAATATAATATTTAAATAATACAGGTTAAAATAAAATTAGTAAAAGTAATTAACCAAAGTATAAAACAATACAATAAAAATATCTTATGGATTAAATGAAAGGGTTGTGTTCAACACTCTCGAAGGATAGTCCAATTACAAACTTAGCACATGACTTGAAAGTAAACCCAAGTATTAGGTGACACCATATTGACCTATGAAATTTTCAGGACTTTAGCCCCTTCATCCCTTAGTAAGAGCATATAAGTGTGTCCCACTTAGTGGGAAAAAATATTTTAAAATGTGACATGTAAATAAATATTTTAAAATACTATAAAAACCTTTAATAACTAAGGTAAATGCCCTGTTCCTTGGTATATTTAAGCTCTTAAAAATATGTGTTTGATAATTTAATATGTTTTTGGTCATGTTTTAGTTTTGGGACATATTTTGCTGAAAGTGCAAACAGTGCAAAATACTGGGACACAATTATATACTTTTCTTAATAGATATTATTTATTTAGAGATAACATGTTTCTACAAAATAAACACACACATCATATATATGTATCAGAATAAACTAACTGCATATTCCAAATACATGATTGGACATGCTCTAATAAAGAGTCACTTTCAAAAAAACTATTCCATTTATCACAATTTGATTCATTGTAATCAATTATATTCCAATAATTCATTTTAATCAATCCAAGTGACCATATGCAAAATCTATATTGTAATACACAAGCAATAAACAAAAAATTAATATAACATAATAATAGACTTAATCAACATTTATTTCTAATGTTATAAAAATTCAAAAGAAAAAAACTTATAATCAATTTTAAATCGAGTTGGAACATGTCACATATAATTGACATCATTCAAAATTAAAAAAATATAAACATGCTTGATATTGTAACTAACCAGTAACATGCTAGTTGTAGAGTATACATATATTTAGTTATAAGAAATTTTACTTATAAAAGTGTTGTAATCTATTAAGAACATTAAGGTCGAATATTATTGCTATATAAAATTATATGTGAAGACATACTAAAAATTTGTTAATAAGTAAAATATATTATTCCCTTATGAACAAAATTTACTATTAAACATAGTAGAGATGATCAGTTGGTCACAACACAATAGAAAATTGTAAGAGAATAATAACTTTCTCAAATGATCCGAAAAAAAAACACAAAAAACAAATCAAATATAATTGAACAAATTAAAGATTGACTTCCCATTTCAATTCAATAATATTTCAATAGCTTTATTTATCCTTGACAAGATGATAAGAATCAATTCATACATGCTCGACTTGAAAACTAAAACGACTTTATAATATTTTTTTACAAATAAACATAAATAGATATTTATTACAAAAGTACACTTACATACTAACTCTTAGACAATTTATACACTAGGAGTCTTCTTAAATGATAATAATTTATGCATTTTAATAATGCAAAATTTTCAACATTTTTATTCTGGGAATGTTTATATTCCAAAATATTAAAATTATGATTATCTATTTATTCCACAAAAATTAAATTGTCGTGTCAACTTGTAAGTTATGAAGGTTTATACAATGATGAGTGAGAAATGAAAAAGTAGATTGAAAAACATCTAATTTCATGGAAAAATATTAAAAACTAATATAAACTTTAAAACTGCTGGCATATATTACATAGAAAATAATTATATATTATTAGGAGTATTTGTTTAAATCATATCCCATTATTCTCTCTGTTTGTAACCTCTCCTTTCATTTTGGGGAATATTGGTATCTCCTCCATATATATTTGTATGTGCTTCTGTATAATAAAATAAGAGAGATATTTGATCTCTATTTCTTCTCCACTTCTCGCTCCTTTCAATCCGATATCAAAGCAATCTTCATCTCTGGCCTGTGCATTTAATGGATCCTTTCAACGTGGACAAACATTTTTTAACCAAAGCAACCTGCATTGATTTCTTTCTTGGACGTGGTGAATTTTATATAATGTTTGACGTAGCATTTCTTCCAACGACCTGCGTGAAGATTAGTGTTTTGTGTCTTTTGTGTTTTGCTGCAAAAATAAATGTGTGAAAGTGCCTCACTCTGCGTGGAAATTTCAGTGGAAAATCCTGCGTAGAAGGATCTGCATGAATGTCTTTTTTTACCAGTCCGCAAGAAAACAACAGTACATGGACATTTACAGCGGTCTGAAGGAGAAAAACGTTTGAGTCAAACATGGCCATATTTTGGCTATACGTGGAGATTAATAGATCAATTTGTTGTGTGGTTTTGTATAAAATAATCAGCTTATCTGTTACCTGACGCGGTATACTATATGCATTTGTTTTTATTTTCTTTTGTTGCTAGACGTGGTTCGTTGGTACGCAGATTTAACTGCCAATGTGGAGTACTTTCTCAGCCTGGACGACGGAGAGAAGAAATCACCCAATATAAGTCCCACAGGACAATAAATATCTGCCAATACATATTTATAAAGCAAGAAGCGTTAACCACTATTTCCCATGTGGAAGAAGAGACCTCGAGCCAGAAAAAGTTGAGTCCCACTAGCCTCTTTCATATGTCAAGCGTGAGCTCAAACGTACGGACTGCCATAAGATGAATCGAAGAATCACAAACCGAAAAAAACTGTCAAGAAGCTCAAGAAATATCTGGGGTTCTATTTTCCATTGGTTAACAAGCTTCGCAACACCAAAAACCTTGTATTCAACGAACTAGTTCAAAGAGGACTTCTGGGGTATTTTCTTTCAACGTCAGCTATTAAGCGAAAAGAGTTCGAGAAGAGCTAGAAGTTGGTTATGACATAGACTATGAAGATGAAGAAGAACACCCTAAGAAGTGTTTTCGTCTTTCAACAAAAGAATATCGAGCACATCTCTAAAGATAGACTCTCTCATCAGTGATTCAAGACTTGTAATAATTATTTGAAACTAATTAAAATAAATTATTTTATTACAATTTTTGTTACGAAGTTGCTTCTATTAGATGCACAGTTACTCAAAGTGCCAAATTATGTGGCATGGAAAACAAAAAAGCATATGATCCTTCAATTTGAAGGATTATGAGGCATTTTCATAGGGTTTGTACTAGTTCCTGCAAACCCTGATGAGCTCATGAAATATGAGATGGCTAGTGCTAAAGAGCTAATGTTGATAATTCTATGTATCACCGATGATGTGCAACCACATGTTCAGGATGCAGAGAAACCACAGGAGCATGGGACAAGTTAGCAACCATCTTCAGTCTAAATTGCACACCCTCTCTATAAGGTCCGATTAGAAATTTGAGGAGTTCTTATGTCGAGTGGCTGAGTTGCAAACAAAGTTAGTATCTCTCGGTAAGAAGGTAAAAGAAACAATTCTGGGTCCGATCACCTTGAGGGAACTCCCTTCTAAGTTCCAAGTGTTTTTTACGACACTAAATGTATCCAAACAGAAAGTGATGTTCGAAGAACTTGTGAATTTATTGGAGAAGAAAGTGACCATCAATTAGGTCTAAGATGTGGCCTAAGACAAAGCCCTTTTTTGAAAGTCCCATTGTGACCAGAAGAATTGGAAAGGTCCTCTAGTGAAGCAATCATAAGAACATCAGAATCAACAGTAACAAACCCAAATGTCCAAGAGTTGTTGTCAAATCTGCAGAACCAACACTCACAACACTGATCATTGCTAGTACAATGGCTTGAAACAAGGGTCTTTGAGTCAATAAATCCCATCTCAGGTGCGAATGATTTTCAAAAGTCAAAATGACATCCCCCGCCGAAGAAAGTCAGAAGGGACATCTCACAACTCAACAAGGTGATGACTCTGATGAAGAGACACCAGAAGGAGCCAATTGTGGTAAGAATCTTGTACTAGTCTCTCAGACTTCGCATCCCATGAAGAGAGTCGGGTTGATAGACTCGAGTGCACGGTAAGCATATGTCAAGTGAAAATAAGCTGTTTGATACATTGATATGATCAACCCACTAGAGATCTAGGTCAGAATAGCAGATGACAAAGAGTATGTTGCTATAAGGAATAGGCCAAGTCACCATTCCTCTGGGCACCACAACAATGTTCGCTTACAAAGGTAATCATATGTATCTTAGATGTGACTAACAACCTCTTATCAATCATGTCAGCTACTTGAATCATCATCTAAAGGTGGAATTTCTTGTTCAAAATGCCATCAAATCATGCTTGATCTCAAGACAAGGTACAATTATTGCTAGAGCTTTTCTAAAAGATAAGTTATTTTCTTTAGATATTGTTTCATCTTTTGCAGTAGCTTTATCTGCATCAACAGTAGAATCTACTGCCCTCTTGCATTTTACCGATGTGGTCACTTGTATGGTTAGATATTTGCATCAGTTAGATGAGTTCAAAAGAAATGGTGTACGGACTTCCCAAATTGTCTAGTTCCTTACATATTTTCCCTGGTTGTCTTGTAGGAAAACAACACAAGGAATCCGTTTAAGGAAATCACCTTCCATGCCAATCAAGCGTTTGGACGTAGTTCATACCGACCTGAATGGACCACTGCCTACTTCATTTTAGGATACAAGTACTTCCAATTATTCATGGATGGCCACTCTTGAAAGATGTGGGTGTTTTTCTTGAAGAATGAAGATTGAGACTCTTCACCATTTTTCAAGATATTCTATCATGACATGGTTGTGAAAGAGACCAGTAGAACCACTTCTTTTACTCCACTCAGATCGAGGGGGGGAATTCACATCAAATAATTTATTACCTTCTTGAACCAAAAAGGCAATTAATTAAAACCTGACTGCTCCCTACAAACCCCAACAAAATGACATTGTGGAGTGATGTAATCACACAGTGATGGAGATGGCTCGTTGCATGCTATCAACAATAAAGCTGGAGGATTGACTATTGGGCCATGAAGTAGTACAGACAACAATTGTATGCCTTCTCAGCATGACACCAACAAATATTTTACAAGGATCAAATGCACCATAAGAGGTATGGAGTGGCAAAAAGCCATTGATTTCTCATTTACAAGTATTTGGTTGCACAACATATATGTATGTTCTAGCTCAAAAGAGAAAGAAGGTTCGAGCCAAAGAACACTTATGTGCATCCTACTTGGCTATAACACTACCTCGAAGGCATACCATCTCATGGATCCTGAGACAAAGAAAATATATGAGAGTCGAGATGTGGTTTGTAACGAGTCATCCTTTGACTCAACAATTACAACAGAAGAACCATTACCAACCACCTCTCACCGACTAGTCTTTGAATCGAATGATCAGCTAGAGGAGACTACTAAGAGAAAATATGTGCTGCAAGGGGAGATATATGTTGACCTTAGAGAACTAGAGAATGTTACTCTCCATCATCCTCATGTAAATGAAAGTAGTTCTTCACAAAAGTAGCCGAGTTATCATCTTGAAGTGGGTACAAATCACCATTAAAGACTCTCATTTGCAACAACTCCCATATACTTCATCTAGAGTCAAAACGAGGAGTAGGGTTCATTTTAAGACACCTCTAGAAAATTAGAGGTGGAAAATACCTAGCAAATATCCCTGGAACCGTTTTCAGCGAAAGGAGAATTTGACAGTTTTCCAGAATTAAATTTTCACCAAGTTTTTCGAGTCAAAGGGACTAAATATTATCAGACACCTACACCTCATTGACGTGCATCAACAAGGACCATTGAAGTTGTTTTGACACGTGTCAACATGGACCACCGACACGCATTGACCACCCTTGCTAATGTGTATCAACACGACGTCAATGGTTCTTGTTGACACATGTCAATGGTTCTTGTTTACGTCCGTCGATGGTTCATGTTGATGCGGGTCAATGGTTCTTGTTGATGCACGTCAATAGTTCTTATTGATGCACGTTAATGGTCCTTATTGACGTGTGTCAATGAGTAATGTTAACACACGTCAACAAGAACCATTGACGCGTGTCAATGGACCTTGTTGTCACACGTCAAAGAACCTTGTTGACGGGTACAATAAGGACCATTGATGCGCATCAACAAGAACCATTGACGCGAATCAACATGAACCATTGATGCACATCAACAAGAACCATTGACGTGTGTCAACAAGGGCCTTTGACGTGCATTTTTTCCTATAAATACCCTCCGGGTGGTCATTTTCACGTTTACACTTCCCGGATCTTGATTTTTTTGTATACAGGTGTCAGGAATCCATCATTCTTAAAGACTCAAGCACAACTACAATCAAAATGGTGAAAAAAATTGCATCCCAACTTCAAGCTCAAGACTAAAATCAAGAGGAAAATATAGTCTTCTCCACAGCCAAGATCATCTATAGGAATCCTTTGTGCCCCCACATCCAGATTGTTTTATAGATGACTTCCGAATACAAAGATTTGATCGATGCATATGAGGTTAGTGGGCTCGTTAAGATGCCCCATTTTGAAATAGACCCAGATATTTTGAACTACCTTCTCTCATCTTACAATACAGAGGATGGCATGTTTTATGTTAGTATGAACGACGGAGGATTGTTTTAATTTGGTATCGAGGCAACTAACATCCATCGGTTTACAGGAATTCCATTCAGATATTTAACCTTTGTTACAATGAAGGCAACACTCGTCAAAGATGATAAGATATATCTCAAATTGACATTTAGTTTCTATGTTGATTGTAAGTATAAGTCATTTTCATTCATCATTTTTTATTGTGATAAAATATAATGTTATATTAATTCCCTTTTTTTATGCATTTGCAAGTAAAGTCAATAAATCCAAGCGTGGTGTGGATACACAAGCAATTGCACACCACTTTCTTTCTACAATGATTTGCTTTTTTCAATCCAAAATAGTTTTGCAGGGTCGGCAAATAGATATACCAAAATGGGCCATTGCATACATTGTTGCAACTATCGCAAAACAAAAATTTGATTGGTGCACCTTTTTATCAAAAAAAAGAAGAAATAACATAATAAATGCAAAGATTTTGGAAAAACCTATCATTTACTCCACAAACTATCTCCTTGGCATTTATTACGAGGCTCTATTAAATTTAAAAGACAAAGCAATTACCACTTGCACTGATGATGCGTTGATGAAGTTGTCAATTCAATTTGAAGAATAACAGCTATAAACTATTAAGAACTTATATTTCGACATTACGTTGTGCACAGGTATTAACAATTTTTTGTTTGTAGAGAAGATTTATGGAAGCCCTTCCTTGAAAAAAGGTGTTATCAAGAAGAAGAGGCCAACAACATGCTGAGGGCTTTGAGAGATTCCCAATCTAAAATGGAAGCTCACTCCTCTCCAAACCCCCAACAGTTTGAATTCGTTCAACGCCAAAGAAGTAATACCTTTTCATGTATTATTTATAAATTCCTAATTTGTATTTTCATATTCCATTTTAAATTTTACCCTATCGACTTGACATACAAGTCAATGTTGATGACATTGTGGGGACTTTGGACCATATGCATCTTTCGGAAACTCACCCATCTTCCCCAACTCACTCATTACAGTCACATGCATTTGTATCTTCTCAAGAACTACCAATTACTACTCCAACACGGCCACCCTTAGCACCATGACAAGCTACCCCTCAAGTTAAACAACAAGGTACAGGTTTTGAATAATACTTCATTTAATTTCATAGTTTTTGCATTGTTTTCTAGTTTTTCATATGTTTTTTCTTAAACTTTTCAGCACATTGCAGTCCTCCTTCTATTCAAACAGTGGCACCGACCCTCACTCAACCAATAATATTTAAAATGCCAACCAGAGGAACAGGAAAAAATAACATTGGTAAATGCATGCCAATTGCTCCGGCCCCAAGCGAGACACTAAACATTGCCTCCTCCTTTTGAATTCCAACCCTCTCACTTGGTGGCTTACCTAGTGCAATGGGCATATCAATTTTGAATAATATAAATTTAGATGAAGATTACTTGGGCATTGATAGCAATGACCCAACTGGTTTTTTCAATACTCGTGAGATAATTCAAGGCCAGCAGGTATACTTCAATTTCAAAATACTTTACCATATTGAATTACATTTCTCTTTAGATTTATTTGTCTGAATCTTGATTAGTTTTATCACAAACAAGATTAGGCCACCCAAAGGCATAAACCAGTAGTAGTTGATCTAGCCAAAATCCCCCATACCTCTCCAGTGAGATCATCTTCATCAGATACAGATGGTGAACAGTTGCTACCTTTTCCTTTGGAGAACTTAATTGGTTATGATTTTCAATCCCATGTAAGTGATTTTATTCTACCTCATATCAGTCAGCTCATAGTATGGGAGAGAAGGGCTAAAGTATTTATCAATGAGATTATTAGTCATTATGAAAATTATTGGTACATGGACTTCCCAAATTTTCTAGTTCCTTACATATTTTCCCTAGTTGTCTTGCAGGAAAACAACACTGGGATCCATTTAAGGATAGAACTTTCCATGCCAATCAATGTATGAAGAATTTGAAGGAAAATATTGTTTTGGTTAACAAATAATACAATACACTGAATCGGATAATTAAATAGCATGGATTCAACCCTAAAAAATTATTCAAAGCTAAGGCAGCAGTTGATCCAAATTTGCTGTCCCATGGAGATGCAATAAAGCAAGAAGAAAGAATTATAAAAAATCTGGATAGTGTTGCGGAAGATCTTATAAGTTCTGGGGTTATTTCTTCCGTTGGGGAAAGGGGTACATCCACAGGTGAAGAAACCATTGGGAAAAGGAGCACAGGAGTTGAAATGGATACAGAAAAAAAGGGTTGAGACTTTTTATTATTGAGTGTGGAAACTTTAAATATTGAGTCTATATTTGAAAATTTGAAACATTGAATGTTGTGGTCATTGCATTTGAATTTTATTATCTGGATTTGATAGCCTTCGAAAATTTGAAATACTATATAATATTTAATTTTATAACTTCCTATATATTATGTATAGAATTTCTAAATTGTATATGGAGTTTATGTTTTTTGGTTTACTTGTAATGATGATTATATTAGATAGGGATGATGACATATGTTTCTTGGTTACTTAGATTATCATGAATTATATGTGGACGTAGATTTAGCTTCAAGCACGATAATTCTTCTTCTCTAAACATTCAAACTTGTTTTAAGATAATTCTTCTTCTCTATACTTGTAATGATATGATCATGATGACATTAGAATGGATATAATTGTAATGATATGATCATGAATTCTTTTTAAAAAATTGATTGTGTTAGGATAGAGACATTTCTTTAAATTTAAAATAGATAAATAATTGTTTTAATAATAATTGTAGTGTCAGGATTATGATAATGATATGATATATATGGATGATGATGAATTTTATGTGGACGTAGTTTTAGCTTCTAGCACGATCATGGATGATGAATTGTATAATGGATCGTGGATTATCAATTGTATAATATGGAAATACCTTCCTCTGTAAAATTCATTTATGTCATTTTATCCCACAAAGTTTGAAAAATATATCAAAGCATCTTGCAAATATAAAAAATAAATTAAACATAATTGTAAGAAATCAAGAAAGATGATATGATAGGGTTGAACTTACCTCTAGTGTTTTAGATGGATGTGAAATCATCACTGGTAATGTGATAGATCTTTGTTTTAAGAAAACTCGACATGAGAAATGGATTAGTAGATAGATGGGTGAGTTTCTTGACATTGTTAGTCCCGAGAATTACTAGCTTCCTGGGATGGATGTCAACCCATGTTTTCAATAAAAAAAATAATTATATTTAAATAAATGTTAATATATATACCTGTAACATCTTTAATGATAACAAGAGCTGAAAAAAATTTAAAGTGACAAACAATAAGATTAAGGTGAAGAAGATACATATTTAAAGTTGAAAGAATCCATTATCAATAGCTTCTTCAAACTCGATGTTCTCTCCTGTAGAGTGCGACAATGCGCCAATTCCACTCTCAATGTTGGGAACAGTTGTACTTGTAGCTGTATTATTCACACCTCTTCTTTCACAAAGGGAATTTCAATGTACAATTTCTCTGTCAAAAGGAAAGGTTTCCATGGAGTATCGAGATACATAACACCTCATGCAACTTTCCATATTTTTATCCAACCTGTTTCTCATTTTTGATTTTATAAATGATAATGCAATGAAAACCCTTTCTTCCTCCATAGACCCCAAAATAAATGTTTGGCATAACTCGTATAATCTGAAATATTCATTGATATCTTCTTGTAAGATAGAACTTTGATATATTCGTCACCACAACCTTGTAATAGCACAACTTTCAGAAGGTTCTTCTAAATTTTATATTGGTTCCTCATTGTTGTTACAAAATTTGTTGATTAAAATTTTAATAAATCAACATTCAGTATAGCTTTGATTTCCATACCCTTGAACTCTGAAGTATTTGCAAAATTTTCTATTATTGTACCCATGGATTTATGGAAATACTTTCTTACAAAGTCAGCATGACCACCTTCAGTATTCCAAAAATTAGGATTCATCACACACATGGCTTCAAGAATTTTATCTTTGGAGAAACTTTCTCTAAGTTTTGATGATAAGGATTCTGAAAATAAATTTAAGCTTTATTCTGGTTTCAACTATAACAGACTCAAAGAGATTACGTGTCATAGGAACATCTTCTCGTTCCCATCCTGTAATATCTTCACATTTTTGCAAAATGTGCAGTGGTATGTCCCTCCCATTAATAGTGATGCAGAGGTGATCGTGGATATTAAATCTTAAATATTTACTAGGATTTTTAATATATAATAAAGCTTTCCAATTCTCAAAAACAGGTGTATCAAAACTATCTTGGGAACAATACAAGATATCAAGACATTGACATACCATTTTTCTCATCCCTATAAAATCCACAATATAGATTAATCTCCCGTGTGCATTCTTCATTAGTGTATTGATCTCCTTCAACATTGGAAGAATACCAACCAATTTAAGAAATGTCTCCAAATCAGTTAAACAGGAAAACAAGTCCCTCACCCTATCAACTTCATGACGATATTTGTGCATGAAACCAACCATTGACGGATACTCCTCACGAGTTTTGCATGCAAGTTCATGAAAAGAGATCCATCTAGTCTCAACATCTTTCAGAAGTTTTTTGACTTCTGTAATTCCAATTGTAAATATTTGGAACTCAAGAAATTGCTTTGGGCTGCTTTCCATATAGTCATGAAGTTCTCTTATAAGGTCTTCTAATTTAGCAACATTTTCATGGTTGCTTACCATTTTATATGCTAAATTCATTTTGTGAGCCATACAATGAATTGGTAGCATATATGGGGCCACTGTTGTTTGTAATCTGACAAAAATCCTTATTCGGTGACCGTCCATGACATATGCACCATCTGATCTGATGCATACCAACTTCGTAGCAATTTCATAATCATTCATTCCAGCAATATCTTTCAAATGAGAAACAAATATTTTATGTAGGTTTTCAGCATTACAGTTTTCTACCATTTTCATAACACCCAATAGATGAGGTGTCCTTATATGATTTTCTAAAGTATAGATGTGGATACATACCCATGAAGTGTTGTTGACTGCTTTCACTTCATCAATTGAAAGAGAGATAAACATTGATTTTTTTACATTCTCTTTCAAATCTTCCTTCTCTATCATTGAAAGGCATTTTGATTTTTCCCATCCACTACTTTTAGACCAATGAGAATGAGGTACATTCACCATTCCATTATATTGATACAAAAATTTGAAATCGAGGAAATCCAAAATTGTTCTTCCTTTCTTTAGTATGTGAAATAAAGTAGAGAATTGTATGTGTTTTGCATGTAGATTTGTTTGATTCATCTGACCAATTTGTGATGTGATCATTCCTCCCTTTTCCACAAGTTGTCTACATTTTTTCGGATCTGCCTCATAATTCACTACGTATCTAACATGTATGCAATCTTTCTCAGTTTTCCACCTGTGTGTTTTGATATTCTGGCCATCCATCCCCGTTACAGTCAAATATTGTTTTCCACAATGATTTTCTATAGTGTCCAGCTTCATTTTCATTTTTATTTTCTTTCCCAATTTCCACATACATATTATACATGTAAATTCAAATGGGATCTCTTTAGAATTAGATGATTGTCTACGTTCGATGAATAGAAATTTAGCTGCATAATCAAACATGTATGACCTGCCAATGGTCCACATATTCTTGTTCATTTTCAATGTTTTACTTTTTTTAGTAGAATTTTGAGCAATAACACAATCACCTAGTTTCCTCTTTCATGAACCAAAATTTGAATTTGATTTTTGTGTTCCATTTTGCTGAGTATTTGTATGTGTGATATCTTGATGCACTTCTGGTTGTACCCTAACACGAATAATATCTTCAAGATTTGGCATATTATCGTGGGTGTCATTTGTTTGATAATGTGTAGAATGCATGTCCACCTCAATAATACCTTCCACATAGTTAGTATTTTAATTCTTTCTTGTGGCATCTATATGGTTGTTGGTATTTTCAATATCTGTATCAACAGAATTTCCAAAATACTTGAACAGTGATTTCTGAGATTTCTTAGTTACTTTTAGGGTCTTCAAATTCTTAGGACTAGCACCTTCAATTATTCTAAATAGAGTCCTATGTCAGTGAAAGAACCAAGTAACGACTTAGCGAGTCAGAGTTAAAATTACTGTCGTGCATCAACTTTCCCTATCACACGTCAACTATCTCTATCGTGCATCACCAAGGTTTCAACTGGCTCTGTCATGCATCAACTCTCTCCCTGTCACACGTCAACTTCTTACACCCTTCTCAAGCACCAACTCTCTCTTTCACACGTCAACAAGGCATCACTGTCTCTATCACGTGTCAACTGCTTACCCCCTTGTCATGCATCTGTAATATCTCATTGTCACGCATCTGTAATACCTCTTTGTCATGCGTCAACTATATCCCTGTCGCGTGTTAACAAATAACCCTAACAGGCTAACAACAATGTCTGGTGGTTAAGAGTATGTGAATTCAAACTTCACGGTATTGGTAATTTGGTAAGCTACTTGTGGTAGTACGACGAATCACCTAGGTTTTTATAGGAGATGTTTTCAAATGAAGGAAAAGCTAACCCTAAAAAAAATATGCTGTGAATTTTAGCCAAACAAGACATTGACCCGCTGCGAAAAAATTTCCTTTTCAAATTTTCCTAAAATGAATTTTTTGCCATAGTACGAATATTTGCCACTAAAATTATCCCTGATGAGGAGTCAGACAAAAAATGAACTAAATTTTGCACTCATGAGTTCACTGATTAATAGCTCTAAGCCTGATAATGTTCATGAAGAACTCATTCAACCTTGTTGGAAAGAAGCCATGGATGTAAAATATGAATCACTCATGAAAAATCAGATGTGGAACCTTGTCGATCTTCCCATAGGAAAGAAACCCATAGGTTGTAAATGGGCTTTCAAGATCAAACGTATGGTAGATGGATCCATTAAAAAACATAAATAATGACTTGAAGCAAAAGGATATGTTGAGAAATAAGTAATTCAATATGAATAAAACTTTGCACCCACTGTGAACATCATGACCATCAGAGTAGTTTGGGCACTAGCAGCATGGAAAGCATCAAAAATTTAGCAGATGGAGGTCAAGAGTTCTTTCCTAAGTGGTGATCTGAAAGAAGAAGTGTACACGACCCAACTTGAATGATTTGTTGATAGAGAGCATCCTACAAAGGTATGTCATCTCATCAAATCATTGTATGGATTAAAACAATCTCCAAGGGCATGGTATATCAAGATATATGATTACCTTTTGCAACATGAGTTCACTTGTAGCCCTTAATATTCAAATTTGTATATAAAAAAGGAAGGAAAATTTTTTTTCATTCAAGTTGTGTATGTGGATGATCTTGTGATCACTGGTAGTTCAGAAGATCATGTTAA
Source organism: Taxus chinensis (assembly GCA_019776745.2). Taxonomy (NCBI): domain Eukaryota; kingdom Viridiplantae; phylum Streptophyta; class Pinopsida; order Cupressales; family Taxaceae; genus Taxus; species Taxus chinensis. The sequence continues at coordinate 759,070,927 of CM034150.1, read as the reverse complement.
TATTGTGAAAAATGATCTTAGAAAAACCTTCAAGATGACAGATTTGGGGCTACTACATTACTATCTTGGTGTGAAAACATGGTAAAAGAAGCATGACATTTTTTTCTCCCAGATAAAGTACGCCAAGAAACTCCTGGGAAAGTAAAAAATTTCCAAATGCAAACCTATATCTACTCCCATGGAAAAAGGATTGCAACTTTCACGATTCCAGGACTCACCTCAAGTATATGCTACTCGCTATAGACAATTTTTTGGAGGGCTCATCTATTTGACATATACCATACTAGATTTATGGTACGTTGTCAGTTATCTTTCCAGGTTCATCGCAAGGGTTGAAGTAATGTTATTGGACTACAACAAAGCATTTTTTGAGGGTATCTCCAAGGTACGGTTGATTATGGTCTAGAATATAAGAAGAATGATCAATTCTTCTTACAGGGATATGATGACTTGGACCACGCCGATCTGTTGATGATAGGAAGTCAACCAAAGGATACATTTTTCATCTCGGATCTAGACCTATCTCGTGATTAAGTAAGAAGTAGAAATGTTGTTTCTATTTCATCCATAGAGGCATAATATCATGCCACATGAGGAGTTGTGTGCGAAGCGATATGGCTACGTCATATTTTGGATGACGTGGGCATTCCTGAAAAATAATCACCTAATGTCTATTGTGACAATCAATGTGTGTTGAAGCTTGTGAAGAATCTTGTTTTTTCATGAAAGAACAAAGCGTATTGAGATTGATTATCACTTTATTCGAGAGAACATATTGAACCATCACATTCAGCCTCTAGTACTATCCTACAGAAGAACAAGTAGCTGATATTCTCACCAAATCTCTTGGAAAAGTTAAATTTGAACGTTTCAAGGGTTACATTTGCAAAAATAATGTAATAAGGGAGGGAATGTTCGGCATGGATTATGAAGCAAATAGTTTTAATATTATTAGCATTGTTTTTAAAAATCATATCCCATTATTCTCTCTCCGTTTATAACCTCTCCTTTCATTTTGGGGAATATTGTTATTTCTCTTCCCTATATATTTGTATGTGCTTCTATATAATAAAATAAGAGAGATATCTGATCTCTTTTTCTTCTCCACTTCTTGCTCCTCTCAAAAATACTAGTGACTTTATAGATCATTATTTGGTAATTCACATAAAAATTGATTCACATAATTCCATGTTATCTCCCACATACATGTTTTAGTTTTCCAAAAACATTTTAAAAAAGAAGTTAGTCTAGTCAATGTATCTTGAAATTGTTTCCTGTTGTGCTTCATCAAGTATTTATTCAGAATTTGTAATAGTTTCTACTTTTGTACATGATACAATTTCACTTACCTCTCCTTTGAATCCATCTAAGGGACTTTCAATCTATTAGAAGGAAATGAAACTTTTATTCATAAAGTGTATGAGCTCCCAGTTCTTGACAAATTTGAGTGGGCTTAGGAATCATTGATGGTGGTAAGATGGATGTTCAAGCTAAAATTTTCATGTATCTCTGTAGTGTTTTATGCGTATCAAGATATTTTCTGAAATTTCATTCCTATGAAGAATCAAAATTACTTAAAAATCATTAGATCTATATTGTAAGATAACCAACCATTTTTCGTTTCTTCTCCATGCCTCTAAAGTCATCCCCTACTGTTATCCCTTCAAAGTGGAATCTAAATTTCATGTATCTTTTTGTACTTTCCCTATGATAATACTTAAATTAAAAGTGCAAACACCATTGGAAGTGCAAGTGCAGACCCCAGATTCACTACCAAGAAGTTACACAGGTAATAATTTTGACTGTCTCAAAAATATTCAATGTAAACTAGTAGTACAAATGTCAAGATAAACCACAATGATTTCCATATTGTTTATTATTCCTGCCAAAAATTTGAAATCATTTATTTTTCAAGACATCAGTTTCGAATGAAAATACATGTGTCACATTTTCTTTTTAACAAAAAATTGTTGACATGTTTTCTCAATACAAATAATTTTTACAACTTCCACTCTGACGCAAAAGTATTCAAAAATAAAAATTTAATTGCTTTTTCTCTTATAACAAGAAAATGCAGTCTCAAACTTTTCAAATGACATTTGCTCTTTGACAATACAAATTTTGTACTCTTATAACAACATTTGCATGACTAGAAGTGACATGAATTCGACATGTTTACAATGATAGATAATGACTTATAAAATATATTTAATTTATTAACTATATGACAACATGACAAATTCTGATCATACTAAGTATTTATAACAATTCTAAAATTTAAGATCTAAAAAACAATTAACTACCATATATACTAGAAGACACACGACCTCAAAAATTATATAAAGACCATATACTATTGAAAATTAATATATATAATAGACAAAAAGATAATATCATTAATTTCTTATTAATGCTGCAGTAGAGGAATTAATTATAATATATCGAGAGGACCTTATGGAGTTCGTATAAATCTATGCCAGATCCTCCTACACCTATTAATGGAGATCCATTATATTCCAAAACAAATACCTTGATTGTTCGGATTGCAATGTGACAGGATTCAACATGGGTAAGGATGATCACAGATTGTTCAAAACTTCGATGCAGTGAACCGCATGCCATCTCGATTGTACATAGAACACCATTGAACACAAAAATAATATCTGACTAGAGCAGGTGCAGATATTGGCAAAAAGAACCATGATATGGTTGATGCACGAGCTATAAATGTATACTAAAATAATTGCACTTTCTGAGGCCAGTACAGAAATAATAAACCAATGGGTTTCACTTTACTCATGACAATGAACAATATACAAGTTGTGTTTCAAAGATTATTGGATCAATGCATATATTGGTTCCAATGAAGTAGTTGAAGAATCACATATTTCTATGCAAACTACTCTCAACTCGCAAATAAGTAATTGGAATAATTTCTGGGTTTTGTTCTAAGGGTTGTTAAATTTCTAGAGCATTTAAAATTACTCTATTTCATTTAGAAACAAAAATGATATAAATATTTCAATCATCCTTCATCATGATTCAATAATAATGAACCCGTCCCTTAAAATTTAAAAAAACCATTTCATATAATAATATTATTATTCTCTGATGGCAAATGAAATGATTGGATCAGTTTAATATATCTTAACTTAGATAATAATTCTCCTTGGTCAATAACTTTAATTTAACATAATAATTTATCACAGCACTATAAATAATCTTATTTTAACTCCCATAACGAATATCACCATATTAGGAAATTCGTTCAAATAACACATGACACTATATTAATGTATTGTTATATAATGCACTAATATATTGTTATCCTAATTCGTAATAAACATCCAATATAATAATGTGAGCACTAACCTTAATAAACTCCTCAAACATAGCCATGATTTATTTGAAAATTTTAATATGATCATCTAATAATACCCGTAACTCTATCAGTAATGTACCTGTAATGCGCACAATTATCACACAGAAATATAATAGTAAAAATACCAGGACAATTTTTTTTAATTTTTTATTTGACTTACATTGTTCAGTGCACAACAAGACAAAGGGCTCCAAGAAGAGAAAATCAACAATGCATAAGACACTTACATAAGTCATCGACTCACATAAACACATGAAAACACCATATAAATGTCGATGGCACACTTTCCCCAATGAACGAATACTCGTAATGACCCAACCACAAGAAAAGGGACCAAAGGATTGGCACACCCACAACACATCATTACCATGATTACATATTAGTTACAATTAACATTCCAAAAAACATTTAAATACAAGGATAATTTTATCCATTTTCTACGTGCAAATTCTTAGATTCATTTCACATTCAACTTATAGTTCCAACATTTAAGTTGACTCTTTATCCTTTACGACAATCTCCATAATTTACATAAGTATTTGGCATATTTCAAATTGCATACAAAGCTCTTAATTCTTTAATTCTAATGTTAATAAAATAGTGCTCAAACGTTTATTCAATGTTCAAATTTTAACCTTGCTACACAAGTGAATCTGACCTGATGTCAAGAAAGAAACCTTAGGATTTAAGGGGGGTTTAGATTCAGGATACCTTTTTTCCCATAAAACATTCTTCGATCGTAGTACCTTTATTTCCCTACCATATTTAATATAGTTAAATAACTTGTTGAAATCCATTCAACATTTCCACATCAAGAAATTGTATTTAGATTTATATATGTCTTTTGTTTTCTCGAAGTTTGATCACACAAAGGGTAATGCATATTCTTTGTAACACACTAAAATGTTTAATTGAGTTATAAGGACTCCAAGAGCGACATTATTTCTAACCACGAACCTCATTTTACTCTGATACAATTTACTTTAACATTGCACTATGGTCTCATTATTGGCATTAATTTATAAGTAAAGGGTTATGAAAGTACTTGTCTAATATATTAAATAAGTACATGATTGGAAACATTAGAGCCATACACAAATCACAATTGCTTTGTTTTCAAAGTGAGATCCCATGTTTTCACATTTTGCGATTCCACATGAGAAATTTCTTTTATTGTTAACGTCACAAATGAAATAACAAGGGATTATGGAACCAATTTTTCAGTTTCATGGTTTCTCTTAAGTCAACATCTTTCAAATCAATCTCATTTGCAAAGAGTTACTTACAATTTTCTACCCATAATTTAACCTCCTAATCAACTATGGTTTAATTTAATTCTGATTTACACTCAGGAATCTATGCCCTATGAAAGATTAGATTAAGCTGTAAAAAACATATTTACCCTATAATGCCTCTGGAAAGAACCCAGGGCACTATACTTTCACTAGCCAAGGAAACACATTTAGCTGAGTGGATCTAAAGATATCATTAACAAGATTTTAAGTAATACAGAAACTATTTCATTGGCTCTAATGTATCATCTAGATCCCACAAGGAATTAATTCGATGATGAAAATAAATTCTAAATCTAACATTGTAATACAAGCTAGTCCACTAGGATACTAACGAATTGTTAGCTCTACTTACTCCAAATATGGTAAGATTACATGACATAGTTGTTGCTTCAAACAAAGACTCTTAAGTTATAGAAATGAACTAACGAATATATTTCTTAGGGGTAGTACCAGAAAATTTTAGTTGTGAGGATAAGTTATCTTTTTGGATGATAGCATTTTGCAAACTAATGTAGCTAGAATGAGAGGGAGGGTGCAAAAAATTTAAATATTTACTTTATTAGATAATCCCAATTGTTAAAGATTACTTCTAAGAGTAGTTTTTGATCCCTGTCACCTAACACGTAAGTCCGACCTAAAGAGAACATATTCTCCTTACTACACACATGATAAAAAATCCTGGAAGGGGACCACTTACTATAGATAATGTTTGAATAAATTGTTCTTAATTAACGATTTCACGAAAATGTCTCTAAACATATAGGCTATGATGGTAAGTCAACTATAGATCTTATTTAGTTAAGATATAAGGTTCCATCGATCATATAGGTTTAAGTTCATTCTAAGGTTTCATTTTTCTATACAAAAAGAATAACATAGGAAGGTTAGTTATACAAAAATTTTGTACTAGGGTTGACAAATTCACTTAGGTTTCTTTATTGCATTTTAAAGGTAAAGAATACAACATGCCAGTTAATTAATCGGCTAATGCAAACTAGAAATTCACTAAAAGATATTACATTCAAATTCATTTAACATATCCAACTTCTTCCATATGAAAATCTAAATCAAAATGGTACTGATAATTAAATGCACATTTCCCAAGGCATTCATAAAACTATCATCTCATACATCTTACCTAATTTCAAATATAAATTTCTGTAACATGGAAATACATTACACATATATACATTTTTCAATAACTTAAATAAATTACAATAATAAACAATGGATTACACCATGCCTTTTTGCCATGTCACATCCATCTTGCAAAATGATGTGACCATGAAATCAGGGAAGATGGCAAAGAAATTACCATTTTTAGTTTTCCACTATAATAACATTTAATTTGCAAAAAGGAGAAGGTTAAGACACATTTATTTCATTTCACACTTTATTTCTTAACCAAGTAGAGAGAAAGAAATAGGGACATAAAGAAAAACTAGCAAAAGTTTAATTTCAAGTTAGTAGAGTTTCAAGCAGTTTACAAGTGTCAACAAGATTCCATGATGGTTTGGCAACCCGATAGGGGTCCTACAACTTTCTTTTTATGTTTTCCTGCTAGTTGCAAAAATGCTCAATTTAGGCTCAGAGGTGAATTAGCCACTTTCAAATGTTGTCCTCTGATGAGAAAACACACCATGGGAAAGTTTCTACATGTCATCCTATACACCAATAATTCACAGGAACTGACGGAAATTACAATTGGCAAACACTATACAATTGGTGGCCAGTTTTCTAAGCCCATTGGTCATAACTGACCTAGTTATAAATGATCAAAAATTAGTTTGAGGGCTCAAAAAACCATTTATAAAATTGACTATCGATGGATGAACGTGTAACCAGATTCAATGGGACTGAGAACTAGCAAACGGTTTTCAAATGACGATGGGTTTTCTGGAGCCACCGGTCGTAATTAGTCCAATTTTGACCTAGTCAAACTATGGCTGGAGGCCTACAAAATTCCTTTTCCAAACTATCCAGAAGAGTGTTTTTCCTCAAGCTAAAGGTTCCAAGAAATTGTCTAGTAACAATACTAGTGGTTTGCAAAGGTAGGAAAACATTTCGTTATCCAGGATTCAAATGGCGAGCCGATACAAAACCAAACTTTCCAAATTTAGTAGCTTCCTACAGCTGCAAAATAGTGTGGCAGGGATCCTATAAGGGCTTTAAAAGGATCACAGATGATTATTCGAGGTCAATTGAAGGATTTAAGTGACTCCTCACATAATAAGGTGCACATATGAAGCTTAACATCTTCTTTCCGGAGTTGCGAATGTTATATTTTAAGTCTCCAAAAATCACAATTTATCTATTTTGACAAGGGAGAGGTCAACATATTTACAGGGGACTCAACTTCAACTTGAAAATAAACAAGGGTACTGAAGCAATCTAGTCTGGTCAAGAAGTTTGCTAAATCACCTCAAAACGAGGATTTAAGTTCATGGTTGACTACAAAAGGGTTATTTTGATTACGTGAGTTACGATATGAAAATTTATTATTTTGCAAATAAGTTAATATAAAATAATTAAATGCATGATAATCCTAAGGTTTAAAATGTATATTTCGTTGCAAAAGAAAAAAAAAAGTACGAGAGTTATGAAAGATAAGGAGATATGAACCATTCCTCGAGGAATGAAGCCAATCGAATCTTTGGAGCTTGGTTCCAAATTTCAAAGAGGAATTTTGTAAAATGGTTTGAATGCATTCTAAAATATTCTCCACTTTCATACATCATGCAAAATTCAAGCAGAGGTTATCGAGTTGAGTTCCACATAAGATGCTTGCATTACTTGCAACCTTGGAAGACCTTGTCACCCAAACCAATCATGTAATTCAGTAGCCATTGTTGTCTACAAGAACAAAATCTATTTAACGAATTTTGACAAGCAATTGACACACCAAGTGCAAGCTCCCATAGTTTTCATACAAAAATTCTAGTGCAAGGTAATGCAACAACTGAAAAAATTCCTCTAACTTTTATGTCCACAAATTATGGTCTGTAACTAGATCTATAATTGAAGATGAATATTGGCATTGGCACACTATATCTCTAAGATACTTCCAAAATATGGGAATTTACCAAACACCATATTCATCTTCAAGTGCTTGAGGAAGATCGAAGTGATTGAGTTTCACGAAAGGTTCAATCCTATGTTCTAGAATGAACTTGATCAAATTGTTATAATATTCTACTCCTCCGTGATTGACACGCCCTCTTCCTTCTTCTCTAAAATTTTACGTCTAATTCTTCTTCATCATGGAATGACATCCCCAATAGAGCTAATAGTTTTTCTTAGGGCCTGAATATCCCTTGTAGAAGAATTTTGGATACAAACATTCAACCAAGCTAATCCACCAGTGAGTTAAAACACAACGTAGAACTTCGAATAAACCAAATTCAATGAAAAGTTGAGCCACATACATAATTGTCTTGTGATAAAAACTAAGATAAAGAGAAAGAAACCTGATATGTGCCAACCAGATGTGGAAGCATGCCAAGAGTGTGAGCTGAAGCTAGCTGAAAACCAGAATAGAGTTCCTTCCATCAATAATGGCGAAAAAGGGATATATCTACAATTTGAATACATAATAAACACAAGCTAGGAGGATGCTAGGGAAGGCTATGGAAGATGGATTTACACCTTCCAATAGCATTTTCTTGAAAAATTTTAAGCCTTCTAAATAGACTGATTTTATGTGTATCCTACAGTCCATGGCACTTCTTTGGGAAACAAGAATGACACCATTTTCTATATATATCTTGACACCAATTCTTTCCACAAAACAGTGTCCTCTTTTATTTTATTTTATGTTTTTTTACAACATTATATCAAACAATTTTCCTACCATGTGCAAGGTTCCACATTTTACATATGCGTCTGCCAGCACAATTGCAACTACAACATCTGATAAATTTCCTCCATCTCTATGTTTTTATGGAAGTCAATACCCTGTTCCAAGATTTGGATTTTTTGCACAGACTAGGAGTGCATGGTAGATTGAACAGATAAGGCTGGGGACCTGTTTGTTGCATGACTGAACCAATGTGACCATCCTGCAAGGAAAATTGTGACCCCCTACATTCTGCCATCACTGCAACCTTCCAAATATTATCTAAATTTCAATGTGAACAATGGTTTCAGCATTGGTTGGCCTTTGGATTCTCAAAAACATTAATTGTATTAATGGGCAAGGAAAGGGACAAGTCTGGCATCTTCTAGTTCCCAACGTGTCTTCACATGGGGGAGGTTACCACTCACCCACTTTCCCACACCTTCACCTAGAAGCACTTCCCACTTTATATATATATATATATATTGTTGTATTTAGCTAGCACTACAATACCTATTGTAATACTAAAAGAGAAAATAGACAAGGCAACAACATAAAAGGAAAAAAAATATGTGTGAAGAAAGAAACATGAATCTTCCTTCCACTTTTTGTGGGAAGATAATATTTTATATCGAAAAAATGTAAGTATGAGTCACTACAAACTATTATCCTAACTTAATACAAAGTAATACATTCTACCATACATCAAATAAAAAAAGACAAGAGTACATTATAAGTCATGTTGTAACAAGTCAAATATTTCTCAATTTTACAAAATTGTAATAGACTAAAAAAGACTCCTTAGAATCATTAAATTTAAAACATATTAAATATTATACATTACACAAATAGGATAATGAAATTTAATGCCTAAGAGAGGAGAATCAATGAAAATAGAAAAGAACATAAATCATAATAGATTTTTCTCTTTATTCAATAATTTGAAAGGAAAGAGGAATTGAAAAGAAACCTTAGCTAAGGCATGGAGGAAGGATAGAAAAAAATCCCTCCATGTAAATAATACAAGATTATATAATTTAAAATGTGTATAAAGGTGAAATAATTCAACTAAATTAGTTATTGGCACGAAATTTCTTGTGTCGTGATCTTCCACGTTATTATCCCACTTGCATTACATAAAATTGATCTTTATGTTTTACCCTAATAAAAAAGGAATTATAAATATTTGTGGCCGATGTGAATTCTTGTTACAGAAGAAGTGGATGTAGACATAAATACGACATGTGAATAACTAGTGGAAGTGATCTATGAAATGGAAAAAATAAGGAAGGGGCCTAAAAATATGATGGAATAAAAGAAATTTTTTGTGTTAAACAATGATCAGTTAAGATCTTAGAAAGAATGAAATATGGTGAAAGAGACATTTTTGTACTATGTTGCAACAAAAATATCAAGGAATGGACAAGAACTATGTTTTAAAGGTCAAGGAAATATGTTGCAACAAGATTAAGAGGTTAAAGAATATAATTGTGTTCCAATTATTGTAATTTTTTATACACCAGGAAATATTCCCCATAAAAAATTGAGCGAATACATATAAAAACACCAAACATGTAATTTTAAGAATATAAATATACATAATGGTAACACATATGTTTTTTAATGAAGAAATAATGTTTTAAAGTAATTTAAGGATTAATTTAGTAGCATATTTTTAATTTTTTTAAAATTATATCTAAAGAAGGGTTATGTAGACCCTACACCGCACAAAAGTGGAGAGTCATCTATGGAAATTAGGAGCAAAAGAGGCAACCTCTACAAACGACACAATCAAAGAAACAACTAACATCATACCAAACTAGTAGGTATCTCATCTTTGTTAGCCCTTCCTATTGGATCTTGTAGTGCCCACTTCACTTTGACACATATTACACAATGATTTTTATTTATCATGGACTTATAGACATGGACCTTATTATGCTAATTTGGATGAACATAATGTAGATGGTAGAGACATTCTAAATATTGATATGTTTTGATTCATATTATGGTATTTATGGATTCATACAGACATGATAGACATTATGTATTAATGACGGTGTTTATATATATATGTATGTATGTATGTATGTATGTATGTATGTATGTATATATTTTTGTGTGTATAGACAGATAGATAGAGATATATACTGAAAATCTGAATTATTGTCATATTGACAATGTTTTGATGTTCAAAATAACTTTTTGATCTTACTGATATTGATGTAATGGTAGAATTGAAATGTTTATGAAATTGTAAATGAATAATAACATTGCTAGATTTGATGATAATTTCATGTTTTGATGATTATGTTCATGATAGATGTACATATATTTTATTGTTGATACATTTAATATGGCCACGAGGCCGAAGGAAGCATTGTTTGATTTTACAAGTGATTGCATCACAACAAAGGGGGATAGGAGAGAAATCATATCAGAATATATCATGGTTGTAACATTGGTCACCATCGCACCTTTATGTTATTTTATTTTTATTTGTAGTTAGGATTTTAGAAGGTCTTCATGCAAGGGAATAACCTTAAATTATGACCATGGGATGTGTGTGTTCCTTTGTCATTTATTTTGATTAATTTGTGTGTATGTATTTTGTTATTGCATTATATTTCACTTTTAAAAGGAAACGATAACCTAATCGTACCAAGCCAAGAAAATAGATGCTAATCAAACAACACGATCAATAAGATGAAAGTCAATTCACCAGAATAACTTTACATAAAACCTTTGCAAACAAACGAGCTGTAATATCATATGTTATTATGGAACTCAATTACATACAATGAGAATGGGCCTTTCTTATATAGGCAAGGAATAACAATCTTAGAACTAGTCAAGGTCGTAGATCAAGCCATAAATCATGGAAAGAACTAGTCATCAAAGAACTAGTTAAGTCCATAGATTTAGGAGAGAACTAAACATCAAGGATCTATTCAATACCATAGATCAAGGAAATAACTATACCTAACAACTAGATAATATCCCCCTAATATCCTACACACATAAGTGGGTGAGGATAAATACAATAAAATTAAATAATCCTTGGTGAACATAGCTAAGGTAAATTACACTCTAAGTGAAGCTAGGGGGGAAAATAGAAGTGGCATGTCCACATATGAGTTCCAAAACTAGGTCATGAACTCATGTACAATATATCCATGAAGAAATATCAAATGAAAATAAGGAAATAATCCTACTAGAAGGATAGAGAAAGAAGAAGAACAACAACAAAGAATATGTCTCATGAACACCCCCAAAGAACAACTTCCAAAACCCCAAGCATTCCATGTAACTCAAGGTAGTGAGGTGATGCAAAAGGCTTCGTAAGGATATCTTCAACTTGTTGTTGAGTCTAGAATGTACTCCAAGAAAATAAATCCATCTTGAATGTGTTGGAAAATGAAGTGGATGTGTATCTCAATACGCTTTGTCCACCGGTTCTCAACTGGGTGGTGATAAATGTGAATTGCACTTTGGTTGTCACACTAGAGTAAAGCTAGTGAATCATGTGGGAATCCAAACTCTGTCAATAACTATCAAAGCCAAAGAATTTGGTGACTCACTATAATTGTTGCCCTGTACTCTGCCTCTAAATATAAAAGTGCAATAGCCTATTGCTTTTTACACACCCAAGCAACTAGAGAAGAACTAAGAAAAATAATATACCCAGAAGTGGAATGTCCTGTCATCAATAGAACCTTCCCAATCTGAATCTGTATACCCAACCAACTTAGTAGAACCCCTAGTGTAGTGTAGGCCAAAGTGGGAAGGGCCCTGCGAATAGTGCAAAATACTTTTAGCAGCCTGTTAGTGACTACTATGAGGATAATGTACAAACTGAGATAAAATCCCTATTGCAAATGAAATATCAGGGCGAGTATGGGTCAAGTACATAAGACTCCATACCAACTACCTATAAAATCTAGGATCAAAAAGTGGTGTGGTACATGTGGAAGTAAGAGTAACTTCAAAATGAAAAGGATATGGACTTGGCTTGCAATCATCCATATCAAAGCATCTAAGAAGATCATGGGTGTAATTTTGCTGACTGAAATGAATCCCTGAATCTGTCTGAGAAATATGCAAACTAAGGAAACAATGCAATAGCCCGAGATCTGTCATGTCAAACTATGTAGAAAGAACCCTTTGAATACACTGAATGTGGTAAGAAGAGATGTCAGTAAGGAACATAATCATCAATATACAAGAAAATTATCACAATATCCTCAGCCACATGCTAGAGATATAATGTATGATCGGAGTGGCAACAAAAAAAACTAGTAGATAGAAGAAAAGAATACATCTTCTCATACCAAGCTCGAGGGGATTGTTTGAGACCGTAGAGAGACCTTCAGAGCCTATAAATAAGAGAATAATCCTGAAAAAATCCAATCATCTACTCCATGTATATTTACTCTTGTAGATATCTCCATGTAAGAAGGCACTCTTCACATCCATCTAGTATATGGGCCACCCCTGTTATGCAGCAATAACAAGTACAAGGCATATGGAATCCATCTTGGAAATGGGTGAAAAAGTCTCAGAGTAATCAATACCTTCAGACTTTGAAAACCCTTTGCAACAAGATAAGCCTTATACTTGTGAATGGACCCATCAGCTGTGTACTTGGTTCAGTATACCCACTTACACCTAACCATATTTCTTCCTTTAGGAAGAGATACCAAATCCCAAGTATGATTCTTCATCAAAGAAGAATACTTAGCTGTCATCTCATCATCCCACTCCTGTATCCCATGAGCCTTTGAAAAAGACCGTGGATCCTCAAAAAATGTCCTGACACAAAATTCTAGACACCTATAGAATGTGTAATGATGCCTAGTGGGTGGAAGATCCTATATGAAAGGTGTTGCCTTAGAAAACTGTAGTACGATTCCCACTTAGGCATAGTGAAAAAATCAATGGGAATAGGATCCTCAATGACCATCTATAACCTCCTCATCAATATCCTCAAAGAAATGATCCTCAAGATGAGATTAAGAAGGAGAAGGAGACATGGAAGAAGATGAAGAATAATGAGGAGTGAAGCGCTCATAAAACTGAACATGTGTTCAAAAAATAACGTCATGTGTATCAGGATCTAAAAGATGATAACCTCTCATGTCGTCACAATACCCTACAAAGATCAAGGGTTTACTCTTCTTATCCAAAGCTTTCCTTTTCTTCTTTGGCAAAAAGGCCTAAGCATGGCTCCTAAAGACTCTAAGAAATGAGACATCTGGCTTAGTGTTTGACCAAGCTTCCTCTGGAGTCAAATGCTCAAGTGCTCTATGTGGTGTGTGATTCCAAATGTAGTTAGCACAATTAACTACTTATTACCCAATAGGTAGGAGGTATATCTCTAGAATGCATCATACAGTTAGCCATTTCCTTCAAATTTCTATTCTTCCATTCCACTAAGCCATTTTGTTGTGGAGTATGAGGAATAAAATGTTGGTGAATAATTCCTTAAGTTTTCCAAAAATTTAGAAAACTCATTGCTGAAGTAATCCCCACCATTATCAGTATGAAGGTTCTTTATGCAACTAGAAGAATGTTTCTCAACCAAATCCTTGAATACTTTGAAGTGTGAAAAAACATCACTTTTGTACTTGAGAAAATAAACCCATGTACACCTCAAGAAATTATCAATAAACATAATTGCATACTTAGGTCCATTGAAAGAGGGGGTAGGAAAAACCATCAAGTCACTATGCACAAGCTCAAGTGGTGAAGAAACTCTCTTGGAAAAATTCTTAGGAAATGGATCTTGGTATTATTTCCCTAATGCACAGCCAGAGAAAACTCCCTCAAGACTATAAACTCTAGGAAGACCATTTACCATACCATGAGTGCTCAACTCCTTCAAATATTTGTAATTAAGATGTACAACATATTTCATGACAAAGATTACTCTCTAAATCTGCATGAGAAACCAATCTTGTCCCTATAGAACAAGTGTCATCAAAACCCTGAAAGTGATATAGTCGAGAAATATGATCAACAATACCCTGAGCAACAAGTGAATAAGGCTCCAACAATGTTCTTACTTCTGCCCCTTCTGGTGTAAAAGTCACTATTTTCCCTTGACCAGGATGATAAATTTGATATACAGAAAGAAAAATTGTAGTGATGTTAGGAACATATAGTGCATCTCAGATACTACCACCATCAAGTTGTATATCACCTTTTCCCTTAATAGAAATAAAGGAAGAATCTCTAACCTTAATTGTGGAAGTAGAACTCAAACCAAGATAAACAAAAGACTTCTTGGAAGAAGTCATGTGATGAGAAGCACCATAATCTATAACCCAACTATCTCCAAGTGATGACTCAGATCTCCCAACAACATTAAGTGATTTTCCATGTTGATTAGAAGGAGGTGGAGTGGAAATAGAATTTTTTTATTTCTTCACTACATCCTCTAAGGCTTTCATTCACTTATAACACCTATGTTCTATTCATGACCAATACTTCGTTATCCCAATTTTTCCACCCGAGGAAAATTGATCAAACATGACCCCACAAAGAAGAAAACCTAAGGATCGGCTTTATCCTATGAAATCACAATCAAATCCAACAGGTACGTTGCAAGCGTAGACTTGGAAATGGAGAAACCAGAGGCTCTTAGGAGAGAAGTTGGGAAAGGCTCAAAGTCTTTGGGCTTCATAAATGATTCAGAGCGGGCCCAAATTAGCTAAGAATGGAAGAACCGGCAGAAGCTTTCATGTGTCATCTTAGCACATCTTCAAAGGTAAATAAAAAAGTGGGTATCCCAAATGAGTTCGCGAGGATTCCATGTGTCTTAGGTCTGAAAAGAAGACAAATTCAGCCATTTAAATCGACTAAGTATAAGAGTGTTGGCAGAAGCCTCCACGTGTCTCGACGACACTACACCAAGGTTGGGTCTAAAGTGCGGAGACTCAAATTATTGCCAACTCTCCATGTGTCTAGGGTCCAAATAGAGTTGACATAGGGAGATAGAGTCGAGCCCAAAATCATGACTAAGTATAGAGAACCAGTAGATGGCACCATGTGTTCCATCAGCGACAAATTCAAAGGCGCGACCCAAAGTGGGGGACTCAGATGAACGCGGGCCTTACACGTGTCCCAGGTCCAAAAGGGGACAAAATCAGCCATTAAAAATTCAAAATAGGGCAAAGGCCAGTGGAAGGATCTGAGTGTCAACACGTCACTACTTCAAAAGTAAAATTTGGAGAGGTTTCCAAACAATTGCGAAACCTCCACCTGTCTAAGATTAGATGTATGGCCCTGCCAAGTAAAAGGGACTTAGCCAAATCCAAAGAAAAGAGAAAGCTAGTTGAAAGAGCCATGTGTCTCTTCAACACACTTTCAAGAGACGAATCCAGAAGTTGTCCATAAACATGCACCATCTTGTATGTGTCTCATCGGCACAATTTCAAAGGCATGCCCAAAAAGGAAGTTCCCAAACAAGCACGAGGCCTCCACATGTCTCCACCAGTAGGAGAGACTCAAGTAGAATAAATAAGACATAGGGAAACCCACAAACGATGCCAAGTGTCTCAATCTGGCACAATTTAAAGAGAAAAGGCAAGGGGAAAAATATCAAATGAATGTGGAGCTGTCACATGTCCCATGTATAAATAGACTATTGTATACAGCAAGTTGCATTAAGTGCCCGACCCAAAGAACTTGAGATGGCCATATCTTTTGATTGGGAACTCAGATTTGGCCAGGAGAAAACTTTTTGGAAAGGTCTCGACATCCTCTACACCATGGAGGCCTGAAACTTTAATTTTGACTAGGTCAGGTGGTAGATAAGTAGGAAAATGTCTTAAAACATAATAATGAAGGATAATATTTTTTCAACCAAGCGGATTTTATTTTTTGATCCGTCGTTCTTCCTTCTTCAACACACCGAACAAACATAGAGTGGTGGACTTGACAGATTGTGGGAAGATCCGAAGTGGGAATTGAGGGATGGTGGTTGAGCTTTCAAAGCAGGATTCAATGCATTGTAGGGGTGGTTGGAACAAATTTTTATTTTCCCTATCTTTCTCTCTCATTCTTCTATACATTATATAGGAGGGGCATATTCAAAGTTTGGTCTTTTCTTCCTTTGGCCCCCTATCTCTTTATTCCTTAGGGTAGAATGCAGATTCTAAGCCTCCTCCCATGGCTCTACAATGGATTTTTCTTCCCTCTTTCCCACTTATGATGTACCGTGTAACATTTTGGAGCAATAAAATATGTTTTGTGATGTATCTATCCAAGCTTGGCTTTTTTTGTTGTCTCTTCTTACCTCTCATCATTGCAGGGTATACTATGCAAACTCTGATGTTTGTTGCAAGTTATGGGAGCTATGCTTAATGGATTTTGAAGTGGTGTTTTATGTGAAATATATCTCTAGTCCATGGTGCATTCTATCCACCCTCTTCTCTACTCACCTCTCTCCACTTCAGGTAGTCAAATATGTGATTCAACCACTTTCTTTTCTGGTGTATCACTGCTTAGTGTAGGATCTTTCACCCTCTGTCTCTCTATCCACTTGGAATGGTTAGATGAGGATAGAATAGTTTCTTCCTGCACTAGAGTATCTTGTGGTAGGTAGATTAGGTAACAAGAACCGACTTTCTCCAGAGGGCCATCTCATGTTTTGTAAGTCCCACAACTTGAGAGATGGTCACATGTTGTGCAATCAAACTGAATGCTCCACTCAAATCCAAGTCATTCGGGGGTGTTGTGATTCTACACTAATAGTTTTGGCACACCTGGTGGTACAGGTTTGAAGCACCTTACCACCTCATCTGAGCATGTTGGTGTGTTCCTGTTAAGGTTCATCCTTTTGAGGCACATGTAAGGACATATGGAGACTTCATCTAGTCAACAACCCCATCTATGAAGTTACAGACCTTTTCCATCCATTTCCATCCATCTTCATTCATTTTTCTTTGCATATCTCCCATTTTTATTCCATTTCATGAATTTGTGCAATCATAACTTCATTCCCTTCATGGAATTCACACCTATAATAGTGCAGTATGCCTCCAATATTTTTCCCAACTCCTCCAGATAAACATTATGACCATATCTAGAACCATTATGCTTACCCATATGAGCAGCTTCAAAACCAATTTGGCCATGAAGCTTATCAAGAACAAGGAGACGCATATGATGGTGACGTATACAATGGAAGATATTGATCTGCTGGAGAAGACTTAAGGGATGGAGGATAGCATGGTGCATTCTAGAGCTACAACACAGATGAATGCTTTCAGGATTAGTTTCAAGGCACCTTGTCCATGGGGAGGCACTTTTCCAAGAAATTACAGCCCTCTGGAGAAGCTTGACTTCATGGTTGAAGTGCTACCTCAACTTACATAGTGGATTGAGGATATTGAGGCTTATGAGTTGGACACAAGACAACCTTGTCAATGGGTAAGTAGACCACCTCCTATATTTTCTTTTCATTTTCCTCAATCTTTATCATTTCAGTAGTGGCATGATTCAAGCCCCTCACTTGTTGCCCCAAGTGTTGAATTCTCTTCCCCATCTCCTATTCTTCCACCTCAGCTTGATTCTTCTTCCCTTTTCCCTTCCAAGCAGCCATCCCTCCAAACAAACAAGAAGTTCCACTCCCCTCTCCACCAAAAACAGTAGCAAAACTAGTTGAACCCCAACCTACCACTCCTCTTACTTTCCCAAGTCCATGTTGGGAAGATACTCAAGAATCCAGTCATGGAGAATAGCAAGAATGGGAGCCCAACAGAGAAGAAATGACAAAAAATTTGAAGAGTTGGGCTGCCATATTTGAGTTTACAAATATCCCCTTGATGGTTAAGCTAACAAATGAGGTAAAGGTTGAAGAGTCAGTGGTGGCTAAGGCTGAGTTTGCAACAAAAGAAGAGCAAGAACAAGAGTAATAAAATTAGTAGTCTATTTATGAAACTTTTTCTGAAGAGGATGTTGATCTAACCCAAGCTACACAACTAGTTAAGGAGGAAGAAGAACCAGCTCCAAGTACCATTGAAGAGGGGAAGTTGGGAGAGATAAAATCAGAGTTGAAGCCACTCAATGAAGAAAGCATCATTGAAGATTGTTTTCTTTCCTTTCAAGGGCCTGATTTGATTGATGAACTCATGATGGAGGAGGACCATATAGTTTAGAGGCTCCAAGTGTGGAGCAGTACATAAGAGAACCTTCATTTATTCCTCCCACTTCATCCCCTTCAAAATATAATGTTGAAGAAGAGTTTGAGCTTTCAAACTTCATGTTTGAAGATGAGGGGCACAATGGTTAGCAAATTACAGATCTGGAGGACACCATTGAGGAAGTCAAACACATGCATTAGGACAACAAGGATGAAGATTTCCTTTCAAACTTGGAAGATTGCTTTGATGGAGAGGAACCCATAGAGATCACTTCATTTTGTTATGTTTGTGGAGCCTGTTTTCATGTTAGAGTGTGGTACACCTTATATGTGTTACACTCAGGTATTTTTACGGTAGTCCCACTCGCCGGTGAGCGGGTCAAGGGGGTTCGGGGGTGAAGCCCCCGAAGAAAATTTTCATGGGGTGGTTTATTAACCCATGGGTACTGGGTAACCGTTATGGGCTATTTTTGGGCCCATAGTTTTTTCTGTAACCATTGTTTTGATATCCATGGTTTTTTTGCCCATTTTTTTGATACCCACGGTTTTGTATCAAATTGCTTAAGAAATTGTCTATTTATATGGTCTTATGCATATGATAGATAGACAAGCAAATGTATTGCAGATGTGATTTGAATTCGGGTGTGAATTCTGTAGAGTTTGTTGAGCATAGCTCCAAATGAATCTAAGTATTGTATTGAGAGAATGGAGGCTTGTAATAAAATCTGAGCAAGTGATTCTTGGTGGATGTAGCCCAAATCGGGTGAACCACATTAAATCTTGTCTCTCTATCTTGTGTTATTTATTCTGTACTTTTATTTGAGATATGTAATATTTTATACATATTAGTTTCTACTGTTGTGATTCTGTAAGGGATTATTCCACATATTTGATCTCTTATTTCCTAAAAATTTGTATTAGAGCATGGTTTTTGTTTGCTGAAGTGTTGAATCGTAGGGAAAGTTTTATCTTGAGTGGGAGCTATGGTAGATGATGGAAGATCTAGGGGTTGATAAATTCAACGGGAAGAATTTTATTCTTTGGAAGATGCAAATGGAATATTACCTTTATCAGAAGGATTTTTATACTTTGTTGTCTGAGAAGGTGAACAAACCCTCGAGTATGATAGATGCGGAATGGGATTTTTTGGATCAAAAGGCACTTGGAACGATCTGGCTGTGTCTTGCATCTTTGGTATTATTTAATGTTTCAAAGGAAAAAACTACAAAAGATCTAATGGATGCATTATGGAAGTTGTATAAAAAACCCTCTGCCTCTAATAAGATATTTTTAATGAAAAAGTTTGTTTAATATGAAGATGTATGAGAATAGTTTAGTAGCAGATCATTTAAATGATTTCAATACGGTTGTGAAAATGCTATCTTCAGTTACAATAGAATTTGATGAAGAAGTTAGAGCTTTATTAATTTTGTGCTCTTTACCTGAAAGTTGAAATAGCCTGGTAGTGGAGGTAAGCAACTCGGTTCCAGCTAACTCGAAGTTGAAGTTTGAGGATGTTATAGGGGTGATTCTAAGAGAGGAAATGTGAAGAAAAATCTTTGGGGAATCTTCTACTTAAGGGAATGCTTTGACAATGGAAAATAGAGGGAGACAGAAGAATAGAGGAAACCGTGGAAAATCAAAATATCGGGCAAGGTCAAAATCCAAGAGAAAGATTGTATGTTAGAACTATGGAAATTCTAGGCATGCAAAGAAGGATTATTGGGAGCTTCGAGATAATAAGAAACAACAGGAAGAAAAACAAGGAGGGAAAATGTGGCATCAGGTAATGTATGTCAAGATGATTTGATTCTTTCTTTGCATAATATTACTAAATCTTGGGTTTTAGATTTAGGGGATTCTTTTCATGCTACTCCACATTTGCATTATTTTTTTCATTATGTTCAAGGGGATTTTGGGCATATTTTTCTTGGTGATGATGAGCCTTGCAGTATAGTTGGAAAAGGTTCTATTCAGGTTAAGATGTAAAATGGGAATACATGGCTATTGAAGGATGTCAGACATGTGCCTACATTAACGAGAAATTTGATATTGGAGGGGTAATTGGGAATTGATGGTTGTACTGTTATATTTACAGCTGACTCTTGGAAGGTTACCAAGGGTTCTCTTGTGGTGGCAAGAGGTAAGAAGGTTGGAACCTTGTATTTATCCACTGATAGTAGTAATGATTGTAATCTTGTGGCTTCAGATGTAGATACAACATTATGGCACTAAGGCTCGGTCATATGAGCCATAAGGGTATGGACATCATAAAGAAGAATTAGCCTGGATATACAGAAATAGGTTTGGATTTCTGTGAGAACTGAATATATGGGAAACAGAAGTGAGTAAGGTTTCTCAAGGTTAGACCTACGAAGAAAGAGAGTAAGTTAGAGCTGGTACATTCTGATGTGTGGGGGCTAGCTCAGGTATCATCTCTTGGGGGTTCAAGTTATTATGTTACTTTTATTGATGATGCAACATGGAAAGTTTGAGTTTATTGTATTAGAAACAAATCTGATGTATTTGATACTTTTTTAAAATTGAAATCCTTGGTAGAGAATGAAACAGGTCTTAAGTTAAAATGTCTCAGGTCAGACAATGGAGGGGAGTATTGCAGCAATGAATTTGATTATTACTGTTCTAAGAATGGAATCTGTAGGCAAAAATACAGTTCCATGAACCCCGCAGTAGAATGGGGGTTTCAGAAAGGATGAACAGAACAATAATGGAACATGCTAGGAGGATGAAGATACATGCAGGATTGCATCTTAATTTTTGGGTAGAAGCAGTGAGCAAAGCTATGTATGGTAAGAAAGTTGATTACTCGATTCTTAGAGTCTTTTGATGTGAGGTGTTTGTTCATATTGACAAGGATGATAGGACCAAGCTAGAGGCTAAATCGAAAAAAATTCACTTTTATTGGTTATGGTGGAGATGACTTTGGATTTAAATGTTGGAGTATTAAGGACAAGAAAATCATTCGATCTAGGGATGTGGTATTTAATGAGAAAGTCGTGTATAAGCAATAGTTGTAGGAAAAAAGGGAATAATCAAAGAAATAATATGCATGGTAGAGTATCTTCTGGATGGGACAGTGACCCATGAATCAGTTCAGGAACCTACTGAACAGGAACCCAAAAATCCTACAGTGAGGATGTCTTTTAGGGTAAGAAAATAACCTGAACATTTTTCTCCATCTCTTTAATATTTATTACTCACTGATAGTGGAGAGCCAGAGAGCTTTGATGAAGCAATGTAGGTAAATTCCAGTAGGAAGTGGGAGCAACCCATGGATGTGGAGCATAAGTCTCTCATGGAGAACCAGACTTAGGATTTGGTGAAGCTATCGGAAGGCGAAAGAGCATTGCAGAACAAGTGGGTTTACAAAGTTAAAGATGAAGAAGGAGGAAAGAAAAGATATAAGGCCCGGTTGGTGGTCAATGGGTTTGCACAGAAACAAAGTAGATATTTTGATAAGATTTTTTATTCTGTTAGTAGAAATGACTTCTATCAGAACTTTTCTTGGAATAGTGGCAGCAGAAGAATTGCACTTAGAAAAGTTAGATGTAAAGACTACATTTCTCCATGGTGATTTGGAGGAGGAGCTACATATGCAGCAGCCAGAAGGATATGAAGTCAAAGGTAAAGAGGAGTTGGTGTGCAAACTGAAGAAGAGCGTGTATGGCCTAAAACAAGCTCCATGTCAATGGTATAAGAAGTTTGATAGCTTGATGATGGAGAAAGGTTATATTAGATGGCATTCTGACCATTGCGTGTATACAAAGAAATTTGAGGATGGAAGTTATATTATCCTATGTTTGTATGGTGATGACATGTTGGTTGCAGGTAAAAACATGCAAGAAATAAAAGTACTCAAGAAACAGCTTAGTGAATCCTTTGATATGAAGGATTTGGGGGTAGCTAGACAAATCCTTGGTATGAGGATAACTCAGGATAGGAAGGAACGAAAGCTAACTTTATCTCAGGAAGAGTACATTAAGAAGGTATTCGATAGGTTTAACATGCAGGATGCTAAACTAGTTCGGAATCCTTTGGCAGGCAATTTTATGTTATCAAAGGAGCAGTGTCCCAAGACAGAGCAAGAAAGAAACTAGATGTCCAAGGTACCTTACTCATCGGCGATTGGTAGTTTGATGTATGCTATGGTGTGCACTAGCCCTGATATTACCCATGCAGTGGGAGCTGTGAGTAGATTTATGAGTGATCCAGGTAAAGAGCAATGCCAAACAGTAAAGTGGATCCTTTGGTATTTGAGAGGAACCATGGGGACATTTTTGTGCTACAGTGGATCAGACACCACTTTACGTGGTTATGTAGATTCATACATGGCTAGATATGTTGAAAATAGGAGCATGACAGGTTATATTTACACTGTAGGTGGGACAAAAGGTAGCTAGATTTCATGACTACAGAAGCTAGTGGCTTCATCAACCATAGAGGTTGAGTATGTACCTACAACAAAGGCAAGCAAAGAGATGATTTGGTTACAACAATTGCTTGAGGAGTTAGGGCATAAGCAGAAGGAATGTAAGTTGCATAGTGATAGTCAGAGTTCTATACACCTAGCTAAGAAATTTGATTTCCACTCTAGGATGAAGCATATACAGTTGAGATATCACTTCATCAGGACAACTTTGGAAGAAGATAAGTTGAAGTTGGAGAAGATAAATACTAGTCAGAATCTTGTAAACATGATGACTAAGGTGGTCACAAGGGATAAACTAAAGCTATGTTCAGCTTTGGTTGGCCTTCGCAGATGACAGTGAAGGGTTGAGAAGCTTGCTTAGTGGAAATCAATCTCCAAATGGGAGATTGTTATGTTTGTGGAGCCTGATTTCATGTTAGAGTGTGGTACACCTTCTATGTGTTACACTCGGGTATTTTTACGGTGGTCTAGCTCACCGGTGAGCGGGTCAAGGGGGTTCGTTGGTGAAGCCCCTGAAGCAAATTTTCATAGGTGGTTTATTAACCCATGGGTAATGGGTAACCATAATGGGTTGTTTTTGGGCCCATGGTTTTTTCAGTACCCATTGTTTTGATACCCATGGTTTTTTTCCCATTATTTTGATACCCATGGTTTTGTATCAAACTGCTTAAGCAATTGTCTATTTATATGGTCTTATGCATATGATAGATAGATAAGCAAATGTATTGCAGATGTGCTCTAAATTTTGGTGTGAATTATGTAGATTTTATTGAGCATAGCTCTAAACGGATCTAGGTATTCTATTGAGAGAGTGGAGGCTTGTAATAAAATATCAGCAAGTGATTCTTGGTGGACATAGCCCAAATTGGGTGAACCACATTAAATTTTGTCTCTTTGTGTTGTGTTATTTATTCTGCATTTTTATTTGAGATGTGTATTATTTTTTGCATATTAGTTTCTACTGTTGTGATTTTGTAAGGGATTAATCCGCATATTTTATCTCTTATTTTCTAACACATTTTCTCCTCCATCATCCACCTTCGAAGCACACGAGCCTATTACCATGAAGGAGAGCATTCAAGGAAAATAGCCTACACTTCATGACATCCCTCTGGAACCAAGGTTGGAGGATCATAGTCTTCCATGTTCTTCACAAGAGAAGGAAGGTAAAGAGCAAGAGGATAGCATCATCTCTCTCACACCATCCACCTAGGAAGGTCAATAGAAAGATTCCATTCTTGGAGTTCAAGTTCAGAGAAATGGTTACATCCAAAGGATCAGACCATGCCCAATATAGTACTTGGATTTAATTGAGCCAAGTGAGAAACCAAAACCATTCATGCTAGTTCCAAAATGAAACAAATGCAGAGTAACTAAAAACGGGTTTTGAGGTAGCCCATTTCCAAGGCAGGTTCAGCGTCACCAAGTGCAAATGGTCAGGCTCATGGATCACAGACATGATTAGTATCAATCTATCATTCTTGATTCCATGCTCAATGAATGCTTCAAGGCCAATGGTCTCTTCATCTATTAGGAAGATGTCCCTGTGAGTCACCAAATTGTTATCCCTATTTTTTTCCTCAATAAAATTGATCAAACATGACCCCACACTGAAGAAAACCTAATGGTCAGCTCTATCCTATAAGCTCACATTCAAATCCAATAGTCAGGTTGTAAGTGGAATCAGAAATGGAGAAACTAGAGACTCTTAGGAGAGAAGTGAGGAAAGGATCAAATTCTTCGGGCTTCATAAACGATTCAGAGCAGGCCCAAATTGGCTAAGTATGGAAGAACTAGTAGAAACTACCATGTATCAGCTCGGTGCATCTTCAAAGGTAAATACAAAAGTGAGTCTCCCAAATGAGTACGAGGCTTCCACGTGTCCTAGGTCCAAAAAACAGACAAAGTTGACTGTTTAAATCGACTACGTATAAGAGTTCCAGTGGAATCCTCGACGTGTCTTGAAGGCATAACACCAAGGTTGGGTCTGAAGTGTTGAGACTCAAATAAGCACCAACTCTCCACATGTCTAGGGTCCAACAGAGTCAATAGAGGGAGATAGAGCGGGCCAAAAATCGACTAAGTATAGAGAACTAGTGGATGAAGCCACGTGTTGCATCATCACAAATTCAAAGGTGCGACCCAAAGCGGAGACTCAGAAGAGCGTGGGCCTTGCACATGTCCTAGGTCCAAAAGGGGACAAAATCAACCGTTGAAAAGTCAAAATAGGGAAAAGGCCAACAAAAGGAGCCAAGTGTCAGCATGGCGCTACTTAAAAAGTAAAATTTGGAGTGGTTTCCAAACAAGCACAAAGCCTCCATGTGTCCAAGGTTAGATGTATAGCCCCACCAAGCAAAAGGGACTTAGCCAAATGAAAAGAAAAGAGCAAGCCAGCGGAAAGAGCCACATGTCTCTTCGACACACATTAAAGAGGAAAATCTAGAGGTGGTCTGCAAACATGCTCTAGCTCACCACGTGTCTCGTCGGTGTAATTTCAAAGGATGACCCCAAGAGGAAGTTCACAAATGAGCGCAGGCCTCCACATGTCTTAGGTCAGGCACAGTGTCTCCACCAGAAGGAGAGACTCAAGCAGAATATAGAAGACATAGGGGAGCCTATAGATGACACCACTTATCTCAATCTGGTGTAATTTCAAGAGTAAAGGTAAGGGGAAAAATCTCAAATGATTAAAGGGCTGCCACGTGGCCCTTGTATGACCAAACCCTTGCATACTGCAAGTTGCGTTAAGTGCCCAACCTGAGGAACTTAAGATGACCATATATTTTGATTGGTAACTCATATTTTGGCGGGAGAAGACTTTTTAGAAAGGTATCGACATATTCTACACCATTTCAAGGCATTAATGAAGAATATGATTACTTTAAACACCCTGATATGATTGTTTACTCCGTCATTCTTCCTTTTTCAACACGCAGAACAAAAATGGAGAGGTGGACTTGAAATATTGTGGGTGGATCCATAATGGGAATTGAGGGATGGTGGTTGATATTTTAGAGTAGGATTCAATGCGTTACAGGGGTGGTTGGAATATATTTTTATTTGTCCTGTCTTTCTCTCTCATTCTTCCTATACATTATAAGGATGGGCATTTTCCTAAGTGTTGGTCATTTTTTCTCTTTGTCTCCCCTATTTCTTTCTTCCTTAGGGTAGAATGAGGAGTCTAAGCCTCCTCCCATGGCTCTGTAATGCAATTTTCTTGCCTCTTGCCCACTGTTGATGTACCGTGTAACATTTTCGAGCAATAAAATTTGTTTCGTGATGCATCTGTCTATCCTTGGCTTATTTTTTTGTCTCTTCTTACCTCTCATCATTGTAGGGTATATTATGCATACTGTGATGTTTGTTAAACGTTCTGTGAGTTGTGCTTAATGGGTTTTGAAGTGGTGTTCCATGTGAAATCTATTTCTAGTTTGTGGTGCATTCGGTCCACCCTCTCCTCTCCTCACCTCTCTCCACTTCAGGCAGTTGGATCTATGATTCAAACACTTCCTTTTCCAGTGTATCAGTGCTTAGTGTAGTCTCTTTCACCCTCTATCTCTCTCTCTCTGTCCCCTTGGAATGGTTAGACTAGGATAGAATAGGTTCTTCCTGCACTAAAGTAGCTTGGAGTAGGTAGATTAGGAAGCAAGAATTGTTTTTCTCCAGAGGGCCATCTCATGTTTTGTAAGTCCCACAACTTGAGAGATGGTCCCATGTTGTACAATCACACCGAATTCCCCACTCACACTGAGGCCATTTCGGGGTGTTGTGCTTCTGTACTAGCAATACCCCCACAAAAAGATCATGAAAGGTAAGACTTACTCTTTTATTTAGAAGACTCCTTCGGTTTTGAGTTGTTTTCTTTGGGTTTAAGAGCACTTTGAGATGGATAAAGGGGTGGATTTTGTTTTACAATTTGGTTTTCCCTTGCCTTGGGATTAGATGCAAATAATTCCTTTTGAGAGCTGGAAGACTCAAGGTGAGAAAATTTTGATTCTTCCCTAGTAATTCTTTCAAAAAATGTGCCTAAGTCAAACATTTTGAATGTGTCACCTAAGGCATCTATGCTAGAGAAAAAGGTAGAAGAAAATATTTGAAATGGTCCTCTCAACTTGGATAGAATCAAGTAAACACAGTCTTCATCTTTCATATCTCTCCTACTCCCCTTCAACTATGTCAACAAATGCTCGAACTTGGTAAGATAGTCTAATTGCTAGAAAATATTCAGGATTAATAGAGGCAATCTCAATTTTAAATTGTATGGCTCTCATATGACCCACCTTACCAAATAAATCCTCCAATTTCTCCCTTATTTTTAAAATAAAGTCACATTTTCCAAATGAAACAAAATATTGTCACTTACATAAGTTCCTCTCAAACCCATACACTCATCAAATTTGCACTAGTACTGAAATTTATCATATTCTCTAAGTGAACATTGGTTATTCTAAAGAAGTTAAATCCCATAATAATTTCCTCTTAATTATTGTTTCCATTCTTGGTTTCCATGTGTGGTAATTATGTGTTGTTAATGACTCTACATAATCTAATAGAGAAGTAGATAAAGATGTCATCCTAAAAAATCACCAAAATAAATGCAAGAACTAAGCAATGCAACAAGAGCCTCCCCATATTTTGACACTTTACAATGAGTGCATGGTAAAATATGGCACTTTATAATTATAGTGTGATTCTTAAAATAAAAATTTCCAATGGAAAGAGCATGAAAAACAAGCACTTTTGCAAAAAAAGACACTCAAAACCCAGTTACCGATCAAACGTTATAAGCTTTTCAATATTATGCTCTACTATTTATTTTAGTTGCCACTTACACAAAATAAAATTCCCTTGCCTTCACCACACAAATAAAAATGGAAGGGGGATGGATTTAAGCACCTATTAGTAGGAATCACAACCTTTAAGCTCTCATATGACCATACCATATGACCAGGGGTTAAGGATTTCAATGGGTGTCTTTCCAAAAAAAACTCTTGTGCACAAATCGAAAATGCTATGCCTCAATAGAAAAATACCCAGTTCAAATCTCAACAAATCTAGTAAAACCCAGAAAAATATTTTCTAGTTTTCTGTCCTATTTGGCACAAATCCCAAGGCAAACCAGTGCGCTTCTTTGCAATAAAAATAAATCCAAATAACGGTGTTGGATGGATATTTTGGGTAAAAATAAGAAAGGTAAATTTTTTAATGATTGCTTTTGGATACATTAAATATCCCATAGAAAGGTGTCACAAGGATAACCTAGTTTTTTTTTTTTACATTTTTTCTTGAATATAATTTTTATAAAATCCAAGTATAATGTATTTTGGTAAAACAAATTTCTGTTATTAGTTTTATTTAAAAAAAAAAACACTTACCTTATCAATACCATATTCCAAGAACACATATGATTTTCAAAGACCATGATCATATATATATGATATTGTTTTGGTTTCCTAGTATGGGTGTAAATGTAACAACCTTATGTAATTTACTATTGAGTTAACAATATCATATATTAGCCTATGGACATCTCTAAAAGTAAATAAAATGATCATGTTGTCTCTTCGAAAGTTAAAGTAAGAGGTTATCCTACAAATCTAAGAACCAGTTCAAGATTTACATAGATACAATTTCATTGTAAATCATTTCTAAAGCATTAGTCAAATAATAATATCCTCAGTTCACGTCCATAAACTTTAAATTATTAAAACTATACATTAAAAATATATTGTATTTCATAGAACTATATGATCATTACTATAATCTAACAATAAAATAAAATCTACCTAATATCTATCATTCCCTTAAAGGAAATATCCCTACACATAAGTTTCTGATATCGACGTTTAATACAATAACACCCGTAAATAACGACGTTCCTACGTGAACACGAGCTCCAACCTAACACTTAACCCAAAAAGTGAGACAATTTTTTTTCCTTAAGTTACAAAGGAGGTTAGAAGGGTGCTTAACCTTTAGGGTTCATCAACTTACTTACATTACTTGAACTTGAGCTTTACGGTTGAAGAACCGGGTATAGTTAGAAGTTACATGTTTATCAAAATCATCTCTAGGGTCCATTAACCAATCATACAAAAGGAAGGTAACAAGGTTTAATTCACTTAGGTGTAAACATTTACCCATCTCTATAAATATTGATCAACATTAACTATGGTTAATCCACATGCTTAACTAAACTAGTTTGGGATCAGTCCTAAGCTAGTCTTAAACCATTTCTTTAATTAAATGTCCTGACCATACTTATGGGGTAAGGGGTTAAAAATGACATAACACCCCTAGGCAATTAAATGATTTAGATGGACTCATCTACACATACCATTAAGAATTTCAATTAAACGAATTTAAAATATATTTCCTTGTTAAAAAGGTATGGCTCAATCCTGCACCAGTGTGTGATCAAGATCCATATTGACTACTTGTTAGAAAATAATAGATAAAATATGTAGAATAATCCCTTACAGAATCGTAATAGTAGAAACTAATATGCAGAAAATATCACAGATCTCAAATAAAAGTGCAAAATAAATAACACAACAAAAAAAGATAGTATTTAACATGGTTCACCCAAATTTGGGCTACATTCACCAAGAATCACTTGCTTAGATTTTATTACAAGCCTCCACTCTCTCAATACAATACCCAAATCCATTTGGAGCTATGCTCAACAAACTCTATAGAATTCACACCCAAATTCAAAGCAAATATGCAATGCATTTGCTTGTATATCTATCATATGCATAAGAACATATAAATAGAAAATTGCTTAAGCAGTTTGATACAAAATCGTGGATATCAAAACCATGGGTATCAAAACCATGGGCAAAAAACTGTGGGTATCAAAACAATAGGTACTGATAAAAACATGGGCCCAAAAACAACCCATAACGGTTACCCATTACCCATGGGTTAATAAACCACCCATGAAAAATTACTTTCGGGGGCCTTGCCCCCGAACCCCCTTGACTCGCTCACCGGTGAGCGGGACTTGCCATAAAAATACCCAAGTGTAACACATAGAAGGTGTACCACACTCTAACATGAAAATAGGCTCTATAAATATAACAATCTCCCACTTGGAGACTCATTTCTACTGAGAAAGATTTTCAACCCTTCACTGTCATCTGCGAAGGCCAACCAAACCTGAACATAGCTTTAGTTTATCCCGTGTGACCACCCTGGTCATCATGTCTACATGATTCTAACTGGTATGAATCTTCTCCAATTTCAACTTATCTTCCTCCAAAGTTGTCCTGATGAAGTAATATCTCAACTGTATATGCTTCGTGTTGGAGTGGAAAGCATAGTATTGAGCTAGGTGTATAGCACTTTGACTATCACTATGCAACTTACATTCCTCCTACTTATGCCCCAACTCCTCAAGAAATTGTTGTAACCGAATCATCTCTTTGCTTGCCTCTGTGGCAGAAACATACTCAGCCTCCACGGTTGACAAAGCCACCATCTTCTGTAGTTGTGAAATCCAGCTTACTACTGTCCCACCTACAGTGTAAATATAACTTTTCGTGCTCCTGGTGTCTACATCTCCAGCCATGTCTGAATCTACATAACCACGTAAAGTGGTGTCTAATCCACTGTAGCATAAAACTGTCCCCATGGTCCCTCTAAAATACTGAATGATCCACATTATTGCTTGCCAATGCTCTTTACCTAGATCACTCATAAATCTACTCACAACTCCTACTACATGGGCAATATCAGGCCTAGTGCATGCCATAGCATACATCAAACTGTCAACTACTGATGAGTAAGGTACCTTGGACATATGGTTTCTTTCCTACTTTGTCTTGGAACACTGCTCCTTTGATAACTTAAAATGGTATGCCAAAGGAGTCCCAACTGGTTTAGCATCCTGCACATTAAACCTATCCAATACCTTCTTAATGTACTCTTCATGAGATAAAGCCAGCTTCAGTTCTTTCCTATCCTGAGTTATCCTCATACCAAGGATTTGTCTGGCAGCCCCAAAATCCTTCATATCAAAGGATTCATTTAGCTATTTCTAGAGTACTTTTATTTCCTGCATGTTTTTACCTGCAACTAGCATGTCATCAACCTAAAAACACAGGATAATATAACTTCCATCCTCAAATTTCTTTGTATACATAGAATGGTCAGAA
Organism: Taxus chinensis; assembly: GCA_019776745.2. Taxonomy (NCBI): domain Eukaryota; kingdom Viridiplantae; phylum Streptophyta; class Pinopsida; order Cupressales; family Taxaceae; genus Taxus; species Taxus chinensis. Next base: position 759,039,659 of record CM034150.1, on the reverse strand, counting down.
TGACATCTGATATAACCTTGCTCCATCATGAAGCTATAAAACTTCTTATACCATTGACGTGGAGCTTGTTTCAGGCCATACAAGCTCTTCTTCAGTTTACACACCATCTCCTCTTTACCGTTGACTTCATATCCTTCTTTTGCTACATATATAGCTCCTCCTCCAAATCACCATGGATAAATGCAGTATTTACATCTAACTGTTCTAAGTGCAAGTCTTCTGCTGCCACTATACTAAGAACAATTCAAATAGAAGTCATTTTTACTAGAGGAGAAAAGATCTCATCAAAATCTATACCTTGTTTCTGTGCAAACCCCTTGACCATCAACCAGTCCTTATATCTTTTCTTTCCTCCTTCTTCATCTTTAACTCTATAAACCCACTTGTTCTGCAATGCTCTTTTACCTTCCGATAGCTACACAAAATCCAGAGTTTGGTTCTCCATGAGAGACTTATGCTCCTCATCCATGGCTTGCTCCCACTTCTTACTGGCATCTAACGTTCAGGTTCTTTTAATAAATAATAAAGAGAAGGAGAAAATTGTTTAGGTTATTTTCTTACCCTAGAATACCTCCTCATTGTAGGAGTTTGGGGTTCCTATTGAGCAGGTTCCTGAATTGATTCATGGGTCACTGTCCCATCTGAAAGATCCTCTACCACTGCATATTCTTTCTTGGATTCTTCCCTATTTTATTGCAACTATTGCTTATACATGAATTTCTCATTAAAGACCACATCCCTAAACTGAATTAATTTCTTGTCCTTAATACTCCAACATTTAAATCCAAACTCATCACCACCATAACCAATAAAAGTGCATTTTTTATTATTTAGCCTCTAGCTTAGTCCTATCATCCTTGTCAATATGAACAAACACCTCACATCCAAAGACTCTAAGAAATGAGTAATCGACTTTCTTACCTTACCAAGCGTCCTCAAGTATGCCTGCATCCAAGGAACTTGAGGTCCTTTGTTTATTAAGTACACAGTTGTGCTCACCGCTTCTACCCAAAAATAAAGAGGCAGTCCTACATGTATCCTCATGCTCCTAGCACATTCCATTATTGTTCTGTTCATCCTTTTTGTCACCCCATTCTGCTACGGGGTTCCTGGAACTTTCTTTTTCCTGCGAATTCCATTCTTAGAACAATAATCATCAAATTCATTACTGCAATAATCCCCTACATTATCTGACCTGAGACATTTTAACTTAAGACCTATTTCATTCTCTACCAAGGCTTTCCATTTAACAAAAGTATCAAATACATCATATTTGTTTCTATCAAAATAAACCAAAACTTTCTTTGTTGCATCATCAATAAAAGTAACATAATAATTTGAACCCCCAAGAGATGATACCTGAGCTGGGCCCCCACACATTAGAATGTACCAGCTCTAAGTTACTCTCTTTCTTCGTAGGTCCAACCTTGAGAAACTGTACTCACTTCTGTTTTCCATATATGCAGTTCTAACAGAAATCCAAACTCGTTTCTGTATATCCATGCAAATTCTTCTTTATGATGTCCATGCCCTTATGGCTCATATGACCGAGCCTATAGTGCCATAATGTTGTATCTACATCTGAAGCCACAAGATTACAATCATCAGTACTACCATTGGATAAATACAAGGTTCCAACCTTCTTACCTCTTGCCACCACAAGAGCACCCTTGGTAACCTTCCAAGAGTCAGCTGTAAATATCACAGTACAACCATCAATTCGTAATTGCCCCACCGATATAAAATTTCTCCTTAATGTAGGCACATGTCTGACATCCTTCAATAGCCATGTATTCCAATTCTGCATCTTAACCTGAATAAAACCTTTTCCAACTATACTGTAAGGCTCATCATCACCAAGAAAAACATGCCCAAAATCCCCTTGAAACATAATCAAGAAAATAATGCCTATGTGGAGTAGCATGAAAACAAGCCCCTGAATCTAAGACCCAAGATTCAGTAATATTATGCAAAGAAAGAATCAAAGCATCCTGACATACATTACCTGATGCCACATTTTCCTCCTTGTTTTCTTCCTATTGTTTCTTCTTGTCCTGAAGCTCCCAACAGTCCTTCTGTACATGCCTAGACTTTCCACAGTTTCAACATACAATATTGCTCTTTGTTTTTGACCTTGCCCGATCTTTCAATTTTCCACAGTTTCCTTTATTCTTCTGTCTCCCTCTAGTTTCCCTTTTGAAAGAATTCCCTGAAGTAGAAGATTCCCCAGATCTTTTTCTTCACATTTCCTTGCTTAGAATCACCCTTATAACATCCTCAAACTTTAACTTCAAGTGAGCTGGAACTGACTTGCTTACCGCCATTACCAGGCTATTCAAACTTTCAGGTAAAGAGCACAGAATTAATAAATCCCTAACTTCTTCATCAAATTCTATTGTAACCGAAGCTAGCATATTCACAACCATATTGAAATCAATTAAATGATCTGATACTAAACTATTCTCAAACATCTTCATATTAAACAAATTTTTCATTAAAAATATCTTGTTAGAGGCAGAGAGTTTTTCATACAACTTCCCTAATGCATCCATTAGATCTTATGTAGTCTTTTCCTTTGAAACATTAAATAATAATAAAGATGAAAGACACAACCAAATCATTCCAAGTTCCTTTCGATCCAACAAATCCCATTGTGCATCTGTCGTACTCAAGGGTTTGTTCACTTTCTCAGACAACGGAGTATAAATATGCTTCTGATAAAGGTAATCTTACATCTGCATCTTCCAAAGACATAAATTCTACCCATTGAATTTATCAACCCTAGATCTTCCATCATCAGCCATAGCTCCCACTTAAGATAAAACATTCCCTGTGATTTAACACTTCAGCAAACCAAAACTAGGCTCTGATATAATTTGATAGGAAATAAGAGATAAAATATGTGGAATAATCCCTTATAGAATCGCAACAGTAGAAAACTAATATGCAGAAATTATTACAGATCTCAAATAAAAGTGTAGAATAAATAACACAACATAGAAAGATAGTATTTAACGTGGTTCACCCAATTTGGGCTACGTCCACCAAGAATCCCCTTGCTCATATTTTATTACAAGTCTCCACTCTCTCAATACAATACCCAGATCCATTTGGAGCTATGTGTTATCACCGAATCACAGCACCTCTGTACATATACTTGAACGCACGGTGTGATTGGATAACATAGGGTACTATCTCCAAGTTGTGGGGCTTGCTACTTGAGATAGACCTCCAGAGAAAGCTGGTTCTTGCTCCTAAACTACCTGCCACAATCTACTCTAATGCAGGATAAGCTAACTATTCTAATCTAAATTTCCAAGGGACCAGGGAGAGAGAATGCATAAAATGAAAGCCTACACTAAAGCGGTGATACACCAGAAAAGGAGGGTGTGAGAGTAATCTCCAAATGTGTGAAATACAGAGGGAAAGTGCACACTAGAAGAGGTGATGACAGTTCACCATAATCTAGAAAAATGCATTCACAACAATATTCCAAGCATACACAATGTTAATGAATCCCTGTAAGAACATAATAATAGACACAATATTTTTATTGGAAAGATCAAAGGGGCAAGAAGAATGCAAGAAAAACACAGCAGGGGAAGATACATCCACAAACTGGTATTTTATTGCTTCATGCTATGCACAGTTCAATCTATTACAAGATAAGGGCCTGGATCACCATGCAAGGAGTCCACTATAAGGGGCCTGCAACACACTGGCTTCACAAAGTAATTTTGGCAGAGCTTTGCTACCCAAAAACTCCCTCCTTTACAATGAGCCGCAACACTCTAATTTATAGAAAAATGAGAAGGAAAAGAGAAGGGAAAATGGAAATCCCGAAATCTGTCCTTCAACCACCTATAAGAGGCATTAAATTGAGTGAAATGATTGTAAATTACTTGCAAAAGGATTCCCATACCGTCCCATGTGCTGCAGAAGAGAAAGGAAGGATGACCATGCCTCTTAATTGCACTCCCAGCTACCAAATAAAACACTGTTCTAAATCCGGCCACGTTTTCTTAAAAAACTCAATCAATTTCTGATCAAATCAAGAATTTCTTGATTACTAGTGCATTGGACTCAGAACCAAGATTCCAACGGTACCCAATTTTGTGCAATTTCATTGAGAAATGCAAAAGTTATGGCCTTCTGAGTGCAGGCAGCTATTTTGGGTCTGGCAGGCGTTTTTCTGTCATTTGACGGGAATGAGCATTAACTGACTGGAGCCGAACCACGTTTCCTTTATTTAAATATATCTACCCTCATTAAAAAATAAGAAAGTCGTGCTCGTATCCAAAAAGTCCAATTTTATCAAAATAGGAGCTCGGAGTCAGAAGTTATGGCCGTTTGAAGTTTCAGGGCACAAAACAGGTGAAACTGCGTTTTGAAGATCTTTCCCGTGCTCTGCCACCTGGATGACACGTGGCATGCTTTGATTGGCTTGCAGGCCTACCAGATTTTCACGCCCTTCGTGTCCTTCTGTCCCGGATGTCCCAAAACCATTTGGGACATAAACTCCCGATCCGCCCGAAATGGCCCTCCTTGTCCCTCATTCGGCCGGTGACACGTGTCGCTTTTTCCATTCGTTTTCAGCTTTTTCGGCTATCCGTGCCCCGTGCGTCCCTTTGTCCCACTTTTCCCAGTGCTGAAGTTCCCTGTTTCGGCCGACCCCGGCCAGTTTCGCGTACTTTTTGTCCCACGCATCCCAGACTGTTTCGGGCTGCCTTGACTCATTTCGCCCGATTTGGCTGATTCGCGTACGTTTGTCCCATGCATCCCAGACTGTTTCGGGCTGCCTTGACTCGTTTCACCCCGGTTTGGCCGGTTCGCGTACATTTTTCCCGTGCGTCCCAGACTGTTTCAGGCTGCCTTGACTCATTTCACCCGGTTCGGCCGGTTTCGCGTACTTTTGTCCCGCGCGTCCCAGACTATTTCGGGCTGCCTTGACTCATTTTGCCCCGGTTCATCTGGTTCACGTACTTTTGTCCCGTGCATCCCAGACTATTTCTTCCAACAGTTAGTCAAATTTTGTCAACTTTCGGCCAGTTCAGATTTCCGCGTCCCGCGCGTCCCTTTGGCCCGGATGTCCCAAATGCTGCAAAAGACCGCCTGGCGGCCTTTCGGCCGGTTCGCGCCCAGATGTCCCAACTGTCCCAAGGACCACCTGGACTAGGACTTAGCCATTTTTTGAGATTTTTCCTGGCCCGAGCTTGTTTTTTGCAATTTTTTTACATTTTCTTAGAACTTGCTCTCTTCTCCTTGGGACATAGGAGTTAGAAAAAATATGAGGGGACCCTAGAAACATGACTTTTTGTCTGGACTCAATATAATTGCTTGGGACTAAATAATTTGATGCATGTTATCAAAATTTACCTTGAGGGGTGAATTTTGGATAACACTATGCTCAACAAACTTTACATAATTCACACCCGAATTCAAAGTACATCTGTAATGCATTTGCTTGTATATCTATCATATGCATAAGACCATATAAATAGACAATTGGTTAAGCAGTTTGATACAAAACCATGGGTATCAAAACCATGGGAAAAAACCATGGGTATCAAAACCATGGGCAAAAAATCATGGGTATCAAAACAATGGGTACTGAAAAAAATATGGGCCCAAAAACAACCCATAACGGTTACCCATTACCCATGGGTTAATAAACCACTAATGAAAATTTGCTTCGGGGGCTTCGCCCCCAAACCTCTTGACCTGCTCACTGGCAAGTGGGACCGCCATAAAAATACCTGAGTATAACACATAGAAGGTGTACCAAACTCTAACATGAAAATAGGCTCCACAAACATAACACTTGTCATATCCTCAACTACCTAATTACTCACCTTGGGTTTGATGTTTCACTTGGGGGATATGGAGTTCAGGAGAAGTGTGTAAGAGCCTTGTCATATCCTCCTATCATTTTTGATTAATTTTTGTTGGATATGTTAGGGTTACTCATTTTTGGAGTTTGCATACTTGTTCTTTTGGAATTTTCTTGGAGCTTGTTGGGGATTTCCGTGGAAAGACTTGTTTGGTTTTGGAAGAGGGAAAAGATTTTTGAAGATTGTAGGAGCTTGTGATGGCAAGGTAGGGCCTTTTCCTTTGTTCTTTGTTTATTTGTTTATGTGTGTGTATAAATAAAATGGTTATATGATTATGATTTATGTTGGATTGGGTACATTTTGGCCTTAAGCAAAGGTGTAGGAGATGGAAAAAGGGATAATTTTGGGAGGGAAAAGGAAAATTGTATTGCTTAGTGGAAAAGGAAAACGTTTTTACTTACTGGAGGGAAAAGGAATATGGTGTTACTTAGTGGAGGGAAAAGGAAAATTGTATTTAGTGGAAGGAGTGTGAGTAGGAGTTCCACCTTTGTGGAGGAAAAGGTTAAACTTTTTTATACTTTGTGAATTTACATTTGGACGGAAAAAAGATGTGTGAAGGAGTTGTTGTGTATTTGGAAGCATGTTGGGTGGAAATCATATCTCATTTGGGAGTTACAAGGTCATGGTTCCCATTTTTTTATTCTCCCATTGACTGGACCTATAAGCCTATGTGTTGAAATATATGCATTTTGTTATTGTGTTTTGGTGTTGAATGTATTGCTTGAAATTTTGGCATATATGTTGTAATGTGGAAGTAAATGTGGAAGTTGTCATTGGTTGCAAACATTGTTTATTCTACTATGATTGGGGCTCTAGGGCCAATGAGGAGAATAAATTCTTCTCCTCATTGAAATAAAGGTTAGGATGTGAGTGTTGCCTACACCCCTTATTTTGTTGTGATTTGAAGAAAAAAAAAGAGAAAGCTATGGAGTTGAAGATTGGAAGAGTCATACCTTTTTGGAGTAAAAAGATCACTTTTATAAATATTATCCCATTTTTGTAAGTTGAAAGTTTTTAATCCATGCAATGAATTTTTTTGTAAAAGTATATTGTGAAGAGATCTATTTGGTTGTATATTGGATTATGAAGATTTGAGAAAAGAAATAAATGCAAAAGTTGTTTGTAAATGAATTTCTGAATGTTAAGAAAAAGTATTTGTTATTCTTGTTGTATATGTTTCTTTATTCTAAATATATAACTCATCAGAAAGATGGAAGTAATTCTATATTTGCTTCAAATTTGTATATGAAAATGTAGAAATTTCAGCGTAGGAATCAAAATTCAACGACCTTAGAAAGTTAATTACTCCTAAAATATCTTCTGGGTTTTCCCAAAAAAATTAATAGTTTACCTATAACATCTGAATTAAAAAACCCTTTAAATTTCATAACCCAACATGTAAATACCAAGATATTCCATGATATTCAAATCTATTTTAATATGAAAATATTTGTGTAAGAATAAAATTATAGATATTTTAGAAAATGTACTACTCCTAAAATATCTTCTAGGTTTTCTCAAAAGCTGAAAATTTTACTTATAACATATGAGTCTTAAAACACTTTAAATATCATAACAACCTATCGTGTAAATCTCAAGATAAGTCACGGTATTGAAAGGGGTTATATAAACAAGCCATGGTAAGTTTAGATTATTATGTGACATTTTTGTTTTAATAATGGTTTAAATAAATAAATGTGTAACACATGTATGTTAGAATGATTTTACTTAGGGTTATTAAAAGATTAAATATAACAAAAAAAGCATAATGTTATGGATATTTTAATTTATTATGATGAATATCTTAAGGGTATGTTGTTTGGGTTGAACTTAGATTATCCTGGGTTGATTTATACTGCCAGGAAAAGTAATTTTGTTAAATGGACAAAATTATTTAATCACTAAGTCATAATATGTTTGGGTAAGATTAAATTTCTGGTAGAATAAATTAAAATGGTTAAATTTATAATTTAAATTGCTGGGATAATTTAAATAATTAGATTAGATTTAGTTACTTCTAGGTAATTTAACATAAGGAGTTAATTAAAACTATATGGTTTAAATTTATATAATTAATCTAACTTGTGAAGATTTTGGGAGAATGGAATAAAACTACTTACAGATGGGAAACATGGAAACTAAGTGAATGATTTGTAATGAACATAATTAATATAAAAAAAAGAAGTAAGGATGAAATAATAATATAATAAAAATGCCACTACCCAGTGCCCGCAACAACTGTCTAGCAACCTGTAGCCGTTGCTAAGAGCCCCTATCAACTATCCAACAATGTGCAGCCACTGCCCAATAACTTGCAGCAACAACTTAGTAACGTACAACAAAGTGTAGTAGCTATCAATTGATATTTTAGTAAATGTAATTAATCTAGATTAAACCTTTATTAATTCATTTAATATATGTATATATATAAATCATTCTCGTAGTTTTCTAAGTAATGAGATGTAGTTTTTGTGAGGTAATAAAGGAAATTAAATAAGTGAAATCTAAGGTTATTAACATTGTAATATATTAATAAATATAAAAATTCACTTAAATTTTCCTAAATAATTGTGAGGATTAATGTAGTTTTTGTGTTTCATTTTGTGGTCCCTACACTTGGTATCAGAGTGAGTTTCAGACACTCGAACCTCTAGGATTAAAACAATAATAGTAATAATAAAAAAAATTATATTGTTGTAATCATCTATGAGGGTGTCATGTTGATCTCACTTATCAGGAGAAGATAATTAAGTTTTAAATTCTTATGAGCTTCTTAAGTATTAGAAATTTTGTTCCTTGCGAAGATGTTGGTTAATGGGTTCCTAGCTTAAGGTTTCGGTTGCGTGGTGGTGTAGACCCCATAGATACCCCCTTTGTTTGAATTTCAAGTTGATTTAGTAAAAATCATGGGGATTAGTGCTAGAGATAACATTTAGTTTCCATTTTGGAGGAGATCGAGAGATTGAATAGATTTTTAGAACTCCCTTTTGTTTCAGTTGTTAGTCGATTTGGGTGTGGTTGTCGCTTTGATGATTTAGCCCCATTCGGATGAGTAGATATCATGACATGATGTCATGTAAGATCCATTTTTGTATGTATATTATTACATAGAAGCGTTATATATATTACTCCTACCAACGGTCACAAATGGATGCAAAGTGATTGTAAAGTTCATATGTCATGTGTTTTATCTTTGTAAACTTAAATTCTTTTATCAAGGACCAAAATTTTGTTTTATTTATTTGTGAGGATTTTCTTATTATTTTTGTCTTATTGCGTGATTTTGAAGTATTTCAATGTGGAGTCATTTATTTTTATTGCTGATATTTCTTGTATTTTACCTCTATTCGGTAACTCAGAGCTTGTTTTCCTCGAGATACATTTAGCTAAATGTTGTCAAGAATGTTACGTGGTTTTCTTCTTGTCTGCTGACAAGTTGGTTCTATTATGTTGTGTTATGTTCTTAAGTAATATGGGGGTACGCCCTAGGTGCCTTTATTTTAATCGTAGGTGCTTAAGATTATGCCTTGTTTTTAGCATGATGAAACTTGGTGTGCCTGGGACCTTGGAGTAAACATTTTGTTACTCTGTTTTCCTAGGGAGAGGGTTCTCCATGTCGTGCCGTATAGTTGGTTTATTTTACGGTGATTATGTTCCTTTGTTCACCTTATTCAGCCCATCTATGGGTGAAGAAGATGTACAACACATTGAGATAGTTGTATCATTGGAGAGGGATTCAGAGATATGGATCTCATTCTGTGTCTCATTCTTTCGAGTTTGAGAAGGTGAATGCCAAGCATCAGCATTGAGTTGGCCTTCTATATCCACATGCCATATCAGAGTGGAAATGGTACACCATTTTCATGGATTTTATTGTAGCGATACCAAAGTCGAGATACCATCATGATGCCGTCATGGTCATGGTGAATAGATTGATGAAAGTGACTCATTTTTCTCCAGTGAAGACAACCTATACATCTAGTGCACTGGGACACATATATCTCGATGAGATTATTAGACTGCACAGGATTCTGTGGAAGATAATTTGTGACTGCGATACCTTGTAGACCTCTCATTTTTCAACTACCATACAACATGCCCTTAGGATGAACATTAATTTTTGTACTGTCTATCATCCTGAGATAGATGGATAGATTGAGTGGGTGAATCAAATTTTAGAGGACATGCTTTAGATGTACATGGGTGAATCCAATTTTAGAGGACATGCTTTAGATGTACGTCATGGATCATCAGTCAAGAATGGATGAGTATTTGTATTTGGTTGTGTTCACATACAAAAACAACTTCTAAAGTTCTATTAGTATAGCTCTATTTTAGGCGTTGTATGGCAGGAAGTGCAAGACAACACTGAGTTAGGACATGTTAGAGGACAGGGTATTTCTTGGGCCAGCTTTTTTATAGGATATGAATTAGCAGGTTTTCATGATTAAAAAAATATTGCAGGAGGCTCAGGATAGACTGAAGAATTATATGAATTTGAGGAGGAAATACCACAGTTTTGAGGTGGGCACAAAGGTGTTTCTTCATGTCAGGACTCACAAGAGCACTATCCATTATGGAAAATCTTCTAAAGTAGCTCCTAGATTCATGGTTCCCTTTGAGGTCTTTGAGCATATCAGTCCCTCTAGCCTACCATCTAGCATTGTCACCTAGCTTGTTTCACATCCACGATGTCTTTCATGTTTCTTTTCTTAGGAGATAGATTACAGATCCTTCTCATTTATTGGATTGGACAACATTGCAAATGTAGGATCAAGGGCAAATGATGGTGGATCCTGTGTGCATTTTAGAGTGCAGGACCCTAGTATTTTGAGGCCGAGATATTGACTAGGTTTGCATCCAGTGGGATTGATATGATGTGACAAAAAATACTTTGGAGCATGGAACACCTTTTAGAGAACAGTTCCCACACTTTTTCCATTGAATTTTTATTTATTACACACTCCTCTTCCATAAATATTACACACTAATTTTGATTTATCATGGAATATAGGCATGGACCTTATTATGTTATTTTGGATTATCATGATGTAGATGGTAGAGATATTCTGACAATTGATATGTCTTGCTTCATATTATGGTTTGTATGGATTCGTAGAGGCATGATAAACATTTTGTATTAATGATGGTTTTGTGTCGCTAGCTTATATATATAATGACAGTCTGAAAGCTCGTTGTATTGACCATGTTTTGATGTTTGAACTAACTTTTTTATTTTATTGATATTGATGTAATGGTAGAATTGAAATGTTTATGAAATTGTAAATGAATAATAACATTTCTATATTTTATGATGATTTCGTATTATGATGATGATGTTCTTGATAGATGAACATATATTTTAATGTTGATATATTTAATGCGGCCTCAAGGAAAAAAGGGGTATTGTTTGATTTTGAAGGTGATTATATCAAAACAAAGAAAGGGGGGTAGAAGAGAGAAACCATATTAGAATATCTTATGGTTGCAACATTGGTCACCATGGAAACTTAATGTTATGTTATTATTTTTGTGGTTAGGATGTTAGGACGTCCCCATGGGGGGGGAATAACCTCAAATTGTTACCGTGGGATATGTGTGTTCCTTTATCTTTTATTTTGATTAATTTGTGTTGTGTGTATTTTATTATTGGATCCTATTATATTTCACTTTTGTATTGTTTAGTAAAGGTACCCCTGTTATTAGTTAAGTATGTTAACTAAAATGTATTTTTCAGATGTGACCAAAAGGGGGTATTTATTTGGTTAGATAGTCTTTTTGATATTATGATTTGAAGTTTGATTTAATTATTTTACTTAGTGTGTACTCAACCCATCTCCCCAAACTCGAAATTTAACTTTCAAGTCAATTTTAGAGGCTTGTGGGATAAGTTTAAGCTTGTCTCACACCTCTTAAATTAATCTACCAACCCTACCTATGAGGTAAGTGTTTAAAATTAGGCCCTATTATGTGACTTTAGATGGAAAAAGGTGGATTTTATTGCAATTTTATTACATGAGTTTTAATGGTTTCCTCTTGAGGTATGAGTATGTATGTATTAGTGTGTGTAAGAGGCTTGTCATATCCTCAACTACCTAATTATTAACCTTGTGTTTGATGTTTGACTTGATGGATGTGGATTTTTGGAGAAGTGATGTGGCAATCCTACATGGAGCCACATCACCCTCCTCCTCTCCTTTTTCTATTTATTCATTTTTGTTGGATATGTTCGCGATTAATCATTTTTGGATTTTGCATACTTGTTCGTTTTGGAATTTTCTTGGAGTTTCTACTTAGAGCTTGTTGGGAATTTCTACGAAAGAGACTTGCTTTTTTTTTTATGAGGGAAAAGCTTATTGAAGCTTTTTAGGAGCCATTTATGGCAAGGTAAGGAATTTTCCTTTGTTGTTCATTTATTTATTTATGTGTGTGTATAGATAAAATGGTTATATGATTATGATTTACATTGGGTTAGGTAGATTTTGGCTTTAAGCACAGGTGTAGGAGATGGAAAATGGGACCATTTTGGGAGGGAAAAGGAAAATCATGTTACTTAGTGGAGGGAAAAGGAAAATGGTGTTTCTTAGTTGAGGGAGTGTGTTAATGGGAGTTCCGCCATTGTGGAGGGGAAAAGGGTAAACTTGTTATACTTTGTGTATTTACATTGGAAGGGAAAAGGGATGTGTTGAGAAGTTGTGTATTTGGAGGCATGTTGGGTGGAACTCCCATTGTATTTGGGAGTTATAAGGAGATGGTTCTTATTTTTTTATTCTCCCTTTGACTTGAATTATAAGCCCTATGTGTTGAAATATATGCATTGTGTTATTATATTTTGGTGTGGAATGTATTACTTGAAATTTTGGCATGTGTGTTGCAATCTGGAAGCAAATGTGTGAGTTGTTCATTGGTTGCAATTGTTTTTTATTATACTATTGTTGGGGCTTGTGGGCTAATGACGCGAATGGATTCTTCTCCTCATTGGAATAAATTTTGGGAGGTGAGTGTTTCCTATAACACCTCTTTTGTTGTGAGTTGAAGAAAAAAAAACATATGGAGTTGAAGATTAGAAGAGGCATACTTTGTTTGAGTAAATAAAGAACATTTATAAATTGTATTGCCCACATTCTCTTGGACACTTATTATATTTTGATTTCGATTAGCGGTGACTATAGACATTGATGTTATTGTATCATTTTTTTAAGCATTATGTTAGATGATAGAGATATTCTGATTATTGATGGATTATGATTCATATTATGATTATGTGAATTATTAGAGGCATAGAGAGACATTTTTATATTGATGATGATGATGATGTTGTTATCATATATATATATATATATATATATATATATATATATATTACTGACATTTGAAATTCCCATCGTGTTAATTAAGATTTAGCTTTTGAATTAATCTCATGCTCTTGTTTATATTGATAAAAAATAGAGTTGAGATGTTGTTGGAATTCTAGACAAATGATAACATTGTTTAGTAGAGATGATGATTTAGCTATATATGAATGGTTATTGATTTATGTCTATATATTTTGTCCTTGATGTTTTGATATAGCCACGAAGCCGAAGGAGGTATTGTGTGATTGTGCAGGAAATTATATCAACACCATCAAAATGGGGGATTAGAGACCAACCACAGTGAAATAATTGATGGATACAACGATGGTAACCATGGCAACTCGTGTAATGTGTTATGTTTGTTTTATTTTGTCAGGGGGTCCCCATGGGGGGGATGACCTGCATTTGTGACCTTGGGCTATGTGTACAATTATTTCCTTTTCTTATTTTATTTATTGTAGAGCATGTAATTTATTTTGTGATGTAATATATTTAATCTTTGATGATTAATGTGTTTTTATCAACTGAATTAATCATGCTTATTAATTTATTTGGGGATGTGACAAATGGATTCATTTATTAGAGTTGTTGGTCTTTTGGTCTATGTGATTTTGATTGAGTGTATGTGGCTTTGAGTGTTGTACACTCTACCTCAACCTAGGGAATTTCGGATTTGGGCTTAAGGAGCATTTTTTAGGGGCTTGTGGGATAAGATAAGCTTGTCCCACACCTCTTAATTTCATATATGAACCCTACCTATGGATTGGGGGGTAAAAAATAGACCCCATTATGTGTTTTGTAAGACAAAAAGTGATATTTATTTCACTTTTCTTACATGGGTTTTAATTTTGTCCATAGAGGGTGCGGGTTTGGATTGCGTGTGTAAGAGGCTTTTCATTCCTCTCAAAAACCAATTTATTGTGCATTGAGGTTGAGGTTTGACTTGTGATGTGGAGTTTAGGATAAGTGATGTGGCATCCTACATGGAGCCACATCACCCTCCTCTCTCCTTTTTCTATATATGCAAGTTTAATTGTTTGTTTGGGGGTTACTTCATTTCATTTGTGCTCTTATATTTTTGGAGTTTGAGATTATTTGGAGATTCTTGGAGTTGGATTTATCTTGAAGGTTGTTGGAGGGTGATCCATTGATCAAGTTCTACCATGGGAAAGGTAGGAACTACACCCTTATTTTAATTGTTTTCTCTTATATGTGTATATTTGTATGTTGTTGAATTTTTAGGTATTTTTGTTTGGGTTCTTGGGTAGAATGCCTAAGAATGGTGTAGGAGAAGGATATGTGGTATCTTACATGTAGGGAGGCATACATAGTTTATTTCATGTGTTGGGCAGGGATTTGGTTTAGATGCCCCACTTTGGATAAGAAAATGCTTGCATTTCTTACTTCGTAATTTTGAGGGAGACATAAGAGAATTATAGGGAGGCATAAGTGATCTCCCCATAAATCCTTGCTCTATTGGATTTGCTTTTTCAAGCCTTGTGTATGTTGTTAGTTTCATTCTTGTGATTATTTTCTTGTGTTGAATGTTTGTTAAATGCTTGAAAAAAATTGTATTGTTATGTGAAAGCATTGTGTTGTTTCCATGAGTTGGATCCATCTTTTATTGCATTTTGGTTGGGGCTTAGGGGCCCAATTAGGAGGATAGCTTCTTCTCCTCATTGGATTATTGGTTTGGTAGAAAGTGTTGCATCTCCCCCATTTTTGTTGTTGTGATCAAGTGAATAAATGGTGGAGCTCTTGTCTAAGAATTGGCACTTGGAGCTTTTGTGAAGTAAAAATAAATCCTTCTTTTTGAGAAAACCTTTCATGTAATCCCTCCTTAGATGGAAGACTAATAGTATGGTATTTGAAAGAAAAGTTGCATTTTATATCTTGGCTTATTAAGTTGTAACATGTATTGTAGAAAAAAAGCTCTTTACATTGTAAGAAATGAGCTATGCTAAAAGATGAAGAAGTTCATTATTATTTTTGGAAGTTACCATTTTGTAAGAATTAAAGAAAACTTAGAAAATGCAATTTTTTTAGAATGTTTTCTAACTAATACTTAAATGTATAATAACTTGCTTGTGTTACCTTGAATAAATAGTTGTAGTTGAAATGGAAGGATTTATAAAATTATAATGAGTTCTTTTATTGGAAAAATTGCATTTTGTTATGGAAAGGAAAACAATAACACTAGGAGTAGATTTAGCTTCATTCGTACTTTTAAAATTGAAATAAATTTTGAGGAAGAAAATGAAAATGATTTTGTATTTTGTTTCTTGTTACTATTGAAATGGAGAATATTTAAATTTAGTAATTTTAGGCATGGAATGAATAAATGGTTAAACCATTCAATTAGAGACTTTAGGCACATAATTTCAACTAAGGATAAACTGTAAAACAATCCAGTGAAACTTGTTTTTGGAAAAATTGTGGAACTGATGGTTCTTATTTCAAAGAATAGGACCACCGCTATGTTAAGAGCGGTGGTCCTTGAACCATTGCATCATGACAAGGCATTGATTTTTGAATTATCACCCAAGAAATCTGAAGAGGAAATCACCAACAAGCAATAAGGGAATAAATTCATTGTTTCAAACATGTAAATTTCTTGAAATGAGCCTTTAAATGTATGGAACCTCTTGGATTAAATGGAAAAAGGTTTTACCGAAGTAGAATATAAAAATAAAGGAATAACTAAGTAAACATTTGAGATTTAGGGAAGAACCCCTACATCTCCACTAACAAAAAACAATGCAATAATAAATACATAATCCAATCTAAACTAAGCTTGATTTTTGTCAATTCCTTCATGGGTTCTCACTTCCTTGCTCCCATCGCTTCCATTTCTCCAACCTGCAAATTAAACAAAATAAAAGAGACCAAATGAGGAGGTTGGGGAAAAGAAAAAGGTTTAATAAAAATTCCATGATGATAGTTAGGGTTAGTATGTAACCCTAAGATCTAGTGGCCACAATTGATTTAATCCAAGGGTTGAGAATAAACCCTACAATTATTAGGTAAGAGTAAATATTATGGGTTTTTAGATAATTTAAAGGTATGTGTAAATGGTTCGATGGGGCCATTTAATACCCTTGTACATTAAGTTAATTATTTAGTTCCTAGTATGTCTTAGTAAATATTAAATGGACTTTAAGGAAAATAATTTAAGATTACTAAGTTAACTAAGGAAAATGGTTTAATAAATATGGTTTGAAGGTTAATCTAAGAGGGGGAAAAACATATAATCAAGTAAATTAATTTATGGCACCTTCATAGTAGTTTGTAATTATTTTGACCTTAGAAATGAACTAAGAATATTTAATTATTTAACCTAAACTTGGTCTATCCTTAGAGTGTAGTCATTGTTGGTAGTAATTACTTAAACATATTATAGGGTTGACACTTATCAACCTGTTTAAAACAAAAAATAATTACCGCAACTTTCTAGATAAATTTATAAGGATTAACGTGGTTTTGGAACGTCAAATTTGTGGGTGTTACAAATCTTATCCCATTGTTTTAAGTGGAAATTTTGTAATCCACATGATCAATTTTTGTAAAATCATATTATATAGAGCTCTATTTAGTTGTATATTGGATTGTGAAGATTTGGGAAAAGTAAGGAATGCAAAA
This sequence comes from Taxus chinensis, assembly GCA_019776745.2. Classification (NCBI taxonomy): domain Eukaryota; kingdom Viridiplantae; phylum Streptophyta; class Pinopsida; order Cupressales; family Taxaceae; genus Taxus; species Taxus chinensis. The sequence goes on along the minus strand of CM034150.1, from coordinate 759,022,774 downwards.
GTTTTTTGTAAATGAATTTATGAATGTTGAGAAAATATATATTTTATTCTCGTTGTATATTTTTCCTTATTTTGAATCTATAACTCATTAGAAACATTGAAGTAATTCTAAATCTACTTCAAATTTGTATGCCAAAATCTGGAAATTTCACCATAGGAATAAAAATTCAACGATCTTAGAAAATTTAATACTCCTAAAATATCTTCTAGGTTTTCCCAAAAAATTAGAAACCTTACTTATAAGATATGAATCTAAAAAACCTTTAAATTTCATAGCCCAACATGTATATCTCAAAATACGCAATGATCTTTAGAGCAGTTTTCATCTGAAAATGTCTGTGTCAGAATCAAACTACAACAAGTTTAGAAACTATACTAATCCTAAAATATCTTTTCATTCTTCTCAAAAGTTAGATAGTTTACTTATAGCATATCAATCTAAAAACCCTTTAAATAACATAACAACCCAGCATGTAAATCTTAAGATAAGTCATGATGTTTAGATGGGTTTTATAAATGAGCCATGGTGAGTTTAAATTATTATGTGACATTGTTGTTTTAATTATGGGTCAAATAAATAAATGTGTAGCATAGGTATGTTGAAATTATTTTGCTTAGGGTGATCAAAAGAAAACAAACATAATGGTATGAATATTTTAATTTATTATGAAAATTATCTTGAGGGTATGTTATATGTGTTGACCTTAAATTCTCATGGGTAAATTTATACTGTCAGGAAAAGTAAATTTTTTAAATAACAATAATTATTTAATCACTTAGTCATAATATTTCTGGGTAAGATTAAAGTGCTAGTAAAATACCTTAAAATGGTTAAATTTATTATTTAACTTACTAGGATAATTTAAATAATTAGATTAAATTTAGTTACTTCAAGGTAAGTTAACATAAGGAGTTAATTAAAACTATATGGCTTAAATTTATATATTTAATCTAACTCATGAAAATTTTGGGAGAATGGAATAAAACTACTTACAGATTGGAAGCATGGAAAATAATGAATGAGTTTTAATGAACATAATTAATGTAAAAAAGGAAGAAAGGATGAAATAATAAAATAATAAAATTCCACTGCCCATTGCCTACAGTAATTGTCCAGTAGCTTGCAACCACTATCCAGTGCCCGCAGCAAATGTGATGCATCCTATAGCCACTTCCCAATGCCTGCAGCAACTGTCTAGTAGCCTACAGTCACCGCTCGGTGCCCACAACAAATTTCTAGTAACCTGTAACTAATGCCCAGTGCCCACAACAACTGTACAATAGCCTGCAGTGAAAAACATAATAACCTACAACAAAGTGTAGTAGCTAGCGAGTGAGATTTTAGTAAATGTATTTAATGTAGCTTAAACCTCGATTAATGCATTTAAAATATATGTACATATAAATCATTCCCACAGTTTTATAAGTAATGAGATGTAGTTTTTGTAGGTTACTAAAGGAAATTAAGTAAGGGAAATCTAACGTTAGTGACGTTGCAATCTTTTAAAAATATAAAATAAATTGACTTAAATTTTCCTAAATAATTATGAGGCTTAATATGGTTCTAGTGATTCATTTTTTTGTTGTTATAGATCTTAAGTACGTCATAAGGAGAGAGATAGTTCATTTCTATTTCTGGTTCATAACCTTCTAATCCTTTTCTATGTTTGGACTGTCATTTTCAATATTTTGGATTGGAATCATCACTACAATCTTCTCCTCAAAACTTTGCATCCCTAACAAGACCAATGTTCCCTTTTTTCAAAACCAAATGATTGGCATCATTCCTACTTTCCTATTAAACTAGATCCATCCAAGGAGGAAGAGGCACTTCCTCCTTGTCCACATGTAGATCAACTAACTTCTTAGATTCAACATTAGAATCACAATCTAATAGGTCCTTTGTAACCAAGTGACTGGTTTTATAATTATTCCATGATGAGATTTTATTTTTAATAGGTTTTCTCTCCATATGAAAATCGAAAGCTAAATGGCCCAACGAAAATCATGTTCTACATCTAAAGGGAATCCCTTAATAGTCCATATTTTGTATGTATATTCTATCCTCATATTTGAGTTCAATTGTGGTTAGAAAATCTAGAGAAGTATCCATGTCAACCAAAATTATGGGCATATGTAGTATGTTCCTAATCCCCAGTCTTTGGTTCAATAGCTAAATTTTTCCAAAAAGTATTCCATGTAACAGTTTAACATCTCTCCATCCAAAATTGGAGGGGAAAATAGGGTAGACGAATCCATACTGGCTAACTCCAATTGTACTAATTCATAAACCATTCATTGGCATAACTAACATGAATAAATGTAGCCAACATTTATTGGAAAAAGTAACCTTGACAATTTGGGACCAGAAATGGTTAATAGTGACCATAGAATTAGTCTTTTCAACTTGAGTTGGGTTAAAAACACAGAACATATTTGCACTATCATTGTCTTTGAATAAATGATTTTTCATGGTAACATCATGAATAGCACATAGGAAAGAAGAACCCAATACTTTGGAAACTCCCATCACATGAAATGGATTCAATGTCTAATTATGAAAACCTTGAAAATAGTGGATAAATCCCTAAAATATATGGGGAGAGGGCCACTAACTCTCTCTATTGGGGTTGGGTTATCCCATAGCCAATAACTTCCCATCCCATCTATTCTAGGCACCCACCATGGAATGTTTCATAAACTAGATTAAATAGAGGGTACCATGGTCTCATCAATAGCATATGGGATTCAAAATCCCAAACACTTCTAAAAATAAGATACCTACTTGATATTTAAGAAAACACTACTATGAAAAACCTACGAGCACTAGGATAAATATCCATCCTACCTTTGATGATGAGGCCTTAGTGACTGGTCATTCAAGCATGAAGGGAGAGCAGATCCAATCCGAAATGTTGAATCTACAAATCAAGCAATTTTTCTAGTAGAAAGCTTCAGATTTCACCTCCTCTTCACCGAAACAACTTGATGAGGTAGATTTTGCATAAGGTATTGGTTTATAATGCTTGGGATCTACTATTCCACTATTCCTATTATATTTCCCATGCACTGATCCCTTGAAAAACACCAAGGGCACATTATTAGCCACATTTTCACTCTAATGATTTTGCAGTCCCTGGGAAAGGGTCTATTTATTTATCCCAAGGTTAAACCCACCATCACCAAAGGTGGTGCCACCTTTATTGATTGAAAAATCTTGCTGAAACCAAAATCCAACATGATCTATCATAGTAGGGGAGGTACTATTCAGTCGTGAAACCCCAAGCGATGGATCCACCACACATTTCCTACAAGATGAGTATACACAAAAGGATGGGCATTCATTTCCAAGATTTTTGTATTTTTTTTATATATTATTGGCCAACTATTCATACAAAATATTATGATTTGACCTGTAGTATCCGTATGATTCCTGTTGAAAGAGAGGAAGATGTATGTAAAGGTGATGTATTAGCATTCTTCATTTTGAAGATAATGTTAATTTCTTGTAATAATTGAAAACTATCACAAAAATTTAACGTAAGGAATCTCTGTAAGGAATGAGATGTGATGTGTAAAATGAACAATTGGATGCTTTAAGGATTTTTCTAGGGCTTTACATGTTCTTGTAATGGTAGGAATACATTAACAGTAGGTTACTACATTAAATGACCATAACAAGATTAGGATATTGATGCATAACAATGCATACTAGTTTATAGCTCATGGATTTAAGGAAGTGCAACCAAATTCATGATATAATAGAAGGTTTTAAGGTCTAAATCCCTTAATAGTACAATTTTAACAAATTAGGTAGGGTTTATTTTGATTAACATTTTTGGTGACTCAAGAATACAAAATATTGCTAGATGTAGAGAAAATTTGTCCTTCAATAATCCATTGGGAAAGTATTACATATGCCAAAACTTTTCTTCAACTCTTTTCTAAATATGAACACACAAAAAGGGATCCAAGGATTTTATAGAAATAGAGAAACACATACATATCCCAAGTGGGAAATACAAACCTCAACGAATGTATATAAACTAGTATATATAAATAATAAACTAATCTAACATACTATAAAATTGTAAAGAGAAATCTCATAAGAATCCAAACATTGGTTGGAATAAGTATCTTCCATTAATAATGACTCATGTCCATGTAACGGGGTTTGTAAGTTTCATACTTAGTGATGAGAAAAATAATATAAGTTGATATTACTTCTATAAATGTCATATTCATCTATAAAATATATAGCTTATTCAGTTATTCAGTACATAAAAGGATGTATTATATAAATTTTACTTCAATGAAGTTATTCATCATGCCCTACAAATATAGTTATTGTACTACAAAATCTAGGTTAGGCTATTAGAGGGTAGGATATCTAATCAAACATATACATCTAATGGAAACTGTATCACATCTTATAGATATGTCATCAACATTCTCAAGCCATACACATGATTTTCATAAACATCCTCTTCCTCTTCCTCTTCCTTTATTTCATGTTGTTATGGCATCTATACATTCTAGGTTTCGAGGGAAGAGAAAAGTTTTAAATAGGAAGCGTAAATATGGTCATTGTAGTTATAAAATTCCACATAATCAATATTTTCCTCAATGTCTCATAGATGTATCTTATCATTTATATAACACGTTTGTTTCATGGCCTATTCAGTAGACATATGTATCAAATACTACTCATCAAAACCTACCCTTTATGATATCTCTCACGTAGAATTTTGTTCCACATAATTTATGAGAGGTTCCCATATCCTAGGATCTTCTATAGGACTCAAAAAATTGTGCCCAAGCTCTAATGAAATAAAAAATAAGGTGTAATTTCTTATTCTTCTATAAATTTAACTAATTATGTAGGAAATATTTTTTTGTCAATTTAGCATTCTAGTATAAACAATGCATTTTTTTGTAATTTAAAGCTTTATCTAATACTCTTTTACATTAAAAAGTCATATGAAAGTTATCTCAATAGACCAAGAGGAAGGGGTTTTTATTATTCTACTTTTCTTATCCTATTTTCCAACTAATATAGACAATATTCTAAGAATGTTCTCTCTTTTTGGACATAAGGGAAATTGGGAAGTTACACCATATGTCATCTATTAGATACAAATCACCCAAGATGGTAGGATGTTCAACTGTCATAGCATGGGATAGTGTTGTAACAAAGATGATTTTCAATTGGAGCATGTCAGGAAAGGTTTATCTTTAAATGAATGCAAGTGTTGAAAAGTGGTCCAACCATTACAAATAGACATGATGACAAGAGATCTAATGAGAAAATAACAGATCTTTTTGAAGATCCATACAAGGGGGAAAATATTAATATATGGTGGGAAGGGGGTGGATTTATTTTTGATAGGAAATGTTTTTGAAGGAATAGATTCATCACGTGGTAGATTTGTGCTTGAGAAATCAGATAAGGTATACGTTATGACAAAAATATCAATTGGAAGTTTAAAGACAAGTGCTTTGTGTTATGTTTAAAAAAAAAATCTTTCAGCCCACTAGACGTGTCATAACTATTGAAATTATAAGCATCAAATTTTTGAGATGTTTTCACTGTCAACACAGCATGGGATTTATTCACAAATACATGAATTGTATGGTTAAGTAGACCTCTAGAGTGATATAACTTATAATCTACTTCTATTCCTAAGACTATAATGAATTTACCTATTCTTACAATACACTATAAAACTGATAATGAAACAACATAAAAATAAAATGGGATACATTAAGGAAGAAATAAGGTTATTCATTCCATTATATGTTGGAGGATAATGCAGTCTATTACAATAATGAAAGTATAATCCACACAAAGTAATACCATATAATAAGAATATTACAAAAAAAATTTAAGAGATTGAAAAAGATATCAGTGTGATAGATATAATAAAAAAAAACCTATTTCTCGAATATACAAAACTATTGTAGATAATGAAAGGTCCTATATATGGATGCATTACACTCTACAATATAGAGGCTCGAACCTAACACAATGAGATTGAAAATTTAAGTGAATTTTATCAAGGGGATAAGAAAAGGCCAAACCAAATACCTCATAACTTAAAACAATATTATATTTATTGAGTTAAATGGAGGGAAAGTGGAATTCAAGGAATAGGGAGGAGGAAAGAAGGAATAATTGTGGGATCGTCCCTCTATGGAGAAAATTAAAGATTATTCAATTGGTAGTATGTATGGTATACAAGTATCCATTTCAAGTCGATATTATCATAATATGAAATGGAACTTGATTCTCATGCTTTCACCCACCATGCATTATGCTAGTTTGTTCATTATGGTATATAATAATCTAGGTGGAAATATTGAGTGATGTGATCATCATAACATCTTGTAATATGGGAATTGGTTCTTATCAACAGAAAAAGCTTTCAATGATGTGTGATAGTTCTTCATCGCATAAAACTAAAGAAGGAACGGTTCTCAAAACATGGAAAATGAGATATATGCCATAAATTGAATAGAATACCTAGAGGTTTAATATGAAGGGAACAAAGTTAAAGAGGCATTGGTAGACTCTAATGCAATAAAAAATATGGTGTGAGTTTGTAAAGTATATGAGAAGTCAAAGAGGCATGCCACATAAAAATGTAAAATACCACAACATGGAAAGAGAAACAAAGGTTATAACAATGTGGCATTGATTACAAGAGTGACACATGGCTTGTGATGGTTTTCATAAAAAAAAGTATAGTTCATTAAATCTTAAAAGCTATAGCTTTATTCAAGAATTTATAACTTTAAAAATTCTTTGTAGTTTATTATAGTTGAAAAAACTTCCTTATGAAGACAAATGTAGATTGATAAGGGAATAATTATAGAAATTATATGTAGGAGATAATTAAGTAAATGTTTAGCATTCATAATTTCTAAATAAGGTCCACAACCTACATGGCTTTAGACTTAATACGAAAATATGAGTTAGGGATTCTTCTTTAAATGTGTGCAGTGCGAGGAACAAAACACATGCATTAAAGTGTAATCTAATGCCTTGTCAGATAGTACATTTAAGGGAGTGACGTAGTGAATATGCATGGAAAAGCCAAGTATTTTACAATCAACAGACCAAATAAAGTGTGACCAACTTCAGCAAATGGGATTGGTGCGCGAGGTAACGATCCTTCAAGACCAAAATGTTATTAAAGTAGGGAGATAATGTGGGTACTAAATAAATAATAAATGAAAAAAATATAGAAAACTTTGTAGAAAACATGATGTTATTAGACGAAACTAGAAAATTATTTTACAATATATGAATCGATCACATAAGACATCATATGTATTAAATATTTTATTTAAATTTTTAGGATTGATTATTCAATAAAACATACCTTTGTTACTACATATTTCTCCATGAAATGAATATGAATTTGTGAATTATGAACATCATTAGGAATTTTGAATTCTAGATGAGCATGAACGATGGAGGATTTCTAGACTAGTCTATAATTTTGAAGTATATCAATAAAATATGCTCTTAACAGTGATCCATAGGTGTGGATAGAGGATTAAATCACTATAACGAAGATAAATTTGGACTATAACTGGGCCAACAAGATGCTAGTCTCCAAAATATTTTTTGAGATGGTAGAACTAATTATGCTATCTCTAATTATGGATTATGGTTTTCCATTTCTTTTAACCCCTTATTAGGGTCAAAACATATAATTGTGTCTCACTTATTTTTGGTTTTTGTACTTTTAGTAAAATACGTTGGAGAACCAAAACATGACCAAATACAAATAAAATGAAAAAAATGTATTTTTAAGAGCTTATAAACAACAAAATAGAGGGCATCCAAAATTTACTTGATTTTTTAAAGTTTTTATAATATTTATAAATATTTATTTTCTAGTTGAGTTTTAAAATATATATCTCTAATTAGTATTGAAAAATCCATAAAAAATACATTTTTTGGATCATCACTTTTACAAATATAGTTATAAAATGTGAAAATAGAAAATGACTTCAAACATTCCATTTCAATCGTGTAAATATGGTCGATAGATTTTTATTATTCTTGTTTCTACTTAAAGAGGATTTTTTAAATTATTTATTAGGGATCCTTTGTACTTTTCAAAGTCAACATTTCTATGTTTGAATGCATATTAATGAGAATTTTGAGAAGACATATTCCTAGTGTTGTCCCCTTATGTGAATTCCTATTTTAAGGTTCGAATTCTGAGAGGAGTCTTTCTTAGTGGGGACTTTGAAGGATTTATGGCAACTTCTAAAAATTTATTCCACTACAAAAGAAATAAACAAAGTAATATTTTATAGTTTTTGGGTAAATATTATTCTTTCGATATCTCTCCCTTCTTTTATTAACTTCAAATAAACATATCAAGTGTGGGAGATAGAAACTATGTGAAAACAATATCATATGTTATCTATAAGCCTTATAGAGTAGAGGGGAATGGAACTATAGACTATCTAAAGAATTTCAAATAGAATAAAAATTTGTAGAAGAAATATTTGCATTTATCCTAGGTCATAGATGTTAGATGAAAATGGTTACTATAGATGATAGAGAAAGAATATTTATTGATTCTTAAAAATAAGTAATGAAAGGCTTCTACTTCTTGTTATTCATATATCTAAAGAGATTCATTGATACAATATTTTATTGACTAATTCGTAATAGGTGGAGGTGTGGCTGGCAGGTGGGAGATATAAGTACAAAGGAAAATGTGATGAGTTTATGTAGACTAATTCTAATGTGAACTTAACCTAACACTCCCTCCTTATTACATTTTTAAAAATGGACTCCCTAAATAAATCCAATTTCTCCTTTCCTAAAGGATTAGTTAAAATATCTACAAATTGATCTTTAGTAGGATACTATTGGATCTGGATATTGTGGTTTAAGTCTTGTTCTCAAAAACTGACATTGAACTTCAATATGCTTTGTTCTCTCCTGATGAACTAGATTTTTTATAAGCAATAAAACACCTTAAATTTCTAAGTAAATGACTAGCAGTTAGTATTCAAGTATTACCATATCTATTAAAATGCAACATAGCTAAATTGTTTCTCACACAACCCTACATGTGGAACAATGATTAGCTTTAGTGGATGAAAATGAAACAATTATATGCTTCTTACTGATCCATGAAACTGGTCTTGATCCTAAATGAAAAACATATCTCAATGTTGATTTCCTATCATCAATGGATTCAACATAATCCGAATCAGTATAACCTTGTAACAAGAATTGTAAATTCTTTTTGTATTCCAAGCCATAACTGAGTGTGCCTCAGACATATCATAGAACTCTCTTTTTTTCAAACTAATGATACTATTTAGGCTACTGCATGAACCGAAAAATATAAATAACAGGAAAGCAAATGTCTGGCCTAGTTATATAGGTCAAGTATATGATATTTCTAAAAACCATCCTATAGTGAGTTTCATTCATTTGAGGTGAATCCTTGAAATAAAACATTTGCATCCCTTTATTCAATTGGAGTGTCATTAACTAAATTAAAGAAATAATATCTATTTATAGTTAACCTAAGTAAGATACAACAATGTAATAATTTATATAAACTAAAATAGTGATGCTAAGTAATTTTATTTAATATTTAAATGAAATGTGATAATCGAAATAAGAGGGATAAGAAACTAACCTAAATATAAATTACCTCACAGTGTGTTGGGATCGAATAGACAATTGTGTGAACGGGACAAGATATGAAACCCTTTCCCAAGAAATGTAACATCTGGAGATCTGGCTTGCTTGGGTGCCTGGGAGAGTACTGGGGTGCTTATGGGCACCATGGTTTGTATTCTGGGTGTTGTGGTATGTAGAAAATCTAAAAAAATTAATTTGGAAGTGTCTTAAGGTATTCACAATGTCTCTATCCTTGTGACAATATCCTCACTTATGTCATCTTTGATATGATGTGAAGATCTAATTGTAAAACCCTATTCAAAACATTGAATTCCTAAAGAAAAAAATCCGCATGGATAGGTGGGACTGACCTTAGTTTCCATAATGGTGGACATACAACTAAGCAATGTACTACATTCTAGACCCATTGTAGTTCTATGTTCTTGGGTGCGTAATTTTGTGCCTAGGATGGCGTAGCGCCAATGACATAAAAGTAGGGGAAATAACTAAATGTAAAGATGTAAATGGAATATGGAATATAAATAATACAACCATTTTCCCCTATGCTTGTGTCATGTAGATGTAGAAGATGCCCAAATGTAGTTTGTTTCCTTAGTAGACAACTAACCTTTGATAGATGGTAGTCCTCCCATAATGCAGTTTGTTTCCTTAGTAGATAGCTAACCTTTGATAGATGATAGTCCGCCCATAATGCAGTGAGTATGTTATGTTTATATAGGGATATCTTGCTCAAATTTTTACACTAATGACCCAACATATAGACTAGTACCTAGGGTAACGAATGGGAAAATGATATGCAATGACCTCGAATAGATAAATTATACCCAAGTGTTACAGGGACTAGGGCGCCTTAAATCATAGACAGGGGTGCATAGGTGTAAACACCTATAATTACACCTGAGCAATTTAAATACATAAATTGTGTTAATTATCTCCTTTTACATGCAATTTGACGACATATTGTCAATAGTGCCCAGCTTCTCTTCCATTATTGTTAATTGACTATATTAAGATAATTAATTAAGTCACCTTATCAGACACATACCCTAATTAATGACCCTTCGTTAATTAACACCTTCTATCTAGTCTAATTAATTATTATTAATTAATTAGCCTCCCTTCTCATTAAATCAATAAATCTCTATTGAATTGGTTTAATTGCTTCCTAATGGTCTAAATCACACTAATATACATCTAAAAGCTTATAAAAGCTCGCACATGTATTTAATTAATCATCTTGATTAATTAATACACCCCCTTTATCCACATGAACCACTTGAGGACAAACTAAACCCTTCTAAGCTAACTCAACCTCATCTAAACCCCTCTTATCCATAACTAACTCTACATCTCCCTTTATCCCAAATTCATGAGGATGTGTTGAATCCTCCGTCTTTTAGGCTATATAAAGAGCCTTCCTTCTACCTTTATACCTACACCTAAACTTCTTAAGAGAGAAAATGTGAAGTGTATAGAAAAGAGACTAAGAGCTTTCGCTTTGTCCTCTTGAGAGTTCATCATCTTGAGGAGCTAAGCCTTCTATTCTAGCCTAAAGTGCTTAGGTAATATGGGAGGTGACAAAAGGGGTCTTGTGGCCCAATTTTGATAATCCCCCATTCCTATGGTTTTGGAGATATCAAGGACAACCAAATATTTATTGACATGGAGCTTATTTAGGTCCATTCACTTGTTTGTTGGTAATCTAGAGAAATAGAGGTTTAAATACTTTAGCATTGTTAATTCAAAGTTAATGCATTATGCTAGGTATTAATCTTGTTTAGCTCTCATCTTTGATGGTGTTTAGATTTTGTCATTAGCTTTGTTATAGATTTATTTAGGTGTTAGTTATCATTGATCTAACTTAGCTAGAAAGCACAAAACCATTGCACACATTTGGCATGCCCGGTGGGACCCTTAGTCCCATGGCATTTTAGTTTAAGTTTCTTTATTTTGGCTCACCTTTTGATATTCACATGTAGTAATTAATGACCATTTTTTGGAAATTTTTCTCATTTAATATGTGTGACTTCATGTTTATAGCCTTAATTTTAATGGTTCATTGCCATTTTAAACTAACTTTTCAAAATTTAGAGATATTGTGAAGTTTTCTACATTTTTTTTGTACTTTGTTTGTAGGTCTAGCACAGACATGATTTTAGGGGTGCAGGTACAATTTTCAGGGTGCAAGCATGATTTTAGGGGTGCACATGTCTCTCTAGTGGTGCAGGTGCACTGTTAAAACTTGTTACTCTGTTTACCGACGTTGGCACATGCGCACTAACCTTGGCGCACATACCCTAACCAGCACACAGGTGCACTAACCTAGGTACACACGTTGTTTCGTACAGTACCTTCGCTGCATACTAAAGCCTGTTAGATCGGTACACACACCCTAACTAGGGAACACATGCAGTTTTAGTGGTGCAGGTATTTTTTTCTGGTGATGCGGTTATTTTGTCTATTTTTCTCAGAGTAGTGCATATGCCTCTCAGGTGGTGTAGGCGTTTAATCGATATAAAAATTACATAGAGTGGCGCAAGTGTTCTTTTATGGGTGCAGTCATGATTTTAGGGGCGCACACATCTCTTGGGTGGCGCAAGTACACTGTGTGCCGAAAAACAGCCTTTGGTGGCACATACGCCCTAACCCGTGTGTAGGCGCTGAAAAAGGGGCACATGAGTCCTTATGCATTTTTTTACATTAACGTGTTGATGTGCTAACTTTCTTGTAGGTTTATCTAATCACATATTTGTCTTTGTAGGCTATTTTTACATGTTTGCATTTGATTAGATGGTATTTTGCATTGCTTACTAATAGGATTGAGATCGCGTATGCTCTTCCCTCGCGTCCCTTGGGGTGATCTTGGGAATCATAAATGATTCTTAAATCCTTTTTGATGCTTTGATATTGTTAAGGTTATTTTATTTGGAATTGGTTAAATTGGCATAGTTGAATTTGAAGTGTTTTTTTTTTCATTTGATAACTTTTTGATTTTAGAAGACAATCACGTATGCTCTTCTCTTGCATCCTTGGATGATATGGAGAATTAGAAATGATGCCTTCTCTTTTGATGGAAAACTACTAAACATCATCATACAGGACCAAAAAACTTGTCAGAGAATGAAGGAATCAAAACAAAAGTTAGAAAACCTCTAATACACATGTTTCTTGTAGGTTTCCAAATGGTCTTCGAGCAAACCACATCTAATTAAAAAAGATAAAACAAAAAAACATTCAAAACACTATATTGAAGGTTTCAGAAAAGGGTACGTCCCTCTCTACTCAACTGAAACATAACCCCTTTTTCATAACACCTTAATCTACAACAATGGGGGTGGTTCCAGGAACCCCAAAGTAGTCCACGCAAGAGGGAACCTTGTGGACAAAATGGGAAGTGCTCTGTATTACCTATCTGACTAGTAAATCCTTTGTGAGATAAAGTTACAAGTTGTCCCTACATGATAATTTTAAGTACACACTTGGATGCATTCATTTCCCACTGTGCTTAAAGGGGGCAAAGTTGAGATACTCCCAAACTAGTCATTGTGAATTTTTAGGTAAATCATCCCGCTAGTGGATAATATTTGTAGCACCTAGGACGAGAGAACCACCTAGGAATATATACTTTGGCCAGGAGCCCACTTTGACCATTCTAAAAATAGTGTTGAGTTGTGAACGATATTTTCATTGAGAAATGTGTGACGTGTTACTTTCGCCTAGTTTTTACTTGCCTTAGGGCGAGGTGAAACTCTGCCAAAGTGAAGCTAGCATTTTTTCATCATCATTTTGATTTTTTTCCTTCACATTATTTTGAAATTTTGTTGATCAAAAGAAGGGTCACTACCTTTGTGTTACCAACCGACTGTTTCTAAAGTATGCAGAGGCATTTTCATGTCATTGGTAGCCATTGTGATCTTGATACCCATGTCAATATCATCATTGTAGTTTGGCGTGGTTCATCACCGCAGAATTCCTTAGAAGAGTTAGCTTTTTTGTATTGCACCACTACAATTTTGATATTTATGTCTTGTTTATTGTAAACTCGACATAAATACCTATATTGTAAGGTTATGCTGCACACATTTTTAACTATTCCTAGCTATACTTTGAGCTCTTTAGTTTGGTTCTATTATTACCTCGATTTCAAAGAGTGCTAGGTGTTACCATTTATGCATGTTATACCAATAACACCTTGATATCAATACTTCAATTTCTCACAAAGTGGGTTAGCATATCTTGGTGATATTGTTGTGTCATTCGCAAATTGTAATTGGCACTTTTCGAGATATATGTCTTAATCGAGTTTGAGCTCGCTCATCGTATATATTGGTTGGGAGGTCACATTGACTTCATGTTTTTACTTACATTTTTCTCATCTTCTTGAACTTGGCATAAGTGAAAACATCTTGTTAATCATCTTGCGACGTAAACTACTCTTTGAAACGTAGTCTAGGAGATACTTCATTTAAATAGGTTTCAATACCAAACGCTTGTATCGTTGGTGATTTATCACTCTATCACATTGGTATTCTCACATTGTTGACTTATTTATACTCTTGACACACACATCTTGGATTTCACTTAGGAGTGATCATTAAGCTTTGAGCACATTTACAACTCACCCTACTGAAACTATCATGAAAACATGGCTCATAAAACACGTCTAGGGTTAAAGAAACAGACATATGAAGAACAACAAGCGCAAGCTTGGGAAACCTCTAACAAAAAAGGGTCAAACCCCTTCATTGGAAATGACTTAGGACCATTGTTTTCTATAGAAAAGGAAAAAGAAGAAATGGTTGACCATAGTGGAAATGAGTAAGAATTACCACATACAGACTTTGATTTTGACTCCACTCTACTAGATGAATTTCTTCTGAGAAACAAAGATAGAGTGTTGGCACGGGTCATGGAACTAAGGGCCAAATTTACCATCGAGAGTGAACCAATACTACCTACGAATAACGTTGCTGAGGAAGAATGTCCCCTTATCAATATGGAAGATATTTTAACACATGGAAAAGCTTCTACCTCTTATGTAGAAAATGATAAAGTGGTCGGGCATAGAATACCCTTTATCAAAGTGTCATGAAGAAACAAGATAGAACACAAGATGGGAGAAGAACCTCTACAATATGAGGAGGAGGAACCTTTAGAAGAAGAAACAACAAACCAAGCTACGATCCAACAACAAATTAGTAACCTAAGCTGACAACTACCTTTACTTACCTCCCATGTACAGAAAGACACAAACAAGAACGTTCAAAAGTTAAGGCCCTATCCTTTTGACAAGACAATGACCCTTCAACCCTTTCCAAATAAATTTAAAATGCAAAAATTTGATAAATACAAAGGAAAGGGAGACCCAACAAATCATGTTAAATATTTTTACATGGCATGTCAAGAGGTGTCTTATAGTGACAACTACCTCATCAGAATTTTTCCCAAGAGTCTTGGAGGTCAAGCATTAGAGTGGTTTACGTGCTTACCACGAGGATCAATTTTCACCTGGCCAGAATTGGTAGAAAGATTTGTGCGTCACTTCTCTTATAACATAGAAAGTTACGTCACGATGGAAAATTTGTGTGGGGCCAAGGAACGCCCAAATGAGACCTTTGTCAGTTTCCTCCAACGATGGAGAGGGATAGCTAGTCACTTTCCTTGTGCTTTCCTTAAAAATCAGCTGCTCAGTATCTTCGTTCCCAATCTCGACCCAGATATCGCCTTCCACCTCCAAATGCATTGTGTCCGTACTTTTGAGGAGGTTATCAAGAAAGGGATTTAGAAAGGCTCTCATTGCCAAGGACACCCTCAAAAATAAATCTAAAGACAACCAAATTCTCAAACACACAGAAAATAAAAATCTTTAACAAATACAAAAATGTGGTGGGAGATGGAATCACTGATTCCAAATGTGTTCAAACGGTCCAAACTAGTCAACCTTTTAAACTGACCAAGGACCTAATTCAACCTCCTCCAAAGCGATGAACATTCACCTCTCTCAATGAGCCATTCTCAGTCATACTAAAATAGTTGGATGCGGCCCACATGATGACCTATCCTATAACACAACTGTTTGATGACAATGCTCCTAAACCTTCATGGTATAAGGAGCATGAATATTACGAAATGCATCGCATTAAAGGGCATAAGACAGATAAATTTCTATGACTTCGCCACTATATTCAGGACCTCATTGACAATGGGGAGATAGAGGTGGATAACCCTGGAAAAACACAAACACCTAATGACAAAATGGGGATTTATAAAGAACCATTCCCCAAGCATGATAAGTTGGAAACTAAAAATCCGGATCAGGGAGAGTCATCCCAAACTTATAAGGCTGCGAATTACTTGTATACCAAAAGAGATAACAACCATTATGATTCGCTTATCGGATGTATTCGCTCTCATACCGACCGTGTCAATACCATACAGATCAAGGGAAAGGATTACACTGCGGTAACAAGGTACACCCACCTCATGATTCTGGAACCCTCTCCATTGACCCCGCATACTGGTAAATATAACCTTTTAGAACAACTTGAGAAGACGTCCGCTAAGATTTCAATTTTATATCTTCTCAAGATATCCAATGTGCATAAGGACATTTTGTACCAAAATCTTCAATGGTCAGGAGTGCCTTTATAATTAAATCTTGCACACCTTCAAGCCATGGTGGAAAACACCATGCCAAGTGAACATCTCACTTTCTACCATAGGGAAATCCCTACTTAGAATCCAACGCATAATCTTCCCTTGTACATTGAGGTAGTTGTCACCCGCAAAAAAATCAAACGGGTGTTTGTGAATAACGGTTCTGGGTTGAACATCTGGATGCTTAAGTTGGTCAAAAAATTGGGACATATAAGGGAGGACCTTGAGTCCCATATCATCACTATCACCGCATACGACAACGTGGAAAGGGAATCAGTAGGTACCATCACACTACCTATGGAAGTAGGTCCCACTTGTCATTAGACAAAATTTCACATCCTACACTTGGAACTTCCATATAACATGCTTCTCGACTAACCATGGATTCATGCCATGCAGGCCGTGCCATCAATGTTTCATCAATGCATCAAGTTAAAGTATGAGGGACATATGGTTACGATATCATGAGATTTAGAGCCCTTTTCTCATTGTAGATCTCTCAATAGCTTTACATGAAAGGGTACATATGCATGTCCCTTTGCAGATATAGCTATCCCTCTTCAGTATGAGGCCATGGAATCTTGAGTGGATTCATATTCTCTTAGTTCTTGTGCTCATGGGGCGTCTACTTCAACATCTCCATTTGATTCATGGGAGATGAAGATACTTGAATATGGTTGTGGGGGAGTATAATGTACAACAAGCACTTGGTTTCGGACCTCTCACTGTCACTCAGGACTAGAGGTCGACCCAACTTCTGCTTCACGAGACCTAGAGAGGAACACACTATTGGGACATTCCTACCTAGAGGCTTGTTAGCTGAGGAGAAATTGCTTGATCCACGTACTACTTGGGTCCCCGAGGACACTCAGCCATCATGTTATTGGACCCCGGAATATGAAAATTCTAGTAAAATGATGTACTCCATGGGCTACAAAGTCCTAGGATTGTGGGAGGAATGAACAAGGACAAAGAGAACCAGTCCCTCTTCTACATTTTCAAAAATAGAAAGAATATAGCATCAGGATTCACCCTTATGGAGTGCACCCTAACGATCAGGATGTGACTTGTTCTGAGTGCGAGGAAAGTTTCGACTATCTGGAAAGTGATACGGATTCCCATTGTAGCCAATATGAGGATCTGGCCTCCATGAATCTTTTCATGAATAACATTTTCCTGACCATCACCCCCACCAAACCAACCCTTGACCTTGTATACCCTTCCCTTGTTGAATGGGACCAACAACGTCACGTGCCACTAGATTTATTCGAGAACGATGAGGCTATTGCAGAGTTCATGGGCATAAGGGACACAATCCCCATTGGAGATCACAAGAAAGGTTTCTTTATCGACTTAGACACCTATGCCTACTTCGGTGAGGAGGCTGAACTTCGTGGTCAGAAAATTTTAAATAAAAGCGAGGACAACAGTTCTAAAGAAAATCCTTTGCAAAAATGAAAGTCCAAGTCGCACAGTGAAAACCTCTTTGAGGTACTGGCTAACAAACAAATAATAAATTCAAAGGACAAACAAAGTGATCATGTCGAGGATGAAAATCTCATGGAGACATCCTTGGATGAAGATCTCATCCTTCCTCCTGATCCTACGCGTATGAAGGATTTATCAAAATTGTTAGTCAAAGAAACCATTGATGTCAATATTGGTATAGAAGAAGATCCCAAGATTGTAAAATTGGGGGCATCACTCTCAGCTAGAGAACAAAAGACGTTCACTATATTGCTGTGAGAGTTTATCAATGTGTTTGCATGGCCTTACAAAGACATGAATGGCTTGGATCCAACTTTGGTCATGCACAACCTAGTTGTGCATGTAGATGCCAAGCCTATCAAACAGAAGATCCAAAAGATGCACCCAAGAGTGGCCTTCTGGTTAAGGAAGAGTTGGAAAGATTGCTGGGTAGCATGATTCATTAAACCAATTCATTATTCTGAATTGATATCGAACATTTTTCCTGTCCAGAAGAAACCTATCGGTATTTGTGTCTACACGGATTTTAGGGACATCAATAAGGCTTGCCCTAAAGATGATTTTCCATTGCCCAACATTGATATGATTGTTGACTCAAAAGCAGGGTACAAAATGTTATCACTCATGGATGGCTTTTTGGTTTATAATCAAATTAGGATCACTGAAGAGGACCAACACAAAACAACTTTCACAACCCCTTGGGGGCACCTTCTACTATCAGGTGATGCAATTTTCCCTTAAGAATGCGGGAGCAACTTATTAGTGGGCCATGGCAGTGATTTTTCATGACATGATTCATGACATCATGGAAGACTACGTAGATGACATCCCAGGAAAATCCAAAACAAGAGAGGATCATCCTATCATTTTGCAACATATCTTTGAATGCCTGTGTGAATACAAATTCAGGTTGAATCTAAAGAAGTGTGTCTTTGGTGTGCTATCTGGGAAACTATTGGGCTTCATTGTGTCAAGATGAGGTATTGAGGTAGACCCTACTAAAGTGTTTGCCATCCCTGGAATGCCTCCACCTGAGAATATCAAGAAACTACGTAGCTTGTAAGGGAAAATTCAAGCCATTCACCACTTTATCTCCTAGCTTGTAGATAAATGTCACTCATTCACTCATTTTATTAATAAGGAAGTCACTTTCATCTGGGGACCCGAGAAACAACAAGCGTTTGCTTTACTTAAGCGGGTACCTAGCTAATCCACCTGTCCTCATGCCTCCCACTCCGAGAGAACCACTTTTGCTCTATATTTATGCTACACAATATGCTATTGGTGCACTGCTCACCCAATATGACCTTAACCATAAGGAGAAAGTGGTGTACTATCTGAGTCACACCCTCATCGCCTATGAACTTAATTATCCTCAAATTACAAAGGCTTGTTTGGCCGTTGTTTTTACATTTTAGAAACTTAAGCCATTACCTACTAAACACCAAAACCAAGCTCATATCCAAGGTTGATCCACTCATGTATTTGTTGTCCAAACCCGCCCTCATGGGAAGAATGGCTAATTGGATCATTCTCCTCAGTGAGTTTGACATAGAATTTGTTCATCAAAAATCAGTTAAAGGAAAAGTACTTACAGACTAGCTAGCGGAAGCACCCTTGCAAAGCATGGAACCTTTGAGTCTGGATCTACAAGACGCCTCCTTGCTCTACATTGAATAATCTTCCATGTGGCAGATAAATTTTGATGGATCCTTTATGTTTCATGGTTTAGGTGCAGGAGTGGTCCTTATTACTCCTTCGGGTGATCCTATACCGCAAGCTTTCCTCTTGGCCTTCCCTTGCACGAACAACATTATAGAATATGAAGCACTTATTGCAGGGATGAACCTAGCCATCAAGTGGAATATTCATCATGTTAAGGTTGTAGGTGATTCGAAGTTAATCATTAAACATGTAAATGATGAACATAAGGTTAAAGATGACAATTTCATACCTTACAAAAAGTTAGTTGAAACTCTAAAGGAGTATTTTGTGCGCATTACCTTTGACCAAATCCCAAGAGCACAGAATAGATCAGCAGATACCATGGCAATGGTGGGCTCTATGATTTTTATTCTTCCAGGGAACAATTGATATTCCATTATTCATAGAAAACATACACCTTCCCGCATATGACATGCTAGAATCTTGGCTGGCTTGTGAGGTTGTTGGCCCCCATTCTCTGTGGTACGAACCCATTTTTCACCTATCTTAAGGACAACACATTCCCTCCCGATATCTCCCACTCTGAAAAGAAAAGCCTAATTTGCTAGATAGCATGTTACACCCTTTAAGGAGGTACACTTTATCATCATGGCTACGATGGGAATCTTTTACATTTTCTTGATGTGACAGAGTCAATCCAGGAAATCAAGGAAGTGCACGAAGGGGTATGCAGAGCACATACAAATGGAATAGTCTTGGCTAAGAAACTGTTGAGAGTAGGTTTACTATTGTCCTACCATGGAAACTAATTGTTACAATTATGTTAGAAAATGTGTGCTTTGCCAAAAGTATGGAAATTTCATCCATGGCTCTGTTGTAACCATTGCATCCAATCACTACCCCATGGCCATTTTCCAAGAGAGGACTCGCTTTAATAGGGAAAATTACTCCTACCTCTTCTAATTTTCATACACATATCATCACAGCCACATAATATTTAACAAAATGAGTGGAGTTCGTCTCCCTTTAACCTATGTCACAGGAGCAAAAATTTCTAAATTCATCATGAATCACATTATTTTCCGATATGGTATTCTAACAGCCATTATTACAGATAATGGGAAGTCATTTAAGAAAAAAACTTTGAAAAGTATTTTCCAATGGTTCCAAATAACATTGAAATGGTCCACACCATATTACCCTTAGGGTAATAGACAAGCTGAGGCAACAAACAAGACTTTGGTCAGGATAATGGAGAAGATGGTTAGCATAACTAGTCGAAACTGGCACCTACAAATCCATCTATCCCTTTGGGCTTACCAAACATCCATTCACACCAATACTGGTGTGACACCATATTCCTTAGTTTTTGGGACAGAATCTATCATCCCCTTAGAGATTGAACTTCCGTCCCAGAGAATCTCTCTTCGAGACTATCTCAATAAAGATGAAGATTATCGAGTGGCAAGACTTGTTGAGCTGGAGCTACTGGATGAGAGGCGCATTCAAGCCCTTAATCACATGAAGGTGTATCAACATAAAGTCTCCAGAAACAATAAGAAGTGAATCATCCCTTGTCAGTTTGAGTTTGGTGATTTGGTTATGAAAGAGAACCAGTTAAACACCAGAGAAGAGCAAGAAAAGAAAGGGAAGTTCAAACCACATTGGTTAGGGACCCTATGTCATAGTTGCCAAGTATGGCACTGGGGCATACAAACTAGCTCACCCCAATGGTGATGAACTCTGGGAGCCCATGAATGCCATACATCTTAAAATATTCTATGCTTGAACATGGCACAAAAAAAAAATCAGAAAAAGAAAAAGAGATAACATGTCGTCCACTAGTGAAAACCATGCAATTGTGGCACTTTGGACAGGTCCTCGGGTGAAAACCGGTTTTTGGTGCCTCAAGAGGATTCATTGTTCATAGGCATTCGGTATTAGAAAGGTAGGTGTCTTTGGCCTAGAATTGGTTCTACTTTCAAGATTCCTTGTGCACGCCATCTTTTCCAGCCTTGATCTAGCTTTTTCCTTCTTTCTATTCGTCTGTGAGGGACGTGGTCTTTCATTATTTCCCATCTTACGCTGGGGAAAACTCAATGACTTCACCTTCTTGTTCATAAGCACGTGACTTATACCCTTGTATATTCCCCCACCTAACGTAGGGGCCATCCATGCTTTCTTTGTTACCTACACATAGCTTTGGGAAAACCGTTAAAAAAAACACAAAAACAATAGAAAATTGTTTCAGAAAAACATAAAAAACAATAGAAAAATTATTTCAGAAAACAAAAAAACAATAGAAAATTATTTGAAGAAAACACAAAAACAATAGAAAATTGTTTCCGAAAACACAAAAACAATAGAAAATTGTTTCAAGAAAAACATAAAAACAATAGACAATTGTTTCACAAAAACCTAAACAATAGAAAATTGGTGCAAGGGGGGAGGGGGGGAAACATATCTTACAAAAACATTTACTTGCATTATCTTGTTTCATTGCTTTGCTTGTTGCTTGTATAGTTTTTATCTTGATTAATTTTGAGTTGTTTGTTGCTTGGGCGTACTTTGTTGGGATTTATATTTTCTTTTTTAGATTAGATTTATTCTTGCTTGTGAATATTGAGGTGTATTTTTGCATGCATGTTAATTTTGGGAGATCATGATGTCATGTGTTAATTCATTATGTTCTTTCTAAGGAATTTGGTTGTGTTTTTACTTGTTAATAAAGCATGGTGAATTATGGTGTATTGCATTAATTCCTTGTTTTCTATGTTAACATTTGGTTGTGTTTCTTGCATGTGCTCTATTTTGTTATCATTCACATCACATTACCATCATTATCATCACATCTAACATCATCTATACATCATCTATACATCATATATAAACAAAAATGCCAAGTTTTACATCATGCATGTATGCTAAGCTAATCATTACATATCGTACCATCAATGGGGAAAGAGAGGTTGTGCATAATCAAAATCTATCCTCCCCGCACCAATATCATCATATCATCCCGTCCATATACATCAAAATAACACATGAGAAGTAAATTTGATATCATCTATAGATCTATCATCTAAGCATCCATAGTACATGTATACATCAAACATCGCAATTAGATACCTAAAATGTATGAAATCAGATAACATCATCACATTGTCCATATGTGTTGAATTAAAACAAACGCAACATGCAATGAGAATCAACATATAGTAATTTCTGAAAAGGGGTATTTCACATCATAGAATTATTCCCACTTGTGTCGCATGCATCAGAGCACAACAACAATAAAATACATTTGTTATATATATTTATACCCCCAAGGTTAATATAGCCAATGACACAGAGGAAATATGTTGGAGAGGTCCAAAAAACCTGACACAAAGGAAATATATCGAAGAGGTCCAAAAACCCGAAAAAAAGGAAATATGTCAGAGAGTTCCAAAAACCTGACACAAAGGAAATACGTCAGAGAGGTCCAAAAACCCGACACAAAGGAAATATTTCGGAGAGGTCCAAAAACCCGACACAAAGAAAATATGTTGGAGAGGTCCAAAAACCCGAAACAAAGGAAATATGTCGGAGAGGTTCAAAATCCTGACACAAAGGAAATATGTCGAAGAGGTCCAAAAACCTGACACAAAGGAAATATGTCGGAGAGGTCCAAAAACCTGAAACACTACCTAGGAAAATCATGTTTTGGATTCGGGAAAGCATGGGGTGAAAACATGTTGAGGCACCCTCCAAACCTGATGCAAATGTAAAGGAGAACCCTGAACCCAACTGGAAACAGACCCTGACTTGGGGAATATTCAAATGGCCATAACTTTTTCACAGGGAGCGCGGATTCACGCAAGGTTGGATTTTTTTGAAATCTCTCGGTGTCCTCTACCAAACTAATCATCAAAAATATAGCTTGCCATTTTTTGGGTTTGCTAGGGTTCTCACCCACCACCATAATGAGATGAATTACATGCAGTCTGGAGGTGGTTGGGGTAGATTTCGAATTCCTCTCTTATCCCTCTCTTTTTCTTCCTATAAATTGTAAGGAGGGGCTTCTTTCTAAAGGTTGGACATTCTTATTTTTCCCCTCCCTTATTCTCTTTGGCAGGTGAATTTGTGGAGTTCAAACCTCCCATCTAAAACTGTAATGCAACTTTGCCTCTTTGCATTTTGTAGTGTATTGTAGCAATCTTTGGAGAAAATAATGCATGTCTGTGGATGATTCTCAACCCTCTCTATGTTCATTTGTATCCTCCTGATATTTCACTAAAAATTTGGTTATTTGTGCATGATCTTGCATTGCATTTTAATGGTTTGTGTTTATCAGCAAGACAGGTGTGTTCTTCATTCCTCGGTGCATCACCTTTGTTAGTTTAGGTTTATTTTTATGCATCTTCTTACCCTTTATCCTTGGAGTAGAAGGTTTAGACTTAGGTTTTTGACGTAAACCCTCTACATTTTTATGTGTGCATCTGAACAGAGGAATAGGAACTGGCCTTCATCTGGAGAGCTTTCCCGATTTGCAAGGTCCCACACTTGGGAAAAGCTCCTTGTTATGCAATCGCACTGAGATTCTCAACCCATTGAGTTGCAAACATTCAGGGATGTTGTGATTCTCCATCAACATTTTTGGCATGCCGGGGTGGGACCAACAGGTCATTCCACAAGATTTGAAGGAATTTTCAAGAAATTTGGACTTAAAAATTGCAAGTGTTACAATTTCAGATTTTTCACCTTCCAGGATGAACTCTGAAATCAATTTTCAAGGGCTCACCTCACTCAACACAAGTCAAAATTTCACCAGTTGGTAGATCTAGTGGTAATCTTCAAAAGGGTATCCTTAGATTTTTGAGATTTTGACTTTCAAAATTTCATGGTTTTTAGTGTTTCAGGTTTTCAAGGTCGAAGAACATCAAAGAAGACCCAACTCCTTCATTTTAGGTTTTGGGGGATGCATTACATGGTGCTATTCTTGACAAAAGTAATTTTGGGTTTTCTGGGGTGTTGAGAATGTCCCACGTTCTGACACATGGCAATTCAGGTTTTGTAAGTTGCATTGCATGACTTGAGTTCCACCTATACCTTTCGGGGATTAGTAGGTGCACAACAAGACCCAAATTTTGAATTGAAGATTGTATCCTCTGGGTCCTTAGAAGTTTTAATTTCTATTTTTAATATAGTCAAGTTTGGTGTGTAACCTAGCAAAATATAGCCTTTTGAGGCTCGTTGCCCAACACATCTTGTGATTCTGAAGGGATAGAATTCAGCGGTGTAGTAGCACAAGTTTCCCAGGAACATGAGAAGAATTCGATTCAGGTTTTATACTCAAGAAGAGGGGCTATTTTTCTACTTGAAACTATCACCAAGAAGAGGAAGGAGAGGAAGAGGACCACAAAGATCACCATCTCCACCTAACAGGACTTTGTCTAAACCTCCACCCAGTAGACCTTTTCTAGCATCAACCAGGATTCTTAGGCCAATCATAATGGCACATCTACCACTGAATCCCTTTCTCAATTTCATGGGAAATAGTCCACTTTCCTTAAATGCTCAGAATCAAGTTCCGGTTACAGCAGAATATCCCCTATTTCATAGGAGAAAATCATACTACTCCTATTGACCACATCTAAGATATTGCTAATGCATGTAAAATCCATGAAATAAATGAAATGGATGTTGCAGTAAAATTTATTGGCTTCATCTTTCAAAGGTAAGGCCTTACAATGGTTTAGGAGCCTCGAGCAGCAGGGGTCTATTATTAATTGGAACCAACTTTGTTCATCCCTTTGCAACCAATTCTGGGAGAGGGAAGTTAATTTGTCTTTATTAGAACAATTAACAACAATCAAAAGGAATCCTAACAAACAAATGATAGATTTCAACTTCAGATTTCAACGGACATGGGACAGGATTCCAATAGCTGTGAGGCCAACCGGTGAAGGAGCATTCCTTTATTTCTTAAAAGCTATAAATTCATACATAGCCATGATGATCCAATCAATGGGAGGAAAAACGCTGCCAGGGGCCTACGACACAGCTATCAAAGTAGAGAACTATTTGATCCAAGCTGGTAAGCTTGCCCCAAGGCCACCAATGCCTCTCTATCTAGATATGGGAAACCCTACAACCAGTCAAGCACCAGAATTGAATCCCATTCCGACCCCTAGCAATCAAAGCAATAATGAGGCATCGACTTCTTCAAATACTTCAAAGGAATTGCAGGAGGTTATGAAACAACTTAAAAAACTTGGAAATGAGCTAGTGACTATCAAAAAACAACAAGCTCAAACTTCTACAACGTATTAGCCTCAAGCACAGTACCAAGCTAGCCCCTCATACCAACAAAATAGGACCACCACCTCAGATTACAAAATCAAAACCAAAACCAAGGACAACCTCAAGTTGTCAAGCCATTTTGACCATATGATCCAAATGCAACGACATCCTCAAGAGCCTTGGTCCCAACACAAAATAACATTGCACAAGAGTACGACTGGTGTTACCCCTATAATTTACCTCATAATCAATCAACGTGTTTCAATGGCACACTAAATTAGACCTTGATGGTACAAACCATTGGTGTGCCTCAAGAACCAAGCCAAGAAGGGAATCAACAGCAAGAAACATGAATAAGAAGGACCTCCAACAGAAACCACTTTGGCCAATTAGAAAATGGAATACTTCTATAGAGTTAACCAACAGCCTTTTCAAGGCGTGGCTGCCAACACTACGGTCAAAAAAGAGAAGCATAGAAGAGGGACAACCGTCTAATCTAGTTGTTTCTCAAACCACTCATACACAACATGGGGGTCAGTAGACCAAACACAACTCCAAATGTGCAAAATTAGCCTAAGTTACCTGTTGTAGCAACACATGCACCTATTCAAGATCCAGAAAAGGTTTGTGCCAAGTAAGGGATAGCAAAAGGACAATTCATCCCCTTTCAACATCATCAATCAAATGAAGAAGACACATGTGAACATTTCCATGTGGGAATCACTGGCGATCCCAAGGCATTGAGATTTATTGCAAACTAAAATGGCTAATTGGTCTGCCTCAAATGTATCAAACTGGGGACATGAGAAAGTTCTCACTAATGTAGTGCAACATGATGGGGGAAAGACAAGAAAAAATTTGAAGCCTCCACCATTCTATGTGTCATTGATTGTTGGGAACCACTTGGTACACAACTGCATGATAGATTCAGGGGCAAGTAGTTCAGTGATGCCGAAACAAATAACAGATCAACTGGGTCTGAAGTATGAGCTAGTGCTGAAAGGAGTAGTTTAGCTAGATGGAACGGTAGTTGGAACAGTTGGGGTCATCAAAGGGTTAAGCCTAACACTGCATTCCTATCCTAATGTCACAGTTCTGCAGGATGTGTCTGTAATTTACCTTTCGCCACTCTTTGTGTTGTGTCTATTAAGAGACTTCACTGCAAAAATTGGTGGATATCTATTTACAGATTGGTCACACATGATTTTCAGGACAAGTTATGGGGCCAAAGAAACAATCAGGTCAGAACCAGTTGCCAATTTCCATATTGAGCCTCATGTACCAAGTCATATTAATGCAAATTGCTCAGCCTGTTGATCAGGAGGAGTGTTTAAATGATCTATAAGTAGGTACTATGGATGAGGGAATTCCTGATTTGACTTTAGATGAATGGGAAAACACAATTCATGAATTTGACCCATACAAGGAAATTGAAGAATCTGAATTGGGTATGTATTGTATACACGAAGAAAATTCACCCATTCCTGACACCACTAAGCTTGAATTAAAGGATGAAAATGAAGTTTGGAAATTATTTTTCGATGGTTCAAGAAGTAGTCAAGGTGCTGGAGGTGGTGCAATGTTTATTTCACCAAAAGACATCAAATATTATTCATCTTTTCATTTCTAGTTTTCCTGTTCAAACAACACGGCTGAATACAAGGCCTTGATTAATGGAATTCATTTGGCTAGGAAACGGGGCATAAAGAACTTGCAAGTTTTCAGAGATAGTGAGCTAATCATCAACCAAGTTAGGGGACAACATGCTACAGAGAATGACCTGCTGAAGAGCTACAAGAATAGGGTTTCAAAGCTTTCAACATTGTGTCCATACCCAGGAATAAAAAGGAAGTCATGGATAGGCTCGCAACAGTTGGAACAATGTTCGATGTGGTTGAAAACATCAAAAGGGAAAAAAAAGAGCCACATATCCATGTGATTGTGAGGCCGAGTAGTGTCAGATAATAACTTAAGCAGGAAAGTGTTTGAGAACGATCAATAGATCATCAATTTCTTGCAAGAAGAGGCCAATTCCAGTTGGGGAAGGAAAAACACTTCAAATTGGTTAACGTGGCCACTAAACAAGAGAAATCATATTTCATACAACTTTGCCAAGAATTCCCAGATGTCTTCACTTGGAGCTATGAGGACCTACAAGGATTCAACCCAAAGTTGGCACAACATACACTAGAACTAGAATCCAGGGATGCTAAGCCCATCAGGTAGAAAAAAAGACTAGTCAACCCTCACATTGAGCCTCTAATGAAGAAAGAGCTAAACAAGCTAATAGAGGCAAGCATTATATTCCTGATTAAGCACTCAAGCTGGATTGGAAACCTGGGTACCATTCAGGAAGAATAATGGAGAGATCAGGGCTATGCATGGAATTCTAAGACCTCAACACGGCATCTCTCAAAGACCATTACCCACTTCCTTCAATGGAGCAAATATTGCAAGTGGTATCCGGTTCAGAGAGATTCTTTCTCCTAGATGGCTACTCAGGGTATAACCAGATAATGGTGAAAGAGAATGACCAGTTTAAGATGGCTTTCACAACCAAATGGGGCACTTATGCCTACAAGAAGATGTCATTTGGGCTATCAAATGCTGGAGCCACTTTCCAAAGGGAAATGGATATGGCATTCAAGGGGTTGATCAATAAAATAGTTTTGATATATCTTGATGACATCACTATGTTCTCCAAAATGTAGTTGATCACCTCTTTCATCTGAGACAGGTATTTCAGAGATGTAGGAGATTTGGGGTATCATTGAATCCCAAAAAATGCATATTCTTGGCTCACAAAAGAAAACTTCTAGGCCATATTGTTTCAAAGGAGGGGTTGACAATTGACCCAGAGAGAGTTGAAGAAATTAGAGCATTGTCATTACCAAGTCACAAGAACACTCTTCAAAGCTTGTTAGGAAGGGATCAATTTTGTCCATAGGTTTGTTCCAAACTTTGCAGCTCTCGTAAAGCCAATAACACTGATGTTAAAGAAGAGCATGGAATTTAAGTGTATAGCTGAAGGCAAGGCAAGTTTTGAGGCAATAAAAGATGTTATATCTCAAGCTCCAACTCTCGTCAATCCATATTTCTCCAAGGATTTCATGTTATATGCCTTTGGTGGCGGGGACACAATTTCTGCAATCCTGGTACAACAAAAAAAAGATGGATCGGAACAAGTTTCTTTCTTCAATCAAGGCTTGGAAGAATATGAAACTAGATACTCTTTCATTGAAAAGCATGTCCTTGCAGTGATCAGAAGCTTAAAGAAATTCAAGCACCTAGTCTCAAACAACAAGATCCAATTATTGGTCTCTCATGCGGGAGTCAAGGACTTCCTTCTAAACAAGGATCTAAATGATAAGCATGTAGGATGGATCACTCATGTCATGGAAATGACATCGAGATCAAGGTCACCAAACTAGTACATGGAAAAGGACCATGTGAACAAATAGCCTTGAGTCAGAAATTCGAAGCAGGTGATGAAAAAGAGACTGTCTTGGTACTACAAGATGGTCAAGAACAAGAAAATGATGATGTGCCCACTCCTTGTTGAACTCAGAATATGATACACTTCCTACAAATAGGACTATGCCCTCAAGAAATGAGAAAATCAAAGAGGATATACTTTAGATTACAAGCTATTCCATATGTGCTTATTGATGGTGTTTTGTTAAAGAAAGACATCAATGGAGTTCTATTGAGGTGCATTGGGACAGATCAAATTGAGAGGGTGTTATGCGATTTTCATGATGGAGATTCCAGAGAACATTTTTCCCCATGGGTAATAGCTCTCAAGATAATGAAGGTAGGGTATTATTGACCCACGGTGTTCAATTACTGCTATACATGGATAAAAAAGTGTAAAAAATGTGCACTCTTCATAGGCAAAGAAAGACTAGCAACACTTCCATTGCACCCAATTTCGGTTCACCAACCATTTATGCAATGGGGATTGGACTTCGTCGGGGTCATCAATCCAAACTCAAGCCAAGACCACAAGTGGACCGAAGCAATAACGCTCAAAGAAGCAAATGAGTCTAGCATACTAGACTTTTATGAAGGAATAGTGACCAAGTTCGGTGTGCCAACCACTATCATATCAGACAATGCATTGGCATTCATAGGTTCCAAGATTACAGAATGGGCTATCAAGAATGGAATCTATTTGAGCACCTCTTCCGACTGTTACCCAAAGGGTAATGTACAAGCATAGTCCACGAACAAAATTATTCTAAGAATCATCAGAAGGGCTCTAGATGAAAATCAAAGAACATGGCATACCAAGCCTAAATCAGCATTATGGGCTTACAGAATAACATCAAAGAGGTCTACAGGTGATTCCCCTTACAAGCTGGTCTATGAGAAAGAGGCAGTATTTCCTATATCATTAGAACTGCCTGCATTGGAGCTCATGAAGTAGTTGGAGTTGGCTGAGTTCAAACCAATGAAGGCTAGGTATGCAGAGTTGATGGAATTGGAAGAAATCAGAGAACATGTAGTTAAAATGATTGAGAAAGATCAAGCCTTAGTAAAAAGATGGTTTGATAAGAAAACAAGAGCAAGGGTTTTCCAAGAAGGGGACCTAGTTCTGAAATTGGATGCAGATTGGGAAAAACTAGGATGGCATTCCAAGTTTGATGCCATTTGGAGTGGCCCCTACATTGTCACGGGATGTAATAATAGCAATTCGTTGCAATTCTCTACATTAGATGGAGAAGAACTCCTGATTCCAGTTAATGGAATATATCTTAAACATTGCTACTGAAAAGAAAAGGTTTACCCTTGTAAATAGTAGCCTAGGTTTTTAATTCCTCTAAGTCCGTATGCACATTGTCTAGTTGTAGTTATGTTTCAGTTTCGCTAAGTGATTCGGCACAAGTTTTTGTTTCTTCCAGGTTGTATCTCTACAGTTCAGTGTGCTCTCAGATAAGGAGTTGTGGTATCAAGCTCGAGATCAAATATCAGTTCAGTTTCAGGTTATTGCTTATAACTCCATGCCTAATGGATTGCTAAAAGGCCACAAATATTCTACCTAGTAGGAAGGTGATCCCGTTGAGTCGCTAAATTGTTATATATATATACCCCATGGGTAAATATAGAAAACAACACAAAGGAAATATGTCAGAGAGGTCCAAAAACCCAACACAAAGGAAATATGTCGGAGAGGTCCAAAAACCTGACACAAAGGAAATATGTCAGAGAGGTCCAAAAACCCGACACAAAGGAAATATGTCGGAGAGGTTCAAAAACCTGACACAAAGGAAATATGTCAGAGAGGTCCAAAAACTTGACACATTACCTAGGATAATCAGGTTTTGGAGTCAGGAAAGCATGGGGCAAAAACATGTTGAGGCACCCTCCAAACCTGATGCAATTGCAACGGAGAACCCCGAACCCGACTGGAAATAGACCCTAACTTGGGGAATATTCAAATGGCCATAACTTTTCATAGGGAGCTCGGATTCACGCAAGGTTGGATGTTTTGGAAATATCTTGGTGTCCTCTACCAAACTATAACTGGATATCTTTATTTTGGTGAGAAAAAGTTGTTCAAAACTTCAAAATACAGCTCACCATTTTTTAGGTTTGCTAGGGTTCTCACCTATCGCCATCATGAGATGAATTACATGCAATCTGGAGGTGGTTGGGGTAGATTTCGAATTCCTCTCTTATCCCTCTCTTTTTCTTCCTATAAATTGTAAGGAGGGGATTCTTTCTAAATTTTGGAAATTCTTGTTTTTCCCCTCCCTTCTTCTCTTTGGCAGGTGAATTTGTGGATTTCAAACCTCCCATCTAAAACCGTAATGCAACTTTGCCTCTTTGCATTTTTTAGTTTATTGTATCAATATTTGGAGCAAATAATGCATGTCTGTGGATGATTCTTAACCCTCTCTGTGTTCATTTGTATCCTCTTGATCTTTCACTACAAATTTGGTTATATGTTCATGATCTTGCATTACATTTTAATTGTTTGTGTTTATTGGCAAGACAGGTGTTTCTTCATTCCTCGATGCATTACCCTGTCTCCTTGGCAAGTTAGATTAGGTTTTTGAGTAAACCCTCTACATTTTTATGTGTGCATCTGAACAGAGGAATAGGAACCAACCTTCATCTAGAGAGCGTTCCCGATTCACAAGGTCCCACACTCTGGGAAAATCTCCTTGTTATGCAATCACACTGAGATTCTCAACCCATCGAGTTACAGACATTCAGGGGTGTTGTGATTCACCATAAACAACATCATTTCATAATCTGATAACATCATATCAACATCCATAAGTGTTGAATCAAGAAAATAACATGCATAGAATCCAATGCAAGCAACATGCCCGCTCAAGATAACTAAACACAATTCATGTCCAGTCATCAATTAGTTCCCTGTGAATTTAAAGACAATGCAAAAACAATCTATATACACGTATCAAAAAACAAATATATACATCATCTCATAACCATGTGTATCTGAGGTAAAACAATGAGTCCTCATATATATATACACGTGGGTCAAATATATGTCTATGTCAAAAATGGATACATACAAATCTATGCTCTATATCAAAAATGCCTTCAGCTGAGGTGTACAACAAGGATACATAAAAAAATGTCTTTATACATACATACAATGTCCTTATCAGTGCTCAATACAAATACATCGTCGATACAGAATTTCATAAAAAAGGGGCATGTATCTAAAAGAATCAGCCTTCATAAGAGGAATACATACAAAATAATCTGTACAATAAAAAAGTGGATGTCAACCACATCTCTCGCCCTCGCTAGGGCTCCCAGGCCTATCCTTTGGATGCCAGAAATCTAGAGGCTGGGATGGCGTTGGTCTCACCGGCTGCTCTGGAAGAGGTTGTCTCACGAATCTGGTGGAATGCCTGGACCTCCGTGATCGAGAGCCTGATGCACTCAATCCTGATAACTGTGGAAATACTGATCTCTGCTTTGGCAGCACCACTCTGTAGTATGCAGTCCTATAGAAAAGGGCCTCACCATCAAGCCTAGTGGCATCACAAATCATATCTGCATCACCTGAGGCAAGTGTTGCCTAAAGGGAAGTATCTCTCTCACCTATAACTTGGCCCAGGTCTACCTTATCCTGTCTCATAGTAGCGGCCTCTTGATCCCTCTCTTTTTTCATCACCTGCAGCTCGGTGTGTGCGTGGTCCCTCTGTGCTAATACTACCTGATAACAAGCATGTACATGATCTCTCTATGCCATAACCATGTTCATGCGGGACTGGGACTTATGTACAAGGCTCAATATCTGAGCCCCCTGTGTTGCTGTCTCTATGATCTAGCTCTGCCATGCACCTCTGTCATCTGCTGGGCTAGCCTGGGCCCAAGCCTGATCCCATCCTCATAGCAATGTCACAATGTGGGCTCGAGCCTCATCTCACTATGCTATAGTTGTCATGCACTATCCTCGAGCCTTGTCTCTCTCTGCTCTAGCCACGTCTCTCTTGACTATGAGTTGTTGCACCTGTACCTGGGCTATGGCTATCTGTGCCACTAGCTGTGAGGCTATGTGTGCCTCAAGTACTGTTCTCTAGGGTGTTCCAGAAGACTGCCCCTACTCAGAAACCCTTTCTCTGGTTTGCAGCATGGTTACCTATACTGGGCCCTGTGGCTTTGGTCCCTATGCTTGTGGGGTACCCTATCCATCATGAGGGATGCCGTCAAACAGATCCTCTGGGTCTTACCCCAGTGCCACTACTCTAGCTCGACACTCTGCCCCATGCCATATCTCTACAGGCAGGTGAATGCCTGCTGCCCAAGATGCCTCTGGAATAGTAATACGTTGGGGTAATACTGTAGCATACCACACTGCGTAATCAAATGTCATCCCCGGGTCTCTAACCTGTCATAATGGGTCCCATGATTGGGGGACCACCTGTAAGAAACTAACCCTGGCTCGGGCTGCTACAATCTGAGGCCCCATAGTCTGCCTCTCGAAATCCCTGTGAGCATGCTAGATATCTGGCTGAGTGACACCATGTACTCGGCCAAGCTGTCGCTGACACCTATCAACATGATATAGATCCATGATGTAGCTACGGCTGCCAATGAGAAAGTGCTCCACCAAGCACACACTAAGCTCTATGGCATCCTCTAGCCACTGGAAGTGCCTATATGGATGCCAAATGATTTCTATCATTGATAACTCATCAAACTCCCACGTATATCTGAATAGGCTACCAAGGTGACCACGGACATCTCTGCCAGCTACTGTCCAATCCATATATGATGGCTCCTCAGGATCTCATACTTGGAATGGGCCCAAAGGGCATCCAATAGCTATATGATCCCATGACCATATCTATAGTAATGATGTAGGCCCCATGGTCTTCTGACTGTGGTATGTAATAAGGTGCAGATCCCCATATAAGTGGGCCAGTATACACTGCCCCCAGTACTAACCCCCAGTAGTATCTCTCACCACTATAAATGCCATGAACTAGTGGCAGTAATCCTCTCAGGAACGAAGTCCCTATGTTATCAATGAGTAGAAACCCACTGATAATTGACATGATATAGAGTGGCCCCGATGCAATGTCAGGTCAGAAATGCACTCATATAAGGCTACAGTCATCCCATCATGTGGGATGTCATCGAACCCAAACAAAGCACTGCATGTTGCTCTGATTAGACCTACATCCAAACTATACTCGATCAATGTACCCATCATGGGCATGTGTAGAATCCACCACACATCCTCTATAGTCATTGTCATCTCTCCTGTGGGTAGTATAAAACATTGACTCTCACTGTGACATCGCTTAGCTAGTGTAGTCAGGATGCCGTGATCTCATACAATGGATGGCATCCGAGCCACGAGGCCCAGTCCCACTGCCTCCAGTAGTATCGCCATCACTCAATTATCACACCGGTGCATAATACCCTCTAACTCAGTAATTGGGGAGTGATGCTCCCGCATCTGTAATACTGGTAGTCATCTCTGCAAAAATAACATGCCACTCATTAGTTACTAGCATTTCTTCTAAAAGTCTATCTCATTTTTTAGGGTTAACCATAAAATCCTAAAAATTCTTCTACGTGTCACATTTTTGGACACTTTCCTATCTTTTTCTACCTATCTAGGGCACCTATGCGCCCTTTTGGGTGTGTGCACCATGTTTTCAGCGCTTGCACCTACGCGCGTGTGTTTCCTGGCATGTACACCCTCTTTTGAGTACCTACACACTCTTTTTGGCATGTGCACCACCAATCTGGTGCTTGTGCATGGACATGTGCACTTCTATGTACGTGCGCTTGAGTATCCATTCCTGCACCACACTTTTGGCATGTGCACCACATTCCTAGCATGTGCGCGTGCGCGCACATGTGATCGTGTCTGTGCATGATTGTGTGTGTGTGTGATTTTTGACTGCGCATGTTCGCGCATGGACCTGGTGCTTATGCCCCCAAAATGGCACATGCGTGCACTATCCCATGTCTGTTCCTGTGCGTAGGCGCGCCTACGCATTTGCTATGCATAAAAACCCTAATTTAATGCATTAATGACACAATTAATGGGTAGGGTTGTGATAATCTCAAACGGGTCGTCTTCTACATGCCGCTAGTACCCTCAGACTACATCCGCACACCTCAAATGATCTCGTGTGATCACCATGGTTCTCCTGAGTGTTACAGGCTCGTGGCAATTTTTCTAAACTGAGTGGTTAACATGAATTGATTGCAATGTTTTTACCCCCCTAGGGGGTATACTAACCTATTTTTCACCATTCGGAAGGCCGGGAAACCCATTTCGATCACCTTTTTCTTCTATGTTTGCTGTGGAATAATTATTTTTATTAAATAATTATTTTTCTTTTATTTTTAACTGTATCAGGGCATTTTTGTTGTCCGATACCCCTTTCTTCTCCCCTGGACAATTTTATTGCTCCCTGGTGATTTTTATTCTTCTTCCCACTCTCATAGATAGTTATTTTCCAAATAATTTTTTTTTTTTTTTGTTGTCCATTCAACCAAGACATTATTTGTCCTTTATTTCTCCTTTCTTCCACCTTGGGCCATTTTTGTCGCCCCTAGGCCCTTCACTTTCTTCTTCTTCTATCCCTATGGTTTTTTCTCCATATTTTATTGGTTTGTCTCACATCTTCCCTGATTAATATGACTCGTGGATCACCGGATTCGCAACCATTCACAAAGCTAGCTGCTTTCTTCGTCTGTACTCTAGGGCACTTTTGTTGCCGTGTGTTGTTTTGTTGCACATAAACACTTTTCATGGACCCCGTGTCCATTTTCATTTCCCCTTGCATGTATCCTTGCTTGGTAAATCATTTTTAACCCTTGTCATCAATCATGAACTTGTGGGTCTCTTCAGCACTGATAAAAAAACATTTGTACAATTGTCTTGACCATTGTTGGGTTGGATATGTGTGTTTGTACTTGTTTTCCTTGTTATATGATCTTGTTTCCTTCTCGTATTGCATTGCATTATTTTATGTTGCATGGAGATGGTATTTTCAGCAATGGACAATTGTTCGTAGTATGGTTTTTCATGTCATGCTACCTTTTTTGTATGCTTATATTTTTAATAAGGGCTAATGATGTAGGTCCTATGGCAATATGATGACATCAAATTGGTTCCAAATAGATAGCGGCTAGAGGCTAAGATCTTCTCTCCCCTCATCCATATTTCTTCTTTGTCACTTTGCTTTCACTCCTAATTTTCTCTCTCATCGGGGCATCCTACCTCTTCCCTTTCTTCTGTCTATCTCTCATCTTTTTCAATCACCGATCGACTACTTCCATCACCCCATTGACACTCGAGGGGACATCTCTCCCTCCTACTAATTTTTCTACCATCCCTTCAAAAATTTCTTCCGTCTACTATCTTTAAAGTGATGTTACTTACGCCACCCCAAAGAGGGGCAAATTTAGACACCTATAATTACACCCGAGTAATTTAAATACATAAATTGAGCTAATTATCTCCTTTTCCGCAAGTTGACGACATATTGTCAATAGTGCCCATCTTCTCTTCCATTTTCATTAATTGACTATATTAAGCTAATTAATTAAGTCTCCTTATCCAACACATACCCTAATTAACGACCCTTCGTTAATTAACACCTTTTATCTGGTCTAATTAATTATTATTAATTAATTAGCCTCCCTTCTCATTAAATCAATAAATCTCTATTTAATTGGTTTAATCCCTTCCTAATGGTCTAAATCACACTAATATCCATCTAAAATCTTATAAAAGCTTGCACATGTATTTAATTAATCATCTTGATTAATTAATACACCCCCTTTATCCACATGATCCACTTTAGGACAAACTAAACCCTTCTAAGCTAACTCAACCTCATCTAAACCCCTCTTATCCATAACTAACTCTACATCTCCCTTTATCCCACATTTATGAGGATGTGTTGAATCCTCCATCCTTTAGGCTATATAAAGAGCCCTCCTTCTACCTTTATACCCACACCTAAACTCCTTAAGAGAGAAAATGCAAAGCATATAGCAAAAAGACTAAGAACTTGCACTTTGTCCTCTTGAGAGTTCATCATCTTGAGGAGCTAAGCCTCCTATTCTATCCTAAAGTGCTTAGGTAATATGGGAGGTGTCAAAAGGGGTCTTGTAGACAAATTTTGATAAGCCCCCATTCCTAGGTTCTTGGATATATCAAGGACAACCAAATATTGATTGCCATGGAGCTTATTTAGGTCCATTCACTTGTTTGTTGGTAATCTAGAGACGTAGAGGTTTAAATACTTTAGCATTGTTAATTCAAAGTTAATGCATTATGCTAGGTATTAATCTTGTTTAGTTCTCATCTTTGATGGTGTTTAGATTTTGTCGTT
This sequence comes from Taxus chinensis, assembly GCA_019776745.2. Classification (NCBI taxonomy): domain Eukaryota; kingdom Viridiplantae; phylum Streptophyta; class Pinopsida; order Cupressales; family Taxaceae; genus Taxus; species Taxus chinensis. The sequence goes on along the minus strand of CM034150.1, from coordinate 758,985,137 downwards.
AGCTTTGTTATAGAACTATTTAGGTGTTATTTCTCATTCATCTAACTTAGCTATAAATCACAAAAGCATTGCACACAACAGGGGCACCCCAGCACTGTGATAAGGACCACACTTAATAATTGTAGATGAAAACCAAGAAAATTAGGACACTTAAGACTCCTTGAGAGATGACCAAAACTAAACAAAAAATTGTCAATTGTACTAGACAAATGACCATGGTGACCGACTAACTAAGGAAAATCTACTAGGGGATGATTCGTTAGTGAATAATTTTATCACGCGAGATCCATATATTAAATAACATACATAGCGGTATAAATGTAATAGTAAGTGCATGATTTTGTGACTACATTTTCCCCACTTTATTTTGGTGAGAAGAATGCTTGGTAACATAAAGTAGATAGAGATGTGTACATGAGAAAATTTAGATAAGCCCATGTTGTAGTAGGACATGTAGATGTGTACTAGAAGTGTGGTGAAGAATGGATCAACAGGTTGATCCATGTAACATAGAAAAAAAGCGTAAATTTTGAGATGAATTGCACTAAATAAAAGTGATGATTAGGATGCATTATGATGATGGTTAGATGGATTTGGGAGTGATCAGTTCCCATCCCAAACGCTTCTATATGAATGAAAAACCAGAGGATTTTGGCGTCTTGTTGCTAGAGGAAGACTATAGGGAGAAAGTATATTTTTATATAATCTCTAACTACGTCCTTGAGATCTAATTGTTGTAGAAAGACTAAGATTAAAAAATGGTTTTTGGATCCAAATAATTTTGATCAAAGAGTTCACACATATAGGAGTGATATAGGGAAGTCACTTTTGTGCCCACTCCATGGGTGTTACCACAAATTGATGGCTTTAAAGTTAGGTCATGTGCAAGAAAAAATGAAATGTATGAAGGATTCCAAGTTAGGTCATCTTGAAGAAAGCGTAGAATGTGAGAGAGCTTCCAATTTAGGTAATCTCAAAGAAATTCCAAAAGATATACTAACTTCCCAAGTTAGGTTGTTTGGGAAAGGTGATGAATGGAATCTCCCAAGTTAGGTCATCTTCATTTTTTGTTTATGTGATTCTAAGAGTGCAAACAATGTAAGTGAAAATAACACAAGTGAGAGAAGTGCGTCCTAGTCAATTTTAGAGGGTGGTGACTGTCGTAGGATTGCGTGTGACCACAAAGTTAATAAGAGCATTGATTTTTGTAAAATGTATCGTGTAATAGGCATTTATATTAAATTTTTTAAAATTTTATCTTTTTTATATTCTCGTCATTTAACACCTAGAAAATAGAAGTGGGGGAGCATATGCCCTTGATCCTATAGCAGCAGCCATAGCTAATCATAAGTATTTTTATATATACATTGTGTATTTCATGGTTTTCTTATATTGTTTTGTATAGTTTTCTAACACATTGTATTTTTTGTTTACAGATGATGCGTATACGTCGTGGATCGTGAACACATCCATATGAACATTGACATGAATTGTGCATACCGATGTGTTTAGTTGAGGTATACTCGAGTGCATGGATGATATTATGGTCAAGAATTTCCATCTATTTGAGCCATTAGCCATAACAGCTATAAAATGTGCAGCGCTTCTAGGATAGAGGGATGAGGAACTTGAGGAGACTCAATGACTAAGAGAGGTAGTAGGTTGAGGTCCCTTAGCTTAGGACGTGTTTGCATAGTATGTGGATTTGCAGTGTCAGTTCTTGGAGTAGGCTATAGAGGTTAATTTATTTTGTAGGTAGGTCAAGTGATATCGGGGCCATGAACAATGACATTGTATTGGTGGAGAGGCATCTGTTTCTAGGGTTCTCGCAGTACCCAAGAGTGGTAGTGATTATGAGGTCTAATTTTTAGAATTGTATATAATGTGGGAGGTTTTTTCCCAGTGAGGAGACATGTTTTGTGATGGTGATTATACTTGCTAGATATTTATGGACAAATTTCTTTTATAAACCTAAGTTGTAGTGATTTTATGTCATAATGTTATCGATTGTGTATGATTCTATTATTATTGACCTAGTATATGTAACATGGTTTTTGTGTTTGATTAATGTAGATTCAAAATATAATGTTAGTAGTGGTAGGAAAAATGTGTATGGTGAATGATGACAATATACATAACCAAAGTAATGTGATTGATGAAATGTGTATTGAATGAAATGTTTAGCGCGTAGTTAATGTAATGATTATAGTAGTATAGATATGAAAATAGAAAAATGTATGATACTAAAATGAATGTACTATAATGAATTTGTTAGAAATTAATGTAGTCGTAGTAGGATAGGGTGATAAATATAGGAGGGGGGAAGGTTAATGATACCCCCATCGTGTGAATGAATAGGCTCATTTAGTCAAGACGCCTCAGCAGTCAAGTATGAATTACCTAAGCAAGAGTGCATCATTAGGAAATGATTAAGTGTTATAGATGAAATGATGGAGCGTGTGATTAAATCTTCTTAGGAAATATCCCTCAATAGTTGTGTAAGAACCGTAAGAACACAAGTGTTTCATCAGGTGGCAAGGTAATAACAATCACCTACTAAAGACCAAGGTGTCATGAAGCAGTGGAAGTTTGTGTGATGGATATAACATGAGTGTATCAAACAAACTTAATATCATATGGAGTAGCCATGGGATATGGAGAGGGCTAAAGGAGGCCACATGATGGAGTAGAGTGAAGTGGTGGATAACATGAATGCAATTGATGTAATATATGCAATGAATGTTTATGGTGGTGGTAATAGATGAGGTGGAGAACATGTATGGGATGACGATGAGAAACCTATAAACTAATCACCTAATGGAGTAGGCCTCAGCTGACGTGAGAGAGTAGACATGGACCTCTCATCATATCCAAATAGGATAACACATGTATCCTCCAGTTATTATAATCAATCATGAAGGGTGAGACAATCATTGTCCCTATGGAAATTTATGTGATGGTAATGACAATAAGGTTGGTCACGCTGAATTTGTAAGCAGTGGTGTGGATGAAGCTAGTTGGAGGGTAGTCAGAATAATCACTCACTAAGTAACACATGCAACACATCATGTGGTTGAGTATGAGGATAGAAATATAGAGGATCATGCAACTGAGTCGAAGTGGTAGGACTAGTATCTTGTCATGGATCTCAAGAAGAAGTATCGTTTGGTTGTAGAGTAGGTTGAGCATGTTTGTTTGGTGTATGAGGAAAATGTTGTTTCAAATTCTCAATCAGAGGGGTGGGTGGAATACTAGATGAAGAAATGGCTAGAGAAATATGGGTAGGCTCTATGTCGTGTGATGATAGAAGAAATTTTTATAGGTCAATAAATTTATAATACATGAGAATCAATGACTGACATGTACCACTTTGTGATCTTTTCTTAAGTGGAGGAATTATGCCATGATAAAAAATGAATTCTTTTTCTAATTCAATAGGTGCGAATATTGTTGTATGCATAAAACCATTGAATCACAAGATATAATACTTAATAGGTTCAGAAGAGACCTTATGTAAAGTAGGTATACAATCATAAGTGGTGCTATGGTCATTATTAATGATAAATCGATGGAGTAAAACATCATCCATGTCATAGAAAGTAATAATGGACCCAAAGGGGAGATGAGTGTGCCATTGTATTGCCTCGTCAAAAAGACTATATAATAAGGCCTTAAGTAATAATCTACCATTCAAATAAGAGGCCATAAGCAAGTAGTAATGGATAAGATGACCATGAGGGTCACCAGTACCAACAAAACATGTGAAAGATGCGTGATAAAATCTTGTGGAAATGTTGAGTTCTGCATCATTTTGGGGACCAGATTACCATGTAAGCAATTGTTATCACCGAATCACAGCACCCTTGTGTTTATACAAGTGCATATATTTGAACTCACGGTGTGATTGGTTAACATGGGTACTATCTCCAAGTTGTGGGACTTGCTACTTGAGATAGACCTCCAGAGAAAGTTGGTTCTTGCTCCTAAACTACCTGCCACAATCTACTCTAATGCAGGATAAGCTAACTGTTCTAATCTAAATTTCCAAGGGACTAGGGAGAGAGAATGCATAAAATGAAAGCCTACACTAAAGCGGTGATACACTAGAAAAGGAGGGTGTGAGAGTAGTCTCCAAATGTGTGAAATACAGAAGCAAAGTACACACTCGAAGAGGTGATGACAGTTCTCCATAATCTAGCAAAATGCATTCACAACAATATTCCAAGCATACACAATGATAATGGATCCCTGCAAGAACATAATAATAGACACAATATTCTTGTAGAAATATTAAAGGGGCAAGAAGAATGCAAGAAAACACAGCAGGGGAAGATACATCCACAAACTGATATTTTATTGCTTCATGATATGCACAGTTCAGTCTATTACAAGATAAGGGCCTGGATCACCATGCGAGGAGTCCACTACAAGGGCCTACAACACACTAGCTTCACAAAGCAATTTTGGCAAAGCTTTGCTACCCAAAAACTCTCTCTTTACAATGAGCCCAACACTCCAATTTATAGAAAAAATGAGAACGAGAAGAGAAGGGAAAATGAAAATCCCAAAATCTGTACTTCAACCACCTGTAAGAGGCATTAAATTGAGTGAAATGATTATATATTACTTGCAAAATGCTCCCCATACTGTCCCATGTGCTGCAGCAGAGAAAGAATGATGACCATGCCTCTTAATTGCACTCCCAGCTACCAAATAAAACACTGTTATGAACCCGGCCACGTTTTCCTAAAAATATTGATCAACCTCTCATAAAATCAAAAATTTCTTAATTTTTGTGTGTCGGGCTTGGATCCGCGATTCCAACGGTACCAATTTTGTGTGATTTCGTTGAGAAATGCAAAAGTTATGTCCTTCTGAGTGCGGGCAGCTATTTTGGGTCTGACAGGTGTTTTCTGTCATTTGACGGGAATGAGCATTGACTGACTGGAGCCGAATATGTTTCTTTTATTTAAATATATCTACCCTCATCAAAAATAAGAAATCCAGTTTTTATGAAAATCGAAGCTCGGAGTCAAAAGTTATGGCCGTTTGAAGTTTCACGGGTCAGACATTGACTTTTCTTCCTTGCTGTCGGCCACTTCGGCTTTTCGCGTCCCTCCCGTCCCTTTGTCCCGGATGTCCCAGTATGAAAAGTACTCTATTCGGCCGAACCAGCCGGTTCACGTCCTCCGCACACTTTTGTCCCGCTTGCTTTCGGACTGTCTGGGACAAATTCTTTCGATTCACCCGGTTCAACTGGTTCGCGTACTTTTGTCCCAACTATCCCGGTGTAAAAGTTCTCATTTCGGCCGATCCAGCTGGTTCGCGTACTTCGCGTACCTTCGTCCCAACTGTCCCGGGCTGCCTTAATTCTTTTTGGCTGACTTGCGTCTTCCGCGTACTAATTGCCCAGATGTCCCAGACTGCCTGTTTCAACAGTTAGTCAATTTTTTCCACTTTTCGGCCGGTTCAGATTTCCACATCCCGCGCGTCCCTTTGTCCCAACTGTCCCAAATGCTACGCAAACCACCTGGCAGCCTTTCAGCCGGTTCGTGCCCAGATGTCCCTCATGTCCTGACTGTTGCGAGGACTAGGACTTAGCCATTTTTCATGATTTTTTCTTGCCCGAGCTTGTTTTCTGCAAATTTTTCATGTTTTCTGAGAACTTGCTCTCTTCTACTTGGATAGGGGAGTTAGAAAAATATGAGGGGACCCTAGAAACATGAATTTTTTTCCTGACTCAACCTATTTTCCTGGGACTTGAGAATTTAATGCATGTTATCAAAATTTACCCTGGGGGGTGAATTTTGGATAACAATTTGGTGACTCAGCGGGGGGTACCTACCTGCTAGGTAGAACGGCCAGCTGCTTGTAGCAATCCATTGGGCATGGAGTCTATTTGATAACCTCTCAGCTGATCTGAAATTTGAAAACCTATGTCCTTGAGCCATCGAAACATTTGTTGAGCTGGTTTTCCTGTGGCTGCAAATTCTTTTCCAAGAGATTGATGAGCTGCAAACATGCACATACTAGAAGCAATAGGACATGTACACAAGCACTTAGGGAAATAAAACTACTCTAATAGCAGTAAAAATGTTCATAAGCACTTAGAGGAATGGAAATTCTAAATTAATATTTACAAGGGTGAAAACCTATCTTTCTAGTAGCAACGTTTGAGATAGATCCCATTGACCAGAATCTGCAATTCTTCACCATCCAACTTAGCCAGTCGGAAAGCATTGCTACCTTTGCATTCAATGATCATGTATGGGCCACTCCAGATGGCATCAAACATGGAGTTCTTTCCCGGTTTTGCACGATCAACATCCCACTTCAGTACCAAATCTCCAGTTTGCAATATCCTAGCCTTAGCTTTCTTGTTAAAACTCTTTTTGACCAATGCTTTATCCTTTTCTATGGTCTGTATTGTGTGCTCTCTTGTCTCTTCTAATTCCATCATCTCCACATACCTGATTTCCATAGGTTCAAACTCAGCTAGTTCTAACTATTTCATGACTTCCAATGCTGGCAACTCGAGTGATATGAGTAGAACTGCTTCTTTCCCGTACACAAGCTTGTATGGAGAGCTTCTTGTAGACCTCTTGGGTGTGATCCTATCAGCCCATAGGGCTGATTTGAGCTTTACATGCCAAGTTCTTTGATTTTCATCCAGAGTCCTTCTGATGATTCTTAGTAGGTTCTTGTTTGTAGACTCGGCTTGGCCATTACCTTGAGGGTAATAGTTCGATGGAGTGCTGAGATACACACAATTCTTGACAGCCCATTCAGTGATATTTGTGCCAAGGAATGCCAATGCATTGTCTGATATGATACTGGCAGGGGCACCAAACCTCGTGACTATCCCTTCATAGAAATCTAAGATATTAGATTCATTTGCCTCCTTGAATGCCACTGCTTCGGTCCACTTGGTGAAATAGTCTGTTGCTGTAAGTATCCACTTGTGACCTTGACTTGAATTGGGATTGATAACCCCAATGAAGTCTAATCTCCATTGCATGAATGGCTGATCCACTGAAATTGGACGAAGGGGAAGCGCTACTAACCTCTCTTTCCCTATGAAGAATGCACATATCTTGCATTTTTTGACCCATGAGTAGCAATCATTGAACACAGTAGGCCAATAGTAACCAGCTTTCATGATTTTGAGAGCTGTCACTCGCGGAGCAAAGTGGCCTCCTGCTTCCCCATCATGGAACTCGTGTAAGATCTTCTCAACTTGACGTGTTCCAATGCATCTGAATAGAACTCCATTGATGTATTTTTTAAACAAAACTCCATCAACAGGCACATATGGAATGGCTTGTAATCTGAAGTATCTCCTCTTTGCTTTGCTCACTTCTAGAGAGTACAAGCCTGTTTGGAGGTAATGCACAAAGTCTTGAGTCCAACATGGGATGAGTGCATCATCAACTGGTTGGTCTTGATCGTTCTGTAGTAGCAAGGCAACATCCTCTTCACTTTTTGACTCGTCTAGTTGTTTGGAAGCGAGCTGCTCACACAAGCCTTTCCCACGAACTAGCTTGGTCACTTTGATTTCAATATCATATTCCATCACCCGAGTGATCCAACCTGCTCTCTTCTCATTTAAATCCTTATTTAGGAGAAATTCCTATTGATGCAAAATCACAGCACCCCTGGATGCAGATCAGGCTTCTAAGTTGATCACTAGCATCCAGTGTGATTGCACAACATGGAAACCTCTCCCCAAGTGTGGGGACTTGTGAAACCGAGAGAGGAATCTCCAGAGAAGGCTGGTTTCTGCTCCTAAACTACCTGCCATAAGCTATTCCAGTGCAAGCAAGCTAATCTAATCCTAATCTAACCACCAAGGGGACAGGGAGAGAGAGAAAAGGGAAAAACAACAAAAATCCTACACTAAAACGGTGATACACCAGAGAAGGAGAATGTTGAACATCTATCAAAACTGCCATGGAACAAGAAGAGGTGAGTAATGGGAAGGCTGGAAAGATGCATCACAAACCCAAGGATAGATTTCACACAGAAAATGTCCCAAAACTCCATGAACACAGCTCCAGATCTGCAATGAACGTTCAAACATGCACAAATACCTAAAATGAAGAGAGGCAAGAAGAAAACAAGCAAAAACAAGCAAGGATGGACAGATGCATCACAAAACATGTTTTTGTTGCTTCAGAAGTTTGCACAGAACATCATTTGATTATTAAAAGGCAAAAACGCCATTACAAAGCAAGGGAGGAGGTTCGAACTCCATTTTCAACTCTGGAGAAGAAAAGAAGGGAGGGCAGAACTAAAAGATCCTCAACTTGTAATAATTTGAAAGAAGCCCCTCTATACAATATATAGGAAGAAAGTGAGAGGGAAGAGAGAGGAAATCGAAATCTACCCCAACCACCTCCAGACTGCTTTTAAATCATATCATTATGGTGGTAGGTGAGATCCCCAACAACTCAAAATATGGCGAACTGTATTTTGCATTGTTAAGAATTTGTTCTCACTCAATTAAAGATATCTAGTTGTAGTTAGATAGAGGACCTTGTAAGCTTTCCAAAAAGTCCAACCTTGCATGAATCCGAGCTCCCAGTCAAAAGTTATGGCGATTTGAATATCTGCGCCAGGGTTTGCTTCCTGTCAGCGCTCAAAATGTTGCACCTCCTGAAGGTGCGCCAAGGGCGCATTCATGTGTGTGTCATCATCCTCTTCCATGCGCCAAGGGCGCACCATTTACCCAATCGACACTCCGTGTCATGCGCCCATTCTGTGCGCCTTGGGCGCACCGTTTCTTCTGTGCACCAAGGGCACAACTTTTCCTGTGTCAACACTTTGTGTCGTGCGCCACTTCTGTGCGCCAAGGGAAAAAATTTTCTTGTGTCGACAGTCTGTGTCGTGTGCCACTTCTATGCGCCAAGGGTACAACTTTTCCTGTCTCGACACTCTGTGTCGTGCGCCACTTCTGTGTGCCAAGGGCACAACTTTTCCTGTGTCAACACTCATTTCTGTGCGCCCTTCCTTGCGCCTTGGCGGCGAATTTTTCCATGTTGACACCCTCTTTCATGCGCTAAGGGCGATCCATTTCCGTGTCAACATCCCTTGCTGTGTGCCTTTTACCTGTGCCTTGGCGCGATTTTTTCCATGTTGACACCCTCTTTCATGCGCTAAGGGTGCATCCATTTCCGTGTCAACATCCCTTGCTGTGTGCCTTTTACCTGCACCTTGGTTGTGATGACGCAATAAAAAAAATCGGGCTCTGAGTTTCTCTGATTTCCCATATTCTTCCATTTGTCTATATCTACCTAGGGGGAGATATATATACATCAATTTCTTGACACCAACATGAGACACCAGTAGTTAGATCTTATTGTTTGAGACCAAATGTTTGAACTTCTTCAAGCTCCTAATGACAGCAAGGACATGCTTTTCGATGAAAGAATACTTTATTTCGTAATCTTCCAAGGTTTGACTGAAGAATGCTATGGGCTGTTATGAACCTTCTCTATTCAGCTGTGTCAAGATAGCTGAGATTGTGTTTGATCCTCCAAACGCATACAACATGAAGTCCTTTGAAAAATTTGGGTTGATAAGAGTTGGAGCTTGTGATATTGCATGCTTGATGTTTTCAAAAATCTCTTTGCCTTCTGCTGTCCATTTGAATGCCAGATTCTTCTTCGACATCATAGTTAGAGGCTTCACAAGAGTGGAAAAATTAGGCACAAATCTGCAGACAAAGTTTATCCTTCCTAAGAAGCTTTAGAGATATTTCTTGTGCTGTGGCAATGGAAGCGTTCGGATGGCTTCAACCCTTTCAGGATCAATTGTTAGCCCTTCGCTAGAGACAATGTGACCCAACAATTTGCCTTCATGTGCCAGGAATATACACTTCTTTGGATTCAATGACACTCCGAACCTTTTACACCTCTGAAATACTTGTCTGAGGTGAAAGAGATGGTCTGCTGCATTCTTTGAGAAGACAGTGATATCATCTAGGTATACCAGCACTATATTGTTGATTAAGCCTTTGAATTCCATATCCATAGCTCACTGAAATGTTGCTCCGGCATTTGACAGTCCAAATGGCATCTTCTTGTAAGCATGCGTGCCCCATTTTGTAGTGAAGGCCATCTTGAGTTGATCTTCTTCTTTTACCATTATCTGATTATAGCCTGAATATCCATCTAGCAATGAAAACCTTTCTGAACCAGCTACAACCTGCAATATTTGTTCCATTTATGGAAGCGGATAATGATCTTTGAGTGATGCTCTATTTAGATCGTGAAAGTCCACAAACAATATTATTTCTCCATTTCTCTTTCTTACCGGCACCAAGTTTGCAACACAACTTGAGTGTTTGATGGGGAAGATGATACTAGCCTCAATGAGCTTGCCTAACTCTTTTCTCATGAGAGGTTCAATATGGGGATTCACTGGCCTTTGGTTTTTCCTAACAGGCTTGGATTCTGGATCCAACTAAATAGTATGTTGTGCCAAATTTGGGTTGAAACCTCTTAAATCTTTGTAAGTCCAAGCAAAGACATCTGGGAACTCTTGACAAAGCTGAACAAAATCAGATTTCTCTTGTGAGGTACTTACTTTGCCAATTTGCAATGTCTTGCCTTCCTCTACTAAAATAGGCTCTGAATCTTCACCCTTTACTTGAATGTTTGCTTTCTCCTTCCGGAACTGATCATTCGGGTTGAAGATTGACTCCAAGGTTATGAGGCCTTTTGGTAGTTTGTTAGTCCTCAGCTGCACCACTTGGTCGCCATACTGCTGCTCCAGCTTGTCTTGATTTCTCATGGAGAACTTAGCTTCTTCTTTCAGGAAATTAACAATCTGCTGATCATTCTCGGAGACTTGCTAGCTTGTGTTGTTATCTAGAACAGCTGGTCTCACAACCACTTTGATATGAGGCTGAGTTTTCTCACTTTTGATACTTTCTACAACATCAAACGCAGCCCCAATTGCTGCCATCCTGTCAGCATCTTCATTCTTTTTCCTTGGGATGGAATTGATGCTAAAAGCTTCAAAATCTTCAATAAGATCCCATACTCGATTTTTGTAGTTCTTCAACAGATCATTTTTGGCAGCACTTTTTCCTTTGACTTGGTTTATGATCAGCTCACTATTACCAAATAATTGTAAATTTCTGATGCATTTCTTCTTTTCCTAGTGCAGTCCATGAATTAAGGCTTCATAGTCAGCTGTGTTGTTTGAACAGGAAAACTGGAAACGGAAGGTTGAGTAATACCTTATACCTTGCGGTGAAATGAGCATAGCTACTCCTCCTGCACCTTTTCTACTCCTTGACCCATCAAAGAACAATTGCCATACTTCATTCTTGTCTTTATGATCTGGCTTGGTGATGCTAGGAAGAGGTTGATTCTCTTCATGTAAACAATAAACTCCTAGCTCGGATTCTTCTATTTCTTGATAGGGATCAAAAGCATGCACCTTGCTTGCCCATTCATCGAGATTCAAATCTGGGATGCTTCCAACCTTGGTGTCAGCTTCATCAGTGCTTGGATAATCTTCTTGATCAAACGCTGAACAGTTGGTATTGATTTGGCTTGGAGTGTAAGGCTCAATATGAAATTTTGCAATAGGTTCAGATCTGATTGTGGCCTTAGTTCCATATCATGTTCTGAATGGTTCAACATGTGTGATCAATCCACCAAAAGATAGCCTCCAATTTTAGCAGTGAAGTCTCTTGACAAGCACAATGCAAAGAGTGGTGGCAGGTCTATGACTGACACATCTTATAACAATATTACGTTGGGACATGCGTGCAGTGTGAGGCTCAATCCTTTGATTACTCCAACCGTTGTCACTGCTGTCTCATCTAATTGCACTACACCCTTGGAGATGAATTCATATTGAAGCCCTAACTGATCAGCTATTTGCTTGGGCATTACTGAACTACTTGCCCCAGAGTCAATCATGCAATTGTTAACCAATTTTTCTCCTATGATCAATGAAACATAAAATGGAGGGGGCTTCAACATTTTACCTTGCTGTCCTCCATGATTTCCTTCAGGATGGGCAACATTTGTGAGTGCCTTCTCTTGCATCTGGACTTGTTGATTTGAAGTTGACTAGTCTTTCATGGCATCTTGTAGTAGATTTCTTTATCCTAGGATAGATAGTGATTCCCACATTGATATGCTTACATTTTTATTTTTCATCTGATCAATGATACGGAATGGAGATGAAGTATCCCTCTGCTGTCCCTTGGCCTGCACATTCATTCCTTGCACGTGGGCAGCAGTAGCTGGCATCTGAGTTGGTTTAGGAGCTGGTTTGGATGCTCCTTGCATGTTTGGATCTATAGTTTGTTTGCCAGCGGCTTGTGGAGTGGTAGAAGGTTGTGGATTACTCGAAGCCAATGGTTGTTCTTCACCCAAATTTATCCTTTTTGACCTTGTGTTGGCTGCAACACTTTGAGAGGGTATTTGATTCATACCACAGAAATCTTCAGCCTGCCAATTAACAAGAGTGGTTTCGTTCGGAGATGTTCCTTGCTGAGGTGCTCCTTGTTGCTGGTCTTCTTCGTGGTTGGACTCTTGTGGCCCACTAATGGTTTGCACCATTAGAGCCTGATTTAATGCACCGTTAAAGCACATTGATTGGTTATGTGGCTGACTGCATGGGAAACACTAATCATATTCTTGGGCCATGTTATTTTGGACTGGTACTAATGCTTTAGAAGCAGATACGACATTGGGGTTATAGGGCTGAAATGGTCTATTAGCGGGAGGCCTTACTTGGCTTTGATTTTGATTTCCATCCTGAGTTGGTGACCTATTTTGTTGGTATGGGTGCCTAGCCTGGTATTGCGCTTGAGCCTGATACGGTCTAGCACTTTGAGCTTGCTGTCTTTTGATAGTAACCAACTCATTTCCCAAATTTTGCAATTGTTTCATGACCTCTTGGAGTTCATTTGAAGCACTAGAGGATGAAGTAGAAGTCTCATTTGAACTTTGATTTCTAGAGGTGGGAATAGGAGCCAAAGTGGGTGCTTGACTAGTGCTTGGATTTTCTAAGTTTGGATACAAGGGCATGGGAGGCCTAGGAGCCAGTTTACCAGCTTGAATAAGATATTTTTTGGCTCTAATGGAAATGCTATAAGCAGCAGGTAAGGTTGTGCCTCCCATAGATTGAAATAACATAGAAATATCAGAATTCAAAGCTTTAAGGTAATATAGAAAAGCACCTTCTGCTGTTGGCTTGACTGCCACTGGAATCATATCCCAAGACCTTTGAAATCTGAAGTTTAAGTCAGTCAGCTATTCGTTGGGGGCTCTCTTGATAGTTGTCAATTGTTCTAGAATAGACAAGTTGTCTCCCTTCTCTCTAAGCTGCTCATGGAGAACTATGCACAACTGATTCCAATTTGTAATAGAACCAGCTGTAAGGCTCCTAAACCATTCCAATGCCTTCCCTTTGAACGAAGATGCCAGCAATTTGATGGCCACATCCATTTCATTTATCTCATGGATTGCACATACATTAGCAATGTCTTTGACATGATCACCAGGAGTGGTATGATTTTCTCCAGTGAAAAATGGAATGTTCTTCAACGCTGCAATTGGAACTGGATTCTATGCATTGAGGGCAAGTGGGCTGCTGCCAGTGAAATTGACAAAGGGATTTAGTGGTTGCGCCATTCTGATTGGCCTGAGAACCCTTGTTGATGCGAGAAAAGGTCTACCAGGTGGAGGTGTAGACAAAGTTCTATTAGGTGGAGACGCAGATCTTTGAGCTCTTCTTCCCCTTCTTTCTCTACTTGGAGATAGGTGTAGATAAACAAACAATCCTTCCTCCCTAGTTCTTTACCTGGTCTGTATTCTTCTCATAAATTTGCCAGGCTTGGACTGCAAAAACCAGCGGATTATGCCTCTTTTGGAGTTGCCAGATGTGCGATTTTAAAGCTCCTTCAAAGATGGAACTCACAACAAGTGCACATCAATCTTGTTGCAATGAAATTAAAGACCTCTAAGGTCCCACCGGGCGTGCCAGAACTGTTATCACCGAATCACAGCACCCTTGTGTTTCTACAAGTGCATATACTTGAACTCATGGTGTGATTGGATAACATGGGTACTATCTCCAAGTTGTGGGACTTTCTACTTGAGATAGACCTCCAGAGAAAGCTGGTTCTTGCTCCTAAAATACCTGCCACAATCTACTCTAATGCAGGATAAGCTAACTGTTCTAATCTAAATTTCCAAGGGACCAGGGAGAGAGAATGCATAAAATGAAATCCTACACTAAAGCGGTGATACACCAGAAAAGGAGGGTGTGAGAGTAGTCTCCAAATGTTGTGAAATACAGAAGCAAAGTACACACTAGAAGAGGTGATGACAGTTCTCCATAATCTAGCAAAATGCATTCACAACAATATTCCAAGCATACACAATAATAATGGATCCCTGCAAGAACATAATAATAGACACAATATTCTTGTAGAAAGATTAAAGGGGCAAGAAGAATACAAGAAAACAAAGCAAGGGAAGATACATCCACAAACTGATATTTTATTGCTTCATGATATGCACAGTTCAGTCTATTACAAGGTAAGGGCCTGGATAACCTTGCAAGGAGTCCACTACAAGGGCCTACAACACACTGTCTTCACAAAGCAATTTTGGCAAAGCTTTGCTACCCAAAAACTCTCTCTTTACAATGAGCCCAACACTCCAATTTATAGAAAAAATGAGGAGGGGAAGAGAAGGGAAAATGGAAATCCCGAAATCTGTCCTTCAACCACCTATAAGAGGCATTAAATTGAGTGAAATGATTATATATTACTTGCAAAAGGCTCCCCATACTGTCCCATGTGCTGCAACAGAGAAAGAATGATGACCATGCCTCTTAATTGCACTCCCAGCTACCAAATAAAACACTGTTATGAACCCGGCCACGTTTTCCTAAAAATATTGATTAATATCTCATCAAATATGGAATTTATTGATTGTTGTGCGTCGTTCTTGGAGCCACGATTCCAATGGTACAAATTTTGTGTGATTTTGTTGAGAAATGCAAAATTTATGGCCTTCTGAGTGCGGGCAGCTATTTTGGGTCTGGCAGGCATTTTCTGTCATTTGACGGGAATGGGCAGTGACTGACTAGAGCTGAATATGTTTCTTTTATTTAAATATATCTACCCTCATCAAAAATAAGAAATCCAGTTTTTATGAAAATCGGAGCTTAGAGTCAAAAGTTATGGCCGTTTGAAGTTTCACGGGTCAGACGTTGACGTTTCTTCCTTGCTGTCGGCCGCTTCAGATTTTCTTGTCCCTCACGTCCCTTTGTCTTGGATGTCCCAGTACGAAAATTCCTCTATTCAGTCGAACCGGCCAGTTCACATCCTCCACACACTTTTGACCCGCTTGCTTTCGGACTGTCTGGGACAAATTCTTCCGATTCGCCCGGTTCGGTCGGTTCGCGTACTTTTGTCCCAACTGTACCGGTGTAAAAGTTCTCATTTCGGCCGATCCGTCCGGTTCGCGTACTTCATGTACCTTCAGCCCAACTGTCCCGGGCTGCCTTAAGTCTTTTTGGCCGACTTGCGTCTTCCGCGTACTAATTGCCCAGTTGTCCTAGACTGCCTGTTTCAACAGTTAGTCAATTTTTTCAACTTTTCGGTCGGTTCGGATTTCCGTGTCCCGCGCATCCCTTTGTCCCAACTGTCCCAAATGCTACGTAGAACCACCTGGAGGCCTTTCGGCTGGTTCATGCCCAGATGTCCCTCATGTCCCGACTATTGCGAGGACTAGGACTTAGCCATGTTTTCATGATTTTTTCTGGCCCAAGCTTGTTTTCTGCAAATTTTTCACCTTTTCTCAGAACTTGCTCTCTTCTACATGGACAGGGGAGTTAGAAAAATATGAGGGGACTCTAGAAACATGAATTTTTGTTCTGACTCAATCTATTTGCCTGGGACTTGAGAATTTAATGCATGTTATCAAAATTTACCCTGGGGGGTGAATTTTGGATAACAGGAATTACTATCAATAGAAGAAGAACAAGCCCTACTTTATAAAGTGAGGGAGTGCACTTGAGATTAGAGATGACCTACTGCATTCATGAGAGATATGATGTCATGTGAATGAATGGTGGAAGACGACAAAAAAGTATTAAGAGGTTCTAGTTCGCCATTATGGGTAATCATCGGAATATGTAAAGGTGAAAAGGAAGATTTTGATGATAAGGGCACGCTAAGAGTAGGTTCCAATGAAGCTATAGGAGGTGAGATAGATGTAGTAGCTATAGTTATGGTGGTACTATCATCAAAAACATCCTTGATAGATGAAATGATCGATGGAGACACATTTGCATGATAGGATGGACTAAGAGTGGCATATAATGTAATAAGAAGAGAACAAGAAGTGATATATGGCAGTGAATCATGTACACTAGTATATGTAATATTAAGAGAAGGTAACAGTGGAGTAGGGGAGTCACATTAAGTAGTGTAGAAAGTAGGAGAACCATGACTATCATCTACCTAACTAGTATCAGATAGAGCCACATAAGTGATAACATTTCTAAAGAGGTTATTAATAGGATCGTAAACATCATGTGAAGGAACATGTAATCTAGTAAGAGATGTAATAGGGGAAACAATGTTAGAAATGGTAGAATCATGGGGAGAGATTTTATCAGTTTCTTGAGTGATAGAAGAATCAATGTGGAATTTTTATTGATTGTCAATACCTAGCAAGTAATCAATAAGGGAATCATCAAAAGTTTCTTGTGAACTATCATAAGGAGGATCACAAGTGACCGTATAACATGGTGTAAAAAGAGTAAATGTGATAGGATCCTCAAAAATGCTAATGTATATTGGATAATTTGTAAAACTATCAGGCACATGTTGTTTTCCATCTAAGATTTGTTGTTGAATATGATCGGGTGTATCAAGAGGAACACTATATAGAGCTTTGAGCTCAACTATGGCAGCCTCGTCATAAATAAGGTTAACACTAAAGTGATGCGTGATGGGTGAAGAACATGAGTGATATTTAACCATTAGGTGTTGATTGGATCCTAGGGAAAACTATTCGTAATGACGGGTTAACCAAAATGATTAAATAAAATAAATAAGTAATAATTATTTATAGTTAGCCTAAGTAAGATACAACAATGTAATAACTTATATAAACTAAAAAAGTGATGTTATTTAATTCTAAAATGAAATGAGATAACTAAAATAAGAGTGATAAGATACTAACCCGAATATAACTTACCTCATAGTGTGCTAGGCTCTAACAGACTGATGTGTGGATAGGAACAGGATATGAAAATGCCGCCTCGATAAGTGCAACAACTGGAGATATTGCTAGAGTGAGGAACTTGGGATAGTACTCGGGCAGCTATGTGCTCCCTAATCTATATTTCGGGATTCATGGTCCGCAAAAATATCAAGATCTGAATATGGAAGTGTCATAAGGTGTCTGCAATATCTTTATCGTTATTGCAAGGTTGTCAAAATATCTTTAATTATGTTGCCATTAATATGATGTTAAGATCTACCTGCAAATACCTATTCAAAGCATCAAATTCCTAAAAATAAAAAACGCATATGAATAGGTCAGACTAACCTTACTACCACAGTGGTGGACTTACAACTAGGCATTGCACTACATTCCAAACCTAATGTAGATATATGTGCTTGTGTTTGTAATTTATTTCCTAGGATGCGTTAGCACCAATGACGTAGAAGTAGGGGTAAGTAACTAGATATAAAGATGCAAATTCTGGATGGAATAGAAAAAATACAACCCTTTCCTCCTATACTTGTGTGATGTAGATGTAAAAGATGCCAAAATTCAGTCCCTTGCCTTAGTAGATAGCTAGCCTTTGATTGATGATATTCCTCCCCTAATGTAGTGAGTTCTGTATGTTTTTATAGTGATCTCTTGTTCAAATTTCGATACTAATGACCTGACATGTCGACTAATACCTAGCATAAAAAATGGGAAAATGAAAAATACCGAACTTGAATAGATAAATTAGACCCAAGTGTTACGGGGAAAGGGAACCTAAAATCATGGAATGGGGCACACATGGGTGCCCCACCACTGCCCTAGGTGCCCCAATCAAGGAATAGACATGATAATAAAGAAAATTACAACACTTAAGACTCCCAGAGAGATGACCAAAATTGAATAGACAATTGACAATTGTACCAGAAAAATGACAATGATGACCGACTAATTGAGGAAAAGAGTAGGGAATGGGTCTTTAATCAATATTTTTGGTATCCAAATTGATTCTCCCTTAGAATATGAACAAAATCATAGATTTAACAAGACACTTATAGAAAAACTGATCATATTATGAGTCAGTTTGTAGTCAGGGAGGAGATTCATTTGGCTCTTTATCACTCAGATGTTGGAGAAATGGATAACACCATATAAAAGGATTTGATCTATTCTCACTGCTTTAGGTTGTGCCTTTCAACCAGGGTGATACGACCCGTTTTGTAACCTCTTTTGGTGAAGGAAATGAAGAGATCCTTCTTTGCACAATTTTTTAGGGGAAACTTGAGAAAATATGATCAATACTCCGTAATTTAACTCTCACAAGTCGTCACTTCTAAAGAATGGAGATATTTTCTGAACAAGGTTTGGGTTACTAAAGACACTAAAACCCATCTTGCTTCTATATATTTCAGCAATAGAATTTGTTCATTTTCTGATACATAACACAAACAAGGGTACTTCACGTAGGATTCATGGTTATTTGAAAATTTTGGTGGGGATTAAGTAAGATGAAGTTGATTTAACTAGATCTTTGAGAACCTTTACAACAATTGGAGGAGTAACAGACATAATGCTTCAGAATAACAAAAATATTCCTTCAACCAGAAGTTGTGCATCAATGGAGCCCTAGATCTTCATGGTTTCAAACAATCTTTGAGAATTCAACATGAAGGCTCGAGCTAAAGACTCATTTAAACATTAAAGACGCCTGGTTCCTCATGCCTAAGATACACTCAAAGGCTTACAGACAATATTTATAAAAAAAAATAACAGTAAAGTGATTTTAAATTATTTACCTCATTACAGGATGAAGTCTCTTCTCATAATTAAATTGAAAATGCCACTAAACTATCAAATGGATGATATCCTATGTGATTCGGAGGGATTTTAACATAAGATTGCAACAGAAACATCAAAACCATTTGAAAACATTCTGAATTAAAAGCATACAAATTTTTTTTTTCCGAGATCAACATAGATTAATTTGAGATCTAATAGATTTATCTGGAAGGGAAAGTTTCTTGAATAGTCTAAAATATTTTCAATGGTTGTACACTTTCAACCATCTTGACACGATCAAATCTAAAACACAAGAGATTAATAGGTTTCACAGATGGTCTCTCAGGAAGATGGGATTTCTCAAATTTTCTCATAGAAATTAAACCCCTAACCATTTGCAAGAGTATTCTCCTTGAATTTATACATTTCACTGGCTCAATAATCCCAAATTTTCCCCCCGAAAAGAAGAATATTCGAGGAATCCTTTTCTTGTTACGAATTTCTCTCATAAAGTTATGTTTAACAAATTTACACCTAAAGCTGCTAGGTGCAAAAATCATGAATTGATCACGTTTCTCAGACCCTTATCCATGAGTGGGATTCCATTCCATAACTTTTTGATAGTCCTTATAATCATTCTTACTCTTTCATGTGAGAAATCCCCTTTTTAATCATTTTTAGGTGGCTCTCTATAGTTGGATCTGACAAGCAATCCTTTTTCACCCTCAAGAATACACCTTGAGAAATGAGTTCCCTTGTATAGATGTCTGCATTCTTACCTCTTAAAAATGAGTATCTGTGCATGGATTATACCACATTCCTCTTGTGTGAGTTCGAGTTGGCCAAGTGCAAAGAGGATCCAACAGAAACCTTCACGTGTTTCCTTGGCACAACTGCAAAGGTGAAGTCTAGAGGCAGATTTCACAATGAGTGTGGACCTTTCACATGTTCAGAACCCTTAGAGAATTGCATCGGTTGCTGAAAATTCAGAGTATGGGAAGGCCCAACATAAAATTCCACGTGTTTATTTGACGTAATTTCAAATATGAAGTTTAGAGGTGGGACCTGAAACAAGCGCAGGCTCTCCACGTGCCTTGGGCCCAAGAAAGTTACCATGGCCTTTGAAAAAGTGTCAATACAAAGAGGAACCAACGGAAGCCTCCACATGTCTCTTCAGTGCACTTCTTATATGGTGCCCGAAAGTGGAGACCCTAAACAAGTCGGGCTCACCACGTGTCTCAGCCTGACAAATTTGTTGAAAGAGTTTAATTACCAGCAAAAGGTGCCACGTGCCTAGGGTCCGAGAGAGCGTTCACATCCGTTGAAAAGTCTAAGTATGGGAAGATCTAGCGGAAACCTCCATGTGTCCCTTTAGTGATTCTTTAAAATTAAAGTACAAGGGCAGGTCCCAAACAGGCATGGGCCCTCCACGTGTCCTAGGCCTTAGAAAGTTTCTTGAAAATTTCAAGTATAGAGAGGAGCTAGGGGAAGCCTCCACATGTCTCCTTGGTGAAACTGCTAAGGTAGGACTTAGAGGTAGATCCTCACATGAGCACCAACCCTACATGTGGAAAAGCTTTGAGTTAAAGCAGGCCTTAAATTTTTAAAATTACCCGATGACCCACCTCTTCACTTCTTAATTTTGATGTGGGCCGCATCGGAGTTGTGGATTATCTCATAACTTTTCTCCCTTGTACAAAAAGGTCAAAAACTTCAAAATGTTCCATCAATCCACTTCCTAGCTTATAACTTGAAAGACTGCCACGTGTCCTTCTTCGGGGCCAAATTAAGAATTTATCCCTACCACTTCATATTTTTTGAATAAACAATTAGATAATATCAGGGCCGCGGGGCCAATTTTGTATTTTTTTACAAATGTGACAAAAGTGGAAAATTTCACCAAAAAGACCCGTCAGGCCGCATCCAATCAGAAAGGGCCATGTTTCCATGGATGTTGGGAAAAATGTTGACATGGAAAACATGATTGTTGAAAAATAGAAAATAGGGGAAACCCCAAATTCACGCCCATATTACAAATTCTTTCTAATGGTCAGAAAAAACAGAAAACAATATCTGGACTCAATGTGATCCTCAACCAAATTAAAGGACAAACCATGGTAACCAAATGAAGGAAACAACTTTCATGCATAAATACATGGAGACATAAAATACTTTCAAACCATGTAGACTGAGACGTATTCTGAACAAACATGGAAAGATTAAATTGAGCACCAAAATTGGCTCTGACTGGGGGATGGGCATTCCTTGCGAGTGTTGCAAGAATAACAGAGCAGACCATGTGCCAAAAATGCATTGGTCAATGGAGTCAAAAAAAATCATGTAGATCAGAAAAGACAATAACCAAATCCCCCAAGATGAACTGAAAAAACCAACAAAAAATGGTCACCAGGGGACAAGGACAAACCAAAACAGAAAAAAATGAAAGCAGAACGAAACCAAAAGACTACACTATACAATGATGTGCACCCTAATTCAGAGAAAAACAATCAAGGAAATTTTTCAAGTGCCTTCGATTCTAGATAGGATCATGCTAAGCAGTTCTGATACGTCTTTAACAACTAGTAATATGATTGTTTCTCTTTTCCATCCAAGTTGCTATCTAACCACATTTGTTTAGGCTTATCCTCTATGCCTAGGTCAAGTTTTTCAACATCTCTCGAGGCTGCATCAAACATAAAATTCCCAGGAAGATCAAGCTTCTCAAGATATTTACATTGATCAATTTCATACTCCTTGAAAACAACATTGCTCACAGAGCTACAAAACATCAATGTCTGTATGTAATACTTCATAGGAAGCATTGTCGGGGTCCTCAATGAGATATAACATTTTATTTTTCACCATATAACTTCACAATACTTTCCTCAATTGGTGTGGTTTCATAAGACATGTCCATTTACACACTTTCACCCACACTATCTACCCACTTTCTAGATAATAGCATCCCCCGTTTAGTAGGACACTCCATAATGACCGCATTCAAGGTTAAGTACTTGCCTAGATAAGCTACCAATTGCACTACTAATCCTTTGACACATCTGACAACTGGCACCTCTCTTGAATCCATGGTAGTACATTTACCATAAGTTGTTGTTAATTTGATATTTAACTCATTTATGACCTCACGAGGCATTACATTACAGAAGGCTCCTAAATCAAGCATGCAGTTATGTAACAACGTATCTTTACTAATGAGACTAGTGAAAAAATGGATCCAAATTCAGCTAAGTCTCAACCAGAGAAGTTCCCAAATAAACCTCAGGTGGTTCACCCCAATTCCTCCAATGCTTGTGTTTTTTTCTAATTCTACAATGGCAGGAGGAACTTCTACATTGTTTACATTTTTACCCTGGGTGACCTTTTCTTCCTTAAGCCATAAATACTCAAATGCCCTCTTCTTAGGCTAAGGGATTCTAATAAATTCAACAATAAGAACAATAATCCTGATCTGAATCAAGACCTTGGCTATGTCACAAGGAACATATTTTGGTAGGGCAGTGTTAGGAGGAAGGCTTACAAATTTATCTGATGGCACGAGATTTTTCATTGTCTGAGCATGGGGAGGAACACAAGTTTTATCTGGGGTGACAAATCCTTTTTCCAGATGCATCTTTTTTAGTGGTTTTCCTTAGGGATACTGGTAAGCACTAGAACTTTTGGTTTGGCCTAAGGCCCTACCCCTTTCGCAAACCTTACTCATGGTATTATATTATTTTTCTTGGGCAGCTATTGCATTCATTAACAATTTTTTGTCCTCTTCTAAAGGAATTCCTCCATCATAATTCTTAATCATTAATGCCATTAAGTACTCAAAATAATTATTAGTAAACTCAAAATCTTATACCATATCAATTTATAAAGTATGAGTGGGAGGAAAAGCTAATACTCGATGAATGTAATCCAAAAAAATTTCAACAGTTCTAGTACATATTAGCTCAGTTGAGATCGCTCCCTGATGTGAACTTGTATCATCATTTGTCTCATCATCATCAACTTCCTCAAATTATTTGTCTTCAACACATGGGGAATGGGGGAAAGAAATATCTATCACACCACTCCTTATCATGGACCTCTTCCACAGTAGCAACTCTGGAAGCTAAAGGATCAGGCACCAATATTTTTTTCCCGGGGTTGGGGCTGTCTATTTCTTGATCCCATGGCCCCTTTACCTCTATCATCTGATCTATGATCACCTTTGGGATTATTTTAATATATTTCTTGACCTTGGTGGCTGGTTTTGACCTTGGTAACCTTGTCCAATCCCCTTCTCTGCTGGCCAGTTTGTAAGATATTTCTTTAATAGCTCCGGCCAAAGTTTTTTACAACCTCTTCTAGGTCAACAGACTTACTTGACTGAGGCTTCTTTGGATTGATCAGCCTTGATACCTTCCCTCTTAGGAGGCTTACCAACTTCCTTTATGTTATTTTCAATCTACAAAGCCATGGTGAAGGCCTGCCTAAAAGCTCCTGGGTTTTTGTCCCTTAAATAATAGGTAGCCTTTTTGTCAAAAGCATCAGATTATTTTATCAGACAAGAAACATCACTTCACCTTAGGATTACAGGTAGCCTATTTAGGG
Organism: Taxus chinensis; assembly: GCA_019776745.2. Classification (NCBI taxonomy): domain Eukaryota; kingdom Viridiplantae; phylum Streptophyta; class Pinopsida; order Cupressales; family Taxaceae; genus Taxus; species Taxus chinensis. The sequence goes on along the minus strand of CM034150.1, from coordinate 758,961,495 downwards.
TCTTATTGAACCAAGTATTGAAGTCATGAACAAATTCATTAGGATTCTTCTTAATATTTTCAAATTTAGACATCAGAAACCTGGGATCTGTCTTATTCCCATATTGCAATCTAAAATAATTTTTCATTTCTATCCATGAGTCTATTGATTTGTTTGGTAAAATACGTATACCATTCATGTGCATCCTCCTAAAGAGTAAGAATAAATAGTTTTATATACACATTCTCAAATTCAATCTCAAATTCTTCCATCATATTGAAAAAAAATTTTAAATGTTGATCGCCAGTGATAGCATTATTCCCTTGAAATTTAGGAGTTATATTTCTAACATCCTGTGGTACTACATTTTGATATCCATCCATACCTATAAAATCTATAGGACCAAAAGTATTCACAACAAATGTAGGCCTGGGTGGGGCCTAGGCCATGTTGTTTTGCGGAGGTGATCTTACAGGAGATACAAAATGATGAGGGACAAGGGGTCTTTAGAACAACAAAGTATAATTTTTCAAACATAATTTCCTCTAAAGACTTTGTTTCGTGGAAAACCCTATGAACTTTGGAAAATACATGGACAGACTAAGAAGCACACTTGTCATACACAAATGAAGGACCCTCTCCACTTGGAGAATTCAGATCTATAAGAAAATTACCTGATTCAAAATCACTTGAAGAAGAATGGTAATCCTCAACTGTAGGTTGATCACTTTCCACAATGGATAACTCTTTTCTTGATTCCTGATCTCCAACTATTTTCTAGACTCCTTTTCTTTCTGAATTTGTCTTTCCCAATTCTAGAAACAACTTTATGGTAGGGTCTTTAGTGAATAAATATCTTATTAATTCATTTCTTTACAAATATTAGTGACATATTTCAATTAATACAGGTTAAGGCACTAGTATTTTTCAAACATTAAATCAACACAGAGTCGCCACTAAGGATTTTCACCTTAGTTGTGTAAATGCACTATAAATGACTTGTCAAATATCTATCAACACTTAATTCCTGTAAAGCTTAAAACATATGACCTTCCTTTACCAGTATTTATCACTAATAATATAAAATCAGTGCAATAACCACTAGAAATTGGAAATATTGCACACATAACTTGTAACTTTGCACAATTCTCACAAATATCAACATAGTATGACATTTAGAAAACATATTTGCACTTAGATCATGTAATAAACATTACTAGGACCAAATATAAGAATGCCTTTGAAGATCCCTGCCAACGCACCATTCAGGTGTTGTTTCCATGCAAATAAATCCCTGGAAATGGCACCAAAAAGGTGTTGTTACAACACAAAATAAATCCGCAGCAACACAAATAATTCCCCGGACTTCAAATAATCCCTGGAAACGACACCAAAATGGTGGTTGTTACCACAAAATAGGTCTTGGTGTTCAAATAATCCCCCGGCAACAGTGCCAAAATGATGTTATTTCTGCACAAATAGGTCCTGGTGTTCAAATAATCCTAGCAACGACGTCATTCAGGTGTTGTTTCCGCACAAATAGATCCTCAGAAACGGCACCATTCAGGTGTTGTTTTTTAAACAAATAAATCCCCAAAAATGCAAATAATTCCCCAGAGTTCAAATAATCCCTGACAAGGAGGCCATTCAGGTTTTGTTGACGCACAACTAGGTCGCAGAGTTCAAATACTCCTCGGCAACGGTGCCATTCAGGTGTTGGTATCCAAATTGATTCTCCCTTGGAAGATGAGCAAAATCATAGATTTAGCAAGACACTTAGAGACATAATGATCATATTATAAGTCATTTTCTAGTTGGGGGAGGAGATTTAGCTACCTCTTTGTCACTCGGCTATTAGAGAAATGGATAGAACCATATAAATGGATTTGATATATCCTCATTGCTTTAGGTTGTGCCTTTAGGACCAGGGTGAGGAGGACCCGTTTTGTAACCTCTTTTGGTGAAGGAAATGAAAAGATCCTTCTTTGCACAATTTTTAGGGGAACCTTAAGAAAATATGATCAATACTCCACAATTTTAACTCTCACGAGTTGTCACTTCTAAAGAATGGAGATATTTTCTGAACCAGGATTGGGTTACTTAAGACACTAAAACCCAACTTGCTTCTTACATATTTCGGAAATAGAATTTGTTCATTTTTGGATACACAACACAAATAGGGGTACTTCATGTAGGATTCATGGTTATTTGAAATTTTTGGCCGGGATTAAGCAAGATGACATTGATTTCACTAGATCTTTGAGAAATTTTACAACAATTGAAGGACTAACAAACATAAAGCTTCAAAATAGCCAAAATATTCCTTCGACCAGATGGTGTGCATCAATAGAGCACCAAATCTGCATTGTTTCAAACAATCTTTGAGAATTCAACACGAAGGCTCGAGCTAAGGACTAAATTAAACATTAAAGACCCCTGGTTCCTCACGCTTATGATACACTCAAAGGATTAGAAACAATCTTTATCAACAAAATGACAGTAAAGTGATTTTAAATTGTTTATCTCATTACAGGATGAAGGCTCTTCTCATAATGAAATTGCAAATGCCACTAAACTATAATACGGAAAAGATCCTATGTGATTTGGAGGGATTTTAATAGAAGGTTACAATAGAAACATCAAAACCATTTGAAAACATTCTGAAATAAAAGTAGACACAATTTTTCCCAAGATCAACATAGATTAATTTGAGATCTATTAGATTTATCAACAGGGGAAAGTTTCTTGAACAATTTTAGATCTTGTCAATGGTTGTACACTTGCAACTATCTTGATGTGATCAAATCTAAAACATAAGAGATTAACTTGTTTCTTAGATGGTCTCTAAGGAAGATGGGGTTTCTCAAATTTTCTCATACAAATCAAACCCCTGACCATTTGCAAGAGTATTCTCCTTGCATTTATATATTTCAATCGGTCACTCATCGTAAATTCCCCCCACCAAAAAAATAATATTCAAGGAATCCTTTGTTTGTTACCAATTTGTCTCAAAAAGTGATGTTTAACAAATTAACACCCTAAACTGATAGGTGGAAAAATCATGACCTCATCACATTTCTTAGACCCTCAACCATGACTGGGATGCCATGCCATAAGTTTTTGATAGTCCTTCTAATCATTCTTATTCTGTCATGTGAGAAATCCCCTTTTTAATCATTTTTAGGTGGCTCTCTATAGCTGGATCTGAAAAGCAATCACTTTAACCCTCGAGAATACACCTTGAGAAATGAGTTCCCTCACATGGATACCTACATTCGTGCCTCTCAAAAATGATTGTTTTTGCATGGATTATACCACATTCCTTCAGTGTGAGTCCGAGTCAGCCAAGTGCAAAGTGGAGATGGCAGAAACCTCCATGTGTTTCCTTAGCACAAGTACAAAGGTGAAGTCTAGAGGCAAGTTCCCAAATGAGCGCGGGAATTCCACATGTTCAAGACCCTTAGAGAATTGCATCAGTTGCTAAAAAATTAGATTATGGGAAGGCCCAGTGGAAACTTCCACGTGTTTCTTTGGTATAACTTCAAATATGAAGTTTAGAGGCGAGACCTCAAATGAGCGCAGGCTCTGCACATGCCTTGGGTTTCAAAACATTACCTTGGCCTTCGAAAAAATATCAGTAGAAAGAGGTGCTAGTGGAAGCCTCCACGTGTCTCTTCAGTGCACTTCTGATATGGTTCCAAAAAGAGGAGACCCTAAACAAGTGAGGGCTCATGATGTGTCTCATCCCGAAAAAATTGTTGAAAGAGTTTATAGGCCATCGTAAGGTGTCATGTGCCTAAGCTTTGAGAATGCCTTCTTGGTCGTTAGAAATTATAAGTATGCGAATATCTAGTAGAAACCTCTACGTGTCCCTTCGGAACGTCTTTAAAATTAAAGTACAGGGGTAGGTCCCAAATAGGTGCAGGCCTTCCATGTTTCCTAGGCCTTAGAAAGTTACTTGAAAAGTTTAAGTATAGAGAGGAGCCAACGGAAGCCTCCACATGTCTCATTTGTGCAACTGCTAAGCTAGGACCTAGAGTCAGATCCTCAAATGAGCATCGGCCCTCCACGTGAAATTTTTTTGAGTTGAAGCAGGTCTTAAAGTTTCAAAATGTCCTGGCAACCCACCTCTCCACTTCTAACTTTTGATGTGCGCCCCAATGGAGTTGTGGATTATTTCACAACTTTGCTCCCTTATACAAAAATGAAAAAAACTTCAAAATGTTCTGTTGACCTGCTTCCCCACTTGTAACTTGAAATACTGCCACGTGTCCTTCTTCAGGTTCAAAGTAAGACTTTTTCCCTACCACTTAATATTTGTTGAATAACCAATTAGATACTATCGGGGCCACGGGGCCAATTCGGTATTTTTACAAATGTGTCAAATTTCACCAAAAAGACCCGTTGGGCCACATCCAATTAGAAAGGGCCATGTTTCCACATATTTTGAGACAAAATTGACATGGAAAACATGACTGTGGAAAAATAGAAGGTAGGGGAAACCTTGGATTTACGCCCATATTACAAATTCTTTCTCATGTTCAGAGAAACAAAAAACAATATTTGGACTCAATGTGATCCTCGACCAAAGGAAAGGACAAACCATGGCAACCAAATGAAGGAAACAACTTTCACACATCAATACATGGAGACATAAAATACTTCAAATCATGCGTACTGAGACATATTCTCAACAAACAGGGTGAGATTAAACTGAGCACCAAAAAATACTTTTATTATGGAAGATCCATATAAAAAATAACATACTTGGCAGTATACATGTAATAGTAAGTGCATCATTTTATTACTACAGAGTGAAATTGGCTTGCATTTTTTCATCCCATAATTTTTGAGTAGGTCCTTGGCATACATTATGATTGACACTGATGTGATTTTCCTTTTTTCATATCTTTAAGCCAAGACAATACTACAATAGCCCCAAATATTTCATGCTAAATGATTTCTTGAGATCATTCTTTACTTCATCAACAAGATTATCCATTATCCCTATTATTACAAGACCATCTTCATAAAGAACAATAATAATAATCTAATTACCTATTTGTTTGATGTAAAATTTAGAATCTAAGGGTTTATGCTTGAATCCATGTTGTAAGAGATGAGCATCAACCATTATGTACCATGCCTGTGGTTCTTACTTCAATCTATATAGAGACATGATCAATCGACAGACCTTATGAGGATGTTTCTCATCCTCAAATCCTTCTAGCTGGGACATGTATACTTCTTCTTTCAGATCAACATTCAAGAAAATAATTTTTACATACATCTTTTGAAGCTTCCATACTTTTTTTCTATAGTGCACAAATAACCCTAATGGTCTTTATCTTTGTAGTGGATACAAATGTTTCTTCATAATCTATAAATTCCTTTTGAGCCTATCCTTTTTGAACTACTCATTATTTAAATTTATAAATGGATCAATCTACCTTATACTTTGTCTTGAATATCCATTGGTAATCAATGAGATTATTTCATGTTGGTAGATTGACAAGCTCCCACATACCATTTTTAATGAATGCCTCGTATTCATTTTCCATAGCCTTCTTCCATTGTGGCTGCCCCAAAGCTTATTAAACTGAATCTATTTTGGTGTTTTTGATTAGTGAGCTCATCAAGGTGATATTGAATTTATCTCTTTTTTGTCTTCTCATCCTAATACCTACTTAAGAATCTGTGAGTGAGTCAAAATGAGATTCCTTAAGATTAATTTCTACCCCTTTTAGACATGATTACTAATGATGTTTCATGTTTTCCTCCAAAGTCCATAGATCAATCAACATTTATCCTTATAGATCGTATTCTCTTCTACAAGAATCATTTTCATCATCTAGTTGTGGAAGAAACTTTTTACAAGTAGTCAGTCGGGATTCCTTGTTCGTTAGTGAGTTATATGATGACTCATCAAATACCACACGACAAATTTCATAAATCCTTTACATCTTTGGATCCATGAGACGATATGCTTTTCAGGTCTCGGTGTATCCCAACTATAGGAATTGTAAGGTTAATTCTAGCATAAGCATATATGCAATAAAACCAAACACACGAAGAGGAGAGATTGATGGCTTATAACCACTCCAAGTTTCCTTTGGAATTATTATCTTTAGTGCATTTTTTAGATACCTATTAATAAGATATACTATTATTCAAAATACTTATTCCCAATACATATCCTCCATTATCATTGTATAAAGAATGTAATGAGTCATTTCCATCAATGTATGATTGCGATGTTCTATGACTTCATTTTTATGAGGTGTATAGGGATTAGTCAATTTTTTTTTGATGTTGTGCTACTTTAGGAAGGCAACAAAATTCTTTGTGGTGAATTATCTCCTTGATTTGGGTGGAGTAGATGAATGTGATTTCTAGACAAGTTCTCAATGAGCTTATTGAATATTTTGAAGTGTATAAATGCGTCTCTCTTATTTTTGAGAAAGAACACCTAGATTTTCCTAGAAAATTCATCCATAAACAATTGAGAATATTGGATTCCTTGCATAGTGCCATGTAGTATTCCACAAAGATCGGTTTGTATCATAGTGAAATGATACATGGCTTGATTTAAACTTTTCTCTAAGGGAACCCGATCTTTCTTTCCTACAAGACAACATGAAAAAAGAGGAAATGATGGAGAAATGGTAGGAAGGCCATGGACCATACCTTTGGTGCTGATTTGATGAGGGGAACCACTAAAGAGATGCCCATAGTGGAAATAAATTTTTTTAGTAAATTCTTCCATTGAGATAGTCCTAAAAATTTTGTGGGAAGATACAACAACTAAGATGAATAACTTATCTTGCAAGAATGCTCATGTTATGAACTCTCCATATTTAGTGATTAGATAGTATTTCATACCATTTTTAACTTGCAACTCAAACTTAACCTTATAATTCAATATTTGATTGATAGATAGTATATTTTTTGTGAGGATGTGTACATAGATAATCTTTGTCAATGTACAACTATTCATTTCAGAGTGGAATAGTGACATCTCTAATTCCTTCTGCAATATAATCCTTATCATCTACAATCCGAACCTGATCTCTCGTGTGTTGGTGCTTAATCTTTTGGAAGATTTCTTTGCATCCTATCATATGATTGCTAGAACTAGAATCAATCAAACAAACATTATTAGAGGTGTTAGCAGCATGGGAGAAAATTTCCTTGCTTTGATGAGCACAATGTATGTATTCTTATTGTTCTAATGCACCAGTTTGTTGTGATTCTACTTGTCATTTGTAATTCCATATTCATGGAGGGAGAGGCCGATATATATTTTTTGTGTCATCTCAAATAGAATAGGTATGTGTACGGGAAATGTAGTAGCACTCATAGGATTTATGAGTATGCATATTGCAAATGTGACACAACTACTTCTCCTTGGCATGTCATTTCATCCGATTTTTTTTCTACTAGTGCCATCATTTCTTTTTAAAATTTCCACCATGTAGCTTTGAAATAAATTTATTTTATTATATTTTTTCTTCCACAAAATGTATTTCTTAATCTTGTTGGGGTAGATTTATCAGTACTTTGAATAAAAATACTTATCTGGTCACATTGAGTGTCAAAAAAAATATTTAAAACTGTACGGGGATTTCCCTCAATGTGATCAGGATTAGCATTATGTCATCAATCTTCTGACCAAGTGCCATCACCTCTGCTTGAAGTTCAACTACTCCTCGCAATTATCCTTCAAATTTCACTATAGGAAACATACAAAGTGAATGCATTACTGACTGAAAATTAAGTATCTTTTTTTCATTATTGGATTCATATATAGTAGATAGAATGTCCCATGCATCTTTATATGTCATTGCATCTGGAATATGTGGTTGTGCATCATCTGTGATGCTAAGTATGATCAACATTGAGGCTTTAGAATTTACTTTATCAAAAATTATTTTCTAATCATTTTTGGTTGGACGATGTATGCTATCAGTAATGATTCCCCATAACTCTTTAAATTGCACAATCGTGCACATTTTTGTTTTCCACATAGCAAAGTTATGCCATTTTAGGATATGGGGGTCAGAAATGAACAAGATTGGTGCTGACAGTTTTCCTTTATATATAATTTTTTAATGCAAGACAAGAAAGAATTTGTTTTTTGAATTATTCCACAAAAATGTACTTTTTTTATAATTATTACAATGAAAGTCCTATAAAGGATGATATTGTGCCTTCAAATGGGTGAAATATGATCATGTGGTTGAATGCAAGCATTTTTGAAATCTCCTTTCCTCATATTCATCATCAATTTCATATTCAACTTCATGTTTTACACTCTTCTTATTTTCTTTGTGTTATATGTCGCAGAGGATTCACTTCAACAACACATCTTGGAATAATTTATTGAAATTGATATTTCCAATAGTCTTTAAATCTTCCTTTAGAGAAAATTAAAAACTTGTGTTGTCTTCACTTACAATCTGTAGTGCCCACTCCACTTTGACATTTATATGATTATGATGTTGCTTATCATAGACTAGAGTTATGGACTTTTTTATCTTAGTTTAGATATTGACAAACGGACATTATTATTTTTATTCGTTAATTTATAGACTGTATGGATGTTAGACTTATGACATGATTATAGGATGGATTATATGCATATTTGGATATATCAATTTTTTGATTTTGAGCTTATATTGGACTAATGAATTTAATTTGCTAATTATATGATGCTTGATGATCTAATTGATGTTGTGATCTTATTGCTAGTTGACATAGTAATGAAATTGAAACAATTGGAATTGTGAATAATGGAAAATTACTTGTCTTGATTTAAGTTGCGATAATTGATGATATGTATATGCATGTATTTTATTATTTCGATGTTGTTAATATGGTCACGAGGCTAGAAACGTATTCTCTTGAATTTTTCATGTGTTCGTAACACAATAAACCAAAAGGGGGATAGGAGACCAATAGTGAATAAATATGGAGTATTGGAAATAGGCCACCATGGAAACACATGCTTTTGTATGTTGTTGTTTGTTAGGAGGTCCCCATTGGGGGGTGAACTTAAAAGTGACCTTGGGAATGTTTGTAATTTTTCTTGTGATTTTTATCTAATTATGAGTTATTTATTTTTATGTGGATGTGGAGTCACTTTTATTAATTATGTTTTACACCCCTCTTAAGTTAATTTAAAAGTGTTTATCTAGTGCTAAGTAGGATGTGACAAAAGGGGGGGAATAAATTTGAATTGGTAGATTTTATGTTTGTTGGTTTGGGATGAGTTTAGTGTGTTTTGGGTTGTGTGTACAAAATTTTCCTTATGAAATTATAATTTTGACCTTCTAGGCTATTTTCGAGACTTGTGGGACAAGATAAGCTTGTCCGACACCTTTTAAGTCACCCACCCACCTATCCTATGATGTGAGGGAATTATTTTAGGTCCTATTTTGTGATATAATGAAGGAAAATGGAAATTGATTACACTTTTCTTACATGGGTAATTAATTTGGTCCTTAAGAGGTGTGGGTTGGGTTGAGTGTGTAAGAGGGTGGTATTTTCCCCAACCACCAATTTATTATACTTTGGGGTTTGGTTTTGACAATGGTGATATGGGATGGAGAAGAAGTGGTGTGGCATCCTACATGAAAGCACATAACCTCACTCTCCCTCTTTTCTATTTATTCCAGTTTTTGTGAAGTTTTGGGGGTTACTTGCTTGGTTTTGGCTCTCTCATTTTTGGAATGCTTGTTTGTTGGAGTGCTTGTTGGAGTTCAAGATTTCTTGGAATTTCCTGATTTTGGAGGATTTTTGGGCTTTCTTGTAAAGTGGGTTCTGGTTATGGAAAGGTAGGGTCTTACACCCTTTCTTTATTCTCTTGCCTTTTAGTTTTATGTGTTGAATAAATGTGTTTTCTTCATTGATGTTTTTGGGTAGGGAAATTTCCTTACGATGTGTATGAGATAGTGAAATGAGAATGAAATTTATTGCAAGGAATAAGATTTAATTTTTGGTATTTGGGAGGGGTTGGGTTGGATGCCCCACCTTGTTCTTATTTTTTTATTTTGCTCATTTTGGGAGACATAAGAGAGAGGGAGGCATAAGAGTGAGGGAGGCATAAGATATTTTTGCATTGATTATGTTTTTGAGGTTTCTAAGGTGAGAATCCAAACCCTTAGGAAGCACAAGGGTATCCCCATATTCATTTTTGTACTTGGTTTTTTTTAGAGTCATTATCTTGGGAAGTTTTAGTGTTTAAAAATGAGTGTGTTGTGGTTATTTTCTTGTGTGAATGTTTCTTGAAAGTAAATGTGGAAGCCTTTTATTATATTTCCATGGTTTTCAAATATTCCATATATTTTCATTTGTGGGGCTCAAGAACCAATGAGGAATTAGGCTACACTTCCTCATTAGAGTAATGGTTGGGTGGAGAGTGTTTCCTAGTCCCCCATTTTTGGTTGTGTGTTGATATTGGAAGAAGGTGGAGATCAAAGGATGAGTCTTGTTTCTTGTAGCATTTGGAGATAGAATATAAAACTCTCTCGTTGTATTTTATCATGTTGACTTCATTATGTATGGAGGGCTTGTAAAATTTTAATTGTTTAAAGCAAAGTTTTAGTTGATTTATCGTCAAATTTAATCTTAGTTGACATTGTAAATGAAAGAAAAGAGTTTGAAAATCATTTCATTATTTGTTGGAACGAGGAACTATAAGTTTGTTAAATTGAATTAAGTCATTGAAATGTGATGGAAAAGAAAACAACTTTGTTCTCATTTTAGTTTATTTATTGGCTTTAATAGGTGTATTGTTCTTGTTTTAAAACTATTGGGAAATCTTGTTATAATTTTTTGTTCGAATGGTTGCAAACTCGTATTTTGTAAAATCAAAGAAATATTTATTCCTATTGTATTACATGAAAGGCACAGGGTAGTGAAATAAACTATATTTGTTTATCTCCTTATATTGGTTGAAAGAAAGTTTAAAGTTTATATAAGTAAATGGAAAAGCCTTAAATCCTTGGTTGTTATTCATCTTGTCAAACAATATATTGATCCCTTAAAATATAGTTGAACAAAGGAACTACATAGTTACAAAGTAGTCTATAGATCTAATTGAGTTTATAAATGTGCTATTAAGTTAAATCAATTTCATTTTTAATCAAATATCAAGGAAAATGGTAACAATGCATGAAACAAGTTATAAACCAACCCTTGGTAATATTTCTACTAAAATTTAAAATAAATTTAAGTACAAGATTAAGCTTGGTTAATACTATTAATACTATGAATATTATTACTTATTTATAATATTATTAATTATTTAAATATTTTTAAAGTTGATATTAATAATATTCATGATATAATTAATATATTTATATGTATAATATATATATATATATATATATATATATTAAACATATAAATATATTAATTATATCAAGAATATTATTTATATCAACATTAATACTATTTTAATATTAATAATATTATAAATAAGTAATAATATTCATAGTATTAATAGTATTAACCAAGCTTAATCTTATACTTAAATTTATTTTAAATATTTGTAGAAATATTACCAAGGGTTGGTTTATAACTTGCTTCATCCATCGTTACCATTTTCCTTGATATTTGAATAAAAATGAAATTGATTTAACAAGTTGCTTGAAAGTAAATGTGAAAGCCTTTTATTCTATTGCCATGCTTTTCAAATATTCCATATTTTTTCATTGTTGGGGCTCAAGGACCAATGAGGAATTAGGCTACACTTCCTCATTAGAGTAATGGTTGGGTGGACAGTGTTGCCTAGTCCCCCATTTTTGGTTGTGTGTTGGTATTGGAAGAAGGTGGAGATCAAAGGAGGAGTCTTGTTTCTTGTAGCATTTGGAAAAAGAATACAAAACTCTCTAGTTGTATTTTATCATGTTGACGTCATTATGTATGGAGGGCTTGTAAAATTTTAATTGTTTAAAGCGAAGTTTTAGTTGATTTATCGTCAAATTTAATCTTAGTTGACATTGTAAATGAAAGAAAAGAGTTTGAAAATCATTTCATTACTTATTGGAATGAGGAACTATAAGTTTGTTAAATTGAATTAAGTCATTGAAATGTGATGGAAAAGAAAACAACTTGGTTCTCGTTTTAGTTTATTTATTGGCTTCAATAGGTGTATTGTTCTTGTTTTAAAACTATTGGGAAATCTTGTTATAATTGTTTGTGCGAATGGTTGCAAACTTGTATTTTGTAAAATCAAAGAAATATTTATTCCTATTGTATTACATGAAAGGCATAGGGTAGTGAAATAAACTATATTTGTTTATCTCCTCATATTGGTTGAAAGAAAGTTTAAAGTTTATATAAGTAAATGGAAAATTCGTAAATCCTTGGTTGTTATTCATCTTGTCAAACAATATGTTGATCCCTTAAAATATAGTTGAACAAAGGAAGTACATAGACGCAAAGTAGTCTATAGATCTAATTGAGTTTATAAATGCACTATTAAGTTAAATCAATTTCATTTTTAATCAAATATCAAGGAAAATGGTAACGATGGATGAAACAAGTTATAAACCAACCCTCGGTAATATTTCTACCAAAATTTAAAATAAATTGATTAAGCTTGGTTAATACTATTAATACTATGAATATTATTAATGTTGATATTAATAATATTCTTGATATAATTAAGACATTTATATATTTAATATATATTATAAGTATATATAATATATATATATATATATATATATATATTAAATATATAAATGTATTAGTTATATCAAGAATATTATTAATATGAACATTAATAATATTTTAATATTAATAATATTATAAATAAGTTATAATTTTCATAGTATTAATAGTATTAACCAAGCTTAATCTTATACTTAAATTTATTTTAAAATTTGGCAGAAATATTACCAAGGGTTGGTTTATAACTTGTTTCATCCATCGTTATCATTTTCCTTGATATTTGATAAAAAATGAAATTGATTTAACATGTTGCTTGAAAGTAAATGTGGATGCATTTTATTCTATTGCCATGGTTTTCAAATATTCCATATTTTTTCATTTTTGGGGCTCAAGGACCAATGAGGAATTAGGATACACTTCCTCATTAGAGTAATGGTTGGGTGGAGAGTGTTTCCTAGTCCCCCATTTTTGGTTGTGTTGGTATTAGAAGAAGGTGGAGATCAAAGGAGGAGTCTTGTTTCTTGTAGCATTTGGAGAAAGAATACAAAACTCTCTCGTTGTATTTTATCATGTTGACTTCATTATGTATGAATGGCTTATAAAATTTTAATTGTTTAAAGCGAAGTTTTAGTTGATTTATCGTCAAATTTAATCTTAGTTGACATTGTAAATGAAAAAAAAGATATTGAAAATCATTTCATTACTTGTTGGAATGAGGAACTATAAGTTTGTTAACTTGAATTAATTCATTGAAATGTGATGCAAAAGAAAACAACATTTTTCTCATTTTATTTTATTTATTGGCTTCAATAGGTGTATTTTCCTTGTTTTAAAACTATTGGGAAATCTTGTTATAATTGTTTGTGCGAATGGTTACAAACTTGTATTTTGTAAAATCAAAGAAATATTTATTCCTATTGTATTACATGAAAGGCATACGGTAGTGAAATAAACTATATTTGTTTATCTCCTTATATTGTTGAAATGAAGTTTAAAGTTTATCTAAGTAAATGGAAAAGCCTTAAATCCTTGGTTGTTATTCATCTTGTCAAATAATATATCGATCCCTTAAAATATAGTTGAACAAAGGAACTACATAGTTGCAAAGTAGTCTATAGATCTAATTGAGTTTATAAATGTGTTATTAAGATAAATCAATTTCATTTTTAATCAAATATCAAGGAAAATGGTAACGATGGATGAAACAAGTTATAAACCAACCCTTGGTAATATTTCGAACAAAATTTAAAATAAATTTATGTATAAGATTAAGCTTTGTTAATACTATTAATACTATAAATATTTTTACTTATATATAATATTATTAATGTTGATATTAATAATATTCTTGATATAATTAATATATTTATATATTTAATATATATATATATATATATATATATATATATATATTAAATATATAAATATATTAATTATATCAAGAATATTATTAATATCAACATTAATAATATTATAAATAAGTAATAATATTCATAGTATTAATAGTATTAACCAAGCTTAATCTTATACTTGAATTTATTTTAAATTTTCGTAGAAATATTACCAAGGGTTGGTTATAACTTGTTTCATCCATCATTACCATTTTCCTTGATATTTGATTAAAAATGAAATTGATTTAACTTAATAGCGCATTTATAAACTCAATTAGATGTATAGACTACTTTGCAGCTATGTAGTTCCTTGACAAGTTAATCAAAAGCTATTATGTAATTTCATTTTTAATCAAATATCTACAAAGTAGTCTATAGATCTAATTGATTTTATAAATGTGCTATTAAGTTAAATCAATTTCATTTTTAATCATATATCAAGAAAAATGGTAATGACAAATGAAAGAAGTTATAAACCAACCCTTAGTAATATTTTTACCAAAATTTCAAATAAATTTAAGTATAAGATTAAGCTTTGGTACTACTATTAATACTATGAATATTATTACTTATTTGTAATATTATTAATATTAAAATATTTTTAATGTTGATATTAATAATATTCTTTATATATATATATATATTAAACCGAATATAAATTAGTTCAACCGCGGAAGTAACTCACACAATCCGAGGAATGTAAAAGAGAGTCGACTGTACCGAGCAACAATGAATGGTATACGAAAAAATGTACGCAATTTATTAAAGTGTTGGGATTTAAACATTAGTGGGAGTGGGGTTAGTTCGCCGACCCCACCCCCCATCCCATAGTAAATAGGGTGGGGTTGGGCTCGGTGACCTCCCCCCCCCCCACCATTCCCTCCTCTGCGCATGTCGTGGCCTATCTTCACAAATTTTTAATTGGTTTTCATTTTTTTAAATTAAATTAACTGAATATAAATTAGTTCAACCGCGGAAGGAACTCACACAATCTGAGGAATGTAAAAGAGAGCCGACTGTACCAAGCAACAACGAATGGTATACGAAAAAATGTACGCAATTTATTAAAGTGTTGCGGTTTAAACATTAGTGGGGGTGGGGGTAGGTCGCCGACCCCACCCCCCATCCCATAGTAAATAGGGTGGGGGTGGGCTCGGTGACCTCCCCCCCCCCCCCCCCCCCCACCATTCCCTCCTCTGCGCATGTCGTGGCCTATCTTCACAAATTTTTAATTGGTTTTCATTTTTTTTTTTATTAACTTTTTTGTTGTTGTTTAATATATATATATATATATATAATAACACCATAATATATTTCGAGTCTTAATAAAATGAATGTTTAATAAAAATACAAATATTTATATACATATATACAAATCTATATGTATATATGTATGCGTGTGTGTGTATGTATACACCTTTTTTATTATTTCTCTAAAATGGGGCAGAAACCCATATACCCAATTGGGAAAATGCTAGAATAATGAGATAAACTAAATAAATAAATACATTACAACCCTTGAAGAGGGCATTAGTAGAACAAGAAAAGACAGGAAGAATGTGGATCCTTCTATGAGCTTGAGCTTTCCTGTCATGGCTTCCACCTCCTTCCTCCACCAATCTACAAAAAAAAAAAAAAAAACAAAAAGTCAAAAAAACAACAAGTCAAAATAAAAGATAAAAGAGCTCTTCATATGCATGATTAGGGTTAGTGGGATCCCTAGATCTAATGAGCCT
The DNA here is from genome assembly GCA_019776745.2 of Taxus chinensis. Classification (NCBI taxonomy): domain Eukaryota; kingdom Viridiplantae; phylum Streptophyta; class Pinopsida; order Cupressales; family Taxaceae; genus Taxus; species Taxus chinensis. Next base: position 758,945,708 of record CM034150.1, on the reverse strand, counting down.
CAAATGAATCCATCTAGTGGATGAGATTCATCCATACACAAAGTAGGTGGGAAGTGGGTAAGAGGGATTTCAAATTTAATTTGCATGGGTAAGACATTAATTTGGTACCACTCTCGGTGGTGTAGGGAGTGACTTATTTTACCTTTCCTAACCAAAATGTTTTATTAGAGACCTTTTACTTAATGCAAACATTTGACCTCTTTGTGGGTTTTATAAAACTTTATTAATTAAATAACTAGAGCCACAATAAACTTGAGATTAATTTGACCAAATTTAATTAAGGTTGAATTAAATTGTATTAAAACAAATTATAGGGAAGCGTAAGTCTTGCTTTGGTCTAGCTAATTTTATTAAATGGTGTTGAGAGATTTTAAAAGTTTATGTAAAGGGGATCTAAAGGAAAGTTGATAATTTTAAGTTAATGTAATGTTAGACACACGAGAAAGTGTGACAACCGTGAATTTTTTAACCCAATATTGCAAGTAGGTGTTTATACCAAAAATAAATTATTGGATAATTTTTCTAGTTCAATCTATGGTTTGTTCTTAGGTTTCATGCGGGAAAATTTGTGGGCGTTACACTTGGTATCATAGTTGTGGGTTCAAATCTTAGACCCTTGGGCACACTTCAAAACATCGTAGACATGAACATTAAACCTAGCACAACTCTTAAACCTATAAAACAACATTATATGATATTTGTATAGTATATCAAACTTAGAAAAATGAAATAAAAACCTAGAATGGATAAACTAACTCTCACCTTGGTCTATGCAGGAGACATGGACCAAGATGAGGGGTTATTACATGTAGACCTAGACTTCCTACCTCCAGATCAGGCTGCAGTGAATAATTTTACCTTAGATGTTAGAGACGCTACAGGATGTAAATGCTGCTATACATAGAGGATCCTTAGGAGGACAACCTACAAGACATGATAGAGAGACATTAGTAGAGGCTCATTCTTCTCCATGACACATAGCGATGAACATAGGACATAGAGAACTCCCATGCGTGGAGTAAGTTAGAGCAGAGTCACCTGAAAGGGGATATGAATATATGATATCAGGATACAGAGACAGATCTGAGAGCCCTAGGTCAAGGGAGGAGTAGGTAGAGAGACCTAGGGTTCAACAGTCATAAGATGTTCATCATATCAGGGAGATCCTAAATCTATGTCCATCTCATTAATTTGGCGATACAAGTGGTTTTTAAGAAGAGGATTAGTTAGTGAGATTGAGTGGGTGCTTCAAATTTTTTCCATGTACTAGTAACATGAGAGCGCATTTCATGATCCATCTATTATAAGGTATGGAAATAGGTGGCTGTTAGAGGACAGAGGAGCAAAAGATCCACGTAGATTTGGAGATATTTACTTCATGAACCTCTTCGAGGAGAGGTTCAATGAGTGAGATAATTGTCTAGAAGGTTTATCTCAGCAGAGGAGAAATGAGTTCCATGACCTACGTTAGGAAAACATGACAGTACTAGAGTATTAGAGTCGATTCCTGGACTTACTTCAGTATGTTGACTGTATGCAGAATGAGTAGCTCAATATTTAAAGGTTTATTAGAGGCTTGACTTTGTATTTGGGAGGTACAGTATGCAATTCATTACACAGAGAACTTAGTAGAGGGTATTGAGAAGGCCTACATTACAGAGGAGTAGTCGGGTGAAGACTCGAGTAGGATAGGGACAGGGTACAGAGCCAAATCCAGCAGATGTAAGATATCAGGTTGAGGGGGGTAAGCTACTCATGTTTGTGGTGGACATGGTTATGTACAGTCTTCATCGAGGCCACCACAACACCCACCTTAGCAGTAGCAATAATAGAATTGTCCACCACTCAGAGACCTCACATATAGATTCAACACTCAGAGGGGACAGGAGTAAAGGGCCTCCCCCTTAGAGGTCTCATTACGACATAAGGTTGCAATGAGGGCACATTCAACAAGAGATCATCATCACGAGAAACCTCACCAGTCCATAGCTCAGATCATTCAGGATCCACAACACAGAACTCTAGGGTACCTGCTAGAGCCACATCTCATTCGAGAGGACAAGGAAGTTTTTAATGGATGTGGTGTTGTCTGGACATCATTGGAGATAATGCCCATAGAGAACATTAGTAATAAAGGTAATGCACTAGATTTCAAAGCCTATCGGATCTGGCGACATGTGGACATAGCCATCAAATTTATGAAATAAGATGAGAACTACCAGGCTCAGCATTAAGGCACTTGTGATAGAGACTATATGTAGTAATAGTGGAAATCCTACCTCCATTTTGTTTAATTCTAGTTCATCGGAGCTATTTTATTACATAATCTTTAATAAAGTGTTGCAAGCTAGTGATAGTTAGACAAGGCCATATTTGGGACGTCCAGATGGATTATGGAGCTAATATCTCAGTAGAATCCTTAGTTAAAGAGTGTGTAGTAGATTTGGGGACCCTTCACCACTACCTCGTGATCTTTGTATCCTTCAATTTGGGTTTCGTATGGAGTCATCTTGGGCATGAACTAGTTATCTGCACACACAGAGCTAGAGTGGATTATTACCATAAGATTATATCATGTATAGATGATTTGGTGGTTGAGTCAGTGATAACAAGAGTTAAGAGGCCCATTTCTATCTGCACTATTTCTTGCTATACATCTTAAGCGGTGTGTGCGACAAGGTTATCAGTTGTATGATGTCACGATTAGTGACAGATCTAAGGATGAGTCTAGTGGGATGTATTTTTATGACCATCACATCTTGAGAGAGTTTTTTTTATTTCTTTCCACGGGAGCTACCGGGGGTTATCTGTCCCCCACGTGAGATAGATTTTAGACATAGATTTGGTTTCGAGAGTAGAGCCTATCTCACGAGCACCTTATCTAGGATGACTACCCCTGAGATCTATGAGATCAAGTTCCATAGCTTGAGGGCCTTCTAGAGAAAGGCCTATTTTGTCCTAGTGTATCCCCTTGGGATGCACCAGTGATTTTTGTGAAGAAGAAGGACAAATATTTGCGTTTATGTATTGATTATTTCTAGTTGAATAAAGTAATGATTAAGAATCGTTACCCCCCTTCCGTTGCATTGAAGATTTATTTGATCAAATGAAATGGGCCACATTATTTTCCAAGATAGATCTTATGTCTGGATATCATCAACTGAGGATCACAGAGGAAGATATTCATAAGACAACCTTTTGCATACGAGATATGGCCACTACGAGTTCACAGTAGTGCCTTTTGGTTTGACGAATGCCCCCACAGTGTTCATGAGCTTGATGAATGGGGTATTCTAATTTTTTTTTGGATTTCTTCATGCTCATTTTCTTGATGATATTTTGATATACTCACGTATGCATGAGGAGAACGAGGAGCACCTTCGCCAGGTTCTTCAGTGTCTTCGTGAGTAGCAACCTTACGAGAACCTGGAGAAGTGTGCATTATTTTAGACTCAGAGGTGCAGTATTTGGGCCACATCATTTCTGGGGAAGGTATTGCAGTCAATCCTTCCAAGATTCACAGTTATTATGGACTGGCTGGTACTCACTAGTGTGACCGAGGTGTGAAGTTTCATGGGTTTGGTAGGATATTACAAGATATTTGTTTAGGACTTGTCTCAGGTTACACACCCCATCACTTCCCTTCAACGGAAAGGGAAGAACTTCCTATGGTCAGATAGATGTGAGTAGGCCTTCAGGACACTGAACGAATGTCTCATGAAAACACCTATTCTTACAGTGCTAGACCCTCAGGGCGAGTTCTTCATTTGCATTGATGCTTCCTTGGTAGGACTAGGAGGTGTGTTGATGTAGGAGGGCCGAGTGGTTACTTTTGAGTCTCGCAAACTCAAGGATTATGAGCTCAATTATCCGAACTCATGACCTTGAGCTTGAAGCAGTTTTTTGTGCCTTGGTTCGGTGGAGACATTTCCTTCTTGGCCGTAGATTTATACTTAGGACTGATCACTTGAGTCTTCACCACCTCTTCATGCAACCCAATCTCAACACTTGTCAATGACATTGGATGGAGTTGGTTTATGAGAATGACATGGAGATAGAACATGTGAAGGGGAACGAGAACGTGGTTGTCAGACACCCTGAGTTGAAAGAGACATGTGGCTATGGCTAATTCGGTGGGTACATATTTATGGAGTAGGATTTTGCAGTAACTTCCTCACAAAAACTTCTACCTTGCAGCCAAAGATTAGAAGATTGAGTCTCAGAGGCCCCTTGAGGGGAGATTTGATGGATTCTCTTTGGAGGTAGATGGATTTCTTAGGCACAAAGGTTGGATATATGTTCCTAGAGATGGAGGCTTGAGATAGGATATTTTGACAGAGGTCATCATGCACCTTATTTAGCCCATCCCAGGGTGAAGAAGATGCATGCCACCTTGAGACAATTATACCATTAGAGGGGACTATGGAGAGACGTGGCTCAATTTGTGTCACGTTGTTTAGAGTGTCAGAAGGTGAAGGCTGAGCATTAGCACCTAACTAGCCTTCTCTTCCCTCATGCCATACCAGAGTGGAAATGGGACACCATTTATATGGATTTCATAGTTGGGTTACTGACATTGAGGTACCACCACGACACCATCATGGTCATGGTGGATAAATTGACAAAAGTGGCTCATTTTTTTCCGGTGAAGACCACCTACAAAGCTAGTGCAGTGGCATTGGTATACCTTGATGAGATTGTCAGATTGCACGGGATTCTACAGAAGATCATTTACGACTGTGATCCCTTATACACTTCTCACTTCTGGACTACCATGTAGTATGCTCTCGGGATGAAGATAAAATTCAGTACAACTTATCACCCTGAGACAGATGGACAGACAGAGCGGGTGAATCAGATCTTAGAGGACATGCTTAGGATATATGTCATGGATCATCAGTTGAGGTGTGAGGAGTAATTGTATTTGGTGGAGTTTTCCTATAATAATAGTTTTCAGAGTTCGATAGGCATGACTCCTTTTTAGGAACTGTATGGAAGAGAGTGCAGGACACCACTGAGTTGGCATAGGTTAGAGGACAAGGTTTCTCTTGGGATAGCTTTACTACAGGATATGGAGCAGCAGGTTGTTATGATCAGGAAAAGATTACAGGAGGCTCAAGACAGGTAGAAGAAGTATGTGGATAAATATAGGACAAGTCATAGTTTTGAGGTGGGCATGAAGGTGTTTCTTCGTATAAGGCCTCGTAAGAGTCCCTATCTGTTATGGAAAAGGCTCTAAGATTGCTCCTAGGTTTGTGGGTCCCTTTGAGATCTTGGACCGTATCGGTCCTTTGGCCTATCATCTAGCATTGCTACCTATCTTGTCTCATGTCCATGATCTATTTCATATTTATGTACTTAGGAGGTCCATTATAGATCCTTCTCATGTATTAGATTGGACCTCATTATAGGTGTATAGGATCTAGGGGTAGGTGATGGTGGATCCCATCCTTATCTTAGAGCGCAGGACCTTGGGCCTTAGACGAAGAGAGATTAATCAAGTTCACCTTGAGTGGGATAGATACGACGAGACAACAACTATGTGGGAGAATGCCACACCTCTGAGAGCACAGTTCCCACATCTGTTCTAGTGACTTCCAGGAGGAAGTCAAGTCTAAGGGGAGGGGGATGTAGTGCCCACTCCTCTTCGACATTTATATGATTATGATTTTGTCATTATAGATTAGATTTTTGGACATTTCTATCATGGTTTAGATATTGAAAGATGGACATTGTTATCTTGACTAGTTAATTTATAGAAAGTGTGAATGTTAGAAAAATGCCATGATTACAGGATGGATTATATACATATCTGGATATATCGAATTGTTGATTTTGAATTTATATTAAACTAATGCAATTACTTTGCTAATTATATTATGCTTGTTGATGTAATTGATATTGTGATCTTATTTCTAGTTGATGTAGTAATGAAATTGAAATAATTGGAATTGTGAACAATGATGAATTACTTGTCTTGGTTTAAGTTGCGATAATTGATCTGATATTTATATGCATGTATTTCATTATTTCAATGTTGTTAATATGGACCATGAGGGCATAAAGGTATTGTCTTGAATTTTGCAGGTTTGTCGCAATGCAATAAACCAAATGGGGATAAGAGACCAACAGTGAGAGAATATTAAGTATTGGCAAAAGGTCACCATGGCAACACGTGTTTTGTATGTTGTTGTGTTGTATTTTGTTAGGAGGTCCCCATTGGGGGTGACCTCAAAAGTGACCTTGGGGAATGTTTTAATTTTGTCTTGTTATTTTTTATTTAATTGTGAGTTAATTATTTTTATGTGCTTGTGGAGTCACTTTTATTAATTATGTTTTGCACCCCTCTTAAGCTAATTTAAAAGTGTTTACCTAGTGCTAATTAAGATGTGACTAAAAGAAGGGGAAATAAATGTGAGTTGGTAGCTTTTATGTGTGTTGGTTTAGGATGATTTTAATGTGTTTTGGGTTGTGTGTACTCAATCTCCCTTGTGAATTTCGGATTTTGACCTTCTAGGCCAATTTGGAGACTTGTGGGACAAGCTAAGCTTGTCCCACACCATTTAAAGTTACCCACCCACCTAGCCTATGATGTGAGGGACTTATTTTAGGCCCTATTTTGTGTTTTAATGAAGGAAAATGGGAAATCAAGTGCACTTTTCTTACATGGGTAATTAATTTTTTCCTTAAGGGTGTGGGTTGGGTTGAGTGTGTAAGAGGGTGATCATTTTCCCCAACCACTAATTTATTATGACTTTGGGGTATGGGTTTGAATTTGGTGATGTGGGATGAAGAATAAATGATGTGGCATCCTACATGGAGCCACATCATCTTCCTCTTCCTCCTTTCTATTTATTGATTTTTTTGTGAAGTTTTGGGGGTTACTCACTTGGTTTTGGGCTCGTTCATTTTGGGAATACTTTCCTTTTTGAAGTGTTTGTTGAAGTTGAAGATTTATTGGAATTTATTGAGCTTGGAGGACTTGGGACTTACTTGTGAAGTGGAGTCTTGCTATGGCAAGGTAGGTGTCTTGCACCCTTGTTTTCTCCTCCTTTCCTTGTATGTTTATGTGTTGAATGAATGTGATTTCTTGCTTGATGTTGTTGGGTAGTGAAATGGATTTAGGATGTGTTGAGATAGTGAAATGGGGATGAAATATCTTGGGAGGCATAAGAGATTTCTTTTATATATTTAGGAGGGAGTGGGTTGGATGCGCCACCTTGTTCTCATCTTGTTATTATGGTCATTGTGGGAGACATAAGAGAGAGGGAGGCATAAGAGTGAAGGAGAAATAAGAGATGTATCTATATTTTTAGGGAGACATAAGATATTTTGGGTTGGTTATGTGTTGGAGGGATTTGAGGTGGGCATCCAAACCCTTGGGAGGCACAAGGGTAACTTCATATTCCTTTCTCTACTTGGCTTGTTTTAGAGCCATTGTTTTGGGAAGTTGTGTTTAAAAAAGAGTGTTTTGTGGTTATTGTCTTGAATGAATGTTGCTTGATAGTAAATGTGGAAGCCTTCTATCTTTTTTTCCATGGTTGTCACATTTTCCTTATTGTCTCATTGTTGGGGCTTGGGGCCAATGAGGAAGTAGGCTTCACTTCCTCATTGGAGTAATGGTTGGGTGGAGAGTGTTGCCTACTCCCCCATTTTTGGTTGTGATTTGATCTTGAAAGAAGGATGAGTTTAGATGATGAAGGATTCTAGTGCATTTGAAGAAAATAATAATGGACTCTCTTGTTATATTTTACTATGTTGTCTCCATTGTATAAGGAAGGCTTGTAAACTTGTATTTGTTTAAAGTGAAATTTTAGTTGTGTTATTATCAAATGTAATTTTAGTTGACATTGTAAATGAAGGCAAGAGTATGGAAATCATTTCATTACTTGTTAGAAGGAGGAACTAATAGTTTGTTAAATTGAATCAATTCATTGAAATGTGATCGAAAGAAAACAACTTAGTTTTCATTTTAGTGGAATTGTTTCCTTAAATAGGTGTGTTGTTCTTATTTGAAAACTATAGTGAAATCTTGTTATAAATTGTTTGTGGGAATGGTTGCAAACTTATATTTTGTAAAAGAAAGAAATATTTATTCCTATTGTATTACATGAAAGGCATAAGATCACAAGTTAAACTATATTTGTTCATGTTTTTATTGTTGAAAGAAAGTTCCAAAGGTCTCTCATGTTTACCTTTATATGCGTAGATGGAAAAGACTTTAAATTTTATTTGTCATTTACCTTGTCAATAAAAAACATTGATCCCTAAATCTAGTGGAGTAAAGAAATAACATTGTTACCGTTTAGACCATAGCCTTATTAAATTGTATATGTTTGTTATTAATTTATTATACGTTTATTTACAAACACAATATTAAATAAGGTACCAATAAGTGGAATTTGGATTGATTTAAACATCTTATAAAATATTATCAAATAATAAAAGAAATTATAAGTATAAGATTAATCTTAGTTAATACTATTCATAATATGAATATTATTAGTTATTTATAATAGTATTAATATTAAAATATTATTAATGTTGATATTAATAATACTATTGATATAATTAATATATTTAATATATATATTTAAATGTATATTAAACAACAAAAAAAAAGTTTGAAAATAAACAGAACCAATCAAAAATTTGTGAAGATAGGTTGCGTCCTACGCATAAAGTAAGAGGAAGGAATGGTGGGGGGGGAGGTCACTGACCCAACCCCTATCCCATTTATTATGGGATGTGGGGTGGGGTCGGTGACCTCCATCAACCCACTGACTTTTAAACCCCAACACTTTAATAAATTGCACAAAGTGTTTCTTATACCATTCGTTGTTGTTTGGTACAGTCGGCTGTCTTTTACATTCTTCAGACTGTGAGTCCCTTCCATGGCCGAACTAATTTATATTCATTTTTTTAATTATATATATTTCGGGTCTTAATAAAATGAATGTTTAATAAAAAATTATATATTTATATATATATATATATATATATATAAGTGTATATATATATGTTTGTAAATATCTATATACCTAGTGTTACAAAAGTGTATATATACATCATTTTTTTTATTTCTCTATTTAATGGGACAAAATCTATATGCACATTTAGGAAAATGCTAAAATAATGAGATAAACAAGATAAATAAATACATTGTAACCCTAGAAGAGGGTGTTAATAGAACAAGAAATGTGCCAATGGACAAGTCAAATTAAGTTGTTTCAGCGTAAAAAGACAAAAAATTGGTTTTACCCTTCCACGTGCAGATTTATTTTGGTGTGGATGGAAGATTAATTGTCTTTTGGCATCGATAACAAATTTATTTCTGCATCCAAAGTATGTGGTTTTAATTTTACCCCAGCTAAACCAAACATATTTACTTCATGGCATGACCAACACATGCCATATTTAACCTTCAATCAAAAGGCAATCTACACAAAACATGTCCCTTCCTTCACCCAACGCAAACACACCAAACCAATGTTTTTCACTACAGAAGCATCTAAAGAAAAAATAGATCACAATGCCACTGATTGGTGTATGGTATGATATCATGAAAAATCTACAAGTGAAGGATTCTACTTCTTTTTAATCATAGATCTAAAGATATTTATTGATACAATATTTTATTGACTTATTCCTAATTGGTGGAGGTGCAGTTGGAAGGAGAGAGACATATGTATGTCGGAAAATGTGATAAATATATGTAAAGAAAGTCTAATGTGGACTTCGTCTAATTGAATCTTAGCGTTATAATATAGAAAAATAAAGAGATGTTAAGATAGGTAAGTTGGAGGTAAATTATTTTAAATAGGTTCCGTTTTTAAATGGTATAGTTATTCTTAAATATTTTGGAAGAAATTAATTTTTATTATGATGCAATCTTCAATCTAGGGTAAATTTTAAGCACCCCCAAAAATAAACCTTAGATATTACATGGAAAATTTGTAAAAATGACTTTTGAAATCATGGTGAATGCGAAGAATTGAAAATAGATGTTGTTGGCTAATAGAAGTTATTATGCAGTAGCATTATACTATTAGATATTAGTAGATTTATCTTTTTCATGTAGTAAAGGAGATTTTAATATAAAAAATTGGCTATTACTTTAAGCACTAGGTAAACTGATAAAAAAAAACTTGTACTTCAAAAAACTAACAAAAATATAAAGTGACCTAAATCCTCAAAATTAGCCAAATTCAAATTTCAAAAATCCAAATTTACATTAATTAACAAATATAAGCAACTAAAATTTATACTTCTTCAATAATATCTCTAAAGGTAAAAAGGATTGGTCTTGTACTTGTTAAAGTAATAACAAAGGATTTAATATTATAAGGAAATAAAGAAGAAGAAGAGAAATTCTTAAATAAATGGAGGGAAGATGAAATATAAAAAAAGGGGTGAATCTTACATGAATTAGAGCTTTAAAAAGTGAGAATGTGCGATAAGGCCAAAAAATTATAAAATATGATTACACATAGATAGTTTTGTTAGCCAAGTATGGAACAAAACATTTCTGCTATTCATAATACATAAGAAAATAACTTGGCGAGAGTTGTATAAAATGGAAGTTTCAAAGTATAACTACTACCAAAGGAAGTGGAGAAGATTAACACCCATATATCTTATCGAAAACTAAGCAAGTTAAATACATGTGTAAGAAAAACCATGTATTGGAATAAAAACCATATACTAGAAAATAAATCTTGCACTAACACCGCCACTGAAAAGTGTAGTTTATGTGGGTAGAAGACTAGGGTCCAAAAAACAATGATTGATGTGGTATCCAAGAACATAGAAAATTCCACATTAAGTGGAGAAACACAACAATCTCATAGGGAAAAATACTTTCTAAAAGAGATAAAAAAGAATTACATAAAAAGTATTTCTTGTAGATAAGCCTACATTGAAGAAAATAGAAAAACCACCTCAAAAATGGAGATAGAGAAGAGAAGAAGAGAGGAAAATTCATCCCCTAATAATATGAATCCTCATGAAATCATAGTATATCCCCACAACAAAATAATTTTCTTTCTGAAAATGGTATTGGCGAATACTCTTTCCCAATAAGGAATGCCCAATGTTGTACTAAATTGATTTCGATTGAAGGTAAAGGAAATGGAATATATATATATATATATATATATATATATATATATATATATATATTGATATTGATCAAGAAATAAAATTCTCAATAGCGACAAGTTCATATGAATCCAATTAGGTACCAAGTAGAACTCAACACGGTTCCCAACATGGATATGAGAAATTAATAAAGAAAAAATTACTCCTATAGAAGGTTTCATCATGAATGATGAACAAGGTGAATCATAAAATTAAAGAAGTGCAAGAGGTTTCACCATATGAAATTCAGTTATTGAGTAAATACATCCAAACAAGTAAAAGAATAAAATATATCATAATTGACATGAAAGAGAGAACAAATATGACTAATGATTTCATCAATATCTAAAAGGTTAAAGTACACAAATAGAGATGACTTGTTTTATAAGTAGACCTACAAATGAACTATAACATGTAGACATGAGGAGTCCTAATGTAACTAATCACTTGAGATCCTCAAAGAAGCACATGTGAACTCTAATGAAATAACATTTGATGATGTAATATCATACTATAGAAAATTATTGGAATCCATCATGGAAAAGACTATGAAATCTAGTAAAACAATAAGTGATGGAGGAATTTCCTATTGTAGAGAATCATTGGAATCCCTCTAGAAAGAACCTATTAAAAATGATGAAAAAAGGCAACAAAGTAATAATTTGAAATAGGAGACCAATTTCATTATTTTTCCTTCTAGATGTGAAATATGGGACTCTATAAAAAAAAGAAGCAATGTCATATAGGTGTGATATCATAACATGGAGCATCTCTCAAAGTGTGGGACTTTGAAATCAAGAGAGCTCTTCAGATGAAGGCAAGTTCCTATTCCTCTATTCAAGTGCACACATACAATTTGCAGACGATCTACTCTAAAATCTACTCTAACTTGCCAAGGAGATAGGGTTGAGATATATGCATGAAATAAACCTAAAATAACAAGGGTGGTGCACCAAAGGAATGTTGAACACCTACTTTACAATTAAACACAAACCATTAAAACTGCAATATAACCACCGTGTTTAGATAACCAAACTACATTGAGAGATCAGATGAATGTAATCAACACTGAGAGGGTTCAAAATCATCCACAGACATGTATTATTGCTCCAGAATTGATACAATACATTACAATCGCCAAGAGGCAAGATTACATTACAACTTGAATGGGAGGTTTGAAAACTCCAAAAATTCACTTACAGACAAGGGAAGAAGGGAGGGTGTAAAACAAAAATGTCCAACCTTTAGAAAAATGACCCTCCTTACAATATATAAGAAGAATGGGAGAAGGAAATAGAAGAAATCCAAATTGTTGCTCCAACCACCCAAGAAATGCATTGAGTTTTCATGCAAAAAATGATGGGTTCCATGACAATGCCTCCACGTACTATTCCTTGTTGTGAAGGAAAGGAAGCCCATACCTCAAATTGGTGGTATGCGAGAAACCTAGGGCACCCCAAAAAGTTCTGTCTTGCTGAAATCCGAGCTCCCTGTCTAAAGATATGGCCATCTGAAGGTCGAGGTGCATTCTGTAAAAAAAGGCCTAAGAGCTCTAAAAGTCTGAAAAATCATGCAACGTTTGAAATCCCAAAATTCAGACTTTAGGACATTTTCATTTTAGAGAAAAAACATTGTTCATCCGCGAAAATTCTTGAGAGTTCAAAAAATCCAAAACCTGAAAGTCTAAAATTTCAGACTTTCGTACTTCGGGCTTTCAGAAGTTGAAGGGGGAATTTCGGGTTTCGGGTTTGAGACTTCTGAAACTCCGAAGTCTGAAACCTCGAAATTCTGAAACTCCAAAATTTTGGACTTTCAAAGATTTGGGTTTTAGACTTTTTTGCTTACTTTTTTGGCACATTTCTGGAGGTCTACAAAACCCTCAAAGTCTGAAATTTAGGAATTTTGGACTTCGGAATTTCATAACTTTTTCTTCCTTTTCCTAACTTTGCGCCTAAGATTTCCGAAAGTCTAAAACCTAAAAGTCTGAAATTTCAGACTTTCAGACTTCAGAATTTCAGACCTTTTGTAGCCTTTTTCTGATTCCGTGACTAAAAGTTCTGAAACCCCGAAACCTAAAATTCTAAAATTTCAGAATTTTGAACTTCAGAATTTCAGACTTTTTTGGACTCTTTTTCCATGTTTTTTCCTGAATCGCCAAAATTTCGGAAATTCAAAATTTTGAACTTTTGCCTCTATTCTTCTTTGACTTTCGATTCACCACTCCTTTGCCAATTGTGCATTTCCATGCTAATCCCATCTGCAACATGAATTTTGAAAGCGAGTGTGAGCTCGCACAACTGAACCACCTCTCCATTTCTCCTGTGAAATATCTTGTTTGATCAATTTTTCCCAAGGGGCGAAATTGGATAACAATGATTCTTGAATTTGAATTAGTAACATGTGCAAGGGGATGCCATGATAGTTTTACAAATAATCATTAGAATTTATCAAATAAGAAACTCTAAATTATAAAGTAGGACTATTTAGAAGAATAGTTCCATTATCCTAATTTAAAGATTCATTGGAATCTATTTAAGAACCAACATTGAACTTTTAATCTACAATATGTACAACAAAAATGTCCTCAACTATAAATGGGGTGACATTAGTAGCAAGATAGGTAACAATATTACTATTAGCAATATATGAATTTTATTATGAGGAAACATCATATTTGGATGGAGAATCATGAACTCTCTACACCTATTGGATGGATCTCCAAGTATTGAAATTCCTATTAGTATACACAAGCTCATACAAAATATCCTAAGGAATAATATAACATATTATATTGTAGAACATGTGCTTCTTGTTCAACAACCTCATCTTCTTATAGTTGTTCGGATCAAGATAGAATCCAAGAAGATATTGAACTACATCATACTATATGTAGTGATCATGCATTCCGTGTTTCTAAGACAAATAGTTCTTTGAATTTAACCAAAAACATAACAATGAAATATAAAAATTAAATTCTTGGATGAAACCGCATAAAATGCGGCATTCTATTAGATCGATATTACTTCATTGTAAGATATGACAGTTTATAATCTAGTGAATTTAAATACTTAAATGGATAAATCATCTGATATATGATGAACAATGATTCAGACCAAAAATCCCAGTCATAACGGGGTGACAAAAGGAACACGGAATTTTCTTCTTGACGTTTGTCCATCCATCTTCACCTTTTATTTTTGGCTATTATATCCACCATTCCTAATGATTTGGAGAAAATTGTCTATTTACCATTATTCGAAGGGGGTTTCAGCTCCGTCGTATTTTCGAAAGAATCAGTTTGGAGTTGATCAATGATATACTACTCTAAAAGAATAACGTTTTCAACAGATATTCCTCCATCTCGTTCGAATCTAATTAATTTCCCATATTCCTTGGTGGTCGCTACAATTAATTTCTATAACGGAGAGGGGGGTTTTGAAAAGGTAGTGCATGGGATTTCCTCCACCTCATCTTGATCCTCGTGACAGATGTCTCCTTCCGCTTGCTGCAAATTGGAATCAGCGTCCACGTCATTCACCGGGGAATCTAGGAACTACGAAGCCCCTTCATCCAAACCCCCTAGAAATCAATGTCATCACCTCGACATCTACTACCACATCAATAATGTCCCATTACGCTCCTCACATCTATTCACCTTGCTCTGTTCTTCTCCATTCAACTTCTGATCCATCTATAGTAGTTGAGGAGACTATTCTTCCTTGCATCCAAAATCCCCACGGCCCACTCTCCTGCATTTACTACAGAAGACAGATGAATATTAATAAATAAGTTTTTCCCTCCAAACCCCGTCTCTAGACACCAGATTAATGGCCTCCAGGGGATAACAGCCAACAGAGGCATTAACACACATCCTGGCTGCGGTAAATCTAGATCTCGTAGTTGTGCTCGGGTCAAGTGCACGTCCACTTCCCAGAACTCCAGGGACAGCGCAACAAGCCTTGCCCAAATATGAATCACACATGGGGGTAATTTTTTGCTCCTGATTTCCATCTAACAAAGGATAGACTGATTATCCCATAGAACCATGAAGAACCCAACACAACCTGGACTAAATCTTCTTCTAGGGAGAAAAAAACAAGATTTTTTTTCAAATACGGCAAAGGTGTTAACTTGCAATAAAATTTTCCATTTCTTCCGGACCCATCTTCTTACCTTATCAATTTTTGGCCTAATCCCAACGAAATATCCGATCAAAGCAATTCTAAATCTACCATGTGATCTATCCACCACTATGTTCAGAACTTACAGCCATTGATAATATTGCTTCCATTCCAGTTTGATATTTTGCAATGTCTCCTTTAGCTGCTTTTTGATCATCTTTGACGCCAACAAACTCTCTTGCAATGTCTGAAATGGCTCTTCCACCGGTTCCGTGAACTGGTCTGAACTGACTAACTCCACAATTCTAGATTCCCCCTAAATAGGAGGCTAACAATATTAATAGTGCATAAGATATTTTATTTACAAAAGTTATATAAACAGGAAGTGGGGAAGTGTAACTACCACTTAAAATGTGGAGAAGTTTAACTTCCATATATCCCATTAAAACATAAGTAATATAGACAAATGTGTAAGTAAAATAATACCATGGAATAAAAAACCTACACCAACAAAACAATATGATTTAAATCGTCCTTACTCTTCTTTTTCCTCAATTTGAGGAGTATATCAGGAATTTGGCTTTGATGGTGGAGGGAATTTTTTTTTATAAGGTTAAAAATTGGTTTTGAGGGGACCAAATAACCCACTGATACAACAGGGGAAAAGATATAACAATAGAGTTCACATGGGGAATCCTCTACCATTGGTCCACAGCATCAACATATAAGTGAGGTCACAAGTGACCATGACCCAGAGACAAAGAAAGAATGACTCAAGACCCCGCCACTGAACGCTATACAAATTCGAGTCACCAGTTCCAAATGCCAAATTTTGAGTTTAATGGGCTGGAAAAAAGTTCACCCACCCCCATCATTCTTGGCTTCAAAGGCCCCAACATGAGGATCATCCATACCCAACCCAAGTGGTGTGATTCATAGCTTAACTAGCCAAAACTTTGGCTTACTTTACTTCATGACTGCCCATAGTCCTCCTTTTCCCATAACTTGATTCTGGAAGAAAAGATCATACTCAAAACTATATACTTACATGCATTCAATATTGAAGGAGTTTTAATATGGTCTTTGTACTATTTTTAGCTAATCTCTATAATGAGTCTTCATTAATACACTCAAGATAAGATTGTATTAGTAGGAATAGATCCAGTACAATATGAAGTTTGAAAATTTACCAGCATCTTATAACAGATTTGGTTGTATAATACAACATGAAGAATATTAAAGTTTACTCTTCTATTTCCCATAGCAAGTTCTTACCTAGTTTACATTAGGATCATAGTTGATTTCACTTACTAGAAGTCCCTTTCTAGACTATCCTATTGAAGAGATATGATCATGAACTTCTTATAGATGAAGATCACTCAATTTGAATCCACCTTTCCCTTATTTTCTTTAATCTCTATGTCTATATTTGATCATCATCCTTTAACATTCTTACATCCATCATTCACACTAAAACAAGATCTTGTATGGACCATCAAACCCCAAGACTATTGAATGGCAAGTTGTCTCTTTTAAGTATCCCCTATCTTTTGTCAAATGTATTGTTTCTGATATTGAGAAAATGTTAGCATGTTTCAAACTTATAGAGGGTGGTTTCATCAAGTTGTAATCCTATCCACAGTCCATGACATCAAGAAATCCCCAAACAGGTAAATGTTCTTCCCTCACTAAGACTATTTTCAATTATTTTTAGGTAAAACTATTTAATAAATGAGTTTTTAAGGGTTGTAAGATGATTTAATAGTGTCCTTTATGTATTATTAGGTCATGAATGAGTTATTCCCATGCTTCTTGATGGAATTTAACAAATAATTATGGAGTATGTAGTTCACTTGTGAATCTAGCTCAAAGCTTCTTCAAGATAGTCAATCAAATAAGCTTCTCCATTATCTTAAAGCCTTATACACATCTTTAAAATACTCTAAAACACCATATTCATTGATCCAAGTCCTTAAAACATAATAAATTGTCGAAAAATTGCATCAATTAATTCAATTGTAATGAATTTCATCACTTCAACGACCTTGAAATTTCCTGTCAAAGAGATTTTCTTCCACACATGCTCAATTGCTTTGAAATTTGGTAGTCTCCTTCTCCTAGCTAAGACAAAGATTTCCTCAAAATTTTAGAAAATTTAATTAGTTAAAAAGAAATTTATGGCCTGCTGTAGTTCAGGGGCGAGACCACAAAATAACTTATAAATCACATAAATCTCCAAGTCAATATCCCAAAAAAATTTCCTTGGAATTGTGATTTGTTTCCCTTGCTATTCGAATTGACAGTCAAGAATTTTAGTCTATTTTTAATGTAGGGAGGGTTTTGACCTCACTACCTTCTTAATACCCTTAACACAGTCCACACAAAACATGTAAACGCACAAGAAAGAAAACATCTAAGATATGATTTTGGTCCCATTTCACTATGAACTGCCGCGATATATACAAACAAGGTGAAAATTAGATAATTCTAGGCTCATCGAGAATAACACTAGTTTTATTCCAACTAAGAACCATTATACAAATGCTTTTTACTCATAATTCTTACATTTTTTCTCCATTTGTCCACCTCCATGCAAGTAATATTTTTTGTTCATATCCTAACTGATTAAATTCAACTTCTCTCCTATTGATTAGCTTGAATTAGTCTATACTTAGTTGTAGTGATTCTTGTCTAAGCTAGTACTCCTATATTTGGCTAAGACTTTCTTAACCATGCATGAAAAATATAAGGAATCACTTTTATCTAACATAGGGATAGTCATGAATGGATAAATTTGACTTCCCCATAGTCTGGAACTTCGTACCAACATAGCAAACTGACAAGAAATTTTCCTTTCACCTCTAAAATACCTAACTCCTACTTTTGCACTTACGTAAGAAACTTTTACATCAAAATTTCAAACTTCTCCATATTTGAAGCTTTGAAGGAAAACTTTACTAAATTCTTGAAGATGATACTCATTCCTTAAAAGCTTAATAGTGGACTAACTTATTTTCTTGTAGCATAATAGGATGCTCCTACATCCGACTCCCTAGGTAGGAAAAAGATTTGAACTCCAGTTCAAATATGGTTCTTCATCATCCTTTAGCCTTCATTGTATACATGGATCCCATGGTTTCTTTGACTATGCTAATACTTGAGTCTCCTTGATTCCTTTGTACTTCATCTTCCTACGCATCTCTCTTTTATTTTATATGGTTCTTCTTATCTCTTTCTCACTTTCAAACTTCCATACTTCATCATTATATTGTATATCTTCGAGATCTTCTTGTTCTTCTTGGTTTGTGAGCTCTCTCATAAAATTTTATGCTTGATTTATATTAATAACTTCTAAACCAAAATTCACAACTGAAAAATAAAGATTAGATATAAAAATAATTAGGCCATGTAACCCTTTTAGTGAGATCATGGTGTTGGTCTTCTTAATTTTGTTTTATTTTTTCATTGACCTTATCCAAATCTATTTTCTTCATATTGATTTTTCTCTTTCTCAAGTTGATCCATGAAGTTATCAGTCTTAGTTACACTTGTATGCAGTCCCTTACGAGGAATTAAAATCTCCTCAATCCTTTTTAACTCTTCATGCAATGTTACAACATCTATTTCTTCATTTCCTTCATCAAATCTAGAATCTAGCTCTCTGTTTTCTTCTTCTATGTATTTTTTTATATCAGCATCTGGATTTATCATTTCTTCTTGTCTCAAGAACTCATCATTAGTTTCATTTAAGAGGTATAAATTTCCTTCAATCAATGGCTTTTCATCAGTATTTATGATCTCATGATCATAACAATGATCCTTGTTTGCCAAGCTAGATCCTTCACCTTGCTGCATAAGTGTTAGCATAGACATCTCATGCATTACTCATCTTTTCTTAAAATGATTTGAATAAATAAATCAGAACTAGGTTCATAGGAAAACTCACAAATATCATGATCTAAATCATCATCATCATGAATAACTTCTTTACCTTTCAATTCCCTGGTATATGTCTCATGCTATTTGAATGTTTCTTGTTTGTTTTCCATTTCCTCTTCACTCTCCTATTTTCCTGAGATTTCTTCAACCTTCTTCAATCAGCTTTTTGGTTCTATCACAACTCTTTCATACCCATCATAATTAGTTGCATCCTTTTGAGATGTAATTTCATCGTTTCTTACATTCTTTATCACCCACACTTGAGTCTTCACCAGAGGATTTGGTGTTCTAATCCATTTAGGGACTATGTAACCATGCTCATAAACCAAATTATTTCATTTTACCTCATTCATCCTCTTCACGACCTTTGAATATGTATTTGTATTCTTAAAGGCATTAGGAATATTATATTTAGAAGCTAAGTTCATTCTAAGAACCTCCTTTCTATATGTACTTTCTTTTATGAATTGGATTTATCAATTTATTTTTCATATTTCTGATAAAAATCACATTTTTTTTACCCTTTCATCATTACTCTACATTTGTACACCCTTGTTAAAAATATATTCACCTAAGGACTATTCATTTTGGTTTACTTTCTCTATTACATCCTCTTCTTTGAATGCTTCGAAATATATCTCTTCTTATTGAGATAATACAAAATCTTTGATATAATTCTTCATTCTTGCTCGTGCATATTTGATTTGATCCATTTATTGTTGATTTCAAGGTCATATCCTTGACCTTATTTTGGCTACTCTTCACACCTATATGTACAAACTGAAGAAAACAGTTCGAAAAAATATCAAGATACCAAAATATCTTCATGAATACATCCGTCATGGAAACCCTTCTCTCCTACATTCTTCCTCCTTCACTTACCTCTTTAGACACATCTTTCTTCTTTTTCTCTACAATGACAGTCCTCTTTTCTTCACAAGGTAACTCACTCTTCATTCTTCTATGAGTACCTTTCCTCTTTTCTCTCTCCAAGGTAATCAGATTTTGCCTGTTTTTATTCACCATCAATAACTCAATTGGCAATTTTACATTATTCCTTATCTTCCATTGAAATTCTTGGATGCTCATGGTCTCTACCGTGGACTCTAATTCCTCTATATTCTCTCTTATCTCCTCTATCTCTTCATTTGTTATAAGATCTCTTCTTCTCCTATGGCATCCCTATTTTTTTAGGCCATCCACTCTCATCATTTTCTCCATTTCTCTAGATCTTTACCCAAGTATTTTTCACCTTGGTATATAGATCTCCTTAGTCCTAAACAAGGTTTATTTCACTGTAATATTTTTTTCTTGTCTCACCCAAGTATATTTCACCTTTGTATCTTGGATTTTTCTAGAGCTTCACTTGCTTTTGGGCTTCTTCTTCTTGCCACACAACCTTCCTTTAGCTAGTCTAGGCCTTGACTACTTTTAGTCTCTTCTTATTCACATGTGATGTACATTATATCATTCAAAATTTCAACATTAGTAACAAATATGAATTCAAAAACTTCTCTTTAAATCTTTTTTTGATACCAAAAATGGTGTCATTCTTATCTCAGCTAGCTAAAACTTTTACTTGCTTTAATTTATGACTACCCACGGTCCTCCTTTTCTAATAACTTGACTCTAAAGGAAAAGACCATACTAAAAACTATATATTTGCATGAATTCAAGCTTGAAGGAGTTTTAATAAGTGCTTTGTACTATTTGTAGCTAATCTCTACAATGACTCTTCATTAATACACTCAAGACAAAATCCTACTAGTAGGACTGGATCCACTATATAACGTTTTAAAACTAACGACCGTCTTATAACACTTTTCATAGTACAATACACCATGAAGAATACGAAATTTTAGTCTTCTATTGAGTCATATGTTCTCTAAAAAATATATCTCGATCCTTAGCAAGTTATTATTTGGTTTACCTTAGGACTATAGTTGATTTCACTTGCTAGAAGTCCATTTCTAGACTATCCTCATGAAGAGGTATGCTCATGAATTATTTATAGATGAAGATCAGTTAGTTTCAGTCCAGCTTGCCCTTCGTTCCTTGTATCTCTGTGTCTATATTTGATCATCACCCTTTAACATTCTTGCATCCATCATTCACAATAATTCAAGATCTTCTATGGACCATCAAACGCCAAGAATGTTGCATGTCAAGTTTTCTCTTATAATTATGCCCTATCTTTTGTCAAATGTATTATTGCTGAGAATGAGAAAAATTTATCAGGTTTAAAACTTATAGAATTTGGTGTCATCATGTTCTGACCCTATTCACAGTCCATGACATAAAGAAATCCCGCAACAGGCATATGCTCTTCCCTCACTAAGACTACTTTCAATCCTTTTAGGAACAACTCTTAAATTACTTAGTTTCTTAGGGTTATAAGATTATTTAATAGTTTCTTTTGTGTATCATTTGGTCATGAATGAGTTATTCCCAGAGTTCTTGATCGAATTTGGCAAATAATTATGGACTATGTACTCTTCTTGTGAATCTAGCTCAGAGCTTCTTTAGGACAGTCTGTCAAATCAGCTTCTCTATAATCTAAAATCCTTATAAACATCTTAACCATACTGTGAGACATCATATTCATTTATCCCAATCTTTGAAACATATGAAATCATAAAAAATTGCAACAATTCCCTCAATTCTAATCACTCTCATCACTTCATGGGCCTGGAAATTTCTGTCAGAGAGATCTTTCTCCACACATTCCTAATTGCTATGAAATATTTTAGACTCCTCTTCCTAGCTAACATAGAGATTTCCTCAAAAAATTATTAGTTAAAAAAAATGGCCTACCATAGTTCATGTCAGAGAGCACAAAATAGCTTATAAATCAAGTAAAACTCCAAGTCAAGATCCCAAATAAATCACTTTTGAATTCTGATTGGTTTCCCTTGCCCTTCAATTTGATAGTCAAGTATTTTCCTGTATTTTTAATGTAGGGAGGGCTTTGAGCTCACTGCCCTCTTAATACCTTCAACACAGTCCACACAAAACCACAAGAAACAAAGTTTCTAACATATGAGGTTAGTCCCATTTCACTATGAACTGCAGAGATACATACAAACAAGGAGGAATTTAAAGCATTCAAGGCTAGTGGAGTTTAATAGCAAATTGATTCCAACTAAAGACCATTATAAAAATGCTTTTTACACATAATTCCTTCATTGTTTTCTCCATTCGTCCACCTCAACACAAGTAATCATTTTTCTTCATATCCTAATTGATTGAATTAGATGTTTTTCCTCTTTATTAGCTTGAATTAGTTTTGACTTAGCTGTAGTGAGTCTTTTCTAAGCTAGAAGTCTTAACTTTAGGTGATACTTTCTCAACCATACATGTAAAATAGAAGGAATCAATTTCATCTAACTTAAGGACAATCATGAATGGATAAATGCGAATTCCCCATATTGTGAAACTTCATACAAACATAGCACACTCATAAGAAATTTTTGTTTCAACTCTAAAACAACTAATTCCTACTTTTTACACTTATGTAAAAACCTTTTACATCACAAGTTAAAACCTTTCAACATATGAAACTTTGAAGGGAAATATGACTAATTTTTTAAACATGATTCTCATGCCATGAAAGACTTAATTGCGGACTAGCTTAGTTTCAGCATCAAAGGATGCTCTTGAATCACCTGGCAGTATCATGTCAAGAAACATCCTTGCAGCATTTTGTAAACATGCATTTTCCTCACGTAATAATCCAAGCACTTGATTTGGGATCCAAAGCACTGACCGCGTGAAGCCCAAGTTAACATTTGTAGTTTAGCAGTGATTGGATAGTTGTAGCAAGTGCAGAGCTAGGTACTCTTATAATTTAATAAACAGAACGCTGCAGGGAATACTTTTCTAACGGGGTTCTCACCAATATCCGTCCTTGAATCATTATTTTATGGCTTAAATCTGTCCTTCACGCTAAGAGAAATCTAATCTAGATTCTCTCCTCGTTTTACCATAAACATATTGATTGGTCTGAATCTGCAACTGCATATGAAGTGAATTCAAAGTATCTGAGAGGAAGGAAACCATTGTTGCCACTGTTTTGTGGTTGTGTTGAAGAACAGGAAGAACAGGATTGAGGTTGACGAGGTGCTCCATCCAGGCGTATCGCCTAGCTGCATCAATTTTGTTCCTTCTTCTTCTGAGAAACTGTGGTACGTGAACAATAACCTTTGCTGCACCAGCCTTGGGTAGAAATGGATACAACTTTTCCTCTACTACTATTTATCTATTATTTCGAGTAGTGGATGTATTGATTTGTCTCCTGGTTGAGGGATGTATGTTTGGAGTAAATCGTGCCCTGTTGGTTTGGGGATCCGAGTTCTGTAAAAGGTTTGGCAACTGTGAATAGATCAGTGGAAGAAAGTTGTCCCTTTTTTTGTTTTAGGGATCTTAGTCTCTTGTAACAGGGTTGGACATTGCAAGAAGATTCTTGATTGGCTTATGAAAGATATGTTTCAGCCTGTAGTTTGCGAATTTTCTCCTCAAAAGATATGAATCTCAGTCATTTGATAGTAACGATTTTGTAAATGATTTGAATTGTAGTGGTCTATTAATTGAAAATCTTATGCGAGGATGGTTGATACTATATTGGGACATATTCATGTTCTTTTAACTGTTGTGAATGGGTTCCACCATGCTGGGAGTAAAGAGAGCCAAAGCTTTACCTTGTCTTCAATGGCTACTTCTCAACTGAACAAGACGTTTTCCTTGGATTTTTTAGTCCAGCAAAAGATGATGCCTTATTTCTGTCAGTAAGGCATGTAAAAAAGTGGTTTGGTCGTCTGGTCTTCCAACCGTGACACCCCAGTATCAACTTCTAATCAGTTTTTGTTCTTAAAAATAAATGGCAATGCATCCTTGACTAAAGATGGCACTGTTGTCTGGTCCAACGAAACTAGAGGCAACGGTGTTGAGATCATGGAGTTAAGAAAATGTGGTAAATTGTTAATTTGGGATGAAACTGGATATCAAATCAGGTGGTAAAAATCTGTCCTATGACAGTTATATCTTTGTAATGCATGAAGGCAAGATGTGCAAATGGGTTCTTTGGAAAAGATATAGAATCTTTCAAGGAAAATGCGATGGGAAGGTGTTAGGACAAAATACAGTAACTTATTTTGTCACCATCTTCTCTTCCTCTGTAAAAACATGATCATGGAGCCAGATTTGGGCCTTTATAAATATGTCATGGCGCAGGGTGTTTCCCTGTACCAAGTAGAAGTTTTAGTACCTTTCCCTTTCTGATCCGTGTTGCATTATGCTATGGAATTGAGATTGGAAGTGGAAGACATTGGCATTGTATGATTACTATCGTAGCATTGAAAGAGAGGAATCAAGTACAAAGTATGCGAATTGTTTGTAAAAATGCCTAAAGAAGCCTTGTTCCCATGGAATGCCATGATTGTTGGATATCCACGATAATGGTTTTGTGGAAAAAGGAATCGGAATATTTCAACCAAATGACTTTCATTGATCAAGCCCCATGTCAAAAATTACCTAGCTTATTTCTCTAACAAGCGTTGGGAAAAAGGTATGGATTTCCCTTCCTCTTGCATTAAAATCCCACATTTTATTGTTTCTTATTTGGTTCCTAATTGCTTTAGAAGCAATAAAGGATGAAAGTAGAATTCAAAAAATAAAATTCTTACCAGCTCAAAATATTCAAAACAAAAAAAAAACCTTCTTGATCTTGTACGCTTCACACATAGTCCGCCAAATAAAATCATTTTACCAACATAGACCTCTAATATTATTCCTAGTGGTAAAGGACACCACAAAGGCCATAAATATAACTAATAAAACTAAATTCGATGCCTTGGAGAGACGAGTTCGATTCTAACTTATATCTCATTCGCTTGGAGTGACGCTCCCATTTTTAAGAAAATGTGATTTAATTTGTCTTGTGGTTGCCGTATCGATTTGGCTAAATTGAAAACTAACCCTATGTACCTCTCGAACCCCGTTCAAAGAATTGAAAGCAACTCTCAGTTTTGCAAACCAAAAAAAAATTGATTTCGTAAGTTAGAGTTCTAAGTGGGTTTTGAATCCTAGTGATCATTTTACAACAGTGGTTTTTGATGTGTTTACAACAATTGGTCTCTGAATCACCTTTCTATTTTGAGACCTATTTGTTGTAATCGAATTCCATCAAATCCACTGAGTTCTTTATATAGAAGGGAGTAAATAGGAATCTTTGAAATTATGTTTGAACTTAAAAAAAAGTGTTGCCCAGTCCCATATTGTAGGCATTTTAGATGTATTTGGGTTAATTTCTGTAAACTCGTAGCTTGAGTGAGATATTCCTCACGAGGCTCCCATTTGACTTGTTTATACTTGTGAACCCTTTTCATATAGTTTCATGGTTGTGTAAAGTATACTTAAATCAAATAGATTTTTATGAATGGATTTAGTAATTTATAATGTTTCCTCTCTCCTCTCTCTTCTCTCCCTAGAAATAATATGGAATGTTGGCTGATTTTGGAAACGTAAATGATTTGAATATGCAGATGGGTTGAAAGTCTATATGAATTTGAAATGAAATGAAAATCTATGTGTTATGCATGTACTTATAATATTGTAAATAGAAAAGAAAATGAATTCTAGACTTCTTCTCTATTCCTTACTCTCTCTAGAATCGAAAAAGAAAAACTACAAAGGAATGTGAATGTGTGACGAAATGCCCTCTCTCCCTATTTATAGATCTTCTTTGCCTTGTTTTGAATTACTTAAAATGATGAATGTGTTATTTCGTGCTTGAGTGTAAGATATTTCCATACTCAGTCCTAAGACTGACGCAACATTGGTTGCAGGTACTTTGAACAAGAGGAATTCAGGATGTGATATGTTACATTTAATAAGTTGTCATTATAACATTATATTCATCTTGCAATACATGTATTACCATAGAATAATGATATGTATAGTTATTCGATGAATTTTTCTTTGTACATTTTTAAAAGGGAATACCAATGTGGATATATATTTTAGTGTCGAAATGGATGTGAAGTTGTACTCAATGTTGTACCTATGTTATAAGAATATTAAACTAATCTTTTTTATATGTTAGTTATTGGTTTATTTCCTTAACACCCACAATGCTAGATAGAATCTCATCTCATCCAAACTATAAAAATTAAAAGAACAAGTTATAATTCTTATTATACTTCACTCCCCCATTTGAGTCTTTTTCCAGGGGTATAAAACATAGATCATTTAATTAAAATACTCTATCCTTATTAATCATCTCATTGTTTCGCACCTAAAATGTCTTATTAAGGACCTTTTTTACATGATTATTTGATGAAGTGGTGATTTTACTTTGCGAAACCTATCATATTGGGACGAGTGATGTGTTCATGTCTTGTTGTTATAGGTATGACCATATCATGAATAAGTTTAACCTCTAGTGTGTATTTTCCTTTGTACCCTAGTGGGTGGCCAAATACTTGCAAGATAGTTGGTGGTTGTACCTATGGTTGATCCCTTGTGAGATCTAAACTATGTGAGTGGAGACTACATGTCGTTTTACTTGTGTATTTACCCAACAGTTGAAATAGGACCTTAGGAGGATTTTGTAATGCATATGACTATTTGAGATATCCTTCTTGCAATATACACTTAATACTTACATGTCTAAGAGCAATGAAATGAGTTGTCTTGTGTGATTTTGTACTCCTTGTAGTCTTAATCACTAGTGTTAAGTGAGTGTTATCCAAAATTCACCTCCCAAGGTAATTTTGATAACATGCATCAAATTCTGTTAGTCCCAAGAAAATAGATTGATTTAAGGTAAAAATCATGTTTTTGGGGGACCCCTCGGCTTCTTTCTAACTCTCCCATCCAAGAAGAAAGCCCAACGAGTTTTAAAAGGTAAAAAAAAATACAAAAAGAACCAGATCTTGGAGGCCAGAAAAAATCATGAAAATCGGCTAAGTCCCAAGTCCAGACAGTTGGGACAGTTGGGATGTTGGGGGCGCGAACCGGCCGAAAGGCTACCAGGCAGTCCGCGCAGCAATTGGGACATCTGGGCCGTAGGTACGCGCAGGACGTGAAATGCCCAAATCGGCCGAAAGAAAGAAAATTTGCTTGTCTTTGCTCTGGGACATTTGGGACAAAGGTACGCGAAAGACGCGGATCGACCGGTTTGGCGCAAGTCAGTCCATTTCGGGCGGTTCGGAGAAATTTGTCCCAGGAAGTCCGGGACATCTGGGACAAAAGTGCGCGGAGGACACGAACCGGCCGGTTCGGCCGAAACAGAGGAATTTCGTACTGGGACACCCGGGATAAAAGTACGCGCGGGACGCGAAAACCCGAAGGAGCCAAGAGCGAATCAGAACGTGCCACGTGTCTTCGCCGCAAAGAGGGACAGGGAAGCCCGAATTGGACGGTTCAGATAAATTTGTCCCTAGAAGTTTGGGACATACGGGACAAAAGTACACGCAAGACATGAAAAGCCGAAGCGGCCGAAGGCAAAGAAAAAAAAGTCAACATTTGACCCGTGAAACTTCAAACGGCCATAACTTTTGATTCCGAGCTCTGATTTTCATAAAATTGGACTTTCTGGAACGAGCACGACTTTCTAGATTTCTTATTTTTAATGATGGTAGATATATTTAATCAAAAGAAACATATTCGGCTCTAGTCAATTAATGCTCATTCCCGTCAAATGACAGAAAACGCCTGCCAGACCCCAAAATAGCTGCCCGCACTCAGAAGACCATAACTTTTGCATTTCTCAACGAAATTGCACAAAATTGGTACCGTTGGAATCGTGGCTCCAAGCCCGAAGCACAGAAATCAAGAAATTCCAGATTTGGTGAGAAATTGATGGATATTTTTTATAAAACGTGGCCGAGAGTCATAACAGTGTTTTATTTGGTGGTTGGGAGTGCAATTAAGAGGCATGGTCATCATTCTTTCTCTGCTGGAGCACATGGGACAGTATGGGGAGCCTTTTGCAAGAAATATATAATCATTTTAATCCATTTAATACCTCTTTCAGGTGGTTGAAGGAAATATTTCGGGATTTCCATTTTTTCCCTCTCTCTCTCTTCTCATCTTTTCTATAAATTGGATTGTTGGGCTCATTGTAAAGGGGGGGAGTTCTTTGCAGCAAAGCTCTGTCAAAATTTCTTTGTGAAGCCAATGTGCTGCAGGCCCTTGTAGTGGACTTCTTGCATGGTGATCCAGGCCCTTATCTTGTAATAGATTGAACTGTGCATATCATGAAGCAATAAAATATCAGTTTGTGGATGTATCTTCCCCTGCTGTGTTTTCTTGCATTCTTCTTGCCCCTTTAATATTTCTACAAGAATATTGTGTCTATTATTATGTTCTTGCAGGGATTCGTTATCATTGTGTATGCTTGGAATATTGTTGTGAATTTATTTTGCTAGATTATGGAGAACTGTCATCACCTCATCTAGTGTGCACTTTGCCTCTGTATTTCACACATTTGGAGACTATTCTCACACCCTCCTTTTCTGGTGTATCACCACTTTATTGTAGGATTTCATTTTATGCATTCTCTCTCCCTGGTCCCTTGGAAATTTAGATTAGAATAGTTAGTTTCCCCTGCATTAGAGTAGATTGTGGCAGGTAGTTTAGGAGAAAGAACCAGCTTTCTCTGGAGGTCTATATCTCAAGTAGAAAGTCCCACAACTCGGAGATAGTACGCATGTTATCCAATCACACCGTGAGTTCAAGTATATGCACTTGTATAAACACAAGGGTGCTGTGATTCGGTTATAACAGTGAGTATTATAGGAATTTTATTTGTTCCAAAATGATGACAATACAAGACCAAAGTAACTGCGTAAATGTAGTTAGTAAAAGGGGTAAATAAAATTAAACTAAGTAATGATCACTACAAAAACGTAGTGTGCCATTGAATGATGTCACAACCAAATAAAAAGTCAAATGTGATCATAAAATGAATGTAATAGAGTAGGGATCCACGAGTAATACAACAACCTTATAAGTAAAAAAAAAACAAATATGATGAATGATCACATGCTTTGTTTTCATAAATGTGAATCAAATAGTGATGTTAATGAAATAATAAAATGTAACCTTGAGAATAAGATACCTACAACTGTAGCCAAGGTCTTGTGAGATAAGGAGATTTCACTCTTGATGGACTTGTAAAAGTTAGTTGAACCCTTTGCGTAGTTAGGAATATACTAAATATAGGATCACTCGGGAAGTAGAATTTATGGTCGAAACATGTATTTCACCTATTACTATTGAGAGTAAATCCTTAAGATAATGAAACTGAAGTAGTTTACAACGTGAAATTTGTCATTTAAATTCAAAGGAAAATCTCTATAACGGGAAAATAGGTGTAATGTAACCTTATATGCACAATATGATTGTGAAAATATGAATTCCTAATTGGAGCAATGGATTTGGAATCAAGAATGATACAACTTAATTAGTTAACCTACATAGTTGGTTGTAATATCTTGAAGATGAAAAAAGTGTATTTTTAGTATTAAACAATTATTTGAAATGAACTCGGGATAGATTTTCTATGGATCAAATAACTTTCCTTTGTATTCATGTAATTTTTTCCTTCTTATAACGAGAGTATTTTTCCAAACCAAGTAAACACAAGTCTTTCAAACAAATCCTTAAGTCAAATCTTAGAAGACGCATATGTGTACGTACCTTCTTAATCAAAATCATGCTATATAAAGTTATTTCCACTAGAGAAATGAGTGAATTCTAAAGAAACCACTATAGGTGAAATGTTAAACTGAAAACATGCAACCTAGTTGGAAATGAATGAAGGGTCCCATGTTATGTGTTCTTCAGACAATTATAGTCAACCTATGAAAAATAGGATTGAAATACATATTTCACCATGAATGATGTGTGTTGTGGGAAGCACCTGTGAGTGCGTGTATCTTGTTGTGGGTCGTTGTTGTACCTTTTCATTTTTGGACATGTGGATTGATGTGCATCATGTGTTTCATTTTATATATTGTGGGTCCATGGTTACACAAATGTCTCATGTGTTATTCATTATCCTAAGTGATCCTATGTGATGTTATGTATCAAGCAATGTTAGCCAAAAACAATTATCATGTTACTATGTTCTGTTGTATTTTGGTGTTAAAAATGTGGGCATTAAACCATTCTTTCCCAGATATCAATTTTAAACTATCTATCGTCAATAAGATCATCCAAATCCTCCACCTCAATCTCATTGTGAACCTGGGGCACAGGAATCTGCACATCACTATAATACATAGTCTTTAATTGAGTCAATTTCTCACTATGACAATAGTTATTTATTTCATATCCAACCATCTGACATTTTTCACAAATGTTATCAATTTCTATTATTTATTCTGATTTCATGAACAGTTATTCCATAAATATTCTTTTGGGAAACATCGATACCTCATGAATATTGATGCAAAACCTAGCAAATGCCAACCTAGAGCTATATTTTATAGCTAGATAAATAGTTATTAACCATTGAGGGTATATTTCCTGTAGAACCATTGTGCTCCTTACATAACCTTAATCAAATTCACTTCTTTCTGAAAATCGAAAACGAATCCTTCTCCCGCAAGAGCTTGAACCGCCACCTTGCAGTCAAATTTCCTCCTCCACCATATTCTTAAAAAAGCTATGTTCGGTGTAAGACCCGTGAAGAGGAAAACAACCATAAACTTGAATGTTTCCTTAGCCTTATCAACCACTACCTTTGGAATCGTCAAATGTGGATCAACATCGTGGCAGGTGGGAGTGAGTTTCAGAGGTTCCCATCACAGCATTCGGAATAATTTGGCTGTCGACGTTATAGGAGAAGTAAAGGAATCCCAAGCACCCCCAGGTCACAATCCTTGTCTTTGAACCATCTTGCCCCTCTCTCGTCCGCGGATGTCTTCATCAGGAAGAAGGCATTCGTAAGGAAGTGTTGTTGGAAATAATCTCTAAACAAACGTTAGATTAACGAAACGATACTCCCCAAGTTAGGAACATATCAAAGGATACCAAAAAAAAAAATAGGGGGATTGTAGAGGTTGGTGGTCCTCGTAAAATAAATATTTGTTACAAATGAAAGTGGCAATTAAAACTAAAGGTGGGATAGGATATAAAAACTACGGAAAACTAAGACGAAAAAGTTATAGAGAAAAAACATGCTACATGTGGGTAATGCATTCTTAATGTATTGGATATCGTTGAAGGGCTAGTGTACAAAATAATTTCTAATGTTCATTCAGTAAATAGGTTAAGATAAGATTATAGAGAAGGAAGGCAATCCTTGAAGGAATTACAAATAGAAGAATTAAACCTAGTATTTCCCAAGAACTTTCAAAGCACAAGGATTATGCAGAGCCAAGCAGAGGGATAATAAGAATGGTGATTAAGAGAGAACAAAATATTGGGAGTCTTACATCTTTGTTGGTTGGTTGGTTCATTAATAAAGTTTTAATAAGAAGGATTATGTGAAAACAATTTTGTCTCTTGAGACATGTCAATGATAATTTCTATTGTTAAGTTCTAATTTTATCTAGTCAATTGCATTTTGTGTTTGTGTTCTCTAGTTACGCCGAAATGTGTATACATACGCAGAAAGCCCACCCCTCTCCGACACAATCTAATGGAGGAAAATGACTACATCGTCAACCATCTTGTGATGGAAAATCAATTTTGTTGTTTGCTAATTTAATGCCAGTCACAAGACGATAATAAATTCACTCCTTCCACATAAAGACTCGGATAAGGATTTTAATGATCATGCACACTATTAGGGGTTAGATTTGACGCCTATTTAGATGTTTTTTATGTTTTTAACCATAAAAAAATGGCTAACTTAACTTTTACCCCATAACACGGAATGGGGAAATATTTTCGAAAAGCATCATATTGATGTGCATTTAATAAAACCAACCATTTAAAAAAATTTATATATAATTTTATAATTACTGGTCTCTGTCTACCTTTGGCAGAGTTGACTCTCAGTCACCACTTAGTTGTCTCATCGGTCTCCCTTTGGAAGAGTTGGCTCGCCATGCTCAGCTGTTGCCTGTCCCACTCCTGGAGTCCCGTCTTATTGGTCTCGAGTCCCGAACTACTAATAGCATGGCTAATGGTTGCACCTGCACCTGCATGATTCACATCGACAAGAATACTTGGAGTTGGGCTGTTGGGCAGTGCAAAGTCAAACTGATAATTTAATGAATAGAGATCAAAGAAGTTAGTAAAATCTTGAAAACCGAGTACATACTAAATCTTGATAGTGATACTATATAATATAAACAAAGTGGAATAGGGATATAGTTATTATATAATTCATTGAAAATTTTTAGAAAAATCTCAAAGGGGAATAGCCAATAGGGATATAGGAGGCGGATATGTCAAAATGAATTATATAGTATTAGTTAGTTGTGTCATAGTCAATGTGCAGTGGCCAACGTTATATAAGTTGAATAGTAAACCGGTTCTGTGAATCCAGCAGAAGTAGCTATGCCTACAGGCTACAGCCTACCAGTGAATAGCTTAGCACTTAAACACTGGGCTGCCATATTCAATGTATCAATGAATCAGCAATCAAAGGTAGGATGGATCTTGATTCTTATTAAATAGTCAGATTTTTTTATCAAATTTCACAAAAAAATTTACCTGCCTATGAAGCAAAGCCAGATGCTAGACATGGGAGACTAGAGTCTTGAGGTAAATAAACTATTTACAATGTGGATGGATGAAATGAAGGTAACTACAACATGCTGCTGAACAAATGAAGTGTCAACCACCAAGTTTCAGAGGAGCAGGGAGATACAAAAAAATTGTTCAACAACATAATTTCGGGTAAGAAAAAGTATATATTTTCCTATTTTTTTCTTTCCTTCCTGGTTCAAATGTCCCAAGATTTCCTCTGCCCTCTATTGAATTTATCATAGATTGTTCAACACGATTTTAACATGGTAGTTTTATGTAGAAACACTGCTCAAGGATGACATATTTTATTTTTTTGGCTTTTCACTGCAATAAAACACCTGAACATTTGTAAATTAGTAGTATTATTTAACATTTTGTTTACCAACTTCTGTAAGGAAAAATGGGACATACGTGCCATTTATTTGCTACCATCTTAACCAATTTCTAAATTAATAATAATGTCTAAGAGTCTAGTTTATAGTATGTAAAATTTACTCTTTGACAGGTAACATTTTGAGAAATGTAGATGAGATAATAATGTGCAACGTGAGTTCATCTACCCAAAGAGGCTGAGCTGAATTTTCAAGGAAGAAATGCTCCAATTTTTATTAATCGGTGAAACTGAGAGCATTAAAGATGACCAAAGGCATATTGGGACTTATATCAAGAAAGCCAAAATGTTCTAGACAAATATGCGGTTACCAATTCTAATAAGGTTAATGCATGACATTTAAGAAATTGTTTCATCTATCAGATATATAGTGGGAGTCTTGACTATTATTTCACGTCTAATGTCCTCTATCACTCCATCATTTGTTTTCTATTTAGTAATGGCCATGATAAATCCCAGTTGTCATTTTTAAAAATTTGGGCCACCGTAATACTGCAACATCCTAGTATTATTTCATCTTTATTCATGCATACTTAGGATTTTCAGATTCCAGCATGTGCTGTAGCATTTTACAGGATTTTACAAATTTTGTTAATTTTTGTGGATATATGGATGCTAATTTTTTGTGTTTCATATTTTTTTAGAGCATGGCTATGCAGAGAGACTTTTCTTCCTCAAGGTTTTATTGTTTGAGCCACCTAGATTATTTGACATCACCTAGCTTTTGAAATTTTTTGAAGGCAAACAGAAATTTCCATTTTGTTGATCTGCTTATCACCTATACCACTATCCTGAGTATATAGATTTATGTGTCAGGGTCCATTTTGATACTTCTTAGTTTACCAGTGATCTTTGGTTGTTACATGCAATGCAGATCATATTTGGCACCTCATTACATCAGCAATACTCAGATTTGTTAGGGTCCATTTTCAGACTTCTTAGTTTACTATAGCTCTTCGGTTGCTATATGTAATGCATATCATATTTGGCACTTTATTACACCAACAATACCAATATTACTGAGTACAAATACCTCATCATTAGTTGTTTCTTTGAATCTAAGATTTATATTTTTGGCCACTTTTTAGTTGATAATCGATGAACAATAATGTCGAATTGTCAATGCTACTTGGTGTCCTAAATTTATAGGTATGAAGTCCCTTTTATGTTTGTGGAATTCATCTCTTTGTGTCTAGGATTCCAGACTTCTGGACCATAGTTTTAATTTGTGAGATTCAATGAAGCAATCATAGAACTGCCGAGTTCAAATTCGAGTCACCCAAAAATATCTTTCATGGATCTACTTTCTAAGTCAAAGCATGAAATTTTTCTCCTAAATAAACAAAGAAACAAACCCTCGTTTACAAGTCAAACACCTTAATAGGAGTAGCTTGAGTTTTTTGGCCAATTTTTAATCAGCTTAGCATATCAATCTTGCTAAGTTCAAGTTGGCTCAAGAGTCCAAGTTTCATAACTATGTTCTTGACAAAATTGTGACACCTTTACTGATGAATAAAATTCTATCAAGATCCCAAATTCACAAGTCGTTCAATACTTAATAAACTCTTTGAAGAGTCTTACTTTTATGTTGATTTGAGGGCTTCCATGAGAAATTTAATTAGATTATTGATTTTTGTGGGATTTTTACTCAGTGTGTTTCTAGTCATTAGTCAAGTGACCTTCACGAGTAGTCATTCTATAATTCCATTTTTCCTCATGTATTTCTGGTAATAATCACCAGGCAAGGGGATCCATTACTACTAGTCTTACTTTGTTCACGGGATTGCAGGCTCTGTGGTGGCATGGAAACATTAGAAATGCGTGCATGTACCATGTCAGGAACCTATATTCCTGAAAATGAAGGCTCCCAAAAACTAATTGGGTTTGTAGCTTTGGCTTAGGGAGTTTTCGAATGCATTATTTCTTCAATGCATAATTACATTATGAACTTCTGTATAACCTAATAAAGGACATTAAATTGTTTGCTTATTTTGAATTTATTTTAGATCTCTTCTTCTCAATCAAATACTTGATTTTTTTTCTTAAGAAGAAGAGATAGTTGTCATTCTTGTATATTTTTGTTGTTTGTTAATTGCAATTACATACATCTGAAACTATAGATAAAGAATGTGCCTTAGTATGTATTCTCTAGTCACCCATATATCTTACAAAGACTTAGTGAGTAAACCTTTTTAGATTAGTATCACTTCCATGATTCTAGTATTAATTCATAGCTTCTAAGTTTTCTTCGAAGGAACACTTAAAATTTATATGTATAAAACAATATAATCTTATCTAGTATTACTTAATTTTAAGATGGTAAACATATATTCTATTAAATATTGAAAGCATTGAAAGATCATGTCGTTACATCATAGTTTTTAAAAAAAATATATAGTTATCCAATATATTCTATTGTACTCAAATTGGTAAGAACTATTTAAATATTTTTTGTTGTGTGTTGAATTAATAATATATCATTAAGTTGTTGATATTATTATATTTTTTTATTATTGAATTTTTTATCTAATTATTATTTTTTATTTGGGTTGTATAGGTACATTATAAGCTAAAATATCTCAATCCAAAAAGAATCTATCTTCAATCATAAAGTTTTTTGCATGGTCAAACACATCACACGCTTCATCAAGAGATAGTCATAATTTTGATTTGAATGAATATTCAAATATATTAGGGTATGATGATGAGTGTGATGAGGCATTGGAAGGAGAAGAAGTTTCAACACAAAACAACAAAAGGGCTAGAGTAAAAAAATGATTTAGATATGAATGGAAAGTGAAATTCAAGTGGTTAAGGTGTGCAATGCATGAAGGGAAAACTGTCATGAAATGTATATATTGTGAAGAGCACAAGTCTGTTGGACCATGGGGAGCTGGAACTTGTTGTACTACTTTGCAACATGATGCAATAGTTACTCATGTTGAATCAAACAACCACAAAATTTTGCAAGCAAAATAGATTTGTTGAAATGAAAGCAAAGCAAAATCAATTCCAGAACACATTACAAATATTGATGACACCAATAAGGAAATAATAATCACAACCATGAAATTAGTTTATTGGGCAGTGCAAGAAGACTTACCTCTCTCAAAATATGATTCTCTTTGCTCTCTTGAAATGTACTTAGAAACACAAAACATGCTGAAAAACAAGGATTATAGATCATATACAAATCATATGGCTGCAAATGATTTCTTATTTTCCATATCTAAGTATCTTGAAGAGAGACAAAGTGCAAAAATGTTAGATAGTCCATTGTTTTCTTTGATGTTGGATGAAAGTTTTTGATCGAATCTTGGAGAAACACCTTGTGGTTTATGCTACTTTTCTAGAATAAAAAGGGTTGGGCCCACCAAATTCACAATTATTAAAGCTCATAAATGTGTGTGATGGACAAGGAAAAACTATATATGATACAGTATATGTTTTGAATAAAGAAAGGGGTCTTTCAAATAAAAGATTGATTGCAGTTTCTACAGATGGTGCTTCATCAATGGTGGGGAGTGAAAATGGATTTTTTACTCTTTTGAATAAAGATGTTGAAAATATTATAGGAATTCATTGCATTTCTCATCATAAGGCTTTAGTTGCATCAGATGCTACTAAAAAAAACCTAGATTGTTGTTTGTTGAGAAGCTGGCAAATAAGGTATATTCTTGGATCCAAAATTCTACCAAAAGACATAATGAATTGATTGCTCTCCAAGAACTCATGCAACTTGAAACGCTTTAAGCTCTTCAAATTCATGGGGTTAGATGGATCTCAAGAGGACAGGTTATTGAAAGGCTTATTCTTTTGATGCCTCCATTGTTGACTTTGTGGAAAAGTGAGAAGAGAGCCTCGTGGTATGATAAGGCTAGGATCTTCTCAGTACAATTTTTCTTACATATGCTTGCAGATGTATTGTACGAGCTAAACAAACTGAATAAAAAATTTCAAGAGGATAATGTAGATGTTACATCTTTAGGGGCAACCATAGATTCTACTATACAAACTTTGAGCAGACAGTTTCTAAGGATTGACAACTTTGCAAATGGAACACGTTACTTGTCTAAATTTTTGGAGACCACTAAATATGGTTATTTAGAGATTATTGAAAAATATGGACACATACATAGGCATGAACTTTGATTTGTGGAAATTCCAAATGTGTGTGATGATAATGTTGATGCACAAAAACAAACATTAAAGCCTCAAATTGATGGGTCACTAGAGAGCTGTAAGAAACTTGCAAAATAATATGTTCAAAAACTTGTAGATTGTTTAAATGAAATATTCCCATATCTTTTACTTTTCAATTCTATAAAGTTGTTTATCCCTTTTCATTATTCAGAGGATGCATGTACTAGAGAATAAAAATCAAAATGGCGGCTTCTTAAAATTTTTGAACACTTACAACATACTTTATGTGAGGGAGAAGAAAAGCCTTTTTTTGATTTTGAAGGTTGTTCAAAAGAGTTGTATAATTTTTTGGATACTCTTCGATTTATTTGTGAAGGATTCTGCATGAAGGAGGCTTGGAGGGTTTTTTTGTGCTATAGATTCACATACAGGCTTTCCAAACATGACAAAACTATAAAAATAAATACTTACCATTCCAGCAAGTACAGTTGCATGTGAGAGAGGATTTTCAAGACAAAATATAATAAAATACATAAGAAGAACAAACCTCTCATTGGAAACATTGGATGCCTTGATGCGAGTTTCATCGATAGGACTTCATATATCAGAGGTGGACTAGAATAGAGTTTATGAAATTTGGAAAGATGAAAAGCAAAGAAGGATTTGAAGTATCTTAGAATGTTTTGTGTTGACATATTTGTAATGATGGGGTATTTTATATGAGCCCATGAACACTAGATATTTTATTTACACTACTTATGTATTGTTTAAGGGTACTGTGTCAAGTCAAAAGTGGTGAATCCATGATATACATTTGATTTTTTTTAAGATATCTATGATATATGTTTGAGTTTTTTCAAATATTTATTAGTGTGTATTGATGATGTTATTATACTTTGTTTAAAATGTTTTCTTAAATAGAAAAGGATATTAGACATTTGATTATTTTGAATATACATTAATGTGTATTAGGATGATATGATAGTGAAGCCAATCTAAGTATTATCAAATATATTGCATTAATTGAATTCACTAATAGAAAATATATATTATCTTTAATCAAGTATCATTTAATTTTAAAAAAATCAATTCTTAATTTATTTATATTGTTTTGTATTATAAAAATTATATTGAAAATTTAATTTTTAATGCTAAATTAGGCTATACATTTTATACAAATTATTTCATAGGATGATTATGATGTTGAATTAAATGCATCCACAATATTATGACATGTTAGTGTTTTATATCTATGTTAATATATATTTATAATAGAGTACAATTTCGGTTTTGCGTACAATATCTCTATTTCATAGTGTTATTATGTGAAAATATAAATGTTGATATTTATATGAAAATCATGAAATTCAAAATTAAAAATGAAACGTCACATACAAGGTGATACTAATAAAAAAACCGTCACAAAAAAATTTCTTGACGGGTGGGGGGGTGACCGTCAAATTTAACCCCTGCACACCATGTGCATGATCTCCTTAGTTTCCTCAACACCGGACTTTTACTTAAGGTTAGTCATAATATAAAGTAACCCTTCTGTGTTTGTCGTACATGACACCAAATATAAATCATAGAAATGCATCTTGATCCCATGTAGAACTTGTACTAAAATTGAGGAAAGAATTTTGGTAGAGGAAAACCTAAATGTGGGAGTTTTGGATAATTTGGAGTAGGATATTGGTATGGATGAATATGATTCGAATTCTTTCTGTTCCTTGGACTTGAGGGATGGAAGCGAGAGCAGCAATAGCGATAAAAATTTCCTCTTCTTGGAATAATATTTCAGAGGCTCATGGCGGTCCTCTGTATCACATGAATAATCATGCAGCCACAATTGCTTGCAAGTAAGATTTTTCTACGGATTGTATCATATTTTTTGGTTAATAGATTTCCCTCCTTTTTCTGGGTATTGATTTTGAGTGTATTATTTATTTCAGGAAAGGCTTGCTGAAGATGTTGAGTTTTCTATGGTGGGAAATTGCAGTGATTTTCATGTCGTGATATGGTTTCACTCTACAAAATTCCTAATTGTACATGTGTGTAATTATTTGAGCCCTTTTTTTTCCTTTTTTTTTTTGTTCTTGATGGCTTTGTTTGACAAAAAAAACTATTTCTCTATGGAGGATGAATGCTCAAAACCAAATTTACTTTCAAGAATATTATCTAGTGTTGTTTCTTTATTATTCTACATTGTATTGACAACATGTTCTTTAGGTAGGGGTAATATCAGTGTTATCGGATGCATGGTTTTGATGGAAATGGAAAATGGACTAAAACAACACCCTAAATATTATTTTGTATTTTTTTGGTGTGTTTATCGTAATCTTTGAATATAGGAGATTACATATAGAACGGATATTGTTTGTAGCATATGTTTAAGGTAATCCTTTCAATCACATTTTAAACTTTAAGATGAATAAATGAGCACAAGTGTCCTATGAATTCTTCTATCAAGTGTCCTATGAATATCACCTGCTCAAAATCATTACAAATTCAGAACAAATTTACTACAATATTTGATAAGAAGAGATTACAAGATGAACAATTGAAAGGAAACATGTGAGATAATTATCTCTATTACAATTTTAACTAGAAAGATGAATAAATAAGTGCATATAGATCCAACATGATCCAACCACCCATTTTAACTAGAAAAGATGAATAAATAAGTGCATACCCAAACATTATCGAGGCATGTTCAATGGTGAGCTCCAAGCGTATGATTTTGTGATAGAAACCCAAGAAAACTCAATTGTGGTAAGAAAAATTAATAAGAAGATGTTCTAGGTTGAGCGGTGAGAGGGATCGAGAGGTGTCAAATGCCTTGTCCTCCATGAACTTGAAAGATGTTCTAGGTTGAGCGGTGAGAGGGATCGAGAGGTGTCAATGAGCAACAGATGAAGTGTGTTGTCAATAGAGCGGTAGTGGGTAAGAATGATGTGGAGTTTTTGAAGGTGAGGGGTGTGCTGAAACAAAGTTCATTCTCTTTATGATGCACACCACCTCTAGCCCATTTCATTCCTGCTTTATGATGCACACCACCTCTAGCCCCATTTATGCTCAATTGTTTTTCATCCCTAAAGAAATTCGAAGATGGATTTCTTAAAAACTCCTTGTAATTACCCCACATTTCATGCCATGTGTTAAGCCAGACTTCTATGTCATTGTCAGCGTCACTTCTCATTTTTGTTCAATCCTTGTGCTTAATCAACACATGTGCCCCTATAAAGAGTACAATGTACCCTTCTCATTTTTGTTCACAGCTTTTTCCGAATGGGTAGGCGTTTATGGAGAGAGACCACATCCTAGGTACCTTTTTTAGACCTATTATTTTCCTTGTATAATAATCCAAGAACTTTTAACTCGTATCCGGAGGCATTAATGAATTTTATCCTTTACTAGACCCCTTCTTTGCTTTCCCTTTACCGTGAATACCAAGTTACTATTGGGATTTTAAACAGTGATTGAATAGTCTAAGTAAGTGTAGAGTCGAAGCTCTGCTTTACCGCCAATGGTAAAGTAGGGATCTTAGCTCTCATAAATAAAATAAACTGAATGTTATAGTGAAGAGTTGTGTTTCATCTGTAGGAACCGTGTTACACATAGCTCCACCAATTGCCATTCTAAAATCAGTCTATGGTTAGGTTTAATCATTCTTCCCTACATACAGATTTGATTTTTTTTGGATTTGTATCCTTGCTTAAGTGGGTTTAATTGTGTCAGAGGCAGAGAGGAACTAATACTTATTGCTAGTTTTGTTTTGTTCTAGGGGAGAGGGGGCTAGTAGTTGTACACCCTAAGTTAAGCGGTCCATAAAATGAATTTTTTATTATATGAGATTGTAATTTTTTCACTAATATGTAGTTAATATGTAGTTTATATTTGTATTAGCTTATATTTTTTTCTTTGGAATGTTTAATTGGAGGGAAACCCATATTTTTAATTGTTTTAAAATACTAAACTTGAGTTACACTATGACCATGGTGGAAAACCTATACTTGAATATGAGTGAAATTGGTTGAGTGAAATTGGTTGAACATTGACTTTTTTTGTACTTGTACATGGGTGAGAGGGTCTTACATGTCATGATGTGATTTTTTTTACTCTACATAATTATTATGTCAAAAAAAAAAAAAAACTACTACATAGTACTATGAAAAACTAGTGGGTATTGTGTGACCAATAGTAGTGGGTATTGTGTGACCAATAGTCATAACAACTATTGGACCTTGTTCACATATTGGCCCCTCTCCCCTATACATAAGAAAAAGGGGAAAACCATTGAGTAATAGGAGGCTCTGTTTTGGAGCATTTTTATTTGGCTGTATTTGGAGCATTTTATTTGGCTGTATAGTATTTGATTCTACTCCTAAGAATATGTGGTTTGTGTGCGCTATAACCTTTTTTTCCCCATTTGTTTTCTTGTTTCCTTATCTTTAATTTCAAGTAGTTTTTTGTTTTGATTAAGACATTAGAAGTTCCCTTTCATGATATTCCACGTTTTGTCCCTACAAGATTCGTTTCTTTCACTCCTCTTCTACGTGAAACACGCTTTTTTTATATTTTTACATTCGTCATGTCTGTGATATAGAGGAGATGAAGAAAAAGGATTCTTTTTTCTGTTATGGGGGCCTCTGGGTATTCCTTGAATGCATGTAAGAAAAATATGATTCATGTTCAATTACAACATACATAATAAACTCAAGAATATGCCCTTGGAGCATTTATGATTTACTTGCAATATACATTTTAGTGGAGAAAAAAAGTAAAGAAAACACGATCAATAATAGATACTTCTAATATTTTTTACATGGTGATTTTCTGATTTTGGCGAAAGATATTAATGTGGGTATTCCTTATCTTGAAACCCAATTATTTTCTATATTTGGGGT
Organism: Taxus chinensis; assembly: GCA_019776745.2. NCBI lineage: Eukaryota > Viridiplantae > Streptophyta > Pinopsida > Cupressales > Taxaceae > Taxus > Taxus chinensis. Next base: position 758,903,361 of record CM034150.1, on the reverse strand, counting down.
TGCTGAAAATTTTATCAGACAACAATACCATAGAAAAAAATGGGGGCTGACAGAGGGTGTTGTTCTAAAGCTTAGAGTGGCATTCACTCTTGCTGATGGATTTAGGGATGTTTTAATACCATCTTTGGGATTTCTTACTCCTTTGCAAGCTACGCACACACCCCAATTTAAAATGTTATAGCTTGTGCAGGGGGTGAGTCAGCTCATGGATCCAGTTGAACCTGACTTGGCATGCGGGAGTGATACTACACATATATAATTGTTGGGTTACAATCTAAGAGTTTTACTACAGAGGCATGGGCGCATTTGAGTTAATGGGAGTAGGCTTGACCATGTCACCAGGGGACATTACATTCAAGAGGGTTTGGAAACCTTAGTGGTGGTCAGGAAATTAAGGAAAATATACTAAATTTTTTTCAATTAGATGCCTCGTAGAGATGTTCTTTCATGTATTTTGTTATTGGAAAGACGCACACAAAGTGGAGTTTTTGTAGAGAAAATGAGTAAGCCCAAAAAATTGTCGCCGAATTGCCTAAAGCTGATGCGGTCTTGTCAAATGCAGGAATCGTGGGATTAGCGTAAAAAGGTATGGGATCACTCTTTCTCTCACTTAAAAATAAATATTTCATTATTTACTTGTTTAGTATTGTATTTCAATATGTTGTATATTTAAAACAAAAATGCAACTTAGAATGAATGATATGAATTTTACCTTTCCCAAATATATTTTTCTTTAAACTTTTAAGAAAATAAAAATAGGCCTTGGAACCATGCGCATGTAGTGCCATGTCAAACTATTAATAGGATTAAAATACTAAAACAAGATCCATGTGGACCCAAGACACTATGAATTTTTTTAACAAGGATGAATAATTCGATTAGATTCCTTAAACGAGGTGAGATTTGATAACCTTTTAACACTTCAGTCATTTTTGGTGATGTTCCCACTTTATGAAATTGTGATTATTTTTGGCCTAAAAATGTTGTACTAATTTGGTGAAACTAGAAAAACCCTTCATCTACCTCTTCCACTCCTATGTGAGAATTGAAAACAACTCTTAGTTTCATAAAAATGATTTCATAAGTTAGAGTTAAAAGTGGATATTGGGGCCCACCAGTCATTGTACAATAGATGTGTTCGATGGGTTTACGATAATTGGTCTCGAAGTCATTTTATTAAATTGAGCCTTGTTTAACATAATCGAATTCCGTCGAATTTGATAGGTTTTTTGTTTATAGGGGACTAGGTAGGAATCGATGAAATTTATGTTTGAACTTAAAACAATTTGTTTTGGAAATTGAGGAGTGTCATTATTACTTGTACTTTAACTAATTTTAATATGTCAATCCGAGGCGACGTCTAATGGCTATTTGCAACAAAGGAAATGGTAGGAACACAAAATCAGTATATATTTCTATCCTAAAATAAATTCTTTTAACTGATATAAAATAACACACATAAATCTACTATACTAAATTCAAAACAAAAACAAAGATTTAACTTTAATATGCAAGATAGGATTAAATTGTGAAAGAGACAATAATTTGATAAAAATACTTTAAAAAATAAAGTAATGCAAACAAAATGAATCTCCCTTTCTATGGGTAGGAGTGGCCCTTGCTCCTTCCCTTCGATCAGAATTATACTCAAACCCTTAACAAGATAACTTCTCCTGAATTTGATTGTTATTCAATTCACAAAATGGTGCTACATACAAAAAAAATAACTTTTTTCTTATTACATTATTCCTCTTTTTATATCAGTCTCATATGGATATCTAATTATTAAAAACAAACCAATTCTAAATCTAACAAGTTGTTTTAACTCCATAATTTCCTTGATCCTTGGAAATATTTTACGACGAGAATATCTCATGGGTGATTGGTCATGCCCTTTTGAATCACGGAAGAAGAGGTCTATGATTGATTCATAGATTGATTCAATCACTCCCGAAATATTCCCGAATTCCTAGTTGATTGATGAAGATAAAGTGGTGATGGAAGCTCATTTATTGCTACTGAACTTTATGTTGATTGATAGATGTTCTGGTCATAGATAACAGTTGGACTTCCATGATTTCCTTTCTCATATGCATACAAATGCCACCTATGGTTTGAGACATTTGATGAGTTGGCATTTCAAAGAAAATATCCTTTGGCTTTTATTGAAAAGGAAGAGAGTCCCATGCCACAATATATCTAGAGTCTTGCACTCATTATAACTTCCCAAAACATGCCTTTTTCACAAGGATTAGTATTTATTTCCATCATATTCAAGTCATTCATGCACAAGAATTAACAAGATAAAACATAAAAAATATAGACAATAATTCCCCATTATCACTTAAAAGTAGTAAATATAAAGTATGTATTTTTTCCATCATGCATAATAATATTAAAAATAATATGAGTTCTATCATGGATTGGACATCATTGCATAAGGTTTTACTAGAAAAAACTATGGCTCATCACTCCCCCAGAAAAAAGATTTAGCCGGTCCCTCTACTACCCATTAAGTTTTTATACAATCCTAGAACAATTGTATTCGTGTATAAATGTCAGTCATGTTTCTTTAGCTATTGTATCAGAAAACCCAAAGTGATCCACCGTATTCTTTCACCAAGTAGTAAAACTATTCACTGACTGGTCATTATTTGCATTCCACCATGGTACTGGTGAGAGGAGAAGAGGTGGCCTATACCACATCCCAATCCACTATTATTTAAATCCCAAGATGAATTTGCATACATCCTTGGCCCTTTTCAAGGACCATATTAGGTTGTTTGGTGAAATTACTTCCTTCCTTTTGTATTAATAGCTAACTATTGATAGTGAACCTGAGATGCAAGAAAGTTAACATTAAAGGTAGGGTTACCTGTTCCCTGAAATCTTTGACACAAGTTTGAAGATTATCAGTTTACTTGTCTACCAAACTGAGATAATACAGTTGTGATTGGAACTTGTTGAAAAACCTAAGGGGTGTTGGAAAATCATGCTTCCTAAGGAGGCCCACTATTGATTCACATTACACAAATATTTCCCATTGATCTCTCCTTCACCTTGATGCCTTACGGTTGAAATCAATGATCTCAACTGAACTTCACCCACATATAAATTGATTGGTATTTCCACCTGCTCTAGAAATAAAAGTTTATTCACATAGAACTCGCACAAACAATTCTTCTCAATATCATTGGTAGCAGTGTATGCCGCTACAAACTAATGATCACTTTCAAACTCAATGTCCAACATTTCCCTTGTTCTACTAATTTTCCATTTAAAGAATTGTTCTTTTAAGAACATAGCATAAAAATTCGAAGGAGGCCTACAAGAAAGCACCTGGTCATATAATTGACTAATATGACCAACATTATGTTTGAACAATTTAATTTCTTCTGTTAAATTCTTGTTTTCCTCCACTTTTTGTAACCGATAGCACTCTTCCATGCTTTTTTCATCCCTTTCAATATGAAAATTTGAGGGAAGTACTTTCTTGTTCTGTCTACAATTGAGCCAAGGAAATTTTCAATTCTGATTTAGTTGCATTTAATACATATATATATGTTGCTTTTTTTCCCTACTATGTGTTGTAATTGTAAGCTTGCCTTTTCTGAGTGGGCAACCTCATTCTGTAGTTCCTGAATTTGTTTCTCTTGAGAGGAAAATTGCTGAAAAAAGTTGGCATCTTTGGCTTCACACAGGGCTTGCAATATTTCATCCATTTCCTTGGTTATTTGGAGGTCAAACTGTACTTTAGAAAGGGACATCACATTGGGACAAAGAGTATTAGGGTTCAAGGGAGAACTAGGTTCACCCTCTTCCATGGGTGCATTCCCTTTATATTTAATTGACACTACCTTAGGAATGGCTAGTAACACTGACTCAGGTAGAGTGTTAACCAGGGTTTGAATGGTTGCAGTTGCTTCTTGTTCTTCCTTGGTTAACAGTTAATCTACTAGTGGTTGGGAACTAATTGGGTTTGCAAGAGAAGTCCAATGGTGTTTTCTTGGTCTGCTAGTAGTGGATGAGGGAGAGTATGCTTGTTGAAACTTGATCCATCTTCTCATGCCATTCCTTTTTTTCAAAATTTATGGTTGCAAATTAAGTGTATCAGACCCTAGAACTTGTGATAAGTTTCCCCCCATCAAAAATTGTTAGTGGCCACACGAATATCCTCATATAAAATTTGAGGAAGATTAACTTTATACAGGTGTATTGCCTTGCAATGGCGTAAATGTATGAGAATTCTCAGTACTAGTCCTAACACAACTTCACATTGACCCTCACAAGTAAATTATTTTATCAACCATTTTTATTTGCTTGTCCAGGGTTCTGGTATGCTCAATCTTTTAATCCCTTTCATCTTTCCCTTAGTATAAACTAATAACGACAAATTTTCTTTCCTTCATACTGCAAATCTTTTAGTTAATTCATGGTACAATGTTTGTTCAGTAATATCTAACCCATCATTTAAAACCCCTGATAATTGACTGATTATAGTGGGAGAGAAGGGTATTTCCTTACCATTTACTATTGAGTATCCCTCCACCATGTTCCTCGTAAAATCCTCTATCATCGGAATGTTGAATGCTTCATATGCCAAAAAGAAATCCATCCACCCCACCTTGTCAAAAACTTCTGCTGAATTTGCATCTACCATAAGCTCCATGAAACTGGTAGGCTCATATCTGAGTTGAGGTCTCATTGAGGTTTGAGAAGGCATGGGACTTGATAGAAAATAATTGAGGAGATATAACGCAAGAGGTGTGTAATGTAGTATAAGAAAAACCCAATGGTGAGCACAAGCATTGAACATCTCTACTTTTGTACCTATCTATGTCAAATCTAGGCCAAAATCTTGAGGTGATGGATAATTCCCTTGAAACATGTGAGGCATTATGATTCTTAATGGTGAAGGATTTGGAGGGAATTAGAGGATGTGTGACTTTGTTCTTGGAAAAGGTGGCCAATTAATATGCATCATGGGACAAATTAACTTTAAATTTAAAACCTTGTAATGATAAGGGTTAGTAATTGTGCATACCTTGATCTTAAATATTGTTGTCCTTTTCCATCATTTACAAATCTAAAATTTGAATTTCTTCCACCACCTGATAAGGCCAAAATATGTCTCGTTAATGTGCAATAAATGATCTTATTTTACTCTCCTTTTTATCAGTTTTGAACACATTTTTGTGACTTTTTTTTATCTAGTATAAGTTAGGATGTAATTGTCCATCTTTTTTTGGGTTTAGTTCTAACATCTAAAAACTTGGTATTCCCAAACAAAGTTTGTGAAAATTCAGTTTTTATAATAAAACAGGTCACATTCAGTCAAGAGAATGAAGTATGAAGCAATCAACATGTTTTTGGGAGCACTACCTTCAATACGGCTTAGTTACAGAACCTCCAGACTTAGTTTTGGAACTCCATCACACATCTAAGGAGATCTATTGCTTAGTTCCAAAACCATCAGAATTAGTTCCAGAACTCTAGCACTTAGTTTCAGAACTCCAGCATTTAGTTTCGTAGCTATTTTGCATAGCTCTAGAACTTTCATAGGTAGTTCTAGAATAGTTCCCTTTAGTTCCGGAACTTCTCCAAAGTTCCAAAATCAACAGGGATTTGTTTATTTTTAACAAAATGCAATCTGAGAGAAATCAATTCATGGAGAAACTTGAATGGTCATTCCAATCAAGAGAAGATCAGAAGATTGTCAATTTTTGAGTTGATAAAGTAAAGAATTCATCTTGATACTCTCACCATTGGATTCAATGGTTGGTTTCCATGTGAAATCATATAAAATTTCACCTGAAAATTTATCCGGGAGCTCAAGTTATCACCTCTGGAAATTGGTCAGCTATGGGTTGGATGCATCAAGGTTGGACAACTGGGGGTTGGACGCCCAAGGGTTGGCTGGGTCACATTTTTTGATGCATAGGATCATTTTTTGACACTCTTTGCACCCGTCACACTTTCATGACACTCATGGTTGGATGGTACAACTAGGTTGGAAACCTTGGGGTTGGATGATTGGGGGTTGGACGATTGGGGGTTGGATGACCAGGGGTTGGTCGTGTCACATTTTTTTACATGTAGGATCACTATTTGAAGCCCATCACACCTGTAACACTTTCACGACACCCATGGTTAGATGGTATGAAAATGTTGGATGGGTCATGGGGGTTTGATGCCCTGGGGTTGGTCAGCTAGAGGTTTGTCGGGTCACATTTTTTGGTGCGTACAAATGGTTTTTTAACACCCGTCGCACCCTTCTCATTTGTACGACACCTAGGTTGGGTGGGACGAACAAGCTAAATGGGTCACATGGTTAGGTGGATCACAAGTCCCAACAACTCAATCATTGGATTTTAATGTAGTATGGTACCCATGCCTTCATCTGATAGACGTACCCTTGGGAAGAAAATTTGTATGGGTGCCCATACCTCTTTAATTAAGGTTGGTAAGACATTGCTTATATATTGTAAAAGCCACCTCATTTTTTAGGGTGACATTCTGGGAGCTGGTGAAATTCTTACAAAATTTTCCATCAACTCCATTTGAGGTGGAATCCTTCTTCTGTGCCTGAAAAGCGTATTTATTCCTCCAAACGTCAATGTAATGGTCTTTGCATACCTTCAAGCAATAAAAATTGTGTTTTGTGGTGTTTCTTCAACACTAACTCATTTTTATTGTATTTTCTTCCTTTCCATTTTGTGTTTGTTTTCTGTGTATGTTTTTTCACTTGCAGGTTCAAAATGTTATGTTTCATGGAGTTTTGATGGTAGATTAGGATCTGGTTCTGTGTCACATCTATCTGACCTCCCTCAACCCCCCTTTTCCCTATTTCATCCTCCCTCAATAGAGTATGTCACCACTTTTCTTGGTGTTATCACCTCATTAGTGTAGGATTTCCCTTTTGATGCACTTTCTCTCTCCTCATCTCCTTGCAATTGTTAGGATAGTTATAGTTAGGTGTCTTTTATGCATTAGGAGTAGTTTAGCATTAGGATTAGGTAGAGGAATCTGGCCTTCTCTATAGGACCATCTCAAGTTTGTAAGTCCCATAGCTTGAGATATGGTCCCATGTTATGCAGATTACACCAGATGCCCCATTCAAATAAGGCCATTTTGGGGGTGTTGTAATTTTGCATCAAAAATTTTGGCATGCCCAGTGGGACAAGTTTGAAGCACCTTACTAATTCATTTCATCAAGTTGATGTGTTATTGGTGAAATTCATCCTTTAGAGGCACATGTAAAGAACATCTAGAGACTCTATCTATTCAACAACCTATTCCTTGAGTTACAAACTTTCATTCCATCCATTTCCACCCTTTCTTCTTTCCACATATTTCATTTTATACCATGCATGAAGCTATGCAGTCATGGCCTCATTCCCATCTTCGAATTCACACTTGCAATGGTAACAGTGCAATCCACCTCGTATGTATTTTTCAACACCTCTAGATCAGCATTATGAAAAAATTGAGACCATTATGCCTACCCATATGACCAATTCCAAAATCGGTTTGGCTATGGAGCTTATAAGGAGAACGTTTGTCTGCTAGATAAGATTCAAAGGATGGAGGCTACCATGGTTTAGTCAAGGGCTATATCACAAATGAGGGCATTCAAAATTAGTTGCAAGGCATCTTGTCCATGTGAAGGCCCTTTTCCAAGACACTACAACCCGCAGGAGAAGATTGAATTCATGGTTTAAATCTTGCCTCAACTTGCACAGTGGACTGAGGAGATAGAGGGCTGTGAACTTGGTGTTAGGAAACCTTGTCAATGGGTAAATCTTACACCATCATCTAGTAATTTTCTCTCCATTCTTCAAGTAGTACCATCTCAACTTGAGCTTCAATTTCCAATTTTCCCATCTGTTGCTTCTATTGTGGAATCCATTTCTCCATCTTCTAGTCTCCCATCCCATCTTAAATTCTCTTCCCTTGTCCCTTCAAACCCAATTCACCTCCACAAGAGACAAAAGCAATACCTTCCCCATCACCACAAATAAAGCAACAACTAGTGGAGACCCCACCCGCCACTCCTCCTACTTGCTTGAGTTCATGTCGAGAAAAGACTAAAAAATCTAGCCAAGGGGAGAAATAAGAAGAAGAGCCAAGAAAAGAAGAAATGATTCGAAGCTTGGCGAGCTTGGCTCTTAGATTTGGGATTGATAAAATCCCCTTGATGGAGAAACCCATAGAGGAGGCCGAGGTCTAGCCATAAGTGGTGGAAGCTTTAGCTACATCACAAGCAAGGGAAGAAGGAGATACTCCAAATCCAAAAGAGGAGTGTATTCTGGTTGTGCAGGAGATACATACAATTTCAAAGGATTTGAATATAAAGAAGGCTACGAAAAAATATTCAGTTCTTCCTCCCACTTCATCCCCCTTAAGCTCTAATTTTGAAGAAGAGTTTGAGATTTCAAACTTCATGTTTCAACATGATGGGAACCATGGTGAGAAATTTTCATATCAGGAGGACACCGTGGATGATGTTGAGCACATGTAGCAGGACAACAAAGAGGAATATTATCTGTCTGATTTGGAGGATTACCTTGATGAAGAGGATCCTATGGAGATCACCACCTTCTTTTCCTCATTATTCATTCTCCAACATAAAGGGCCCACTACCATGGGGGAGAGAATTCAATTACAAAAACTTGCATTTCACAAAGACCCTATGGAACCAAGGTTGGAATATCTGAATCTTCCATGTTATCCATAGGAGGAGGAAGGGAACATAGATGACACAATATACCTGTCATCTAGGCAAAGAATCAACTGCTTCCAAAAGCACTGCAAAACAAAAATCAGCATGTAAGTAGCCTTTTTTTTAAGGTCTGCAGGAAGAATCCATTTTTGGGGTTTAATTTCTTAACAATGGGTGCATCCATCGGATCAGACCGTGCCCAATCAGGTGCTTGGCTTCATTGGAGCCAAGGAAGAATCCAAAAATGGTCATGCGCACTTTAGGGCATGAGGATGAGTATCAAAGCAGCAAGGGTCATGATCAACACCTTTAGGAGTCCAATGTCAATCAACTTGAGGAGTTATTTTCGATTGATGTTGATAATTTGGTTATTTGGGTGGAGGATCAACCTCTTATTAGTTATTCACTCATTATAACAGCCATGATCAATGTCAAATCATATATGTGGATTCCTATTTTCAGAAAGGGAAGTTACTTCTCGCAGGGAAGTTACTTCTCCCTGCCAGTTGCAAGATTTGTTTTAGTTCCCTTTTGCTTTGGTTAGCATAGAGTAGGTTGGTTTGATTTTAGCAAAATAAGTTCTTGTGCACTCTCTGCATGATCTACTTGGGTTATGTATGATTTTCAGTTCTGTATATAGCGTGTGTTGTGGCGTGTTGTTTCTCATACATGATCCATTCTTTGGAGGGGGCATGTTTTCATGGGAGAAATCAGGTTTCAATAGTAGTTCCAGCCTCTCTGAATCATCTTGTGTTCCCATAAATTTTGTAATGTTTATACTTGTCAAGGAATCATTGATTGGTCTTATTTAATACCTAAAAAGAAACTATATCAAGGACATTTTAAGGGGGATTTAGACCTTTTTCTTATAGATTAGGATTGTAGAAGAAAGAGAATTCCAAGTTCAAGACAATTTTCTACTCTCACAAAACTTTGATTCAAATAATTTGTAAATGAGAGGGAAAATCTGAGTAGTGGTAGAAATTTCCAAGTTCAAGCGTTAATGTTTTAATGGCTTAGTGGAAGAATTTAGTTTTAGGATAAATTTTTAGGAGTACCAATACTGACTCCATGCCCAATGGACAATTCAAGGCCACTGGTCACACATCTAGTACGTAGATGTCCCTGAGAGGTCATCAATTACTATCTATTTTTTAACCCCTAGGAAAATAGACAACTTAGGAGGATGGGTTTGAGCACTAGGAAGTGATTCATGGAGAAAAATATAATGATAAATCTGATTTTTCAAGTTTGGGAAGCATTACAAGTGATTCAGGGAAGTTTCGAAAGTCTTGGGGCCATCCATCAAAAGTAGGCTTTTGGGCCTTAAGGAGTTTACAACATGAAAAAGAACCTAAGATTCAACAAAGGATTCTGATAGCTATGTTAGGAATTATAAGTCCAAAAAAGAGCCTATGGAATTCATTTTCCATTCCCTACATGATAAAAAATATGAGACATCTTGAAGTATCATACACTTCCCAAGGAAGTTCATTCTTCTGGTGCACAACCGCCAATCCCGAGAGATAAGGATAATTTTTAAGGTTATAAAGTAAAAATTTCATCTTAATACCACCACTATTGGATTCAATTGGTTTTTTCCATATGAAATCATATAAAATTTCATCCACAAACTCATCTGGGATCTCAAGATATCACCTCCGAATGTTTTTCAACTGGGGTTTGGACGGATCAAGGTGGGACGACTGGGGGTTAGATGTACATGGGTTAGTTGGGTGACATGTTTTTATGCATAGGATCAGTTTTTTATGCCTTTCACACCCTTAAAACTTTTATGAAATCCATGGTTTGATAGTACGGCTATGTTGGACACCCTGTGGTTGGACCCCCAGGGGTTGGCCGGGTCACATTTTTTTATGTGTAGGATCAGGTTTTGTCACCCGTCGCACCCGTCACACTTTCACGACACCTATGGTTAAATGGTTCATAGGGGTTGGATTCCTAGGGGTTGGTTGGGTCGCATGTTTTAGTGTGTATGAATGGTTTCTTAACGCCTGTCGCACCCCTCTCATTTGTACGGCACTCAGGTCGGATGGTACGGACAGGTAGGACGGGTCACATGGTCGGGTGGATCATGTGTCCCAAGAACTCAACAATTATATTTTAATGTAGTATGGTATCCATGTATTCATTTTATAGAAGTACCCTCGGGAAGTGAATTTGTATGGGTGCCCATACCTCTTTAATGAGGGTTGGTAAGACATTGCTTATATATTGAAAAATCCACCTTATGTTTTAGGGAAACATTTTGGGAGCTAGGGCAATTCTTGCAAAAATTTCCTCGACTCCATTTGAGGTGTAAGCCTTTTCCTATGAATGGCAAGCGTATTTATGCCTCCAAACATCAATGTAATGGAATGTGCATATCTTGAAGCAATTAAAATTGTGTTTTTTGGTGTTTCTTTAACCCTAGATCATTTTTATTATATTTTCTTTCCTGTCCATTTTTTGTTTGTTTTCTATGTATGTTTTTTCACTTGCAGGTTCAAGATGTTGTGTTTCATGGAGTTTTGATGGCAGATTAGGATCTGGGTCTATGTCACATCTGTCTGACCTCCCTCAGCCCCCCCTTTTTCCACTATTTTATCCTCCTTCAACAGAGTATCTCACCCATTTTCTTGGTGCTATCACCTCATTAGTGTAGGATTTCCCTTTCCATGCACTTTCTCTCTCCTTGTCTCCTTGGAATTGTTAGGATAGTTGTTGTTAGGTGTCTTTTCTATGTTAGGAGTAGTTTAGCATTAGGATTAGGTAGAGGAATCTGACCTTATCTAGAGGACCATCTCAAGTTCGCAAGTCCCATAACTTGAGAGATAGTCCCATGTTATGTAGATTACACTTGATGCCCCATTCAAATAATTCCGTTCAGAGGGTGATTTAATTTTGCATCTGTTGGTACTCAAATTTGTTCTCCTTGTCAAACCAAGCATTAACACAGATTCAACATGGAGAGATCATAAGTGTATGTAATTTATGTAGCTGGGGAGAAATCTAACTACCCCTTTGTTACTTGGATTTCTAGAGAGATGAATAACACCTCAAAAGGATGTGATCTTATCCTAACTATTTTAGGTTGTGCCTTTCAACCAAGGTAAGATAACCTATTGTGTAACCTATGTTATTTAAAAGGAGATATAGGTACCTTTCTTTTGCATAAATATTGTGGAGAAGGCCTTGGGGAAAATATGATCAACACACCACATCTGAATCTCATGAGTTATCACTTCTAGATCATGGAGATATCTTCAAAACAAGGAAAAGGTTACTAAAGACATTTGAGACCCTGATCTTTTCTGCATACTTTAGTAAAAGGATTTTAGTCTTTGGTGGGTATAGAGAGAAAAACAAGGGTAGTATTGGTAGGATTAGTTGTTTTAAATATATTTTTTAGTGGGAGGGGAAACAGGATGAACTTGACTCACAAAATATTTGAGAGCATATGAAAAATGGAAAGATTCAGTCAACAAAATGCCACAAAAGTTAAATTGTTTCCTCAACTAGAATATGCGCTTCAATGGAGGCCCATATTAGAACTCTTTCACAAAACTTGTGGGATTATTTCATGAAAAATTGAGTCAAATGACCCAATAAAGCACCAACATTTAAACCAAGTAACACCTGAGGTACACCTAGAGGCTTACAGAGAATCTCTGTCAACAAAATGAAAGAAAAGTAATTGTAAACCATTCATCCCATTCCAAGATGAAGGCTCTTCTGAGAAATGAAATCGTAGATGCCACTAAACTATCACAAGGACAGAGACCTGTGTGATTGGAATAGATTTTAGTACAAGATTGCAACAGAAACAAGAAAAACTACGTGCATGCATTCAGAGATGAAATAAATACACTTTACTCAAGATTAACACAGAATAACTCAAAGTTTGATAAAATTTATCAGTAAGGGAAACTTTTGAGAATGATCTCAAAGCTTATCAATGGCTGTACACTTGCAACCACCTTGACATGATAAAAATTGACACAAAGAGAGATATAAAGTCTTCTTTAGATGGCTTCTCAAAATGGATGCACTCTATCAAGATTTTTCTGGTAGAGAAAATCAGTCCTGATCTTTCCGAAAACTCCCAACAAATTACACGAAAAATTTCTACCATTTATAACAATTCCAACAACTCCCTTTCCTCTCAAAAGAAAAAAACTTTAAATGAACTAGTGCTCGCCATGATTCTTCTATGATTCATAGAATCAGATCTTTAAAAGTGTCCAGGTGCTCGAGGGAAAATATCTTAGATTTCTTCCGACATTCAACTCTTTTCTCAGTAAAAACATGCCTCCATCCATTCACCAACCACTTCTGCCCCATATCAATCAAATATGAACCCTTGCATCTTCAGGAGAAGAAAAATAGAAAAATAGACAGGGCTTGAGAGCCACAATTTTGAATGTGAGCCGTTCACGTGGAAGATCCAAAAATAGGCTTGGAGGATTCCTTTGACCTTTTCTAACCCTATTGAAAAAATGGAAAAATTTCCCATTTTTCTCCGCGCCTCCATTTCTAAACATTGGCCTAACACGTGTCCTGAGGTGGGCCCCAAAAGAAACATGGAGAAATTCTACCATTTGACTCTCTTTTGGAAAAAGGAAAATTCTCCAAGTTTTCCCCGCAGCTCTGCCATTGATAAATACATTTGACACATGTCCCAATGTGGGTCCCAGCGGAACTACGCTACCCCTTTTACTTTTAATTCTTTTTTCTCAAAAGGAAATTTTCTAATTTTTCCTCCGTGGGTCCGCACCTCTGCTGTTGACCAAAGCAAAAGATTGACTATTTCCCATTGGGCTCGCGGGCCATTTTTGATTTTTTAACCTTTATGAAGCAAAGAGGTGAAAAGTTTGAATTTCTTCCAATGGTCCACCTCCCTGCCCCCTATGAATTTTAAAATTACCATGTGTCACCACGGCGTACCTTGATGCGGTCCCAAAAATTTGATACGTGTCCTGCTCCCACAATATTTGTTTGAAGGCTTGAAGCTCAGTGGAAGGAACCACTTGTCAAGCTCTAAGGTAGTCTCCTTTTGGCCGTAGAAAAGTCTAAGTAAAATACAATGCAAGTGGAGGCCTCCATGTGTTAGCCTGGTGCTTATTCAATTTGAAGCTCAAGGGTTGATCCTTGAACATGAGAAGTTCCTCCACATGTCTGCATGGCACAAATTCAAGATCTCACCCAAAGTAGAGACCCTGAATGAGCGCCTGCTCGCCACGTGTCTTGTTCCACTAAACTGTATCCATTTTTATAAAAAACTTCTAAGTTTGGACAAAGCAGCGGAAGCCTCCAAGTGTCCTCCTGGCGCTACTCCAAGGCAAAGCCCAAAAGCAGGTCTTCAAATGAGCACCATTTCTTCACATGTCCTGGACTTCTCAAAAACCTTTTGAAAGTTGTCTAAGTATGGGAAGCCTAATAGAAGCCTCCACGTGTCTATTTATGGCTATCCCTCCACATGTCTTCTTGGCGCCACTTCAAAGCCAAATCAAAAAGTTGATTCTCAAACAAGCATCGTTCCTCCACATGGACACATTCTTAAGCTGAGGATTTTTATAGAATTTTTGAATTATTATGTTGATCCACATCCAACCAAGAGGTGCCATGTTTTCCTGTCAACTGAATGATGCAAATTTGACCGGGAGAAATGCTTGTCAAATCATAAAACACAAAGAAATGTCCATTCGAGCCAGAAAATGAGGTTTTCTTCAAGGACAGAGAATTTAAACCATTGCAAGGCCCAAACATGATCCTTAGGGACACATCAACTCATTTCTCCTCGATTACCTATGGAAAAAATAACAATAACAACAAATTCCAACTATGGAGAATGGAGAAAATAGGAACATGCAATTTTTTGAAGGGAGAAAGCATGAAAGACCCAAAATATAGAGCTTTTTTAGAGGAACAAAGGAACCATGAGACAAATACAAACTCACACATGATCCTTGACCCATGAGCATATTAAAATGGTAACAAAGATTAGATAAACACAATACAGGGAAGGATTAAATGACAGAGGTCATTAATCACTTAATCTTTTAAGGGCACAAATGGGGTGAGACAATTCTGAGCACCAACATTGGCTTCGACTCAGGGATGGGTACTCCTTATGAGTGGCATGAGAACAAAATCATACCAAGTGCTATAATATCCATTAGGCATCAGAGTCATCTTGCAGAGTAGAGAAACGAAGACATCTCCAAAAACAAACAAAGAAGCTAGCAAAAATAGGTCACCAAGGACAACGACAAACCAAAACACAAAACAGTAAACAAACAAGCGACTATACACTATACAAGAGGTGTTTACCTTAGTTCAAAGGAATAAATCCAAGAAATGCTTCAGATGCCTAGCATTAATAGGAAATTCGAGCAATTCACCATCTAGATCCTTTAAGAAGAAGGTGTGTTCACCAATTTTGATGTCAATGGAGTAAGGGCCCATCCATAATGAGTCAAACTTGCCATGCTTTCCCTTATCCTCATGCCTGCTATCCCATAATAGAAAAAGATCTCCAATATTGAAGGCTCTAGGAGTGACCTTCTTATCAAACAGTTTCTTTAGCTTTTCTCTGAACCTTATATGCCTTTGGTGAGATGCCCTCCTCTCCTCGTCAAGCTCAATAGTCTGGTCGATGAAGGCATCATGAGGAATCACTTCTTGATCTTCCAGTTGTTGAATGAACTGATATGAAGACAATTGCATATGTAGGGGCATTAGGGCTTGAGTCCCATATACCAACTCAAATGGACTCTTTCCAGTGGCTCTTTTGATAGTGATCCTATCAGCCTAGACAACAAACTTCATCTATTCACCCCATTTTCTCTTGTTCAACTCTAAGGTTCTTCTGATAATCTTTAGCAAATTCTTATTGTTGGACTCAACTTGTCCATTTCCTTGGGGATTATAATTAGAGGCATATGTCAAATTGATCCCATATCCTTTACACATTTCCACCAGAGGTCTAACCCTGAAACTCATGGCATTATCAGCTATGATTGTGACTGGTACTCCAAACTTGTAAATAATATTGTTTAGCAAAAAATCCATGACAACCTGGTGTGTAGCCTTCTTGGTGGGGATTTCTTCCACCCACTTGGTAAAGTAATCAGTGGCTATAAGAATCCACTTATGGCCAACACTTGAAGGTTCTAAAATATCACCAATGAAGTCTATTCCCCATTGCTTAAATGGGGCTTCAATTGATACATACTGCAAAGGTAGGGAGCTTGAATTCGTCAGCCTTCTAGAGAAATGTTGGCAACTCTCACATCTTCTGACTAACATGGTTACATCCTCGAAAAGAGTAGACAACCAATAACCAACCCTTAGGATCTTATGTGTTGTGAATCTTGCAGCAAAATCCCCCCCCACAAACTCCTCCATGGAGATCAAATTTTTTTGGGGGGGGCTTCATCTCCAGTGATGCATCTTAAGAGGACTCCCTCTGGGTTCTACCATGCCAACCTAAAATTAGTAATGACATATTTTTGGGAAATAAACTTGAGAGATCTTTTCTAGTTCTTACTCAAATGCTCAAGGAAGTTTAAGTGTCTGAGATAGAACATCACATCCTTGTACCACTCAAAACTCATCAACCTTTCAAAAATAGTTGCCCTTTCTTCCTTAATATCATTTACCTCAATGGTCTTCAATTTTCTCTCATCCATGAGCTTAGCTAACCCCAAACCTCTCACGAACTTTTTGGTTTGGATGTCCATATCATACTCTTGCAATTTTTTCACCCATGTACATATTTTACTTGAGACTTCCATCTCTGACAGGATGTCTTTTACCATGGTATGGGGAACATAAGCAATAAATTTTGAACTTAAAATATAAGGCCTGAAAAATTTTGTTGCTAGAAACCAAGGAAAATACCTACTTTTCCATGATGGTGTATTTCAGTTCTGCTCCTTGCAAAGCCTTACTGAAAAAGGTAATGGGCCTATCATCCCCTTCATTATCCTTCTATAGAAGGACAGAAGCAATAGTGTCTTCTGAAGCGAAAGAAAACAGCTGGAAAGGTTTATTGTAATATGGGGCTACTTGAATAGGGGCATGCTTTAATGCCTCTTTTATTCCATTGAAAGCTTGGATGACAACCTCTTCCCACTTGATGATCTGATCCTTCTTTAACATGGAAGTTATTGGGATAGTCAACTCAGAAAAGTTTGATATAAACCTTCTAATGAAGTTTATCTTGCCAAATAAGGACTGAATTCCCTTTTTGGTTCTTAGAAATGGGACTTTTCTAAAGGCCTCCACTCTTTTTGGATCAATCATCACTCCTTCCTGTGACACAATGTGACTGAGCAATATTACCTTCTGCACTCCAAATTGGTATTTCCTTTGATTGAGTGAGATTCCATATTCCCTACATCTAATCTACATCTTCTCTAAGTGCATCAAATGGTCACTTCTCCTTCTTGAAAACACTGTTACATCATCTTGGTAAACAACAATAAAGTCATTGATGTAACCAACAAAAGCAACATCCATTGCTATCTGAAAAGTGGCTTCAGCATTCATCAAACCAAAGGGTATCCTAACATATACATAGGTTCCCTATGGAGTAGTTTAGGTTGTCTTGATCCTTTATGATTCTTTCACCATGACTTGATTATAACCAGAGAATCCATCTAAATTAGAAAGAAACTCAGAACCAGTCACCAATTGTAGCATGTGCTCCATGTTAGGTAAAGGATAGATGTCCTTCATTCAAGCCTTGTTTAGATTCCTGAAGTCCACACATAACCTGAAGTCACCATTCTTCTTTTTTATTGGAACTAGGTTGGAAACCCAAGAAGAATACCTTGTGGGCTGGATAATTCCTCCATCCCTTAGCTTCTTCAGCTCCTCTTGCATTTTGAGAGATAACAGAGGATTAATTGTCCTCTGCTTCTTCTTGAAGGGTTTTACAGTATGCTTCAAGGGAATCTCATGCTGGAACAAGTCTTCTCTATATGCTTTGAGCTCATCATAGGTCCAAGCCATGCAATATTGGTATTTCTTTAACAAATGGATGTATGAATACTTTTCATCTTTGCTAAGATTTCTTCACAACAAAATATTCCTTGGTTTCTTCTTCATGCCAAGTTCATGCTCCTCTACATCCCTCAAGGCTGCCATATGCCTATTAATAATGCATTCAGCATTATCAAAATTTGATTCAAGAGTAACCCACCCTCTAGGAATGGTGTTGGTCTTCAGCTGGATGATGCCTTTACCAAATAAGGTTTCCTTCCCCTCTGTTGCACAAACCATTGGCTCTCAATCAATGTTTTGATCAGCAAATTCTCCATCATTTTACAAGAACCTTCTTACCTGAGCCTCATCATCAAAAACCTGCCAATGTTTTATATTGTCAGGGAAAGAGGGTCATATTCACAATAATGGGATGTTATAGAATTGTCAAACCCAAACCCCAAAACTGCAAGTTTTTCTGCCAAGTCATTGAACCTCTTGTCATGATGCACAATATTTAAGGAGTCAAACATCTCAATGAATTCCCAAACTGTATGCTTGTACTGTTTCATTCGTTGATTCTTTGTGGCATAAAATTTTCAAACTTGTTTGACAACTAAATTTGAGTCTCCTTTGACAATGATGTTCCTGACGCCATACTTCCAAACAATTCTTAAACCTAACAACAATGCCTCATACTCAACAATGGCTTTAGTAAACTCAAAGTTAAGATTAAAGGAAAAAACAAACCTTTCCTATCTTGGAGAAAGTAGGACAGCACCGACACCATTTCTAAAATTGGAGCAAGCTCCATCAAACAATAGAGTCCAAGGAGATCCTGCTTACTCAAGACACTTACACTGCTCAATCTTGTGCTCTTTCCCCTAAGAAAATCCCACAAAGTTGTTAGCATCAACATTTGTATATAATACTTCATTGGACGCATTATTGGGATCATCAATAAGGTGCAACATTTTCTTCTCTACCTATAACCTGATAAGGCTTCCCTTAGCTGGGATGGTGGCATAAGACATGTCCATTTGGACACTACCACCAACATTTGCGGCCCAATTTCTTGACAACAACATACCCCACTTGGCAGGGAAATCAACTATGATAACATCAAGTTTTAAATTTTTACCTATGTAGGCTGCAAACTACACCACCAAACCCTTCACACATCCCACTACTGGCACCTCTCTGGAGTCCATGGCAGTGCACTTCCCATATGCTGTTGTTACTTTAGTATTCAGCTCATTCATGACCTCCAAAGGCATGAAATTGCATGATGCCCCTGATTCAAACATACAATATTTGAGCAGCCTATCCTTGATGATCAGAGTGGTGAAGAATGGATCCACATTCAACTGAGATTCCACCAAATATGTCCCCAAATAAACCTCAGGTGGTTCAGCTAGCTCTTCTAATGCTGATGGTGTTTTATACTCTTCAATGGCTAGACGATTCTCCACAATGTTCACATTTCTCCCCAAGGAACTTCTCTCTTCATTCAATCCCATGTATTCAAATGCTCTCTTTTTGTGCTTAGCAATCCTAAGCAACTGAACAATTAGGATGGAGACTTTGATTTGAATTAAAACTTGGGAAATATCATACAAGACATTCTTGGGCAAGCCAATACTGGAAGGAAAGATGATACATTCATAGGGTGGCATAGGATTCTTGATAGCTTGAGCATAAGGAGGGGTATGCTATTTGTTTGGAACTGCAAGGATTTTGGCAGATGGATATTTTCTAGGAGCCTCCTTAGGAATGTTAGAAAGTAAGGGAGAGTTTTTCTTAGCTTGAGGCCCTGCCCCTTTGATAGCCTTACTTCTTGTGTTATATTCCTTCTTTTGAGCCACAACAACATTCATTAATAATTACCTGTCCTCCTCAGATGGGATTCCTCCAATATAATTTTTTATCATTAAATCCCTTAAATATTCAAAGTCAAAATTGGGCAATTCAAAAGCTAGTACATTATCTACTTCTAAAGTATGAGAGGGAGGGAGAATATGTACTCTATGAATGTAGTCCCAAAAAGTGGCAGCAGCTCTGACACTTATCACCTCAATTGAGGTTTCCCTTTATTGTGAGCTAGTGGAGCATCCCATCATGCAAACATCATCATCACTCTTATCATCATCACCAAATTCTTATTGCTAATCTTCTTCACAAGGAGCATGGCGCATGAAACATCTGTCACACCAATCAATGACTTATGTCTCTTCCAACATAACAACTCTGGAAACTAAAGGATTAGGTACCATTGTACTTTCTCTTTCTTGAGGTTTCCTATTCCCAAATACAACAACTCCTTTGCCTCTGTCATCAATTCTTTGATGTTTTGTAAATTTTTCTTGGCCTTGTTTCTTGTGTTTTCCTTGTGAACTCTTCCCAACTCCTTTCTCATCTCGGGCTAATTTGTAGGAGATATCCTTGACAGCCCCTGCCAAAGTTTGCACAACCTCTTCCAAATCAGCACCCTTGCTTGTCTAAGGATTTTTTGGGTTAACTAGCTTCACACCATCTCTCTTTAGAGGTTTCCTAACTGCCTTAATATTATTCTGTATTTGTAGGGTCATGGTGAATGCTTGCTTTAAGTTGGTAGGGTTCTTGTCCCTCAAGTAGTAAGCATCCTTTTTATCAAATGCATCTGTATATTTGATTAAGCATGACTCATCACATGGCCTTATCCTGAAAGGAAATCTCCTCAAGGTCTTATTGAAATTTGTGTTGAAATCATGTACTGACTCATTGGGATTCTTCTTGATATTTTCAAACTCTAATAGAAGAAACCTAGGGTCAGTCCCATAACCATATTGCAATGTAAATGCATTGTTCATCTCAGCACAAGAATCAATAGAATTATCTGGGAATGCTTTATACAAGTCCCTAGCATCATCCTCTAGAGTGTGAACAGATAATTTGATGTACACATATTCATGCTCAATCTCAAAATATTCCATCATATTGAGGAATATCTTTAGATTCTGGTCACCAGTAATACAATTATTTCCTTGGAACTTTTCCATTCTATTCCTTACATCTTGAGGCACTGCATTTGGGTAACCATCCATTCCCACAAAATTTATAGGTCCAAAGGTGTTTACAACAAATGGAGGTTTGGGTTGAGCCATTTTTATTCGAGGAGGTGATCTTAGAGGGGTGAAAAATTAATTAGGGGTAGAGGGTCCTTGGAATACAGGAGTGTGGTGTTCAAAATGGATATCCCTCAAAGGCCTTGCTTCTTGTAAATCCCTATAAACCTCAGAAAACATAGGTGCAGAGTGTGAAGCAAACCTTTTAAAGTCAAATGAAGGTCGCTCTCCAACTGGAGAGTTCAAGTACACAAAGATGCTACCTTATTTAGAGTCACTTGAATGGAAATCTTCAATGATAGGTCATTTAGTTTCATCAATGGAGATCCCTCTTCTTGTCTTCTGATCTCCGACAACTCTCTAGGATTTTCTTCCTTCTGAATTTACTTTTCCTAGCTCAGGAAATAATGTCCTAGTAGGATCCCTAGCAAAGAGAGATATTTTTCCTTCCAACTTTGCAAATATTAGTAATAAATCTTACTTGACAGAGGTTTGAGACAATGGTCCTTATCAGAATCAAATCAATAGGGAGTCACCACTAAGGATTTTCACCTTAGTTGTGTAAATGCATTAAAAATGTTTTGTCAAGTGTCTTTCAATACTATAAACTGAAAATGAAAAAACATGACCTTTCTTTACCAAAATTTATCAATAAATACCATTACAAAACTTATGGAAACTAGAGAATTTACATACAACACTTTGTGAATTTGAAACCTCTTACAAACATGAACACAAGATGATTTTTAAAATGGATTTTTGAGTGTTAACTGTAACCTTAATCAACAAATTAGTTATCAAAAACTTTCAAAATGTCCCCGGCAGTGGTGACATTAGTGTTGGTGTTGTTGAAGGGGTAAATAGATATGGATTCAAATATGTATGCATGTGGATTAAATTGAACTAATTCCCCAGCAAATTAAATCATATCCCTGGAAACGGTGCACTAGTGTTGGTACCCAAATTTGTTCTCCTTTTCAAACCAAGAAACACCACAAATTCAATAGGGATCTTAGAGGCAAATATATCATAAGTGTATGTCATTTTGTAGCTAGGGAAAAATCGAACTATCCCTTTGTTACATGGATTTGTGGAGAGATGGATAGCACCTAAAAAGGATGTGATCTTACCCTCACTTTTTTAGGTTGTGCCTTTCATCCAGGGTAAAAGAACCTATTATGTAACCTTCATTATTTGAAAGGAGATATAGGTACCTTTCTTTTGCATAAATTTTGTCGAGAAGGCCTTGGGGAAAATATGATCAACACATCACATATGACTCTCACGAGTTGTCACTTCCTGATTATGGGGATATCTTCACAACAAGGAAAAGGTTACTGTTAGTGCAAAATCACAGCACCCCTGGATGCAGATCAGGCTTCTAGGTTGATCACTCAGGCATCCAGTGTGATTGCACAACATGGAAACCTCTCTCCAAGCGTGGGACTTGTGGAACTGAGAGAGGAATCTCCAGAGAAGGTTGGTTCCTGCTCCTAAACTACCTGCCACAAGCTATTCCAGTGCAGGCAAGCTAATCTAATCCTAATCTAACCATGCCAAGGAGACAGAGAGAGAGAGAGAAGGGAAAAACATCAAAATCCTACACTAAAATGGTGATACACCAGAGAAGGAGAATGTTTTACATCTATCAGAACTGCCATGGGACAAAGAGAGGTGAGCAATGGGAAGGATGGACAGATGCATCACAGGCCCAAGGATAGATTTCACACAGAAAATGTCTTAAAACTCCATGAACACAGCTCCAAACCTACAATGAACATTCAAACATGCACAAATACCTGCAATGAAGAGAGGTAAGAAGAGAACAAACAAAAATGAGCAAGGATGGACAGATGCATCACAAAACATGTTTTGTTGCTCCAGAAGTTTGCACAGAACATCATTCCATTAGTAAAAGGCAAAAAATGCCATTACAGAGCAGGGAGGAGGTTCGAACTCCATTTTCAACCCTAGAGAAGAAAAGAAGGGAGG
The DNA here is from genome assembly GCA_019776745.2 of Taxus chinensis. Lineage (NCBI taxonomy): Eukaryota > Viridiplantae > Streptophyta > Pinopsida > Cupressales > Taxaceae > Taxus > Taxus chinensis. Next base: position 758,880,552 of record CM034150.1, on the reverse strand, counting down.
GCAGAGCAGAAAAGATGAGCCACTACTTATTTTTGAGCAAAATCTGGCTTTTTACATTGCATGGGTCAAGCCTAGGGGACAAAAACGTAGGAAAACGTGCCAGCCCATTCCTCATTGAATGCCAATGCATTAAAACGGCATGGGATACCTTACCAACCCATGCCCTGTCATTTTTGACTGATTTGGAGGAGAATGCAACCCATTCTGCATTAATTTGGCCACTGAAATGTCACTTCTGGCCGTGCTGAAGAAGACTGCGACCCATGTGCATTAATCTGGTTATTCAAACGTTGCTTCTGGCCATTACCGCACGCCAGAGAAGTTTCTGAATTTTCTCTCTCCAGACTACACCAAAACTCTAGATTAGCCCTAGAATCATGTAGATGATTTCAACAGCTTTCCGTTGATATAAAGAACGTGTAAATCCGAGCTCTGGATCGAAAGTTATGGTGATCTGAAGATTTAGGGCACAAAACAGGTGAAAACGTGTTTTGAAATCTTTCCCGTGCTCTGCCACCTGGATGACACGTGGCACGTGCTGATTGGACGAGAAATTCTCTCTCCTCTACCTTTTGTGGGCTTTCCTTTTGAAATTTGCTTGTGGGCCCCTTAAACTTGGACACGTGGCGCTATTTCATTGGTTCGGGTCAGTGCTCGAAACCTCACCCTTTGACTTTTGGACTACCTCCCTTGCGACACGTGTCGTGATCTGGTTGGTTCTCGGCCCTTTCGGATCCTTTGCGCCCTTCACGTCCATTTGTCCCACTTGTCCCACTTTGTTTCAGACTGTTTGTGCTCATTTCGGCCGATCTGGCCGGTTCGTGTCTTTTTGTCCCACTTGTCCCACTTTGTTTCCGACTGTTTGTGCTCATTTCGGCTGAACCGGCCGGTTCGCGTCTTTTTGTCCCACTTTGTTTCGGGCTGTTTGTGCTCATTTCGGCCAATCCGGCCGGTTTGGGTCCTTCGCGTACTCTTGTCTCGAACTGTCCCACTCAGCAGTTAGTCATTTTTCTTCCTCTTTTGGCCGGATCGGCTTCTCGCGCCCGCCGCGTACTTCTGGCCCGATTGTCCCAAATGCTTAGTGGGCCGCCTGGAGGATTTTCAGCCGATCCGCGTCTTTATGTCCCGGATGTCCCAAATGCTTTTGGGCTGCCTGGAGGCTTTTCGGCCGATCCGCACCTTCCGCGTACATTTGTTCCAATTGTCCCAAAGGCAACCTTGAGCAGGACTTAGCCAATTTTCACGATTTTTTCTGGCCCGAGCTTATTTTCTGCAACTTTTCACATTTTCTCAGAGCTTGCTCCTTCCTTCTTCAGCTAGGGGAGTTAGAAAAATATTTGAGAGAACCTCAAAAACATGATGTTTTCTCTGAATCAATCAATGTGCCTGGGACCTGAATATTCTGATGCATGTTATCAAAATTACCCTGGGGGGTGAATTTTGGATAACAATTTGGCGACTCAGTGGGGTCATCTGCCTGCTAGATGAATGATCAGTAGCCTGAAGCAATCCATTGCGCATGGAGTCATAAGCAAGCCTGAAAACTGATTTGAACTATGAAAAATCTTCCCTCTGAGCCACTTGGAAACCCACCGGACATGGAGTTATTCTCACCAAAAGGCCACTAAAATGAACTGTGCAAGAGCAAAACCAGCAACACCAAAAACTATGTACAAAACTGAAAATCATACATGCCCCAAATGGAACATGCAAAGTGTGCACAAGAACTTCTTCTGCTGAAAGCAAACCTAGCTACTCTACTCTAACTGGAAGCAAAGGCAAGCTAAACAAACCCTACAACTGGTTGTGAGAAATAGCTTCCTTTCTTCAAAATTGGCAGCCATGCAATTGATTTGGCACTGATCATGGCTATTTGGATGGATGGAAATCCAACAAGAAGCTGGTCTTCTATCCAAATCATCAAGGTATCAACTAAAAAATCCAATACCTCTTTTAGTTGCTCTCCATTTGGATTGGAGAGGTATGACAGCTGATCCTTGGTACTTTGTAGCTCATCCTCATGCTCAGAAGCAAGCATGACTGGTTGTGGCTTCTCCTTTGGATCCAATGAAGCCAAATACCTGATTGGGAAAGGTCTGATCAGTTTGATATGCCGATAGCTCTGATTTTCAACTCCAAGAATGGAGTCTTCTTGTAGACCCTCTTGAATGGATGATGTGGAAGAAATGGTGGAATCCTTCTGTCCTTTCTCTTCCTCCAATGAAGAACAGGGAAGATTAGAATCTTCCAATTTTGATTCCAAAGAGCTGCTGTAAGATGCAGTCTGCTACAAATGAATGCTCTCCTCCATGACAGCAGACTCTGGTGTTTGGAATGTGGATGATGAAAGAGAGAATGGTGAAAAATCAACCGGATCTTCTCCATCAAAACAGTCCTCCAAATCTGACAGGTAAACTGCCTCATTGTTGTCCTGCTGCTCATTTTCAACTTCCTCCATGGTGTCCTCTTGATCTGTAACTTGACCACCATGGTTTCCTTCACTCTCCAATATTGAGTTTGAGAGATCAAACTCCTTTTCAGTACTAGAACTTGAGAGAGATCAAGCGGAAAGAAGAACTGAAGGTTCTCATGTAGCCTACTTTGTGCTCAAAACCCTTCGATCTGTACTTTTCTCCTCCACAGCTAGAATGTGCTCCTCTTGTTTCTTTGGAGGAGGGGGTATTTCTATTAGCTCTTGTGGAGGGGATGAATGTTTGGAAGGAAAAAGGAAAGAAGAATTGAGATGAGATGGAAGACTGAGAAGTGGAGACATGGAATTAACATTTGGGACAGCAGATGGAGAGTTTAAAATTTGTAAGTCCAAATGAGATGATGCTGCTTGAGTAATGGGAAGAGAGAAACCAGATGATGGTGTAGAACTTACCCATTGACAAGGTTGTTCAACACCGAATGTATAGGCCTCTATTTCTGCTGTCCATTGTGCAAGTTGGGGCAGCATCTTTATCATGAAGTCCAGCTTCTCCTGAGGGCTGAAGTGTTTTGGAAAAGGGCCTCCCCATGGACAAGGAATCCTACAACCAATTATGAAAGCTCTCATTTGAGCTGTTGCTCTGGACTGCAGCATCTTTACCTCCATCTTTTGGATTTTCTCCAACAGACCAGCATCTTGGATCTGATGGTCTTCATTGTATGCATACTCTTGCTCTTGGAAAGCTCCATAGCCAAACTGAATTTGGCACTGCTGCTCATATGGGTATGCATACTGATCTTGAATCTGCTCAAAATGTTGATTTGGAGGATTTGTAAAACGTGTTGGAGGTGGAATATACTGCTGTTGTTGATGTGAAATCCATGATGGAAATGAAGTCATGATTGCACAACTTCATGAAATGGAAAAGAATGAAAGGGATGGAAAGAAAGATGGATGAAAATGGATGGAAACGGGTCTGCAAGCTCAGAGAAATGGGTTGTTGATCAGATGGAGTCGCCAGATGTGTTTGCAAGTGCCTCCAAAGGCTGAAATCTTCACAGGAACACACCAACCTGCAAAAGATGAAGTGAAAGACCTCTAAGGTCCCACCGGGCGTGCCCAAAACTATTAGTGCAAAATCACAGCACCCCTGGATGCAGATCAGGCTTCTAGGTTGATCACTCAAGCATCCAGTGTGATTGCACAACATCGAAACCTCTCTCCAAGCATGGGACTTGTGGAACTGAGAGAGGAATCTCCAAAGAAGGCTGGTTCCTACTCCTAAACTACCTGCCACAAGCTATTCCAGTGCAGGCAGGCTAATCTAATCCTAATCTAACCATGCCAAGGAGACAGAGAGAGAGAGAGAGAAGGGAAAAAAAGCAAAAGCCTACACTAAAACGGTGATACACCAGATACGGAGAATGTTGGACATCTATCAGAACTACCATGGGACAAAGAGAGGTGAGCAATGGGAAGGATGGACAGATGCATCACAGGCCCAAGGATAGATTTCACACAGAAAATGTCCCAAAACACCATGAACACAGCTCCAAACCTGCAATGAACATTCAAACATGCACAAATACTTGCAATGAAGAGAGGCAAGAAGAGAACAAGCAAAAACAAGCAAGGATGGACAGATGCATCACAAAACACGCTTTGTTGCTCTAGAAGTTTGCACAGAACATCATTCCATTAGTAAAAGGCAAAAAACGCCATTACATAGTAGGGAGGAAGTTCGAACTCCATTTTCAACCCTAGAGAAGAAAAGAAGGGAGGGCAGAGCAGAAAAGATGAACCACTACTTATTTTTGAGCCAAATCTGGCTTTTTACATTGCATGGGTCGAGCCCAGGGGACATAAATGTAGGAAAACGTGCTAGCCCATTCCTCATTGAATGCCAATGCATTAAAACGGCATGGGATACCTTACCAACCCATGCCCTGTCATTTTTGACCGATTTGGAGGAGAATGCGACCCATTCTGCATTAATTTGGCCACTGAAATGTCACTTTTGGCCGTGCTGAAGAAGACTGCGACCCATGTGCATTAATTTGGTTGTTGAAACGTCGCTTCTGGCCATTACCACGTGCCATAGAAGTTTCTAAATTTTCTCTCTCCAAACTGCACCAAAACTCTAGATTAGCCCCAGTATCATGTATAGGATTTCAACAGCTTTCCGTTGATATAAAGAACGTGTAAATCTGAGCTCTGGATCGAAAGTTATGGCGATCTGAAGATTTAGGGCACAAAACAGGTGAAAACATGTTTTGAAATCTTTCCCGTGCTCTGCCACCTAGATGACACGTGGCACATGCTGATTGGACGAGCAATTCTCTCTCCTCTGCCCTTTACGGGATTTCCTTTTTAAATTTGCTTGTGGGCCCCTTAAACTTGGACACGTGGCGCTATTTCATTGGTTCGGGTCATGGCTCGAAACCTCACCCTTTGACTTTTGGACTACCTCCCTTGCGACATGTGTCGTGATCTAGTTAGTTCTCAGCCCTTTCGGCTCCTTCGTGCCCTTCATGTCCATTTGTCCCACTTGTCCCACTTTGTTTCGGATTGTTTGTGCTCATTTCGGCCGATCCAGCCGGTTCGCGTCTTTTTGTCCCACTTGTCCCACTTTGTTTCCAACTGTTTGTGCTCATTTTGGCCGATCCGGCCGGTTCACGTCTTTTTCTCCCACTTGTCCCACTTTGTTTCGGGCTGTTTGTGCTCATTTCGGCCGATCCAACCGGTTTGGGTCCTTCGCGTACTCTTGTCCCGAACTTTCCCGCTCAGCAGTTAGTCATTTTTCTTCCTCTTTCGGCCGGATCGGCTTCTCGCGCCCGCCACGTACTTCTGGCCTGATTGTCCCAAATGCTTAGCGGGCCACCTGGAGGCTTTTCGGCTGATCCGCGTCTTTATGTCCCGGATGTCCCAAAAGCTTTTGGGCCACCTGGAGGATTTTCGGCAGATCCGCGCCTTCCGCATACATTCGTTCCAATTGTCCCAAAGGTGACCTTGAGTAGGACTTAGCCAATTTTCACGATTTTTTCTGGCCCGAGCTTATTTTCTTCAACTTTTCACATTTTCTCAGAGCTTGCTCCTTCCTTCTTCAGCCATGGGAGTTAGAAAAATATCTGAGAGAACCTTAGAAACATGATATTTTCTCTGAATCAATCAATGTGCCTGGGACCTGAATATTCTGATGCATGTTATCAAAATTACCCTGGGGGGTGAATTTCGAATAACAGTTACTAAAGACATTTGAGACCGTGATCCGTTCTGCATACTTTAGTAAAAGGATTTTAGTCTTGGGTCGGTATATAGAGAAAAAATAGGGGTATTATGGGTAGGATTCGTTGTTTTAAATATATTTTTTGGTGGGAGGGGAAACAGGATGAACTTGACTCACCAGATCCTTGAGAGCTTATGGAAAATGGAAATATTCAATTAAAAAAATGCCACAAAAGTTAAATTGTTTCCTCAACTAGAATATGTGCATCAATAGAGGCCCAAATCACCACTCTTTCAAACAACCTATGGGATTATGTCACAAAGCCTCCAGTCAAAGGACCCAATAAAGCGCCAATATTTAAACCAAATCACGCTTGAGGTACACCCAAAGGCTTACAGATAATCTCTATCAACAAAATGAAAGAAAAGTGATTTTAAAAAGTTTATCCGATTCCCAGATGAAGGCTCTTCTGAGAAATTAGATTTCAGATGCAAGTAGAATATAAAAAGGAATGAGACTTGAGTTATTAGACTATATTTTTGTACAAGATTGCAACAGAAACAAGAAAAACTACTTGCATGCATTCAGAGATGAAATAAATACACTTTACTCAAGATTAACACAAAATAACCCAAAGTTAGATCAAATTTATCATCAAGGGAAAGTTTCCAAAAAAATATCGAATCTTGTCAATGGTTGTAGACTTGTAACCACCTTGACATGATCAAATTTGACACAAAGAGAGATATAAAGGCTTCTCCACATGGCTTATCAAAATGGATGGGCTCTGTCAAGCTTTTTCTACTGGAGAAAATAAGTTCTAATGTTTCCAAAAACACCCAACAACTTACATGAAAAAATTGTGCCATTTATAAAAATTCCAACAAAGCCCCTTCCTCCTAAAAGAAAAAAACTTTAAATGCACCAGTGCTCTCCATGATTCTTCCGTGATTCACAGAATCAGATCTACAAAATTCTCTAGGTGCTTGAGGGAAAATCTCTTTGATTTCTTCCCACATTCAACTCTTTTCTAGGAAAAAACATGCCTCCATCCATTCACCAACCACTTCCACCCCATATCAATCAAATTTGACCCCTTGCATGCTCAGGAGAAGAAAAACAGAAAATTAGATCGGGCTTGAGAGTCAAGATTTTGAATGTGGGTCGTCCACGTGGAAGATCCAAAAATAGAATCAGGGGCTTCCTTTGACCTTTTTTCACCTTGTTCAAAAATGGAAAAATTTCTCAATTTACTCCATGCCTCCGCTTCTAAAAATGGGCCTGACACGTGTCCCAAGGAGGGCACCAAAACAAATGCAGATAAATTATGCCATTTGACTCTCTTTTGGAAAAAGGAAATTTTCCCAAGTTTTCCCCGCAGCTCCTTCCTTGAGAAATACTTTTGACATGTGTCCCAACGTGGGTCCATGCGGAACTACGCTTCCCCTTTTACTTTTAATTCTTTTTTCTCAAAAGGAAAATTTTCCAATTTTTTCTCCGTGGGTCCGCACCTCCGCCATTGACTGGGGAAAAACATTGACTATTTCCCATCGGGCGCGTGGGCAATTTTTGCTATTTTAACCTTTATGAAGCAAAGAGGTGAAAAGTTTGAATTGCCTCCAATGGTCTACCTCCCCACCCCCTATGAATTTTCAAATTGCAACGTGTCACCATGGCACACCTTGAGGTGGTCTCAAAAATTTGATACCTTAAATGAGCACGAGCTCGCCACGTGTCCTGCTTTGGAAAAATTCGTTTGAAGGCATTCTTGTTTTGGCCATGGAAAAGTCTAAGTAAAATGCAAAGCAAGCGGAGGCCTCCACGTGTTTTCCTGGCACTTCTTCAATTTGGAACTCAAGGGTCGATCCCCAAACATGCACGGTTCCTCCACATGTCTCCATGGTGTAACTTCAAGATGAAGCCCAAAACAAAGACCCTAAATGAGCGTGAGCTCACCACTTGTCCTGTTCCACCAAATTGTATCCATTTGTATTAAAATTTTCTAAGTTTGGGCCAAACATCAGAAGTCTCCACGTGTCCTCCCAGTTCTACTCCAAGGAAAAGCCCAAAAGCAGGTCTTCAAATGAGCACCATTCCTTCAGGTGTCCTGGAATTTCCAAAAAGCTTTTGAAATTTTTCTATGTATGGTAAACCCAGTGAAAGCCTCCACATGTCTCTTTCCTACCAACCCTCCACGTGTCCTCCCGGTGCTACTTCAAAGCCAAACAAAAAATTTGATTCTCAAACAAGCGTCATTCCTCCATGTGGACACATTTTAAAGATGAGGATTTTAATAGAATTTCTCAAGTATTAAGTTGATCCACATCCATCCAAGAGGTTCCACTTTTCCCTGTCAACTGAATGATGCAAATTTGACTGGGAGAAACACCCGTCAATCTATAAAACACATAAACATCACTTCGAGGCAGAATATGAGGTTTTCTTCAAGGACAGAGAATTTAGACCATTGCAAGGCTTAAACATGATCCTTATGGACACATCAACTCATTTCTCCTCGAGTTCCTAGGGAAAAAATGGCAAGAAAAAAAAATTATGACTGTGGAGAATGGAAAAAATGGGAACACATGAGTTTTGAAGGGAAAGAGCATGGGGAGACCCACAATATAGAGATTTTTCAGAGGAACAAAGGAACCATGAGACAAATACAGACCCACACATGATCCTCGACCCAGGAGTAGATTAAAACGCTAACAAAGATCAGCCAAACACAATATAGGGAAGGATAAAATGACAAAGTCCGTTAATCACTAAATCATTTAAGGGAAAATGGGGCGAGACAATTCTAATCACCAACAACATCAACAATAGTTTATCAGACAGTTGTACGTCCAACGAGGTTTCTAAATTCCACATCTATTTTGGGCACTATTCGGTTCCATTTGAATCGATAGATCAACTATGGTTGTAAATGCATCTTTGGATGATGAAATATAGATAAAGACCTCTAGATAGATTATATATATATATAGACAGAAAGAGATAGATATATGTGAGAGAGATACAATAAAGTTTTGTAAGATAGAACATTTCGGTAATAAAATAGTCACTTCATTTTGAGATAATCATGTTATCACAGAATCACGGACCCCTCTGTTTATACAAGTGCATATACTTGAGCTCACGGTGTGATTGGATAACATGGGTACTATCTCCAAGTTGTGGGACTTGCTACTTGAGACAGACCTTCAGAGAAAGGTGGTTCTTACTCCTAAACTACCTGCCACAATCTACTCTAATGCAGGGGGAAACTAACTATTCTAATCTAAATTTCCAATGGACGAGGGAGAGAGAATGCATAAAAATTAAAGCCTACACTAAAGCAGTGATACACCAGAAAAGGAGGGTGTGAGAGTAGTCTCCAAATGCGTGAAATATAGAGGCAAAGTGCACACTAGAAGAGGTGATGACAATTCTCCATAATCTAGCAAAATGCATTCACAATGATATTCCAAGCATACACAATGATAATGGATCCCTACAAGAACATAATAATAGACACAATATTCTTGTAGAAATATTAAAGGGGAAAGAAGAATGCAAGAAAACACAGTAGGGGAAGATATATCCACAAACTGATATTTTATTGCTTCATGATATGCACAGTTCAATCTATTACAGGATAAGGGCCTGGATCACCATGCAAGGAGTCCACTACAAGGGCCTATAGCACATTGGCTTCACAAAGAAATTTTGACAGAGCTTTGCTATCTGAAAACTCCCCCCTTTACAATGAGCCCAACACTCCAATTTATAGAAAAAAATGAGAAGAGAAAGAGAAGGGAAAAATGAAAATCCCAAAATATGTCCTTAAACCACTTGTAAGAGGCATTAAATGGAGTAAAAATGATTATATATTACTTGCAAAAGGATCCCCATACTATCCCAGGTGCTGCAGCAGAGAAAGAATGATGACCATGCCTCTTAATTGCACTCCCAACCACCAAATGAAACACTGTTATGAACTCGGCCACGTTTTATAAAAAATATCCATTGATCTCTCACCGAATCTAGAATTTCTTGATTTATTTGCATTGGGCTCAGAGCTATGATTCCAATGGTACCCATTTTGTGCGATTTCGTTGAGAAATGCAAAAGTTATGGCCTTATGAGTGCGGGCAGCTATTTTTGGTCTGGCAGGCGCTTTCTGTCATTTGACGGGAATGAGCATTAATTGACTGGAGCCGAATATGTTTCTCTTAATTAAATATATCTACCCTCATTAAAAATAAGAAATCTAGAAATTCGTGCTCATTCCAGAAAGTCCAATTTTATGAAAATCGGAACTCGGAGTCAAAAGTTATGGCCGTTTGAAGTTTCACGGGGTCAAACATTGACTTTTTCTTCTTTGCTGTCAGCCGTTTCGACTTTTCGCGTCCCGTGTGTACTTTTTTCCCAGATTTCCTAGATGAAGAACTCTTGCTTCAGCCGATTCGGGCTTCCTTGTTCCTGTTTGAGGTGAAGACACGTGGCGAGATTCCATTTGTTGGCAGCTCTTTCGGCTTTCCGTGTCCCACGCGTACTTTTGTCCCAACTGTCCTGGATGAAAGTCCCCTGTTTTGGCCGAATCAGCCGGTTCGTGTCCTCCACGTACTTTTGGCCTGGATGTCCCAAACTGTCTGGGACAAATATCTCCGAACCACTGGAAATGGATTGTCTTTCAGATTTTCAGCCGGTTCGCGTCCCGCGCGTTCCTACGGTCCAGATGTCCCAAAACGCGCGAAGCAAAGACTTAGACATTTTTTTTCTGCTTTCAGCCATTTCAGCTTTTCACGTCCTGCACGTACTTTTGTCCCAGCTGCTCCAACTACTGCGTGGAGTAGGACTTAGCCGATTTTCATGCCTTTTCGGCCCCAAGCTTGGTATGACGAACCTCAGTTCAACCCGAACTGGTACGACCCGAGCCCTTCAGACCCAAAATGCCTCAAAACAGTCCTGAAACCTTATTTTTTGCATTTTCTCCACTTTCTTAACCTGTTGGGATTTCTTCTTGGATGGGAGAGTTAGAGAGAAGCCGAGGGCCCCCCCAAAAAACATGATTTCGGGCCTTGAATCAATCTATTTGCTCAGGACTGAATAATTTGATGCATGTTATAAAAATTACCTTGAGGGTGAATTTTGGATAACAAATCATACTTTCTCAAATCATGATATTCAAGGTGGAGTAAGGGCCCAATCCTCCAAGAATGAGGATCCTTTCTTTATTGGTATTTTATATTTCTAAGTAAATCATGAATTCTGTAAATGCTTTTGATTCTTTAGTTGAATTCTAATATGTACTTGTCACTATAGGTGTTAGAGACTAGACTCCCATTTCCTCAAAAGAATTTTCATATTATTTTGAACGTGTGTTTATTTCCAAGCAAGTGTGTTTATTCTTCTAACATGTGTTTGTTTTTAGCAATTTATTTCATTCTGTAATGTGTGTTTATTTCCAGCAATTTATTCCACCAATGAGTGTTTATTTTTGTAAGTTTCTTATCACATAGATATAATAAGGCTTTGGCTATGGAATCCTAAGGACACAGAAAAAACCCCCAAAAAATAAAATAACAAATTCCTATAGTCAATTACTAGATCACTAGGATTCTTCTTGTTGCATATAGCTTTAGACACACCCCTAGTTTGAATATGACATCAACTAAAAGTTGATTAAATGAAGGGAATAGAAAAACCCATCATTTTTGGTGCTATTATCAGGGACCCATTAGTTAGATATGTCTAACTAGGTGTCAACAAGAGAAACAATCATACATCTAGTAACTGAAAAATATTCCCTATGTTATCATAAAATTTGTGAGTAGACCAAGAAAATCAAAGGGTAGATTTCTCCCAAAAATATCTCAACAAGAATTATCAGCATCCTCTAGTTCAAATAAGGAAGTTGACCAAGAATTGGAAGCACTATTTTCTCCTGTCAAACAAGAAGAAGAACTGCCACCTTTGGAATTCTTAGATCAGTCAGCAGAAGGGAGTGGAACTTTAAGAAAAAGGATTATCACCCAAGACCTGTTTAGAGCAAGTTTTTATTCACAATTGAGTATTCAACCTCCTACCCATGAATTCTCAACCTCACCGAAGTAGATCACATACCACATTGATTGTGAAAAAAGTCTAGAAAGTACTATAGAAATGGCACGAGAAGCTGAAAGAGAACCTGATAGGACTTTTAGTTATTAGATTTAGTTGGATGATGATGATACACCTATGAAGAATATTTCACCTGCACATTTACACACATTTAGAGGGATGTCATCTAAATATCTTGACCAATTTCTATTTGCATTTAGAGTATTATTTCAAACTTATGATTACAAAATAGATAATCAAAAGCTCAAGTTGTTTCCATCTACTCGAAAGGATGTAACAATGAGTTGGTTTATGGGATTAACATCTAATTCTATTACCACTTGGGCACAAATGGAAATTTCCTTCCTAGAAAAGTATAAGGACTACTGTAGAGGGAGAAACAAGAAGGAATTTTTTTTCAAAATCAAGTGGAGGATGAGAATATGGAAGATTATTTAGACAGATTCCTCTTTGTAAGTAAAAGGTTTGGATTTGTACTTCAAGAAGAGTTGAGAAAAACCATTTTTCTTAAAGGTTTGGATGATGAATCCCAAAAATCCCTAAATTTAATAAGAGGTGGAAACATTGATCAATTGAGAATGAGTGATATTAAAGACATTTGTAGAAGCTATTCAAGAACAAGGGGTGGACCTAGGAAAGGATAAATAGTGAAAAGTTTGAATCCAGATATGAACAAACTAATTGATGAACTAGCAAAATTTATAACAAACATTCTAGTTCAATTAACCTCCACCATGGACTGATTGCAAGCTAAAGAAAATGCTAAAACTTAACCATTAGCTATGTATTGTCCTAGATGTAGGTAAAAGCATGCAATAAGAAATTGTCCTTTGGATAAAACATAAATGTGTCTTATCTGTGAATCTAGGGACCATGAGAGTAATGCTTATTCTCTTCTTCCATTTATAAAAAATCATCTTTAACAAACCAACACTCCATCCACAGCAGAAGAACTAAACTTTGTTTAGAGACAACCTAGCTAGGGGAAGTTCATGCACAGGTCATTTCCCAACCCCTAGATGATGCCATGGGCAGAGAAGCTATAAATGTGATGATAGTGGACACTTTGAAAACATTACCATTAACATGCATACAATCTACTAGCATCATATTGTAGATGGTAGATCATTCTATACCAAAACCAGAAGGTATTATTGAAGATGTGGTAGTTATTGTGGAGGCATGGGATTATCTAGTGGAATTCATTATATTACAGCTAAAAGGTAAAACACTTGGTTATCCCATTATTTTTGGTAGACCATGGTTAGCTATAATTTCTACCTTAATTGATTGCAGATTAGGTGATATGACTATCTCAAATGGTAAGAATTCTAAGAAAATTTCATTATATCCTTCTGCATGACTTTTTATTGATAGTAAAGAACATTTATAGGTTGATGATTTTGATATTAATAAGCAAAAAAGGTCTTCTTTGGCTATGATAACATTGCAGGATCACGTATGGGAGGTGGAAGATATGATTAATCAACCATTGATTGAACACCAATTGTCCTTGGAGAAATCAGGGATAGTTCTTGAACCTACGGACTTAGTTCCGGAACCATTAGATTTAGTTCCGGAACATTCACACTTATCTCTGGAACCACACCAACAAAAATTCCCTAAAAATGCAAATAATTTTACTCTGGAGGAATGATATTTATCTTTGGGAGGGGTATAAATAGCTACAAAATTAATAGCTGCAGTTTGAAAGATATTAGGAAATGGTGAGGAAGTTTTAGAAAGCAACAGTGACGAGGAGTTTGACCGATAATGAAATAAATATCATAACTCTGTGTACTGTCCTTTTTCAAGTATTCTTTCTTAAGGAAATTTTGGAGATATTTCTACATATCATATGTTATTACCACATTCATGTCCACTAAACACCCTAATGGAACCCTTTCAACAAATCAGTTCATCACACACTGGAACTAAACATGTTGAGATTCAACTAGCTGAAATTTTGAACATTAATAGCTTGTTGAAGAATGATGAAGAAGCTAAATTGTTTGATGTTCTGAAAGATCATACTAGAGCTTTTTCTATGGTTGATAAAGACATGAAATGAATCCATATAACTATTTGCACCCATCACATCTATACTGAAAACATTAAGCCAGTTAGAAAACCTTAGAGAAGGATTAATCCAACCTTAAGGGACATAGTCAAGCAAGAAATTGAAAAACTATTACAAGTAGGTTTTATCTACCATCTCTCAGATAGTTAGTGGGTGTATCCTTTTGTATTTGTGCCTAAAAAGAATGGAAAATGGAGAATTTTTTTTGATTATAGGGAGCTAAACAAAGCCACACTGAGAGATTTTTTTCCCTTACCATTCATAGATCAAGTTTTGGACAACCTTGCAGGGAAACAATACTTTTCCTTCCTAGATGGATTTAGTGGATATAATCAAATATGATTTTTTGTTGAGGATCAGGACAAAACTACCTTTAATTTTCCATGGGGTACCTTTTCCTATAGGGTATTGGCATTTGGACTATGTAATGCTTCAGCAACCTTCCAAAGAGTTGTATTAGCAATGTTTGCAGACCTAACAAATGATTGTGTAGAGGTATACATGGATGAATTTACTATGCATGGAGACACATTTAATGATTCTTTGATGAATTTGGATAGAGTACTAACAAGATGTGAGAAACACCATTTGTCTCTTAGTCATGAGAAATGTTTGATAATGGTTGATGAGGGGATTTTATTAGGACACCACATTTCAAAAAGAGGAATTCATATTGACCAAAACAAAATCAGGATTATTTCAGACTTACCTATTCCTCAAACCCCCATAGATATCAAGTCATTCTTAGGGCATGCTCGATAATATATGCATTTTATCAAGGATTTTAGTAAAATTTCTGCCCCCATGTTTAGTTTAATTACCATGGATTGTAAATTTTTTGGGGATGAAAAGTGTCAACATAATTTTGAAGAAATTAAATAAAAATTAATCACTGCCCCAATATTGAGAGGATCTAATTGGGAGAAACCTTTTCACATCCAAACATATGCCTCAAATAAATCAATTGGTGTAGTTTTGGGACAAAAAGATGAAGGGAAAATGTATGCTATTTACTACCTTAGTAACAATCTTACTCCCACTGAAAGAAATTACACCACCAATGAAAAATAATTTCTTGTTGTGATTTATGTAATTAATAAATTCAGACATTATATTACAGGGTACAAAATATTTTTACATATAGATCACTCAGCAATTCGAGGTAGGATAATTAGATGGTTATTACCTTTAAAATAATTTGATATTACCATTGTGGATAATTCAAGAAAATCTAATATGGTAGATGATTTTTTGTCAAGATTAACCAGTACAAGGGAGCAAGATCTAGTTAAAGAAAACTTTCCAGATGAACAATTCTTTGTTATTTCAGCTGATACACAATTATTTGCTGATATGATGAATTATCTTGAAATAGGGAAGTTTCCTCCTTCTTTTACTAAGACACAAATGAAGAATTTAATCAAAACCAGTGCCCAATTTAAATGGTTAAATGAAATTTTATTTAAATGTGGCCCTAATTTGGTTTTACACAGGTGTGTGAGAGAAGATGAAATCTTTGACATACTCTGGGAACGTCACGATGAACCAACTGGAGGACACTTTTAAGTGAAAAAAATAGCTCACAAGATAATTGGAATTGGATATTATTGGCCATCTCTTTATAAATATGCGAAGAGATATATCAAGTGGTGTGATCCTTGTCAAAGGATTGGACAACCAACCTTTACCAATGAAACGCCTCTACAACCTCACGTAGTGATTGAACCATTTGAAAGGTGGGGGCTATACTTTATTGGTCCCTTTATTCCTTCGTTATAAGGAAAGGAGCACATTATTATGTGTACTGATTATGTGACAAAGTGGGCAGAGGTGCAAGCTTTAAAAAATGCCACTGAAGAAGCAGTTGCTGATTTCCTTTGGCACAAAATTATGATGAAATTTGGTGCACCAAGGAGTATAGTTTCATATCAAGGGCCAAATTTCATGTCTAATATGATCCAGGCTTTCACAATGTACTATCACATCATTAATATGAAGTCATCTCCCTATCACCCACAATCAAATGGACAAGAAAAAGTAATAAATAGTGAATTAGAAAAAATCCTCCAAAAAAATGTAAGCAGGTAGAAGAGATTGGGTAAAGGGACTACCTAAGGTCTTCTGGGATTATAATACAACTTGAAATACTATAACAGGGTTCTCACCATATGGGTTATTATATGGGGAAAATCCCTTGTTACTTACTGAATTTGAACTACAAACATTGAGAACAACAACTAAACTAGGTATTAAATTGGATGCAACACAAAAGGAAATAATTCTGTAACTCAATGAATTGGATGAGTTAAGATTATAAGCACTTCATCAGACATAGATAATAAAATACCAAAGGAAGTAGTGGCTTGATACACATACCAAGGAAAGGAAATTCAATGTAGGAGATTGGGCATTACTGTTTGATTCCAAGTACTAGCAATTCAAAGTCAAGTTGAGAACCAGATGGTTAGGACCGTATTAGATTGAACAGATATTTTACAATGTCTCTATTAAAATACTTCCTATTGATGGTAGTAAAAGGACACTTTTGGTCAATGGACACAAGTTGAAACTTTATAGGAAGCCTCCTACTAGGGATGAATTCTTGAAGAAGATTGAAGTAGACAAAGAATTTGATCATATGAAAGAACCCAGTTCTTCCAAAATGATCAAATAATTAGGTACAAAATAAAGGGAAGAGAATGAAAACCAAAAAATGCCATTCTCTTCCTCCAGAAACAAATATAAAAAAAATAAAAAATAAAAAGGGAAGGGATGAAAACCAGTAAATGGTGTTCTCTTACCCAAAATAAAAACTCTCTCAAAAGACCAATTGAAATTTAGAAATGGTGGTTGGTCTCTTCAATAAATGGCTAATACAAAATAAAAGGAATTTCTTTGGAATTCTAGCTGTCTTTTACAACCATTTTTCTTTTTTCACTTTTATGAATGACGAGTCATCAAGGCGGAGGGATTACATCAGCAAGGATCGTAATTATATCTTGATCTTATTAAAGGTTAAATTAAAACTTCGCATGTGTGATTAGACTTGATTTAATAAGTCGGTATGATGACTCATTTATTATACATTATGATTAAAAGATAGTAATCATGAGGGTGATGCTGCTAAACCTAGCAATTACAAATATAAATACAATAGTTCTATAGCTAAACCCAATAGTTCTGCAGCTAAATCTTAATTTGAAGAAATAATAACTTGAATCGTCCTCTTTGACAATGGGGGTTAAAAAGAAGTCAGAACCAAAGGATGATACATAACTTCTCATGGACAAAGAATTCGCAACTATTTTTGGACGATCATGGTAGTTGGAGTTCCTGAAAACATTCTCGAGGTACAATCATGAATTGGTAAGGGTATTCATTGTAAATTTAGAAGAATCTAGAACTAAAGTTAAAAGCATTAACATTCCTTTTACTGTTAATACAATGAGTAATGTATCGAGGGGTACCAATTTTACATGTTCCTAATCCTGTAAAAGGGACCCTTAAAGAACTAGTGGAAACCTTGATACAAGAGGGGAAAAATTAACCTCAATACATTTATAACACTAAGAAAATCATAAAGGGGGTGAGAAGAGCTAGCTTTCCCAAACCCTTTGACAGTGTCACATTTTGGGTAGTTAAGTACCTAACCTGTGATGGCCAATGTGGTACTGTGGGAAGAAAAGTCCTTAAGATGTTTATATATCTTAGGTATGGAGCTGAAAAACTAGAATATATAGTAAACCTTGTAGCGTTCCTTTTTGAATCCATCCAGAAAATGGATCAGAGGTATCATTGGGGAGTTGGAACAATTAGACATCATGGATTAGTCCATCTGGTCTGTCAATACCATTTTATTTCAAATAAAAATGGAGAAGAAGCATGGGAAAAGTTCTTTAACAAGTTCAAACAAAGCCCTGCTATTATCAAGAGGGGTATACTAACCCCTTTCTCCCCTAATATTAATTTAGAGAGTGATCTCCCTGAAGAGAAAAACAATGAAATGGGAGGGGTTAATGTACCAAAGAGGAGGAGATCTAAAATAATAATTAAAACTACAAAACCTACTGTGCCTTCAAAATAAAACCCTTCCTCTATAGAAATAATAGAAGAACTAATATATGTCTCTGATAGTGAAAATTAACCTAAGTTTGATCATGAAGTGAAAATAAGAAGAAGCTCTAGAAGGAAACCCACTTCAGGACATTTCGAAGCTCCTCCAAGAAGAAGAGCTCATAAGAGGTCTAGAGGAACTCTAATAGAAATTGAAGAACATGATGTTTTGGAGAAAGAAGCTGTTAATATTTTGGGTAGCATGGCAATGACTCCTCCTTGAACAAGTCAAACTAAGGTGGGAAAATAAGAGGAGATATTTTAAGAACATGATTTTCAATAGATGAGTGAATCAGTAGAACAATCACATGAAGAAGAGGAATTGGCATCTTGGAAATGAAAAGGGAAATCCCCTTTGGTAGAAGAGGAATGTTTATTTCCCAAGGAAATTTCAGAAAAGGAGGAAAACCAACACTTAAAAACAGAATTTGTTCTTGTCTATAGCAAAACTTATTATCAAGGAGAAAGATGAGGAATTAAATTTCCTCGAACTCAAATCAAAACAGAGTGAAATGCTCATTCAGTAACTAGAAACTTAGCTCACAGATATGACTGAATAATAGACATTGGTCAAACAATAAGTGTTAGAAAAAGAGGAAGAATGTCAATTGGCTAGTAAATAGAATGATATGTCAAAAACATCTTCTATGAATCAGGTTTTACAAATTCAATTGACTTACTGGCCACTTAAGCAATTGTGGGATGATATCTGCAGGGAACTTAATGAATTTAAAACATAAAATAAGGAATTAAGGAGCAATATGGAAGAGGATAAGAAGGCAAGGAAGGAATGGGAAGGAAAATTTTACGAGGAAGAACATAAATTTAAATGTTGAGTAAAGATACAAATGGTTTGCATAATGAGTGAGAGATTACTCACATGCAGGAGAGCTTATCCTGAATATAACGCCTTTCTAGAAGAAAAATGTATTCAATGGTAGCTGTCAAGAATTGTGTGTGGCCTTTCACATGAAATAAAAGATGAATCTGAGTTCATGAAAACATATTCCTTAGTCAGTGTAGAACAAAAAAATCTTCTCTATGAATTCTTTCTCTGCAATTTTATGCTAGCAAATAATACAGGTTTCATGATCAATTTGTATTCAGGGGAAAGAGAGTTGGATGCATTTGTTTTTGTACTTCAAAATCAGATTTCACAGAAAGATATGGATTCTAAGCATCTATTAAAAGCTAGTTCATCTAGCATCTGCATGAGGGCTCACTATGGAAAACCATCTTCCTTTGTTATACTTTTTAGATCCCATGCCTTTGATAGTCGGTTCAAGGCACATTCTCTGTCCAGTTTACAGAAAATTATTGATGCCTTCACCTCTTATGAGGAGGGAAAATTTGAAGAAATTTATGATTGATGTTTAAAAAGATGGGATTTTCTCACAGTTGCATTGAGAAGAAGTACTAGGAAATAAACTTTAAAAAATACTGTAAAAATGTACAGTGTAAGTTCCTGAAGAGAATATTTTCTTTGTAATTCTATACTTCTAATTTCTCAGTAAACTTTGATGTAATTTAATATTCAGTTTCATAATTTAGTAGTAGGTGAAAGATCATAGCATTATTTGAAAAACCTCATATCTGTGATCTTTGAAATCATTGCATATTTGAAGTTTCTTTGTTTTTAAATGAATGCAGATAATCTTGAGTCTAAACCTATAAGTTTAGCTATGCATTCCATATTCTAAACATAATGACTGCTCCACTCATTAATGTTGATTATGTTCCTTTTCCAAATATAGATGGATATATCTGAGCATGATGTAGTGTATCGTGAACATGTATTGATATTTTAACTCTACTTATGAGATACTCAAACTTGAAGAAATATAAAATCTTGTATACAATCATGAAGCATACACAGTCAAATCTCACTTTCTTCTTTTGAAAATGAATGGATTCTTTAAAACTTTCCATTTTGGCAACTGCAACATGAAGAAGTGTTATATCTTAACTTTCTACAATGTGAAAACATGATGAACGCAAATAGTTGAGCTTGTGATTGAAGTATGAAATATGCATTTATGTATTGAAATCTCCTTATGTTTCTCAAATGCTATTGAGTTTATGAAATTTCTTGAAAAATTAAGCTTTTAATTTGTATAAACATTTGTGCTTATGATACACTAGTGAACTGTAATCTTCTTTTTATACCTGCTCACTTCAAAAACTAGTTAGAAAAACAAAGTTTTGCAGCCTTTCTTGCATCATGTAGTGATTCTATTTTTTTTCTTGATTCTTAAAATAGTACAGTGAAATCTACGTTTTTATTTTGTCTTCATCATTTCATGTATCTTATTTATTATTTCTAAAAAAGCCATCTTCCTGAAATTGTAAACACATGAAGAAAGAATAGCATGTACCTCTAACAACATTTTTTAGTTTCTCTATCCATAGTTTTATGATGTCAAGAGCTGAAGATGAAGATGAAGATACAAGGAATATGATGAAGATCAAGATAACAATAACCCAATTAGAATATGATGGGTTTCCTCTTTCTTCTTTTTCTTATAAAATCATGCATATGTACCTTCTATTTCTCTATGTATGACTTATAGCTCATGAATTTTGTGGGAAACAATATTTCTCTTTATGTATAAATGAAATTAAATTTTGTAATTGAGTTTTCTATTTCCTTTTGTGTTTAATTACTATAAATGGTAATTTTTGAATGAACTATGTAACTCAAAAAATTATTAATCTCATTCAAACATAAATAAATAACAAGAAATTAATGTACAGGTACCTAAAAATGTAACTTTAGCCATGCAAACAACAATTGTGTTTACTATTCTGGAGTCCAAATCCTTCTATCTGCTACTATTCCATCCTTTATCAAGACTTTGGGTATTGTAGATAAATTTGATGAAGACGAACACAAAATTGTAGTATATGTGAGGTGTTGCATTCCACAACAACACACATAGTTACACCTTTGCATTTCATTTCAATTTGCTTCAACTCAAAAACATTAAGAAACCATCCTTCTTTTACGTAGCTAGGTCCATCAAACTTATCCTTTCCATCATAAACAAAGTTTCAAGTTGAATTTTTGCGATGGGTGAAAAATGGTCAATAGTATTATTTTCCAATTTCCCCTCAAGAAAAATTTGACTACATGACCTTGCACAGGAGAAAATGGAGAGGGTGGTTCAGTCATGCGAGCTAACATTCATTTCCAAAAGATCACGTTGCAGGCGAGCTCAACAATGTAGAAGCAAGGTTGGAAAATGAATGGTTGAACAATGTCGAAGGAGATTAGAGCTTAGCAGAAGAATGGAGAAAGCCTCAAAGTTTTTGAACTTCCCATTTTTGGCATTTTAGATTTTAGTGGCAAAATTGCAAAAAGGAGTCAGCAATGTCTGAAGTCTGAAACTCCAAAATTTTAGACTTTCGAGTTTCAGGGTTTTGCAGTTCTCGACAGCCAAAAGACGAAAAGTGGAGGAAAACTTCCAAAACCCAAAAGTCTAAAATTTCAGCTTGTTGGGTTTTACAGTTTCGGAGGTGTAGAATTTGGGGTTTTTGAGGTCTCTAGTAGAAAAATCAGAGAAGTTACAAAAAATTTTCTAAAACCCTAAAAGGGTTCAGATTTTGGAAGTCAACACAGGTTTCAAGGTCAATGTGGTGGAATAATTAGGTTTTGGGGTTTCAGAACTCTCGAGATGATTTGGTTGATGAACAGTAGAACAAGTCCCAAAGGAACAATGTCTAAAAGTATGAAATTTTGGAATTACAAGTTTTAGAGTTTCATAGTTTCGAGGTTCAGAGTTTCAGAACTCTCAAGCCCCAAAACATAAAAATATCAACTCAATGTCTGCATTTTTTGACTTTCATACTTTTGGGCTTCAGAGTTTCAGAAGTCTCAGTCCACCATTTTTACAAAATGACACCTTGACATTTATATGGTCATAAATTTTTACTAGGAGCTTGGATTTGCACAAGAAATGACTTTTTGGAAAGCTCTGGGAATCTAAAGTATCATCTTAATAGAATATCATGGATGTCTTTCTTGAACAAGATACCATTAATGAGTACATATGGGATAGCTTGTAATTTAAAGTATCTCCTCTTCACCTTGCTCACTTCTGGGGGGTATAAGCTTGTTTGGAGGTAATGCACCAAGTCTTGAGTCCAACATGGGATGAGTGCATCATTAGCTGGTTGTTCTCGATGATTCTGTAGTAGTAGGATAGCATCTTCTTCACCTTTTGAGCCGTTTGGTTGTTTGGAAGTGAGCTGCTCACACAAACCTTTACCACGAACTAGCTTGGTCACTTTGATTTCAATATCATATTCCATCACCCGAGTGATCCAACCTTCTCTCTTCTCATTTAAATCCTTGTTTAGGAGGAAATCCTTGACACCAGCATGAGACACTAGCAGTTGATTCTTATTGTTCGAGACCAAGTGTCTGAACTTCTTCAAGCTCCTGATGACGGCAAGGAAATGCTTTTCGATGAAAGAATACTTTATTTTGTAATCTTCCAAGGTTTGACTGAAGAATGCTATGGGCTGTTCTAAACCTTCTCTATTCAGCTGTGTCAAGATAGCTGAGATTGTATCTAATCCTCCAAACGCATACAACATGAAGTCCTTTGAAAAGTCTGGGTTGATAAGAGTTGGAGCTTGTGATATTGCATGCTTGATGTTTTCAAAACTCTCTTTGCCTTCTGCTGTCCATTTGAATGCCAGGCTCTTCTTCAACATCATTGTTAAAGGATTCACAAGAGTGGAAAAATTAGGCACAAATCTGCGGACAAATTTTATCCTTCCTAAGAAGCTTTGAAGAGATTTCTCGTGGTGTGGCAATGAGAGTGTTCAGATGGCTTCAACCCTTTTAGGATCAATTGTTAGCCCTTCCCTAGAGACAATGTGACCCAACAATTTTCCTTCATGTGCCAAGAATATACATTTCTTTGGATTCAATTACACCCCGAACCTTCTACACCTCTGAAACACTTGCCTAAGGTGGACGAGATGGTCTGCTACATTCTTTGAGAAGACAATGATATCATCTAGGTATACCAGCACTATATTGTTGATTAAGCCTTTGAATGCCATATCCATAGCTCACTAAAATGTTGCTCCGGCATTTGACAGTCCAAATGGCATCTTCTTGTAAGCATACGTGCCCCATTTTGTAGTGAAGGCCGTCTTGAATTGAACTTCTTCTTTCACCATTATCTGATTATAGCCTGAATATCCATCTAGCAATGAAAACCTTTCTGAACCATCTACAACCTGCAATATTTGTTCCATTGAGGGAAGCGGATAATGATCCTTGAGTGATGATCTATTTAGATTGCGAAAGTCCACACATAATCTTATTTCTCCATTTCTTTTCCTTACCAGCACCAAGTTTGCAACCCAACTTGAGTGTTTGATGGGGAAGATGATACTAGCCTCAATGAGCTTGCTTAACTCTTTTCTCATGAGAGGTTCGATATGAGGATTTACTGGCCTTTGGTTTTGCCTGACAGGCTTGGATCCCGGATCCAACTCAATAGTATGTTGTGCCAACTTTGGGTTGAAACCTCTTAGATCTTTGTAAGTCCAAGCAAATACATCTGGGAACTCTTGACAAAGCTGAACAAAATCAGATTTCTCTTGCGGAGTACTTACTTTGCCAATTTGCAATGTCTTGCCTTCATCTACTAAAATAGGTTCTGAATCTTCACCCTTTACTTAAATGTTTGGTTTCTCCTTCCAGAACTGATCATTCGGGTTGAAGATTGACTCTAAAGTTATGAGGCCTTTTTGTAATTTGTTAGTTCTTAGCTGCACCACTTGGTCACCATACTGTTGCTCCAGCTTGCCTTGATTTCTGGCAGAGAACTCAGCTTCCTCTTGCAGGAAATTAACAATTTACTGATTGCTCTCGAAGACTTGCCAACTGGTGTTATTATCCAGAATAGCTGGTCTCACCACCACTTTGATATGAGGCTGATATTTTTCATTTTTGATATTTTCTACAACATCAAATGCAGCCCCAATTGCTACTAGCATGTCAGCGGCTTCATTCCTTTTTCTTGGGATGGAATTGATGCTAAAAGCTTCAAAATATTCAATAAGATCCCATACCCAATTTTTGTAGCACTTGAGCAGATTATTCTTGACAGAATGTTGCCCCTTAACTTGGTTTATGATCAGCTCACTATCACCAAATACTTGCAAATTCTTGATGCCTTTCTTCTTTGCCCAGTGCAATCCATGAATTAAGGCTTCATACTTAGCTATGTTGTTGGAACAGGAAAACTGGAAAGGGAAGGCTAAGTAATACTTTGTACCTTGCGGAGAAATGAGCATAGCTCCTCCTCCTACACCTTGTCTACTACTTGACCCATCAAAGAACAAATGCCACACTTCATTCTTGTCTTTATGATCTGGCTTGGTGATGCTGGGGAGAGGTTTATTTTCTTCATGTAAACAATAAACTCCTAGCTCAGATTCTTCTATTTCTTGATAAGGATCAAAAGCATGCACCTTGCTTTCCCATTCATCAAAATTCAAATCTAGGATGCTTCTAACCTTGGTGTCAGCTTCATCAGTGCTTGGATAATCTTCTTGATCAAACGTTGAATAGTTGGTATTGATTTGGCTTGGAGTGTAAGGCTCAATATGAAAGTTTGCAATAGGTTTAGATCTGATTGTGGCCTTAGTTCCATACCTTGTTCTAAACAACATGTGTGACCAATCCGCCAAAAGATAGCCTTCAATTTTAGCAGTGAAGTCTCTTGACAAGCACAATGCAAAGAGTGGTGGCAGGTCTATGACTGACACATCTTGTAATACTATTACGTTGGGACATGCGTGCAGTGTGAGGCTCAAACCTTTGATTACTCCAACCATTGTCATTGCTGTCCCGTCTAATTGCACTACACCCTTGGAGATGACTTCATATTGGAGTCCTAGTTGATCAGCTATTTGCTTGGGCATCACTGAGCTACTTGCCCCAGAATCAATCATGCAATTGTGTACCAATTGGTATCCAATGATTAATGAGACATAAAAAGGAGGGGGCTTCAACATTTTACCTTGCTGTCCTCCATGATTTCTTTCAGGATGAGCAGCATTTGTGAGTATCTTCTCTTGCATTTGGACCTGTTGATTTGAAGTTGACCAGCCCTTCATGGCAGCTTGTTGCAAATCTCTTTGTCCTGGGATAGATAGTGATTCCCACATTGATATGTTTACATTTGTCTTCCTCATCTGATCAATGATACTAAATGGAGATGAAGTATCCCTCTGCTGTCCCTTGGCCTGCAAATTCATTCCTTGCACATGGGCAGCAGCAACTTGCATTTGGGTTGGGCTTAGAAGGTGGTTTGGGCTGTCCTTGTGTGTCTGGAACTGTATTTTACTTACCAACACCTTGTGGAATGGTAGAAGGTTGTGGATCACTTGGAGCCAATGGCTGTTCTTCACCCAAATTTCTCCTCTTTGACCTTGTGTTGGCTGCAACACTTTGAGAGGGTATTTGATTCATACCACAAAAATCTTCCACCTGCCAATTGACAAGAGTAGTTTCGTTCGGAGATGTTCCTTGCTGAGGTGCTTCTTGCTGCTGATCTCCTTCGTGGCTGGACTCTTACGACCCACCAATGGTTTGCACCATAAGAGCCTGATTTAATGCACCATTAAAGCACATTGATTGGTTATGTGGCTGACTGCACGGGAAACACCAATCATATTCTTGGGCCATGTTATTTTGGACTGGCACCAATGCTTTAGAAGCAGATACAACATTGGGGTTATAGGGCTGAAATGGTCTATTAGCGGGAGGCCTTACTTGGCTTTGATTTTGATTTGCAGCCTGAGTTGGTGACCTATTTTGTTGGTATGGGGGCCTAGCCTGGTACTGCACTTGAGGCTGATACGGTCTAGCACTTTGAGCTTGCTATCTTTTGATAGTGACCAGCTCATTTCCCAAATTTTGTAATTGTTTCATGACCTCTTGGAGTTCATTTGAAGCACTAGAGGATGAAGTAGAAGTCTCATTTGAACTTTGATTTCTAGGAGTGGGAATAGGAGCCAAAGTGGGTGCTTGACTAGTGCTTGGATTTTCTAAGTCTGGATACAAGGGCATCGGAGGCCTAGGAGCTATTTTACCAGCTTGAATAAGACATTTTTCGGCTCTAATGGCAATGCTATAAGCAGAAGGTAAGGTTGTGCCTCCCATAGATTGAATTAACATAGAAATATCAGAATTCAAAGCCTTAAGATAGTATAGAAAAGCACCTTCTGCTGTTGGCCTTACTGCCACTAGAATCCTCTCCCAAGACCTTTGAAATCTGAAGTTGAAGTCAGTCAGCTGCTCGTTGGGAGCTCTCTTGATAGTTGTCAATTGTTCTAGTAGAGACAAATTGTCTCCCTTTTCCCCAAACTGCTCATGGAGAACTATGCATAACTGATTCCAATTTGTGATAGAACCAGCTGCAAGGCTCCTAAACCATTGCAATGCCTTCCCTTTGAAATGAAGATGCCAGCAATTTGACAGCCACATCCATTTCATTTATCTCATGGATTGCACAGACGTTAGCAATGTCTTTGACATGATCACCAGGAGTGGTATGATTTTCTCTAGTGAAAAATGGAATGTTCTTCAATGCTGCAATTGGAACTGGATTCTGTGCATTGAGGGCAAGTGGGCTACTGCCAGTGAAATTGACAAAGGGATTCGGTGGTTGTGCCATTTTGATTGGCCTGAGAACCCTTGTTGATTGGACAAAAGGTCTACCAGGTGGAGGTGTAGAGAAAGTTCTGTTAGGTGGAGATGGTGATCTTTGAGCTCTTCTTCCCCTTCTTTCTCTACCTGGAGATAGGTGCAGATAAACAAACAATCCTTCCTCCCTAGTTCTTGACCTGGTCTGTATTCTTCTCATAAATTTTCCAGGCTTGGACTGCTAAAACCAGCGGATTATGCCTCTTTTGGAGTCGCCAGATGTGTAATTTTAAAGCTCCTTCAAAGCTGGAACTTACAACAAGTGCACATCGATCTTGTTGTAATGAAAGTAAAGACCTCTAAGGTCCCACCGGGCGTGCCAAAACTGTTAGTGCAAAATCACAGCACCCCTGGATGTTGATCAGATTTCTCTTTTGATCATACTAGCATCCAGTGTGATTGCACAACATGGAATCCTTTCTCCAAGTGTGGGACTTGCAAAAATGAGAAAGGAATCTCCAGAGAAGGTTGGTTCCTATTCCTCTGTTCAGATGCACACAAAAAACATGCAGAGGGTTTACTCAAAACCTAATCTAACTTGCCAAGGAGACAGGGTAAGAAGATGCATAAAAATAAACCTAAGCTAACAGAGGTGATGCACCGAGGAATGAAGAACACCTATCTTGCCAATAAACACAAACCATTCAAATGTGATGCAAGATCATGCACAGATAACAAAATTTGCAGTGAAAGATCAGGAGGATGCAAATGAACACAGAGAGGGTTGAGAATCATCCACAGACATGCATTACTTGCTCCAAAGATCGATACAATACACTAAAAAATGCCAAGAGGCAAGGTTGCATTACAGTTTTAAATGGGAGGTTTGAACTCCACAAATTCACCTGCCAAAGAGAAGAAGGGAGGGGCAAAACAAGAATGTTCGACCTTTAGAAAGAAGCCCCTCCTTACAATTTATAGGAAGAATGAGAGAGGGAAGAGAGAGGAAATCCAGATCTACCCCAACCACTTCTAGGTTGTATTTAATTCATCTCATCATGGCAGCGTAGGTGAGAACCTTAGCAAAAGTGGTGAACTGTCTTTTGCATTTAAGCTGGTTGTTGAAACGTCAGTTCTGGCCATTACCACGCGCCAGAGACGTTCCTTGATTTTCTCTCTCCAAACTGAACCAAAATTGCAAAAATGACCCTGGAATCGTGTAGATAATTTCACCAGCTTTCCATTGATATAAAGAACGTGAAAATCTGAGCTCTGGATCGAAAGTTATGGCGATCTGAAAATTTAGGGCAAAAACAAGCCAAAATGGATCGGCGGGAAAATATTTGAAATTTTCCCGCGCTCTGCCACTTGGATGACACGTGTCAGGCTCTGATTCATGCACGGGTTCATCCTCTAAAAATTCCTTTCAGGCCCTTCCTTAATTTCTTGCCACTTGGACACGTGGCACTATTTTATTGGCTCGGGCCTGAGGGGCGCACTTTGTCCTTCGAAAATTTGGTATTTTTTACTTTGGGAAAATTTTCCCATTTCTCCCCCGGCGCTCCGCCACTCAAGTGCCACATGGCATGATTTCATTGGACGCGGGCCCTTCCTGACCATTTCCCTTTTGTTTTTTGCCTTTTGGAAAAAAAATTCAAAATTTTCCCACCGGGCCGATGAGGTGAAGACACGTGGCGAGATTTGATTCGTTGGCAGCTCTTTCGGCTTTTCGCGTCCCACGCGTACCTTGCGTTGGCCCGGCTGTCCCAAACTGCCTGGGACAAATATCTCCGAACCGCCTGATTCGGGCTTCCTTGTTCTTGTTTGCGGTGAAGACACGTGGCGAGATTCCATTCGCTCTCGGCTCTTTCGGCTTTTCCACGTCCCACGCGTACTTTTGGGCCCAAATGTCCCCAGACTCTCTCAGAAAGTCTCTTGTTTCAGCCGAATCAACTGGTTCGCGTCCTCCATGTACTTTTGTCCCAACTGTCCCAGAATGTCTCGGACAAATATCTCCGAACCACCCGAAATGGACTGACTTGTGCCAAAGCCGGCCGAATCCACGTCCCGCGTGTACTTTTGGCCCGGATGTCCCAGACCGACGCGATAACAAGGACTTAGACGATTTTTTCCTTGCTTTTGGCCGATTCAGCCTTTTCACGTCCCGCGCGTCCTGACGTCCCAACTGTCCCAAATGCTGTGCAGACCGCATGGCGGCTTTTTGGCCGATTCACGTGCCCCGACGTCCCAACTATCCCAAGGACCGCCTAGGACTGGGACTTAGCTGATTTTCTTCATTTTTTCGCCCTCAAGCTTGGTACGACGAACCTCAGTTTCAACCCGAACTGGTACAACCTCGAGCCCTTCAGACCCGAAATGCCCTCAAAACAGTCCTGCAACCTTATTTTTTGCATTTTTTCCATTCTTATCTAACTTGTTGGGATTTCTTCTTGGATGGGAGAGTTAGAAAAAGGCCGAGGGGACCCCGAAAAACATGATTTTGGGCTTTGAATCGATCTACTTGCTTGGGACTGAATAATTTGATGCATGTTATCAAAATTACCTTGAGGGGTGAATTTTGGATAACAAGGGTTTCTTCAAAATCAACTATAAAATGGTAGGATTTCTCCATTTGAGTTTTTTTTACAAAACTATAACAGGTCTGTTCATTTATTGATGTGTGTGTTGCTTGCTTTGTTATGACTACCATTATTGAATTGAAAGTAACTCAACTATTAAATTGTGATTTCTGCCTTTGTGGTTTTTCATTGCATTTATTTTTATTCTACACTCTTATTTGAATATTTAATGGCTTTCTATGCACTTCAGCTCCAATAATAATCACATTCTGAATCCTTCTAGCCTCAAACAATTATAGCTCTATGTTGTAAGATATTTTCTGGGTGTTTTTCAAAAATCTAAATTGTGTTTCTTTTGACGCGGATTTGGAGTTTGTCAACATGGGTATTTGTAGATCACAAACTATTCTTGTGTTTTCTATTCGATTCAATTTTCACCATTATTGTTATTAATCAAGCTCTATTTGATCTAATGAAAATTTTCATGTATCTTAGTTCACATTTTTGAAGTTGGAGTTGGCTCCTTTTGTTGAGTTTCTGCCATTTAAAGGTTCGAGCCTTCAGTTTTAACTCACTTTTTATTTTATTTGCATTTTGAAAATATGCAACCATGTTTTTGATAAAATATGAGTGCACATTGCAATTTCAAAGGCCACTCCATCCTCATATAATTGCTCTATGTCCCAGAAAATGAACTTCAAAAAACACTTAAACAATGTACAATATAAGTTCCTGAAGAGAATATTTTATTTGTAACTTTACACTTCAAATTTAACATTAAGCGTTAATGTACTTTAATATTAAGTTTCATGCTTTAACATTAAATGAAAGATTATAGCATTCTTTCCAAAATCTCATATCTATAATCTCTGAACTCATTCCATATGTAAATTTGCTTCCTTTTTAAATCAACACAGATAATCTTGAATCTAAACCTATAAGTTTAGCAACGCATTCCACATTCTAAACATAACGGTTGCTCCACTCTTTAATGTTGATTTTGTTCCTTTTCCAAGTATAGATGGATATATATGAGCATGATGTCATGTATCTTGAACATGTATTGATATTTTAATTCTAAAGACGATATTATCAAACTTGGAAAAATAACAAGGCTTGTATACTATCATGAAGTCTACACAATCAACTCTCCATTTCTTCTTCTGAAAATGAAAGCATTATTTAAACCTTTCCATTTTGGAAAATGGAACATGATGGAGTGTTGTATCATAACTTTCTACAATGTGAAAACATGAAGAATGCAGATGGTTGAGCTTTTGATTGAAGTCTGAAATCTGATTTATGTATTGATATCTCCTTATGTTGCTAAAATGATATTGTGTTTATGAAATTGCTTGAAAAATAAGATTCTACTCTATAGAAACTTGTGTGCTGATAATACGCAAGTGAAATGTAATCTTATTTTTGTACCTTTTCGCTTAATAAAATAGTTAGAAAAGTAAAGGCTTGCATCCTTTCATGCATCATGTAGTGATTCCGTTTTCTATCTTGATTCTGTAAATAATACAGTGAATTATACCTTCTGATTCATGCACTTATTGAAAGGAATATCCTAATCTAATCTACTCTAACTAGCTACTAAGTGAAGCTAAACAAAGCCTGAAACAGACAGTAAAAAATAACTTCCCTTTCTCAAAAACAAAGGTGATGAATTCAGCTTGGAAAACAAGTAGCATGTTGAAGTTGGAACTAAGATCTGTACCTTTAAATTGTTCAAAATTTCAATCCAATAGCTTGGAAACACCTTTATCAGGTCTGTAAGCTATTTTGAGAGGTTTTGGGGCTGATTCTTGGGAACATAATACTCTTCCTTAATGTTCTCTAAAATAGACATAAAATCTGGTACTACTGTAATTGGTTAAAAACTAGATAAATAGCGAATACGACATGGCCTTATAACAGTTGGAAAATGGATTAATTTGATTTGTATTGTTTTACTAATTTCCTTTTCATCACTGGGAACATTTTGAAGCTAATTTGAAAGTTGTTTTTCCTCTACAAGTATCTGTTCTATCTCATCCTCGGGGACACTCTTAGACTGATTTGAAATATTTTTAGCCTTTTTAAACTACTATAATACCACTTTCATGAATGATTTTTCAGCTATAATGTCAAAAAAATTCCCTTTATTTAGAACCATCATGTAGTCTAGAAACTCAAATTCATCTCCTTCTTCTACAACAAGCTATTGTTCTATATTATTCTCTAAAACTGATATTTCGAAGAGGGGAAAGAAAGGATCCACATCACATGGAATGTCTTGGTCATTTTTATATTTATAGGGCTCTTTGTTCTGGAAGAAAAATGGTGAAACTGTAAAACTAGTGAGTTCAATGTGTTGTTTCTCACCAATACAATTTTTGAAATTTGATAAGAAATCAGCCTCTTCATGGTCAAGATCTGTAGAACACTCTCATTGGATCTTTACTTTATTTTTAGTTGAAATCGATTCCTCCTCTTCTTATGACTTTGCAAGCTCCGATGAATAAATAACTTGTGTGAATATGGTGCCTTCATGCACACTACATTCAGAATATGAGAGATTGTTGATCATCTACCATATTTTCTTGATCTGCTACAAAATCAAATTGTACCTCTTACATGGGTTCTTTCTCCAACTCTGGAATATGATCAAACTAAAACTTGGAGACCCGCTATTGCAAATTTTGCAAAAATTCCAGCCTGCTATTTTCTTCAATTTGTTTCCCCTCCTTGATGATTTTCTAATCTACACTTTCATGAATTAGTACTATGGATGAAGGAGGAGCAATGATTTGGTTCTCAGCTTGAATTAGAAATTTTTGGATAAAAGGTTGGGGTTCAAAGTCTACATGTGAGGAAGTGGAATTTGGAACAGAAACAAAGAGAAAACTTGGAAACTTAAATTTGAGCTCAAAATGTGATTGTGGAATATATAGGGTAGAATTAGCAACAGACTGGAAACTTGGAAAATTATAAATGAGTTGCATTGGTTAATACAGAACATAAATGGGAATTGGATTCTGATAGGGAAGGTAAGTGGGAACATCCAATTTATGGGGTTCCTAAACCTGATGCCTATCATTTTCAACTCCTTGGAAATATGAAATAAAACAAGTCATTTGAGTAATAGTTTCTCTCATTAACTCAAGCCTTTGGTTTGGCCTAAGACAACTAGGTGTAGGACCACCCCATTGAATGGGCTTCATAATACCATGTTGTTTATCTTGCAATATTTGCATTTGATCTTTTAGTACTTGCATGATCTTATCCATTCCATGAATTCTACCTTCAACTTCCTCCTCCTGTGTATAAGCAACATAACCTTGGTCTTGAGTAACATAACAATCATCACACTGATAATCATATTTATTGGAAAGGTTCAGGTTATGAGCATATTCATTTTTATAGGGGTCATATTACTAATATGAAGAAGGATGTGGGTAAATGGTATGTGGTGGGTATGACTGGTACAACTCTTGGATATAAAATTCCACTAATGAATTGATGTCATGATTGCATGACCTCGTAAATGATGTGAAAATAGAAAAAATGGTCTGCTACTCAAGAAAATAGACATATTACAATAAAATAACCAGATCTATATTTTGAAAAATACCTCAGAAGGCTACAACTAAAAGATTTGATGTCACATTGGTGATGAAAAGTGTTGAACTAGTTTGAAATCATCTTTACAGAGTCATTAAATAAATTCTACTTTTGATATTCAATTTTCATAACACATCAATAATTTTTCTATCACACCAAGCATGCCAAAAATTGTTATCTCTCAGAAGTGCAACCTTGTTGAGGGTTAGAACATCTTCTAGATTTTCTTGTCCCTCACTTCTATAGATATAATTGAGACACCTCATGGGGTATGGGTCTCCCTATTGTGAGGTGAATCTCCTAGATTACAAGGTTGTCCTCTTTGGGTGTATCCTAAAACTAAAAATGTGGGATTTGAGGGTTAGGGAGATGAATAAAAATTAAATTAAATGGGGGAGATACACCAAAAGTATTTATGACTTAACGACAAAGACATGAAAAATAAGTTGTGAAAAAATTGAGCAACACATGATAAAATTTGTTTCATCTAATCATAAGGAAAAACCTTTTATGTTGAGGGATTACTCAAAACAACAATGCAGATAAGTGCACACTAAAACTAGCAGAAAACACCTATTTGCATAAAGGTAAAATAACCTAAGAACACTTAATAAAATTAAGGGAATAAAATTCATAATAATAAATTGTTACCATACATACCACTTAAAAATATTGGAAAGGCAATCAACTGATTCTCACATAAGGGTAATTTTGGCACAATGGCTTCAATACTCAAAAAGTCCTTCTAAATTCCTCCTTTTTATTTTCCAATCCACACCATATATAGAAAAATTAATTCACCAAACCCCCTAAAAATAGACTACATTTTTACTATATTTGCATGATATTTTTAGCCTTATATAATGAATAAAAAATAAACAAGGCTTAAAATTAATGGGTAAGAATAGCCTCTTTTCTTAAATTACACTCCTAGTAAAATTGATTTTACTATCTTCTAATTCTGCATCATGTGTATTTTTTGAGAAAATAAGGTAACTTTTGGGTCAATAATTAACTGTTATTTTAATATTTGTCTTCATGTGCAAGTAATATTTTAAGTGCATGCTAATTTTTTCCTATAGGTAATGATGTGACACCTATTCACATGTAATATTTTGTCTTCGTATTGTACACTTCCACATGTGCATGGAAAGGGGAATATTCTACTCCATCAAAATGAAAAGGTGATAATTCAAGGGTCTCCCTATTGACCATGGCCCCTTTATATGTATCGACACTCCTTTACATTATTATTAAACTAATATCGAAGACCTTAAACATAGCTTAGACTTTTGATTATTTCTTGGCATAGTCTATGGTTTAAAACATAATCATTTTAATGAAAATATGTCCCCTTATCCATAAGAGCTTGACCCATCATTGCAATGATGGTTAATGAAAACCGATGGTAAAGCTAGGGTTTTTTCTATGATGGACACATGCCCATTTTGACGCTAGTTGGATTAAGCTTAACTCAAGTCAAAATAAGCAACAAAACACTTCGAAAACATAATCATTTCATTTTTTTATAAGGGAAAAACCATAGAATTTTTTTTACTGAATGCCATTGTTGAAACTTTGAACTTGAGTTTGGATTCGTTTTTGCATTCATTCCTACAATAGTCTTTGAGCTTTGTAGACTCTAGAGGTCTCTGTGCATTTGTTGCTTTGTCTTGAGATGACTGTAATCTCTGTTT
The DNA here is from genome assembly GCA_019776745.2 of Taxus chinensis. Taxonomy (NCBI): domain Eukaryota; kingdom Viridiplantae; phylum Streptophyta; class Pinopsida; order Cupressales; family Taxaceae; genus Taxus; species Taxus chinensis. The sequence continues at coordinate 758,846,035 of CM034150.1, read as the reverse complement.
TGAACCCTTTTGGGTGATATTTTGAAACAGATGCCATGAATCTAGATGGGTAAGGCTCTGGTTTATGAGGACTGAAATCTATTCATTATTTGGATTTTCGGCTCCATAAACAATAATACCTCAAAACCCTTATGTTTCTTTGGATTTTGTTGCATGGTCTTGATCTATGAGTTTTAAAAATGTTCTAGGTCTTCATGTTCTTGAATCTACTCTTGAGGTTTTCTTCAGACTTGACTATAAAATGGTAGGTTTTCTCTCTTTGAGATTTTTTGTAAAACTATAGCAGACCTTTTTATTTTTGATGTGAGTAATTCTTGATTTTTTATGAGTTGCATTACTTAATGGAAGGTAACACAACCGTAAAACTATGATTTATGTCATTGTAGGTTTTATTTGTATTTATTTTTATTTTTCACTTTGATTTTAAGATTTAATGGCTTTTTCTATACTTCAGCAGAAATAATAATTGCATTTTGAATCCTTCTATCCTCAAATACTATTAGATATGTGTTGTAATATCATTTCTGGTGTTTTTCAAAAAGACAAACTATTTGGTTTTAGACGTGAATCTGGAGTTCATTGACATGGGTATTTGAAGATCACAAACTCTTCTGGTGTTTTCGTTATTTGATTCACTATTCACCATAATTGTTGTTATTCGAGACCTTTTTTCTCTGATGAAAATATTCACATATCCGAGTTCACATTGTTGGAGATGGGGTTTTCTCCTTTTGGTGAGTTTCTTCCATTTAAAGGTTTCAGCCTCAAGTTTTAACTCATTGCTACTTTTATTTACATTTTGAAAATCTACAACCGTTATTATCATAAAATTGTAGTGTACATGCCAATTTCAAATGGAATTCCATCCTCATATAAATGTTCTATGTCCCAGGAAATAAACTTTAAAAATGTACAGTGTAAGTTTCTTAAGAGAATATTTTCATTGTAACTATAGACTTCTGATTTCTCAGTAAGCCTTTATGTAATTTAATATTCAGTTTCATACTTTAATAGTAGATGAAAGATCATAGTATTATTTGAAAAACCTCATATATGTAATCTCTGAAATCGTTGCATGTTTTAAGTTACTTTTTTAAAAATTAACACCGATAATCTTGAATATAAACCTATAAGTTCAACAATGCATTCAATATTCTAAACATAATGGCTCCTACACTCTTTAATGTTGATTATGTTCCTTTTCCAAATATAGATGGATATATCTGAGCATGATGTAGTGTATCATGAACATGTATTAAGATTTTAATTCTATTTATGAGATACTCAAACTTGGGAAAATATCAAAGCTTGTATACTATCATGAAGTATACACAGTCAACTCTCCATTTCTTCTTCTGAAAATAAATGCATTCTTTAAACCTTTCCATTTTGGCGACTGCAACATGAAGAAGTGTTGTATCTTAAATTTCTGCAATGTGAAAACATGATGAACGCAAATGGCTAAACTTGTGATTGAAGTATGAAATATGCATTTATGTATTGATATCTCCGTATGTTTCTGAAATGCTATTGAATTTCTGAAATTGCTTGAAAAATGAAGCTTGTACTTTGTAGAAACTTGTGTGCTTATAATACACTAGTGAATTGTAATCTTCGTTTTGTACCTGCTCACTTCAAGAAATATTTAGAAAAATAAAGGTTTGCAGCCTTTCTTGCATCATGCAGTGATTCTCTTTTTTGTCTTGATTCTTAAAATAGTACAGTGAAATCTACTTTTTTATTTTGTCTTCATCATTTCATGTATCTTTTTTGTTATTTCTAAAAAATCCATCTTCCTGAAACTATAAACACATGAATAAAGAATAGCTTTTACCTCTTCCAACATTTTTAGTTTCTTTATCCACAAGTTAATGATGTCAGGAGTTGAATATGAATACGAAGATATAGGGAATCTTATGAAGATGAAGAGAAAAATAACCCAATCAGGATATGATGGGTTTCCTCTTTCTTCTTGTTATTATAAAATCATGCATATGTACCTTCTATTTCATTACATATGAGTTACATCTCACGAATTCTATGGGAAACTATATTTTTCTTTATGTATAAATGAAAGTAAATTTTGTAATTGAGTTTTCTATTTCATTTTGTATTTAATTACTATAAACCGTAATTGTGGAATGAACTATGCAACTCAAAAAATTAGTAATCTCATTCAAACATAAAGAAATAACAAGAAATTAATGCACCAGTAACTGAATATGTACGCTTTAGCCATGTAAACAACAATTGTGTTTACTATTCTGGAGTTCAAATCCTTATATCTGCTACTGTTCCCACCTTTAGCAAGGTTTTGTATTATTTCTTTGGGTATTTACATAACTTTGATGAAGACAAACACAAAATTGTAGTATATGTTAGGTGTAGAATTCCAAAAAAAAACACATAGTTGCAACTTTTCATTTTGTTTCAATTTGATTCAACTCAAAACATTAAGAAAATATCCTTATTTTACTTAGGTAGGTCCATCACATTTATCCTTTCCATCTAAACCAAAGTTTCAAGTTGAATTTTTGTATGGGTGCAAAAAATGTCAATAGTATTGTTATCCAATTCCCCCCTTAGTAAAAATTAGACTATACGACCTTGAACAAGAGAAAATGGAGAGGGTGGTTTACTCATGTGAGCTCACATTTGTTTCCAAAATATCATGTTGCAGGAGGGCTCAACAATGGAGAAGAAAGGTTGAAAAATGAATGGACAAACAATGTCAAAGGAGATTAGAGCTCAAGCAGAAGAAGTGATAAAGGCTTCAAAGTTTTTTGAACTTCACATGTTGTCATTTCAGATTTTAGTTGCAAATCACATAAAGTACTTCAGCAATGAATAAGTCTGAAACTTTGGAATTTCAAACCTTTCGGGTTTCAGGGTTCAGAGTCTTGGACGCCAAAGTTTACAAAACTAGGGAAAAATTCTTAAACCCAAAAGTCTAAAATTTAGATTTAGATTTAAAAAATCTAAACCGTTCTTTTGATAAATTTGAGTGTACAGCAATTTACACGAAACTCATCCTCATATAAATGGTCTATGTACAGGAAATAAACTTGAAAATACTGTTAAAAAGGTACGTGAAGTTCCTGAAGAGAATATTTTCTTGTAATTATACTTCTAATTCTCCAGTAAACCTTGATGAATTTAATATCGTTTCATAATAATAGTAGGTGAAGATCGTAGCCTTATTGAAAAACCTCATATCTTTTATCTTTGGAAATCATTGCATATTTGAGTTTCTTCGTTTTAAATGCATGACAGATATCGTGAGTTAACTATAATTTAGCTATGCATTCCATATCTAAACATAATGACTGCTCACACTCCTTAATGTTGTTTATGTTCCGTTTCCAAATATAGATGGATGTAATATGAGCATGAGAGTGTATCTGAACATGTATTGAATTTTAACTCTACTTATGAGATACTCAAACTGTGAAGACATATAAAATCGGTATACAATCAGGAAAGCAAGACAGTAACTCTCCCTTATTCTTCTGAAACTGAATGTGATTCTTTAAAAAACTTTCCATTTGGCAAAATGCAACATGAAGAAGTGTTATACTAACTTTCTACAATGTGAAAAACTGATGAACGCAATAGTTGAGCTTGTGATTGAGTAGAAATATGCATTTATGATTGAAATTCCTTATGTTGCTGAAATTACTATTGAGTTTATGAAATTGCTTGAAAAGAGCTTTTAATTTGTATTAAAATTGTGCTTATGATTACACTCGTGAACTGTAATCTCTTTTATACCTGTCACTTCAAAAACTAGTTAGAAAAAACAAGTTTTGCAGCCTTTCTTGCATCATGTATGATTCTATAAATTTTTTTTCTGATTCTTAAAATAGTACAGTGAAATCTACGTTTTTATTTTGTCTTCATCATTTCATGGATATTATTATTATTCTAAAAAATACATCTTCCTGAAATTGTACACACATGAATAAAGAATAGCTCCTATAAACAAACATTTTAGGTTCTCTATCCATAGTTTTATTGATGTAAGAGTGAGATTATGATGAAGATCAAGATAACAAAACCCAATTTTAGAATATGAGGGGTTTAGCTTTCTTCTTTTTCTTATCAATCATGCATATGTACCTTTATTCTCCCCATGTATGACTTCTAGCTCATGAATTTTGTGGGAAAACAATTTTCTCTTTTATGTAGAAATGAATTTAATTTTGTAATTGAGTTTCTATTTCCTTTGTGTTTAATTACTATTAAATGGTAATTTGAATGACACTATGTAACTCAAAAAATTATTACTCTCATTCAAACATAAATAAATAACCAGACCATTCTGTACAGGTACCTAAAAGGTACCGTTAGAAATGACACATTGCTTGCTACTAGTCCATCCTTTATAAGATTTGGGTTATGTAGATAAATTTGATGAAGACGACACAAAATTGTAGTATATGTGAAAGGTGTTGCATTCCCAACAACCACATAGTTACACCTTGAGTTCATTTTCAATTTGCCTTCAACTCCCCCCCCCACAACATTAAGAAAACCATCCTTCTTTTACGTCGCTAGGGGGGGTCCATCAAATTATCCTTTCCATTCATAAACAAAGGTTCAAGTTGGTGAATTTGTGCATGGGGAAAAGGTCAATAGTATATTTTCCAAGTTACCCTCAAGAAAAATTTGACTAATGACCTTGCAAGGAGAAGAGAAAACTGGAGAGGGTGGTTCAGTCATGCGAGCTAAACATTATTTCCAAAAGATCACGTTGAAGGCGAGCTCAAACGCAAAGTAGAAGCAAGGTAGAGAAAAAGGAATGGTTGAACAATGTCGAAGGAGATTGAGCTAGCAGAAGAATGGAGAAAGCCTCAAAAGTTTTTGAATTCCCATTTCTGGCATTTAGATTTTAGTGGAAAATGCAAAAAGGAGTCAGCAAGGTCTGAAGTCTAAACTCCAAATTTTAGGAATTTTGAGTTTCAGGGTTTTGCATCTCGACAGCCAAAATACGAAAAGTGGAGGAAAACTCCAAAACAAAAGTCTGGAAATTTCAGCTTGTGGGTTTTACAGTTTCGGAGGTGTAGAATTTGGGTTTCTGAGGCTCTAAGCAGAAAAATCAGAAAGAAAGTACAAAAATTCTAAAACCTTGAAAGGGTTCGTATTTCGGAAGTCACAAGGTTTCAAGGTCAAGTGGTGGATATCATTAGGTTTGAGGGGTTTAAGAACTCTCGAGGTGATTGTTGATGAAGATTGGAACAAGTCCCAAAGGAACAGGTCTTAAAAGTATGAACTTTGGGATACAGTTTTAGAGTTTCATAGTTCGGGTTCAGAGTTTCAGAACTCTCAAGCCCCCCAAAACATTAAAAATATCAACTCACGGTCTGCATTTTTTTACTTCATTACTTTTCGGGCTTCAGAGTTTCAGAATCTCAATCCACCATTTTTACAAAATGGACACCTTGACATTTATATGGTCATAAAATTTTACTAGGAGCGGGGCTTTGCACAAGAAATGACTTTTTGGAAAGCTCTTCTCGGAATCTTGCTACTCAAAATATCTTAATTGAGTGGGGGACTAAGTAGTCAAAATGAAGAAATATAGTCCACATTTTTTGGGTGTCTGATCAGGGTATCATTTTTTAGAGTTCCCTAAACATCCCAAATGGTTTCAGTGCAGACGATCATCTCAGAGCTTTCCAACAACTGTTGAGGACCATAGAAAAATACATCAGAGCTCTAGAGATCTGTCTAGTCCAAAGTTTAGATAGGGGGAAAGTCAACTCTGGTCAAACTACTCAATATGGACAAATGCTCCGTGCATTGTGGTAAAAAGGAAAAGGGAGTAATTATTGACTTTTCAATCTCAATCTTCGATGGTCATAAAATATTGGTTGGCAGGCTGCCATGTGGACTAGGTATTATCGCCGACATGTGGGTCCAACAAGCCACACAGGCTTGCCACCACGATCGACTAAATCGATTACTATCAAGGGATGACCTCGGCTAATGAGCTGATCATTACAAGTATCAAGTTAATTATTTCTATACACATTAATGGGTCGAAATTTATATTATCTGGTAATTCAACTTACTATGCACGCATAATCCCAAAAACCGCTATATATTAATGTTTATACATTAGTATAAACCCGACCAATCACAAACCCCACATAAAACAACCATATATTTAGATATGTATGGTATAGAGTTGGTGATCAAACACTTGTAAACTGCTAATCTCCGAAGGAATGAAAGTTGGTATCATATTGTTTACCTCCATCTTTATTTTTCAGTAAAATCTGATTAACAAAGTGATTGCTTTTACAATGGTGCAGTTGTTCAATTTGTGTGAATGGCGGTACAAAGTACACTATGGGAGAGAATTCTAAATAGAAAAAAAATCTTGATGGGTGTGATTGAAGCTTATAACACCAGATCTAGGAAGTAACTCTCTCATGTGAATTATCAATGTAGTAATCCTTCAAAGAGGAGGAATGCTCGCTTTTTGGGAAAAATCAGAATGCTAAACCTTAAAATTCAGGATACAGTGACATGGTAGATGATACACTATAAGGTGTTCCCTTGGAATCTTCTTCTTCCTCCATTCAGTTCTATTCAGGTAATGGAAAGTCTTTGGTTTTTGAAAAGCATACTAGCGCCTTAGATCCAAGTTTACTAATAAAATTGGATTTGATGGAGAGGCCTTGGTAAAATGGATAAGGCATTGCTAACCCAATAAGGTCAAAGATCATCCTCGTTTGTAGTTTAGGTTATAATATGCGGAAAGGGAAATGGAGAATGCTCCAAGACGCTAACGGAGACAAGCTTCCCAAACCAAATTGAAAAAAACCCCCACTAGTCATGCAAGAAGATTAGAGAAGAGAAAGTGTGGGTAATTGTATAGGTAGGATGTGGTAAGAGAAATCAGCGAAGCGGTAAGTGGTAGGGGTAATGAGATTCCAATGAGTTTCTTACCATAATCCATCAACATAAAAATATCAACCAATGTCTGCTTTTTTTACTTTATACTTTTGGGCTTCAATTTTCAGAGTCTCATCCACCATTTTTAAAAATTCCACCTTGACTTTATCTGGTCTAATTTTGTTTACTAGGAGCTTGGATTTGCAGCAAGAAATTGAACTTTTTGGAAAGCTCCTCGGAATCGGCTATACTCAAAATATCTAATTTGATGGGATAAGTTAGCTCCAAAATGAGCAAATAGCCCCTATTTTTTAGGGTGTCTGACAGGGTATCATTTTGTTAGAGTTCCCTAAACATCCCTAAATGGTTTCAGTGCAGAAGATCATCTCAAGAGCTTTCCAACAACTGTGAGAACATAGAAAACATACATCAGGAGCTCTAGATATGTCTAGTCAAAGTTTAGATAGTGGGAAAGTCAACTCTGGTCAACTACTCAATATTGGACAAATGGCTCCGTGGCATGTGGTAAAAAGGAAAAGGGAGTCATTTATTGGTTTTCAATCTCCAATCTTCGATGGTCATAAAATATTGTTGGCAGGCTGCCATGTGGACTATGGTATTATCGCCGACATGGTGGGTCCACAAGCCACCACATGGCTTGCCACCACGAATCGAATACAATCGATTTACCTATCAAGGGATGACATCGAGCTATTTAGCTGATTCATACAAGTATCAAGTTAATTATTTCTATACACATTATATGGGTCGAAATTATATTATCTTGGTAATTCAACTTTCCATATGCCACGCATATATCCCAAACCGCTATATATTAATGTTTATACATTAGTATTAAACCATACCTAATCACAAACCCACATAAACCACCATATATTTAGATCATGTATGGTATCAGAGTTGGTGATCAACACTTGTAAACTTGCTAATCTCCGAAGAAAGTTTGGTATCATAGTTGGTTTACCTCCATATTTATTTTTCAGTAAATCTGATTAACAAAGTGATTGCTTTAAGATTGGTGCAGTTGGTTCAATTTGTGTGAATGGGGTACAAGTACACTATGGGAGAGAATTCTAAATAGAAAAATCTTGATGAGGTTGAAGCTTATAATCACCAGATCTAGGAAGATAACTCTCTCATGTGATCAATGTATTACTCCTTCAAAGAGGAGAATGCTCGCTTGAAATCAGAACTGCAAACCTTAAAATTCAGATACAGTGACCATGGTAGATGACTACACTATAAGTTGTTCACCATTGGAATCTTCTTCTTCCTCCCATTCAGTTTCAGATTCAGGTAATGAAGTCTTTGGTTTGTTTGAAAAGCATACTAGAGGCATTAGATCCAAGTTACTACATAAAATTGGATTTGATGGAAGAGGCATTGGTAAAATGGATAAGGCATTGCTAACCCAATACAGGTCAAAGATCATCCTCGTTTTGTAGGTTTAGGTTATCATATTGCGGGAATGGAAATTGGAGAATGCTCCAAGAATGCTAACGGGAGACAAGCTTCTCAAACCAAATTGAAAAACCCCACTAGTCCTGCAAGAAGATTATGAGAAGGAAAGTTGTGGTTCATTGTCTCAGGTAGGATGTGGTAAGAGAAATCAGCGAAGCGGTAATGAGATTCCACCTGTAGTTTCTTACCATAATCATAAGCACATTAAAACTTTTGATCCACTTTTTTAGCTTAAGAAGTATGGTTATGATTTTCAGAAGATGTGGAATTCCTTTCCATGTACTTTTTGTGGATTTCATAATCATTCTATGGCAAGATGCTAGAAGAGAAGGACACCAATGAAGAAGTTGATGTCATTTGTCAGGAAAAATGCAAACCAGAAAGACCAACCTTGTCATGCAGAGTCGAGAAATAGAAAAAAAGAGTTCCTCATCCTAGAAGAAGGAGATTAACATGAATTTTTGTGCTCATTGCCAGAGGAATGGGCATTGGGTGGGAAATTGCTTGAAACTGCATCCATCTCACCATCAGATTAATGGCAAACCAAAGAAGGAATGGAGGCCTATTACAAAGGTAAATGAAGTTTCTACTCCACCACCATTTGATAGGTCAACCCAGGACCAGGTAATACCTGAAATTCAAAGTCCTTTAAAATGGGTAACTTAATAATTTTTCAATTATATATTGCATAATTCAGATTGATGAATAATATGCAATATTAATTTTGTAGATCAGATTCTGTGAGGAAATGCTAAGAGAAAGGTTTACAATACTCAGTGGATTTTCTTACTTGGAAAATTTAATTAATCCTCCAAACATATCTCCTAATCTACGTGTGAGTACCTGTTATAGCTTGGACACAAGAATTAACTCATATAAAGCTTGGAGATTGATATGTCATTTGTGCAGATAGTAGAGTTCATAGAGATTAGCTTGAAACTTCATTTTGTGTAGAGGAATTGTGACCATGAAGTAGAATGGTAGCTGAATCACCGTTGGGATGGACATCAGGTCAAAACTTCATTCTCTAGAGAAGCCATTATGGGCATCTAGCAGAATGGTACCTGATATAATTTTTCAACAAAAGGAGCTCTCAAAAGATCATCTCAGAACTTCATTCTGTGTAGTGGCATTGTGACTGTGCAGAAAAATGGTGTCTGAATCACCATTGGCATTGATGTCAAGTTGGAACTTTGTTATGTGGAGGAGTCATCATGGGAATATAGTAGAATGGTACTGGATATTGCATGTCAACAAGAAGATCTCTAAAAGGATCAGCTCAGAACGTCATTCGGTGTCAAGGCATTGTGACCGCACATATGAATGGTAGCTGGCCAACAGACTTAGCATCATGTAAGATACAAATTGGAGGATCGAGGTCTTGAAAGAGGCTTAGCATCATGTATTGGAGGAATTGAGGTCTATAACAGACTTAGCATCATGCATTAGAGGTTCAAGGTCTTGAAAGAGGCTTAACATCGTGCATCAAAGGTGTTGAGATATACAAAGACTTAGCATCATGTATTGGAGGCCTGAGGTCATGAAAGAGGCTTAGCATTGTTCATTGGAGGCGTTGAGGTCTGAAAAGGGACAATTCATTGTCCGTCATCAACTTCAGATCAAGCGTAGCTCTACGTAACATGGATTTCCTTCAAACCATTTCAGATTCTGTGGAATCAACTTTGAGCCAGGAGCTGTGTTATAGAGTAAAAGAAGATCCTTGTTGTCAGATATCAAAAATCTTAGCACCACATAGAAGGAGCATTGAGGTTTCATTCAAAAACTTAGCACCATACAATGGAGGCATGGAGGTCTTCTTCAAATATCAAAGTGGTGCAGCAGAAGTGTGGTGGGCCCATAACCTACAGTTCCAGGATAAGAGAAAAGTTGTCGAAGAGAGAAGGTTGCAGAGGAAGAGACCCAAGAGTCTACTACAACAACACTTCCAAGGTGGTAGCAGAGTTCTAGATTCAAGATGGCGTGGCAAAATTTTCCAATATAAGATTTTTGGGAAAAAAATCCTTTCTCAATAGACAGGTGTGATCAAGGGATCATTTTTGAAAGTTCCCTAAACATCCCTAAATGGTGTCAGTGCAGAAGATCATCTTGAGAGCTTTCCAACAATTGTGATAATGTGACAAATGGACATTTGAGATCTATATATGTCTAGTCAAAGTTTAAACAATGGGAAAGTCAACTCTAGTCAACTAGTAAATATTGGACCAATGACACTATGGAACATGGAAAAAAGGAAAAGGGAGTCATTTATTGGTTTTCGATCTCTGATCTTTGAAAGTTGTAAAATATTACTCGCAGGGTGTCGTGTGGACTATGGTATTATCACCGACGTGGTGGGTCCACAAGCCACCACATGGCTTGTCACCACGAATCAAATACAATCAATTTACCTATCAAGGGACGACATCAAGCTATTTAGCCGATTAATGTAAGGACCAAGTTAATTATTTCTATACGCATTGTATGGGTCAAAATTATATTATCCTTGTAAGTCCACTTTCCAAAAGCCACACGTATATGCCAAACCACTATATATTAATGTTTATACATTAGTATTTAACCATACCTAACCACAAACCCACATAAACCACCATATATTCCAAATTCCATGTGATGGAGAAGGTGAAGCGGTGTAGGGGTCTAAGCCATGCGTGGAAATCCATGTAGTGAACAAGGTCGGGAAGGTTATGCCCATGTTGTCTTTTGACAACTTCAAATGCATGGAAAGGCTTAATTAAGCCTCAAACAATATCCCCCACTGCCAAATATGGGACTTTATCCCATTAAAAATGCCACGCCCAAAATTGGGGTTTTAATCCCACTAAACAATGCAATCCACCAATTGGGAATTTTTATCCCAATTTTCATGTATGTGCTATGGTATTTTTAGCCTAAGGATTATATGTAATGAATTGTTTAAGGGCCCTAAATTTGTATAAATAGGGAACCCAAGCTATTGAGACATACAAAATGTAACGGAGAAGCTCAATCCTAGAGCTTGGAAAGGCGGAGCTAAGAGGAGAGTTAGTTGCCATGGGCATAGTTGTGTGAACACACACACACACACTCACAACGGAGACAAGATCATTCCTAGAGATCGGTAGGCGAAGATCGAGCCAAGAGGAGGATGAGAAATTGTAATTTTGTGAAGACCTATTTATTTAAATAGGCATTATTGTGGCTAGGACTTATTAATGCTACCTAGTCATCCCATAGCGCCACACTAAATTTTGTAGCCTCGGATATCGACCAGAGTTCCACAGGGCGTTACGAAGCATCTAGAAGACCAATCGAGAATTAGAGGTTTCCTAACAATGGATCTCAAGCCATTAAGCTTGTCGAATACACCAGGAACATGGAAGTCAGGTGCTATCTTTCACCCTTATCGTCCGAAGGTCTGGTTATTCTTCTAAGCAAGTTTAAATAGTTTCCATTAGATTTTCTTGTGAAAGTACTATTGTAACTTACAAGTTTTGACTAGTGGAATGGTTCGACCACAAACTCAGAGACGTAGGTAATTACCAAACTCCATAATTAATCATTGTGCAATTGTCTTATTGTTTTGCATTTATTTTAAATTGATTACTTAAAAGGAGTAAATTATCGGTAAATAATTAAAGACTATAAGGGTCCGAGATTAGGTAAATACAAACTTGATTATTTTCGGATCAGTGTCAGACTTCTCACCTACCAAAATAATGAAGGTATGGGCTTCCTTTCTTTCCCAACGAGGAACAACACGTGGAGGCATGGGTTTTGTCATGGAACCCATAATTTTTTGTAGGATAATTAAATGTATTTTTTTTGTGGTTGAGGTTGGATTTTAGATTCTTCTTATCTCCTTCTCTCATTCTTCCTATATATTATAAAAAGGGACATTTTTTTAAAGGTTGGACATTTTGGTATCGTACCCTCCCTTCTTCTCTTGTCTGTAAGTGAATTTGTGGAGTTCAAACCTCCCATATAAACTTTAAATGCAATATTTCCTATTGGCCATTATAATGCACTATATCAAATCTTTGGATCAACAATGAAAAGTATGTGGATGATTCTCAACCCTCTCTTTTGTCATTGTATCTTATTAATCTCTCATTGTGATCCTGGTTATCTATGTATGGTGGTTGTATTTCATTTTTAACAGTTTGTGTTTGATTGCAAAGTAGGTGTTCAACATTACTTTGGTGCATCAACTCTGTTAGTTTAGATTTATTTTCTTACATCTTCCTTATCTTATCTCCTTAGAAATTTGGAGTAAATTTTAGGATAGATCATGTTCAATATGAATGTGTGCATCTTAAAAGAGGAATAGGAACCGGCCTTCATCCGGAGAGCTTTCCTAATTTCAAAATCCCACACTTTGGGAAAAGCTCCATGTTATGCAATCACAGTTAGAGTCTCAACCCATCGAGTTGCAGACATGCAAGGGTGCTGTGATTATGCATCAACAAGTACCACATGGGCTTGGCAAGCTAATTTAGCTTGGTGCCCCTCAAGATTCAATTTGTAGTTTTTTCAGCCTCGCTTCTAATTTTTCAAAAAAAATCAATTTTCTCACAAAATAGGAGGCCTCTGGGGATTGGGTAAACTGTTTTTGAACCCATTACTAAAATTTAGCCATTTTTTCTGGGTAAGTTAACCAATTTGGGGGACCAAAAGGGGGTCTTAAGTGGATGCATTTTTCTAAAAAAAAAAGAAACCTAAACTTGTATGAGTTTTTCGAAATAGTTGGAAGACGTTGTAGAAATATGAATCATAGAATTTTGAATCGAGTTTCTAAGCTACTAAAGTTTATTGAAAATGGATAATTTTAAGTGCATCAAACAATTAAAATACCAATAGGTGCTCCTATTTTTTTTAATAACATAATAGAGTGAATTTTGTGCCTCCCACCATTTTTTGAGCAATAGTAAGTATTATTTAAAACCCTTTGGTAGAAAGATAGCTAGGAGCATTTAGTTTGTGTTAGAATTTATTTCAGATTTTTTTAACGAGTATTTTTTTATTCATGATTTTTCTAGTACATAAATTTTATTTTTTGAAAAATAACGGAGCTCCAACCATGCGCCCCCCCCCCCCCCCAACTACCTCAAAAAAGATTGAAACTTTTTTTTAATATGTATAGATTTATTCCTAGTTTGTGCTAGTAGAATTGTTTTTCAGTTTCCATGACCCAAACAAAAGATACATGATGAAAGATAGACATATTTAAACTTAATAATATATCTATAAAAAGGCATAGCTAGAAAATAAATAATATGGAAACCTTATATTAGTCAGAAAATTTGAAAAAATATATTTTTAGAAAGAAGAAACTTTGCTCTACATCCTGGTATAAGTTTTTTTAAATGGATTGATTTTTTTAGTTTAATTTATAACAAAGGAAGTGGTTTTTTTACATTTTCCTGCAAAAAAATGTTATTCGTTGTGTTTGTGCAAGTCCATGCCTCAGGGTTGGGATCCAAACCGGATCCCAAGCCTTGAGGCATGTGTTGAAAAATTTAAAAAGAATTACATGTATGCATCATAAGGCATACACATTATGATTTGTTTATATATTATGTCCCCCAACGTCCCTTTCATCTCTTTCACGGGAATTCTCTATACATTTTGTTTGGTCTGTAATTTTCTCTACATTATTCCACAATTTTTTAGTAGTTCATATTGATGAAAAATCATAGCACCACAGAATGTCCTGAGTTTGACATGGGGCATTCGATGTTATTGCACAACATGGCACCATATCTCAAGCTGTGGGACTTGCAGACTTGAGATGGACCTCTAGAGAAAGCCAACTTTTTCTTCCTAAACTACCTGCCACAAGCTACTATAGTGTAGGAAAAACTAATCTATCCTAATCTAACCATTCTAAGGAGATAGGGAGAGAGAAATTGAAAGAGAGCCTACACTGAGTGGTGATAGAGCAGAAAAGGAAAGTGGCTGATATCAATCATAGATGCCTAAAATGGAGAGGGGTGAGAAATGGAGAGGATAGATAGATGCATCACATACCAAAGATAAATGTCACACAGAACACCACTTTGACCTATTACATAAGAGTCTACACAATATACCTTGAAATGATGAGAGGAAAGAAGAGACAATAAAATAAGTAAATAATGGACAAGATGCATCACAAAATAGATTTTTTATTACTCCATAAGTCACATAGTACATCGTTAGTGGGAAAGAGGCAAGAAAATGCCATTACAGAGCCATGAGAAGATGCTTAGACTCCACATTCTACCTAAGGAAGAAAGAGAGAGGGGTGCTACAGATAAATAATGCCAAACCTTTTACAAAATGCCCCTCCTTTAAACTATAGAGGAAGAATAATAGAGAAAGGAGGGAAGAATTTTAACCCTACTCTAACCACCCTAGGAAAAGTAGTGAATCCAAATACCATAATGAAGAGTCTCACTCCAACACCCATGACCCCATCGTTGTCCCTGATTGGGAAAGAAAGAGGCCCATTCTTCATCATGGTAGCAGGTGGGAGACTTGATAGCCTCAAAAATGGTGGCCCGACAGATTAATGGTGGCACGTGAGAAGCTAACGTTGAGAGATTTCTGAAATGTCCTTTCCCACTAAAACTCAAGATTCCATTTGAAATATATGGTTTTCTAAAGGTTAGGGTCAAGCGTATAAAGCGGGCTCTTAATATTTAAAAGAGTATGTCCATACAAGGTCCACATGGTAGCTCCGTGCGTGTTTAAGATCTAGGCCCCTCTTTTCACTCTTAAATTTGTACCAGACTGACATGTGGTGGATTCCTCAGGCTCCTCTATTTCCTTTGTGTTCTACCTGAGTCCTTCTTGTTTTCGAAGACCCTATTCTTGACTCAAGACACGTGTAGGATTCACGCTCATTTAGAAAGTACCCCCATATTTTGCTTTGGAAGTTGCACAGATAAGACACATGGAGATTTTTGCAGGCTTTTGAACTTTTCAACAGCCAACCTTACCTTCTCATACTCAGACCACATGGTGGGTTGGTGCTCATTTGGGGACTACCTTTTTGTCTGTGCCTTTGAAATTTCATCGATGAGGCACGTGGCACCTTTCACAACTCTTTCCTATTTGGTTTTGTTTTGGCTAAGTCCCTTTTGTTTGGCGGGGCCATATGTATGACCTAGGACACATTTGGGAACCCACTCTTGGTTCTTCATTTGAAGTGGGGCCATGCTAACACGTGGCTCCTTCTATTAGTTTGTATTTGTTTATAATTTTTAAAGACTAATTCTACATTTTTGGTCTCTGAACACGTTTAGGGCTAGCACTTGTTTGAGTCTCCACTTTGGGTCATGCCTTTGAATTTACACTGATGAGACATGTGGCATCATCTGTTGGTTCTTCTATACTTAGCCAATTCGGGCCCGCTACCCATTTGATTTATATTGGACCCTAAATACATGATGAGATTGCGCTCATTTGAGTCTCTGTCTTAGGCTGTCACTTTTATTCCGAACTAACATGTGGTGGTTTATGCCGACCCTGTTATACTTAATTGATTCAACGGCTCGCTCCACGCCTTTTTTATTTCCTAGCAATGTGGGAAGTTTGCACTCATTTGGGGTCTTCATTTTGGATTCTACCCTTGGAATTACATCGATCTGACACATGGCACCTTCCACGAGCCCATTGCTTTGCCCTGAGTTGACTCGTATGCAAAGTCTTAAAATTTTGAACCCTTTCTCTCAATTTTTTCTATTGACCCTCTAGTTTCCTTTGACATCATTGGCCTCCTTTGACGTTGTTTACTTCCCTCCTCGACCCCACTCCTCCATTATAGATCCCTCCTGTAACCTGAATATTGTATTTGAAATTTGGGCTTGCAATACTAAGCCAACCCTTAGATTTTTTTCTGTGCATGGTTGTGTATGATCAATTCTACAATGGGGAAAAATTAGGATAACAATTTGGCAACTCATGGGGACATCTACCTGGTAAATGAAGAGATAAGTATCCTTTTTGCATCCATTTGGCATGGAGTCATGAACGAGAACCTAGTGATCTTCTACCTAAACCGCGAGACCAACTACTTGCACTTGGTGACCCTAAACCTACCCCGCTATCCACACTTTCAACTTTTTATAAGAAAATCTTAGCAATGACGTTCTGAGAGTAGAAAATTGTATTGACCTGGGTTTTCACCTACTCTGGAAATGGACTTCCTTGTAATCTAATTTTAGTTACTTTGTATTTGCTCCATTTTGAAACCAGCAACTATTACAGGCAACTAAGGGTCTCCCCGCCATGAATATTGAAAGGCCTGGTGCATGGTACCTCCAGAGCAATACGAATAAAACTTATGTACAAAGGTAAAATCATACATGCCTCAAATGAGACATGTAGAGTGTGTAAAAGCACTTGTTTTACTGAAAGAAAATCTACATCTACTCCTAAAGTAACCGTATCAAAGAAAATCTTAAAGAAATCCTACCATAAGAAGGGAGAAATATCTTCCCTTCATTACAATTGACAGCCATGTAAATGATTTGACACTGAATATGGCTGCTTGTATGAGTGATAAACTAACTATAAGATGATCCTCCACCCAAATCATCAAGGTGTCAACTAGAAACAAGAAAAATACCTCTTCAGTCTTCTTATCACTTGGTTCTAAGAGGTATTGTTGTTGATCCTTCGCACTTTGAGGCTCTCCCTCATGCTTAGAAGCAAACATGACTAGTTTTGGCTTCTCCCTTGGCTGCAATAAAGCTAATTACATGATAGGGCGTAGTCTTGTCCTTTGAATGTGCCTATTGCTCTAAATTTCAAATCTAGGAATGGAGTCTTCTTGCGGATCCTCTTGGGTGGATGGTGTGATGGGGATGATGAAATCCTCTTGCTCTTTTGCTTCCTCTACAAAAGGTACGACTTTTATAAGATCAAAATCTTCCAAATTTGATTCAAGAGGCATGTTGCAAACTGCAGGTTGTGCTTGCACATTCTCTTCCATGGAAATGGACTCATGTGCTTGGAAGGCAAATGATGGAGGAGAAAATGATTTTCTCTCCTCAGGATCCTTGCCATCAAATCAATCCTCCAAGTCTGACAGATATTTTACCTCCTTGTTGTTGTGTTGCATGTGCTCGACCTCCTCCATGCTGTCCTCTTGATCTAAAAATTTCTCACCATGGTTCCCTTCATCCTAAAACATGAATTTTGAAAGATCAAACTCTTTTTCAACATTAGAGCTTGAAGGGGATGAAGTGAAAGAAAGAACTGAAGGTTCTTTTGTGGCCTGGTCTATACCTAAAGCTTTTGAAACTGTATGGTGCTCCTCCACATGGGTTCATCAATCAAATCAGGCCCTTCTAAAGAAAGCAAAAAATCTTCAATAATTATTTCTTCATTAAGTGTACTCAACTCTAATTTGATCTACACCAGTTGCTCCTCTTCAATGGGACTTGGACCTGGTTGTTCCTATTCCTTTATGGATTATAGTGTAACTTAGATTAGATCAGCATCCTTATCAGATAAAGTACCATTATGGACACTGCATTAAGAGAAAATGAATTCCTGATCTTCTTCCTCTTGTTTTTGTTCTTCTTTTGTTGCAAGCTTAGCCTTAGCCACCACTGGATATTTAACCTTGACCTCCTCTGTAGGCTTAACCATCAAGGGGATATTTGTAATCCAAAATCCGGTAGCCCAACTTTTTAGATTTTCTATCTTTTCTTCTCTATTGGGTTCCTCTTTTCTTTCTTGTTCTCCTTGACTGGATTCTTAAGTCTCTTCAAACATGGACTTGGGAAATCAAGAGGAGAGGTAGGTTGGGATTCAACAATTTTTTCTATTGTTTGTGGTGGAGAGGGAAGTGGAACTTCTTGTTTTTTTTTACGGAATGACTGGTTAGGAGGGAAAAGGGAAGAATAATTAAGATGAGATGGAATATTAGGAGATGGAGAACAAAAATCAACACTTGGGACAACAAGTGAGGGGCTTGAGTCTTGACCACACTGAAATGATAGAGTTTGAGAAAGAGGAAATGAAGGACAAGGAGCTGGTGACTGACTTACACATCTACAAGGTCGTCTCACACTCTGCTCATATGCCTCAATATCCTTAATCCACTATACAAGGTGAGGCAACATTTCAACCATGAAGTCAATCTTCACTTTGGGGCTGTAATGTCTTGGCATAGGGATGACCGATGGACAAGGTTCCTTAAGGCCAATTCTGAACACTTTCATATGAGCTATGGCCCTTTATTGTACCATGCATTCCTCCATCCCTTAAATATTCTCGATCAGATCAGCATTTTCCATGTAGGTGTTATCATTATATGCATACCCTTTTTCTTGATAAGCTCCATAGAAAAACTAGTTTTGGCACTACTCATATGGGTAAGCATAATTATTTTAGATCTGATCATAATGCTGATCTGGAGGAGTTGAGAAATACACTGGAGTTAGACTGCACTGTTGCTACTGCAAGTGTAAATTTCAAGATGGAAATGAAGTCATGATTACTCAACTTCATGGAATGGAAGGAAATGAAATATATGAAAAGAAAAATGGATGAAAATGGATGGGAGAAATTATACAACTTTAGATATGGGTTTTTGACTAGATGGAGTCACAAAATGTGCTTTGCATGTGTCTCAAAAGGTTGAATCTCACCAAGAAAACATCAAATTGATGAAATGAAGTGGTAAGGTGCTTTAGAATTGTCCCACCCGGTGTGTGAAAACTATTGATGCAAAGTCACAACACCCCCGAAATTCCTGAGTTTGAAATGGGGCATTCAGTGTGATTGCACAACATGGGACCATCTCTCAAGTTGTGGGACTTGAAGACTTTAGATGGACCTCCAGAGAAAGATAAATTCTTCTTCCTAAACTACCTACCACAACCTACTCTAGTGTCGGAAAAAATAATCTATCCTAATGTAACCATTCCAAGGATACAGGGAGAGAAAAAAACTGAAAGAGAGCCTACACTAAGCGGTGATACAACAGAAAAAGAAAGTGGCTAATCACAATATTAGATTCCTAAAATGGAGAGGGGTGAACAATGGACAGGATAGAAAGATGCATCACACACAAAAAATAAATGTCACATAGAACACCACTTCTACCCATTAAACATAACTCCCAAAACCTGTAATAAACATCATAGTATCCACAGTATACCTTTCAATGACGAGAGGTAAGAAGAGACAATCAAATAAGGAAAGGATGGAGAAGATGCATCACAAAACTGATATTTATTACTCCATAAGTCACACAATACATCATCAGTGCGTAATAGGAAAGAAAATTCCATTACAAAGCCATGAGAGGAGGCTTAGACTACAAATTCTACCCTAAGGAAGAAATAGAGAGGGGGAAGGAGAGAAACAATGACCAACCTTATAGAAAATGCCCCTCCTTTACAATATATAAGAATAATAAGAGAGAAAGGAGGGAATAATTAAAACCCTTCTCTGACCATCCCTGGACGAGCATTGAATCCACCTACCCCAATGAAGAGTCCCATTGCAACAGCCATGCCCCCATCACTATCCATTACTAGGAAAGAAAGAGGTCCATTCTTTATAATGGTGGTAGGCAGAAGACTTGACAACCTCAAAAATGGTGGGCCGAAACATTAATGGTGGCAGGTGAGAAGATGACATTGAGATATTTCCGAAACATCATTTCCCTCTCAAAATTGAGCTTCCATTCGAAATATATGGCCTTCTAAAGTTCAAGGTCAAGCATTTAACGTGAGCTTTCAATATTTAAAAGAGTCTATCCATACAACGTCCACATGGCAACCCATCGCGTGTTCAAGATCCAACCCCCTCTTTTAATTTTTAAAGTTGTGCTGGTCTTACACGTGGCAACTTCTATGGGCTCCTCTATTTCCTTTGTCTTCTACCTAAGTCCCTCTTGTTGGCAGAGACCCTATGCCTGACCCGAGACATGTACAGGCTTCACACTCATTTGGAAACTGCCCCCATATTTTGCTTTTGAAGTTGCGTGGATAAGACAAATGGATATTTTTGCAGGCTTTTGGAATTTTTAATGGCCGACCTTACCTTTTTGGACTCTGAGCACGTGGCAGGTTGACACTCATATAGGGACTTCCTTTTTATCCGTGCCTTTGAAAATTGAGCTGATGGTGCACGTGGAACCTTCCGCTGCTCTACCCTATTTCTTTGTGTCTTGGCTAAGTCCCTTTTGTTTGGCAGGGCCATATGTCTTACCCTGGACACGTGGAGGCTCAGTGCACATTTGGGAACCTGCTCTTCATTCTTCCTTTGACATGGTTTCATGATGACACATCACTCCTTCCACGGGTTTGCCTCTATTTAGAATTTTCAACAACTAATTCTACCTTTTTGGGCTCTGGAAACATGGAGGGCTAGCGCTTGTTTGAGTCTCCTCTTTGGGTAGCACCTTTGTATTTATGATGATCAGACATGTGGCGCCATCCGTTGGTTCTTCTATACTTATCCAATTCGGGTCCGCTGCCCATTTGATTTTTGTTGGACCCTGACTACATGGAAATATTACACTCATTTGAGTCTCCACCTTCGGGTCTCACTTTTAAAATTACATGGAGGTGACATGTAGTGGCTTCCGCCGAACCTCTTATACTTAGTTGATTCACCAGCTGGTTATGCCCCCTTTTTTACTCTTGGCTACGGGGCGAGCCTGCACTCGTTTGGGGTCTCCATTTTTTATTCTCACCTTGGAATTGCACTAAGCTGACACATGGCACCTTCCGTGAGTCTATTTCTTTTCCCTTATTCCACTCGTATGTGAAGTCCAAAAACTTCAAGCCTCTAGTTTTTTTTTACGTTGTTCGCCTGCTTTGACATTGTTTACTTCCTTCCCTGACCCTTCTCCTCCATTGTATAGCTCGCCTGTTGCCCGATTATTGGATTTGAAATGTGGGCTTGAAATACTAATCTGACCCTTATATTTTCTTCTGTTTTGGGTCGTGTTTGATCAATTTTGCTTGCGAAAAAATTGGGATAACAGTTCATTTTGTCCCCTACGCCACTAGTTTATTTTTTATAATCATGGGTGATAAAATTCAAGCTAAGGACAAGAGAAAAGTTAAGAACAAGACACTAGAGAAATTGGAAGAGATGAAAATAAAAAAATTGAAGAGAATGCAAAAACTTCGTGTAGGAAAAGGTAGATCTACTATGTCAAATGTAGATAATGTATTAGAAAATGGGGATGAAATACATAATGAAAATGTAGAGAATAACTATTTTGCAATGAATAATGATATTTAATTGAATGATAATGTTGGTATGGATGAAGAAATTTATATGAATCCAATTGTTGAACCCTTACCTGAGAATCCAAATGCTAGCCCCAAAATTTGTATGAAAACATTAAATGAAGAAAGTAACCTTGTAAGTGAATATTCACCTCTAAGAACACCTCCTTCAATTTTGTGAAGAAAACCAATTGACTTAATTGAAATTGATGAAAACATTATAAAACCAATGCCTAATAAAATGTTTGAAAGAAATGCGAGAAAAAAAGTTCGTGGAATTTGGGATAATTGATTTGAGAATTTAAATCACACACAAATATGTCAATTATTTGTTATATTGATGAAATTAATTAAGATGAGACCTATAATGAAGACCTTGGGGTTAAGAACATCTAATGTTGTTGATCAAAATGTGTCAATTATTGAAAACATTCATAAAGCATACCAAACTATAGGTGGAAAAACACACACCAAAGATATTAATGTTACACAATGTGTAGTTACTAATTGTATAGTAAGTGGTAAAATAGTTAATAAACGCTTGATTAGAAAAACAAGGAATGTTTTGAAGCTAAACAAAAAAACACTAATGAAAGTAATAGAGAGACATAAATGTCTTGAGTAAGTCAATAACACTGACTATTTGGATTTCTCTATAATAATTCAATGAAAATACAAGAATACTTATGATATTCTAAAAGAATTAATTATAAAATTTTGGAATGAGAACACAAGGGTGTCACCGAATAGAAGAGATACAGTAAAAAGAAGAATAGTATCTCGTAATCATGAATTGTGTGCAAAACATTTCTAGATATGACTCAAACACAATTATTCTCTGTGTTTAAGAATGAAAATTCACAAATTAAAATTAGCCAAATATTCTTTGAAATAAACAAACCCTTTTATGTGAAAATCAATCACTCACGTACCAC
This sequence comes from Taxus chinensis, assembly GCA_019776745.2. Classification (NCBI taxonomy): domain Eukaryota; kingdom Viridiplantae; phylum Streptophyta; class Pinopsida; order Cupressales; family Taxaceae; genus Taxus; species Taxus chinensis. The sequence continues at coordinate 758,823,471 of CM034150.1, read as the reverse complement.
TTGTTGTTGCAGGCATCAAGTTTAATTTTCAATGCATTATGATGTAATTTTTCAAATACGTCATTTTTTGCATACTGACATCATGTTTTAGAAGTTTGGATTAAATGTCCCACCAAAATCTTTAAGGGAATTTATTCTGACAATATTTTGTGAAAAATCAACTAGACAATTATTTTATAACAAAGCATGTTTGGATGGAACATGCAACGTATGTGGTGGCTTGCCGAATCTGAAAAGTTATATCCATGAGGAGATTACAGATTCAATAGGAAAAGAATTGGTTGAGTTCACTAAATATAAATCAGTGGCATATCAATTAAAATATGGAAAATAATCTAAGAGGTGTGATCTTGTTACAAAACAATTACTTGTATTAAAATATATGGTCAAATTCAGAGACAATTTTTTTAATTAGTATGAAAGGCACACACATAGAGCTCGATGGTTAGATGAATAATTCAAGTTAAGAAAGGACACATTTCCACATGGTACTATTTTTTTAGTAGTTGACTTCACAAATTATTACACATTGTAGCCATAAATGGAGGTTCAGTCTCAATATTATAACTTAGTGCAAGTAGTTATTTTTGTGCATATAACATTTACGCACTCTCCAAAAAGCCCTGGGAAAGATAAAAAAATGTTAAGAGAGTATCATTTTCACATCAGTGATGATCGGGAACATTCTACATATTATGTACAAGGGTGTCTCTAGGTGTTCTATGTGAACTTGAATGAGAGGAACATTAGTTTCGATAAACATTACATTTGGTCAGACAACTGCACATCACAATTCAATAATGCACGGATGTTTTTTTGGCTAAGTAGGATGCACAAATAAACAAATGTACAACATATATAGATTTTTAATGAGGTAGGTCATGGAAAAGGAGTGCATGTGTGAAAAGAGCACTTGCAAGAGAAGAGTTAAAGTTCAAGGATGGTGCTAAATTTATAGCTGCAATAAACATTGTTGATTGGTGTGTCAAGAATATGGGCCATGAATCTCAAGAGAGATCAATGGTTCATAGATATATTTTTATAAAGGAACAACATTCGATAAAATTTTAAGATGTTATGATAGTTGTAGGATCAAGTCATATGTACTGATTCTGTAGTTCAGATGCAAATGCTTGGACTATTTATACTAGGTGCATGGCATATTTTTGTATATCATGCATTGATTTTGAGTAGAATAAATGTGAGTCACAATATTGGGTGGATGAATGGCTTGTAGACCTCTAATTCCAATTAACACACATCAAGTTTCACGAGCATTACAACTTACGGGGTCTTCAGATCAAATGACAACATCACCTAACTTTGACCAAGTCTCTGATTTAGTGTAAAAAGGTGTATACATATATGTACATGCAATGTTTTAGACTTATAAATTATTAAATGGTAAACTCTTAATGTATTTAAAATTTGACTTACAGTTTTATTTTGTGATGTAGGGCATATTTTTGCAGTTATTGCGATGGAATTTAACGAAGAGGTAAGAGACTGCTTCTTGTCTCATTTTGTAGAGGGGAAAAAAATTGACTTCCACAGTCATTGATGGTGAAGACCTTGAGTATCCCACTGGGTCAGTGGTAGTCATCAGAACTTCGGTTTGACAATATCCTATCAAAAAATCAAACATTTGGTTGTTTGAAGACTATGAAGTACATCAAAAGATACTTCACTATTCACATTTGGTCCTTGCAATAAATATCAAATTGATCAAATATTGAGGTCGGTCATTAAACAAGAATATGTTGAAGGTTCGTGAATTAGATAATGAATCAATTCTTGCTACTATCAAGAGTAGAGTTAATCGTTGCAGTTCATTGGATTGAATTTGCAAAGGTGTGTTATTCATTAATTTAATTTGAATATTTACTTAAATGATTATGTTTGAATTTGATTTTGTTTAAAAGAAGCCAAAGGCCATATAAATTTTTAGTCTTAAAATTTAGATGACAATGAAAATCATGAAGAAAAACAATTAGGTGAAGATGTCACTATGATTAAAGAAGAAATGCCTCTTGAAATTCATAAAGAGTAAATTATAATTACACAAAAACATCTGGAAGAACTTAAATAGAAGAGAATAGCTGAAGAAAAGGAAAAATGGGAAGTTTGGAACGATCAAACTTAACTTAAATGGAATATCTATGTGATGTTGTCAATAGAATCATGGATAATCTTAAGGACAACATGCCAAGTTGATTATTTTTATTAATCCTAGATACTTCAACTTCAAAAATCAAACCAGGAAGTTCCAAAAGCAGTAATCTGGAAAGGAAAAATGCAATGAAGTATTGATAATTGAGCCTGAAACTCGTTTAGAATTGCACTTTATTTTTTGATTCAACATTCACCCATAGTTTCTTTTTTGATGGAAGAAATTCATTTGATATGTGAGAAACAGAATGCTGATTTAGTCTATTACTCTAACTGGAAAAAAATATAGTAGGCACCACCATTGTGATATCCAATGAGTGGTATCCTAAATAGATGATATGAGTTCCACTTGTTTTATATACAATGGTTAAGGAATTATAAGGAAGTAAACATGCCATATCCATAGAGGTGCTTTTGGTTTATTTATTTTGCAATTAAATATCTATTGGTTTTTATAAGAGAGGGCTATTGTTTTTTAACACAATGTAGATGATAGCATCAACATGTCATTAGTTGAAAGCTTTTGCAGACAAGCCTAATGTTTTTTCATACCATGTATATGGCCAAGTAAAAAATGCTGCCAAGTTTTGCATTGGATATTTATCATAGGAATGAGTTACTTTTGGTACAAAAAGGGAAAATAGCATCAACTCATAGTGGTAACTTTTACATGTAGTGTTTGCATCACAGATATGCATATCAACCTCCACAAGATTCAGGCTGCCACAGGGCCAACACCTATTAATCAATCTACTCTAACTATTTAGGTTAGATTTATGTAGTCGTTTAATGAAAGTTGTTGAAAATATGAACAACATGAGTAGTTGAGACTGTATAAATTATAGATTTATCTTGATATTTATTGTAGAAATGGGAGATGAAAGGAAATACTCTTTTATCCTTAAAAAAATGTAGAAACACACATCAAGAATAACAAACTGTGATGGTAGGTTGGAGTAGTAACCTGGACAAATGTAAACAACATGATGTGTGTGATGCAACTATGAGCCTCACCAGCTCAATTTTTTTAAAAAAAGGCTTGGATACATGTTGTTTGGAATCATACTATGGTATTTATGTACTACTAGGTATATTTATGTATTTGATAGCTGTAGAAGTAGAAAAGTAGAGGGAGGATGAATTGTTAATTGTTGTGGTCATGACAAGAAATTTATGGCTTGATGTAGGTGGCCACATATGACATCTTTTTATGGGATTTATATTAACTTGGTTACTTTGATTCCTTGCAATATGATTGAACATTTTGGTGTGATATGGAGGATTGAAACTTTAATTTTTCATATTTTCTCATATAATCAATCATGAGATGATTACATACACAAGAAATGATCTCTAACATCCAATAAGATGCAATAATTATGTGTCCTTGAAAGAAGAAATGAGAATGTTGTAATGCAAGGGTTAAAAGTTTGAAGCTCTTCACTAATAACATGGAAATTTTTTATTAATTGGCTATAGGTAGTGAAGGTGAAATTGGATTACATTCTAATTGATGAAGTGTCAGCCAAGCATTATCCTGCTATTAATATTAGCATAGCATACAGCTTCAAAGCGATTTAGATATTGATGCTCACGTTCTATGCACCTTATATAGACTTATATTCATGAGGTGTTAGTGCTTTATTTTGCATATCTATTTCAACATCTAAAGCATTGAGCATTATAGTCTAGGACATTGACATATTACAAATAGTAATGTAATTGTAAAGAAAAGAAACAGACACAACATGAAATAAACCTTTTCATGCTCAAAACCTTACACAAAAATGAAGGAGTCTAAAGATAAATTTTGAAAGCACAAGCAACTAGGGCTTATCATTGATTTTATGGTTGATAAATATGTTTGACAGTCCATATTTTGTTGATTAATATTATCTAATCCCAAATTGATTGCATCTAGGCCCCTCAACGTCTTACGATCAACATGATAAATCCTCTTATCTTTGAATGATGAGTTATAATGCAATTCCATACTGGGTAGCTGCCAGAAACTACATGATGAAAAGGAATTTAAAAAAAGAGATGACCAAGACTTGAATGCTAGTGGAGGATTTGTTTTGGCTCCCTACATTCCCCTTGTTTTCAGCCTACCTTGTCCAGAAGTAGTCCAGTAAGAGCCATGAGACCAAAACATGCTATATATTTAACAAGTGATTTCTCATACTCTGTGGCACCTAGAGATGTCTCGTTAGATCTAAAACCTCCATGTCAGGGCCCTCTATGAAATCCTCTTCTAGTTTTATCCATTTGCATTCAGTTCTCTCATTTTCCTGTTGTTTGCAAATGCATGAAATGCTACACTCTAAGTAAGTGTAAGGCTTCCAGATGCTATATTTTGTAATTATAGATTCAACATGTCTACATGGCCTGGTGAATGCTAGTGGAGGATGTGTTTTGGTTCCCTACACTCCCTGTGCTTTTGGGTTACTTCATTCGGGCCTAGTCTCTTAAGAGCCCTAAGACCAAAACATGTTATATATTCAACAGATGATTTCTCACACACCCTGGAACATAGAGACATCTCTTCAGATCCAAAACCTCCATGTAAAATACCTCTACAAAATACTCTCATGGTTTTTTCCATCTCCATTGGGTTCTCTCATTGTCCTATTGCTTACAAACACGTGAAATATTGTATTCTAAGTCAGTGTAAGGCTTCCAGATGCAATACTTTGCAAACGGAAGCTCTTGGCACCAAACCAACTAGGACATAATGCTAGGGTGGCTAAGAAAAAGCTAGTGGAGGATTTTTTTTGCTTCCCTACACTCCCCATGCTTTCGGGCTACATCGTTTGGGTGTAGTCCCTTCAGAGCCCTGAGACCAAAACATGTTATATTTTTGACGGGTGATTTCTTGGACTCCATGGCACCTAGAGATGTCTCGTCAGATCCAAAAATTCCTCATTAGGGCCTTATACAAAATCCTATCAAGGTTTTATCCATATCCATTTGGTTCTATCATTGTGATATTGTTTGGAAATGTGTGAAATAGTGTAGTCTAAGTCAGTGTACGGCTGTCAGATGCTATATTTTGAAAACGGTAGCTTATGGGAACAAACCATCTGGGCAAACACATATGGATTTCCTAGTGAACACTAGTGGAGGATTTGTTATTGTTCCCTATGGTCCCTGTGCTTTCAGGATACCTTTTCCGGGTATAGTACCTTACAAGCCCTAAGCCTAAAATATGTTATAGATCTTCGAAAGGTGATTTCTCGGACTCCATGACACCTAGAGATGTCTCGTCAGATCTGAAACCTCTATGTCAAAGTTCTCAAAAAAATTCTCTCGCAGATTTTTCCATCTCCATTTAGTTCTCTCGTTGTCCTATTGTTTGTAAACAATCAAAATAATCTAGTCTAAGTCAGTGTAAGGCTGCCAGACATAATATTTTGCAAACGAAATCTCTTCGTGCCGAACCATCTACACCAACACATCGAGGTGGCCAGTTAAATGCTAGGGGAGGATTTTTTTTTGGTTTCCTACAATCCCCATGCTTTTGGGATACCTTTCCAGGTGTAGTCCCTTAAGAGCCCTGAGACCAAAAGCAACCTATATCTTTGATGGGTGATTTATTGGACTCCGTGGGACCTAGAGACGTCTCGTCAGATCCAAAACCTCCATCTAGGGGACCTCTACAAAATAATATCATGGTTTTCTCCATATCCATTCACTTCTCTCGTTGTCTTATTGTTTGCAGACATGTGAAATAGTGTAGTCTGAGTCAGTGTAAGGCCAATAGACATTATATTTTACAAATGGTAGCTCATGGGACCGAACTATCTACGTGAACACGTTTGGAATCCGTAGTTTGATAACATGCAAGCAATTATATTGATTCAGGGCAAAAATTCATGTTTCTAGGGTCCCCTCATATTTGTCTAACTCCCCTGTCCAAGAGGAAGAGAGTAAGTTCTGAGAAAATGCGAAAAAAGGGTTCAAGAAGGCAAATAGGTCGATCCAGGAAAAATCGTGAAAATTGGCTAAGTCCTGCTCAAGGTCGCCTCTGGGACGTGTGGGACAAAAAACCGGCCGGTTCGGCCGAAATCAGCACAAACAGTAAAAAAATTGAGTAGGGACAAATCTGGGCCAAAAGTACGCGGCGAACCGGCCGAAAGAGGAAGAAAAAATTGGCTAAGTGTTGCGGCATTTGGGACAAAAAGACCCAAACCGGCCGAATGGCCGAAATGAGCACAGACAGTAAAAAATTGATTGGGACATCTGGGCCGAAAAGGCGCGAACCGGCCGAACCGGGCGAAAAAGGTCGAGTCAGTCCGAAGCAAAGTGGGACAAGCGGGCCAAAAATGCCCGAACCGGCCGAAATTGTCCCAAAAGGTCCAAAATCAAAATGGGACATCCGGGACAAAAAGACCCGAAATACGCGAAGAAGCCACTGGAGCCGAAAGCCAATCAAAAGGTGCCACGTGTCTTCGGCTAAAAGGAGGACGAGCAAGCCCATTTCGGGCGAATCGGAGGTTTTTGTCCCAGGCAGCACTGGGACATCCGGAACGAAAGAACGCGAAGTACGCGGAGGAGCCAAATCAGCCGAGGACCAATCAGAAGCTGCCACGTGTCACAGGAGGAAAAGTCAACGTTTGGTCCGGAAACTTCAAACGGCCATAACTTTTGACTCCGAGCTCCGATTTTGATAAAATTGGACTTTCTGGAACGAGCACGACGTCCTCTACGCCACAGAAACTGGATTTCTTAATTTTAATAAGGGTAGATATATTTAAATTAAGGAAACGTGTTCGGCTCCAGTGAGTAAATGCTCTTTCCCGTCAAATGACAGAAAACGCCTGCCAGGCCCAAAACAGCTGCCCGCACTCAGAAGGCCATAACTTTTGCATTTCTCAACGAAATCGCACAAAATTGGTACCGTTGGAATCGTGGTTCCGAGCCCGATGCACAGCAATCAATAAATTCCAGATTTGATCAGAAATTGATTGAGTTTTTTAAGGAAACGTGGCCGGGTTCAGAACAGTGTTTTATTTGGTAGCTGGGAGTGCAATTAAGAGGCATGGTCATCATTCCTTCTCTGCTGCAGCACATGGGACAGTATGGGGAGCCTTTTGCAAGTAATGTATACCCATTCCACTCAATTTAATGCCTCTTACAGGTGGTTGAAGGACAGATTTCGGGATTTCCATTTTTTCCCTTCTCTTTTCCTTCTCATTTTTCTATAAATTGGAGTGTTGGGCTCATTGTAAAGAGAGAGAGTTTTTGGGTAGCAAAGCTCTGCCAAAATTGCTTTGTGAAGCCAGTGTGTTGCAGGCCCTTGTAGTGGACTCCTTGCATGGTGATCCAGGCCCTTATCTTGTAATAGACTGAACTGTGCATACCAGGAAGCAATAAAATACAAGTTTGTGGATGTATCTTCCCCTGCTGTGTTTTCTTGCATTCTTCTTGCCCTTTTATCTTTCTACAAGAATATTGTGTCTTTTATTATGTTCCTGCAGGGATTCATTAACATTGTGTATGCTTGGAATATTGTTGTGAATGCATTTTCGCTAGATTATGGTGAACTGTCATCACCTCTTCTAGTGTGCATTTTCCCTCTGTATTTCACACATTTGGAGATTACTCTCCCACCCTCCTTTTCTGGTGTATCACCGCTTTAGTGTAGGCTTTCATTTTATGCATTCTCTTTCCCTGGTCCCTTGGAAATTTAGATTAGAACAGTTAGCTTATCCTGCATTAGAGTAGATTGTGGCAGGTAGTTTAGGAGCAAGAACCAGCTTTCTCTGGAGGTCTATCTCAAGTAGCAAGTCCCACAACTTGGAGATAGTACCCATGTTATCCAATCACACTGTGAGTTCAAATATATGCACAGGGGTGCTGTGATTCGGTGATAACAGTTCTGGCACGCCCGGTGGGACCATAGAGGTCTTCACTTTCATTGCAACAAGATTGATGTGCACTTGTTGTAAGTTCCAGCTTTGAAGGAGCTTTAAAATCGCACATCTGGCGACTCCAAAAAGAGGCATAATCCACTGGTTTCTGCAGTCCAAGCCTGACAAATTTATGAGAAGAATACAGACCAGGTCAAGAACGAGGGAGGAAGGATTGTTTGTTTATCTACATCTATCTCCAGGCAGAGAAAGAAGGGGAAGAAGAGCTCAAAGATCTGCGTCTCCACCTAATCGGACTTTGTCTACACCTCCACCTGGTAGACCTTTTCTCGCATCAACAAGGGTTCTCAGACCAATCAGAATGGCGCAACCACAAAATCCCTTCGTCAATTTCACTGGCAGCAGCCCACTTGCTCTCAATGCACAAAATCCAATTCCAGTTGCAGCATTGAAGAACATTCCATTTTTTACTGGAGAAAATCAGACCACTCCTGGTGATCATGTCAAAGACATTGCTAATGTCTGTGCAATCCATGAGATAAATGAAATGGATGTGGCTGTCAAATTGCTGGCATCATCGTTCAAAGGGAAGGCATTACAATGGTTCAGGAGCCTTGAAGCTGGTTCTATCACGAATTGGAATCAGTTATGCATAGTTCTCCATGGGCAGTTTGGAGAGAAGGGAGACAACTTGTCTCTTCTAGAACAATTAACAACTATCAAGAGAGCTCCCAATGAGCAGCTGACTGACTTCAACTTCAGATTTCAAAGGTCTTGGGATAGGATTCCAGTGGCAGTCAGGCCAACAGCAGAAGGTGCTTTTCTATACTATCTTAAAGCTTTGAATTCTGATATTTCTATGTTAATTCAATCTATGGGAGGCACAACCTTACCTGCTGCTTATAGCATTGCCATTAGGGCTGAAAAACTGTCTTATTCAAGCTGGTAAGCTGGCTCCTAGGCCCCCAATGCCATTATATCCAAGTTTAGAGAGCCCAAGTACTAGCCAAGCGCCTGTCTTAGCTCCTATTCCCACCCCTAGAAATCAAAGTTCAAATGAAGCTTCTACTTCATCCTCTAGTGCTTCAAATGAACTTCAAGAGGTCATGAAACAATTGCAAAATTTGGGAAATGAGTTGGTTACTACTCAAAAGACAGCAAGCCCAAAGTTTTAGACCTTCCTATCAGCCTCAAGCTCAGCCTAACAGGCAGCCATATCAACCTCAAAGACCACCCAATCCGGCTGCAAATCAAAATCAAAGCCAAGTAAGGCCTCCTGCCAACAGACCATTTCAGCCCTATAACCCCAATGTTGCATCTGCATCCAGAGCTTTGGTGCCAGTCCAAAATAATATGGCCCAAGAATATGATTGGTGTTTCCCATGCAGTCAGCCACATAACCAATCAATGTGCTTTAACGGTGCATTAAATCAGGCCCTGATGGTGCAAACCATTGGTGGGTCGCAAGAGTCCAGCCACGAAGGAGATCAGCAGCAGGAAGCATCTCAGCAAGGGACATCTCCGAACGAAACTACTCTTGTCAATTGGCAGGCTGAAGACTTCTGTGGTATGAATCAGATACCCTCTCAAAGTGTTGCAGCCAACACAAGGTCAAAAAGGAGGAATTTGGGTGAAGAACAGCCATTGGCTTCAAGTAATACACAACCTTCTACCACTCCACAAGTGGCTGGCAAAACAAACTGTAGTTCCAAACATGCAAGGAGCATCCAAACCAGCTCCTAAACCAACTCAGATGCCAGCTACTGCCACTCATTTGCAAGGAACGAATGTGCAGGCCAAGGGACAGCAGAGGGATACTTCATCTCCATTTAGTATCATTGATCAGATGAAGAAGACAAATGTAAACATATCCATGTGGGAATCACTATCTATCCCAGGACAGAGAGATTTGCTACAAGCTGCCATGAAAGACTGGTCAACTTCAAATCACCATGTCCAAATGCAAGAGAAGGTACTCACAAATGCTGCCCAGCCTGAAGGAAATCATGGAGGACAGCAAGGTAAAATGTTGAAGCCCCCTCCATTTTATGTTTCATTGATCATAGGAGATAAGTTGGTGCATAATTGCATGATCGATTCGGGAGCAAGCAGTTCAGTAATGCCCAAGCAAATAGCTGATCAGCTAGGACTCCAATATGAAACCATCTCCAAGGGTGTGGTGCAATTGGATGGGACAGCAGTGACAACGGTTGGAATAATCAAAGGTTTGAGCCTCACACTGCACGCATGTCCCAATGTAATAGTGTTACAAGATGTGTCAGTCATAGACCTGCCACCACTCTTTGCATTGTGCTTGTCAAGAGACTTCACTGCTAAAATTGGAGGCTATCTTTCGGCGGATTGGTCACACATGTTGTTCAGAACAAGGTATGGAACCAAAACCACAATCAGGTCTGAACCTATTGCAAATTTTCATATTGAGCCTTACACTCCAAGCCAAATCAATGCCAACTGTTCAGCGTTTGATCAAGAAGATTATCCAAGTACTGATGAAGCTGACACCAAAGTTGGAAGCATCCCAGATTTGACTCTTGATGAATGGGCAAGCAAGGTGCATGCTTTTGATCCCTATCAAGAAATTGAAGAATCTGAGCTGGGAGTTTATTGTTTACATGAAGAGAATCAACCTCTCCCCAGCATCACCAAGCCAGATCATAAAGACAAGAATGAAGTATGGCAATTGTTCTTTGATGGATCAAGGAGTAGACAAGGTGCAGGAGGAGGAGCTATGCTCATTTCACCGCAAGGTATAAGGTATTACTCAGCCTTCCGTTTCCAGTTTTCCTGTTCAAACAACACAGCTGAGTATGAAGCCTTAATTCATGGACTGCACTGGGCAAGGAAGAAAGGCATCAAGAATTTACAAGTGTTTGGTGATAGTGAGCTGATCGTAAACCAAGTCAAGGGAAAAAATGCTGCCAAAAATGATCTGTTGAAGAACTACAAAAATCGGGTATGGGATCTTATTGAAGATTTTGAAGCTTTTAGCATCATTTCCATCCCAAGGAAAAAGAATGGAGCCGCTGACAGACTGGCAGCAATTGGGGCTGCGTTTGATGTTGTAGAAAGTATCAAAAGTGAGAAAACTCAGCCTCATATCAAAGTGGTTGTGAGACCAGCTATTCCAGATAACAACACAAGTTGGCAAGTCTTCGAGAATGATCAGCAGATTGTTAATTTCCTGCAAGAAGAAGCTGAGTTCTCCATGAGAAATCAAGACAAGCTGGAACAGCAGTATGGTGACCAAGTGGTGCAGCTGAGGACTAACAAACTGCCAAAAGGCCTCATAACCTTGGAGTCAATATTCAACCCGAATGATCAGTTCCAGAAGGAGAAAGTGAGCATTCAAGTAAAGGGTGAAGATTCAGAGCCTATTTCAGTGGAAGAAGGCAAGACATTACAAATTGGCAAAGTAAGTACTCCACAAGAGAAATCTGATTTTGTTCAGCTTTGTCAAGAATTCCCAGATGTTTTTGCTTGGACTTACAAAGATTTAAGAGGTTTTAACCCAAATTTGGCACAACATACTATTGAGTTGGATCCGGAATCCAAGCCTGTCAGGCAAAAGCAAAGGCCAGTAAATCCTCATATCGAGCCTCTCATGAGAAAAGAGCTAAGTAAGCTCATTGAGGCTAGTATCATCTTTCCCATCAAACACTCAAGTTGGGTTGCAAACTTGGTGCCGGTAAGAAAGAGAAATGGAGAAATAAGATTGTGTGTGGACTTTCGCGATCTAAATAGAGCATCACTCAAAGATCATTATCCGCTTCCATCAATGGAACAAATATTGCAGGTTGTAGCTGGTTCAGAAAGGTTTTCATTGCTAGATGGATATTCAGGCTATAATCAGATATTGGTGAAAGAAGAAGATCAATTCAAAACGGCCTTCACTACAAAATGGGGCACGTATGCTTACAAGAAGATGCCATTTGGACTGTCAAATGCCGGAGCAACATTTCAGCGAGCTATGGATATGGCGTTCAAAGGCTTGATCAACAAGATAGTGCTGGTATATCTAGATGATATCACTGTCTTCTCAAAGAATGCAGCAGACCATCTCTTTCACCTCAGACAAGTGTTTCAGAGGTGTAGAAGGTTCGGAGTGTCATTGAATCCAAAGAAGTGTGTATTCTTGGCACACGAAGGCAAACTGTTGGGCCATATTGTCTCTAGGGAAGGGCTAACAATTGATCCTGAAAGGGTTGAAGCCATCCGAACGCTTTCATTGCCACACCACAAGAAATCTCTCCAAAGCTTCTTAGGAAGGATAAACTTTGTCCGCAGATTTGTGCCTAATTTTGCCACTCTTGTGAAGCCCCTAACTATGATGTTGAAGAAGAGTTTGGCATTCAAATGGACAGCAGAAGGCAAAGAGAGTTTTGAGGACATCAAGCATGCAATATCACAAGCTCCAACTCTTATCAACCCAGATTTCTCAAAGGACTTCATGTTGTATGCATTTGGAGGATCAGATACAATCTCAGCTATCTTGACACAGCTGAATAGAGAAGGTTCAGAACAGCCCATAGCATTCTTCAGTCAAACCTTGGAAGATTACGAAATAAAGTATTCTTTCATCGAAAAGCATGTCCTTGCTGTCATCAGGAGCTTGAAGAAGTTCAGACACTTGGTCTCAAACAATAAGATTCAACTGCTGGTGTCTCATGCTGGTGTCAAGGACTTCCTCCTAAACAAGGATTTAAATGAGAAGAGAGCAGGTTGGATCACTCGGGTGATGGAATATGATATTGAAATCAAAGTGACCAAGCTAGTTCGTGGCAAAGGCTTGTGTGAGCAGCTCGCTTCCAAACAATCAGACGAGCCAAAAAGTGAAGAGGATGTTGTCTTGCTACTACAGAATGATCAAGAACAGCCAGCTGATGATGCACCCATCCCATGTTGGACCCAAGACTTGGTGCACTACCTCCAAACAGGCTTGTGCCCCCCAGAAGTGAGCAAAGCAAAGAGGAGATACTTCAGATTACAAGCCATTCCATATGTGCTTGTTGACGGAGTTTTGTTTAAAAAGGACATCAATGGTGTTCTATTAAGATGCATTGGAACAGGTCAAGTTGAGAAGATCCTACACGAGTTCCATGATGGGGAAGCAGGAGGCCACTTTGCTCCACGAGTGACAGCTCTCAAAATCATGAAAGCTGGTTACTATTGGCCTACTGTGTTCAATGATTGCTACTCATGGGTCAAGAAATGCAAGAAATGTGCATTCTTCACAGGGAAAGAAAGGTTAGCAGCGATGCCCCTTCGTCCAATTTCAGTGGATCAGCCATTCATGCAATGGGGATTGGACTTCATCGGAGTTATCAATCCCAATTCAAGTCAGGGCCACAAGTGGATACTAACAGCAACAGACTATTTCACCAAGTGGACTGAAGCAGTGGCACTTAAGGAGGCAAATGAATCTAATATCTTAGATTTCTATGAAGGGATAGTCACGAGGTTTGGTGCCCCTGCCACTATCATATCAGACAATGCATTGGCATTCCTTGGCACAAAGATCACTGAATGGGCTGTCAAGAATTGTGTGTATCTCAGCACTTCATCGAACTATTACCCTCAAGGTAATGGCCAAGCTGAGTCTACGAACAAGAACCTACTAAGAATCATCAGAAGGACTCTAGATGAAAATCAAAGGACTTGGCATGCAAAGCTCAAATCAGCTCTATGGGCTGATAGGATCACACCCAAGAGATCTACAGGAAGCTCTCCATACAAGCTTGTGTACGGGAAAGAAGCGGTTCTACCTATATCGCTCGAGTTGCCAGCACTGGAACTCATGAAACAGTTGGAGCTGGCTGAGTTTGAACCTATGGAAATCAGGTATGCAGAGCTGATGGAATTAGAAGAGACAAGAGAGCATGCAATGCCCAGACCATAGAAAAGGATCAAGCATTGGTCAAAAAGAGTTTTGACAAGAAAGCTAAGGCCAGGATATTACAAACTGGAGATTTGGTACTGAAGTGGGATGCTGATCGTGCAAAACCAGGAAAGCACTCCAAGTTTGATGCCATCTGGAGTGGCCCATACATGATCATTGAATGCAAAGGTAGCAATGCTTTCCGACTGGCTAAGTTGGATGGTGAAGAATTGCAGATCCCAGTCAATGGGATCTATCTCAAACGTTGCTACTAGAAAGATAGATTCTCACCCTTGTAAATATTAATTTAGATTTTCCATTCCTCTAAGTGCTTATGCACATTGTACTGCTGTTAGAGTAGTTTCTATTTCCCTAAGTGCTTGTGCACATGTCCTATTGCTTCTAGTATGTGCATGTTTGCAGTTCATCAAGCTCCTGGAAAAGAATTTGCAGCCATGAGAAGACCAGCTCAACAAATGTTCAAATGGCTCAAGGACTCAGGTTTTCAAATTCCAGATCAGCTGAGAGGCTATCAAAAAGACTCCATGCCCAATGGATTGCTTCAAACAGCTGGTCGTTCCTCATCTAGCAGGCAGATGACCCCGCTGAGTCGCCAAAATTGTTATCCAAAATTCACCCCCAAGGTAATTTTGATAACATGCAAGCAATTATATTGATTCAGGGCAAAAATTCATGTTTCTAGGGTCCCCTCATATTTGTCTAACTCCCCTGTCCAAGAGGAAGAGAGTAAGTTCTGAGAAAATGCGAAAAAAGGGGTTCAAGAAGGCAAATAGGTCGATCCAGGAAAAATCGTGAAAATTGGCTAAGTCCTGCTCAAGGTCGCCTCTGGGACGTGTGGGACAGAAAAGGCGCGAACCGGCCGGTTCGGGAATGAAATCAGGACAAACAGTCAAAAACGCAGCAGGGACAAACTCGGGCCAAAAGTACGCGGCGGGCGCGAAAAGCCGATCCGGCCGAAAGAGGAAGAAAAAATTGGCTAAGTGTTGCTCGGGACGTTTGGGACAAAAATTTTGAATCCGAACCGGCCGATCCGGCCGAAATGAGCACAGACAGTAAAAAATTGATTGGGACATCTGGGCCGAAAAGGCGCGAACCGGCCGAACCGGGCGAAAAAGGTCGAGTCAGTCCGAAGCAAAGTGGGACAAGCGGGCCAAAAATGCCCGAACCGGCCGAAATTGTCCCAAAAGGTCCAAAATCAAAATGGGACGTCCGGGACAAAAAGACCCGAAATACGTGAAGAAGCCACTGGAGCCGAAAGCCAATCAAAAGGTGCCATGTGTCTTCGGCTAAAAGGAGGACGAGCAAGCCCATTTCGGGCGAATCGGAGGTTTTTGTCCCAGGCCAGCACTGGGACATCCGGAACGAAAGAACGCGAAGTACGCGGAGGAGCCGAATCAGCCGAGGACCAATCAGAAGCTGCCACGTGTCACAGGAGGAAAAGTCAACGTTTGGTCCGGAAACTTCAAACGGCCATAACTTTTGACTCCGAGCTCCGATTTTGATAAAATTGGACTTTCTGGAACGAGCACGACGTCCTCTACGCCACAGAAACTGGATTTCTTATTTTTAATGAGGGTAGATATATTTAAATTAAGGAAACGTGTTCGGCTCCAGTGAATAAATGCTCATTCCCGTCAAATGACAGAAAACGCCTGCCAGGCCCAAAATAGCTGCCCGCACTCAGAAGGCCATAACTTTTGCATTTCTCAACGAAATCGCACAAAATTGGTACCGTTGGAATCGTGGTTCCGAGCCCAATGCACAGCAATCAAGAAATTCCAGATTTGATTAGAAATTGATTGAGTTTTTTAAGGAAACGTGGCCGGGTTCAGAACAGTGTTTTATTTGGTAGCTGGGAGTGCAATTAAGAGGCATGGTCATCATTCCTTCTCTGCTGCAGCACATGGGACAGTATGGGGAGCCTTTTGCAAGTAATGTATACCCATTCCACTCAATTTAATGCCTCTTACAGGTGGTTGAAGGACAGATTTCGGGATTTCCATTTTTTCCCTTCTCTTCTCCTTCTCATTTTTTCTATAAATTGGAGTGTTGGGCTCATTGTAAAGAGAGAGAGTTTTTGGGTAGCAAAGCTCTGCCAAAATTGCTTTGTGAAGCCAGTGTGTTGCAGGCCCTTGTAGTGGACTCCTTGCATGGTGATCCAGGCCCTTATCTTGTAATAGACTGAACTGTGCATATCAGGAAGCAATAAAATACAAGTTTGTGGATGTATCTTCCCCTGCTGTGTTTTCTTGCATTCTTCTTGCCCTTTTATCTTTCTACAAGAATATTGTGTCTTTTATTATGTTCTTGCAGGGATTCATTAACATTGTGTATGCTTGGAATATTGTTGTGAATGCATTTTGCTAGATTATGGTGAACTGTCATCACCTCTTCTAGTGTGCATTTTCCCTCTGTATTTCACACATTTGGAGATTACTCTCCCACCCTCCTTTTCTGGTGTATCACCGCTTTAGTGTAGGCTTTCATTTTATGCATTCTCTCTCCCTGGTCCCTTGGAAATTTAGATTAGAATAGTTAGCTTACCTGCATTAGAGTAGATTGTGGCAGGTAGTTTAGGAGCAAGAACCAGCTTTCTCTGGAGGTCTATCTCAAGTAGCAAGTCCCACAACTTGGAGATAGTACCCATGTTATCCAATCACACTGTGAGTTCAAATACATGCACAGGGGTGCTGTAATTCGGTGATTATATCAGAGTACTCAAAACTCGTTATATCTTCAAACCACGGGATTTAAATATGAAGCCAAGGTCTTCCCCTCTTGACTATTTTTTACAGAATCTGATTTTTCTGATTGACTAATACTGCCCATCTACAAAATGCCACTGAGCATGGTCCCTCTAAAGGGAGCAGTGTCGTTATGCATGCTAGCCTGACAACTCAAAATATTGTAGACACATGAAGTAGTGTCAGTTGGAGATAAGTATTAGGAGTGCCTCGATGCAATGGACAATTTACTACCAAGTGTGTCTCTGGCAGCCAAACTTCGTCTTTGCCAATCTTCCTCCTGAGTCATTGAGGATAAAGGCAAGGCTACTATTTATTTTAGGAAATCCAGTTCTGCAAATCCTCATGACTGTCTACAGGCTTCCTTGTACACAATCATTTATATGCAAATAGAGAAAAGAGCCCTGAATGACTAGATTGGCTTAAGAATGGATTTGATGGGGGAAATGTCTAAGAACACACGGGAGTTATCAATTGTCTAATAAATATTTCTTGTTTAGTTCTTAATGGGAGTCAGCTGGCCTACAGTTTAGTGACCTTCCATTCATTGATAATTTATGCTATGCTAAACCCATGGACGCTCTCAAAAGTTCCTTCAAAAGGATAGGGGTAGTCATCAAGCCTACTGAAGGGTTTCATATGATTTCCAAATAACTTGAAATTCCTATAGATTTAAAGGTAATAACACGAATTAGACAGTATTATACAATCAGGAATCATTGAGTGTCTGAATTAGAATGTCATTACATATGTAGACATTCTCAAGCATTGGAGTAATGTATAGAACACTCTCAAGTGTTTTAATAGGGGAAAATACTAAGAAGCATAGAGGAATATAGTAAGTTCATGATAAGATAGGATCCAGTACAAAGAGACCATGAGCAAGAAGAAGTGCAAGTAAGGTAAATACACATATACACATTGATAAATTGAATGAATAATTATTCAGATCAGGTAACTCTTTATATACATACATTATATAAATATTGATTTCCAAAGTTTGATGAACATTATACATTGAAAATGCTAGTACATGTACATCACCAATAAATGAAAAAATAATCCATAATGTCTTAAATATTGTGAAGTTCACATCATATTAGTTTCATGAAAAAATAATATCTAAAATGTAAGGTCTCATACAAAAATATCAAGTTCCAAATAGTATTTTAATGTGTATAATAAATATAAAAATGCCCAAATCAGTCATATACCATCAAGTTCAAGTGCCATATAGGTGTACATACAATGTCATGCACATAGGCATACAAAAATAAAGTCATGTAAGACATATATATTTCCTAATCATAAAAATCTATCCCTCTCTTGGCCTTTCTTGAAGAAGGCCCTCCCTTAGATGAAGATGGAGATCTATGAGATGACTTTGGATCATCTAGGCCCATGCTATGAGTCATCTTCCACTGAATACTCGCCTGTAGATGAGACTGTAAATGCAAACAATGTTTTTTTTTCAAAACTTAATTTATATATGTTTTCAAAATGTATTTAATACCATGATAGAATGAAAGTATTTACATAAATACACAAACTTACTACAAGTGGTCGATAATGCCAAATTTGCATCTCACACTTAGACGAATTATTGGGAGCTCCTGGAGTACAAATGGGGTTACGAAAATGACGAGATGGAGGATTTCGTACCCTCGAAGTCAAAATGAAGGGGGTTGAATTTCCTTACGTACACATAAGATCATAAAATTTAACATCATAATTAGAGAAAATACAACTAAGGACATGTATGTACATAATGACAATATTTTAACTAATTTTATCAATATAGAACTATTGTTTTTACCACGCCACGCTTGTGAATTAAATGAATTGGATTACTACCTGTCGCATGTAACTCCTGTATATACACAATGAAGGATATTATTAACATAATTTAATAATTATACAATGAAAAACATGACTAACATGTAATTTAACATAATATGAATTAAACGATAAATTTAACAAAATTTACATGTTGTTTGAATACTTAAGTGAGTTGTTGCGTAGATAAAATCATAGCGGCAACACCTTTCTCTACGTGTCACAGAGATGTTAGGGTGTCTAGTGAAGTCAACATCTTTATCAAACATGTATCATGTGAGGTAGATGGACATCCAAGAACATACATATATTGGACTTCAAAACTAATATATATATCTTCATGTATGTGAAAATTTTACATAATTAACATTCTAAATTACCTTTGTGAATGTATTTGTACACATGGTGCTCGCCGCCTATGGTCAAGCTGAATATGCACCTCTTGCGTGCTATAATATCAATGCATGTACATGTACAAATACAATTATTTCAAAAATTTAACATATATAAGTAAATCAAGTACTCCAAACATTTTGTAACACACATAATAAAACATAACAAATACCTGCAAAGTTGATGTTGATGAATGTAATCAAGATGTATCACTCAAAAGTACATCTAACATAGTGACATTATCATGTGCACCCCTAGCACCAACTCTAACAAAATTAGTACGCATGGAAGTATCGTCCTCCTCGGGCCCTAAAGATATACTACCACAAGATGAGAACAAATATGGCATCATGCTAGTACTCCCTGAGGGAATATTCTATGTACCTCCACGAGCATCTGGCTCATAAATCTCCCTCGTATGTCAAACAAGGGTTGCAGATAGCCCCTGAAGCATATGGACTGTATCAATCTCTATTGTTCCCTTCACTACTTGAGGGAAAATCTCAGGTTGAGGGAGCTTCTATGTGGGGAATATATCCTACTAAATAGGTGCATGTTGTGCACCTGGTCCATCCTGTGTAGATCCTTTTCCTTGGCCTTGGAAATCTTGAAAATCAAAATAATTTGGGATCTCATTGAGGATAAAGTCACAATAGAGTTTCCTCTGAAAGTATAGTGGCACCTCGCTATTATTATAAGGTGTAAAATCAAACACCATCCACCATCGGTCCCAAAAATTATTTTTAATAAAATTATTATTTCACCAATGGACAAGAAACCATTTACATGACAATGGAATAGGAAAATTATTGTGGGGATCCATGAATAAGGTGTATATGAGGTATTTTGTAATTTATTTTTTCTTTACATGCACATATGACAATTTTTTGGAATAATAAAACCTACAACCCTCTCTATAAGCTATCCAACAATAAATTTTCCCCATTGCCATGTCAACTAGAGCAAGTAATGTCTCCATTGTGTTTCTAAGAGAGGCACAGTGGGTTTTTATAGATTGTAAATCACTCATTCTTTTGATTAAATCCTCAATTTCAATTTTGTTTTCAATTTCAGTTTTGCAAGAGAGGCACGGTGGGTAGTTAAATATTATTGACTACCCGAAGGATATTGATCAATTGTGGTAGTGTTGGGATGGATGACAGGAATAATAGGGTTTGGTTCTGGTTGATTCCCTTGACCTCAAACTGTAACAATAAAATAATGTGTTCAATTCAAATTTTAATCTATAATTATCATATTTCAATGCAATTTTGAGAAAACAATTGTGCCTACCTCTTCTCCATGGTGCAATCATCAATTCATATCTTCCTGGTGATCTAGAAATGATCCTTTGAGCTTGAGTTCAGCTGAGTGAAAAAATGTGAAGGCACAATTAAGCTCTGAAACTCGTGTTTGAGGGAGATAAAATGATAGAGGCTAGGGCCTCTTTTTTTAATTTATATCAGACATAACGCGTATGCATTATAACATGTACACCTTATTATTTAGTAAATTCCAAACATAAGAATTTAAAACATGATCATGTTAAAGTATAATGCGTACGCATTTTGCTTTTTTCGAAGTTTTGTCCACTTTTTGACCCCCCAACTTCATGCACTTACCCTTGGTTCTTTGGGACAAATGGGGGCCTTTCTAAGGCCTATTTTCACCTATAGGCCAACTCTAACTCCTTAAAACCCATGAAAGGATAAATTTCCTTTAAATGATTAAACACCCTCTAACTCACTGTAATGTTCCCAAAACATGAATTTTTACTTTTGAACCAGGATTATCCTATGACGGCCCTGTCAGTTCTTGGATCTGATCCTTTCTTGTTGTCTATTTTTCCTTGGGGGAAATGGATAATAGTTTGGTGAATTGCAGGGACATCTACATGATGGATGTGGCTGACTAGTTACCTGTATATGGCCATTGGTCATGGAGTCAAAATAGATACCCTGAAATTTAATGAACCTTGGGTAATTCTATCCTAGAATCCAATTAAAACATTGTTGAACCTCTAATTAATCCACCTCTTGTACTTTCCAATATTTATAAGAAAATCAAAAATTTCGCATGAGTGTAAATTTTTTTTTATTAGAAATTTTTGCTTCGCTTCACTTTTGCAAATTGGTTTGTTAGATTGAACCTGTTGAAAAAATCTTGTTACTGCGACATGTAAGACACAATTGAATGATGATGCTTGGAAAATATTGGGTATCTCAAAGATTTAGGGATGCATATGTTGTTCTGGGAAGCACGTACGACTGCTATTCTAAATTGAATTATTTCCTATCCATATGCTACTTGGGAAAATACTAAAGGATTCCTAAAAACCCATAGAATTTACAACTGAAAAGAAATATTCAAGGATTTAAGGTTGATCTTATGCTCAAAACCTAAAAGTATTCTGAATGAATTTGGGTAAGGCTATACCTTGAGACTAAATTTCTAACTTTGAGGAGGGATTAGAAGCCCATGCCATGACTAATCCTTACAGACTAAACAATAATACTATGAAAATTTGTGTCTGATTGGATTTTATTTGCTCTTTATTTGAAATTTTTTGAGGATTGCAACTGTTTCTTGCAACTTTGAGCTTATGTAACATAACACTCCTTTCGAGAGTTATAGAAAATTTGTGCAATGATACAACCAAAAACAATAAAACTTGTTCTTTCAGCACTTAGGTAAACTAAAACCTATTCTACAACAACACAATGTGCATAAGCACTTAGAGGAATTTTAAATTCTAAACAAATATTTACAAGGGTGAGAATTTTTTCCATTAGTAACAGTATTTGAGATGGATTTAGTTACCTTTAATCGGAAGTTCTTTTCTATCCATTATGGGAAGTTCAAAGGCATTACTACACTTACATCATATGACCATGTAGAAGCCACTCCATATGGTATCAAACTTGGAATGCTTTCCTCGTTTTTCCCGGTCTGCACCCCATTTTAGGACAAGGTCTCCTTCCTGGAAAGCCCTTGCTCTAGCTTTCTTATCAAATATCCTCTTCTTCAAGGTTTGATATTTCTCCATTTTTCACATTGCATGCTCTCTTAGTTCTTCCAAATTTGTGAGTTCTACATACCTCGCTTCCATAGGCCCAAAATAAGATAACTCTAGCTACTTTAGCAGCTCCAATGTAGCCAACTCAAGGGATATAAGCCACCTTGATACTTTCCCATACACCAACTTATAAGGAGAGCTACCTATTGACATTTTAGGTGTGATTCTATCAGCTGAGAAGGATGATTTGAGATTGGTATGCCACATCCTTTTGTTATCATCTAGAGTCCTTCTGATGGTCCTTAGCAAGTTCTTGTTCACAGAATCTGCTTGCCCATTACCCTAGGGTAATAGTATAAATACGTGTTAATATATATAGCATTCCTAATAGCCCACTAAATGATATTTGTGCCAAGGAATGCTAGATCATTATCTAATATTATAGTTGTGGGGACATTGAATCTAATGACAATCCTATCATAGAATTCTAGTATGATAGACTCATTTTCCTACTTGAGTGCTACCGCTTTGGTCCACTTGGTGAAATAGTATGTTTCTATTAAGATCCACTTGTGGCCTTAGCTTGAATTTAGATTGATGAACCCAATGAAATATAATCCCTGCTACATGAGTGGTTGATCAAATGAGATTGGATGAAGTGGCAATGCTACTAACTTTTCCTTTCTTGTGAAGAATGTACATTTTTTTCATTCCTTGATCTATGTATAATAATCAGTAAACAATTTGGGCCAATAGTAACCATCCTTCAATTTTTTTGAGGGGTGCTACTCATGGAGCAAAGTGACCTCCAACCTCTCCATCACCAAAATCATATAGTAACTTCTTGATCTGATTTGTTCCAATGCACCTCGAAAGGAATCCATTCACGTCCCTCTTTAATAAAACACCATCAATGAGCACATAAGGAATGGATTGCAATCTAAAATATCTCCTAATTTATTTTTTCAAGTCTAGAGGGAACATAACTATTTGTAAGAAATGTATCATATTTCAAGTCCAAAAAGGAGTAGCCACACTATCATCTTCTTGTTTCTGATCATCTTACAAGACCAAAATAGCTTCTTCTTCATTACTTTCCTCATCATGTTGACAGGAAGTAAGTTTCTCATACAATCCCTTGCCACAAAATAACTTGATGACCTCGATTTATATGTCATATTAGATTACATGAGTGATCAAACCTGACCTTTTATCATTCAAATCCTTTTTTAAGAGGAAGTCCTTGACTCTGGCATGGGCCACCAACAATTGAATTTTATTATTTGACACCAAGTTCCTAAACTTCTTGAAACTTCTAATAATAGTGAGGACATGTTTCTCAATAAAATAATACCTCACTTCATTTTCCTCGAAGATTTGGATGAGGAAGGCAATGGGATACTCAGATCCTCCCTTTTCTAGATGCACCAAAATGGTACAAATAGTGTCTGAACCACTAAAAGCATAGAGCATGATTATTTTTGAGAAATATGGATTGATGAGAGTTGGAGCATGATATATGGCATGCTTTATTGCTTCAAAACTATCATTTAATTCAAATATCCACTTAAATGTCATACTCTTCAATATCATGGTCAATGGTTTCACAAGAGTGAAAAAAATTGGTAGAAACCTTCGAATGAAATTGATCCTCCCCCAGAATCTTTGGACATCCTTCTTATGGTTTGGAAATGGTAGAGCACGGATGGATTCAAATATCTTGGAATCAATTATCAACCCTTATTCAGAAACAATATGGCCTAAGAGATTTCCATCATGAGCTAGGAATATACACTTTTTTGGATTTAAAGAAACTTCAAATCTGCTACCTCTTTCAAACACTTTACTGAAGATAAAAAGATGACATCCTACACTCTTGGAAAATACAATGATGCCGTTTAAGTACACAAGAACTATTTTTCTTATCATCTCCTTGAATGCCATATCCATATACCTTTAGAATATAGCTCCGACATTTGACAACCTGAGTGGTATTTTCCTGTGGGCATAAGTGCCCCATTTAGTATTGAAGGGTTTTTTGAATTGATCCTCTTACTTTACAATAATTTGATTGTATCCTGAGTAGCCATCTAGGAGAGACATTATTTCCAAACAGGCTATGACCTGCAATATTTTCTCCATAGAAGGAAGTAGATAATGGTCCTTGAGAGAATCCTTGTTCAAGTCTTGGAATTACACACACAACTTGATTTATCTATTTATTTTTGTGACCAGCACTAGATTAGAAACCCATGAGGAGTTGTTGAATTAAAAATTAATTCTCTCCTCAATGAGCTTGTTCAGTTCCTTCTTCATGAGGGTCTCGATATGAGCGTTGAATGGTCTTTGTTTCCATCTGATGGGATTAGCTTCTAGATCTAATTAAATAGTATGTTGTTCTAACTTCAGATTAAATACTCTTAAGTCCTCCTAGCTCAAAGAAAAGACATCTGGGAATTATTGGAAAAGTTGTGAAAAATAATATTTTTCTTTTTGAGCATTCACCTTGCAAATTTTTAGTACCTTTCCCTCTCTGACTGAAATAGCCTTTGAATATTCTCCTTTGACTTGAATATTTTACATCTTCTTCCGAAATATATCATGGGTATTGAATACTGAATCCAATGTCACCAAGCATTTTGGAATATTCTTGATCCTTAATTGAAACACTTGATCCCTAGATTATTGCTTTAATTTATCCTGGTTATTGGTAGAAAATTCAGCTTCATAGTACAAGAAATTCATGATTTTTTTGTCATTATATAATACCTTCCAACTTGTGTTGTTTTCTGAAACAACTAATTTGATATGAGGCTAAGTTTGATCTATTTTAATACTTCCAATAATATCAAATGTTGTTTCAATTGCTTCAAACCTATCTATGGCCTCATTCTTCATCGTCAATATGGA
Source organism: Taxus chinensis (assembly GCA_019776745.2). Taxonomy (NCBI): domain Eukaryota; kingdom Viridiplantae; phylum Streptophyta; class Pinopsida; order Cupressales; family Taxaceae; genus Taxus; species Taxus chinensis. Next base: position 758,798,613 of record CM034150.1, on the reverse strand, counting down.
CTCAACATTAAATGCCTTGAAATATTTAATGAGATCCCATACTCAGTTCTTGTATCTCTTTAAGAGAGAATTTTTAGTAGCATTCTACCCCTTGACTTAATTCACAATCATTTCACTATGTCTGAATACTTGCAAGTTCTTGATACCTCTTTTCCTAGCCCAGTGCAATCCATGAATCAATGCCTCATACTTAGCTGTGTTATTTGAAATATTTTTTTTTAATATTACTTGATATCTTATGGTGACACCAACACTACACCTCCTCTAGTACCTTCCCTGCTCCTTGAACTGTCAAAGAATAGTTTCCAAAATTTCTTTTCATCTGGCTTGATGATGTTAGGGAGAAGTGGATTGTCTTTATGCAAGTAATATACGGCTAGTTCATATTCGTCCATCTCTTTGTATGGATCAAAAGTGTTCCTTTTATTTTCTTATTTATCTAATGTTAAGACCTGAATGACTCTAACTTTAGTACCTATTTCTGAAGAGATTCAGAAGTCTTCCTAATAAAAAACTGAGTAGTTGGCGTTGATTGGGCTTGGCATATGGGGTTCAATGTGGAATCTGGGAATTGTCTCTGACCTGATTGTGGATTCAGCTCCATATCTTGTTTTGAAGAGCATATGTAGCCATTCTATAGATAGGTAGCCTCTGATCTTAGTAGTCAAGTTCCTTAAAAAGAAAAAGACTAAGAAGAGTGGTGGTGATTCAATCACTAATAAATCTTATAATACTTTGACATTGGGATAAGAATACAATGAAAGAATTAATCCTTTGACTAATCCAACTATTCCCATTATTGTCCAGTCTAGTTGTACTCCTCCTTTGTATATTGGTTCATACTTTATGCCTAACTGATTTCCAATTTGATTTGGTATTATGGAGTTGCTTTCCCCTAAATTTATCATGTAATTGTGCACCAACTTTTCCCTCATAATCAAGGACACATAAAATGGTGGAGACTTCGTGTTTTTTCTAAGTGAACCTCCTTCTTACTGCATTACATTGGAAAGAACCCTTTCATGATTTTTGGATGACTCATTTTAAGCTAACCAACTTGCCATGGTTATTTGCAACAAATCCTGTTGTATCATAATTTTCAGTGATGCCAACATGGAAATGCTAACGTTTTTATTTTTCATTTCATCAATAATGTTGAAAGGAGATGGGTTTTCATTTTATTACCCTTTATTTGGCACAACATTTTATTATACATGATCTTGTACATGGGCTATTACAACGGGTGCCTTAGGTTGATTTGTTGGATTTTGGACTTCTTTTGCATTACTACTGCCTTGGGGCAAGATAGGATGTTCAGAGACAATTGGATTAGAGGACTTTAATTCCTCTATTTTTCTCTTTTTGACCTTGTGTTTACTACTACACCTTGGAAAGGAGGTTAATTAACTCCAAAAAAGTATTCCATTTTCTAATTTACTAGTGTGGTATCACTTGGAGGTGCCTCTTGTTGACTTGTTTGCAGCTAATTTTCTGCCTCCTTTTTTTCTTGGGTCACATTGACAGTCTATACCATTAACGCCTAATTTAGAGGACCATTAAAGCATGTTTCTTGATTATGATGTTGACTACATGGGAAGCACCATTCATAGTCCTGTGAAAGGTTATTCTAAGTTGGAAATTTTTATGCATAGTCACAAAACCAATAATGTCTGTAAGTAAATGGGTTGAAACTATTAGTGTGATTACATAACATGGATATTTTCCCAAACTGTGGGACTTTGCAATCGGTAAAGCTCTCTAGATTAAGGAAGGTTCCTATTCCTATGTTCCGATGCACACATACAAATTGTAGAGGATCAACTCTAAAACCTATTATATCTTGCCAAGGAGATCAGGTTAAGAAGATTGTAAGAAAACAAACCTAAACTAACAAAGGTTATGCAACAAAACGAATGTTGAACACCTAATTTGCATGAATATGAAAACCAAAATCATATTGAGAAGGGTGAGAACACACCACAAATTACTCTACTAATGGGAATCAACTAACCATTAAACACAGACTATTAAAATTTAATACAACCACCATGCAAAGGTAACCAAGATTGTAATGAGAGATCAGGATGATGCAATGAACATAAGAGAGGGTTGAAAATCATCCACATATTTGATACAATGCATTACAATGGACAAGAGGCACAAAATTTCATTATAGCTTGAAAGGGAGGATTGAACTCTACAAATCCACATATAAACAAGAGAAGAAGGGAGGGTGAAAATCACAAATATTCAACATTAGAAAAATGACCGTCAATATATATGAAGAATGAGATAAAGGGCGAGAGAAGAATTTGAATCCTTGCTTCAACCACCCTTAAATGCATTGAATTCACCTGTAACAGTGATGGATGCCACTGTAAAACCCATGCCTTGATGTGTTGTTTCTTGTTGTGCAAGAAAGGAAGCCCATACCTTCATTATTGTTGTAGGTGATAAACCTGAGACACTTTCTAAAATGGAAGACTTTATTTCTTCATTTTAAATAACTTAGAGGAGACTGTAAGATTTTTGAAAAGTCCTTTCTTGTGTAAATTTGAGCTCCCAGTCAAAATTTGTTGCCATTGAAGGTCTGAGTGTCATTCTGCTAAAAATGGTGAGTCGTTGATCTTCCTTTTTCAGAGTCTGAAATGCATGTAACCTCAAAAATCCTGAAATTCATACTTTCAGACATTTTGGTTTTAGAAGTTGAGTTACTGTTCATCCTTCTTGGGTGCTCAAAAAATCTGAAACTCTGAAACTCTGAAACCTGAAAGGCCAAATTTTTTGAAACCCAAAAGTCTAAAATGTTGCCAAGTTGACTCCGAAACCAAATTTGAGTTTTTGAAATTGAAAATCTTTCAGGTTTCAGAATTTTGGGATTTTGGACATTTTTTGTCACTTATCCTATTTTGTCACCGAAGACTCTAAAACTTTGAATTTTGCATCTCCAAAACCCTGAAACTCGAAAGTCCAAAATTTTAGACTTTTGGGATTTCAGACTTTTTTCACTATCCATCCCTTTGCACCCACCAAAATCTCCAAAACTCTAAAACTTGAAAGTCTAAAATTTCAGACCTTCAGGATTTTTGATTTCAAGATTTTGTTCGCTCTTTTCTAACTAGCCATTCTCTTTCTTTGAAACTACAAAACCTGAAAGTCCAAAATTTGGGACTTTTGGGATTTCATATTTTGGGCTTTTTCCTCTTTGAGACTTTTTTTAAATTTTTCCCACCTTGTCTACCAAATACTAAAAATGTGAAGTATAAATACTTTGATCCTTTCTCTATTCGTCCACTTGAGATCTAATCTCCTTCGATGTTCCCTTGGTCATTCATTTTTCCACCTTGTATTTCCATTGTCGAGTCTACCTGCAACCTAATTTTTGGAATTGAAAAGTGAGCTCGCATGACTTAACCAATCTCTCCATTTCCTGCTGTGAAAAGGCACGTTTGATCAAATTTTTCCCAAGGGGAAAAATTGGATAACAAGAACAAAGGCCTTCGATGTTGAAATTGCATTTGGATTTTATCGTTGAAATGACTGACAGCTTGAGGTTGTCCTTGGTTCTTATTTTTCCTTACAACTTGAGTTGGAGGTCTATTTGGTTGATACAAAGGCCTATTTGATTGAGCTTGAGGCTGATATGGTCTGAAAGTATGGGCTTGTTTCCTTGTAATAGTCACCAACTCATTCCCTAAGTTCGTCAATTACTTCATGAATTCTTGAAGTTCTTTGGAAGAACTAGAACAAGTGGAAGCCTCACTATTGCTCTAATTTCTAGGGGCTAGAATGGGGTTTGACTTAGGTGTTTGATTAGTAGTGGACTTTCTAATTTCTGGATATAGGGGTTTAAGTGACCTTGGTGTAAGTTTTACATCTTGAATCAAGAAATTTTCCACTTTGATGGCTATGTTATTGGCTCTAGAAAGTTTCGTCCCTCCCATGGACTGTATCATCATAGCTATGTCAGAATTTAGATCTTTCAAAAAGTACGGGAACACACCTTAGGAAGCTAGCCTCATGGCCATTAAGATTTTGTCCCATGTCTTTTTGATCCAGAATTTAAAATCAGCCATTTGTTCATTTGGGGCCCTCTTGATTGTGGTCCATTGTTTCAATAAAGAAAAATTATCTTCCCTTTCTCTAAATTGATTACAGAGGGTTGTGTAAAATTGATCCTAACCTGAACCACTATAAATCCTTTCCTTTAAAAGAGGAAGCTAACAATTTAACTGTAACATCCATTTCACTGATCTTGTGTATGGCATAAAAATTCGCAATGTCTTAGATATGATCAATACGGGTTTTATGATTCTCCGCAGTGAAGTAGGTAATGTTCTTCAATGCTTCCCCCATAATAGGATTATGTGCATTGAGGGCAAGTGGACTATTTCCTGTGAATTTGACAAAGGGGTTTTGTAGTGGTTGTTGAGCAGTTATAATTATTCTAAGGACCCTTGATTATGGAAGGAAGGGTATACCAAGTGAAGTTGTTCACAAGGTTCTATTTCGTGGAGATGAAGACCTTTGGATATGTTTTCCTATCCTTCCCCTTCCTAGAGATAGATGCAAGTACAAAAATATTCCTTCTTTTCTTGTCTCAGATCTGGTTCGAATCATTCTTATGAATTTGGGAAACTTGAGCTGTTACAACCATTGATTTCTACTCCTAAGAGTCACTAGATGTGTTGGTAATGAGCCTGTAAAGGATAAACTTTTGTAAGTTACACATCTAAACTGAGAAATACTTGAAATGTAAACTGTTAAGGGTCAGGATGTTTATTTTCAAAGCTTAGACCTTCTTTTACAGTTATTAGTTTTTGAAACCTAAAAACCAAAATATAAAAATTCAAAAATGCAAAATGTAGTACAACTTCGGAAGTCTGAATTCTAAAATTAAAAATGAGCCAAAAAGTATGAAATGCTGAAATATGAATTTAAGACCACCTTTCTAGCCTCTAACCCCTAGTCTACCCTTTTGGGAATTTAGAACCTGTTTTACACACGTGAAACCCCAAAAACTTAATTTTGGAAGTTCGACCCTATAATGAAACCTTTGATATCTGAAATATGATATCTCTGAAATCCAAATTTTCTTACAAATGTAGAAAGGTGGCTAATATTTCTGTGATGGACCGCCTTCAAAAATATGACCTTAACCTCTGGTCCCAACAGGCATGCCAAAAGTGTTATAAAAAAATTACAGCACCCTTGAGTGTTTAGTAGTGAATAATTGGGTAGTTAGTGTGATTTATAAAACATGGAGTTATTTCAAGGTGTGTGACCTTAGAAATGAAAACAAAATCTAGATAAAGTTGGTTCTTCTCCCTAAACTAGTGCAATAATTAACTTCTAATGTAGAAAACACCTAACTACACCTAATCTTAAGATCCAAAGGAGATAGGGGTGGAGAGAGATAGCATGAAAGAAATAAAATCCTGCACTAAAAGGATTTATACAAAAAAAAAAGGGGTGTTGAATAATCCTTCCTGCATGAGAATGAAAACAAGTAAACTGAAAAAGGGTGATCAAACACCACAGATCATAATATTTGTAAGAAACCCACTTCCATTAACCACATTCAAATTTTAAACTGCAATAGATTAAGGACATCTAGAGTATACCCATAATCATGAATAAAGGCAAGCTAAAAAATAAACATCCAAATAGGATAGACAATAATCACAAGATCTGATTTTATTACTCCAATTTATTTTACACAATATTGCATTACATAGGAAAAAGGAAAAGTTTTCTATTACATTGGATCTAAAAATGGAGGCTTGAGATTCCAAAAATCCCTTACAAGTGAGGAAATAGGGAGGGGTAGATAAGAGAATTTCCAACTTTTTAAAATATGCACCATCTTACAATTTATAAAAGAAAAATAGAGTGAGAGAGAGAAAATCAGATTTCTAGAGTACATGGACATACATCCCTGCTTGAATCATTATATGGGGTCCTTTGGTTTTTCCCATACTCTATTAATGACTTCCCACCTATCTTGGAACTGTTCATGATTGAGAGGGTTTATACAACTTTGTTGTCCTGAAACCTCAAAAAATCCACTTTTGATGTCTTCATACTATGGGGTTCAGAATCCTCTTTCTAATGACTAGAATTATGTGAAAAAATGATGATCTGGGAAGAAGTTACCATTTTATGTGGAAAGGTTGCCTTATCCATTTTTTTCTTTGTGCATTTGGATTGGGTGGTTGGCTTTCTGAGTAGCTCGACGAGCTTCTTGTTAAGCCAAAGGTGATATTTCCTTGTGTTTATCTATAGCGAATCCAAACACCCCTTCCTACCACTTCGAACTCTCACTCTACATCCCATGATAGGCGTCGAGCTCTTGAATACCATTGGGATATTGTTCATATTCTCCATGCCAAACTACTGATGAATGACAAGCCTTCTGAAAAAAAGCCTGCATTATGGTTTTGCGTTGGATTACAACTCCCTTTGCTTTATCTTTCCTTCAAAACTACCCCCGCCGAATTTTTTTTTTTTTTTCTCTCACCCTTGAGAGGTACCTCCCACTTTTTTTAGCACGCTTAGCTCCATGCAGCGCCATGATACGTCGATTGCCTCGATCCCTAATATATTCACCTACCCATATGACTATGTTTACTGACTTTATCTTCGACTTCAAAGTTGTATACTTTGGCTTACCATGTAAGAATTATTCATCGAGATATCAAAGGTCTCCAAACCTCTGAAATCCTGAAGTTTGAATTTTAGACTTTGGGCTTCATAGTTTTATCTCTGTTTTACCTCGCTAAGTACCCCTGACATTAAATTATAAAAGTAAATGGTGCATTCACCGAGATGACCGCATTGACCTTTGAAGTCTAAATTTTAGACTTCAAAAGTTATATTTTCTGGAACTTCAAAATTCATATTCTCCAAAATATAATCACCATTTGACATCACTTCTTCATGAACTAAACTTCCAAACTACTTTTGGCCTCATGCCTTTCGATCCTTAGCAACTCACTCGAAGCTCGATCTTCACTTTGATTTCCCACCTTACACCTTGTCACCTGTGAGCTTTTGACCATGAGCTCCTGGCTTATCTCACTTGTTATCTCACCATATATTTTGAGCCCCATGTATAGTTGCTTGACCTACCTACCACTGAACTCTCGCCTCGTGCACTCTGAGAGATAGCTCGCCCGCTTAATCCTCATGGTCCATTGACTCGAGCTCAAATCCTGAGCCTCCCATCCATTTTCCAACCTGATCGAGCTTGTTCCTTTGTCTTTCAATCCACCAATCTTCCTTTATGATCTCACTTCCCACAAACCCTCAACACTGAGCCATGGCTTTCACTTCGCTTTCACCCTTCATAGCTCATCATTCCCGAACACACTATTATGAACCCTCCCATATGGTATGCTCGCAAGAGAGGCCTCTAATGTTGTGGGTATACCCTGACTAATCGTCATTCCTCATCTCACCGAGTTATCTTCATGACCCAACCCCTTCCTTCTCACTATTCTATCACATCGAGGCACTCGACGTCACCATGACCCACAAAAACTAGACTCTCATGCATGATCCACAAAGTCATACATGGTTCTAGCCTTAATGAAATTGACAAAGGACATTACCACCTCGTCCCCTTATACTACGTGGGCTCGACGAGCTATTTTTAGCTCTACACTTCGTTGGGGCTAATTTGTAATTTTTTCACCCCGGATTATGATTTTTGCAAAATTTTGAATTTTATCATGAACTAGGAGGCGTCTAGGGACTGAGGAAAAAAAAAATCGGATCCAATACCCAAATTTATCGATTTTTTCTTGCTTTGGGCAAAAAGTGGGCCCACCAGAACCTATTTTAACCTATAGGCCAACACTGAGTCTTTCAAAAACCAAAAGAGGAAAAACTTCCTCTGAATTATTACACACACTCTGACTCACTACAATGTTCCCAAAACATGAAATTTTACCTTTGAAGCTAGATTCTCCTATGAGGGCCCTATCAGTGCTCAAGTTTGATCTTTCCATGTTGTCCATTTTTCCCTAGGGGGAAAAACATATAACAAAACTTGTTTATCGTGTCTATATGTTCTTTTGGAGATTTTTAATATATAAATATATCATCAACATAAATTTACAAAAATTAAAAGAGGGAACAAAGACATTTATACACCACCTTCTTAAATATGGTGGTTATTGTCTTGTGTCCAAATGGTAAAGATTTTCCACTCGTACTTTCCTCCTGGTACTACGATGGTTATTTTGAGTTTATCTCTAGAATGTAGAAAGATCTCCCAAAAACTAGTTTTAAGATAAAAAATTTAATAGACCCTTGAAGATTTTAAGCTATAAAATTGATCATCCTTTTTGGGATAAGATATTGGACTTGCTAAATGAGATTATTCGGGTGATTTTAATCAACCGCAACTCTCTTTTTTTCCATCAGCTATTCAATTTTCTTATTTAAATAGAAGGTTGCACATGCCTAAGGGGAGTTTCATTCATAAATAAACTTTCTTTGTATCAATTTTTTTATTTCATCTTGACATTCTGCTCTATCTTTACGCTCCATTCCCCTATGATGTGCACTGAATTTTGGAATCATTTCTTATCTCATATGGTCCTTTAGAATAAATTATATTTCATAGTAAAGCTTTTTTATGTGTGTACAATCTTGGGAAATTTTAGACAAGAGTTATTTCTTGATGTTTAAGACAATGTAATTTATATTTCTTTGATACATTAAAATGCATCTACGGATCCCTTCATTAATAGGTTTTTTATCATGACTGGTAGCAATTGGAATAATAGTTCTCTAGGCATATTTACTAGAGGATTGAATAATGAACTATAATCATTTTGTTAGGATAAAATTTCCATACAATAAAAGTATATCCATTCATATCAAATAGTGATAGGATTTCATATCATACCGATAAAATTTACAGTTCTTTAATAAACCACGATGTTGACTAGGATATAGGCTAGGAGATGAGATATAAAACATTTATTATGAAAGTTTATTTTTAAATAGGTTTGTTCCTAGTAATCTTATGGGGTGGATTTGGTTCTTAGCATACTAATGTATGAACCAATATTAATCATAGCATCAAGATAATAATTCCTTATATTGGGAATGCAAAAATTTAAAATTAGTAAATTGATTTTGATCAATCTTTAAATTAATCACCTATGTAACTAGTTCTTCATTTGGATTTTGTATGAATTGATTGTAGGCTTCAAATATTAATTCTTGGGATTCATTTTCCTTCTCATTTTGAATCTCATATTCTTATTCTATCTTTCTAAATTCATGAGTAACATTGGTTATTAATTTCTAGAGGAAATTCATTCTTTTTGTATGCCATTATTTTACTGAAACAAGAGGAGCCAATTCAGTCCTTATAGAGGGTTCTCTAGGTTCTACTAGGACTTGTTGAAATAAGAAAGTAAAATGCCTTTATCTTCCTCTTCCTCTTGACCTTATCTTTTGAGAATTAGTTCTATATGGATATTTATGATAATTCTTCCATAAATATCATCTAAATCTTCATCTGATGCCAAAATTTAAAATTTATAGTTATCTTTTCTATTCTCAAGGATAGATTCTCTTTCTTCTTCCTTTTTTTTAATATGTTCAAGCTCAAAAAAAATTCTAGATTGGTTTATGTACTCCACATCTTTCATCTTAGAAAAAACCATTTTTTCTTATTTTATGCCTTGGTGGACACTTATCATAATCATCTTGACCTTAATCTAGCTGATGACCAAGCAATTTCAAATCTAGTGCATCGAAAGGATGAATAATTCTTGATAGATTATTTATATTGGAAAATCAATGAAGGAAATCATACCCTATATCAAATATGGCATACTTATATTCTTCTTAATAATTATTCATGCTACATTAACTTCTTGCACTTCTTCTTTTGAATCATACAATATGTTTGAACTTTCATTATCATATCTAGAAGTAAAGTAATAATTGTTCTCATCTATATGATTTTCTCTTAGAAAAAATTCCTTTTATTTTCCTCTTCTAGTTTTTCTATGGGGAAACTTATTAGCCTAATTTTATCCTTTGAAAATTAAGAAAACATGCTTCTTTTTGTCATAGCTAGGTTTTTTTTTTAAAAAAACCTTTTTCTAGGAGTAGGATGATAATACTTGATAAATTTATTGTTTTTATACTGCCATGGAGGTCCCTTCCCTTTTTTTAAAAGAGGGACATCTAAAACATGGCTTGTTATTTCAATAATGATTTTTGAAATGCATGAGATTCGTTCTAAAGGGACTGTTTATTTGCATTTTCTAGAATTTGACTCCTAAATCTTGTTGTGCTTTGACAACATCTTTCTTGTCACTATTTTATTGAAAAAGACAACCATTAGTTTCATTAATTATCTGATTTATTTCTTCAAAATGTAATTTCTCTATAGGATGATGGCCCATTTATTTCTTATATTTAGTTGTAAAGAAACAAGGAAAAAATTCTCTATACCTTATTTTTATTTTAGGATCATGGATCCTACAAGAATTATAGTATAAATAATGCATATAAAACTGATATTTCTTAATCTGGGACATACCACATATTCTTTCTTTTTAGAAAAAAAAAATATTTTTAAATTGTTCATTTTGTACAGTTACCATTATCTCATTGATCATTGCATCAAGACTAGAATTTCCATGAGTTAGAATGGCTTTTTAATGAATTTCAAGTATAGAATCCCACCATTCTTTAAGTACACCAACAAAACCATTGACAATACTTCTACCATAATATGTGTATCTTTCCACCACCATGAAACTTGTGTGTTAGACCATTCCAACCTTCCATGAACCATTTATTTTATTTTTTCATGATAATCAAATTTAATTTTATACCAAATATGATGTAGAATCTGGGTGCACATATTATTATTTACTATATCAACATGAGAGGCTTCACCATGGGTATATATATTTTCAACATCTTGACATCTAAGTTAGCCATGGATATACTTTTGTATGAAGATGAAATGTTCATTTAAGGACCAATATTGCAATATTAGGCTTGGGAGATGTAGTAATTGTTTTTATGGCATCAATTTTTATGCCATATCAAGAATGAGTTCTATTGAAGCTTGTATGATATTCAGTTTAAGGTTTTGATCAATTGAATGTTGATGAACTAATTGTACATGTTCTGCTAGATTATTATGGAAAGTAGAAATATTTGATCCTATTTATTTTTTAGTATCCTAAAACTAATTTATTATGGGATTTTCATTTTCAATAACCACTTTAGAAAATTCTAAAGACAAAATAGGAATATTAGAAATGGTGGGAATAATATACTTAAATCTAGAAGACAACTTTTGTATAGAAGAATGAATGCAAGAAAGTATATTATCTAGTATAAAGAAGTAGGATTTAATCTCATCTTTACTGTAGAGATCTACTGACTTCAATGTTCGTTCCATCTATGTAAGTGCATCTTGATGTCTCTTCAAAGTTTCATGGACTACTTTGACAACTTTTTTCATCCAATAGAACATCTTGAAATATTCAACAGTTACGAATTCATTGCTAACACTTATTTTATAATAATATGCATAATTTTTTCCCCATTATATGAAACTATCTTTGCGTCCTCAATATGAGAAAGGTATGAAACAAATATTTTCATAATGACTTTTCTTATCATGCTAATAATTGGGCCTTTAGACCTAGAATATATTTCGATCTAATCATGATCCTCCAATCTCAAAATTATCTATAGTCATAATTTGGATCATGAATAAGGTTTTCATGGATACAAATGAAACCACTTTCTTTACATTTCTTTTTTGGCTCCATGGAGGGCTCAGCTAGAAAAGTATGAGGAAGTAAAAATGGTAGAGGAGCTTATGTACTTTAGTTATTTTCTTCTAAAAGAATGAAACATAGCGTTTGAAGTGTCAGAAACATATAAACACTTTCTAATTATGGTTGACCATTTTAAAAGGTTTTCTTGGATAAATTCCACTTTTTTGGAAGATTGATATCTAACCATGAAGTCAATTCAGGTTATATTTTATTTGACTCTATATTAATGTTACTCACCACACTAGTACACTTGGTTAGACTAGTTATGACAGGATGATAGAGGGTATTGATAACAAGATATATAATTTTATAGTGAGTGATAAGTGGACATGCTCAAGGATTCATTTTTATACCAATTATGGAAAGACGCAGAAGTAGAAACATTTTTAGAATATTATCTTGGTGGATACGTAGAGGGTAGTTTGGAAAGACTTCAGATGATACTAGACCATTAGTAAAATATTTTATGCAGAAAACACAAGGGAATAGTTTTGCATTCAACCATCTTTTAAAAAGAGATGTGATGTTTATTTGATCGCAACTAATGTGCACAAATTTATAAAACTTCTAAATATTCAAAAACATGATATATTTAGGATATATCAAATAGATGTCATACTTATTCTTATCATTTTGAGAATCATGTATAACATAGTATCTAGTCTTGAAAGAAAAAATAAATGCTAAAATGAAAGAATGTAATTTATCATAGACCTAGTCATAAAAGATCTTAGGAAGATTTTTTTTTCATTGGGGTTCTGCTTCTTATAAAATATCAATAGTTGAATTGATTGTAAATATATTATTAAGAATTACAAGGCCTTCTTTTGATTCATCTTCTCTCAGGGAAAGTCTCTTAGGTTAATCCATTATTGCAATTTAGGTTTGATTTCATGTCTTATAGTATCATCTAAAAAAATGTGCACACACTGTCACTTATAGAAGGCTCGCATATTTACGTGACAACATGTTAGAACATAATGATTAAGTAGTTTTTCCTACCCTTAATGTATATGGGTCCGTTACTAATATATAGGTTAATATTTAATAATACGAAATATTTATATTTCTATTATTAAATAAGTTAACCTAGGTCTATACTTTAGGTTAAATATTTAATACCATGAAATTCTTTTATTTCTAATATTAAATATTATAAACCTAGGTGTATGTGTCAACCATTTTAGGTTGAAAAGGTGGGTCAGGAGACATACCCAATCACGTTATATAAAAAGGAATTTACGTTCTCATTTGATATATTTGGGAAAGATACCAAAGGTGTGCAAATCAAGTGATTTGGTTTTACCATTGGTAAATAGGGTTTCAAATGAGAAGGTGATCTTACTGGATGTAAAATAAGTTCTCTAAAGTAAAAGGTTATTTTCAAAGTTTTTTTTACCCTATTAGGGTTTTCCACTATAAATATTGTGTCACCTATGTTATTTATTTCTTCTAAGTATTTCTTTATCTACTTATGTTATGATGTAATCTTTATTTAAATATTTAAGTTGATTAATTCTGTATTTATTAGAATCCTCAAATTCTAACATGGTAGCAGAGTGAGGTAACTTTAAAAAAATAAGATCAAATGTTTTGTATTTTATTTATTTAATTTGTATGAGATTGTTCAACTAACCCGAAAGGGTTTTTTAACTTATTTGTTCCCCTTCAGTTTTTCTCCAATTTATTTTGGAATTAAATTTGTGTAATTAAACTCTCGGTAAAAATTTTAGGTTTTTCAATTTGAAATCCCTATTTCTTTTGGAGGGATATGTAATATGATATGATTCTTACTTTCATTACATTTTGTAAATTATATGGAATTAATGTTTGTTTGGAGATTGAAGTCTACACATGTGAAAGGGTTTTCAAATATTTACCTGCATGAAAATCACATACATAAAAGGAAAGGATTTATTACTATATGAAATAATTTTCATGTTTTCTATAATTTCAAAAGTTTGCAGGCTAAATATTTCGGAAGGTAAATTCATACCTGTGTTCTTTAGACCCCTTTAAAAGAATTTTATTTGAAAAGCTATAGTTTATAGTTAATCTATAACTATAATTTTTTAAATTAACAAATAGATAGAATAAGGTTTATATAATAACTTATATAAACATTGTATTAAAATTTATATAATTTGAAAACTATATATTTTATATAATTTTTATACTATAGTTTATAAATACCTCATTCGTATGGGCTCTGTAAAAAAAATTGAACATACATAAACTATAAAATATTGTTTTAATCTTAATGCCTGACGTAGTGAATGGTGGGTATTTGAAGGTTGGTGGCCTTAGTAATCAATATTACTAAGTTTACTCTTATACTTGTTCATTAAAAAAATAAAAAAAGGACACCTAAACCGTAAAAACTACTTCAACTCTAAAACGGCCCCAGTCTTTTTTCTAAGTGAGATATATACAAAATTTATACTTAAAACCTAAGTAGTTTTTTACATCATATGAAATTTTCTTAGATTTTTCACATGGCATTGGTATGTATGGCATGTTTAATTTAAAACAAAACTAATATCCTAACTTATGTTTCCAAATTATTATGCCATATTAATATGGGCCACCTTGGCATAGTTTATGTTTATAAAAACCTAAAATAATAATTACATACTGAGTGGCAGATATTTTTTATTCGATTCTTGTGTTTTTTTAAATAAAAAAATATACTATAGTTTATAATTTTAATGAACTATATGTTGTTTTTTACATTCTATAAACTAGATACCTCTTCTTTTAAAAATTGTATATATTTTTATATTATAAATTATAATAGGCTATTCTAATGTAGTAAAATATAACCTCCCTAATATTATATAGAAGAAAAAATTCTAGTATTTCACATACTTAAAATAGAAAGCAAGTTTTGGCTTCATTAAATTTGACTTTCAAATGACCATCATTGTAGACCAAACATAAGATAATATGAAGATCATTTATACGTCAAATTAAATCTCGTAGATTCCAGGAAACTTTCATTTTGTTAAAATTTACTGTCAAATGACCGTCACGACAGACCAAAAAATAAACCATTATGACGGTCATTTAGATGTCGAATTTAAGTTGGCCGAATCTTTGTCTACATTATTTTTGTTTCAAAAATTTGTAGTTGTTACGCATTCTTAGGGGTCTCTTCTTCACTTCTACATGGTGGGAAATATTTTTAATATAAATCTACGATATAAGGCAGAGCAGTTTATATTGCGGGTTATTATTTTGGTCATGGGAGGTTAATCATAATGCATTGTAATGACACAATTAGTTATGATCAAATAGTTTCTTTAGATCTGATTCTATTAAAAGTGTTGTTTTTATTATCAATAAATATGTATCTAAATCTATGGTACATTGTATATTATAATGGGGCGTGTTTTACAGGTTTAGGAAAATAATAGCGTTCTTCTCTTGAAGTTACTTCATGAAATGCTTCTAAATGATAGTATTGATTTTGATTTAGTAAATTGTCATGATAATATTTTGATGCTATAGATGTTTATGAAACTCTTATCTTCCTAGATAAGAAATAAAATTGGGCTCACTCTATATTAGAAATTTCGAATCCTATTAACCTTAGGAAAAGGCCCAGAATCCATCATATGTACCATACACTAATTACCTTATATGAACCTGATCCACGAAGTATTATAGGGTCTAGGTGGATATACAAAGGAAAGTATAATGTTGAAGGTAGTATTAACAAACATAAAGCTAGACTTCTTGCTAGAGGTTTCAATCAAAAACATGGTATTGATTATGTAGAGATATTTTCCCCTATAGATAAAATAACTAATGTTAAGGCCTTAATTGCAATTTCTGCTCAATTTGAATGGGAAATCCACCAAATGGATAAGAAAATTGAGTTTTTGAATTGTAATTTAAAAGAAGAACTTTACATGTTTCAACCTAAAGTATTTGAAGAAACTGATAAAGAAAACTATGTTTGTAAGTTGAGAAATCCTTATATGGTTTAAAACAAGATATTAGAGCTTGGTATGTGAAAATTATTTTCTTCTTTAAACTATTAGGTTTTGTTAATTGTTCTTCTAAAAATTATATATTCATTAAGAAATAAGGGTCACATATTATCATTATACACACACACACACACACACACGTATATATATATATATATATATATATATATATATATATATATATATATATATATATATATATATATATATATATATATATTGATGATTTACTTATGACCGGTGACACTTTTGATTTAATTCATAGGATTAAAGAGAAATTGAATTAGTACTTTGAAATGAATGAGTTAGGTCTCTCACATCATATTATTTGTATGACTGTATTTCATTCTACTATTATTTTTTAAAACATAATATGCAACCATTGTACTGAAAAAGTTTCTTATGATTGACTATAAACAATTTTTTACTTCAACGGAAGTTGAATAAATATTACCCCTAAATCAGCATATGAAAAAGGTTGATCCTATTTTATATACATTATTAGTTGATAGTTTGATTTATTTAACTATAACTAGGTCAAATATTTCCTATACATTAGGAATTACTTCAAGCTTTATGTAGGAACCTTATTTAGAGATCACTAAAATCTTGCAAAAAAGAATTTTTAGATATATTAAAGGAACAATCAATTATGGGTTGCATTACACTAACAATGAAAATGCTATCTTATATGGATTTTTTGATTATTACCATAATGATGGTGTTATAAAATAAATTGGATATGTGTTCAATTTTTTTCATGTAGGAACCATTACTTGGAACAACAAATGTAATAAAAAATCTCCTTTTTTTCTACTGACGCAGAGAAGTACAATGGAAGAAGTAAGGAAGCCATGTGGTTACAACGACTGTTGTTATAGATAGACATGGAAGTTAAAGGAAGTATTAATATTCTATGTGGTGGCCAGAGTTTTATTACTCTTGATTAAGAATCCAGTTCAACATCAAAGGAAAAAGCACATTGAGATATAATGTAGCCAAATTATGAACAAACCAGATATATTGTCAATAACATGAACTCCAAAAGAAAATAGATCTCCTTATTTGTTATTAAATAATGAATTACAATTTTTCTGAAATAGGAAAAAAACTCCCAACTTGATTTTCCAAGTAAACTCTATCTAACTCTGACTATATCTACTCTAGGTGGCGGAAATTACTATTTTTAACAGTTTACTGCAACCTATTATTCTTAGTAAGTTCGCATTATTATTCATACGGGAACATAAATTTCCATGCATCTTCTACATGCATAAATTTAGAGGATTTCCAACTTTCCAGATCATGATGCAACTAAGATACTAAAATTAACTAATGCCCTAAAATAGGAAAAAAATTGAACTACAACTTAAATCCTAATTTTTCGGCCTCAAGTTGGCAGATTTCAGGCCCAAAAATATGTCGAAACATGCTCCAGATGGTAGGGTGGGTTGACCATTGTGTTTGTCTCATCAAAACATGTGGTTAAAAAAAAAACGGACACCTGGATCACAAGTTATGACCTTTTCAATTTCCTGCTAATTTTGGCGCATCATTCTCCCCTGCTTGAAAAAAATGCAGCTCCTGCAAGTTGTCTTCTTCAAACTATTTCCATTTATCTGCATCCAAATTCTTATTCTTCCACTCTGTGACCCAAGTATTTTCCTCTTGTTCTAGTCCTTTCCAATGTACCAAATATTTTTTGTATTTCCCATGTCGCGTGTCCGCTGTTTTCTTATCTAGAATATGATCCACTTCTTCTTTCTTCTTCACCAGAACCTGCTGCCTCTAATCTACTACTTCGTCAATAACATCCCCTTTTGAACCATCCCCATGAAAATAATACAAGTCTGAAACATTTCATATTGGAGAAATATGAAAATTCCTTGGTAATTCTACCTCATAAGCATTATCATTTATTTTTTTCACGATTTTGTAGGGACCAATCTTCTTGTACTTCAACTTGTTATAGGTTCCTTTTGGAAACCTTTCCTTCCATAGGTATACCATAACCAACTCACTAACTGTAAATACCTATCTCCATCTATGCACATATGTTATTTCCTTATACTTATCATTATTATTCTACAAGTTCTTCTGCACTTCTTTTTGTAATTTTTGTATATGTTCGGAAAATGCTTTTGCATCATCATTGACTCTGCCATCAACTGGTAGTTATACCAAATCTAACACCTCATTTGGATTACTCCCATACAAAATAAAAAATGGAGACTTTCCTATGGATCTATTTATGGAACTGTTATATGCAAACTCAACTTGTGGTAATGCTAAGTCCCATTGTTTTGGCTTTTCCCCAACTATTCACCTTAATAGGTTTCCCAAACTCCTATTTACCACCTTTGTTTTCCCATCTGTCTGAGGATGATAGGCACTGCTGAACTGTAGTTGAGTTCCTAAGTTATTCAATAAATTCCTCCATAAGTGACTTAAAAACCTTGTGTCCCTGTCTGAAGTAATGGTTTTTGAAACACCATGCAAATGAACAACTTCACTAAAAAACAAATCTACTACGCCTGTCACATCACTTCTTTTCTTGCAGGAAATAAAATGTTCCATCTTAGAAAACCTATCAACAACCACAAAAATTGAGTCATTACCTCATTGTGTTTTTGGTAATCTGAAAACAAAATCCATACTCCAATTTGTCCACGCCCCTTTAGAAACATGCAACGACATATACAACCATGTATTTTTGCATGGCCTTTCGAGACTTGGAGAATTCGACACCTCTCCACATATCTTACCATACCTCTTTTCATCTTTGGCCAATAGTATTTTTCTGCTACCAAGGCTATCGTCTTATCTTTACCAAAATTCCTAGCAAATCCTCCACTATGCAGCTCTTTCACTATATTCTCTCTCATAAACCCAACTGGAATACATAGTTGGCATCCCTTGAATAGATAGCCATCATGTAAAATGTAATCATCCTGGACATCTCCTGCATCATTTGAAAATGGATGAATTAACCTTTCAACAATATTGTTGAAATTAGAATTAGAAGAATACAAACCTTTTATTGCTTAAAAATCCACCACCTCATTTTCCATAATGGTAAACAGAGTCACACACCTACTCAATGCATCTGTAACTTGATTCTATTCTCCTGATTTATGTTTTAGAGAAAAAGTATAACCCTACAAAAATGATACCCACTTTGCATGCCTACTATTCAACTTCTTTTGTGTATTCACATACTTCAGGGCTATATGGTTTGTAAATAACACAAACTCCTTATGCACTAAGTAATTCCTCCAATTCCTCAATGCTTGTACAATTGCATAAAATTCCACATCCTAAGTAGAGTAGTTATTTCTTACCTCATTCAGTTTCTCACTAAAGAAAGCTAGTGGCTTTCTACCTTGACTTAGGACAACACCAATACCCACATGTGAGGCATCACAATCAACCTCAAACACTTTATCAAAATCTGGTAGTGCCAAAATGGGTGCCTTCTGTCACCTTCTTCTTCAATAACTAAAAACTATCCTCAGTTGCCTTTGCCCACAAAAAATCTCTTTCTTTTTGTGCAATTTGTTATAGGTGCTGCAATACTACTGAATATTTTTAATAAACTTTCTATAAAATGTTTCTAGGATGCCATGAAATATTCTTACCTCTATTATACTCCGTGGAGTAGGCCATTCAATAATTGCCTTTATCTTCTGGAAGTTCATCCATGTACCCCCATCTGCTAAAATAATAAAGCCTAAGAATACCAAACTCTTTTGCATAAATGTGCACTTCTTCATATTTGCATAGAGTTTCTCTTTCCTTAACACTTCAAATATAACCCTCAGATGCCTCATATGTTCTTATTTAGTTTTACTAAAGATCAAGATATCATCAAAATAAACCACAATAAACTTACCATTATACTCCCGCAACACATGTTCATTAGTCTCATAAAAGTACTAGGTGCAATGGATAACCCAAATGACATCACCAACCACTCATATAATCCATTTCCTGTCTTGAATGTTGTTTTCCACTCATCTCCTTCTTTGATCCGAATCTGATGGTAACCACTTTGAAGATCAATATTGGTAAAATATCTAGATCCAACAAGCACATCCATCATATCATCAAGGCGAGGTATTGTGAACCTATACTTAATTGTATTTTATTGATTGCTCTGTTATCCATTTACACATTCTCCATGTTCCATCCTTCTTTGGTGTTAATAAAGTTGGGGTTGTGAACACAGAAGTCATGAATCTCCCTTACGGCCCCATTTCTCACGAGCTCTACCACTTGCCTATTCAACTCTGCATGCAATGTCGGGCTCATCCTATAAGCACAATGCTTGATTTGGGAGTGAAGACCCTGGAATCAAATAAAAATGCTGTTGAATATCTCTTTTGGGTGGTAATCCATCTCGTAGCTCATCAGGAATAACATAAGAAAATTCTTCTATTAATTTTGTCATTTCTAATGGTATTTGTGCATGTAAATTGAGAAACAGGGGCGGAAGCTTGATAAATTGCCCATTAAAACTCAATTAACCTAATTACAAATATGAATGAGCTGCAATAATTATAGGTATTGTACAATGTAAATACAAAAAAATTTGAGGAGTTTCAACAATGCAACAACCAATACAGTAGCTTCCAATATTACATCCGGGATCAGCACATAATTGTTATAACTAATCATACCAATTATACCACTGAAAAGAAATTCAAAACAAGAGGCATGGTTAATAAGGAACCAACATAAAAAAATCCCATTTAATTAATAACATTAATTAAATAATAAGGAAAATTTATAATGTATACATTAATTATCCTAACATTCCCCCCCTTAATTGTGCATTGTCTCAAGGGACTGAGGAGAGGAACTTGTTATCCAAGGGGAAAGCCCATGTTGTTTTGGTTAGGTTCATTCTTTCTTCCTTTCAATGAAGAGACATATTTCTTGTGTTCTTTCTTCCTTCCTTTTTCTGCAGACAACTATAAAGCACTCATTCTAGAAATAGCTCCATAAGGTAGAAAATTTTCTCACCTTTCCAGAATTATGGTAAATATTTTCCTCCTAAGGATCCTTGTAGTTTCAAGATATGGCTCAAGCCGAGTTTTTTGGGGAAATTTTCCCTGGAAGGCCCGCAGCCAATGCGAGCATGCCACATGGCATAGAGGAGGTTGGAACAATAGAGTGAAATTGAAGGTAAGTTTAGACAAAGGGTGAAAAGGAAATTTTTTTCCTGCGGGCTCCTTACCTTAGAAGGAAAAGTTTGTGACGAGCACAAAATGCCGCCATGTGTCCTGTCGGAGGCTATGGAGTCGGAGCGGTGGAGGGACCTTGGTTTTCTCCAAAGTGGTACGATGGTATTTTCTGGTAGAAAATGAAGCGAAAGCCCACTGAGTAGCCAGGTGGTGACATGTGTCCTGAAGGAGTGGGGACGTGGAGTAATCTTGGAAAATTTTCCAAATTAAAAAAAGGGGGGTAAAATGACTAGTTTGAGCCCGCAGAGCAACTAGAGCGATGCCACGTGTCAGCGAAGGTCGATGGCCAACTGAGATTTTTGGGGATTTTTTTCCAAAAATTGAAAAATAGGGAAAATTTTAAAGTTTGACCCCACTGACCCATTTTTGCCCTAATTTTGCCAGTTTTTTCCCTAAAACTTCAGAGAGCCATATCTTTTGATCCATCTCTGTTTTTTGCAGCTTTTTGGATATCATTGGAAAGCTGTTGAAATTATCCACAGCGATGCCTATTAAATTTTGTTTTTTGGTGGATTTTTGTGGGATGAAAATCAGAAAACATCTATGGCACACAAAAAAAATACAGAATTGACATTCAACCACTTAAATGAAGTATGGGTCTTTTTTTGGATCTAGCAGGGTAGTGTACTTTGGCGTATGGGTTTGTCCTAAGCCCATCACTTTGCAGGTGAAATTGAAGGGATTTTATTGGTATTTGAGCTCATAAATCATTTGCTTGTGCGGAGGGAAATTTTGACCCTTCATTCTGGTTCGCCATAAAATGTGCCAGTTTTGGCTCTGGTTGAGGAAAGGGTTGGACATTTATTTTATTCTTGCAGACTCCCCTCTGCCCCTTGGCATGTGAATTTAAGGCAAGTTTCAGACCTTCCATGGAAGCTGTGACATATTTTTTTCCTTTCTGACTAGTGTAATGCATTGTATCAACATTTGGGGATGATAATGTATGTATTTGTGAATGATCTTCCAATCCTCTCATGCGTTTATGCATTACTTTCTAGTCTTTCATTACAAACTAGAAATCTGTGCATGCTTGGTGTTACATCTCTATGATTTTATGTTTATTTCCAAGGTATAAGTTCATCACTCCTTTGGTGTATCACCATTTTTACTTAGTTTTATTTCTTTTGCAGCCTTTATCAATCTATCTCCTTGGAATTTAGAGTAAATCTAGTATTAAACCTCTGCAAAATTCATGCATACACCTAGATTAAGTAAGAACTATATTTATCTAGAGAATTTTCTCACCTTGTAAGGTCCCACACCTTGGAGAAAATTCAATGTTGTGCAATCACACTAAATGACCCATTTCTGAAATGTGACCTGAAAGTCATTTAGGGGGTGCTGTAGATTTGCACTAACATAAATCTCTAAACAACTCGAACTTGTCACGTGTAAGTGACTTTGTGAAGATATATGCTTGTTGTTCAGTTGTTGGAAAAAATTGAAGTTGGATGTTGTGCTTCAACACATGTCTCGTGTATGAAATGAACTTATACCTCAATGTGCTTTGTTATTTCATGAAACACTGGATTGTGAACAAGTTTGAGAACACCTTCATTGTCAACATACATGGTGGTCGGTTTGGCCTATGGTATTTCAAGTCCTTCTAGTATGCGATGTAGCCAAATTTCTTCACAAACAACTTCTCCTACAGAATGATACTCGAATTCTGTGGAAGAATGAGAAATGAAGTGTTGTTTCTTGCTTCCCCATGATATTGGTCCAGATTCCATAAAAAATACAAATCCAGAAGTGGATTTTCTATCATCAATATTTCCTGCATGATCTGAATCTGAATATCCTATCAAGAAGAAGTTGTCATTCTTATTGTATTCTAGACCAATATTCACTGATCCTTTCAGATATCTTAAGATGTTCCTTACTGCTTTCTAATGAAAAATTTTGGGTTCCTGCATGAACCTGCATAGATAGCTCACTGCAAAGCTGATATCTGGTCTAGTGTAGGTCAGGTAAATGAGACTCCCAATCAACTGCCGATAGAGGGTGTCACTTACTTTAGGAGATGGATCTGAATGAGATAACTATAATCTATTCTCTATATGTGTAGTAATTGGTGTGCAATCCATGATCTTAAATTTCTCGAGCGTTGTCTTGGTATATTTCATCTGAGAAACAAAAATGTGATTCTCTTTCTGCCATACTTCCAATCCAAGACAATAGTGCATCAGCCCGAGATCGTTCATGTCAAATGATTGATTAAGATATTTCTTTGTTGCATTGATCATCCTCACTAAACTGCTGGTGATGACTAGATCGTTGACATAGACAAAGATAATCACAATCTCCCCCCCTTGTTTTTTGAGGTAAAGATTGGGATCGTATGGATTTCTAACAAATCCATGTTGTATGAGATGCTCATCAATCTTGATGTACCATGCCTGAGGTGCCTATTTAAGGCCATACAGAGATTTCCTGAGTCTGCATACCTTTGCTTCTTAACCAGGTACAACATATCCCTCAGGTTGAGTCATGTAGACTTCTTCTTGTAAATCTCCATTTAGAAGGCACTTTTTACGTCCATTTGGTGGACTTTTCTAAACTGAGCAACTAGAGAAAAGATCATCCTGATCATTTTGATCTTAGCTGTGGGAGAAAATGTCTCCTCAAGTCAATGCCTTCTTTTTGTGCATACCCCTTTGCTATAAGTCTCACTTTATACTTGTCCACTGTCCCATCTGATTTGTACTTTGTTTTGAATATCCATCTGCATCCAATGGGTTTCTTCCCTGGTGGAAGATTGACAAGTTGCCAAGTGTTATTTTTCATCACTGATTGATATTCAGAATCCATGGCATCTTTCTAAGATTTTGAATGTAGGGCTTCTTGGACTATAAAGGGCTCATTAGATTCAATAACTCTACTCATCAAAGAAAATTTAACTTCTTCTCTTACTTTACTGCGAGTCCGTGGTCCAGGGGTGGATGTATCCAGTGGAGCATCCATTCTTACATCTCGTAATGTGCTAGTACACCACTTGGGCATATGCTAAACTGTTTCCGTGGGTCATGGTTTTATCTGATCAACACCATCATCCCCATCATCACTTTCATCATCTGTGGGAACATCAACTTCAATTTTTTACAACTGGTGAAAAATCTACATCCGGTGAGTCTAGAGGAGGAGACTCTTCTTCCTTCTTCTAAAAAAACTCAACATCTCTGCTAGTGTAGACTTTTTTGGTCTTTGGATCCATCAATTTGTACCCAAGAGTCTCTTCACTCGTACCCAATGAAGATGAGTTTCTGTGACTTCATGTCCAATTTCTTTCTATTCTTCTTGGGTATGTGCATGCTTACTTTGCACCCAAATACTCTAAGGTGTGCAATAGATGGTTTCCATTTTGACCATGCTTCTTGTGGTGTTACTCCGTCAAGAGCAACTGTGGGCACTCTGTTCAAAAAATACACTATTGTCTTTACTGCTTCTTCCCAGAATGTCTTTATAAGTCTAGAATCATCGATCATGCATCGCACCATTTCCATGATAGTACGATTTCTTCTCTCAACAACACCATTCTGCTGCGGTGTGTGTGGAGGAGGAATTTGTTGATGAATCCCATGAGTTTTTAGGTAGTATTTGAACTCATAATTGGTGAATTCCCCCCCTCGATCTGAGTGGAGAGTTCTGATGTGACAACCAGTTTCATTCTCAATTGCTACTTTGAACTTTCTTGAAAATTTCAAAAGCTTCACTTTTCTTGCGAAGATAAAAAATCCACATTTTTCTTGAATAGTCGTCAACACAAAACATGAAGTACTGGAATCTAGAATGACTTGGTTGCATCAGACTGCAAAGATTGGTATGAACTAGGTCAAGTTTACCATGAGCTCAAAATGTACTCTTCTGGAATGAAGCTCTGTGTTGTTTTCCTGCTAGGCAGTGAGGACACTTGTCTGTATCCTTCTGAAGAGATGGTAGCCCATGTACCATATTGCATTGGTGAAGTGTCTTCAAGATACTTGAAACTAACATGACCAAGTCTCCAATGCCACAACTGTGCTGAGGTAGCTTTCTTAGCCACAAGTTCTTGATCGTCTCTATGAACAAAATCAAGATGGAACATGCATCCCACATTGGAGGATTTTGCAATTATTTTCGAGCCTCTGTGATTTTTCTCGAATCAAACATGTTTTCTTGCCGGAATGACTATCAAAGTCAATTTTTAGGTTGTGATCTAGGATTTGACTGACTGAAAGTGGATTCTTTGTCAACCCAGGGACATATAAGACATCTGATAGTCTGCAATTGTGTGAACCAAGGGGTAGAGAAATGTTCCCAATCCCCTGAACTGTATATGAAGAATCATCACCCAACGAAACATGATTTTTCGAAAGGTGTGTCCCTCATTGAATGTAAACCAATCTCTGTGGCTATTCATGTGTCAAGTGGCTCCTGAATCAACATACCAAACATCACTAGATGACATGGATGGTTCACTTGATCGAGCCAGTGATACAAGAAGTCTTCATTGTCTGACTGTTCTTGTTGCTCAACAATATTACCTTGCTGATGGGGTCTTCTTTTCTAGTTCCCCCTTTTTCTGCCCTTGATTGTAGTTATAATGTCCCTTGTTAGTTGTTGTTGTGGAGGTCCAGAGTTTCTTGATGAACCTTTCTTGTAAGTATTATACCAACAATCTTGTAAGTCATGTCCTCTTTTGCAGATTGGACATTACTTCTTCTGTTGTTTATCCCCTTGATATTGATTTTGATTTTGGGACTTTTGATAGGAATTAGGTTTTCCTTTACCTTTTCCTTTCCATTTTTGATGTGAAGATAGTTCCTGCTCCTCTTCATCATCCTTATTGTGCATTGCTTCCTCTTGTTGCAGTAGGTTTACTAGTTTGTCAAAACCAACTGTCATATTTGACACATTTAGTGTTGTGACAAAAATGTGGTAAGAAGAGGGGAGTGCTCTCAGAACAATGGGAATGAGAGCATCATCTGTGACTAGTTCTCCTAGGGATAGAAGTGAAGCCCTCAATTTTGTAACTCTTCTTAGGAAAGCTTCTATTTTTTCATTCTGCTTAAACTTTAATGTGTGTAACTGACTCTGTAAATTTAGTATAACATTCTTGTTCTTGGCCTCATATACTGTGCTCAATTTATCCCATGCTTCTTTGGTTGTTTTGGAATCTCGAATGTGGGGTTACACATCGTCAGAAACTCCAAACAAGATGATGAGTTTGGATTTCTGATATGCTTTATCAAACTTATCATTGTTGTGTTGTATCAGTAGTTGATATGGTCAGAGTACCATTCATAGCAGTCCAGATCTCTTCAAAGTCAAGCTGTGTCTTGATTTTTGTCTTCCATGTAGCATATTTGTTTCCACTGAGTAGTTGTGAATCCGGAAGAAAAAATTTGGGGGCATTGGTGCCCATTTTATAGAGATCACTGATAAGGTTTGGCTCTTATCACTCCAGGTATTAGGTCTCCTAATTTATATACCGTCAGTCTGATATACCGAACCTTTCTATATACATGCCCTTCAGATATACCCAGCGGTACGTGGAAGAAGCTCGCCCTTTCTATATACCCGAGTGGTATGTGAAACAGGTGTTAACGTATGTGAAAGAATTCAATGTGTGGTACCAAGACAATACTGATGGGGTCAGTGTGATTATTGACACCAGCTCAAAGAAATATCCTCATACACACACGTAACTTTGATATATACTTGGATAATTTCTCAGTCTAGATTTATGTCGTGTAATCATTCACAGATGGATGGGATGGCTCATAGTGTGTGCACTATGACCTTATTACTCCCCATCGATTTAAAGGCTCGATGCCCAGATGATGTTGTTGCAGCTATATTAGTTGTTAAGTGCAGTAGTAGTCGTGATGGATTTACCCCGTAAGTGCTTCCAAGAGGCACTGTATATACCGAATGCTGCGAATGAGATCTAGGATATCATGAGTGTTACAAAACCAATTTTTAGCTATTTTTTATTACAATTCTGCTAGTTTTGAAGTAGTTACAAAATTTGCAGCTGACTATGGCAACCTGTAAATTAGTAAAATATAATGCAGTATACAAATTACATTCAAAAATCTGGAAAAAATTGAATGGCAGGTAAAAAATTTGTTTTTCGAGGCCCTAGTGGCCTTTGGAGCCAAATACGGCTTGCTGAGCAAACAAATGTAAAAAAAATAGCTCAAAATGAAGTTTTTAGATATCCCTCCTTTGGCAAAAATTGCACCGAATGCAAAAATATGTAGCGTGGAGAAAAACAAAATTTACCCTAAAATAGGGTTTTTCTCACTAAATTTAGTTAGTTATAACTAAATTTGAATTTTCCGCTAAAGTTAGCGGTTACACTAAATTTTCTCCCAAATTTGGTAGTGGGTGAGGGAGGGGGATTTGACCCCTTGACCTCTCTTGATGGGAAGTGTCTTACAAAAGGTATGCTAGCCACTTGAGCAGCTAAGCTAAACAAGTATATGTAAAGAGAAAATTAT
The DNA here is from genome assembly GCA_019776745.2 of Taxus chinensis. Classification (NCBI taxonomy): domain Eukaryota; kingdom Viridiplantae; phylum Streptophyta; class Pinopsida; order Cupressales; family Taxaceae; genus Taxus; species Taxus chinensis. The sequence goes on along the minus strand of CM034150.1, from coordinate 758,771,053 downwards.
AATTAACACTTCCAAACTGTAAAACCATTCCTCTTCATAAAACCATGGTTTTGGAAAGGTGGTTTTGAGCAAAAATTCCAGCAAAAAGAAAAAATGACAGGCAGTTTTGGTGAGAATGAAGGCGGTTTTGACTGTGTATGGTGCCTTAGATCATTTTTCTTCCTTCCTTTGAGCTAGTAATCTCTTCCTTGGTGAATTTTATCCTCCTGAACCTTAATTGCAATGAATAAAGGTGGTTTTGAGGAATTTGATAGCTTTTTTGAGGAATTTGATGGTGGTATTGCAAAGGATGGGGCTGGGAAGTTACAGAGGCAACTTTGGCTCTCTTTTGCTTACACAAGCTTCTCCAATGCTCCTCAAACTCTGCTGCAATCCTCCAATATCCTTCAACCTGCTCTGAACCAAATGTAATATTACAAACACGGACGGAAGCCTGTATATTTTATTAATGTGAAATTGATTAACCATTACAATGGAGTGTTGCAATATTTATACATATTGGAAAACAATGTGCAGGCAAACAAATATGTTGCACAGGTAAAACCATACTCACAACTGCTTACAATAATACATCCAGGAAGCATATAAATTGTTATAATAATTGTAACAATTATCCCTGTGAAACAAAAAGACAAATATGGTTTAAAACCATATAACAAATTACAATTATATGATGGTTTATAATATAACCATATACTATGATGATTTAATTAATAAAATAAATTAAATAATAAATCATATAATGCATAATTAATTTATCCTAACACACCATACTCTGAAACATAAACTCTTATCCCATCATTCTTTCCTTCTAATGCTCAAAGCATCCTTTCTTCAAAAGTTAATGGCGGTGCTTGCATTTCCTATTCTTCACAAACTTCTTCATCTGTGTCATCTCCACCTTGATTTCCTCTGTGGGTTATCATTGCAGCAAGCGCAACAACTTGTCTCTGGAGATCCTGCATATTTCTATTCATTTGGGCAATACCACCTCCTCTTCCTCTTCTTGCCATTTTTTTTAAAAAATACTTCGAACCCGCTCTGATACCAGATAATGTAGCCAAATTATGAACAAACCAGATATAATGCAAATAATATGAACTCCAAAATAAAATAGATCTCCTTCTTTGTTATTGAATAATGAGTTACAATGTTTCCTGAATAGGAAAACAACTCCCAACTCGAGTTGCCAAGCAAACTCTAGCTAACTCTGACTAAATCTACTCTAGGTGGCAGAAATTACTATTTTTAGCAATTTACTAGAACCTGCTATTCTTAGTAAGTTCGCATGCTTATTCCTACAGGCACAAAAATTGCCATGCATCTTCTGCATCCCTGAATTAGAGGAATTGCCAACTTTCTAACTCATAATGCAACTAATAGACTAAAATTAACTAATGCCCAAAAATAGGATAAAACCGAACTATAACTTAAATCCTAATTTCCGCCCTCAAGATGGCGGATTTAGGGCCAAAAAAAGTGTCAAAAACTTTCCCCAACCAGTAGGGTAGGTTTTTGCTACGTTATTCTCATCAAAACACGTGGTTTTAAAAAACGGACACCCGGAGCTCAAGTTATGACCCTGTCAAGTTCCTGCTAATTCTGGCACATCAAGATACATATACGCATCACTCATGAGAAGGTGATAAGTGATGACATAAACCTCAACTTCGTGCTGACTTAAGAGCAGATTGTTGACATCTTCACAAAGTCCATGAGTGCTGCAAAGTTTTGTCACTTACGTGAAAATATTGGATTGTCGGAGTTACCATTGAGGGGGAGTGTGCATGACAATGTTACTTCCTAATGGAACTTGGTTTTTCTAAAAAAACCTTTGGGAATTTGTTAAAGAGCTTCGGCAAAGTGCAAAAAAGATCTCCAGGAAAGTGTAAAAAGACCTTCGAGCATGTATACCACCTCGAATTATTATTAAAAAGAAGTGTAGAAAGATCTTAAAGGCGGTCTTCAGTAAACTCTTTAGTTCTATTGAATTTACTGGTAAACATCCAGTATAAGCATATTGTTAAGGAGTTCCTTGGTTGTAAAAGGCTCCTAAATGGTTGGGTTAAATAACCTTTTATGAGAAGATGTGAGGACATGTAAAACTGACAAATCATACTTATCCACTGATTATGGAATGATCTTCGGGATTCCAAATCCTTTTGTATGAAAAGTTAAATTGAGTATGATGAAGGTGTTATAATTCCTTCAACCGATATGCTAGCCTAAAACATTTATGGTTTAAGGATTATAAATCTTGTAGTGTACCATGGGCATGTAATCTATTGGCATATGTTATGTTATCCCACTTAACATTAAGGGCGAGTGTTGGAACATAACGATTAAGTGGTTTGGCCAACCCTTAATGTATATGTGTCCATCACTAATATATAGGTTAATATTTAATAATATGAAATATTTATATTTCTATTATTGAATATACTAACCTAGGTGTATACTTTAAGTTAAATATTTAATATCATGAAATGATTGTATTTCTAATATTAAATATTATAAATTGTGTCAACCATTTTATGTTGAAAAGGTGGGTCAAGAGACATACCCAATCACCTTATATAAAAGGGACTTTAAGTCCTCATTTGATATATTCCGGAAATATATCAAAGGTGTGCAAATCAAGTGATTTGGTTTTACCATTGATAAATAGGGTTTCAAAGGAGGAGATGATCTTACTGATATAAAATAAGTTCTATGAAGTCACTTGTGTTATTTATTTCCTGTAAGTATTTCTTTATTTGCTTATGTTATGATGTAATCTTTATTTAAATATTTAAGTTGACTAAATCCATATTTATTAGAATCATCATACTCTAACACAACTAACATCTAGTAATGATAATTAACAAAATGATAGAACTAGTATAGAGCATGATGAAGAGAACAAGTATTATTAAACTAGACATGATAAAATTGATGCTCAATATCATTTCCATTCAATTCTTTATGCAACCTTTCTCTAATACCGCATAGTACAAATGGACATAACATAATTAGACAAAGAAAATCACATAAACTTAATACACTATATACTTAAAGTAAAACTTTTCTATAAGATTGACTTATGTGCATCATAATCATACATATATTTATGAGATAAATTTACCCCTACAAAACATTGCATTCACAGGGACTAGCCATTATGGGAACCTTATTAGTTATTGATATTATATTAGTTATTTTTAAATGACATTAATGTATTTAATAATTATTTTAATCATATGAAATACTTAATTATTACATAAGTTTATTTACATTTTTAGTATTAATTTGTGATTAACTAATTGTTAAAAGTATTGGTGTATTTTTCATTTTTGTTTTGTTAAGTAATTACATATTTAATATAGAATTAATATATTTATTACTCTATTTATAATCATATATATTTATTATTTAAATTAATTAATTATAATAATATTAGTGTGTTTATGTGTTTTGATTATTGATCTCTTTAACTTATTTTTATACTAGTGTTTTTATTAAGTGTTTTATTGGTATAAAACTAGTTGTTATCTACTAGTCAATAACTACTATATTAATGTAGTTTCATATTATTATTAATATCTATTTATTTTTTTAGTTTTTGGTGAAAGTCTATTTTTTAATTAATTTTCTATTAGTTTAATTCTCTTTGATGAGATGAATAGGAAATGTCTGTAGTTAGTCATTATGAAACCCCTCTTTTTCCTAAAATCACAACTGAATATAAAACATATTTTCTTGTTTCAGAGTGAAGAATAAAAATAAGAATGATGAGATCAATAATATCTAAAATAAATACAACTTATCACTAAATATAAATATTTATTAGTCAAAAACATCTTTCCAAACATGTAAACAGTGCTACGTAATTAGATAAAAATACAATAATGAATAAAAAGTTAAAAACGACTGTACATACCTGTCTTTGCCATATAAAAATATCGTCACTCAAAAATATTTGACCGGCAAATATGAGGCTCAAATTTCAACTGTGCTCTGGATGAAAATCAATAAGGAGATAAATCTAACACTTCTGGGTATTTCTATGTTTTAGAACTCATGAATTCAATAATATTCAACGCAAATGATAGTTTTGAAATGTTTAAATGAATACATCCAATAACATTTTAGTTTAACACGCTGGTTGCGTAGGTGAGGCCATCAAATCTTCTACCTAGTTTTCTCAGTCTTATGATTAGGTGCTTTTTAACAAACTTTTTTTACAATTTCACCTTTGCTCTTGTGTAATATTGATTATAGCAGTCTCAGTCTCCATCATCAGACATAGTGGATACCTATGATGAACTGCATTATTCTATTTTTCTACTTCCTACGAAATGTGGGGAACTCCTGACCCATAGCCCATATATGTAATTGTAATAAACAAGTCGAGTCTTCCGTCTTGTGTTGAGCGAGAATTAAAAGCCAGAATTAATATATTTTCCCATGTAGTGGGAAAGTCTATTTATCAAATTTTATATTTACTTGTAATAAAGAAGTCTAGTCTTCGGTCTTGTCTTGATAAGAGAATTAAAAGCCACAATTAATATATTTTCCTATTACTTCATAGTCAAGTGGAAACGTCTATTTATGAAATTTTATATTGTTGTTTCGCTTTTTGCCATTGAATATTATGTCTTTGTTTCTGTTGATTGGTTGGACATCTTTTGAAACATTTTATTTTTTAGTCTCCCTCTCATGTTTGAAATTTTTATTTCCTTAAATTTATATCATTCTTTTGGTGTTAGCCACCTTATATATGTATTAGCAATACAAGTGCATGTCAACATCTTTATACCTCATCATATTTTAGAGTTGAAATCTACAATCACAAATATATGAATTTCATTTTAATTACACACTTTATAAATATCTAAATTAGTTATTATAGATATCTCAAACATATCTATTTTGCATATATATTTGTAGAGATATCAATATGGTGGTGTTTATTTAGAATTTGTCATTTATTATTTATATTCTTTTCAATTTTTCATTTATTATTGATAAATGGTTTTAATTAACTCATAAAATTATGTTTGGGTAAACATTTCTTTAAAATAAAAAATACTAAATTTTAGTGTAAACATAAGCACGCGCACACACATAGACATACATACATATATACATACATACATATATTCTTAAGAAACAATATTTAAAAGTAAAACACTCTCCAATGTTTCATTTATATACCCAATATGTTTAATTTAAAAAAAAACTCCTCCAAGAAAAGAAAATAATTTTTCTATGACAATAAAATTGACAACAAATTTTAGATTAGAACTACATTATCACAGTGAAATGGACATTACATTTAAGATCAACAATTAATTGTTTACTTGTTACAAATATTGTAGCTCACCACAATTATGTGCACCACCCTTAGTTTACACTAGCGGTTATTCCTATATACATGATAGATAAAAATAAAAGAGCTTAAATAATATTGCTAATTCGATAAATTGAAGAACATATATTTTACTTATATAAGTATCTATAATCAATCCATATTAAGGACCTATTTCCTTAATCTAATCTTAAAATCTTGCATTCACCTAAATGCGAGAAACCTCAAACATAATTTTTGATATGATCTAGAATATGTGCAGAGAGCATTGCCACTTCTAGGAGAAAATATCATCTTTACCAAGTTTGATCGTTTCTAGTGAGCAATGTAGAATTTTTTGTCTTTCAGTAAGTTTGCAGGTCATTGTTGCTTTTTGTTAGGTTTCAGGGTTACTATTGCTTCTCGTTAGATGACAAGAAGCTATGCATTTGGTTTTTCATTCTACTCTTTCATTTCATAATTCAAATTTATTTGATACAACTCTTGTTTACTCAAAAAATATAATTATTTCTTTTCTAACATTGGATCCAATATAAATATCATATTTTAAGATTTTAAAGAAAAAAAAAATTGAGATTTAAACTATATTGAAGACAAATTTAAAATTAGACATATAAAATAACAATGAAATTCATGAAACATATGAGATCAACTATTAATTATTAATATCTTGCAAATATGATAGCTCACCATAATAATACAGATCACCCTCAATTTACAGTGAAATTTATTTTTGTCCATGTAGTAAATACAAATCGAAGAACATAAATAAGATTGTTTATTCAATTAAAATGAACCACATGTATTTTATATATACATGTATTTATAAAAAAAATCCATATAAAAGACCTATAATATTTAGCTAATCGACCTAATCTAATATACCTAATATCCACGTGTAGTGTTCCACATAAATTTAAATGAAATGGGCAAGTTCTTATAAACATGGATTATATATAATATAAAATTAAAATGTATTATTTAAATCTAATTTATAATAAATTAGTCTTTTAGCTCGATTCCCTATTTTTTTTATCAGTATTTATTATCATTTAATAATTGATTAAACTTGTGGAAATTTGTGATTAATGTAATAAACTTGTGGAAACTTGTGATTAATGTAAAAATTAATATTTATCATTTTGAAAATGTATGAACGTCATTTATTTTATTTTTTAAAGAAATAAAAAGTTAAAAAATAAGATTTTAAAGTTTATATATATATATATATATATATATATGATTTTCATTTTCATTATAGTAATTTTTAATTTAATAACAATAATTCTACACATTTACATTAAAGGTATATCATGGCAAGATTTATGATTTTCTATAAATCATGCTAATTTTCTAGTGGATTAGAGAGTTGACATTATTATTTGTATTTGATTCAACAAGCTTACATTTAAATGTTGATAAGACAAGAAATATTTATTATGCAATTTTACATATTAATATTTTTTTAAAATATTAATTAATAAATACAATAAAATATCTCATACATTATTTATAAGTTAAATTAAAAATATATGTTTTATATATTTTAAAGAAAGGGAAATAAATATTTCAATATATAATTAAAATATATAATTTAATATATCATTAATGTAACATAAATAAGAATTTAGAAGAATAATGTAATAAACATATTTTAAGTAATATGTTGTGTGTATATATTTGGAATTCTTTAGTATATCATATTTTTTTAGAAATAAATAAGTTTACAATAAAATACAATATACTGTAGTTATTATATAATTTTATTTTTATAAAAAAAGGTAATTTTTTTGAAAACTTTTAGAGATGTAAGTTTCATACAAAACTATTATATTATAAAATATTGTAATGATAAAAAATTGAAGTGCATTTTAAAATAATTAATCTATATTTTGTTTATGTTGAATTTACACATTATTATTCTATTCATGAATGATATTGAGTTGTGTGGAATTTCCACAAATGTTCTTTAAGCACTATTTAATGTGGCATCTCCACATAAATTTATTATAATTTATACTATTTTTAAAAAATATTCCAAAATAAATAAAAATATGGTATATTTCTAAAAATTCAAGGAAATGTGGATTTTCCATAAGTGTTTAGAAATATGAGTTGTCTCCAAATTTTTATAAGTGCATTAAAATTATGGAACATCAACATAACCTTAAAAAAAGAAATTACTAGAGAGATGCTACAAATATATTCTCTTAAATAGTCGAATACAAATCAAGATCTAATAAAAGTGGTGTAAACTATGATGAGGTAACATGGGGTAGGAATTATACTATTTTATCAAGTGTGAAACCCTGAATCTACTGCATTTTGTATAAGTTGAAAATCTCAGCTCATTATTGTAATTAGGGAAATTTGTGGAGCTCAAGAAAAGCCAGCCAAATGAATGATGGGGATTAACTAGCGCCACATTCAAGAGTTGAATTTACATGGAGGATGCCAGTTTAAGCATTGTCAAAAAAACCTATTAGTTGGCATTATTAGCTATATATTTATTATTTATCAAATAAATGAAAATTATATAATGAAATAAATAGTAAATATATTAAATATATTAGTATAATTTTAAGTTTTATTTCTACAATTTTTTGTTTTTCTACGAGAAATGGTTGGATATGTAAATTATCTACAAATTATTATTAATATATGTAAATTGTAGAACATCCACAATACAAAAATCATTACATAATCAAATAGATTTAACGAGATGTTATCACAAAACCCTATCCTTTCAACAGATTCTGATCCGAAGTGGCTAGAAGATTATTGAAATGGAATGTTTTCACTCTTTATAGTATATAGGCTTGTAATTGTTGTAATTTTATTTTCTAAATAGGATCCTACAACTACACTTTTGTAATAGGTTATTTATCATGTGTACCTATGCTAAAAACTCTAAGAAATAATTTTGGAAATGATTCCATAAGACAGTGTAGAGAGTATTGTCACTTCAACGACCAAATGTTTGTCTTTCAAACTCGAGTATATTTTTACTCTTAGCATGAGCAGTGTAGTGTTTACTTTCGCACTTAAACGATGGAAAGGTGTGAGGGCTAGTGTCAAATTTAGAAATTTGACTCTATGATACTACTAATTATAAACATTTCACTGGTTAGGTAACAATATACAGCTATGACTTTGAATTTTCATTATCGCTCTCTTACATATTAATAATCTAACTTGTATTTCTAGAATATGATTAGTCATATTTACACTAGATATGTAAACAGATAGTACATGAGAGGAAGATTTCTACACAATCCATACGAAAGCAACTACTAATTACAAAATTTCCCTTATGCATGTGAAAAATCATATTTTTTGGTTAAGCAACATAAATATTCACTCCTTATCTCTGAACTAGAAATATTTTTTACCACATATTATCCATCTTAGCTTTCAGTGATCCACAGTTCTTCATTCGATCCTTCTACAACCTCTAGGTCATCTATTTTTCAATAATTATGACCTTTGGAATGTTATATTAGGACATAAAATAGACTCTCATTTACACATTCATGATAACTACAATGTATGGCACTACATTATCAAACTCACGTCCTACACTCAAAATAGGAACTTTAAAAGGATATATTAATATCCATAAATTCAGGTTATCTACATTCATTAGGAGTATACCAATAACTACATTTTTGTTGCAGGCATGAACATTATGAAGGAGTCAATTTTATTTTATTAGAAAGAACTCAAACATAACATCCTCAAAATATTTCAAGATAGATACAAACTCAATTCCAGAATTTTTAAAGAAGCTCAAGTTTCCAAATCATAATTGTACATAATCATTTTAGACTTACGTCAAATACTAGGTGGAAAATTATATATAGGTTAGATGCCTCGAGGTGGTAAGATGTACACTCGACAAATTCAATAGTGCTTAATGGATTCAGAACAACCCCGATATTGTTTTTTATAGTGTTTCCAACACATCACAAGGGTTTGAGATATTATTGCATAATGTTCAGACGGATATTCTTTAAGAATGGAATCATTGTTAGGTTTTGGAAACGACATACATTTTAGGGAAAGTGAGACTACTAGAAATTTACAGAACCATAATATAAACTAATGTTGAAATTGACTACAGGATAGGTGAAAATTCTCTATATTTCTTTGATTCGGTTTCTTCGGTAGAGCTGGATAGCCATGCAAAAACATCATTTTTCAGTCTCAATAAGGATATTCTCATTTTTGAAGGCATCTATCAGGTCGATTATGACCTAGTTTGAGTTATTCTTTTCACATCCGTAGACTTCCCTTATATCAATCTGTAATCAGCTTATATATGTTTGGCTTATTCTATTGGATGTTTCCAACATCTTTCAACCTCAGCCATATTGGGGTCTATAATGCATGAATGTCTTATATTTCTATTTTATTAAATATTCAATAAGTTAACTAATTTGAATAACCCCTGTATCTACCCTTTACATCCATAGTGTACTTAACTCACTATACTCTAGATATATTAATCTAACAAAGGTTGAAAAATAAAGATTGTTCAAATAAAAATTTCAATGCCCTACAACCCAGTCAATCACATCAAATAGTTGTGAATATTATAACCCGCGCATTGCTAATTAGTAATTCAATAGTAAATGGTACCTATAAGATAGTATAATCCATTTTCTTCCAAGTAATTAACAGGTTATTGAAAGTTGGCAGACCCTCCTCCCACAAGGAATAATGTGATATTATTTAATGTGTTTTGGTTTTAAAAACCTTATACAAATAAATTCCAATCAATCAACATGTGATTGGTGTTTTTCCATTGCGAAACGTATCTCCAAATGGTAGTTTTTTGACAAGTGGCTTCATGACTAAGCAATCGCAATGTTAAGATGGTGTGCATTGATAACGCCAAATTTATAAATAACGGCTTAGTGGAAAAGTAAATTGACTACGGACAAAAAAGCATTGTCCATCGTTTAAAGTTATTGAGAACTTAGTAATCCCAAACTATATGGAGATAATGGTATGTCGTAAACAATGTCCACGATCAAGATCATAGCAGCACTAGTAATTGGGCATGTTTCATGACCTCATCTACAATTTGAAACGCAATTAATCATAAATTTGTGGTTGATGCATAAGATCACTTCCAAAGCATTGTGTTGCAAATGTATCTACAATAAACCTATTAATGTAGTCACTACTATAGAAAAAGCAAGGTTCGTTCAAAGAAAATGATCTGGTAATATGATAATAACTATTGTAGTCTTCAGAGGCAATGGAAGCTTGTGATTGTTCAACTCATAAAAAATTATACTATTCATAACAATTGTACTTCCTAGGAAAATAGACGAATTTATGTAATTTTCTAGTTTATTTTTATATCATAAAAGTGTTATAATTTGACGTGCCTTACTCATTTCGGCTTTGTGCAAATCATGTTTTACAATTTTTTTTACATCGAATGCTATAGTTTAATCGATTCATGCTTTCAACAAAAATTGTGGTCTCTTTTTGTGTATTCCAAGAAATTTGAGTACACTTCCCACAACCATGTATATGGCAACCAGCTCTAATAGGAATTTTTTGTAAATCCATCTATAAATTATCATGTAAGAGTGAGTCTATCGTCAGCACTAATAGGCCAATAGCGCTACATGGCTATGTCGTAATCAGGAACTATGAGCTCCGTGATTCATTCCTTCATTCTGTAAAACTCACATCATTCTTACCCAACACCGCTATCCATCAAGAATATCATTGCTTCTGACATTTATTTACCATGTCTTACCATTTGCTTCACCACTATACCTGGAAAGATGTTATTCTTATAGAAAATAATTTTCATCAATCCTCCATCCTTGGGTTTAAGTACGGCTTTTCATGAGAGTAGATTAAGCAAAATGAAATGCCTTGAGCTAACTCTTATCCATCGATGTCTTATATTTTTAGAAACCCCTTCCCACCTATGGTAGTATATGTGCCTCTTGTTGCTCACTGAAGAATTCTAATTTTTTCTCCTAATTAATCTTTCTTTGAAAAAAGTTTATTACTCTTTTTGACGTGTAGAACCATCTCATGATTATTATAACTAGGCATAGGGTACAAATAGGAAGCTGAACTTCAATCCCAAATGGCAATCCATCATGGTCATTCTGAAAAAAAATACACCTTCACAGAGGACCATTAACAAGACACCTATAAATTTGTAGACATTAGATGTACACAGAGCATGACTCTGTAGTGTGACACATTGGAATCATTTGTGATGCTAAATGAAGGATAATCAAGCCTAGAATGATTCAATACTGAATGGTACATCACATAAAGAACATTGCCTGGGGCATATAATATTGTAATATGGATTTTAGAATATTCTCATATCAAAACTTTGATGAAAGTGGTCCATCTCCTTTGTCATTTACTACCATTACATTTAGAACACATGGGAGATTATCAAAAAATTGCTTCAAAGGGATGGAGGTGTGTATAGAAATTACCTTTCACATTAATCCAACACTTCTGACTCCTTTTTCATGGTCCCTCTAGTTTGCATCAAATGCTAAATATTTATGATGTCTCCATTTGTCTCGAAGAACTCAATAGTTTTATATTGGGGATTGACAAATTATATAAGATATGAATTGCAGTACATTATGTAGACCATGTCCGATATTTACTCATAAAGGAGTGTAACACCCAAAAATTTGACGAACATAAATTACAACAGTAAATATTATCCAAATAATCTTGTTTTTGTTTTGAATGCTCACTACATAAACACCACATTGAATGCAATAGATAAACTTATCATCACATAAGAAACTTACACAAAACATAAACACAACATAAACAACATAATAACACCATATGTACATCGAGGCCACATGTGCTGAAAATGATAAAGTACAATAACTACCCACTATAGCATACACTTACTCACAGGACATTTCCCAAAACACATCATTTTTTCATGGTGAAATATTTATTACAATCCGTATTTTTATTAGTTAGACTATAATTGATCTGAAGAACACAAAACATGGGACCCTTGGTTTCCTCTACATACTTGGCTGCATGTTTTTGTTTAAAATTTCACCTAAAGTAGTTCCTTTAGAATTTGTTTGTTTCTCTTATGGAAATAAATTTAAATAACATGATTGTGATTAGGAATGTATATACACACATGTGTTTTATAATATTTTACTGAAATATTTGTTTGAAAGAGTTGTGTTTACTTGGTTTGGAAAATTATTCTTGTTATAAGGAGGAGAATTCAATAGAAAAAAAAAGAAGGTTACTAGATCAATAGAAAACCTATCCTGAGTTCATTTCATAGAATTTTTAAATACTAACAATATACTCTTTTCATATTGTTGTCCCCTCAAAATCTCCCCTCTTTCGAAAGTCAAAAATTGAAAATTTTGAGTTTGACAACCTTTTTTTTGATGTCCTTGCTAAAGATAAAAGTTGAGAATTTGGAAAAAATACTGCATTTTTTGAGTCATTTGTGTGATTTACGGAGTTTGTCAAACATTTTTTGTCCCATGTGTCCCAAGTTCACTAGGGCTCTCTGTTCCCCGATCGGCTGCTTTCTCTAAAATCCGCTATTACTTCCGTAGGCCTGTCGAGAACTTTTTGTTCCAACTATCCCAAGTTCACTTAGGCTCTTTTGTTCCTTGATCACCCGCATCAGCCGCATCATGCACTTCAGGTACTTTTGTCCCTCATATTCCTAAAGAAATTATGCATTCAGTCCCTGCATCACCCGCATTGCCCACATTAGCTGAGTCACACTTTTGCGTCCCGTGTGTCCCAAATGTACCAAAGGCCATCCAGGCTAATTTTTATCTACTCTTCCTGATGCTTTCTTTTTGAGTTTTTGGATATGAATTAAATGCACATTTATAACCTTCTCTCTCCTAAAACAACTATTTAATAGACTGCACCTCTACGACATATTTGCACACTACTTTCTCATTATCATCTTCTCATACCCTTGTGATTGAAACCATTTTCTCACATCCTCGTTTCCCCTGTAATTTCATCGTGGATTCAAGCTATGCATTTTTTTTCTAAGTACTATCAACATGAAGATTAAATTCCAAGGTTAGGAACCAGGTCTCTCTCCACTCGAGTCTGTCGTTCGCTGACATCGGGGATAGTTAAGTTCGTCACCTAGACTTTGGTGATTTTTGGACCTGGTTGATAGACCCGAACCCCTCCCCTATGGTACAAATGATTAATGATAGTGGCCTTGCATGTTTGCTATCTGGTTTCCTGTTCTTAGTGCAATGTGCTGGACACGTTACTCACCTGTGAGGGCTCACTTCACCCCTGATACGAGTGAATTAACCAATGTGCACAGAGAGCTCATTGCTAAACTTGATGCCACCACCATTACCACTACCCTAAGTATCCTATAGATGGGAAAATTCCATGGTAATCTCCCATAATCAAGCACATTCTCTTTTTAATCAGGACAATGAGAAATATAAAGCTAGAATTGTAAAGTCTTGGCTGAAGAAAAACTAAGAAAGGGGCATCCCGGACTATCCAAATCCCTATTTAGGTTTGACTTCAATGAGGAGCTATCAGAATTTATAATCCTGTTAGATTGGGTTATGGGCTTGCCTTCTACTAATGAGTTCCACTTCTGGATGTGCTCTGCTTATCAACATAGCGTGTGAAGGTACCCAGAACATCAATTGGGCAGAGATCATCTATATGAATTTGAAAGAGAAGTTGTCCCATGTATAACAAACAAAAAAAAATTCTACATGACTTCCTACCTGATGTATACTCTAGCAACATCCAGATAGTGGTTTAGGCTTTACATACATTGATACTCAAAAAGGGTGATCCTATATATGCTTACTGCCCTTAGTTCACCCTAGACACTAGCAATCACAATTTCAGGAGGGTGAATGATGCCTTCACCATGTACATTGTAAGGATCCTAGAAAGTGACACTGCAAGGAGGTTTTAAAATGAATCCATGAGCCTGATTGTGAATTACAGAATCCTACTTCATCCAATTCAGAAGGTTCTCCTACATCAGGCTTGTCAAGTTATGAGAACACTCCTCTTAAGCTCCCCATATTTTGTCATGATAAGATGGACTTGATTGAAGTATGCAGGCAATTGGACAAATTGCACAGAACCTACAGGGATAAGAATATCCACTAGTCTAAAATTCCCCATATATTTGGGGAACTACACATGCAAGATGGCTCTGGATGCCCAAAACATAGAGAGATCCCTATCTCCCATCACTGTCCACTTCTTTAGGCCTAGAACCTGCTTCAACTTGAAGAAATTCATTGAGTTGAACATCAAAATCAACTATCATCATAGGTAAGACACTATAATATTATTAGGTTGAATGCATAGATGATTTTGAGGGCCAGAAGGAGGCATTATCCCAGGTTTCCTCTGTAGTTAGTTTAAGAGCTTAACTTGTATCAAATTCCTGAAGGACTTCAGGGATGACAACACAGACCTATTTTCATATGAGTATGAAACTATAATCAAGCACACTCCTTTAGAGGATCTTGGGATTGGTTTAAGGAGAGAGAAAGATGATTTGGCTGAAATCCTCACCCTTTTGCTGGTAAGAACCAAAGTTTGGGATGATAGAAAGATTCGTGAGCTAAAGAAGAACGTAGGAGAATCCTCTTCCAAAGACACCTCGACCCCGAGAAAGGAGAAACAAAACACCTAGTTCAGTGGTACCGTATAAAGACTCCTCCTACCTCATCAAGTAAAGGTCTTGCATCCTCCACTCCTTCCTCCTTCACTCAAGTCTATCAAAAGAAGGTGAAGGAGGTCAAAAAGGAGCCTATTGAAGAAGGACCCTCTACCAAAGCATTCAGAGCTACCTTCTGGGCCAGAGAACATCATTTTTCGTCAGTGAGAGTGAAGATAATGAAATGCCAAATCTTGCAAATGCTTTTGAAACCACAATGGATAAGGAGCAAGAGATTCATAGCACTGAGCCTCCAAGCAATGTGGATTCCTCTGTCCAAGATGCCCTGTTTGCTCCACTCACATCCCTATTGGAGGCCACAGCAGTCAAACACTCTATGTGCCATGAGTTATCTCTCGCTCTTGGTTCCCTTGCTACTCCCTCTTCCTCTTCTTCCACTTTTACATGGGTACAACCGTTTGTTGATAGTAGGAAGAGGAAGTCTTCTTCTCAGATCTCAGGGCCCAATTTTGATGTTGTGGCGGGCCTTGTTGGGTACTACTCCTTCTGCTCCTACCAAGAAAGCTAGGACAACCTCAAGGATAATAACTGATGCCCAATGTTAGTAATTTCTTGACATAGCCAAGCCCAAAGTTGACAAGATAGAGTAGGACTTGTAGGCCTTCTTATTTAGAACTCTCAAGGATCTCCATGGGAGAGTCTACTCCTGAAGGTGAAATACACAACCTTCAAGAAACAATCACCAGGGTCATTAGGAGGGTAGAAAAAGTGTAGCAGACTATAGAGAAAGCTAGAGGATCAAGGCTCAAGAGCTTTCTAGTTTCATCAATTCACTGTTATCTAAAGATAAAGTTCTAAACCCTAATCCAACTGAACTGCCCTTCCACCACCTGTGATTTTCAGCCAATATGAAGTCCAGAGAATCAAGGATATACACAGGTACTCCATCTATGTGGAGGGCATATGGAGGCCATGGTAGATGACATGCTTTTTGTAGGGTTGAATTTCATTGGTGAAACCTTAAAGCTCAATGAGAAGGTAAATAATATACAACATAAGATCTCCTCCACAATTAGAAACATGAATAAAGAGCTCAAACTTTGGAGCAGCTACATAGTAGACCCTTCGCCTTGACGGGGAAAACTGATGTAAATATGCTGATGGCAAGTAATGATCTTTGATGAAGTGAAATATAATTTGTCATCATCATGGGTATTTAGTGTGGAATGGAAAATAAGAGTGTTGGATGAGGCTTTGGGATAATTAAAGAATAGTATGGAAGAAGGGAGAAGCTTTCAAAACTCTGAGGGATATATGCTTTTAAGGGATATCCACTGCCACCTCCATGATGAGACCTCAGTTGTCCCTTTCTCTCTCTGCAGGAAATCAAATCTCAATTCACAACTTTTGTCAAAGGACACTTGTTTAAAGAGGATTCCATCTCCAAAGAAAAGATCAAGGAAATCTACTCCCTTTAGTCTACCATTGAGGAAGCAAATAAGGAATACCATACGCACACTAAGTTTGATAAGGAGATGGAGAAATGTTTGGGATCTTGGACCTAGGCTAGTACCAACACATTAGTGCCACGTGGCAAAGGACATAGTAGAGGCCTTGAAAATGTTTAGACAATGGATCCTCAAGTTAGTGGGCATCTCCTAATCATGAGTGGCTTGTTTTCCCCTCTCGGCTTCTCTGTCTTCTTCTTTTTCTAAATTTGGAATTACTATAAATTAGTTGGGGTTTTTGCATTAAGTATTCCTTTAACTAAAACATTTCAGTTTAAATAAGTAGTTACCAAGTGTAACTAATTTGTATAAAATTATATAATGGTCTCTGTTTAGTCATTTTCAGGGTTGGAACTTGGTTTATTTTTGAAAGTGTAAAGAGTAGTAAATCAATCAATACAAAAGGATTTTCTTTCTTTATTCATCTAATCCTGTTGTTCGTTGTTATCCATTGAATATTGTTGAATAATTTGTCTACATTATGTCAAGAAGCTTTCTATATCTTGTGGATGTTATTTCTGGAACTTTGTGTCTTTGCAATAGCATCGTATTGATTCAAATACAAATGGTTGTATTCCAAACTATCTTATTCTAGCATGCATAAGGAATTATTTTGTTATCTATAGTTCTGGACAATGCCTTTCTACTCATTTCCCCTACTTCATTCCTCTATACTTTTGTATTGATGATCCATTTTATTTTAAAACACTTTCATGGTATCCAAGTTCCATATTGAAACTATGCATTGTATATATGTAAATTGGTTTTACTTTTGAATAAGGGAACCTCTCCCATTAAACAGAGAGGGAATTCTTGTCCCCTGACTGTTGCTCTCAACAAAGTCCTTTTTGACGACCAAAATTTTTTGGTCACTTTACTGGGGAATCATTTTTTAATGTATTCTAGTCCTATAAACATTTCTTGATCATCCTTTGATCTGGCGACTCCATGTTTTACTCGTGGGAGAAGGGCCCTTGGTATTGAAGATTCCCATTTTCATCTTTCGAAAACAACAAAGGTTTTCCTTTCCCTTCAATAGGAAGAAATAGAAGATATCATTCAAAAAGCACTCGTTTTGTCAAGGATATAACCCATGCGGGTGGTATTCCTTCAGAGAAACTCAGCCCTAGTCTCCGTGCTCTGATTCTTGCTCGGTGTTTTAGTTCCCCTTTAAGCCTGTTTTTCCGAGGATGGCAGCACCATTTCCCTGGGGCAATCGTGTTGAGCCTCCCTCCCTTCCTCAGCCTTTGCATGAGTTACCCAGAGGTAACAGAAAGAACTTCCCCAAGTACATGAGGGGATGGCAAGCTGCATCTTGATGAACATATCGCAACCTTCATAGTTACATGTGGAGTTCTCAGAGTTGAACATGAAGATGTCTCAGTGAGGATTTTTGTAGAGAGTTTACAAGATAATGCAACATATTGGTTCTATCACATCCCAACTGGAGCCATTCCCAGTTAGAACATGATGAGAACAAGGTTTGAGAACCGTTTCAAACCTGCAGAGGATGTCCATGCTTTATTAGCCCAAATTTCCCAAATAAAGAAAGATTCACAAGAACCCATGAGAGAATTTGTGTCTAGATTTAACAAGTTGATTAACAAAATCCCACCAGACACTCAACCTATAGATCAAATTCAAAAAATTACTTCTTCCTGAATGCCCAATTACCGGAATTTAGTTATGCATTAAGAAGAGTCCAATCTCACAACAATAGCTGAGGATCAAACTCTTGGTGTTACTATCGAAGATGATTTAATCATGTTAGGGAAGTTGAAAAAGAGACCCCTCTAAATCTAGGTCTTCTTCCTCCTCCTCTTCCACTCCTGGGCCTAACACCGATCTATTAGTACAAAAGCTGGAAAATGATCTCATCAGCCATTAAAAAGCAATTAGCTCAGCACACCCCCTATGCAGATGTTCCAAGGAGTAATTTTCAGCCCAGGGAATCATTTGCCTTGCTTCTCAGACAAGGCTAGCACTTGAAGGGCCACCTATTAAGGTTCTTGTTAGCGTAACCTATGAGGTGGAAGAGCCAGAGGATGAAGAGGTTAGTGAAGACTATGTTAAGAACTTGTTGAAGAGGCCAATGAAGAAATAGAAGAACTTGAGGGATCACGAGTTAATTTCCTTACTACTGAAGGAGTTGATGAAGAGGATGATTATGATGAAGTGGTAGCGGACATGAATAGTGAATCATACGCTGTCATGACTCGAGAGTAGACAAATAAAAGGGAGAAAGTGATGCATCCCGCTAAAATATCCAAGGAGCATTCCATGACTATCCCTGTGATTACAAAAAGAGGGTCTCTTATCCCCACTACGTCCACACAAAAGGTGAGTTCTGCCAATTCTAATTTTCCTAATTCCTCTACTAAAGTTTCTTCTTCTTCTTCAACCCCCTAAAAATGATTAAACCTAAGGTTCCAAGTGATGATAACCTGTCCACCTCTGGATCTTTCGATATCATTAATCATTTAAAAAAGACCAAGGTTCAAATTTTAGAGGTTGAGTATTATTAGGAACCCATCCTAAGGCCTTTGCTAAAATGGTTCACTTTCTTAATTCTCATTCCAAAATTACTTCTAAAGTCCTTTTACCCACTCCATCCTCCACACCTCAACCAAATCTAGTAGTTGCCATTACCTCACCTAATGATAAGATCAAGCCATTCTATGTGACCCTCCTTATAGCAGGCCATAAACTCAGCAACTGTGTCATAGACTCAGGGGCAACAGCTAATGTAATTCCTACCAAAGTAGCCCATGCTTTGGGGCCTAACTCTCACATGTACTTATGGGTCTCTGTTATTCCATGGAGAGTAAGTAAGTACCCCTAGTTGGAAGGATTAAAGATGCACAAGTAGCTTTTGCTACTTTACCTGAGAAAAAGGTCTTGGCTATTATCCTCGTAGCAGATATTCCACCTTCATATGGTATGTTGTTAAGTAGGAACTTCTGCAAGGATGTGGGAGGTGAAATTCAAATGGATTGGTCACATGCCCTCATACCGGTTAATGGAAAAATGAAGAAGTTGTTTCCCAAGAAGCAATCCAAGTATTTTTTGCAAAAAACAGATGATCCCAAAGTCGCAAATACTTTATGAAGATATGGGGCATGGTAACTATATGATTATGTCTCCAAAGGAAACTCATCTTCCCAAAGGAGTACTTGAAGATCTTAATGGTGTTTGGATATTAGAATTTGATGGAAGTTGTTTCCTCGGCTGGTTCTGGAGCTGGCGTAGTATTGGTGTCTCCTAAGGGAAAGGTCCATCCTTTCTCATTCAAACTACAATTTGAAAATACCAATAATACAGCAAAATACAAAGCTCTCATTCTTGGGCTTAATGTGGCAAATGAAGAAGGTGTGAAGAATATTCTAGCTTACGTGGGGATGCGGAACTAGTTGTCAAGCAAGTTAGAAACCTTTTCCAAGTAAATAATAGAAGGTTGAAGCATTATAGGAATCAGGTTTTGGAATCTATTGAATTTATTGATGCCTTCTCCATTGAAGCAGTGCCTAGGGAAAAGAACACCAAGGTTGATTCACTAGCAGTCTCAGGATTGTTGTTAATACCTCATCCTGACTTTTCTCAAGATAGGTTTACCATTGAGATGACCCATAGGCCCAGTGTACCTAATAGCGCAAGCAGCTGGAATGTTTTCAATGATGATTATAATTTTTTTTCTTTCCTAGAGCTCAGGGATAACTTTGAACAATTGTATTTTGAGGGAAGTGATAATTTACCTCGTGAAAGTGTGTCTTCCAATGAAGAGGATGTCAAGGAAAAAGAAATGGATTAGGATGGGTGTATCAGGCTCAAAGGTAACAAGATTCCAAAAGGACTGGTGAGATTAGAAGAATTTTTTGATAAGCATGACAAGTATGTGAATTCTAAAGCTTCTACTAGATCACAACAATCTGTTGAGTATGAAAAAACTAGTATTGGGAGTTTTGTTGACCCTAAGCTTGTGAACATTGGAAAATGTTGTACACCGGAAGAAAATAAGAAAGTAATTAATCTTTTAAGGAAGTATAAATATTTTCTTGCTTATTCCTATGAGGATCTAAAATCATTTCAACCAAAAGAGATGTAGCATTTCATCCCTCTCAAACCTGGGATTAGACCTTTCAAGTAGAAATAAAGGCAATACAATCCTAAAATAGCTGACACTATTTTTTAGGAAATACAAAAGTTGTTGAAAGCCAAAATCATTTTTCCCATCCATCATTAAACATGGATTGCCAACATTGTGCCTATTAGGAAGAAATATGCTGAGATTTGTATTTGTTTTGACTTCAGAAATCCGAATCAAGATTCTTTAAAGGAGAATTATCCTTTGCCCATAATGGATCAAGTCTTACAAGCTGTTATGGGGTCTAAAATGTTGTCCATGCTTGATGGCTTCTCAGGGTATAATCAAGTGGAAGACAATACCGTAGATTAGCACAAGACTACTTTCACCACCCCTTGGGGTACTTTTACCTACAAGAGGATGCCTTTTGGGATCATTAATGCCAGTGCCACTTTCCAATGAGCTATGGACTTGGCCTTCAGAAGTTTAAAAGGGAAATGTATTATTGTATATCTAGATGATTTAATTGTGTTTTCCAAAAATAGAGTAGACCATTTTCAGCACCTGGAAACAGTACTCTTGAAGTGCAGAGAGCATGGGATCTCTTTGAATCTTAAAAACCTATCTTTTGTGTCTCAGAGGGAAAATTATTAGGGCACGTTGTCTTTAAATATGGCATCAAAATTGATCTTGAGTGAGTTCAAGCTATTCAGCAGATTCCTCTTCCAACTAGCAAGAAGGGAGTGCATTCTTTCTTTGGTAATATTAATTTTTTGAGAAGATTCATCCCTAATTTTGTAGAAATAACTTTGAATATCTCTCAAATGATGAAGGGGAAACAAACATTTGGTTGGTCTTCTAAAGGGAAATAAGCCTTTGAAGGTATTAAAAAGGCTATTTCTAGAACTCCTATCCTAGCATGTCCAAATTTTAGCAAAGATTTTATTATCTATTGCTATGCCATAGATAACACCCTAGCTGTTGTTTTGACTCAGAAAGATTATAATGATCATGAGCTCCCAATTACATTTATGAGATACATTCTTAAAAATCATGAGTTGAAATACACAATGATGGAGAAACATGCTTTTGCAGTGGTTAAAGCTGTCAAGCAGTTTCATTTTTATATCCTTAACTCTCACTCCACAATACTTTTTCTTGATACAACCATCAAGTCCATTCTCACACAACAAGAGTTTGGATCCAAGAAACGAAACTAGGTGGCAAAGGTTCAATAATATGATATTGACATCAGACCAACCAAACTAGTTCATGGAAAAGGCTTGTGTGAACTCATCGCTGAGGGAGCTGGACATGAGTTACCTAAGGATGAAGTTGATATTCCTATTGTTTTATTTCTCATCTCAATTGATGAATGGTATGCTGACATCTCACATTTTCTCACGTATGGGGAATGTCCCTCCCATTTGAATGTCAAGGAGAGAAGAGCTATTAAGTTAAGATCAGCCCAATATGTATTGTGGGAGAATGTTGCGTTCAAATGTGGGATGGATGGAAGATTTCTAAAATGCATGGATAAAGAGCAACAGAGGAAGCTTCTTTCAGCTTTCCATGATCAAGCATGTGGAGGCCATTACTCATCTACTGTCACTACTCATAAGATTCTTCATGCAGGATATTATTAGCCTACCTTGTTCAAGTATGCATCAAAGTGGATTGATAAATGTGAAGCCTATTAGACCTTTGTAGGAAGACCCAAGTTGGCTGCCTTGCCTCTTAATCCAGTCATGATTGAAGAACCTTTTCAACAATGGGGTTTAGATTTCATTAGAACACTTAATCCCTCTTCAAGTGCCAAACATACCCACGTATTAACTGCCACAGATTATTTTACTAAGTGGGTAGAAGCCATTCCAATAAAGAGTACTACTTCTGAAGTAGTATGCAATTTTATCAAAGAAAACATCTTGGTAAGGTTTGGTGTGTCAAACAAGATTGTGACGAATAATGCCTCAAATTTTTATTCAACTGAGATGATGGATTTTTGTTATGGATATGGCATCTCTCTGGCTCACTCTTCAGATTATTATCCTCAGGGAAATGGGCAAGTTGAATCAACAAACAAAAATCTAGTGGCCATAATAAGGAAATTGGTTAATGAATCTCAGAAGAATTGGCACAAGAATCTCGATGATGCTCTTTGGGCAGAAAGGATTACACCTAAAAGAGCTATTGGGATGTCCCCTTTTTAGGTGGTATATGGAGTAGAAGCTCAATTACCAATAACAATGGAGTTACCAGCCTTACATTTAATGAAGGCCATTGAAGACACTAGTTTTAATGAATCTTTACAAATTGAATGAAGACAGATTGAAGGTTGCTGATAGAATATCTACTCACTAACATAAGGTGAAAGTCTTGTTTGACAAGAAGGCTAGGCCCAAGGATTTCCAAATTATAGATACCTTTTTATTGTGGGATAAAAGACATGAACCTCATGGTAGCCATGGCAAGTTTGATTCTATTTGGCTATGACCTTTCAAGATCAGGAACTTTGCTAGTGAGAATTATTTCTACATTGATTACATGGACGGTTCTTCTCTCCCACTTCCTTATAGTGGGTCAATACCTAAAATTGTTTAAGTCTTAGGTGAATAGGAAGTCCTCTGTATATTTTGTATAGGCATCTCCTTTCTTTCTTTTGTGTGTTTCCTTGCCTTGCTTTTTGGTGTGTTTTCCTTCTTTGTTTGGGGTGTTGTTTTTTTGTATTGGTTGCTTTTAACTCCGTGGCCCAATGGATAAGGCACTGGTCTATTTCCCCTAGGTTTTCTGGGAGTTCTTGACTTGTCTCATTCTTTGCATCTAGCCAAGTCATCCCCAAAAGGAGCCAGTTGTTATCCCCTCAAAATCTCCCCTCTTTCGAAAGTCAAAAATTGAAAATTTTGAGTTCTAACACCTTTTCCTCTGATGTCCTGGTAAAAGAGAAAAGTTGAGAAGTTGGAAAAATACTACATTTTCTTGAGTCATTTTTGTGATTTATAGGTATATCAGACATTTTTTATCCCATGTGGTCCCCAGGTTCACTAGGGCTCTCTGTTCCCTGATCATCCGCTTTCTCTGAAATCCGTTAACTTGTGGGCCCAGTCAGGAACTTTTCTGTTCCAATTGTCCGAAGTTCACTTGGGTTCTCTGTTCACTGATCACCTATGTCAGCCACATCATGCACTTCACGTACTTTTTTCCCTCATGTTCCTAAAGAATTTGTGAACTCAGTCCCTTCATCACCCGCATCAACTGATTCGCGCTTTCGCATACCACATGTCCCAAATGTACCAAAGAACATCCAGGCTAATTTTTCCTACTCTTCCCGATGCTTGCTTATTTGAGTTGGTGGATATGAATTAAATGCACATTTATAACCTTCTCTCTCCTAAAATATCTATTTAATAGACTGCCCCTACTATGCATTTTTTGTACACTTACTTTCTCATTATCATCTACTCATACCCTTGTGATTGAAACCATTTTCTCACATCCTCATCCCCCCTACAATTTCATCATGGATTGAAGATATCGCATTTGTTTTTTCTAAGTACTATCAACATGAAGATTAAATTCCAAGGGTCAGGAATAGGGATCTCCACTCGAGTCTGCCATTCCCAACATCAGAGATAGTGAAGTTCATCACCTGGACTTTGGTGATTTTTTGGACTAGGTTGACAGACCCAAACCCCTCCCCTATGGCACAAATGATTAATGATAGTGGCCTTGCATTTGCTGTTGGTTTCCCAATCTTCAGTGTAATGTGCTGACATGGTACTTGTCTGTGGGAATCACTTCAACCCCAATACGAGTGAATTAACCAATGTAAACATGGGGAGCTCATTGCCAAACTTGATGTCGCTGCCATTAGCACTAGCCCTAAGAATCCCTAGAGATGGAAAATTCTGTGGTAATCTCCCAGAATCAAGCACATACTCTTTTTTATTAGGACAGTGAGAAATACAAATCCAGAATTACAAAGTCTTCAGCTGAAGAACCCTAAGAAAGGGGAATCTTGACTATCCAAATCCCTGTTTAGGTCTAATTTCAATGAGGATCTATAAGACTTTATAATCCTATTAGCTTGGGTTATGGGCTTGCCTTCTACTAACGAGTTCCACTTCTGGATTTTCCCACTTATCAACATAGTGTGTGAAGGTACCCAGAACATCAACTGGGGAAGAGATCATCTGTATGAATTTGATAGAGCAGATGTACCATGTACAACAAACAAAAAAGTTCTACATGACTTCCTACATGATGCATACTCTAGCAGCATCCAAACATTGGTTTGGCTTTACATACATTGATGCTTAAAAGGGTGATCCTATATATGCTTACTGCCCTCAGTTCACCATGGACACTAGCAATCACAATTTCAGGAGGGTGAATGATGCCTTCACCATTGTACATTGTAAGGCTCCTAGAAAGTGACACTACCAAGAGGTTTTTAGACAAAGCCATGAGTTTGATTGCAAAGTATGGAGCCTACTTCATCCAATTCAAAAGGTTTCATCCTACATTAGGCTTGCAGGGTTATGAGAGCACTCCTCTTAAGCTCCCCATATTTGTCAATGATAAGATGGGCCCTGACTGAAGTATGCAGGTCAATTGGAAAAATTACACAGAACCTGCAGGGATAAGAAAATCACTGGTCCTACACTTCCCCATATCTTTGGGGAACTACACATGCAAGATGGCTCTGGATGCCCAAAACATAGAGAGAAGCCCTAGCTCCCATCACTCTCCACTTCTTTAGGCCTAGAAACCTTCTTCGAACTTGAAGAAATTCATTGAGTTGAACATCAAAATCAACTATCATCATAGGGCAAACACTAAAGATTATTGGACTGAAAGAATTGATGATTTTAAGGCCAGAAGGAGGCATTATGGCAGGTTTTCTCTGTACAGTTAGTTTAAGAGCTTAACTTGTATCAAATTCTTGAAGGACTTCAGGATGAAAACATAGACCTTGTTGTCATATGAGTATGAGAACTGTAATCAAGCACACTCTTTTAGAGGATTTCAACTGGTTTAAGAGAGAGAAAGATTATTTGGATAAAATCCTCACCCCTATCCTAATAAGAACCAAAGTTTGGGTTGATAGAAATATTCGTGAGCTAAAGTAGAATACAGGAGAATCCTCTTCCAAAGACACCTCGACCACGAGGAAGGAGGAACAAACACCTAGTTCAGATGTACCTGTACAGACTCCTCCTACCTAATTAAGTAAAGTTTCTTGCATCATCCACTCGTTCGTCCTCCACTAAATTCTGTCAAAAGAAGGTGAAGGAGGTGAAAAAGGAGCCTATTGAAGAAGACCCTTTGCCAAAGCATTCAAAGCTGCCTTCTGGGCTAGAGAACATCATTGTTCTCAGTGAGAATGAATATAATGAAATGCCAAATCCCTTTAGATGCTTATGAAACCACAATGGATAAGGAGCAGGAGATTCATATCACCGAGCCTCTAAGAAATGTGGATTCTTCTATCCAAGGTGCCCCGTTTACTCCACTCACATCCCTATTAGAGGCTACAGCAGCAAACACTCTCTATGCCATGAGTTATCTCACTCTTAGTTCCCTTGCTACTCCCTCTTCCTTTCTTCCACTTTTGCATGCGTATAGCCATTTGTTTATAGTAGGAAGAGGAATTCTTCTTCTCGGATCTCAGGGCCCAATTTTGTTGTTGTGGCGGACTTCTTGGGTAATACTCCTTCTACTCCTGCCAAGAAAGCTAGGAAAACCTAAAGGATAGTAACTGACGCCCAAGGTCAGCAATTTCTTGAGATAGCCAAGCCCAAAGTTGACAAGCCAGACTAGGACTTGCAAGTCTCCAATTTGGAACTCTCAGTGATCTCTATGGGAGAGTCTACTCCTGAAGGTGAAATACACAACCTTCAAGAAACAATCACCAAGGTCATTGGGAGGGTAGAAAAAGGGCAAACAGGACTATAGTGCAGCTGGAGGAGAAGGGCTCAAGTGCTTTCTAGTTTCATCAAGTCACTGCTCTCTAAAGATAAAGTTCTAGGACCCTACCCTACTGACTGCCCTTCCACCACCTGTGATTCTCAGCCAAGATGAGGTCTATAGCATCAAGGATATACACAGGTACTCCATTTATGGGAGGGCTATGGAGGCCATGGTAGATGACATGCTTGTTGTAGCATTGAATTTCATTGGTGAAGCCTTCAAGATCAATGAGAAGGTAAATAATCTACAACAGAAGTCATCCTCCATAATTGGAAACATGGATAAAGATCTCAAACATTAGAGAAACTGCATAGTAGACCTTTTCCCTGATGGAGCAGACTGATGAAAATCTTCTGATGGCGAGTAAGGTCTTTGATGATGTGAAATATATTTCATTATCATCATGGGTATTCAGTTTGGAATGGAAAATCAAAGTGTTGGAGGAGGCTTTGGGAGAATTAAGGAATAGCTGGCAGAAGGGATAAGCTTTCAAAACTCTTGTGATATCTTATTTTAAGGATATCCACTACCACCTCCATGACGAGACCTCAGGTGTACCGTTCTCTCTGCTAGGAAATCAAAATCTCAATTCATATATTTGTCAATGGAAACTTGTTTAAAAGAGGATTCCATCACCAAGGAAAAGATCAAGGAAAAATCGCTCCCTCTAGTCCACCATTGAGGAAGCAAATAAAGAATACCATAAGCACACTGAGTTCGATAAGGAGATGGAGAAATGTCTGGGATCTTGGACCCAGGCTACTGCCAACACATCATTTCCACATGGTAGGGACATAGCAGAGGCCTTGAAAAGGTTTAGACAAGGGATCCTCAAGTTAGTGGGCCCCTCCTAATCATGAGCGCTTGTCTCCCCCTCATGGCTTCTCTCTTTCTTCTTTTTCTAAATTTGGACTTATTGTAAATTAGTTGGGGTTTTTGCATTAAGCATCCCTTTAAACTAAAACATTTTAGTTTAAAGAAGTAGTTGCCAAGTGTAACTAATTTATATAATTATATAATGGTCTCTCTCCACTATTTTTAGGGCTGGAACTTGGTTTATTTTTGAAAGTGTAAAGAGTAGCAAAGCAATCAATACAAAAGGATTTTCTTTCTTTGTTCATCTGATCCTGTTATTCTTTTCTATCCATTGAATACTATTGAATCATTTGTCTACATTATGTCAAGAAGCTTTGTATTCTTGTGGATGTTATTTCTATAACTTTGTGTCTTTGCAATAACATCGAATATATTCAAATACAAATGGTTCTATACCAAACTATCTTATTCTGGCATGCACAAGGAATTAATTTGTTATCTATATTTCTGGATAAATTCTTTCTGTTCATTTCCCCTACTTCATTCATCTGTAATTTTGTATTGATGATCCATTTTATTTTAAAACACTTTCATGGTATTCAAGTTCCTTATTGAAACTATGCATTATATATATGTAAATAGGTTTTTCTTTTGAATAAGGGAACCTCTCCCATTAAAGAGGAAGGACTTCTTGTCCCCTGACTGTTGCTCTCAAAAAAGTCCTTTTTGATGACCAACACATCTTAAGGTTATTAAAATCAACTATGAAGGGTAACTAATAAAGTTTTATCATTCTTAATTCCTAATCTGTTTCTCCAATTAGGAATTCACATTTTCAAAATCATTTTGTGCAAGGAAGGGGTACATTATACATGTGTTCCTTCCCATTATAGATATTTTTCTTTAGATTTGAATGATGAATATCACATTTCAAACTACTTAGGTTTCATGATGTTTACGATTCACTCTCAGTATTAATGGGTGAATCACATGTTTTGACCATAACTTTTACTTCCTGAGTGATCCTAGATTTAATATACTCCTATCTACACCAAGGGTTCCCCTAAATTTTGCAAGTTTTACTAGAGTGTAATCTCCTTAATCACAAGATGTTGCATACATTTAATGGTATCCCATTCTCAAGTCTAGATTTCATTATTTCATTAGCATTGTTGTTTAATACACATTTATGCGAACAAATCATGTAATCATGTGTCACATTTGGTTTTTCAATTTATTCAGTTCTTTTATTAGTCATGGAGCTCTACTTTATTACATTAATTTTATGATCACATTTGAAATTTTAGTGGGTTTTGACATTGCTCAAAGGCGTATCATTTTCATAGTGCGTATTCCTTAGTTTAAGCTTATTTACCCTTTTTAGTAACTACATTGACATGGTTACTTTGGTCTTGTATTAACATCATTTCAGAACAAATGTAATTCCTAAAACACTTACATAACACTTTGGGATTTAAGACTACAAGGAGTACGATGCCACACAAGCCAAATCTATGACTATATGTTTTTACAAATTTCTTCCAAGGAACTATTTAAATCATTTAGTAAAATGCATCATTATTTCCTTCACCAATACCCTTAAGAGGGGCTCCATGATCTATTAACTTCAAAAACAATCATGGATGGGGGAAACTTCACCCTACAAGAAATTACATTATAATCTACAAGTAAGAATCATAATTATCAAAGGGGGACAAAGGGAGTTCCAAATAAAAAGTTATAAAGTTGTATGCATTAAAAAATGCTTCTAAGCTGATATTTACAATCATTGGTAAATATACATCATAGATCCTTGTTCATTAGCATCATAAGAGGTCACTTGATGTATTACATTGATTTCTACTCGAGGGTTTCTACACCCTACCATAAATAAAAATTAGAACTTATTCAAATATCCCTTCCTTGCAAAGCATTCATTCCACTTACGGTATTACAAGATTACAATTTCTCACTTTCATTAAATCTTAGTGTATAAAGGGGTTCCATTAGGTTTAGATAAATTCTAATTTCCACTAAGGCTTTATGCCTGAATATAGCTAAGTTTAAGATGTGAAAACATTTATATCCCATTATGCCTTCATAAGGGACAAAGGTATAAAGTTTTTACTAGCCAAGGTTACATATTTATCTATGCAGAACTAAAGAGATCATTAAAAAAAAATTAAAGTATAATACACTAGTGCACTAACTCCACTTTTTTCATCAGGATCTTACGAAGGGTTCATTCAATGATAAAGGTATGCCAAAATATCTTCTTTAAAAAATGGGTAACCATTAGGACACAAACGTCTAATGTGAACATTGAATCTTAATTCGTCCATGAAGATGACTAGATCTATGGCATCAAGAAGTCTTTTTCATATTTACCTTATGAATGACAAGGTTACTATTGACCAAAATAAGCTCACAATTATATTTGTAAACTAACACCATTTCCCTCCTTTTGTTCTTCAATCTAAATTTTTAAATATTTTAAATTCTTAAGGTCCCCTGAAAGCAATTTCATTAGATAGGAAATTTCTTCCCCTTCCAGATATATAAAGAATTCCTTCTAACTTGTCTTATTTTTCAAGTTGCGGGCCGGCGGGCCGTGGAAGGATTTTTTGCCAGAAGTGGGTCGGCGAGCCTGGGGAAGACTTTTCACCAAAGGGAACATTGCGGGCCGGTGGGGCTGGGGAGATATCTTGGCACTTTGTAATTTTCATTAAAAAGTGCAATTTACAATTCTAGGCCCACGAGCCCACGAAGGATCTTTTCACCAAATGAGAAAAAATGCCTAAGGCATGCAAAGGGACACGTGCCCATGTTTCAAGTCAAAGCTGGAAGGCAGGTCATCGGAGGAGCTTTGGAATTTTTTCCTCTTTTTCTGAAAAGCGTAAAAGTATAAAAGTTAGCCACACCTCCGTCAATGCCTAGAAAAGCCACATGTTAGGCCTTTGTCAACTGTGGGGATGTGGGCTGGCGGGGAAACTTTGGAAATTTTGTAACTTTCTCAAAAAGTGCAATTTACAAGTGTGGGCCGGCGAGCCCGAGGAGGTTTGTTCACCAAATTAAAAATGTGAAGTTGTGGGATTGCGGGCCTGTAGGGAACATTTCTACTTTTGTAATTTTTTTTCAAAAAGTGTAAGTTTTACTAGCATGCCTGTGGATCCACTTTCCAAAAGATTGCATTTTCACCATTTTTGCACAGTCTCGATGTAGAATCTTTAGATGGCCATATCTGTTGACTGGAATCTCAAATTTGAGCAAGAAAGGACTCTTTGGAAAGTTCTCAACCTCCTCGATGCCATGGAAGCATAAAATATTATTTTCAAAAGGATTTGGTGGGTAAAATTAGGAAAATGTCTTTCAAGCCATTAATACCAGATCTGATTTCTTCAACTACCCAGATCTGATCTAATTTACCATATTTCTCTCTCCAACATGCCAAATAGACATGGGGAACTAGAATTGATAGATTGTAAGTGGATTTTCAGGGAATTGATGGTTGGTGGTTGATCTTTCAGAGAAAATTCCTCATTTTCTTCTTGCTCTCTGGTTTTCATCATGCTATGTATTGTAATCAGTTCTCATTTGAGAGGAGAGACATTCTAGGATGTGGGGAAACTCTATACAAAATTTTCCCCAACTCCATTTGAGATATAAGCCTTCTCCTATGCCTGGAAAGCGTATTTGTGCCTATGAGTAGAAATGTAATGGTCTGTGCACTGTATAGAGAAATAAAATCATGTCTTTGTGGTGTTCTTCAACCCTTTGCGTTTTTTTTTTGTATCTCTGTGCCTCTCCATTTCATGTTTGTTTCATCTGCAAGTATTTCACGTTTGCTTGTGCAAGATGTTGCATTTCATGGAGTTTTGATGGTGGATTAGGATCTGGGTCTGTGTCACTTTTGTCTTGCCTCCCTCATTTCCTTTCTTCCCTATTTCATCCTTCCTCAATAGAGTATCTCACCTCTTTCCTTTTCTTGTGTATCACCACTTTAGTGTAGGCTCTCTTTTACTCTCTCTTTCTCTCCAGTTCCTTAGAATGGTTAGATTAGGATAGATTACCTTTTCCTGCATTAGAGTAGGTTATGATAGGTACTTTAGGAACAAGAACCAAATTTCTCTCGAGGATTATCTCAAGTTTTCTAGTCCCACAGCTTGAGAGATGGTCCAATGTTGTACAAATCACACTGAATGCCCCAAAAAAACTAGGCCATTCGGGGGTGCTGTGATTTTGCACCAACAGTTTTGGCACGCCCGATGGGAGAGGTTTGAAGCACCTTAACACTTCATTTCATCAAGTTGATGTGTTCTTGGTGAGATTCAACCTTTGGAGGAACATGCAAAGCACATCTGGTGACTCCATCTGGTCAACACCCCATTCTTTGAGTTGCATACTTCTTTCCATTTCCACCCATTATTCTTTTCACATTTTTCATTTTTTTCCATCCCATGAAGTTTTGAAGTCATGACTTCATTTCCATCTTGGAATTCACACTTGCAGGAGCAGCAATGCAGTTTACCTCCAATGTATTCATTCTCAACTCCTACAGACCAACATTATGATCAGATCCAGAATAATCATGCTTACCCATATGAGCAATGTCAAAACTAGTTTGGCTATGGAACTTATCAAGAACAAGGGTATACATATAATAATAATGACTACATGGAAAATGTTGATCTATTAGAGAATATTCAGCCTTTAGAGGCATGCATGGTACAATTAAGGGCTATAGCTCAGATGAAAGTGTTCAGAATTGGCTATAGGGCACCTTGTCCATGGGTCGGCCCTATGCCAAGACATTATAGGCCTTAGGAGAATATTGACTTCATGGTTGAAATGTTTCCTCAACTTTCACAATGGACTGAGTATATTGAGGCATATGAGAAAAGTGTAAGACAACCTTGTCACCAGCTCCTTGTCCTTCATTTGCTCTTTCTCAAGCTTTATCATTTCAGTAGTGCTAAGAGTCAAGCCCCTCACTTGTTGCCCCCAAGTGTTTATTTCCCTTCTCCATCTCCTAATATTCCATCTCATCTCATTTATTCTTCATGTTTCCCTTCTAAGTAGTCATTCTTTCTAAATAAACAAGAAGTTCCACTTCCCTCTCCACCACAAACAATAGAAAATTGGTTGAAACCCTATCCACTCCTCCTCTTTCCTTCCCAATTTCATGTTGGGAAGAGAATTACAAAGACCAGTCAAGGAGAACAACAAGAAGGAGAGCCAAATAGAGAAGAAAATATTAGAAATTTGGTGATCTTGGCTCTAAAATTTTGGATTACAAAGATTCCCTTGATAGTTAAGCCAACATAGGAGGTCAAGGTTGAAGAACCAGTGGTGGATAAAGATGAGTTTACAGTAGAAGAAGAATAAGAACAAGAAAGAGAATATCACTAATTTTTTTTCTTTGAATGAAGTGTCCATAATGGCACTTTGTCTGAAGAGAATGTTTATCTAAATCAAGCTGCACGATCAGTCGTCAAGGAAGAAGAACAATCAACTCCAAGTCCTACTCAAGCAGGAGCAACTGGAAGAGATCAAATCAATGTTGAATTCACTTGATGAAGGAATCATTATTTAATATTTTTTTGTTTCATTTGAAGGGCCTTATTTGTTTGATGAATCCATGAAGGAAGAAGAACAATCAGCTCCAAGTCTAGTTAAAGAGGAGCATATGGAGGCGGCCAAAATAGATTTAGAGGCACTAAACCATGATCCGGTTACATAAGAGATTACATATCTTTGTCCCTTTCAACCTCTCCAAAAGTCTTATTTTTTGGGAGAGTTTGACCTTACTAGCTTCATGTTTGAAGATGAAGCTTCAAATGGTGAAAATAATGAAGATTTTAAGATCACCATGCAAGAGGGAGAGACCTTGCTACAACAGGAAAGTGAAGATTTTGATTTCCTATCAGACTTAAAATAATGTTTTGATAAGGGTGAGCCAGTTAAAATTGTAAATTTTTCTCCACTGTCATTCATCCTTCAACCACAAGAACCTGCTACCATGGAAGATAATGTGCAAGCATAACTTGTAGTTTGTAACATGCCTCTTGAATCAGAGTTGGAAGATTTTGATCTTCCAAAAGCCACACCTACTGCAGAGGAAGGAAAAGAGGAAGAGGATGTCATCATCTCTTCCACACCATCCATCTAGGAAGTTCAGTAGGAAGAATCCAATTTTTGAGTTAAATATCATAGTAGTGGGAAAATTCAAAGGACCAGACCCTACCCAATCAGATACTTGTCTTCATTGGAGCCAAGGGAGGATCCAAAACCAGTCATACTTACTTCTAAGAATGAGGGAGATCCTCAAAGTGCCAAGGATCAACAACAACACGTCTTAGAACCAAGTGTGCAGTAGATTGAAGAGGTATTTGTTTTGTTTACCATTGATACCTTGATGGAGGGAGTGGAGAAATAATTTGTAGTCAAATATCCACTCCTAATAATAGCCATATTCAATGCCAAATCATTTACATGGCTTCCAATTGTAAGGAAGGGTAGTTATTTCTCATCACCAGTAGTAGGTTTTGTTTGAAATTTCCCATCTCTCTGGTTAGAGTAGAGTAGTTAGGTTTGGTTTTAGCAGAAGAAGTGCTTGTGCACACTCTACATATCCCACTTGTGGTGTGTATAATTTCCAATTTTTTACATAGTTTGTGCGATGGTGTTTTGGTACTCATGCACAGTGTGTTGGAAATGACATTTGGTGAGATCAACTCCAATTTTAGTAGTTTGCATGTGGCTCAGGGATCAGATTTTCAAATTTCAGATCAGATTTTTATTTACCAAGAAGAATCCATGCCCTATGGATGCTTCAAGGCCACTAATCATCTCATCTAGCAAGAAGATGTCCCCACTGAGTTGCCAAATTGTTGACCAAAATAAGCTCACACTTTTTTTTGGTTAACTAACACCATTTTCCCCCCTTTTGTGCTTCAATATAGATTTTTATATATTTTAAGCATTTAAGGTTCCCTGAAATCATTTCCATTAGATACGAAATGTATTCCCCTTTCGAGATATGTAAACAAGTCTTTCTAACTCCTCATATTTTGTAAGTTACGGGCCAGTAGGCCGGCGGGCCTAAGGAAGACTTTTTGCCAAAGGGAAGATTACAAGCTGGTGGGGCTAGGGAGATATCTTAGCACTTTGCACTTTTCTCTAAAAATCACAATTTACAATTGCAGCCCCATGAGCCCACAGAGGATCTTTACACCAAATGAGGAAAAAATTCCTAAGGCCCACAAAGGGACACGTGACCATGTTTCAAGTCAAAGAAGGAAAGCAGGTTGTCAGAGGAACTTTTCAATTTTTACCTCTTTTTTTGAAAATCATAAGAGTATAAAAGTAGATGCACCTCCAACAATGCCGAGAAAAACCACGTGTCAATCCTTTTTTAGCTGCGAGGAAGCGAGCCGACAGGGAAACTTTTGAAATTTTGCAACTTTCTCAAAAAGCACAGCTTGTAAGTGTGGGCCTGCGAGCCTAAGGAGGTTTTTTCATAAAATGCAAAATGTGAAGTTGCAAGCTTGCATGGTTGTGGGGAAAATTTATACTTTTTTTTTTTGTAAGTTGTAATAGCGGGCCCGTGGATCGACTTTGCAAAGATTGCAATTTTGCCATTTTTGCATAGTCTTGATGAAGAATATTCAGATGGCCATATCGTTTGACTAGAAGCTCAAATTTGAGAAAGAGAGGACTTTTAGGAAAGCTATCAACCTCCTATACACTATAGAAGCATCAAATATTATTTTTAGCATCTTTTATGGGTTAAATATAGGAAAAAATATTTCAAGACATTAATAGGATATCCGATTGCTTCAACTACCCAGATCTGATCTGATTTTCCATATTTCTTTCTCCAACATGTAAAATAGACATGGGGAACAAAAATTGACAAATTGTAGGTGGATTTGTAGGGCATTAATAGTTGGTGGTTGAGATTTCAGAGAAAATTCCACATTTTCTTCTTTCTTTCCAGTTTTCATTGGGCTATATATTGTAAACACTTCTCATTTGAGAGGAGAGACATTCTGGGATGTGGGGAAACTCTGTCAAATTTATTCCCAACTCCATTTGAACTATAAGCCTTCTCCTACACTTGGCAAGTGTATTTATGCCTCTGAGTAGAAACGTAATGGTGTGTGCACCTTATAGAGAAATAAAATCATGTTTTTGTGGCGGTCTTCAACCCTTTGCATTGTTTTTCTATTTCTTTGTGCCTCTCCATTTCATGTTTTCTACTTGTGCATATATTTCATGTTTGTAGGTGCAGGATGTTTTGTTTCATGGATTTTTGATGGTGGATTAGGATCTGGGTCTGTGTCACTTCTGTCTAGCCTCCCTCATCTCCTTTTTCCCCTGTTTCATCCTCCCTCAGCAAAGTATCTCACCTCTTTCCTTTTCTAGTTTATCACCGCTTTAGTGTAAGCTCCCTTTCATTCTCTCTTTCTCTCTGGTTCCTTGGAATGGTTAGATGAGGATAGATTAGCTTTGCCTGCTTTAGAGTAAATTTTGACAGGTAGTTTAGGAACAAGAACCAACTTTCTTTGGAGGATCATCTCAATTTTTCAAGTCCAACAACTTGAGAGATGGTCCAATGTTATGCAAGTCACATCGAATGCCCCACAAAAAACCATGACATTCGGGGGTGTTTTGATTTTCTACCTTACTCAACTGATCTATTGCTTCATGTAAGAACATTTAAGTTATAGAAATGGTCTTTGAATAATTTCTAAAGTGTGGGACAAAAAGTCTAATTGCGATGATTAAAGTATTTCTTATTACATTAGGGTTTTATTAACCTAGATGTGAGATGATTGAGAGTGAGAGTATGACAAGGTTGAATACTCATTGCATGTATATGGTTTAAAAATTATAAGTTACTTCCAACCATATTGATTTTATCTATGAACCACAATAACTACGAGGCAGGTGATTTTTTCAATTGTCTAAACCATGAGTTCCATATCTAAATTCAAATGATCTTAACACTTATGAAGTGAAAATGTATGATTTTTAAACCATTTACAAAATTCAACTATTTTCCTGATTTATTTCGCTAACATAGTTATTCCTACATTAATTATGTATCACTCCAACTAGTTTTGTAACGTTAGCTTTAGCTCAATGAAGATACACAAATATAGTTTTCCATGTACAATGCTTGAAATACAAGAGTTCAAGAGGAACAATAGTCTTCAACACACTAATATTGATAATGCAATCGTCTTTAATTCAATTTCATTTAACATTCGTAATTTATATCAATATACAATATATTAATTCCATCTCATTTATTACAACATATCACACTCTAATATTTCCTATTTGAAGTGCTTGCAACCAATGTTGCGTCAGTCCTAGGACTAAGTATGGAAAACCCTTACACTCAAGAAAAAATAATACATTCATTATTTCAAGTAATTTAAAGAAACATATAAAGAGAGGTAGTGATAAGAAGAGAGGAGCCATAATTTCCTCAAACTGTCACACTTCAAGAGTAATTTACATTTTTATTTTTTTCGAGAGAGAGTTGGGAAGAGAGAGAAACTATAAAACATTTTATTTTATATTCACAATATTTTGACCATTTCTAAATTCATAACATGATTTTCATTTATTTTAAACTCATTTGAATTTTTAATCCATTCATGTTTTAAAGACCAACTGAAATTTCATATTTATTTTAAGAGAGAGAGAGAGAGAGGAGAGATAACACTATAAATGGCAAAATCCATTCATACAAATTAATTGATTAAATAATACACTACAAACACTATAACACTATAACAAGGGGTTTATGAGTAATTTACAGACCCATTGGGATCCTCAAAAACATTTTCTTACTTAAGATGTGAGAGTGCGAAAATTGAATAAAACAACTAAAGTGCTTATAGTATGGTTTCCAAAACCGCTCATTTTAAGTTCAAACATAAATTTCATCAATTCCTACCTAATCCCCTATAAAAACAAAACTCACTGAATTTGAAAAAAATTGAATATGTTAAACAAGGCTCAATATATGAGGGTGACTTTGAGACATATTATCATAAATCCATTGAACACTTTTGTTGTACAACGACCAGTGGGCCCCAATATCCAGTTGCAAATTTAACTTAAGAAATCATTTTTATGAAACTGAGATTTGGTTTCAATTATTGCATAGGAGTGCTAAAGGTAGATGAAGGGGTTTTCTAGTTACACAGAATCTATACGAAATTTTTTAGCCAAAACCGATCACAATTTCATTAAGTGGGAATGTCACCAAAAGTGACTCAACTATTAAAAGGGTATCAAATCTCACCTCGTTTAAGCCATCTAATCAAATTATTCATCCTGGTTTAGAACTTTCATGGTGTCTTGCATCGACATGGATCTTGTTTTATATTTTACTTCCCATTAATAGTTCAACATGGTGTTCCATGTACATGGTTCCAAGGCGTAATGTTTTCTTGTTTAAAATTTTAGAGAAAACTATATTTGGGAAAGGTAAATTTTTTATCATTCATATTAAGTTGTAGTTATATTTTAATATCAAACATACTAAAATCCTACGCTTTAAACAAATAAATGATGAAATTTTTAGTTTGAAGCGAGAGGAAGAGTGTTCCATACCTTTTACACTAATCCCACGATCCCTGCATTTGACAAGACCACATCATCTTTAGGAATTTCAAAAATAATTTCATTTCTCATTTCTCTATAAAACTCCACTTTGTGCACGTCTTTCCACAAACAAAATCCATGAGAGCACATCTCTATGAGGCATCTGATCTAATGGTTTCAGTGTCTTTTCCTTGATTCTTGACCACTAGTGAGGTGGTTAAACCCTCTTAAATGTAATGTCCCCTAGTGACATGGTCAAGCCTTCTCCCATTGACACAAATCCATCCATGCGTTTGTAGTAAACACTTGGATCGTAACACAACAAAGAAAGATGTGCAGTATCACTTCCGCATGCAAGTCCTGGCTCCATTGGATCCATGAGCCCACTCTTCCCTACACAATCCATGTCATACAAATTGGGTGTGTGCGTAACTTGCAAAGGAGTTAGAAATCCTAAAGATGGTATTGAAACATCCCTAACTCCAGCCACAAGAATGAAGGCCACACTCCTCTTCAGAATGAAATCCTCTGTCAGCCTCATTTTTTCTAAGGTATTGGTGTCTGATAAAATTTCAGAAACCCAAATATAAAAACAATTGGGTTTCAAGATAAAGAATACCCACATCAATAGCTCTCACCAAAGTAAGAAAATCACTAAGTAAAAATATTAAAATTACTTTTTATTGATCATGTTTCCTTACTTTTTCCTCCATTGAAATCTATATTACAAGTAAATAAGAAATTCTCCAAGGCATATTCTTGGGTTTATTATTTCTGTTGTAATGGAACATGAATCAGATTCTTCTTGCATACATTCGATGAACACCCCAATGCCCCGATAATAGACAAAAAAATTATTTTTTTCAACTCCCATATAGCACTGACAAGATGAATGGAAAATTTAAATAGGGTGTTACATGTAGAGGAGGAGTGAAAGAAACAAATATTTTAGGGACGAAACGTGAGATATTTGGAAAGTGAACTTTTAATGTCTTAATCAAAACAATAACTACTCGAAACTAAAGATAAGGAATAGGAAACGAATGCAGAAAAAAGGTTGTAGTGCACATAACATAGGTGCTTAGGAGTAGAATCAAAATCTATACAACTAAACTAAATACCCCAAAAAAGAGGCTTCTATTACTCAATGTTTTTCTCTTTCTTATGTATAGAACAAACAAACCATCGACGGGTATTCGTTCCTCTCAAATATAATTAAACCCGCTTCATTGAAGATACATATTGATAAAAAACAAATTTTTACGTAGGAATGAGTAAACCCAACCATAGAATGATTTTAGGATGGCTATTGGTGGTAAATCAGAGTTCCAACTCTACACTCACTGCAACTATCCAATCACTTCAAAAATCCCAACATTAACATGTTCTTCACGTCATTCATGTCTTTGGATTCTAATTAAAAGTGTTTGGATTATTATGCAAGGAAAATAATGGGTCTAAAAAGATGCTTACGATGTGTCACTCTCAATATATGCCTACCAATTCTAAAAAATTTGCAAACAAAAATGACAAGGGATGCTAACAATGGCAGAGAAGTTTGGCTTAACACAAGTCAATGGTAGTGTGTTAAATGTGGGCTAACTACATCTCCCTCCCCTTATAAGAGCATCATCCTTGATGTGACACAACATCGAAACTTGATAGATACATAGGAAATAAAGTCATTAATGAGATGTGTTGTTTAGGAAATCAACTTGTCGATATAATGTGACCAAATAGAAGCAAACTAAATTTGATAATATCTTAAATTTTAATGTTCTGTGAATATTGGGAGTTTATTATCTTTTACGTTATTTATCAATTAATCTAATATTTTACAGTATTTCTTAATATCAAACTCTTACTATTCATTGTTTAGAATTTCAATTGTCTTATGTTCATTGGTGCCCTACAATAATTGGCCTCAATATGTCACACAAAACTCAACACAAGACAGATGACCCATAAGACATCTTTCTACATATTTTAATGACTTTATCACATCACAAGACATCTAATTCCAACATGGAAAAATAAAAAAGTTGTCCACATAATAAAAAATTTCGAACAATTATGTCATAGGCATAAATCCAACACATACATGTGATTAACAAACATAATCATCACACTGATACGTATACAATTGTTATCACATGAGCCAATGACCATGGATGTACTAACATAGGGCCAACTTAATATCCAACAGCACATAATAACCAAGATGAGTGTCAAACCTTAATCATAAAAGTTCCTAACAAGACTCACAAGAGTACACACAACCCATAACACCAAATCCACACATCACAAAACATCAAGAAACAACTCCATACATCTCGCAAAGCATCACAAATCAACTCCATATACCTCCCAAAGAATCAAAAAACAACTCCATAAATCTCCCAAAGAGAAAGAATAATAGTGCTAAAACAAATCCAATTCACTCAACAATAGATCCCTATCACATGATTTCTCCATTTTGGGTCACTCAACCATAGATGCCCATACAGAATATTAGGTCATTCAACCATAGAGCCCCACCAAGAATATTGGGTCACTAAACCATTAAGCCCCTTAAATATTATCGGGTCACTCAACTATAGTGCTCCATCTCCTTTCTCCATTTAATGAGGTTAGGTAACCCTATAGCCCTAAGAAAATAGATCCCATTCACCCAATCAGAGTGGTGTGGTAACCTATAGTTCAAAAAATACATATTGGTATGACCCTTATGTGGTGTACTCCAATACAATGAAGTGGGTCCATAAGTCCAACCACTTCATGGTGAATCCCATGACCCTATTCCAACACATTACGACATTAGATCCAACATAACAATATATTTGAAATGATAAATGGAAAAAAAAATCCCAAGCCTTAGACTAGGATTTAAAACATATAAACATGAAAAGAAAATTTAATACTAAGAAAAATAAATGGATAATTAGCCATAGTTAGTACAAAGATCCACATGTTAGTGCAACAAAAAAATAAAATTCCAAAAATATAAGAACACGTCAATCAAGAAACTGTTGGTTCTGATAATAAAAGAGATAATGATCAAGTTATGAATACAATCACTATGTGGCCTTATACAGCCACAAAAGGGGTACTCATCGAGTTGTGGGCAATTTAATATCGAGCCTCAGATAAAAAAACATGTCAAATAATAAAATTGTCATCAACTCTTCCTAAATCATCCCTTCATACTCCCACAAGGCTCAACATAGTCTCAACATAGTCTGAGAGGTGAGATGTATAGGTTTCCATTCACTAAGCCTAACGTGTTCGCGAACCACAATATACATGGTTCCATGCATACCAAATGAATAGAAGTGGGTTTTCAATCTATGTAAGACTCCAATCTTTATCTCATACTTGGCTCAAGGTACTATTCAAAGATAAACCAATGATAAGGTACACAAAGGTCATCTATATGAAAACCATATAGGGAGAGAGAAAAAAGTACAGTTCGTCATCTACTAAGCCTAAGGTGTTTACGAAACAAGATATATATGGTGCCCATTAGGAAATGTGCCATACATACTAAATAAATAGAGGTGTATTTTTATTCTACGTAAGACTCCACCTCCTATCTCGTACTTGGCTCAAGTGGCTGGTCAATGGTACTCATTTCCTCTCTCCAAACATACACTTTTTTCCGCTCTTCTCTTAGGGTTAGTTAGTGTAAGGTTCACAACATAACACATAACTACATTACTAACATGATGATGATTCATGCACATTAACCATAGTGTCTTACGCATGGTATATATACTGGGTATAACACAATCATTACTTTTATGGGTTACAATACATGACATTTCAACATAATGCACCCAAAGTGCAAGTACTATACAATAGGGGTCATACGGTCACCATATGCCCCTAATTCATGACGTAAACCATCACATATTATATGGATTATATGTCTAATGAACA
Source organism: Taxus chinensis (assembly GCA_019776745.2). NCBI lineage: Eukaryota > Viridiplantae > Streptophyta > Pinopsida > Cupressales > Taxaceae > Taxus > Taxus chinensis. Next base: position 758,729,063 of record CM034150.1, on the reverse strand, counting down.
AAATGACTAACATTACAACATATATTCAATTGTAACTACAACATGGTGACACACACAATTTATCAAAACATGTTGACAACATCATGATACAATCCAATTTTCTATACACCAGTTTTTTTATACAACCCATCATCACACCTACATATAACAGAATAAGAATACTCTCCAACACTCCACAATCTGTAATAACAACATTTTCACACACAAAAAGGTGGTACATCACACATGAAATCCTCATTTAATCCACAAAAATAAAAGTGGATACTCTCACCACAAGTACATCAACATGATAACTAATAAACACTAAGTGACATGCACAACATGTGTGTTCATAATATCACATTACTCTTCCCATCTCTGCCACAACCATGAAAGACCATCTCAACTCCAATCTATCCCAGTGGTTCAAGAATATGAACCTCACTTTGATACCATATGTAATGCCCACAAATTTGACACACAAATACAATAACAAAATTATCCAAATATTTTTTTCTTAAAATATAAGTACACAACACCACATGGAATCCAATAGATAAACTTAAAATCACATAAGACACTTAAAAAAAACATCAACCCACATATACAACATGATAACACCATATATACATAGATGCCATATGTCCAAAAATGATAAAGTACAACAACTACCCACTACAATATAGACTTACTCACTAGCATTTCCCATGGCACATAATTTTTTCATGGTGAAATATTTATTACAATCCTATTTTTATTAGTTGACAATAATTGTCTAAAGAACACAAAACATGGGACCCTTATTTTCCTCTACAACTAGGCTACATGTTTTTGTTTAACATTTCACGTATAGAGGTGCCTTTAGAATTTTATCATTTCTCTTATGGAAATAACTTTATATAGCATGGTTATTATAAGGAACATATGTACACACATGTGTCTTATAATATTTGACTTAAGGATTTGTTTGAAAGAGCCATGTTTACTGGGTTACGAAAAATATTGTCCTTATAAGGAGGAGACTTCACAAGAATAAAAAATAAGGTTACTATATCAATAGAAAACCTATCTCGAGTTCATTTCATAGCATTGTTTAATACTTACAATACACTCTTGTCATCTTCAAGTTATTACAACCAACTATGAAGGTTAACTAATTAAGTTGTATCATTATTAATTACCTAAGGGAGACAAAGGAAGTTCCAAAGAAAAGGTTATAAATTTTATGGATTTCAAAATCCTTCTAGGGTAATATTTACAATCATTGGTAGTAATACATCATATCTCTTGGTTTAATACTCACAATACAGTCTTGTCATCTTTAAGTTATTACAACCAACTATGAAAGTTAACTAATTAAGTTGTACCATTATTAATTACCTAAGGGGGACAAAGGAAGTTCCAAAGAAAAACTTATAAAATTTTATGGATTTCAAAATCCTTCTAAGGTAATATTTACAATCATTGGTAGTAATAAATCATAGATCCTAGTTCATTAGCATCATAAGAGGTCACTCAGTGTATTACATTCATTTCAACTAAAAGGTTTCTACACCCTACCACAATTCAAAATTTGTGTAATCAAATATTCCTTCCTTGCAAAGACTTCATGTCACTTGAGGTATCCCAAGACTACAATTTCTCACTTTTATTAACACTTAGCTTATAAAGGGATTCAATTAGGTTTAGTTAAATTCCAATTGTACCTAGGGCTCTATGCTTGATTATATGTAATTTTAAGGTGTGAAAACATATTTATTCCATTATACCTTCTTAAGGGACAAAATTATAAAGTTGTTACTAGAAAATGTGACATATTTCTAGAAAATGTGACATATTTCTATCTAAGGAACTAAAGAGATCACTAACAATATTTTAATGCATAATACACTAGTGCACTAACTCCACTTGTGTCATCAGGATATTACGAAGGGTTCATTTAATGATAAAGGTATCCCAAACTATCTTCTTAAAAATATGGTTTACCACTAGGAAACCAAGGTCCCACATGAACATTGAATCCTAACTCATCCATGAAGATGAGTAGATCTATGAAACCAAAAAGTGTTTGTCCTATTTACCCTATGAATTACAAGGTTACTCAACTGATTTTTTGCTTCATATAAGGAAATTTAAGATATAAAAAAGGTCTTTGAAGAATTTCTGAAGTGTAGGACAAGAAGACAAATTGTGAGGATTAAAGTATTTTTTAAGATATTATGGTTTTGCAAACCAAGATACGACATGATTGAGTGGGAGAGTATAAAATGGTTGAATATTGGCTGCATTTATATGGTTTTAAAATGATAGTTTACTTCCAAACATTTTTATTTATCTATGAACCACAATATCTATTAGGCAAGTTATTATTTCAATCGTCTAAACCATAAGATCCATATTTTAATTCAAACGGGCTTCACACCTATGAAGTTAATAGTATGATTTTTAACCTATTTAATAACTTCAACTAGCTTCCTCGTTTATCTAGCTAACATAGTTATTCCTAAATTAATTATTTTTCACTCTTACTAGTGTTGTAAGGTTATCTTTAACACAAGGAAGATACAACAACATAGTTTTCCATGTGCAATGCTTGAAATATAAGAGTCCAAGAGGAAAAATAGTCTTTAACACACTACTATTGATAAGGTAATTATCTTTAATGTAATTTCATTTAACACTCGTAATTTATATCAATATACAATATCTTAATGCCATCTCATTGATTACAACATATCACACTTTAATCCTTCCTGTTCAGAGTACCTACAACTAGAATTGTGTTAGTCCTAGGAATGAGTATAGAAAACCCTCACACTCAAGCACAAAAAATACATTCATCATTTCAAGTAATTTATAACAAAGTACAGAGAGAGGATGAGATAAGGAGAGAGAGGAGCGATAATATCCTCAAACATGCACACTTTCACTTTCATTTACGTTTCTATTTTTTTAGAGAGAGTATGTGTAGGGAAGAGAGAGAAACTGTAAAACATTTTCTTTTTTATTCACAATATTTTGACCATTTCTCAATTCATACCCATTTTCATTTTATTTCAAATTCATTTCCATTTTTAATCCATTCACGTTTCCAAGACCAAAAAAAATTTCATATTTATTTGAAGTGAGAGACAAAAGAGAGAAAACCCTAAAAATTGTAAAATCCATTCATACAATGTAATTGATTAAATAATACTCTACACAAACTTTAATGCTATAACAAGGGGTTAACGAGTAATTTATAGACCCAATGGGATCGTAAACAATATTTTCTTCCTTATGATGTGAGCATGTGAAAAATTGACCAAAACAACTAGAGTGCTTAGAGTATGGTTTCTGATGAGCTCCATTTTTTTCTAGTCAAAAATTATGCAATGATGTCTAAGCCATGTTTGAACTCGTATTATTTTCAATATTATTATACATGATGTAAAAATTACATACTTTATATTTACTATTTTGAAATGTTTATGGGGAATTATTGTGTGCATTTTTTATGTTTCATATTGTTAATTCTTATGTGTGACTTACTTGAATATGATGGAAATAAATTTTAATCCTTGTTAAAAATGAATGTTTTGGGAAGTCATAATGAGCGCAAGACTTTGGATATATGGTGGTGCACGACTCTCTTCCTTGTCAATAAAATACAGAGGATAATGTCTTCAAAAGGCCATCTCATCACAACTCTCAAACCATATATGACATTTGCATCCATACGAGCAAGGAAATCTTGAAAGTCTAGCTGTCATCCACAACCACAGTATCTATCAATCAACATAAAGTTCATTAGCAATAACTGAAATTCCATCACCACTTAATATTCATCAATCAAATATGAATTTGGGAATCTTCCGGGAGTGATTGACTCATTTTATGATTCAATCACAGACCTCTTCTTCCATGATTCAAAAAGGCACGACAAATCACCCATGAGTTATTCTCACCATAAAATATTGTTAAGGATCAAGGAAATCATGGAGTTAAAATAGATAGTTAGATTTAGAATTGATTTGTTTTAAATAATTAGATCTCCATAGGAGACTAATATAAAAAGAGGAATAATGTAATCAGAAAAAGTTAGTTTTTTTGTACATGGCAGCATTTTCGGAATTGAATAAAAATTAAATTGAGGAGAAGTTATATTTCTGAGGGTCTCAGTATAATCCTGATCGAAGGGAAGGAGCAAGGGCAACTCCTACCCAACAAAAGGGAGATTTCATTTTATTTGCATTAATTTGTTCTTTAAAGTATTGTTATCAAATTACTGTCTCTTTCACAATTTAATCCTAGCTTACATATTAAAGTAAAATGTCTATTTTTATTTTTAATTTAGTATAGTAACTTTATGCATGTAATTTTATATCAGTTAAAACAATTTAGTTTAGGATAGAAATCTATACTGAGTTTGTGTTCCTATTATTTCCTTTGTTACAAACAATCATTAGACGCCACCTCAGATTGATTAAATTATGAGCAATAATGACACTCATCACTTGTTGGTGCTGTGGTTGGGGAACAATGTGTCATCAAAGGATAAGGTGATAGGTAGAAGGTACTCCACGGGTGTGTGGTAAGTTTCCATTTAGAAATTTTATTTCCATAACTCTCTCTATTTTATTATTATTAAAAAAAATCCCTGATGTGATTATGTGGGACATACACAACCCATCCCAGTGTCCATAATTAAGGAACCATTTCCAGTATCCTAGGGTTGTATATTTAGACTTAGAGACCATAGAGGATGATTTTTTAGAACAGGCCTTCCAAACACCCCACAAAATCAACCTGTGGAACAACCTGTTGATCAAGTTAGGATGGATGACCTCAATGATGGAGATAATGGTGTAGAAAATTCACTAGGAAGAACATTTACTTATCCTATCCAGTTGGATCCTGATGATGAGGCTCCTATGAAAAATATATCCCCTTCCATCTCGCCCTACTTTTGGGGGCTAGTTTGAGAATATCCTGATCAATTTATTTTTGAATTTAAAGTTTTGTGTCAGACTTATGACTACACTATTGATCGCCAAAATCTTAAAATTTTCCCCTCTACTTTAAAAGAAACAATTATGAGATGGTTTATGAGATAGACCCCAGATTCCATCCATATATGGGAAGATATGGAAAAAAAATTCCTGGATAAATACCAGGACTATTGTTGAGTAAGGGATAGGAAAGAATAACTCTTCCAAATTTAGAAGGAGGATGAAAGTGCAGAAAACTACTTAAACAAGTTCATGTTTCCTCATAGAAGTTGTGGAGATGGTGTCAACATTAACCTACTCAAAACTTTATTTCTCAAAGGATTAGATGATGACACTCAAGAAGAATTCAACCTAATGGGGAAAGGAGATATGAACAAGTTAGAATTCATATATATCATTGACCTCTACCTAAATTACTCAAGAACTTGCCCAAATTTTAGGAAGCAAAAAGGAAAAATGGTTAGTGGAGACCTATCCAAATTGAGGGAAGAAATAGCAAGCTTAAAAATTGATCTCTTAATTCAACTCAACACTACTATGGATAGGGAGAAGGCTATAAATATAGATCCCTTGTTCATTTATTGCCCAAGGTGTACGGAGAAACATGGTTTAAAGGATTTTCTATTAGACAAGAAAGAAATTTGTCTCATTTGTGTACAAAAGCATGCCACTTATCAGTGTGGTCTGTTTCCCCTACTCAAAACCCATTTAAAACAAAACAATCATGAAGAAACCAAGTTAAACTATATGGGTCAGAAGCATGGAGGAAATTTTTAGTCCACCCAATGTCAAAACTACAACCAAAAATTGCAATGGGGTCCAAACCAATGGAATGGACCATGGTCATACCCACCTCCTTGGGCTCAACAAGTTTCACATGAGCTCACAATATGCACAACCAAATGTTTATCAACACCCATGGGATTCACATCCAAACATTCCACAATATTCACCATATAATCATCATTATCAATAATAGTGGAATGCACCACAAGGGTCTGGACAAAAATATTACAACCAACAAAGATCACAAGGCCAATAAGCCCTTTTGGATGGACCAAATAATTCTACCCAACCCTGATCAACCTGCACAACCACAGATCCCTACTCAGACTACGGAAAACCCTAAAAGTATGAGGTAGGGGAATTCAACATATATAGTAGAATCTAAAAATAATCCTACATTAACTCTTTGGATTGCAAGGACATAATGTTATGTTCAAGAAAGGTTACATCTAAACCTCATTCCACTATCATTGAGGAGATTCGTGAAGATAACGAAGAATCAAAATAATCACATCCTAAGAATATAGAAGAAACTCCTCAATCAAACAATAACGTTCCTTTCCCCTATAGGCTGTCTCAGAATCAGAATTAATTCAAGGATTCAGGAAGTTAAGTATTGGAATTCCTTTGTTACAAACTATTAAGGACATTACTAAATTAAATAAAACTATCAAAGATATTTTTTTCAAGGCTCTAAGGAGAAGGAAGAATCAACCAAAAACCATCCATGTTGATGGAAAACTTGCTAGCATTTTAGAAGGAACTAATCCTCCTAATTACGGGGATCCCAACAGTCCTATTGTCACTATTAGCATAAAAAATGTCCAAATCCATAATGTCCTTATTGATTTAGGAGCTTCCATAAATGTTATTACTACAGATACTCTTTCTATATTGGCACTCCCCGAACCTCAGACAAGACACATTGTCTTGCAAATGGCAGATCAGTAAGTAAATAATCCAAAAGGGATCATAGAAGATGTTACTATTACGATCAAATCTTGGGACTATGTGGTAGATTTCATGATAATAAAAACAAAGAATATGAATATTAGGTAACCCATAATCTTGTGTAATCCTTGGTTAGCCATTGTTACTACTCTTATTGACTACAGAATGGGAATTATGGTCATTATTAATGGTCAACATTCCAAGAAGTTATCACTCTACCCTACAGCTAAGCCATTTTCCACAGACAAAAAATATTGTTCTACTGATGAATTTGATGGTTCAGAGGATATAATTTCCTCTCTTCCCATGGTAATAATTTGAGAAAACTCAAATCATATTCAAAGAGATTACCATGAGACAATTTACTACGTAATATGAGTCTTGCGCTTGAGTCATGTGCTAGACCCATTTTGAGTTCTACGCTTAAGTCTTGCGCTAGGTCAATTAATGATTCTTGTGCTAGTCCAATATTGCAACTTAAGGAGATCAAAAATGACTTCATATCTGGGAATAACCATCCTATTATTTTTCCATTTGTGAGAAACATCGATGTAATAGAGTACATATTCTTATATGAGCATGGAGTTTCAGTTGAAATTGGCATGTACACTCAAATTTAATCAAAAGAACGGTTGTAGATTTTTAAAATCTAAATTAAAGGAGCAATGAGTTAAAACCAGAGTTTCAAACCTTTAAATGGAATAAACTCACTAAAAGGAGAGAACCCCATCTCCAACAATGTGAACTCAGATATGTGAAGATTTTCATTAGAGAAAAAGGAGATTGAATAACAACAATTATGGTGAAAATTGAATCAAATAATGGAAACACCAGAAGATTTTTTGATCTTCAAATACCCATGTGAAAAAATTCCATATTCATGTCTTAAGAAAGATAGTTTGTTTTTTTGACAAACACCAGAAAAGGTATTACAACACAGAGCTAATAATATTTAAGGCTAGAATGATTCAAAATGCAATTATTATTGGTGACGAAGTATAAAAAAAGCCATTAAATCTTAAAAGTAAAGTACAAAATCAGAATAAATACAAAGAAAACCTACAAATATAGAAATCACAGTTTTATAGTTGTGTTCCCTTCCATTAAGTAATTATGTTCATAAAAAAGTAATAATTACTCACAACACTAAATGAAAAGGTCAACTATAGTTTTACAGAAAATCTCAAAGAGAGAAAACCTACCATTTTATATTCAAGTCCTAAGAAAACATTGAGAGCAGATTCAAGAAGATGAAGACCAGAACATTTTTCAAACTCAGAGATCAAGGTAACACAAGAGACATTTTTCCTTTTCAGAAATTTTCCATTGTACATCACCCAAATCACCTCGAGAGTTTTGAAACCCTGAAACCTGAAACTTCCACTGCATTGACCCTGAAACCTACATTGACTTCCAAAATCTAAACCCTTTCGGGATTTCAAACATTTTTTTGTCACTTTTCTGATTTTTCCACCGGAGTCCTCTGAAACCCCAAATTCAACACCTCTGAAAATCTTAAATCTAAAAGTCTAAAATTTCAGACTTTTGGGTTTCAGAACTTTTCCTCTAGTTTTGTAACTTTGGCTTCCAAGAACTCTGAAACCCTGAAACCCGAAAGTTTGAAATTCCAAAGTTTCAGACTTCAGACATTGCTGAGTACTTTATGTGATTTTGCAACTAAAATCTGAAATGACAAACATGTGAAGTTCAAAAACTTTGAGCCTTTATCCATTCTTCTGCTTGAGCTCTAATCTCCTTTGACATTGTTTGTCCATTCATTTTTCAACCTTTCTTCTCCATTGTTGAGCCCTCCTGCAACATGATATTTTGGAAACAAATGTGAGCTCACATGAGTAAACCACCCTCTCCATTTTCTCTTGTTCAAGGTCGTATAGTCTAATTTTTACTGAGGGGGGAATTGGATAACAATACTATTGACATTTTTTGCACCCATACAAAAATTCAACTTGAAACTTTGGTTTAGATGGAAAGGATAAATGTGATGGACCTACCTAAGTAAAATAAGGATATTTTCTTAATGTTTTGAGTTGAATCAAATTGAAACAAAATGAAAAGTTGCAACTATGTGTTTTTTTTTGGAATTCTACACCTAACATATACTACAATTTTGTGTTTGTCTTCATCAAAGTTATGTAAAATACCCAAAGAAATAATACAAAACCTTGCTAAAGGTGGGAACAGTAGCAGATATAAGGATTTGAACTCCAGAATAGTAAACACAATTGTTGTTTACATGGCTAAAGGTACATATTCAGTTACTGGTGCATTAATTTCTTGTTATTTCTTTATGTTTGAATGAGATTACTAATTTTTTGAGTTGCGTAGTTCATTCCACAATTACGGTTTATAGTAATTAAATACAAAATGAAATAGAAAACTCAATTACAAAATTTAATTTCATTTATACATAAAGAAAAATATAGTTTTCCATAGAATTCGTGAGATGTAACTCATATGTAATGAAATAGAAGGTACATATGCATGATTTTATAAGAACAAGAAGAAAGAGGAAACCCATCATATCCTGATTGGGTTATTTTTCTCTTCATCTTCATAAGATTCCCTATATCTTCGTATTCATATTCAACTCCTGACATCATTAACTTGTGGATAAAGAAACTAAAAATGTTGTAAGAGGTAAAAGCTATTCTTTATTCATGTGTTTACAGTTTCAGGAAGATGGATTTTTTAGAAATTACAAAAAAGATACATGAAATGATGAAGACAAAATAAAAAAGTAGATTTCACTGTACTATTTTAAGAATCAAGACAAAAAAGAGAATCACTGCATGATGCAAGAAAGGCTGCAAACCTTTATTTTTCTAAATATTTCATGAAGTGAGAAGGTACAAAACGAAGACTACAATTCACTAGTGTATTATAAGCACACAAGTTTCTACAAAGTACAAGCTTCATTTTTCAAGCAATTTCAGAAACTCAATAGCATTTCAGAAACATAAGGAGATATCAATACATAAATGCATATTTCATACTTCAATCACAAGTTCAGCCATTTGCGTTTATCATGTTTTCACATTGCAGAAATTTAAGATATAACACTTCTTCATGTTGCAGTCGCCAAAATGGAAAGGTTTAAAGAATGCATTTATTTTCAGAAGAAGAAATGGAGAGTTGACTGTGTATACTTCATGATAGTATACAAGCTTTGATATTTTCCCAAGTTTGAGTATCTCATAAATAGAATTAAAATCTTAATACATGTTCATGATACACTACATCATGCTCAGATATATCCATCTATATTTGGAAAAGGAACATAATCAACATTAAAGAGTGTAGGAGCCATTATGTTTAGAATATTGAATGCATTGTTGAACTTATAGGTTTATATTCAAGATTATCGGTGTTAATTTTTAAAAAAGTAACTTAAAACATGCAATGATTTCAGAGATTACAGATATGAGGTTTTTCAAATAATACTATGATCTTTCATCTACTATTAAAGTATGAAACTGAATATTAAATTACATAAAGGCTTACTGAGAAATCAGAAGTCTATAGTTACAATGAAAATATTCTCTTAAGAAACTTACACTGTACATTTTTAAAGTTTATTTCCTGGGACATAGAACATTTATCTGAGGATGGAGTTTCATTTGAAATTGGCATGTACACTTCAATTTTATGATAAGAATGGTTGTAGATTTTCAAAATGTAAATAAAAGTAGCAATGAGTTAAAACTTGAGGCTGAAACCTTTAAATGGAAGAAACTCACCAAAAGGAGAAAACCCCATCTCCAACAATGTGAACTCGGATATGTGAATATTTTCATTAGAGAAAAAAGACCTCGAATAACAACAATTATGGTGAATAGTGAATCAAATAACGAAAACACCAGAAGAGTTTGTGATCTTCAAATACCCATGTCAATGAACTCCAGATTCACGTCTAAAACCAAATAGTTTGTCTTTTTGACAAACACCAGAAATGATATTACAACACATAGCTAATAGTATTTGGGGATAGAAGGATTCAAAATGCAATTATTATTTCTGCTGAAGTATAGAGAAAGCCATTAAATCTTAAAATGAAAGTGAAAAATAAAAATAAATACAAATAAAACCTACAATGACATAAATCAGAGTTTTACGGTTGTGTTACCTTCCATTAAGTAATGCAACTCATAAAAAATCAAGAATTACTCACATCAAAAATAAAAAGGTCTGTTATAGTTTTACAAAAAATCTCAAAGAGAGAAAACCTACCATTTTATAGTCAAGTCTGAAGAAAACCTCAAGAGTAGATTCGAGAACATGAAGACCTAGAACATTTTTCAAACTCATAGATCAAGGCCATGCAACAAAATCCAAAGAAACATAAGGTTTTTGAGGTATTATTGTTTATGGAGCCGAAAATCCAAATAATGAATAGATTTCAGTCCTCATAAACCAGAGCCTTACCCATCTAGATTCATGGCATCTGTTTCAAAATATCACCCAAAAGGGTTCAAAACAGAGATTACAGTCATCTCAAGACAAAGCAACAAATGCACAGAGACCTCTTGAGTCTACAAAGCTCAAAGACAATTAAAGAATGAATGCAAAAACGACTCCAAACCCAAGTTCGAAGTTTCAACAATGGCATTCAATAAAAAAAATTCTATGGTTTTTCCCATATAAAAAAATGAAATGATTATGTTTTCGAAGTGTTTCGTTGCTTATTTTGACTTGAGTTAAGCTTAATCCAACTAGCGTCAAAATGGGCATGTGTCCATCATAGAAAAAACCCTAGCTTTACCATCGGTTTTCATTAACCATCATTGCAATGATGGGTCAAGCTCTTATGGATAAGGGGACATATTTTCATTAAAATGATTATGTTTTAAACCATAGACTATGTCAAGAAATAATCAAAAGTCTAAGCTATGTTTAAGGTTTTCGATATTAGTTTAATAATAATGTAAAGGAGTGTCGATACATATAAAGGGGCCATGGTCAATAGGGAGACCCTTGAATTATCACCTTTTCATTTTGATGGAGTAGAATATTCCACTTTCCATGCACATGTGGAAGTGTACAATACGAAGACAAAATATTACATGTGAATAGGTGTCACATCATTACCTATAGGAAAAAATTTGCATGCACTTAAAAATATTACTTGCACATGAAGACAAATATTAAAATAACAGTTAATTATTGACCCAAAAGTTACCTTATTTTCTCAAAAAATACACATGATGCATAATTAGAAGATAGTAAAATCAATTTTACTAGGAGTTTAATTTAAGAAAAGAGGCTATTCTTACCCATTAATTTTAAGCCTTGTTTATTTTTTATTCATTATATAAGGCTAAAAATATCATGCAAATATAGTAAAAATGTAGTCTATTTTTAGGGGGTTTGATGAATTAATTTTTCTATATATGGTGTGCATCGGAAAATAAAAAGGAGGAATTTAGAAGGACTTTTTGAGTATTGAAGCCATTGTGCCAAAATTACCCTTATGTGAGAATCAGTTGATTGCCTTTCCAATATTTTTAAGTGGTATGTATGGTAACAATTTATTGTTATGAATTTTATTTCCTTAATTTTATTAAGTGTTCTTAGGTTATTTTACCTTTATGCAAATAGGTGTTTTCTGCTAGTTTTAGTGTGCACTTATCTGCATTGTTGTTTTGAGTAATCCCTCAACATAAAAGGTTTTTCCTTATGATTAGATGAAACAAATTTTATCATGTGTTGCTCAATTTTTTCACAACTTATTTTTCATGTCTTTGTCGTTAAGTCATAAATACTTTTGGTGTATCTCCCCCATTTAATTTAATTTTTATTCATCTCCCTAACCCTCAAATCCCACATTTTTAGTTTTAGGATACACCCAAAGAGGACAACCTTGTAATCTAGGAGATTCACCTCACAATAGGGAGAATCCATACCCCATGAGGTGTCTCAATTATATCTATAGAAGTGAGGGACAAGAAAATCTAGAAGATGTTCTAACCCTCAACAAGGTTGCACTTCTGAGAGATAACAATTTTTGGCATGCTTGGTGTGATAGAAAAATTATTGATGTGTTATGAAAATTGAATATCAAAAGTAGAATTTATTTAATGACTCTGTAAAGATGATTTCAAACTAGTTTAACACTTTTCATCACCAATGTGACATCAAATCTTTTAGTTGTAGCCTTCTGAGGTATTTTTCAAAATATAGATTTGGTTATTTTTTTGTAATATGTCTATTTTCTTGAGTAGCAGACCATTTTTTCTATTTTCACATCATTTACGAGGTCATGCAATCATGACATCAATTCATTAGTGAATTTTATATCCAAGAGTTGTACCAGTCATACCCACCACATACCATTTACCCACATTCTTCTTCATATTAGTAATATGACCCCTATAAAAATGAATATGCTCATACCCTGAACCTTTCCAATAAATATGATTATCAGTATGATGATTGTTATGTTACTCAAGACCAAGGTTATGTTGCTTATACACAGGAGGAGGAAGTTGAAGGTAGAATTCATGGAATGGATAAGATCATGCAAGTACTAAAAGATCAAATGCAAATATTGCAAGATAAACAACATGGTATTATGAAGCCCATTCAATGGGGTGGTCCTACACCTAGTTGTCTTAGGCCGAACCAAAGGCTTGAGTTAATGAGAGAAACTATTACTCAAATGACTTGTTTCATTTCATATTTCCAAGGAGTTGAAAATGATAGGCATCAGGTTTAGGAACCCCATAAATTGGATGTTCCCACTTACCTTCCCTATCAGAATCCAATTCCCACATATGTTCTGTATTAACCAATGCAACTCATTTATAATTTTCCAAGTTTCCAGTCTGCTGCTAATTCTACCCTATATATTCCACAATCACATTTTGAGCTCAAATTTAAGTTTCCAAGTTTTCTCTTTGTTTCTGTTCCAAATTCCACTTACTCACATGTAGACTTTGAACCCCAACCTTTTATCCAAAAATTTCTAATTCAAGATGAGAACCAACTCATTGCTCCTCCTTCATCCATAGTACTAATTCATGAAAGTATAGATTAGAAAATCATCAAGGAGGGGAAACAAATTGAAGAAAATAGCAGGCTGGAATTTTTGCAAAATTTGCAATAACGGGTCTCCAAGTTTTAGTTTGATCATATTCCAGAGTTGGAGAAAGAACCCATGTAAGAGGTACAAATTGATTTTGTAGCAGATTAAGAAAATATGGTAGATGATCAACAATCTCTCATATTCTGAATGTAGTGTGCATGAAGGCACCATATTCACACAAGTTATTTATTCATCGGAGCTTGCAAAGTCATAAGAAGAGGAGGAATCGATTTCAACTAAAAATAAAGTAAAGATCCAATGAGAGTGTTCTACAGATCTTGACCATGAAGAGGCTTATTTCTTATCAAATTTCAAAAATTGTATTGGTGAGAAACAACACATTGAACTCACTATTTTATAGTTTCACCATTTTTCTTCCAGAAAAACAGAGCCCCTTAAATATAAAATGACCAAGACATTCCCATGTGATGTGGATCCTTTCTTTCCCCTCTCGAAATATCAGTTTTAGAGAATAATATAGAACAATAGCTGTTGTAGAAGAAGGAGATGAATTTGAGTTTCTAGACTACATGATGGTTCCAAATAAAGGGAATTTTTTTGACATTATAGCTGAAAAATCATTCATGAAAGTGGTATTATAGCAGTTTAAAAAAAAGGCCTAAAAATATTCAAATCAGTCTAAGAGTGTCCCCGAGGATGAGATAGAACAGATACTTGTAGAGGAAAAACAACTTTCAAATTAGCTTCAAAATGTTCCCAGTGATGAAAAGGAAATTAGTAAAAACAATAGAAATCAAATTAATCCATTTCCAACTGTTATAAAGGCCATGTCGTATTCGCTATTAGCTAGTTTTTAACCAATTACAGTAAGTACCGCCCAGATTTTAGGTCTATTTTAGAGAACATTAGGAAGAGTATTATGTTCCCAAGATCAGCCCCAAAACCTCTCAAATAGCTTACAGACCTGATAAGATGTTTCCAAGCTATTGGATTGAAATTTTGAACAAGTTAAAGGTACGAATCTTAGTTCCAACTTCGACATGCTACTGGTTTTCCCAAGCTGAATTCATCACCTTTGTTTTTGAGAAAGGGAAGTTATTTTTTACTGTCTGTTTCAGGGTTGTTTAGCTTCACTTAGTAGCTAGTTAGAGTAGATTAGATTAGGATATTCCTTTCAATAAGTGCATGAATCAGAAGGTTATATTCACTGTATTATTTATAGAATCAAGAATAGAAAACGGAATCACTACATGATGCAATGAAGGATGCAAGCCTTACTTTTCTAACTATTTTATTAGCGAGAAGGTACAAAAATAAGATTACATTCACTTGTGTATTATCAGCACAAGTTTTCTATAGAGTAGAAGCTTATTTTCAAGCAATTTCATAAACACAATATCATTTTAGCAACATAAGGAGATATCAATACATAATCAGATTCATACTTCAATCAAAAGCTCAACCATCTGCATTCTTCATGTTTTCACATTGTAGAAATTTATGATACAACCACTCCATCATGTTGCATTTTCCAAAATGGAAAGTTTAAAATAATACTTTCATTTTCAGAAGAAGAAATGGAGAGTTGATTGTGTAGACTTCATGATAGTATACAAGCCTTGTTATTTTTCCAAGTTTGATAATATCGTCTTTAGAATTAAAATATCAATATATGTTCAAGATACATGACATCATGCTCATATATATCCATCTATACTTGGAAAAGGAACAAAATCAACATTAAAGAGTGGAGCAACCGTTATGTTTAGAATGTGGAATGCATTGCTAAACTTATAGGTTTAGATTCAAGATTATCTGTGTTGATTTAAAAAGGAAGCAAAATTAGATATGGAATGAGTTCAGAGATTATAGATATGAGATTTTGGAAAGAATGCTATAATCTTTCATTTAATGTTAAAGCATGAAACTAAATAATAAAGTACATTAACGCTTAATGTTAAATTTGAAGTGTAAAGTTACAAATAAAATATTCTCTTCAGGAACTTATATTGTACATTGTTTAAGTGTTTTTTGAAGTTCATTTCCTGGGACATAGAGAAATTATATGAGGATGGAGTGGCCTTTGAAATTGAAATGTGCACTCATATTTTATCAAAAACATGGTTGCATATTTTCAAAATGCAAATAAAAGAAAAAGTGAGTTAAAACTGAAGGCTCGAACCTTTAAATGGCAGAAACTCAACAAAAGGAGCCAACTCCAACTTAAAAAATGTGAACTAAGATACATGAAAAATTTCATTAGATCAAATAGAGATTGATTAATAACAATAATGGTGAAAAGTGAATCGAATAAAAAACACAATAAGAGTTTGTGATCTACAAATACCCATGTCGACAAACTCCAAATCCGCGTCAAAAGAAACACAATTTAGATTTTTGAAAAACACCCAGAAAATATCTTACAACATAGAGCTATAATTGTTTGAGGCTAGAAGGATTCAGAATGTGATTATTATTGGAGCTGAAGTGCATAGAAAGCCATTAAATATTCAAATAAGAGTGTAGAATAAAATAAATGCAATGAAAAACCACAAAGGTAGAAATCACAATTTAATAGTTGAGTTACTTTCCATTCAATAATGGTAGTCATAAACAAAGAAAGCAACACCACACATCAATAAATGAATAGACCTGTTATAGTTTTTGTAAAAAAAACTCAAATGGAGAATCCTAACACATTTTATAGTTGATTTGAAGAAACCCTTGTTATCCAAAATTCACCCCTCAAGGTAATTTTGATAACATGCATCAAATTATTCAGTCCCAAGAAAGTAGATCGATTCAAAGCTGAAAATCATGTTTTTTGAGGTCCCCTCAGGCCTTTTTCTAACTCTCCCATCCAAGAAGAAATCCCAACAAGTTAGAAAGAATGGAAAAAATGCAAACAATAAGGTTGCATGACTGTTTTGAGGCATTTCGGGTCTGATGGGCTCGAGGTTGTACCAGTTTGGGTTGAACTGAGGTTCATCGTACCAAGCATGAGGGCGGAAAAAAGAAAACAAGAAAATTGGCTAAGTCCTAGTCCTAGGTGGTCATCTTGGGACTGTTGGGACGTTGGGACGCGCAGGAACGTAAAAATCTGAAATCGGCCGAAAGCAAGGAAAAAATTTCCTAAGTCTTGTTTTGCACGATCCGGGACAGTTGGGGCCAAAAGTACACGCAGGACGTGGATTGGCCGATTTGGCACAAGTCAGTCCATTTCGGGTGGTTTGGAGATTTTTTGTCCCAGACAGTTTGGGACATCCAGGCCAAAAGTACATGAAGGATGTGAACCAGCCGATTCGGTCCAAAACAAGATACTTTCATCTGAGGCAAACAGGGACATCCGGGTGGAAAGTACGCGGAGGACGAGAGAAAGCCGAAAGAAGTCGAGGGCGAATGGAATCTTGCCACGTGTCTTCACCGCAAAGAGGGACAAGGAATCCCGAATCAGGCGGTTTGGAGATATTTGTCCCAGGAATGTTTGGGACAGTCAGGCTAAAGGTACGAGAGGGACACGAAAAGCTGAAAGAGCCACCAACGAATGGAATCTCGCCACATGTCTCCACCTCATCGGCACGGCGGGAAAATTTTGGAAAAACTTTCCAAAAGGAAAAAAACAAAAGGAAAATGGTCAGGAAGGGCCCAAGTCCAATGAAATTATTCCATGTGGCACTTGAGTGGTGGAGCGCCAGGGGGGAAATGGGAAAATTTTTGCAAAGTAAAAAATACCAAATTTTCAAAGGGTACAAAGTGCGCCCCTTAGGCCCGAACCAATAAAATAGTGGCATGTGTCCAAGTGGCAAGGAATCAAGGAAGGACCCGAAAGGAATTTTCAGAGGATGGACCTGCGGATGAACCATAGCCTGACACGTGCATCATCCAAGTGGCAGAGCGCACGGAAAAAAATCAAATATTTTCCCGCCGATCCATTTTGGCCTGTTTTTGCCCTAAATCTTCTAGATCGCCATATCTTTCGATACAGAGCTCAGAATTCTCACGTTCTTTATATCAATGGAAAGCTGGAGAAAATTATCTACACAATTCTGGGGTTGATCTTAAATTTTGGTTCAGTTTGAAGAGATAAATTCAAGAAACATCCTCTGGCACGTAATAATAGCCACAAGTGACATTTCAACAACCAGCTTTAATACAACATATAGTTCGCTGCTTTCTACTAGACAGTTCTGCCATTTTGCTAGGATTCGCTGCTTATGCCATGATGATGATGATTAAAATATAACCTAGAAGTGGTTGGGGGTAGATCTATATTTCCTCTCTCTTCCCTCTCTCATGATTCCTATAAATTGTAAGGAGGGGCTTCTTTCAAAAGGTTGAACATTCTTGTTTTTCCCCTCCCTTCTTCTCTTTGGCAGGGGAATTTGTGGAGTTCAAACCTCCTATTCAAAACTGTAATGCAACCTTTCCTCTTGGCATTTTGTAGTGTATTGTATCAATCTTTGGAGCAAGTAATACACGTCTATGGACGATTCTCAAACCTCTCTATGTTCATTTTCATAGTGCCTGATCTTTCAGTGCAAATTTTTGTTATCTGTGCATGATCTCGCATCACGTTTGAATGGTTTGAGTTTATTGGAAAGATAGGTGTTCTTCATTCCTCTGTGCATCACCTATGTTAGCTTAGGTTTAATTTTATGCATCTTCTTACCCTGTCTCCTTGGCAAGTTAGATTAGGTTTTGAGTGAACCCCTCTGCATTTTTCATGTGCATTTGAACAGAGGAATAAGAACCAGCCTTCTCTGGAGATTCCTTTCTCATTTTTACAAGTCCCACACTTGGAGAAAGGATTCCATGTTGTGCAATCACATTGGATGCTAGTATGATCAAACTAGAAATCTGATCAACATCCAGGGGTGTTGTGATTTTACACTAACAGTTTTTGGCACACCCGGTGGGACATTAGAGGTCTTCACCTTCATTACAACAAGATTGATGTGCACTTGTTCCACGTTCCAGCTTTGAAGTGATATTTGAAATCACACATCTGACGACTCCAAAAGAGACATAATCTGTTGGTTTCAGCAGTCCAAGGTTGGAAAATTTATGAGAAGAATACAGACCAGGTCAAGAACTAGGGAGGAAGGATTGTTTGTTTATCTGCACCTATCTTCAGGAAGAGAAAGAAGGGGAAGAAGAGCTCAAAGATCACCATCTCCACCTAACCGGAATTTTTTCTACACCTCCACCTGGTAGACCTTTCGTCCACATCAACAAGAGTTCTCAGGCCAATTAGAATGGCACAACCACCGAATCCCTTTATCAACTTCACTGGCAGTAGCCCACTTTCCCTCAATGCATAGAATCCAGTTCCAATTGCAGTGTTGAAGAACATTCCATTTTTCACTGGAGAAAATCATACCACTCCTGGTGATCATGTCAAAGACATTGCTAACGTCTGTGTAATCCATGAGATAAATGAAATGGATGTGACTGTCAAATTGCTGGCATCTTCATTTAAAGGGAAGGCATTGCAATGGTTCAGGAGCCTTGCAGCTAGTTCTATCACAAATTGGAATCAGTTATGCGTAGTTCTCCATGAGCAGTTTAGGGAAAAGGGAGACAATTTGCCTCTACTAGAACAATTGACAACTATCAAGAGATCTCCCAACGAGCAGCTGACTGACTTCAACTTCAAATTTCAAAGGTCTTGGGAGAGGATTCAAGTGGCAGTAAGGCCAGCAGTAGAAGGTGCTTTTCTGTACTATCTTAAGGCTTTGAATTATGATATTTATATGTTAATTCAATCTATGGGAGGCACAACCTTACCTGTTACTTATAGCATTGCCATTAGAGACTGAAAACTGTCTTATTCAAGCTGGTAAACTAGCTCCTAGGCCTTCCATGCCCTTGTACCCAAACTTAGAAAATCCAAGCACTAGTCAAGCACCCACTTTGGCTCCTATTCCCACTCCTAGAAATCAAAAGTTCAAATGAGACTTCTACTTCATCCTCTAGTACTTCAAATGAACTCTAAGAGGTCATGAAACAATTGCAATTTTTTTGGAAATGAGCTGGTCACTATCAAAAGACAGCAAGCGCAAAGTGCTAGACCGTATCAGCCTTAAGCGTAGTACCAGGCTAGGCCCCCATACCAAAAAAATAGGTCACCAACTTAGGCTGTAAATCAAAATCAAAGCCATGTTAGGCCTCCTGCTAATAAACCATTTCAGCGCTATAACCCCAATGTCGTATCTGCTTCTAAAGCATTGGTGCCAGTCCAAAATAACATGGCCCAAGAATATGATTGGTGTTTTCCCGTGCAGTCAGCCACATAACCAATCAATGTGCTTTAATGGTGCATTAAATCAGGCTCTTATGGTGCAAACCATTGGTGGGTCGCAAGAGTTCAGCCATGAAGGAGATCAACAGAAAGAAGCATCTCAACAAGGACACAGCTCCGAAATGATACCGCACTTGTGAATTGGTAAGCGGAGGATTTCTTGTGGCATGAATCAAACAACCCTCCTAAGAGTGTAGGAGCTAACACAAGATCAAAGAAGATAAATATAGTTTAAGGGCAGCCATTGGCTCCAAGTGATCCACAACCTTCTACCATTCCACAAGGTGTTGGTAGGCAAAATACAGTTCCAGACACACAAGGACAGCCCAAACCACCTTCTAAACCAGGCCCAAATGCAAGTTGCTGCTTCCCATGTGCAAGGAATGAATGTGCAGGCCAAGGGACAACAAAGGGATACTTCATCTCCATTCAATATCATTGATCAAATGAGGAAGAAAAATGTAAACATATCAATGTGGGAATCACTATCTATCCCACGACAAAGAGATTTGCTACAAGTTGCCATGAAGGACTGGTCAACTTCAAATCAACAGGTCCAAATGCAAGAGAAGGTACTCACAAATGGTGCCCAGCCTCAAAGAAAATCATGGAGGATAGCAAGGTAAAATGTTGAAGCCCCCCTCAATTTTATGTTTCATTCATCATAGGAGACCAAGTTGGTACATAATTGCATGATTGACTCCAGGAGAAAACAGCTCATTCATACCAAAACAGATAGCTGATCAACTAGGACTCCAATATGAAGTCATCTCCAAGGGTGTAGTGAAATTAGACGGGACAGCAGTGACAACGGTTGGAGTAATCAAAGGTTTGAGCCTCACACTACACGCATGTCCCAACGTAATAGTATTACAAGATGTGTCAGTCATAGACCTGCCACCACTCTTTGCATTGTGCTTGTCAAGAGACTTCACTGCTAAAATCGGAGGCTATATTTCGGCGGATTGGTCACACATGTTGTTTAGAACAAGGTATGGAACTAAGGCCACAATCAGATCTGAACCTATTGCAAACTTTCATATTGAGCCTTACACTCCAAGCCAAATCAATACCAACTATTCAGCGTTTGATCAAGAAGATTATCCAAACACTGATGAAGCTGACACCAAGGTTGGAAGCATCCCAGATTTCACTCTTGATGAATGGGCAAGCAAGTTGCATGCTTTTGATCCTTATCAAGAAATAGAAGAATCTGAGCTAGGAGTTTATTGTTTACATGAAGAAAATCAACCTCTCCCCAGCATCACCAATCCAGATCATAAAGACAAGAATGAAGTATGACAATTTTTCTTTGATGGGTCAAGGAGTAGACAAGGTGCAGGAGGAGGAGCTATGCTCATTTCTCCGCAAGGTACAAAGTATTACTCAGCCTTCCGTTTCCAGTTTTTCCTGTTCAAACAACACAGCTGAGTATGAAGCCTTAATTCATGGATTGCACTGGGAAAAGAAGAAAGGCATCAAGAATTTGCAAGTATTTGGTGATAGTGAGCTGATCGTAAACCAAGTTAAGGGGCAGCATGCTGTCAAGAATAATATGCTCAAGTGCTACAAAAATCAGGGTATGGGATCTTATTGAAGATTTTGAAGATTTAGAGCATCAATTCCATCCCAAGGAAAAGGAATGAAGCCCCTGACAGGCTAGCAGCAATTGGGACTGTGTTTGATGTTGTAGAAAATATCAAAAATGAAAAATCTCAACCTCATATCAAAGTGGTGGTGAGACCAGCTGTTCTGGATAACAACACAAGTTGGCAAGTCTTCGAGAGCGATCAGCAAATTGTTAATTTCCTGCAAGAGGAAGTTGAGTTCTCTACCATAAATCAAGGCAAGCTGGAGCAGCAGTATGGTGACCAAGTGGTGCAGCTAAGAACTAACAAATTACCAAAAGGCCTCATAACCTTAGAGTCAATCTTCAACCCGAATGATCAGTTCTGGAAGGAGAAAGCGAACATTCGAGTAAAGGGTGAAGATTCAGAACCTATTTTAGTAGATGAAGGCAAAGACATTGCAAATTGGCAAAGTAAGTACTCCGCAAGAGAAATTTGATTTTGTTCAACTTTGTCAAGAGTTCCCAGATGTCTTTGCTTGGACTTACAAAGATCTAAGAGGTTTCAACCCAAAGTTGGCACAACATACTATTGAGTTGGATCCAGAGATCCAAGCCTGTCAGGCAAAAGCAAAGGCTAGTAAATCCTCATATCAAACCTCTCATGAGAAAAGAGTTAAGCAAACTCATTGAGGCCAGTATCATCTTCCCCATCAAACACTCAAGTTGGGTTGCAAACTTGGTGCCGGTAAGGAAAAGAAATGGAGAAATAAGATTGTGTGTGGACTTTCGCGATCTAAATAGAGCATCACTCAAGGATCATTATCCGCTTCCCTCAATGGAACAAATATTGCAGGTTGTAGCTGGTTCAGAAAGGTTTTCATTGCTAGATGGATATTCATGCTATAATCAGATAATGGTGAAAGAAGAAGATAAATTCAAGACGACATTCACTACAAAATGGGGCACGTATGCTTACAAGAAGATGCCATTTGGACTGTCAAATGCCGGAGCAACATTTCAGTGAGCTATGGATATGGAATTCAAAGGCTTAATCAATAATATAGTGCTGGTATACCTAGATGATATCACTGTCTTCTCAAATAATGCAGCAGACCATCTCTTCCACCTCAGGCAAGTGTTTCAGAGGTGTAGAAGGTTTGGAGTGTCATTGAATCCAAATAAGTGTATATTCTTGGCAAACGAAGGCAAATTTTTGGGTCACATTGTCTCTAGGGAAGGGCTAACAATTGATCCTGAAAGGGTTGAAGCCATCCGAACACTCCCATTGCCACACCACAAGAAATCTCTTCAAAGCTTCTTAGGAAGGATAAACTTTGTCCACAGATTTGTGCCTAATTTTTCCACTCTTGTGAAGCCTTTAACAATGATGTTGAAGAAGAGTCTGGCATTCAAATGGACAACAGAAGGCAAAGAGAGTTTTGAAAACATCAAGCATGCAATATCACAAGCTCCAACTCTTATCAACCCAAACTTTTCAAAGGACTTCATGTTGTATGCGTTTGGAGGATCAGATACAATCTCAGCTATCTTGACACAGCTGAATAGAAAAGGTTCAGGAACAGCCCATAGCATTCTTCAATCAAACCTTGGAAGATTACGAAATAAAGTATTCTTTCATCGAAAAGCATGTCCCTTGCCGTCATCAGGAGCTTGAAGAAGTTCAGACACTTGGTCTCGAACAATAAGATTCAACTGCTGGTGTCTCATGCTGGTGTCAAGGATTTCCTCCTAAACAAGGATTTAAACGAGAAGAGAGCAAGGTTGGATCACTCGGGTGATGGAATATGATATTGAAATCAAAGTGACCAAGCTAGTTCGTGGCAAAGGTTTGTGTTAGCAGCTCGCTTCCAAACAACCAGACGGCTCAAAAGGTGAAGAAGATGTTATCCTACTACTACAGAATGATCGAGAACAACCAGCTAATGATGCACTCATCTCATGTTGGACTCAAGACTTGGTGCATTACCTCCAAACAAGCTTGTACCCCCCAGAAGTGAGCAAGGTGAAGAGGAGATACTTTAGATTACAAGCTATCCCATATGTACTCATTAATGGTATCTTGTTCAAGAAAGACATCCATGATATTCTATTAAGATGCATTGGAACAGGTCAAATTGAGAAGATCTTACACGAGTTCCATGACGGGGAAGCAGGAGGCCACTTTGCTCCACGAGTGACAGCTCTCAAAATTATGAGAGCTGGTTACTATTGGCCTACTGTGTTCAATGATTGCTACTCATGGGTCAAAAAATGCAAGAAATGTGCATTCTTCACAGGGAAAGAAAGGTTAGCAGTGCTACCCTTTCGTCCAATTTCAGTAAATCAGCCATTCATGCAATGGGGATTGGACTTCATTGGGGTTATAATTCCCAGTTCGAGTCAAGGTCACAAGTGGATACTTACAGCAACGGATTATTTCACCAAGTGGACCGAAGCAGTGGCACTCAAGGAGGAAAATGAATGTAATATCTTAGATTTCTATGAAGGGATAGTCATGAGGTTTGGTGCCCCTGTCACTATCATATCAGACAATGCATTGGCATTCCTTGGCAAAAAGATCACTGAATGGGCTGTCAAGAATTGTGTGTATCTCAGCACTTCGTCAAATTATTACCCTCAGGGTAATGGCCAAGCCGAGTCTACGAACAAGAATCTACTAAAAATCATCAGAAGGACTCTAGATGAGAATCAAAGGACTTGGCACTCAAAGCTCAAATCAGCCCTATGGGCTGATAGGATCACACCCAAGAGGTCTACAGGAAGCTCTCCATACAAGCTTGTGTATGGGAAAAAAGCAGTTCTACCCATATCACTAGAGTTGCCAGCATTAGAACTGATGAAACAGTTGGAACTAATTGAGTTTAAACCTATGGAAATCAGGTATGCAGAGCTGATGGAATTAGAAGATATAAGAGAGCATGCATATCAGGCAATAGAGAAAGATCAAGCCCTGATCAAGAAGACCTTTGATAGGAAAGCCAAGGCCAGAACCTTCCAAATTGGAGATCTAGTGTTGAAATGGGATGCAGATCGTGCAAAGCTAGGAAAGCATTCCAAGTTTGATGCCATCTGGAGTGGCCCATACATGATCATTGAATGTAAAGGTAGCAATGCCTTCCGACTGGATAAGTTGGATGGTGAAGAATTACAGATTCCGGTCAATGGGATCTATCTCAAACGTTGCTACTAGAAAGAAAGCTTCTCACCCTTATAAATATTAATTTAGAATTTCCATTCCTCTAAGTGTTTATGCACATTGTACTGTTGTTAGAGTAGTTTTTATTTTCCCTAAGTGCTTGTGCACATGTCCTATTGCTTCTGGTATGTGCATGTTTGTAGTTCATCAAGCTCCTGGAGAAGAATTGCAGCCATGGGAGAACCAGCTCAACAAATGTTTCAATAGCTCAAGGACACAGGTTTTCAAATTTCAGATTAGCTGAGAGGTTATCAAATAGACTCCATGCCCAATGGATTGCTACAAGCAGCTGGCCATTCTTCATCTGGCAGGCAGATGACCCCGTTGAGTCACCAAAATTGTTATCCAAAATTCACCCCTCAAGGTAATTTTGATAACATGCATCAAATTATTCAGTCCCAAGCAAGAAGATCGATTCAAAGCCCAAAATCATGTTTTTCGAGGTCCCCTCAGCCTTTTTCTAACTCTCCCATCCAAGAAGAAATCCCAACAAGTTAGAAAGAATAGAAAAAATGCAAAAAATATGGTTGCAGGACTGTTTTGAGGCATTTCGGGTCTGAAGGGCTCGGGTCGTACCAGTTCAGGTTCAACTGAGGTTTGTCGTACCAAACTTGAGGCCAAAAAAATGGAGAAAATCGGCTAAGTCTTGTCCTAGGCAGTCCTTGGGATAGTTGGCACATCGAGGCATGAACCGGCTGAAAAGCCACCAGGTGGTCTGCACAGCATTTGGGACAGTTGGGACGTCAGGACGCGCGGGTCACGAAAATCCGAATCGGCCAAAAGCAAGGAAAAAATGTCTAAGTCCTATTTCGCGTGGTCTGGGACATCCGAGCCAAAAGTACGCGTGGGATGCAGATCGGCCAGTTTGGCACAAGTCAGTCTGGGACAGTAGGGACAAAAGTACACGGAGGACGCGAACCGGCTGATTCGGCCGAAGCAGGGGACTTTCTTTCGGGACATTTGGGCCAAAAGTACGCGTGGGACGCGGAAAGTTGAAAGAGTCGAGAGCGAATGGGATCTCACCACGTGTCTTCACCTCAAACAAGAAAAGGGAATCCTGAATCAGGCGGTTCAAAGATATTTGTCCCAGGTAGTTTGGGACATCCGGGCCAAGGGGACGCGAGGGATGCGAAAGGCCGAAAGAGCTGCCAACGAATCAAATCTTGCTACGTGTCTTCACCTCATCGGCCCGACGGGAAAATTTTGAAAAATTTTCGAAAGGCAAAAAACAAAAGGGAAATGGTCAGAAAGGGCACGCGTCTAATGCAATCATGCCATGTGGCACTTGAGTGGCGGGGCGTGGGGGAGAAATGGAAAATTTTCCCAAAGTGAAAAATGCCAAAAAAAATTGAAAGACAAAGTGCACCCCTCAGGCCCGAGCCAATAAAATAGTGCCACGTGTCCAAGTGGCAAGAAATTAAGGAAGGGCCCAAAAGGAATTTTTAGAGGATGAACCCACGGATGAATCAGAGCCTGACACGTGTCATCCAAGTGGCAGAGAGCGGGAAAATTTCAAATTTTTCCCGCCGATCCGTTTTGGCCTATTTTTGCCCTAAATTTTCAGATCGCCATAACTTTCGATCCAGTTCTCAAATTTTTGCGTTCTTTATATCAATGGAAATCTGGTGAATTTCTCTACACGATTCCAGGGTCATTTTTGCATTTTGTTTCAGTTTGGACAAAGAAAATCAAGGAACGTCTCTGGCATGTGGTAATGGCCAGAACTGATGTTTCAACAACCAACTTAAATGCAAAAGACAGTTCACCGCTTTTGCTAAGGTTCTCACCTACCGCCATGATGAGATGAACTAAATACAACCTAGAAGTGGTTGGGGTATATTTGGATTTCCTCTCTCTTCCCTCTCTCATTCTTCCTATAAATTGTAAGGAAGGGATTCTTTCTAAAGGTTGAACATTCTTGTTTTTCCCCTCCCTTCTTCTCTTTGGCAGGCAAATTTGTGGAGTTCAAACCTCCCATTTAAAACTGTAATGCAACCTTGCCTCTTGGCATTTTGTAGTGTATTGTATCGACCTTTGGAGCAAGTAATGCATGTCTGTGGATGATTCTCAACCCTCTCTGTGTTCATTTGCATCCTCCTGATCTTTCACTGCAAATTTTGTTATATGTGCTTGATCTTGCATCACATTTGAATGGTTTGTGTTTATTGGCAAGATAGGTGTTCTTCATTCCTTGTTGCATCACCTCTGTTAGCTTAGGTTTATTTTTATGCATCTTCTTACCCTGTCTCCTTGGCAAGTTAGATTAGGTTTTGAGTAAACCCTCTGCGTTTTTTGTGTGCATCTGAATAGAGGAATAGGAACCAGCCTTCTCTGGAGATTCGTTTCTCATTTTGTAAGTCCCACACTTGGAGAAAGGATTCCATGTTGTGCAATCACACTAGATGCTAGTATGATCAAAAGAGAAATATGATCAACATCCAGGGGTGCTGTGATTTTGCACTAACAACCCTTAAGAGAAAATTCAAGAAGATGAAGACCCACAATTATTTTCAAACTTAGAGATAAAGGCCATGCAAGAAAATAGAAAGAAACAAAAGGATTTCAAGGTATTATTGTATATGGAGCAAGAATCCAAATAATGAACAATTTTTAGTGCTCATAAATAAAATCCTTAGCACTCTATAATCATGGCATCTATTTCAAAAGATCACCAAAAAGGCTTCGAACCAAAGGTTACAATCAGCTCAAGATGAAGAAACAAATGCATACAGACTTTTAGAGGCCAGAATTCTCAAAGAATAACAAAGAATGAATGCACAGAAGACGTCAAACCGAAGCTCAAAGTTTCAAAAATGGCGTTTGAGAATTGTTTTCCAAGGATTCACCCATTCCTATGAGCTTCTAAGGAGAAAAATATAAAATTACTAGGTTTTCAAATTTTTTTATTGCTTAGTTAGACCTGAGTAAGGCTTAACCCAACCACAGTCAAAATGTACATGTTTCCATAACAGAAAAACCCTAGATTGACCATGGATTTACATTTAACTAAAATTGGAATGATGGGCTGAGCCGTCATGGAGGAGGCAACTAATTTTCATTAAATGATTATGTTTTATACCATAGTCTGTGCCAAGAAATAATCAAAAGGCCAAGCTATGTTTAAGTTCCTTGACCTTAATTTAACAATAATGCAAAGGGTTGTCGATACATGTGAAGGGACCATGGTCAACAAGAAGAACCTTAAATTATCACCTTCTCACTTAGATGGAGCAGAATATTGCTCTATCCATGCACAAGTGGCAGTGTACAAGAATAAGACAAAAGATCACATGTGAAAATGTTTAAAATCATTAGTTACAGGACAAACTTAGCATGCACTTAAAGTTTACTTGCACATGAAGACAAAGATTAGAATAACAATTAATTATTCACCCAAACGTTACCTTATTTTCTCCCAAAATATACTATACATATGATGTAGAATTGGAGGACAGTCAAATCAGTTTGACTAGGAGTGCATTTTCAGGCAATAGGCTATTTTTACCCATTAATTTTAAGCGTTGTTTATTATTTATTCATTGTAAAAGGATAAAATTATCATGCAAGTATAGTTAGACTCTAGTCTATTTTTGGGGGGTTGGGTGAATTAATTTTCACATATATTGTCTGCATTGGAAAAGAACAAGGAGGACAATGGAAGAACTTTTAGATTACTCAAGCCATTGTGCCAAAAGTTTACCTTATATGAGAATTTGTTGATTGCCTTTCCTATTTTTTCATTGGTGTGTATGTTGATAGTTTGTTCATGTGAATTGTGCTTAGGATTTTTTACCTTGCTGCAAATAGGTGTTTTCTACAAGTTTTTGTGTGCGATTATCTCCCTGGGTGTTGTCATCAGTCCGTCAATAGAAAAGTGTTTGCCTTGTGATTAGCTAAAACCCATTGAATCATGTGTTGTTTAATTTATTCACAACTTATTGTGTATATCTCTATGTTAAATCCCTCTATAATTTTGGTGTATTACCCACATTTACTGTCATTTTTATCCATCTCCTTAACCCTCAAACCCCAAATTTCAGTCTAGGATACACCCAAAGAATAAGACAACCTTGTAATCCCAAAGATTCACCTCACAATAGGGAGACCCATAGCCCGTGAGGTGTCTCAATTGTATCTACAAAACTGACGGAGAATGAATGTTAGAAGATATTCTAATGGTCAACAAGGGTACACTTCTGAGAGATAACATGTACAATGGGGTGGAGGTGGTAATGAGATTGGTTGAGCTCAATTAGGGAGGCCACACATGGATAGGAAGATCCTGTAGAAGAGTCAAATTTTGATGGGTCATGGTGATGTAGGGTGTCTCGATGTGAAAAAATGGTGAGAATGTAGGATTTGACTCACCAAACCAACTCAGCAAACCAACAAATGAAGATGAGTCGGGGTATACCTGCAACATCAAAGGTTACACTTGTGAGCATACCATATGGGTGAGTTCACATTGGGGAGTTCAAGAATGGAAAGATGTAAAGGGTGAAAGCTGAGCCAAATCCAAGGCTTGGAGTTGAGGTTTCATGGGAAGCGAGTTCGTGAAGGAAACTTGGTGTGTTGAAAGATAAAGGAATGAGGTGAAGAATGTTTCACAGATGGATGGGAGACTTGGGCTATGAGGTCGGGTCAATAAACTATGGGAATTAAATGGACGAGGTAGCTTGTGGATCATACGAGGGTAAAGTTTATAAGTAGAGTGTTCTAGTAGCTTGACATCGGGATCAGAATATATGACAAGCTTGCAAGGGAGATAAGTGAGGAGCTCGGGGTTGAAATATCACATACAGAAAGGTGTAAGGTGGGAAATCACAATGAATATTGAGCTCTGAGCAAGTCACTAAGGATTAAAAGACATGATGTTGGAGAAAGTTCAAAAGTTAGGTTCGCGAAATGACGATGTGAAAGGGCAGTGATATTTTAGGGAATATGAATTTCGGAGTTCGGAAAAATATGGAAGGCTAGAAAAAAATGTGCTAAACACTCAAACTTCCAAAATATTAAATTTAGACTTCGGAGGTCTACATGCTCATCTTGGTCAACGTGTTGTCGCTTTTCAAAAAACAATGTGGGCAGGTACTCAGTGAGGTAGAGAGAAGGGGAAATTCTAAATCCTAAAGTATGAAATTCACATTTTTAGATTTCGTAGGTTTGGAGATCTTCGAGAGCTTGGTGAATAGTGTCTTATAAGGCGAGCTGGATTCTCTGACCCCGATGTCTAAGATGGAATCATTCAACACCTTAGTGTGGGTAGGTAAAAAACTTTGGGACCAATCCAATTGCTATATCATGGCACCGCATGGAGGTAGGCATGCTGAAAAATGTGGGAGTTAGATTTTGGGGCCGAATTGGAAATAATGAGCTATCGATGGTGGATAGTTTCGAAGGAAATATGAAGTGCGGGGAGGTGGAATCCAATGCAAAACCATCAGGCAGGGTTATTTTTTGAAGGGGTCACTATTTATGAGGATTTTCCTAGAGGAGATGCAAATAATGGCTTGGTGGTATTGTTATCCATTTTGCCTTATTGAGAAAGATGAAAAATAAGGAGTATTTTTATGACATGTTTATGAAAAATCACAGCACTCACAAATGGCTATCCATTGAAACTAGGGTATTCAGTGTGATTTCCAAACATGGAGCCATCCTAAGTGTGTGACATTTTGAAATGGGATAGCTCTCTGGAGAAGGTCGGTTCTTTCTCCTAAACCTACCTACGAAACCTATTCTTAATGAATGTAAAACTATAAACTATCCCTAATCTAACATACAAAGGAGATAGGGGGAGAGGTGCATGGAAAGTAAAACCTACACTAAAAATGGTGATACGCCAAGAAAAGAAGATGCTAGATGGATTCCTAACCCTGTAAAAAAGAGAAGAATGTACTTGGGGAGGGTTGTCAAGCACCATAGAAAAAATTGCATACATTACACCATTTCCATACAAGTGCAACAACATAAAAATATTGCAGTGGAAAAATTAGTTGCAGAAAACACCTGATACCTATGAGAGGCAAGAAAGACCAATCAAACCATGAAAAGCTAGAAGATTAACATAGACATAGTTTTATTCCTCCATATGAATTTACACTGTAAATTGCAGCAAGGAAAGGAAAGAATGTAATTACAATTTTCAATATGAAGGCCTTAAGCCCCATGAAATTCCAAGCATCCTAGCTAAAGGAATGTTGAATAGGGGTGCAGAGGAGAAAAAAAATAACCAACCACTTAACAATGTGCAACCCCTTTACATTTATAGAAGAAATATTGATAGAGGAGAGAATAAATTTAGATTTCTTGCTTCATCTAACCACCAAAATCAATCAATTAACCTGCAATATTGATCAGAAAGTATGAAAATCCCATACCCTTCTATATTTTTCCTTGTTTGAGAAGAAAACCTGCCCATACCTCCATTAAATGTGCTTCACCTACCCAAGGAATTGTTAATTGTTCATGAATTTTGAAGATTTTGAATCTCCCATATTTATATTTACATGCTACCATATTATAGATCATCTTATCATGATTTTGATGACTGGTTTCTTATGAAAAATGAGCTTGCGAAACTCAAATTATGTCATTTTGAGTTTATGGGAGCTCTATAATATTTTGGGGTTTCAAAACCTCCGAAAATCAAAGTTTTGAGACTCCATTGTGTAGATATTTCCTCCACAATTATGTGTACTACATTTTTGTGAAAAAATGATCATTTTAGTAGAATTTGTGGCCCTCTGAGTGAAAAGGAGGTTTTAGTGTTTTTGGCCTAGCATTATTTTGTATTGGTAAACAAGCTCGTCCATGTAATCGGCGAGCCAAGGGGTGAGTTCCTCTTTGTTTTCTCCATCATGGGATTTTTTTGTGTTGTCGGTGATCATGCAATGACTGTCTTGTATTACATGGAAAGCTGTAACTTTTTACTATCTCAAGGTTTCCCCACCTCTATTTTACTGGCCTTCGAAATTTAACTATCAGCCTTTATTTTTATCTCCTATGATCCTCCACTGAGCAGTTTCACCTTGCTCTATTGCATGGCCCATTTTACATGTTATATCTATTTAACATGTCTATTGGGACTCCCACATCTCAATGCATTGTTTTTGTCACATTGGCAATGTGTTTTCAACCGTCAACCCCCACATTTTCCTCATTTTGGAAAAGAATCCATGTTCCCACCTTGCATTGGTCCCTTCACAATTCATTCTATGTTTACCACCCCAACGGGATACACGTGGCTCTTATTCATTACATGAATCAATTACTAAGCCCAAATACTATGTTGAATAAACCCACTGAGCCCATTTTGGACATCTTGCCATTGTAGCTTTGAACATTTGTATTTTGGAGTCATGTGCACTATTCATCCACCTCAGCAGCTCATTTATCCAAAATTGCAAAGTTCTGAAGTATGAAATTCAAAATTTGAAACTCAAGTGGTTCAGAATTTTTCTCCATTCATTCGTAGAAATGTTCACAAAATCCCCCCCCCCAAATTTTAGAGTTTCTGACTTCGGGGTTTGGCTCAGTGCATTCACGAAATCCCCCCCTTAAAATTTTGAAGTCCTAATTCCAACTTCCCCGAAGTTGACCTATGAAATCATTTTTGACCTTCGAAATTACCTTCATTCCTCTTGGATCTGTCCGTGTTCTTATCTGTAAAATTCACGACTTCTTGCATGATCTTGTCAACCTGTGCATTCCTTGTGGGCCATTTCATGTTAGTTTTGACCCCCATTCATGCCCTTTAATATAAAACCACCTCGACATAATTTACCTTGGCGATCCAAACCCCACAAGCTCGACACGTCGATCCATCCTCCACTCATGGCTGACTTAACTCTTCCTCTGAGCTTTCTCACCATCCTTGCAGAGGCTTGTGATCCACTCACCTGTTCAACGATGAGTCTACCCTATCTCCAATGCTTATGGTGTTCCAAACTTGTCTTGTTTGAAGAATTTAACATAATTCTCAACTCTAATCAACCCTTCTTCGGAGTTGTGTCCTCATGATCGCTCAAACATATCACCATGAAGAATTTAATGCCTTGCCCTAAGATCGATCTCCTGCATGTTTCTTTGGCTCATGATTTTGTGCCGTCTGTCTCACCAAACAAGCTAGTTTACATGATGCATTCCCTTTCCCCTTCATGACTTGGTTGGACCTAAGCTTCTTCCTCATTCGTTTAATAAAGTATTTTTCCTGAGTTGTTCCCATGTAAGCTATGGATAGTCTAGTCGAGTCGGCTTGGTAATTTTGTGGATCAATTTTCATCCACCTCTCAAATCCTTTAGGACTTCAGCCATTTCTCTAGCCTCATTAGTGCCAACTGTTGACAATTTTTTCACTTGTGCAAAAATGGTAAACTCAAAAATTTGATACAATGGATGACATTGGTGAAGTGAACCTAACTAAAGGGATACATTAAGCATTATTATGTTTTCAGTACCAAAAAATTAATGATTACGCGTGATTTGTAGCTATGTGTGTTGTTACAAAACGTTACAAATCACATAGTTTGTGATTCTATGTTCATCTTTAGCAAGAGAACACAAAATCCCTTAAGGATAGACGTATTAGCTTGAGGAAGTCTAGAATTACATAATTGGTGAAAAGTTGAGTTTTGGAACAACAACCAAGGTTGTAGATTGTAGAAATCAAAGTTCATTACAAAGGTTATAGGTATTTTAAATTTCTTTCCTTCATGATTAAATACATTCAATTATGTTATTGAGTTGTTTAAATCATTAGACAATCCATATAAAAAGTTGAAATGCATAAGGAAGTACCTAACTTAGTTTTAGAATTCAATGTTTTACTCACGAGGAATTTCAAATGTTTCCCACACAAGTCGTTGGATGTGACTCAAGTAAACATCATAACTACTGAAATAGAAGGTGGATGTGCATGAAAATAAAAACAAAAGAATATTAAGGAACCCATCATTTCCTTGTTTTGTTTTGTCTCGCTACTCCATCTTCACTCATATGTTTGCTTTATCTTCATCCTTGTTATCCAACACTACACTATACCTAAGTAACAAATAGAGAAAATACTGTCAGTCATGAGCTCAAGATTAAATCAAGTTCTTGTACTATCTATCTTTGTGCAAATGAATCTCTTGATATCAGGAGGTATGATTACAGAAAAGATACATGCATAGCAGATAAATATACTATTCTGTAAACAACCCATGTGGTCCTCATAATCACTGAAGAAAGAGAAGAGAAAAGAAAAAATACATAATATAAGAGAGGCCAAATAGCCTAAATCTTTTCTAACTATTTTCTAAGATGTGCAGGTATAGGTTACAACAAAGGAAAAAACTAATCATGTTAAGAAAGGATGAAAAAGAAACTTTAGTACAAAAAAGAAATGAACAAGACATATGGAAGGTTGTTAAATATAATGCATTTTGAAAGGGAACATCTTTCAGGACAATAGAGTTATACAAAAAGGAAGCTATGTCATTGATCACATAGAATACAAAATATTTTTTAAAAGATAGAAGATATATTATTTCAGAAAATGCAGAATTAATTGAAGGTCTAAAAGCTGAAACAATCATGTTTAGAAGAGATTATATCACCGGTGTGATACCTTGTCAACCAGGTACAGGGTTCAATGTAACTTTCAAACAACAAAAGAGTGATCCTACCCAGGTTTCAATTATAAATGCAAGAAGCATCAAAAGAAAGAAGTAGAAACTTATAGAGTGATCAAGTAACTTTCAAAAGAGGTATATGGATTCAACTTGGTTTGGAATACAAGTTAAACGCTCACATTAAAAGAATTAACTTAGAAATTGAGATGAAATTGCAGCTGAAAAAGAATGGAAAAGGAAATCTGAGAAAAATTTGACAGGGCTTCACCATGTAAAATGGACATTTTACATCTTTCCATCATGTTATTTGACAATAATAAATACTTTAAAGATGTGACGAAAGATAAACTATTGTACTGATCAAATAGTATGCAAGAAAGGAAGAGATAGTAGTCTTTAAGAGTGCAAACAATATAAAATTGTATTGAAACCCAAGTGAGCTACTAATAAAACAAGACATGTTCTTCCAAGAGAATATCATAATTATAATCTTCAAATCCAAAGGAGAGTTACAAAAATCAAATCTGATATCATGAGTTACATATGCAAAAATAAAATCTGATATCAAGAATGCAAGTGTCCAACAAAATAATATTAATAATATGCATGAATAAACAAACAACACTTCAACAAAACAAAAATATCCAATAACAGAGCAAGAGTATGAAAAATAATGCAAACCCAAATCTAGGGTATGATATGCTATAGATTCATGAGATAATTACTCAAAATAATAACGATACACTCTTGTAGGTAATCATATTTGGATCTCAAAATACCTTTTCTATTTTTGAAAAAAAGTGAAAGAAAAGGATATGTTCCAAGTAAAGTTTAAAATATTCACTGTCTCCGAGCATTTGCAAAGAGAAAATCTTTCGAAATATTTGCAATATAAATTTTCATCTTTACGGAAGTCAAACACATGGCCATGGAAATAGATGAGACTACATTGGTGACAGATAGACCCCAACCATGCATATAAAGAGGCAAAAAAAGTTTCAACACCCAAAGATCTCAATGTACAAGAAATTTGAATGACAATGCAAAAATTGAAAGCAGAGCCAGAACTGTATAAACGACTCGAATACCAAGCAATATGATGAACCAAATGAGATGTTCCAACTATTATAATGTCAAGATTTCAAACATGTCATCTAGTTAAACTTAAGATTGAGCGTTCTCATTAAATGATAGAACTATTAATCTTAAAACAAAATCATAGTAGAAAAAAATACACTTGCTTACCTCCAAACGATGAACACTCAGCAGAAAAATTGAAGAGTTGGGATTAAAGCTAAGCCAAGCCAAATTAAAACCCAGATCATAAATACAAAGCAAGATAGCTCATAACCTTGTAGTATAGCTCACAGATCGAGCTCAAAAGATTCAACACAGAGATAAAATTGAATTCATAGTTTAGAGTCTCACTACAATAATAAAGCAACATCAAGCCAATACAGTTGCTCTACAGGACCAATTCAACTCAGTAGAAGGTTTGTGTAAAATAAATGTGAAAACCCAGCATGCCATAGAAATGGAAAACATTCATAGGTTCCATGGATTGAAATCCTCGTGAATAAACAAAAAAAAAATGATACAGAGCTAAGGTAAACCATCAATAGTAAGTTGAGATGCACAACTCAAACCATGAAGTACATCACAAAGCGTGAAGTGTCCATCAGGATAATGAAAGGACAAGTTAGTTATAAATGCAAAGCCAAGATGAAAATACAGAAGGATATTACTTTGCACAGGTCTCAAGCTACCAGACTGCTGATAAGGACTAAGAAATAAGTTAGGAAATCCAAATACCCATATCTTAATATATGAAGATCTAGAGCTTTAAATAGCGAATAACTCAGAACAACTTGAATTTGGAAAAATAAAGCGGAACAGATCTGAAAGGCATGTCAAATCTTCTCATCAACACTAGAAAGGACAAGATGAAACCTTCGTAAGATAGAAAGTGAATACCCAAATCTGGGGCACAAGAAATCAAATCAAAACTCACCTTATAAGACTAGATCTAGCAAGGTAAAACCTGAACCATGAACACCATATATAATCTCAGCAATAAACAAGAACATTGTCACCAGGCTACCATGATTTTAAATAAAAAAATCAAAGAAAAATAAGAGCAAAAAATGTGAGCTTCATCTCTAAATATGGAAACCATGGTGCCTTTCGCACAGTAGAATAGAAAACTCTTCAAATACATTAGAGATAATTAGAGGTAAGTTTAAAATAAATAGTTTTTCAGAGTCCTAGATCTATAGAGAGAACAAACAGAGAAGCTCAAAACCCACTTGGCTATTGAAATCAGATCGCAAGGAGCTCATATAAAGAAGAACATAGAGAAGATTATTACCTTTAAAGCGGTGGCCACTGTACAGTGGTTAGTTATAATTCAATCTCAGATTCGAATGAGAGGCTATAAAATATTGAATAAGAGCCAACACACAAACCCAACAATTCAAGCTCTCATATATAAGCATAGAGGCAAACAAAAGTGATACTCTCATGAATTTTAGTCTATCACCATTCAACATAGAAAACAATACAAAATTTCAAACTACTATTTAGAAACAAGTGCATGCCAAGTTAAGTAATCACAAACCCATTTATGGGTATTAGTAGATCTAATTATTCCATCCTCTTACCTGCAAATAGAAGGTAAATGACTTCACCGATACGTGCTCGAAAGCTTCCAAAATGACAATTTGAGTACAAATTACAAGGAAATAAGTGACTGAAAGATATAGTTGCAGAAGAATGAGCTCTCAAAACATTCACCAATGGTGGCCACCTTCCTAAAGTAGAGTAAAAGAAACCCTCATCCAAGAAAAATAAGTACACTCAAAGGTAAATCCAAACAGAGATTCATTTCCTCAGTGAGCTTCAACACAAAGAATCATGGCAGCCGTACAAATTTCCACAAAGTATCCTTAGCTTGAATGGAGCTCTAATTTAAAATATGTAATGGTAGGGTTTCACATTTTTTTTTGCCTTAAATCCCAAGGAGTTAGTTTAACTCAACCAGAGTCATCAAAGTACACACATGTCAATCATCAAGAAAACCCTAATCCAATCATAATCAAAGTATGGTCACTGACATTGCAAGGGTCATTCCATTGTACAGAGGGGGTCTTCAACTAATTATTATCATTTTTGACTATAGCTTTATCCCTATTATCCAAAATTCACCCCTCAAGGTAATTTTGATAACATACATCAAATTCTTCAGTCCCAAGCAAGTAGAATTGATTAGAGGCTGAGAATCATGTTTTGGGGGTCCCTTTGGCTTCTCTCTAACTCCCCCATCCAAGGGAAAAATCCTATAACTTAGGAAAAAGAAATTAAAATCCAAAAAATTAAATTTGCAGGATTGTTCTAATGCATTGCGGGTCTAGAGGTTGTGGATCGTACTAGTGCGAATCGTACCAAGGTTCGTCGTACCAGGTTTGGAACTGAAATACAAAGGAATCGGTAAATCAGCTTTCTATGTCCCAAACTGCACAAGTTCAACACAGATAAGTAGGGTGAACATTTCCAAAATTACTGTAGGTAAAGAAAAAAAAAAAAGTGGAAGTTTTTGTTCCAGATGGTTCGCGGGACATCTGGGACACAGTTATGCGTAGGACGCAAAAACTAGATTTTACCGCAAGTCAGTGTATTATGGTTGGCACGGAGAAATGTGTCTGGGATAGTCGAGACACAGGTACACATGAGACTCGATAATCTGATTTTTCTAGAATTCAGTGCATTACAGGTGGCATGGAGAAATGTGTCGGGGACATTTAGGAAAAAAGTACATGCGGGACACACAAAGGTGAAAAATACGCAAAAGGAACCATACGTTGAGGTGAATGTGGAGGTGAATGGCCCTCACGACCTAGTCAATGGCGGACACCTAGGGACAAGGAAGCCTGAATCAGGTGATGTGGAGATTTTTGTTTGGGACAGCCAGGACAAGCGAACCCGATTTTGCCGAAATAGCCACAATAAAGAGAAAAGTCAATGTTTGACCTCCCAAACTTCAAACGGCCATAAATTTTGACTTTGAGCTCTGATTTTCATAAAATTGGACTTTCTACAATGCGCATATTCAGCTCTAGTCAATTAATGCTCATTCCTATTAAATGGAAGAAAATGCCTGGCAAATCACATGAAATTAGTACTGTTTGAATCATGGATCTGATCCTGACACATAGCAATCAATAAATTTGGGATTTGATGATAAATTGATGGATATTTTTTATAAAATGTGGTCGGGTTCATGAAAGTGTTTTATTTGGTAGTTGGGAGTGCAATTAAGAGGCGATGGTCATCAATCTTTCTCTGCTACAACACCTGGGACAGTATGAGGAGCCTTTTGCAAGAAACATACAAGTTGTTGAAGGATAGATTTTAGGATTTCCATTTTCCCCTACTCTCTATCTTCTCATTCTTCTATAAAGTGCAGTGTTAGGCTCATTGTAAAGGAGGGTAGTTTTGTTGTAGAAAATCTCTGTAAAAATTGCTTTGGAAGACAATGTGGTGTACGCCCTTGTAGTGGACTCCTTGCATGGTGATCGAGGCCGTTATCTTGTAATAGATTGAACTGTGCATATCATGAAGCAATAAAATACAAGTTTCTAGATGCATCATCCCCTACTATGTTTGTTTGCAGTCTTCTTGTCTTTTCAACCTTCATTACAAGAATATTGTGTCTATTTTTATTCTCTTTCAAGGAATCATTATTATTGTGCATGTATGATATATTATTGTGAATGCATTTTCTAGATTGTGGAGAACTGTTATCACCCCTTCTAGTATGTATTTTACTTCTATTTTTCACAGATTGGAAGACTACTTCCACACCTCTCCTTTTCTGGTGTATCACCACTTTAGTGTAGGATTTCATTTTCTTGTATTCTCTCTCCTTGGTCCCTTAGAAAGTTAGATTAGGAAAGTTAGTCTTGCCTGTATTAGAGTAGATTGTCGTAGGTAGTTTAGGAGCAAGAACCAGCTTTCTCTGGAGGTGTGTCTCAAGTAACAAGTCCCACAACTTAGAGATAGTACCCATGTAATCCAATCACACCGTGAGCTCAAGTATATGAACTTGTCTGAACATAAAGGGTGTTGTGATTTGGTTATATTAATCCCTTAGTCCACACCAATGATTTTGCAGAGATCCAAATAATATACATCCCATGGTCAGAAGGTGGCCAAATATCCAATATAATGATTTGTTTATCCTTATTTAAGGTCTAAGATAAAATTTCCATCAATTATGTAAAAGGCCGAAACATCATTATAGGTTTATGTTGTTGCAAATAAGCAGCACCCCTGGATGTTGATCAGATTTCTAGTTTGATATTTTAGACATCCAGTGTGATTACACAACATTGAATCCTCTCCCCAAGTGTGGGACTTGTAAAATGGGAAAGGAATATCCAGATTAGAGGTTGGTTCCTCAAATCCTTTGATCATATTTATCACTTACAAGTTGCAGAGGTTTAAATTCCTAATCCTACCCTAAATTCCAAAGGAGACAGAGATAGAGAATGCAGATAAACTAAAACTAATGCTAATAGGTGATGCACCAAAGGAGTGGTGAGCATTTCTCACTTCTGTAGATTGAAACAATCCATAAAAATGCAAAAAATAACCTCATGCACAAACTGATAATTGTAATGAAGGATCATAAATTAACCAAACAACACATGAAGAGGATGAAAACTAATCACAGAGGCTGTATTGTTATTTTAATCATCAAAATCACTTGCATTACAACACCTGAGAGGAAAAATAAAGTTGCAGCTCTTAGAAAAGGTCTGATATTCCACCAAAATCACTTCCAAGGTGAGAAAGGGGACCTGCAATACACAAAAAATGTTCAACCCTTTGAAAATGAGCCAAATCTAGCTTTTACAGTGCAAGGGACGAGCCCAGGAGAGCGAAACATGGGAAAACATGAAAGGGGTTCAACCATTGACCAAAATGCCATCAAAATAGCATGGGTGACCTGACAGACCCATTCCCTAACATTTTTAACCATGTTGGGAGAGAATGCGAGCCATTCTTCATTAAAATCGGTGGTTGAAACGTCATTTCTGTTCATGACCACGGGCCAGAAGCGTTTTTCTATTTCCTCTCTAAAAAATCCATCAAAATGCAAAAATGACCCCAGAATCTTGTAGATAATTTCACCAGATTTCCATTGATATAAAGAACGTGAAAAACCGAGCTCTGGATCAAAAGTTATGGCCATTTGAAGTTTTAGGGCAAAACAGGGCCAAATCGGGTTGGCGGGCAAAAAATCAAATTTTTGCACCTTTTTGGTCATTTGGAAAATTTTCCAAAATTTCCCCACGCTCTGCCACTCTAGGTGCCATATGGTGGCATCTCATTGGCCACGGGCCTTTCAGGGGAATTTTTTTCCAAAAAACTTCGTCGAGCCATAACTTCAAAAATACATGGAGTTAGGAGGAAAACTTTACCTTTCTGGAAAGCTAAGAAAGAGCTCTATCCAATGGTGTCATTTCTAGAAGGTTTTAAGTGCCTAAAAAGCAAAGTATTATGACTGAGGCAAAAGAGAGGAAAAAATGAGAGGAGTTAGCCACAAAAAATGAGCAGGGGCACATTTTGGATAACAATTTTGGCGACTTAGAGGGGTCATCTACCTGCTGGATGAAGTTACTAATTTCCTGAAGCAATTGATTGGGTATGGAGTCATTGAATTCTCTGTTTGATACCCCAATTGACTATAACACTACAAGGAGGAAGATGGAATATCACTTGATGGAGCAAGACCTACAAACACATCTCCAGGAACAATAAGCTTGTGTCAAAGCACTTAGGGAGAGAAAAACTAATCTACAACAAAACAATGTGCACAAGCACTTGGAGGAATGAAAAACCTAAACTAATATGTACAGGGTGAAGCATTTCCTTCAGTAGCAATGCTTCAGATGGATTCCATTGACTGGAATCTCCAGTTCTTCGCCATCCAATGAAGGTAATTGGAAAGCATTGTTGTCCTTACACTTTGTGACTATGTATGGGCCACTCGAAATGGCATCAAATTTTGAATGTGTTCTTAGTTTCTCTCTATCCGTATCCCATTTTAACAGTATATCTCCAGCTTGGAAGGATCTGTTCTTGGCCTTTCTATCAAAGGTCTTCTTTATCAAATCCCGATCCTTCTCGATTGCTTGGGATGCCTGATTTTTGATTTCTTGGAGCTCCATCAATTCTACATATCTGACTTCCATGGGCTCAAACTCTAACAACTCCAACTGTTTCATGAGTTCCAATGTTGGAAACTCAAGTGATATGGGCAAAATTGGCTCTCTTCCATAAACAAGCTTGAATGGAGAGTTACCTGTAGATCTTTTAGGAGTTATCCTATCAGCCCATAAGGTTGATTTCAATTTGGTATGCCAATACCTCTGATTCTCATCAAGATTCCTCCTAATGATCCTCAACAAGTTCTTGTTTGTAGATTCAGCCTGGTCATTACTTTGGGGGTAATAGTTTGATGAAGTACTTAGGTAGATCCCGTTCTTGATAGCCCATTCAGTCACCTTGGATCCAATGAATGCCAATGCATTATCTGATATTATTGTAGATGGTATTCCAAATCTGGTTACTATTCCCTCATAGAAGTCTAGGATGCTAGATTCATTTTCTTCCTTGAGTGCTACTACTTCAGTCCATTTGGTGAAGTAATCTGTGGCTGTTAAAATTCACTTGTGCCCTTGGCTCGAATTGGGATTAATAACTCCAATGAATTCTAAACCCCATTGCACGAATGGCTGGTCAACTGAAATTGGATGCAATGGGAGGGCAGCTAGCCTCTCTTTACTT
This sequence comes from Taxus chinensis, assembly GCA_019776745.2. Classification (NCBI taxonomy): domain Eukaryota; kingdom Viridiplantae; phylum Streptophyta; class Pinopsida; order Cupressales; family Taxaceae; genus Taxus; species Taxus chinensis. Next base: position 758,686,740 of record CM034150.1, on the reverse strand, counting down.
GTGAAAAATGCACAATTCTTGCACCTCTTGATCCATGCATAACAATCATTGAAAATCTTGCGCCAATAATAACCAGCCTTCATGATCTTTAGAGATGTCACTCTTGGTGCAAAATGAACACCAGCTGGTCCACCATGGAACTCTTCCAGCACCTTATGAATCTGATTTGTACCAATGCATCTCAGCAGTACTCCATTCACATCTCTTTTGAATAAAACACCATTGACAAGGGCATATGAGACAGCTTGCAACCTGAAGTGTCTTCTTTGGGTCTTGTTCATCTCTGGAGGACATAGACCTATGCTTAGGAAGTGCATTATACCTTGGGTCTAGCAAGGAGTGGGGACACCATCATTCTCCTCTTGAGTGCTTCCTTGCTTAGGGCTTTCTTGCAACGCCAAAACAACCTCCTTCTCATTGCATGATTCCTCTTGTTTGCTCAAGATCAGCTGCTCACACAATCATTTTCCTCTTACCAACTTGGTGAATTTGATCTCAATGTCATACTCCATGACACGAGTAATCCAACCTGCCCTTTTTTCATTCAAGTCTTTGTTGAGGAGGAAGTCTTTAACCCCCGCATGAGAAACCAGCAATTGGACCTTATTGTTTGAAACTAGATGCTTGAATTTCTTCAAGCTCCTGATTACTACAAGAACATGCTTCTCAATGAAAGAATATCTCACCTCATAGTCCTCCAGGCTTTGGCTGAAGAAAGCAATTGGCTGTTCATCATTGTCTTTATTTTGCTGTACCAAAATTGCAGAAATAGTATCATCACCTCCAAACGCATAGAGGATGAAATCCTTAGAGAAATCCGGGTTGATGAGAGTTGGGGCTTGAGAGATGGATTATTTTATTGCTTCAAAACTTTCCTTTTCTTCTGCTGTCCATTTGAAAGCCATGCTTTTCTTTAGCATCTTGGTGATAGGTCTGACAAGGGCTGCAAAAATTGGGACAAACCTCTGAACAAAATTTATTCTTCCCAAGAAACTTTGAAGGGCCTTCTTGTGGCTTGGCAATGGTAGTGCTCTTATGGCTTTGACTCTTTCTGGATCAATTGCTAATCCTTCTTTGGAGACAATGTTGCCAAGGAGCTTTCCTTCATGGGCTAGAAAAACACACTTTTTAGGATTCAAGGAGACTCCAAATCTTCTACACCTTTGGAACACTTGTCTCAAATGAAAGAGGTGGTCTGCTGTAATTTTTGAAAAAATAGTCATATCATCAAGATATATCAGTATAATGTTGTTAATCAAACCTTTGAACACCATGTCCATTGCTCTATGGAAGGTAGCTCCAGCGTTGGATAGCCCAAATGGAATTTTCCTCTATGCATAAGTTCCCCATTTAGTTGTAAAGGCTGTCTTGAACTGATCTTCTTCCTTCACCATAATCTGATTATACCCTGAATAGCCATCAAGTAGTGAAAACCTCTCGGAGCTAGCAACAACTTGTAAAATCTGCTCCATGGGAGGAAGTGGATAATGATCCTTGAGAGATGCTCTATTCAAATCTCTGAAGTCAACACACAATCTGATTTCCCCACTCTTCTTTCTGACTGGAACCAAGTTGGCAACCAAACTAGAATGCTTGATAGGGAATATGATTCTTGATTCTATCAACTTATTCAATTATTTTCTCATGAGAGGCTCCATGTGGGGGTTGACTGGCCTTTGTTTCTGCTTGATGGGCTTAGTATTTGGATCCAATTCAATGGTGTGTTGAGCTAACTCAAGATTGAAACCTTTTAAATATTCATAGCTCCAAGCAAACACATCAGGGAATTCTTGACAAAGTTGCATGAACTCATACCTTTCTTTCTCAATTGTCATCTTACCAATTTGGAGTGATTTGCCTCTTTCTACTGAGATGGACACTAAATCTTCTCCCTTCACTTGGATGTTTTCTTTCTCCTTCCTAAACTAATCATTAGGATTGAAAATGGACTCCAAAGTAATAAGTCCCTTTGGTAGTTTGTTGGCTCTCAGCTACACCACTTGGTCACCATACTACTGCTCTAACTTTTCCTTATTTTTGGCTGAGAATTCAGCCTCTTCTTGCAAGAAATGGATGATTTGCTGATCATTTTCAAACACTTGCCAACTTACATTGTTATCTAGCACTGAAGGCCTCACAATCATATGGATGTTTGGTTGTACCTTGTCTTTTTGAATGCTCTCCACAACGTCAAAGGCTTCCCTAACTGCTGCAAGCCTGTCAGCAGCTTGGTTCTCTTTCCTAGGAATGGATTTGATGCCAAAACCCTCAAAATCTTCAATGAGGTCCCACACCCTGTTCTTGTAGCACTTGAGTAGATCATTCTTGACAGCATGCTTCCCCTTGACTTGGTTGACAATCAACTCACTGTCACCAAAGAATTGTAAGTTCTTTATTCCTCTCTTGATTGCCCTATGCAGTCCTTGCTCCAAGGCTTCATATTCAACAGTGTTATTAGAGAATGCAAACTGAAATCTAAAAGCTGAATAATACTTAACTCCTTGAGGTGAAACCAGCATGGATCCCGCTCCTGCACCTTGTCTACTGCTTGATCCATCAAAAAACAACTGCCATACCTCATTGTCATCTTTGTGGTTTGGCTTGGTGATGCTAGGAATAGGCTGATTTTCTTCATGTATGCAATAGACTCCCAACTCATATTCTTCTATTTCTTGATAAGGATAAAAAGCATGCACCTTGCTTGCCCATTCATCAAGAGTTAGATCTGGGATGATTCCTACCTTGGTGTCAGCTTCATCAGTGCTTGGATAATCCTCTTGATCAAATGCTGAACAATTGGCATTAATCTTACTTGGAGTGTAAGGCTCAATGTGAAAGTTTGCAATAGGTTCAAACCTAATTGTGGCTTTGGTTCCATATCTTGTTCTAAACAGCATGTGTGACAAATCAGCAGACAAATAACCTCCAATCTTAGTTGTGAAATCCCTTGACAAACATAGGGAAAAGAGTGGTGGAAGGTCTATTACTGAGACATCCTACAAAACAACCACGTTGGGATAAGCATGCAAAGTAAGACTCAAGTTTTTAATCACCCCGACTGTTATTACTACTGTCCCATCCAACTGCACCACCCCTTTGGATATGGTTTCGTACTGAATTCCCAACTGATCAGCTATTTTCTTGGGCATTACTGAACTACTTTCCCTGGAATCAATCATGCAATTGTGTACTAATTGGTTCCCGATGGTAAAAGAAACATAGAATGGAGGGGGATTCAATATTTTACCTTGTTGTCCTCCTTGATTCCCCTCAGGCTGGGCAGCATTTGTGAGCACCTTCTCTTGCATTTGGACTTGCTGATTTGAAGTTGACTGGTCCTTCATGGCAGCTTGTAGCAAATCGTTTTGGCCTGGGATAGATAGTGATTCCCACATTGATATGTTTACATTTGTCTTCTTCATCTGATCAATGATACTGAATGGAGATGAAGTATCCCTCTGCTGTCCCTTGGCTTGTACATTCATTCCTTGCACATGGCCAGAAACAACTGGCATTTGGGTTGGCCTAGGGGCTGTTTTAGGCAAACCTTACGTGCTTGGGATTGCATTTTGTTTTCCAATAGTTTTTGGAGTGATAGAAGGTCATGAATTACTTGGGGCCAATGGTTTTTCTTCACCAAAATTTCTTCTCTTTGACCTTGTGTTGGCTGCAACACTTTGGGAAATCATTTGATTCATGCCACAAAAATCTTCTGCCTGCCAGTTTACAAGTGTGGTATCATTTGGAGCTGATTGCTGCTGGAATGCTTCTTGTTGCTAGTTATTTCCTTGACTACCTTCACCCTCCACACCAGTTTCTGTCACCATTAATGCTTGATTCAAGGCACCGTTTAAGTACATGGACTGGTTATGAGGTTCATTGCATGGGAAACACCAATCATACTCTATATTGTTTTGTACTGGCACTAATCCTTTGGATGCAGATGTAGCATTGGGATTATAGGGCTGAAATGGTCTGTTGGCAGGAGGCCTTGCTTGATTTAGATTTTCAGCTGGATTGGGTGGTCTATGAGGTTTATATGGCTACCTATTAGGCTGAGCTTGAGGCTAGAAGGAAGGTCTAAAACCTTGAGCTTGCTGCCTTTTGAGTGTAACCAGCTCATTACCTAGATTTTGCAATTGCTTCATGACTTCTTGAAGTTCATTTGAGGCACTAGAAGATGAAGTGGAAGCTTCCCTTGAATTCTGATTTCTAGGAGTGGGAATAGAAGCTAAATTAGGCACTTGGATAGTACTCTCTAAACTTGGAAATAATGGCATTGGAGGCCTAGGTGCCAGCTTGCCAGCTTGAATCAAACAATTTTCAGCTCTAATGGAATTGCTATAAGCAATGGGGGTAGTTGTGCCTCCCATGGACTGAATTAACATAGAAATATCAAAATTTAAAGCTTTAAGGTAATAAAGAAAAGCACCTTCTATTGTTGGCCTGACTGCCACTAGAATTCTGTCCCAAGTCCTTTGAAATTTGAAATTAAAATCAGTCAGCTTCTCACTGGGAGCTCTTTTGATAGTTTTCAGCTGCTCCAAAAGGGACAAGTTGTCTCCCTTTTCCCCAAACTGCTCATGGAGGGATATACATAGCTAATTCCAATTTTGAATAGAACCTGAGGCAAGACTCCTGAACCATTGCAAAGCTTTGCCTTTGAATGAAGATGTCAGCAGTTTGACAGCAACTTGCATCTCATTGATCTCATGGATTGCACAAATGTTAGCAATATCCTTAACATAATCACCAGGTGAGGTCTAATTTTCTCCAGTGAAGTATGGAATGTTATTCAATGCTGCAACTGGGATTGGATTTTGTGCATTGAGAGCAAGTGGGACGCTTCCAGTGAAATTGACATAGGGGTTATTTTGTGCCATTCTGATTGGCCTTAGAACCCTTGTTGATTGAATGAAAGGCCTACCAGGTGGAGGAGTTGAGAGAGTTATGTTCGGTGGAAATGGAGACCTTTGGATTCTCCTCCCACTTTGCCTTATTCTCAGAGATAACTATAGATATTCAAACAAAACCTCTTCCTCTCCAGCTCTTAACCTTGTGTTGATTCTTCTCATGAGTTTTTAGGTCTGCACTGCTAAAACCAGCTGATTCTTCTTCATTCGAGTCACTAGATGTGCAATTTATAGCTCTTTTAAAGCAAGAAACTTGTAACAAATGCACATCAATTTTGTTGCAATGAAGATGAAGACCTTTAAGGTCCCACCAGGCGTGCCAAAACTGTTGTTGCAAATCAGCAGCACCCCTGGATGTTGATCAGATTTCTAGTTTGATATTTTAGACATCCAGTGTGATTGCACAACATTGAATCCTCTCCCCAAGTGTGGGACTTGTAAATTTGGAAAGGAATCTCTAGATTAGAGGTTGGTTCCTCAACTCCTCTGATCAGATTTATCACTTACAAGCAGAGGTTTAAATTCCTAATCCTACCCTAAATTCCAAAGGAGACAGAGATAGAGAATGCAGATAAACTAAAACTAATGCTAATAGGTGATGCACTAAAGGAGTGGTGAGCATTTCTCACTTCTGAAAATTGACACAATCCATAAAAATGCAACAAAGAACCTTAGGCACAAACTGATAATTGTAATGAAGTATCATAAATTAACCAAAAAACACAGGCAAAGGATGAAAACTAATCACAGAGGCTGTATTGTTATTTTAATCATCAAAATCACTTGCATTACAACACCTGAGAGGAAAAATAAAGTTGCAGCTCTTAGAAAAGTTCTGATATTCCACCAAAATCACTTCCAAGGTGAGAAAGGGAACCTTCAATAGACAAAAAATGTCAAACCCTTTGAAAATGAGCCAAATCTGGCTTTTACAGTGCAAGGGACGAGCCCATGAGAGAGAAATGTGGGAAAACATGCAAGGGGTTCAACCATTGACCAAAATGCCATCAAAACAGCATGGGAAACCTGACAGACCCATTCCCTATCATTTTTAACCATGCTGGGAGAGAATGTGAGCCTTTCTTCATTAAAATCGGTGGTTGAAACGTCATTTCTGTTCATGACTACGTGCCAGAAGCTTTTTTTGATTTTATCTCTCAAAACTCCATCAAAAATCAAAAATTACCTTGTAATCTTGTAGAGAATTTCACCAGCTTTCCAATGATATAGAGAACGTGAAAAACTGAGCTCTGGATCGAAAGATAAGGCCATTTGACGTTTTAGGGAAAAACAAGGCCAAATCGGGTTGGTGGGAAAAAACTCGAATTTTTGCACCTTTTTGGTCATTTGGAAAATTTTCCAAAATTTCTCTGCGCTCCACCACTCTAGGTGCCATGTGGTGGAATCTCATTGGCCGCGGGCCTTTCAGGGGAAATTTTTTCCAAAAACCTCCACTGAGCCATAACTTCAAAAATACATGGAGTTAGGAGGAAAACTTTACCTTTCTGGAAAGCTAAGAAAGATCTCTATCCAATGGTGTCATTTCTAGAAGGTTTTGAGTTCCTGAAAATCAAAATATTATGATTGAGGCACAAGAGAGGAAAAAATGAGAGGAGTTAGCCACAAAAAAAGAGCAGGGGCACATTTTGGATAACATTTTCATAATAATTCAAAAGGGTGCCCAAATTATTGGTCATAATAATGCATAAAGGACACATATCTGAATGTTCAAAGCAAGCAATGATGTACATGGTAAGGTCAAGAATCTTCTTACCTTAATTTTTTCAAAGAATACCTTTTTTTTTGAAAATAACCTCATACCACATCAAAGAGGGAAAAAAGGTGTATTATTTTCACATGTGCACATGTTGTCCCCACAGTGGGAACGTTTGAAAGGGATCGAATTATATTTGCATAGGATTCAATTTTTAATGTGACCACAAGAAGATAGAGGGGATGTCAGCATCAAAACAAGTGGTTCCCATCAGGAGAAATACATGGGTTAATATTTTCCCAAATATTACAAATAATAATTATTTTTCTAACACACAGAGATTTATTCTTGCATGTGCATCTAAGGGGCAGTTTTAAAGTGCCAATTTTACAATTATAAGTGGATCAAATTGTAGATGTCACATCAATCATTTAAAGACAAGTTGCATGTATTGGAGAAGACTTGTTTATCTATAAAAGCTTATTGTTAGCCAAATTATTCATCCAACTTTAATAAAAATAGAACAGTCAACTACGATTTGACTGAAGTTTCAATTTGTAACGAATGCTATTAATGGCTCATTATATTAGCATATTTATTTTTATTCCTTTATTTATTTCACAATAAAGGATAAAAATAGAATGAATGCACGATTACAAATCTTGACCTATTTTTAGGAAGGGTGGGATGAATAAACTTTCTATATATTGTGTGTAATTGCAAAGCACAGGGGAGGAATTTTTGGGCACATAAGTACTGAAGTAGATTTTGCCAGTTTTTCCCTTTGAATGAGAATTCATTTATGCCTTTCCAACTGATTACAATGTTGTGTATACCTTATTATTTCTTGTGTATGTCAAATTCTCTAATTGATCTTCTTACCTTGCTACAAATTTAGTAATGTCTGCATAATGTTAGTGTGCATGTCTTATCTGAATAGTATTGTTGTGAATCATTCCATCCATACATCTAGTGATTTGCCTTAATATTCTGCTGAAAACTATTGGTTTGTGCATCCAGAATTCCTTCTCAAATATTTTTGTATGTACTCAGTCAAATCCCTTAACAAGTTTGGTGTATCACTTCGATTTTCAATTCATTTGCAATAATTTCTTTACCCTCAAAACCCCTAAAAATTAGTTTAGGATACATCAAGAAGGAACTGACCTTGATACTAGAAACTCACCTCAACAATAGGTATACCCAAAAAACTGAGGTGTTTCCATTGTATCTACGAAAGAGAGAGATACAGAGGAATCTTATAACCCCTGCACTCATCTCTCTATGGGGTGCACTTTCGAGAGATAACAGTTTTTGTCATGCCCAGTGGGAAAACGAATCAGATCTGTGAGCACATTACAACAATTTATGGTAGATTCACAACAAAGAAAATTTACTTCTGGAGTAACAAACGACAAAAAAATATTCTAAATATTAAAATATTTATTTGGCGACTCCGTAAGGCTTATTCCATACCAGTTTTGTAGCATTTTCTATGCTTAAAGTGATTATAAGATCATCAGTAAGAGGAATTCCTTCTGATTTTATTTCTTTACCTTTTAATTCTAGAAGAAGAAGAAGAGTTGGTAACACCCTACCTTATAATAAGCCTAGTTTTATCAACCCTCCTCCTAATCTTTATTCACCATGTATTAATTTCTTTATTCAGATCCCATTTTTTCCAATGGTTACTCAACCACATACAAAATTTGTTACCTTTACTAATGACAACCCATTAGAAATTCAAGTTTATCATGATATTCCTAATGCTGCCATGAAAAGTTAGCCTTTATTCACTGGTGAAAATCAGGTTACACCTAGAAATCACATCAAACATGTTGTAGCCCTTTGTGCAGTCCATAATATCACACATGAAGATGTGGCTTTGAGACTTATAGCTACATCATTTAAAGGGCAAGCCTTGCAATGGTATAGAAACTTTGAAATTGGAAACATAAGAACTTGGGATGAATTAGGTGAGAAATTGCTGAAACAATTTCAAGATCATTCAGATAATTTATCCCTCATAGAACAGTTGTCTAAAACTGAGAGAGCTTCTCATGAATTCATGGCCATTTTTAATATCCACTTTTCTAGAACTTGGGAAAGAATTCCAGCAAGTGTCAAGCCTTAAGTTGACCATTCTTTTCTTTATTATCTTATAGCCCTAAACAATGATATTTCAACTATGATTCAATCTATGGGAGGAAATACTCTCTCGACAGCTTCTAATATTGCTATTTGAGCTAAAAAAGGCCTTATTCAAGATGGTAAATTGGCACCAAGGCCTTCAATGCCTCTTATATTAGATTTTTCACCTATTCTGTCACCTAATACCATTATAGAGCCTATTATTTTAGCTCCTTTAGATGATGTATTTAAATCTTTACAGAATATGGGTAATCAATTAACATTAATTGAAAACAAATTAGCCTAGCCTAGAAGGCCATATCAAGCTCCTTATCAACAAAATAAACAAATTAAATAGATTAGGTAGTCATATCAGTAGAATCAGAATTATAGACAATAATATCAACCAAGGAAATTCGACCCAAAACCTCCTAGTTCATCTAGCGCTCTTGTTCCAGTTAACATGGTTTCTAAGGAATGGTGTCAACCTTGTAATCAACCTCATTTAGCTGACATATACCCAAATGCATTCCTAAATATAAGCCTTGTTACACAGCCTTAGTCTGAAGCATTATACATGCCTTAAATGGAGGGTGGGCAACAAGAAAATCATGTTCAGAAAGCACCTGAACAAAACTTGATCAGTTTTAGTGAAGATGACATTTATTTTAATTACTACTAGGGCCCAAGAAAAGACTCGGGAGAGAGAAAAACAACAAAATAGGCCTATTCTACCCCCAGTCACTGATAAATTTACAACTAAAGGCCAAAAATTAGCTAACAGTTCTGTTTCTCCTAAGAAACAGTAGGTGTTTCAACTAGTAAACAAGAGAAAAAACCATCACAACCTAATCCAAGAAGATTGTTTATACCTTAGATATTGAAAGTAGCTGAAGGAGAATCAGTTTTTGCCAAAGCCTATGCTAAGATAGTAGAATCTATTTCCAGAATTGTTGCTTATTTTAATATTGTTGATGTAATGAAAAAACATAATGTTAATATCTCAATGTGGGATGATATAATTATTCAAGGACAACATGAGTTGCTTTCTCATGAACTTGCTAAGCTTCAAATTTATTCAAAACTGGGAGAAAAGGAAGTTCAGAAAGAGGACATGGTCCTTCGAACAATGGAACATGACCGCATTAAAAAATTTAAATCGATGGCTCAAAAGGTCTTAAGCGCTCATGATATCAAGAAGCCACCACGATTTTATTTATTCTTGATTATTGGAGATCATTTATTTCATAATTACATGGTTAACAGTGGTGTAATAAGCACAATTATGCCAAAAGAAATTGAAGAAAAGTTGGGACTACACTATGAGCCTACAGAGAAAGGCTTGTTACATCTAGACAAGACAACAAATAATACAGTTGGTATTATCAGAAACATGGAAATAACTCTACATATTTATCCCAACATTACAATTCTACAAGATGTGACTATTGTAGATTTTCCTCCTTATTGTGTCTTATGTTTATCATGAGATTTTACAACAAAAAGAGGAGGTTATATTTCTTCATATTGGTCATTTTTATGTTTTGCTACATGATATGGAACTAAGGTTACTGTAAATTTAGATCCTCTGGCGAGATTTCATATTGACCATCATGCATCAAATGTTGCAGTAAATTCATCAATTCTAGATTAGTCTGATTTCAATGTTACATCTCATGTTTCTACACTTGATGGTGTTTCTAATATGTTCATGGATGAAAAGACTCAAGAAGAACATGTATATGACCCTTTTAAGGAAGTAGAAGAAGATTTGTTCAGTTTTTATTGCTTGCATGAAGAAAATGCACCGATTCCCTTGTTGTCCAAAATAAAAGCAGTAGAAGGGCTATAGAAGCTTCACTTCGATGGAGACAAAAATAAGAAAGGAAAAGGTGTAGGATTAATTTAAGGAATAAATGTGATTTCTTTGTTGGAAAAGAATGTTTAGTTTCACTTCCCCTATAACCTATTTTAGTGGATTGGCCATTCATGTAGTGGGGCCATGATTTTATTGGAATGATCAATCCACCTTCTTCATAAGGAGACAAGTGGATTTTGACTGCTACAGATTACTTTACACGTTGGAATGAAGCAATAGATTTGAAAAAGGCTAATGATAATTCAATATTATCCTTTTATGAAGGTATAGTTACCAAATTTGTGTTCCAGCAACTATCATTTCAGATAGTGCATTAGCATTTCTTAGTGCAAAGGTAATTGATAGGATATTAAGCATGGAATTTATTTAAGTACGTCATCTAATTATTACCCACAAGGTAATGGGTTAACTGAAAGTACTAATAATAATATTTTAAGGATCACCACAAGAACACTCAAAGATAACCAAAGATGTTGGCATCCAATATTGAATTCAACACTTTGGGCTGATAGAGTAACTCCTAAAATATCAGTTGGTAATTCACCCTACAATCTTCTTTATGGAAGAGAGGCAAGGATTCCCATCTCAGTTGAGTTTCCTGCCTTAGATTTTCTACATCACTTCAAAATACTTGAAAATGAACCATTGTAGGTTCGTTACGAAGATTTAATGGAGTTACATGAACTAAGAGATCAAGCTCATCTAAACATTGAAAATAATCAAAAACAGATGAAGAAAACTTTTGATAATAAGGATAAGTTTAAAGTATTCAATGAAGAAGACATTGTGTTGAAATGGGATGTTGATTGTGCAAAGCTAGGAAACCACACAAAATTTGACACACTTTGGAGTGGTCCTTATATGATTTTAGCTTGCAAAGAACACAGTGCATTTCAGCTTTCAAGGTTTAATGAAGAGGAACTTACCGTTCATGTGAATGGTATGTTTATCAAACACCATTATTGAAAATCCTACAGTATCTCTTTAGAGTAGGATTTTCCTTTCAATAAGTGTAGTTTATGCACATTGCAATGTTTTTTAAATTCAATAAAGTGCATTCATGCACGTGATCTGGTTTACCAAATGTATTCTTGGTTTTAGTTCATTTTGGATGGTATGGACCTTTAGAAAGGTATATTTTAGTTACATGATTTAGACTCCATGCCCAATGTACAAGAGCAAGGCATTGGTCTACAAGCTATTAGGAAGCTTTTCCCTCAAAATCGCTAGAAATGGTGACAATTTTTGCACTTGTTTAAAAATCGGCAATTTGAAACTTTTTTACAATGGATGGCATTGGTGAAGTGAACCTAACTAAAGGGATACATTGAGCATTATTATGTTTTCAGTACTAGAAAATTAATGATTACATGTGATTTTCATCTATGTGTGCTATTACAAAACATGACAAATCACATAGTCTACGATTCTATGTTCATCTTCAGCAAGAGAACACAAAAGCATTTAAGGATAGATGTATTAGCTTGAGGAAGACCAAAATTACAGAATAGGTGAAAAAATGAGTTTTGGAACAGCAACCAAGGTTGTAGATAGCAAAAATCAAAGTTAAATACTAAGGTTACTTGTATTTTAAAGTAATTTCCTTCATGATTAAATACATTCAATTATGTTATTGAGCTTTTTAATTCATTATACAATCTATATACAATGTTGAAATGCAAAAGGAAGTACACAACTCAGTTTCAGAATTCAATATTTTATTCATAAGTAAACATCATAAGTACTAAAATAGAAGGTTCATGTGCATGAAAATAAAAGTAAAAGAATATGAAGGAACCCAACATTTCCTTGTTTTTTTGTCCTGCTACTCCATCTTCACTCCAACTTTTACTCAATATTCATCCTTGCTATAGAACACTACACTGTACCTAAATAACAAACATAGAAGAGACTGTAAGTCACGAGCTCAGGATTAAATCATATTCGTATACTATCTATCCTCATGTAAATGAATCTCATGATATCAGGAAGTATGATTACAAAAAATATAAATACATAACAGATAAAAATATTATTCCATAAACAACATATGTGGTCCTCATAATCACTAAAGAAAGAGAAGATAAAATAATAAATAGGGAAGAAACTAATCATGTCGAGCAAGGATTGAAAAGAAACTTCAGTACAGAAAAGGAATGAACAAGAGATATGGATGATTTTTAGATATAATGCATGCTGAAAGGGAACATATTTTTAGGATAACAGACTTATACAGAAAGGAAGTTATGTCATTCATCAAATAAAATACAAAAACCTTTTTAAAAGATAGAAGATATATTATTTCTGAAAATTCATAATTAATTGAAGGTATAAATTCTGAAACAATCATGTTCAAGAGAGATTACATCACCGGTGCCATAGATTATCACACAGGTGAAGGGTTTAATGTCAAGGTCAAATAAAAGAGAGTGATCATACCAAGGTTTCAATACTAAATGCAAGAAGTATGAAAATAAATAAGTAGAAACTTATAGAGTGATCAAGTAATTTTTAGAAGAAGTATATGGCTATAGAATTTGTTTGGAATACAAGTTCCATGCTAACATTAAAAGGATTAAATCAAAACTTGAGATGAAATTGCAGCTAAAACAAAACGGAAAAGGAAATATGAGAAAATTTCTATAGGGATTCATCATGTAAAATGGACATTTTACATCTTTCCATCATGCTATTTCACAACTAATACATACTTGAAAGATGTGAAAAAAGATAAACCATTGTACTGATCAAATAGTATGCAAGAATGGAAGAGATTATAGTCTTCAAGAGTACAAACAATATCAAGTTGTATTGAAACCCAAGTGAGATACTATTAAAACAAGACATGTTCCTGTACGAGAATATCATACTTACAATATTCAGATCCAAAATAGAGTTACACAAATCAAATTTGATATCAAGAATGCAAGTGTCCAACAAAGTAAGATTGATAATATGCATGAAAAAAAAAAAACTTGAATAGAACAAAATATCCAATAATATGGCAAGAGTATGAAAAATGATGCAAACCCAAATCTTGTGTATGATGTGTTATAGATTCATGAGATAATTACTCAAAATAATAACAATAAAATCTTACATGTAATCATATATGGAGCTCAAAATATATTTTCCATTTTCCAAACAAAGTGAAAGAAAGGATATGTTATAAGTGAAGGTTCGAGTATTCACAAACTCCAAGCATTTGCAAAGAGAAAATCTTTTGAAATATTTGCAATGCAAAATTTTCATCTTTACAACAGTCAAATCCACAGCCACAGAAACAAATGAGACTACAATGGTAATAGATAGCCCCTGGCCATGGATATAAAGAGGAAAGCAAAGTTTCAATACCCAGAGATCTCAATATACAAGCATATTAGACTGAAAATGCCAAAATTAAAAACATAACTACAAGTTTATAAATGGCTTGAGTACCAAGCAATATGATGAACCAAATCAAAGGGTCTAACTTTTATAATGTCGAGCTTTCAAACACGTCATCTAGTCAAACCTAAGCTTGAGGGTTTTCATTAAATAACAAAACTATTAATATTCAAAATAGAATTAGTGTAGAAAGAAATACAATGTCTTACCTCCAAATGATGAACACTCAGTGGAAAAATTAAAGAATCGTGATTAAAGCTAAGCCAAGTCAAATTGAAACCCAAATAAAAAATACAAAGCAAGATAGCTCACAACCCTACACGATTGTTCATGGATCAAGCTCAAAAGCTTCAATATAGAGATCAAATTGAATTTAGAGTTTAGTGTCTCGTTACACTGGTAAAGCAACCCCAAGTTAATTACAGTTGCTCTACAGGCCCAATTCAACCCAACAGAAGGGTTGTGAAAAATAAATGTGATAACCCAACATATCATAGAAATGGAAAACACTCATAGGTTCTAGGGATTGAAACACTCGTTAATAAATAGAAGAAAAATATGATATAGAGCTAATGTAAACCATAAATACTAAGCCGAGACGCACAACTCAAAACATGGCCTACATCACAAAGTGCAAAGTGTCCATCAGGATAATTAAAGGACGAGTTAGTTATAAATGCAAACTCAAGATGAAAATACAAAAGGATATTACTTTGCAAAAGTTTTAAAGCTACCAAGAGGCCATTAAGAAATGAAAAAATAAGATAAGAAATCTGAATACCCATATCTTAAAATATGTAGATCTAGAGTTTTAGATAATGAATAACTCAAAATAGCTTGAATTCGGAAAGTGAAAGCTGAACAGATCCGAAAGGCATGTCAAATATTCTCATCAACACTAGAAAGGACAAGATGAAACCCTTGCAACCTATAAAACAAATACCCAAATCTGGGTCACAAGAAATAAAATCACTGCTCACCATGTAAGATTAGATCTAGCAAGTTAAAACCTGAACCACGAATACCATGTATAATCTCAGCAATAAACCAGAATATTTTTACCCGCCTGCCATGGTTTTAAGGAAAAACAACAAAGCAAGATCAAAGAAAAAAAATTGAGCATCATCTTTAAATATGGTGACCATGGTTCCTTTCGCACACAAGAATAGAAAACTCTTCAAATACATTAGAAACAAGAATCCAGGCAAGTACAAAATAAATATTTTTTCAGAGTCCTAGATCTATAAAGAGAACAAAAAGAGAAGCTAAAAACCCACATGGTTGTTGAAATCAGAGAACAAGAAACTCATACAAAGAAGAATGTATATCAGATTCTTACCTTCAAAGTGGTGGCCACTGTACAATGGATAGTTAAAATTCAATCCCATATTTGAATGAGAGGCTACAAAAGCTCGAATAATGGCCAACACACGAACCCATCAAATAGAGCTCTCATATACAAGCATAGAGGCAAATAGATTTGAAACTCTCATGGATGTAAGTCTATCACAAGTCAACAAAGAAAACAATAAAAAAATTCAAACTGGGATTTAGAGATAAATGCATGCCAATTCAAATATTCACAAACCCATTAATGGGTATTAGTATATCTATGTGTTCTAGCCACTTACCTAAAAAAAAAGGTAAACAACTTAACAGATACAATCTGAAAATCTTCAAAAATGATAGTTTAGGTACAAATTACTATAAGATAAGTGAATGAAAGATATGGTTACAGAAGAATGAGCTCTGAAAACATTCACTAATGGTGGCCACCTTCCTATATCAAAGTAAAAGAAACCCTCTTCTGAGAAAAATTAGCACACTCAGAGGTAAATCCGAACAAAGATGCATGCCCTCAGTGAGCTTCAACATCGAGAATCATGGCAGCCATAAAATGTTCCACAGAGTGTCCTTAGCTCGAGTGGAGCTCCAAGTGAAACTAAAAAATGGTAGTGTTTCATGTGGTTTTCTTCCTTAACTCCTAGTGAGTTAGTTTAATTCAACTAGAGTCATCGAAGTACACATCTGTCAAGCATCAAGAAAACCCTAATCCCATCATAGTCAAATTATGGTTACCGACATTGCAAGGGTCAGTCCATCGTAGAGAGGGGGGTCCTCAACTAATTATTATCGTTGTCGACTATAGCTTTATCCCTTAGTCCACATCAATGATTTTTGAGGGATCTAGATATTATACATGCCATGGTCAGATGGTGGCCAAATATCCAATATAATGATTTGATTTACCTTATTTAAGGTCTAAGATAACATTTCCATCAACTATGTAAAACGTTGACACATCATTATAGGTGTCATAATAATTCTAAATGGGGGCTGAATTATTGGTCATAATAATGGATAAAGGCCGCATGACCGAATGGTCAAAGAAAGCAATGATGTACATGGTAAGGTCAAGAATATTCTTACCTTAGATTTTTCAAAGAATACATTATTTTTTCCAAAATAACCTCGTACCAAATCAAACAGGGAAAAAAAAGGAGTATTATTTTTTCATGTGCACATGTGGTCCCCACAGTGGGAAGGTTTGAAGGGATAAAATTATATTCGCACAGGAGTCAATTTTTTATGTGACCACAAGAATATAGAGGGGATGTTAGCATCAGAACAAGTGGTCCACATCTGGAGGAATGCACGGGTTAATATTTTCCAAAATGTTGCAAGTAATAATTATTTTTCTCACATACACAGAAATTTATTCTTGCATGTTCATCCAAGGGGTAGGTTTTCAGTGCCAATTTTACAATTGCAAGTGGATCAAATCGCAGATGTTACTTCAATCAATTGAAGACAAGTTTCATGTATTGGAGAAGAGTTTTTTATCAAACAAAGATTATTTTTAGCCAAATTATTCATCCAACTTTATTAAAAATAGATCAGTTAATTGCAGTTTGACTGAGTTGTATTTTTGTAACAAAGGCTATTAATGCCTCATTGTATTAGAAGATTTATTTTTATTCATTTAATTATTCATAATAAAGGATAAAACTAGAATGAATGGGCAAGTACAAATCTTAGTCTATTTTTGGGAAAGGTGGAATGAATAAACTTGTTATATATTGTTTGCAATTGCAAAGCCCAGGGGAGGAATTTTTGGACACAAGAGTACTAAAACATATTTTTCTACATTTTCCCTTTGAATGAGAATTGATTTCTTCCTTTTGAACTAATTGCAGTGTTGTGTATACCTTATTATTTTGTTTTAATGTCAAATTTCCCAATTTATCATCTTACCTTGCTGCAAATTTAGTAATTTGAGCATAATATTAGTGTCCATGTCTTATCTTAAGAGTATTGTTGTAAATCATTCCCTCAATCCGTCAAGTGTTTTGCCTTGATATTCTACTAAAAACTATTGGTTTGAGCATCCAGAATCCATTCTCATATTTTTTTACATCTACTCAATCAAAGCCCTCAACAAGTTTTGTGTATCACCCCATTTTAAAATTCATTTACAGTCATTTCTTTACCCTCAAAAGATATAAAAATTAGTTTAAGATACATCAAGAAGGAATCAGTCTTGATATTGGAGACTCACCTGAACAATAGGTATACCCAAAGACTTGAGGTGTTTCCATTGTATTTATAAAAGAGAGAGATCCAGAGAAATCTTAGAACCCCTACCATCATCTCTCTACAGGGTGCACTTTCGAAAGATAACACCAACTTCCATGAAAACTCCATTTTCCTTCCTTGTGAGCTTTCATGGTTTGATTATATTATGCATTGATTCTCATCAAGTTGACTCATATTAATGTCGACCTTCTCCTTTACATGGTGCATATGTTAGCTTTCCCGAGCTTGGGCCACCTTTGTTGCACTGCATTGATCTTATCTTGCATGCCCCGCCTAATTTATTTGGGAGCCACATGTTACTCGACCTGACGTACCCCATGTAATCGAGTGACCCATTCATCTCAAAAATTGACTGAGATCCCTATGATAACTTGGCTTTCCAAGTAGCTCAGCAATCTATTTTGATTAGTTCAATCTACCGATCTCATTTTTAAACATTTCCGCCCTTTCCAACTTGATCCACCTCCCCACTGCAGAGCTGCTAACTTGGAGTGAGCTACCTAACGAGCTAAATTTTAGCTCATCTTCCCCCTTTGGATACTTAATAAATTTTTTTCCTGAATGTTAGGGACTTTGAATTTATTTCAAGTTATCAAATTAATGGACCAAGAGGAATTGTACAAAAAATCATGGAGCCCGTGATTGCAATTTAAGTCACTTTTTCTTGTTTCCCTGGATATGGACCTACAGGGCCTGGTTTTCTCCCTTTCTTTAAATTGAACCTTAAGGGTCAAAACCCAGAAGAGGAAGAACTTCCTCGAATAATTCTGATCTTCCTATTAATTCCTAAATGTTCCTGAAACACTTTAGTTTTCTTGTGCACACAAAATTTCTTGTTATGTTATTATTATGTGTGCTTGGGTCTATCCTCCATGTTGTGCATTTTGACCAGGGTGCAAAATAGAGAATAGGTTCTTCACAATAAAATCTGGGATTCACAAGAAAAATTGAGTGTTTTGGGATCATTTAGAAATATTTCGAGAGTTGGAAATCAATTAAGGATTTTTTTTTCCTCTTTTGGGTTTTTAAGGAACCCAAAATGGCCTACTTGTGAAAATTTGGCTCAAGCGGGCCCACATCTAGAAAAAACAAGAAAAATGCCCAAATTTGTGCAACGGGCCTAAAATTCTTCTCACTCCACCTCGAAGAGCCTCATGGTTGGAAAAATTAGAAAAAATTGAAGATCCAAAGTCCAAGGGACAAAAAGTTGCAGAAATGGCCCCACAAGGGCACCAAACAATGATGGACTCCTTGAGTAGCTCGGCAAGCTACTCGACGATCTGAGTTAATAGAATGTAGGCCATTTTTTCCATGACATAAGGAGGTTCGAAGGAAGATCTTAGTAAATTGGTAGTTAGGGAGACCCTAGCTAACTCAGTTCAGGGGCCTAGATGGATGAAGGAATCAGGGGTGTGAGGTTATAAGTCACTCACAAAGGATTTTGACACCGAGTTGAAGCATTGCAAGAGTACACAAGGTAGGAATTTGCAAAAAAAGGGGCTTAGAGAACATAAAATTCCAAGTTTAATCAGAAAGGGATTATGTTTCCAACTCCGTCATGGTGAACCATAGTCAGAACAACGTAATGATTTTGTAAAAGGAATGGATGAAGAGGAAGTTGCAGGGAGCTCATGCCCGATCTGAGTTTCTTAGCATCATGGTGGGGGTGATTTTTTATATTGGTTGAGGGATGACAACTAATATTTGAGAGAAATGAACTTGGCCACATGTTGGGGTTGAGAAATACATTATGCAAGAGGCTTAGAAGCTTAGATGGTCATACTCATGCCAAAAAATGGAGGATTGAGCCATGCAAGAGTGGAAGGCATTTTAGACAAAAAACTATCATCATAATTTTATGTGGTGTTGCATGTGTAAACAAGTAAAAATGTGAGATTTTGGATTTTTGGGAAATCAGAATCATTGGTGTGTCTAAATTTCATACATCGACCTTTCAACTCTCTGGATTTTTTGAGGGCCCAACTCGATGAACAGTGATGAGCTCATCCTAGAAAAAATGTTTGACTCTTAGAAATTGGAGGTGTTCGTAGTGAGGGGGCTTGGGAGTTGTTTTAGGGAGGTCGAAGAGTAAAAGTAGTTGGTGAATGGGTAGGTGGCGAATGATTCTTGAGATATTTGGGGAGTTATTAAGTGGCCCTGTGCACACAACTCAGGAGGTAAGTTTAGGGATGTGAGATGAGCTAGCGATAAGGAAATACAGATTTGGTTTTAGGTCTCACGCAGGGCATGAATCATTAGAATTACCGATTCAATGGCTGATTTGGTCATGGTCAAATGGGGCATGGGGTTCTTGGATACAAGCCACCAACAATGTGAAGCAGCTAGTGGGTGAGGAATGGCTCACCATGCACGTAGAAAATGAAAGATCCAACATAGCTCGCAAGTGGGGATGTTTTAGGGTGTTTCTAGGGATAGGCCAATACCACCTCAAAGGTATTGATTTTTTGAATGGTAGACACGATAGGTTTGGGAGGATCACTCCATTGCAGTGAGGTTAAGACATAACTCATTGTTTAATTTGGGAGCTTGAAAGAGGGAGGTGAAGCATCGAAGAAATATCCAAAGCCACCATGAATGTAGACAAGGGGAGCTTGATTCCCATGTCATTGAGTGGCTCAGCGAGCTTCTCTATGAGCCTATAAACCTACTCACCAATGAAAAACAATGCAGGCCCAGAATTCAAAGAAGACCCCTAACTAAAAATGCTATATCTAGAGCATCGATTGTCCATTTTTGGTAAACTACCAGTTGTTAGAATCATGAGAGGAAGTCCTATAAAATGGGATCATAAAATTTTGAATTTTGGAGGACCTACAAATCATAAATTGTATAAAATTAAACAATTTTATGGTTGGTAAGGGTCATTAATGAAGACATGGGCACCCCTTTTTCAACATGGGAGCCAAGTACTAAAATAATGGGAAACTCCAAGGATGACGAAAGAAGTTATGGTTTTCCTAAACTCATATGAATCTAAATTTTTTCCCTGTCTCTTACATTTTATTATATTAATTGTAATGGGGTTACACATTCAAGAAGTTAGTCAGTTTCCTCCCTATGCACCCCTCTTATTTCTATCAGCTAAGTTGTTGTGAATTTCTAGGGCTTAAGCCTTCAAACTAAAAAAATGTAATGGAATTAAGGCCTTCCCCTACTAAATGATGCACCCTATATATTATTGAGAAGTAAAATCAATTTTTTGTTAATTCTTCTAGCCTTCTATGGATTTTGATTGTTCTTTCTTTCCTCTCATTATTATCCAGGTGTTTATGTTTATTCATTTTCTTCATTGTAGGATTCAATTTTGTTGTGCTTATTTAGGGATGGTGTAATGTGTGCAATATAGTGATTGGTGCATGTCCATCCTATCAAATTTCATTCATTTTCTTGCAGGTTGGGAACGTTTCTAATAACCACTTTTCTTGATGTTATCACTATTCTAGTGTAGGATTTCTTCCATTTCATGTACTCTTATTATCCCTATCTCCATAGAAGTTCTAGAATAGGTTTAGTTATCTCTTATTTTACTAGGTGTATTTTGGATTTAGGATTAGGAAGATAAATTTGGCCTTCTTTGAAGGTCCATCTCAAACCCACAAGTCCAACTACTTGAGAGATGCTACCCATGTTACCCACTCACACCAAATGCCCTAGCTTCACAAGTTAGCCCTTCGAGAGTGTTGTGATTTGGTGATAACAGTTATAGTACAACCACTGGGACAACAAGAGGTCAAATTTCAAAGTGGCTTGATTGTAAGATCTGCTACATTTTGGAACATTGCATTTCAGAGATCCCTTACACTTCTAATTTCAAAGGTTACATATTTTGAATTTTGGAGGTATCACTATAGGGTACATGTTCTGAAATGGATTTTTTAGGGTTTAACAAGTGCAAAATGGGATCCAAGTTTCATAAGATATATATTGGGATTTGGAGATTTCAAAACACGACTTAAATTTAAATTTTAGAATTTTAGATTTTTTGAGGTTTTGTGCTTTTTGGATTTTGGATTTCAGAGTCTATGTTGTAATTCAAACTTCAAACTTTAGAGATTTCATAGATTTCTAGGTTTTCATATTTTAGACTTTGGGCATTTTGGATTTTAGAGTTTACATGTTTTGAACTTTGGATGTTTTTTATGTGGAGCCAAGTTCTAAAATTTTTATTTCGGAGATCAGTTGCTTCTAAAAAAATTCTAACTTCTGTAACTTGTTTTGGGATTTTCAAGATGTGCATTTTGACATTCATTTCATTTGATCAAGTTTTTTTGTGTTCTTGGTGAAATATCATCCTTTGGAGGCACATGTAAATATTAACTAGTGAATCCATTTGGTCAAAACCCACTCTCTAAGTTGCAGATTTTACTTTTTCCACCCATTTCCATCCATTTTACCTCTCATCTTCATTCACACATCTTTCCATATTCCTCCATTCCATGAAGTTGTGTAACCATGGATTCATTCCCCATGTGGAAATCACACATGCAGCAGCAACCATATAGTTTTAACCCACCTCCAAATTTACAAGATTCATCCTTGGGATATTTTATAACCACTCCATATCAATTCTATTATGGAAGTCAACAGTAAGCATACCGATACAATCGGGATACAAGTTAGTTTGGTTATCCACCAAAATATGCACCAGTGCATGGTCAAGAACATGTAGATTTCAGAGGCCATCCCACATATGGATATAATGAGTTGCAGCTGAAAATACAAAATAAGGGGGCAGGTATAATGTAGTAAAGGTCTTCAGCTAAAACGAAAGCGTTCAAGATTCATTTCAGGGAACCTTCTCTATGGGGCGGTCCTATGCCGAGACACTTTAGCCCTCAGCAGAAGCTTGACTTCATGGTTGAAATGATACTCCAACTAGGGGGATTGGTGGAGGAGATAGAAACTTTTGACCTTCAGGTGAGGCAAGTTTATCAATGGGTAATTCCTAGATCATGATCTCAATATTCTCTCCCCATTCCATAGGTAGCACCATCTCTATGTAAGCTTCAATTTGCAAGTTTCATACCTACTACTCCTAGTGCAAAATACCCTAGCCTTGCATCTCATCTCAAATTTTCTACCCTTTTCCCCTCTGAACCCAATTCCTTCCCATAAGAGAAAAATTCAATACCTTCTTCTATAACACCAACATTGCAGACATTGATTGAGGCCCAACCCACCCCTCCTCTTACATTCCCTAATTCATGTCAGGAAGAAACTCAAAAGACAAGTCAAGAGGAACAAACAAAAAAAGAACCCAACATAGAAGACATCATAAAGTTTTTAAGGAATTGGGCTTCAAGGTATGGAATGGATATAATTCATTTTTGGTTAAGCATTATAAGGAGGCCAAGGTATAAAAAATGTGGTAAAAAATGAGTGTGCAATAGTAGCAAAGGAAGAACAAAAAGAAGAAGGTAAACAATCAATGTGTTTGGAATGTAGTGTTCATATGGGAACTCTTTTTCAAAGGTTATAGATCCATTATCTACTACAAAATTAGTTAAGAGACAAGAAATAATAACTCCAAATCCAAAATGAGATGAGATTCATGCCATGGAGGAGGATCATATTGATTAAAAGGACCCAGATGTAGGGCAAGTCATTCAAGAGGTTTCCAATCCTTCTACAACTTCACCCTCTCCAAATCTTAATTTCAAGGATAAGTTTGAGCTCTAAAAATTTATTTTTAAGGATGAGGAGGACCATGTTTAAGGGGTTGTAGTTTTGGTGGTCACCATAGAAAGAAAAGAATTCTCAGCGCAAGAGGAGAATGAAGAAGATTCTTATTTGTCAGATATGGAGGATTTTTTTGATGAGGAGGAGCCCTTAGAAGTTAGATTTTATATCCCATGGCCTATGATCCAACACCAAGAGAATTCTTCCAAAGAGAAGAACATGCAATAGAAAACTATTTTTTCAAAAGTTTCTCTTGAATTAAGATTGAAGGAAACAATTATTCCCAGTTTCACATTGAATGAAGGAGAGGAAGGTAATGAAAATGTCTCCATTTTCATACTATTCTCTGAGGTGCAACATGAGTTGTATATAAATGAACAGAAAAAAGAAAATCAACTTATAGACAGTCACATTTTCCAGGAAATTCCTCATAAAGAATTTCTTGTTGATATTTGAACTTTGAGAAACGGGGAAATTTGGAAAATTAGGTCATGCCCCATAAGGTATTTTTCTTCATTGGGGCCAAGGGAGAAACCAAAAATGGTTATCTTCACTTTTAAACATGAATTTGAGTCTCAAGGTGTTAATGATCAGATGTAACACCTCCAGTAGCACCATGCAAGTGATTCAAAGGAGGTAATTTACATATTTTTAGTTGCTACCTTGCATAAAGAAATGGAAATCCAAATTTGGGACAAATTTTTAGGGTTATCAACATCCATGAACAATGTCAAACCACTTGCATGGCTACAAGTTTTGAGAAGGGGAAGTTGTTTTTCCCTATTAGTGTCATGTTTTGTTTTAAGTCTTCTCTCTTTTTGGTTCCAGTAGGGTAAGATTCGGGTTAATTTTTGCATAACAAGTGCATATGAACATTTTTCATGTGTCATTTGGGCATGTATGAATTGTCATTTTATAAATAGTTTGTTCATGTTTTCTCTAGCATGGTACACCATGTCTTAGTAGGCCTCCTGGAAAGGCATTGTGATAGGAAGAATCTCATATCTAGATGGAATGATTTCAATCTTTAAATAATTTCAAATACAAAGCAGCTAAATTTGATAAAGGAAAGGTTTTAATAGTTTATATTCCTTGGTTCCTTTAGATCAATCACAAGTGAACTTATAGCGTCCCTCACAGGATTAGAAAATCAACTCTCAAATAATTCAAAGTCCCCCATGATTGAAATCAGAAGACTAACGTAAAAGCCTTGTTAAGTCATTTCAATTGTAAATATTATGGATTTTTAGGGATTTTCAACCTTCATGGGTGTCCCAAGGAGCTATTTAGAAGGAAAATTTTCATAATTCAATAGAGTTCCATGATGTCACAAGTAAGAAAACATTTTACTCAAAACTATGCAATGTTTTATGTATGTCAATCAGTCATCAAATTTAGTGTGCTTCATACTTGGCAGTATCAAGTTTTGGGACAGGTTCAAAAGTCCATTTTTAATTCTATATATTAGGATTTCCAAGAGAAAAGGGTGAAAATTCAAGATTTAAGACAATTTTCCATTTTCACAAAAATTGTAATTCAAAAATCTTGTAAGTGAGAGGGTCAATTCAATGCTTCAAGCAATTTTTGGAAGTGAGTTCTAGAGTTTAGATCAATTTAGGCCATTAATAGTGACTCCATGCCCAATGGAGGCTTCAGGCTAATGGTATAGAAAATCTATCAAGCAGATGTTCGCTTGAGTTGTAAAAATTGTTAATAATTTTTTACCCCAAGCAAGATGGACAATCAGGAGTATTGGACTGGGGAACCGGAACAGGACCTTCACAGGAAAAATTGAATGTTTTGGGGGAAATTAGGAATATTTCGAGATTTGGAAATCAATTGATGAATGTTTTCCTCTTCCATGTTTTGAAGGAACCCAAATTGTCCTATAGGTGAAATTTTAGGCTCTGATGGGCCCACATTCAGAAAAAAGAAGCAAAACATCAAAAATTATGCAAAGAGGCTGAAATTCATCTCAGTTAACCTCAAGAAGCTGGCTAGTCAGAAAAATCCAAAAAATTCAAATATCCAGAGTCTTGGGAGAAACTTTTACAAAAATGATTTGTTTTCCAATTTATCTCCATCCTTTGGGAACTTTCTATCAGTTTGAGAATTCTATGTTTCATGTGGTTTGCCTCTTCTGGGTTAATTACAAAATTAGAACAAGAGAACCATAAATATACAAAGTTATAAGACCATAATCAAGGACTAAGAACTACGCGCTACTATCATCATCTAAGATTAAATCTATCTAGATCTCATTTGCATGCATCTAGCTCCGTCGCAAAGGGAAAAGGCTGGTTCATCTAGATCACACATTATAGGAGGGAATTTTATTCTAGTCTATCCACCATTTTATTACATTTTCTACACATATTTATAGCTCACTACTTCACAAAGTGAAACTGACACAAGAGCACCTAGCGCATGATCACACACACATTCACATTGAACTACATCAATTATGAGATGTATTGCAATGCTTAGTTAGTAAGTCCACCATTTTTATTGTTGAGGATAGTCTGACCCCTTCATATGCAGCTTTATTTTATTAGAGATTTGATGTTTGTCTTGGGGTTTCGTAGGTGGTTCCTTATCATAGATATTGGAGTGGCATTTGGTGGAGTTCATTAAATCTATTGTGACAAAGAGAGAACACATGAGAATATCCAGCAACACCTGAGATAAGGTTTTTAGGATATTTCCGTAGACTAGGGAACCAAAAACTCAGACTAGGGCACCCACAGGAACCCTAATCCTCTCCAAGGTGCCCTAGTCCACTATGATCTACACTTTTCTATGCCTTGAAATATTCATTTCCTCCTCTTTATCTAGTGATCTCTCCAAAAATTTCCAATGAGTTCATCAAATCAACTAAGCTCTATCTAACCCTTCTTACACTTTAGGGTTTCATACATTCATAGCTTATGTTGTTTGAGTCACTTTCTCCTTGTTTATTTCTCTTTTATTTACTGTTTTTCTTATTATATTAACTCACAAAAATCCACATTTTAGTTAATTAGGAGTTATTTTTGTTAATCTCGGTATCAATTTTTTTACAATTAGTGGATGCATGTGATTTGCACTTATATATCATTTGCTTTGGTTTTTCATTCTAGATAATTTAAAATATGAGGCTTTAAAGAAAATATATCTAGATTTATTTTTACAATTGCAACTTTTTCCTTATCCTTTCCATTTGAAAAACTTGAAGTATCTTTCAAAAATTATATCATCTTTTAAGAATTGTTTGGAAACCATACTTGAATTTAGAAATTTTAACATTACATTATTTATCTCTAAAAATTAGTGTAATCTTGAAATATTTCTTTTGAGATTTTGTATCTCATCCTTATTTAGCTTTGAGTGTACTTGAAGCGCATATTTCTTTCATAATAATTATTTTATTTTGTAAATACAATCTTAAAACTCTGTATATATTTCGGAAATTTTTAAATTTTTAAATTTCTACCTTTCTACAAATGTGATTATAATCTTTCCTATAGTAGCGCACTTTCGAATGGGTTTGAATATTCTTTTACTTCTATAAATTACTTGAATTTGAAAAATGCATGTACATAACAAGTTTGTGATCTAAGGAATTAGAGACCTTGAGCTCTAACATGCTTTATGTTTTCTTCCTTTCAGGTAGGGAATAGTAGTATGAACTTGGAGTTATAGTTGCATGAGAGGGGATCATGTCTACGTGTAAATGACGGGTCCCTTCTCCTTTAAATTATTAGTTTTTTATTTATAGGAATTCTTTCCTTCAGTCATTTCTCATGGCTTATGTGAGAAAAAATGTAAACTTCATCCTTATGAATGTAAAAAAATGTCCATGCAATAAGTTTCCTTTTTTTTTCCTTTATCTTGTTGTAATTGCATATTTAAATGAACACATAGAAAATTTAACTGTTTGACATCTGTGTATAATCGTAAGGATTAAATGGTAAATTATTTTTACCTATTCCAATAATCTGGATCTGATAAATGAATAAGTGATCAATCCTTCAAATTTTACTTTCCTTTTATACTTTAAAACTACAACTTGACTTGTGGTTTCAGCATGTAGTTTCTCATGTCTACTATAAATATCATCTCTACCAAGGCCTTGCAATAGCATTCCATGGTTGATGCATGGTCTTGTTGAAGATGATATCCTAGAATGACTTTATATCCTTGGAATTGCATCATAAAATGACGCTTCCAGTTTTGGTTTGCAATCATGCCTACCCAATTTTCCACTGAACCTGAGCAACCTAAAAGGTTTTTGTTTCCCCTTCCCTATGGTGACAAAAAATGTTCAACAACAATTTTTTTTTCAATAAAACTAAAAAAATATTATGAATGTCCACTATTCATAATACTTTGGCACATGTCTACATGTTGTTTCACAACTCTTATTTTTTCAGAGTTTGGTAACATGCTAGCAACAATGAGCTGATCACATTGGAAACCTATTACATTCCATTAGTGAAACAATGTAAAATATGCTTTATTATGGCCATGGTAGAAAGTACAATAGGAAATTTATTTCTTGGAAACCTACCAGAAAACACACCCTTACTAACAAATGGATCTTAACAATTAGATGCCTCTATTGTAAATTTTTTTAATATTGGTTAAAATTATTCTTCATAATTATTATAAATTGAGATCATTATCCTTATCAATATATTTTCAATAATGACAAATAATTACTTGTATGTTTTATTTTTTTATTGTATTTATTTATGTGGGGACTTGTAAGAAGTTATTTAAGGTTTAAAAAATATATAAAATGAAGAGCTTCCATTTTCTTTAAAAAAATTAATAAATGCAACTTCTTTTAGAATTAATTTTTTTAATGCTATGAAAGTCTTCAAACATTAATTGTATAAAAATATTTTAGATCTAATTATTAAATTGTACATAATAATTAACTTCTATAACTACACATAATTTTACTAGTTATAAAAATGGTTGTGACACTTTCCTAGAATAAATAATGGTTATGACATTTTCCTTAATGTGGAAAATGCCATGGTTAAAATTAGAAGTCTTCACGAATTTTTCCATTCCATGCCATAGATAACAAAATCATTATTGATTAATAGTATATGTCATTTTGAGTAATAATTATAATTAAAGTGGACTATCATCCTCAATTTTCCTTCATCCTACTTATACCAATTTTTTTGTTTAATACTAAAGGAATTGATAAATCTTATTAGTTCATTCCTCACTAATAAAAAAGAATGTCCTCTCATATTCTTTGTGAGGAACTATGATAGGCAATATAATAGTTTCATTTAAGAACTTTTTATTAACAAATATTTTAAATAAATAAATAAAAATAATCGATAAATGTGTTGTCATGCCTTCTACAAAAAAAATATCTTACAATTTTATAATCTAAAAGAAAACACATGAATTATATTGGCAAACTATTAATTCACCACTAAACATAAAGAAAAAAATATATATTTAGAGGTTTTTTTTGGGAAATATTTCAACAATTGTAAAATATTTCTAGTAAATGAGAAATTGATAAGAGATGCCAACAATGAGTTCCAGCTTCACAATGACTGTCATCAAGTACATAACCAATTCCTTTCTTGCTTCTGGAAGAAAACAATTTTCACCCCTTTCATGAGTTTTTCTTTTTCTTTACTTTCTTCGAAGTTGTTACGTTGACCTATCCATTTATCCTAAATGACCAAGAATTTTTAGAGTCTAGAATGAGTAATTCAAGCATTCAGGTCATCCTTTCTTGTAGATTTTTGGTTATGCACTGTATTACATTCGTCATCATCTTTCTTGCAGCCCCACCTTCTTTATAATTCCATAAACATAGTGCTAAACATCTTACTATGATAGTCTTTTTACTTTGGTCCTTCCAAAAATGCCATCACCTTGAGTCTATCACCTGGGGTTAAATGAATTTGAGATATCCTCCTTTTTAATCGACTTGTGTGATTTACTTTCTTTTTCTGTATTGCTATATTATTCTTCTATGTCAAATACAATTTTAATGCTTCTAGTTATGGAAAGAAAACCCCTTGAAACTCTTTCTTTGATTTATCGACCCCCATTTTCTCCTTAGTAATAATTTATGGCTCTTTATAAAATTTAGGTTCCAAATCTTCCTCAATTGAGTCAGTATTAGTCAAAAAATTTACCTCCTCTAGTTCTAAGTCCATAAAATTCATCTCTTTAGGAGATGAATCCTAGCCAACAGAATCATGTGAATTATGTGAGACAAATAATCCTAATCCTTAAACACAATCAAAAACCATTTCATTAATATCTAATGAAATATTAGTACAACCCCTTGTAGCAAGCATTGACAAGTCTGGTATAGAGAGAACCTCATTACCTATTTTTCCCTCAATTTGTCTTCCCAAACTTCTAAAGGATGGATTTTCATCTTTCAAATGGGGATGTGTTTTCATATTCCACTCCTACAAAGGTTTTGAGTAAACACCCAAAACTATGTCCACCCATTCTACACTTAACGCTAATCATAGGGTATCCTTTATACTCAATATTTTCATTGTGTTGAATATGTGGAGTCTAACTGGAAGATGAAGTGACAGTTTTATTTTTCCTTGAGTTTGGGAGGAATGCATGGCCTTGGATAAAAATAACATTGTGTTATTAATAGACGAGAGTTTTTATTTTTATATTTATCTTATTTATATGCATGTCTTATTTATAAGCATGATATATTTATGTTTTTTATGGTTGAATTTTTTTTTACAAAGACACACACAAGTTATATATATATGTGTGTATGGTGTTGGTTCTCAATTTATTCTCACCCTGTTCATTCAGAAATGTCTCAGTCCACATGGTTTGAAGTTTTCTCTATTTCCCTATATTGTTGTGTGAAGCTTTCTCATTAATTTGGTTGTCATTTTCAGTCCTTTCCTTTGGTCGAGGATCAAATTGAGTCCAACTATTATTTTCCATTCCTCTATCCATGAGAAATAATTTGTAATTTGGGTGTGAATTTGGGGTTTCTCCTGCCTTCTATTTTTCCACAATCATGTTTTCCCTGTCAATTTTTGTCCCAACATCTGAGGAAACATGGTCCTTTCAGATTGAATGCATCCTGATGGGTCTTTTTGGTGAAATTTGTCACTTTTGTCACATTTGTAAAAATTACCAAATTGGCCCGACTGCCCCGATAGCATTCAATTGGTTATTTAGAAAATATGAAGTGGTAGGGAAAAATTCTTACTTTGACCCCAAAGAAGGACACGTGGTAGGTTTTCAAGTTACCAGTAAGGAGGCAAGTTGCTAGAGCATTTTCTTGTTGTTTTCCTTTTTGTACAACAAAATTATGAAATAATCCACAACTCCATTGGGACCCACATCAAAAGTTAGAAGCAGAGACGCGGGTATCTGAGGCAATTTGAGACTTTAAGGCCCACTTCAAATCAAAGCTTGTCCACGTGGAGGGTCGGCAATCATTTGAGGATCCGCCTCCGGCTCCTACCTTAGCAGTTGCGCCAAGGAGACACGTGGAGGCTTCCACTGGCTCTTCTCTATACTTAGACTTCTCAAGAAACTTTCTAATGCTTGGGACACATGGAGGGCCCATGCCTTCTTGCCACCTACACCTATACTTTACTTTTTAAAAAGCATCGAAGGGACACGTGAAGGTTTCCACTGGGTCTTCCCATACTTAGACTTTTCAACAGTCGAAGAAACTTCCTCAGACACTAGGAAACATGTTGTCCTCTACTGGTCCTTAAAATATGTCAACAAATTTTTCAGGCAGAGACACATAGTGAACCCACTCTTTTTTAGGGTCTCTTTATTTGGGAACCATATCAAACGTGCATTGAAGAGAAACATGGAGGCTTCCATTGTCTCTTCTCTATACTAAGAATTTTTCAAAGGCCAAGGTAATTTTATCGGGCCCAGGGGATGTGGAGAGGGTGCACTCATTTGAAGTTGTGCTGAAAAAACATGTGGAAGTTTCCCCAGAGCCATCACATACACTAAATTTTCAGCAACCGATTAAATTCTCTAGGGTCCTAAACACGTGGAAGGCCTATGCATGATTGGGAACCTACCTCTGTACTTCACCTTTGCAATTACACTAAGGAAATAAGTGGAGGTTTCTGATGATGCACTTGGCCGACTCAGACTCGCAGTGTAGGTATGTGGAATAATCCATGTGTAGACACTCATTTCTGAGAGGCACAAATATAGGCATCCATGCAAGGGCGCTCATTTCTCAAGGTGTATTCTCTAGGGTGAAAAGGATTTCTTTTCAGATCCAGTTATACAAAGCCACCTAAAAATTATTTAAAAGGGGATTTCTCGCATGACAGAATTAAAGAATGATTAGAAAGGCTGTTAAAAAGTTTGGCATGGCATCACAGTCATGGTTGAGGGTCTAAGAAATGTGATGACTTCATGATTTGTCCACCTAGGAGCTTCGAGTGTAAATTTGTTAAAGATCACTTTCTGAGACAAATTGCTAACAAGCAAAGGATTCCTCGAATATTCTTTTTTTTTTGGGGGGGGGGGGGGGAATTTGGGATGAGTGAGTGAGTGAATTGTATAAATGCAATGAGGATACTCTTGCTAATGGTCGAGAGTTTAATTCTTATGAGAAAATTTGAGAAAGCCCATCTTCTTGAGATACCATATGAGAAACATATTAATCTCTTGTGTTTTAGATTTGGTCACTTCAAGATGGTTGCAAGTGTACAACCATTGAATAGCTCTGAGACTTTTCAAGAAACTTTCCCCTGCTGATAAATCTAATAGATATTGAATTAATCTATGTTGATCTTAGGAAAAAGTTGTGTCTTCTTTTATTTTAGAATTTATTTCAAATAGTTTTTATTTTCTTGTTGCAATCTTATGTTAAAATCCCTCTGAATCACACAGGATCTCGTCCCTATAATAGTATAGTGGCATTTTCAATTTCATTATGAGAAGAGCCTTCATCCTGTAATGAAATAAACAATTTAAAATCACTTATTTTCATTTTATTGATAAATATTATCGGTAATCCTTTCAGTGTATCTTAAGCATGAGGAACCAGGGATTGTTAATGTTTAATTGAGTCTTTAGCTTGAGGCTTCATGTTTAATTCTTGAAGATTTTGTGAAACCATGCAGATCTGGGGCTGCATTGGTGTATACCTTCTAGTTGAAGGAATATTTTGGCTATTTTGAAGCTTTCTATTGTTAATTTTTCAAATTATTATAAAGGTTGTCAAAGATCTGCTGAAATCAACCTCATCTTGCCTAATCCCCCACCAAAAAATTTCAAATAACCATGAATCCTACCTGAAGTACCCCTCTTTGTGCTCTGTATCCACAAATGAACAAATTCTAACCCCAAAATACATAGAATCAAACAGGTTTTAAGTGTCTTTAGCAACCTAAACCTTACTAAGAAAATATCCCCATTATTTAGAAGTGACAACTCGTTAGAGTTAAATTGTTGCGTATTGATCATTTTTTCTCAAGGTTCCCCTACAAATTGTGCAAAGAAGGATCTCTTCATGTCCT
This sequence comes from Taxus chinensis, assembly GCA_019776745.2. NCBI lineage: Eukaryota > Viridiplantae > Streptophyta > Pinopsida > Cupressales > Taxaceae > Taxus > Taxus chinensis. The sequence continues at coordinate 758,653,899 of CM034150.1, read as the reverse complement.
TCACCAACAAAGGTTAAAAAAAAGGTCCTCTCACCCTGGTTGAAAGGAATGACCCAAATTAGTGAGGATAGACCAAATCCTTTTATATGGTGCTATCAATTTCTCTAGTGCCCGAGTGACAAAGAGCTAGTTGAATCCCTTCCCTGGTTAAAAAATGACTCATGAATTTTTTTTTCTTTGAATATCTTGTTAAATCTGTGATGTTGCTTGGCTTCTAAGGGAGAATCAATCTAGATACCAACACCATTTTGGTGCCATTACCAGGGATTATCTGAACTCTGAGACTTATTTTTGGGGAAACAACACTTGAATAGTGCATTGTTGGGGACTATTTGAACAAATGTGTACACATAATTACCTTGGTAATGTTTCTTACATGATCTAAGTTCAAATACATTTTTTAAACATCATCCTTTGTTGAGATCTGCAAGATTTGTCCAAGTTACAAGTTTTGTGTGCAACTGTTAAGCTTTGCAAGAAGTAAGTGTTGATAGATTTTTAACAAGTCATTTATAGTGCATTTACACAACTAAGGTGAAAATCCTTAGTGGCGACTCCGTGTTGATTTAAATTTTGATAAATACCAGTGCCTTAACCTGTATTAAGTGAAATATGTCACTAATCTTTACAAAGATGGAAAGGAAGAAGATATTTCTTCACTAAATACCCTACAAGGAAGTTGTTTCTAGAATTCAGAAGGAAGAAGAGTCTGGAAAATAGTTGGAGATCAAGAATCAAGAAAAGAGTTATCCATAGTGAAAAGTGATAAACCTCTGGTTGAGAATTACCATTATTCCTTAACTGATTCTGAATCAGGTCATTTTCATATAGATCTAAATTCTCCAACTAGAGAGGGGCCTTCATTTGTGTCTAATAAGTATGCTTCTCATTCTATCCCTATATTCTCCAAAGTTGATAGGGTTTTCCATGAAACAGAGTCTTTACAGGACATTCATTTTGAAAATTATACTCTTGTGTTCCAAATACCCCTTGTCCCTCATCATTCAGTTTCTCCTATAAGATCATCCCCTAAAGGCAATATGATCCAACCTCCACCTAGACCTCCATTTTTTGTAAATACTTTTGGTCCTATAGATTTTAGAGGTATGGCTGGTTATCCAAATGTAGTGCCACAAGATGTTAGAAATAAACTACCTAAATTTCAATGGAATAATGTTATCACTAGTGATCAACATTTAAAAATTTTTGTCAATATGATGGAAGACTTTGAGATTGAATTTGAGGATGTGTATATAAAATTATTTATTCATACTCTTGAGGAGGATGCATGTGTTTGGTATAAGTATTTACCAAAAAACTCAATAGACTCATACACAAAATTGAAAAATACTTTTAGATTGCAATATGGGGTCAGATAGATCTCATGTTTCTTTTATCTAAATTTGAAAATATTAAGAATAATCCTAATGAATCTATTCATGACTTCAATACTCGGTTAAAAAATATCATGAATAGGCTACCTGTGATCCTAAGGCCAAGCGATGTTTCATGTCTGATAAAATATTCTGACGCTTTTGAAAAAAAGGTTGCCTATTATTTAAGGGACAAAAACCTAGGAAATTTGAGGAAGGCCTTCACCATGGATTTACAGATTGAAAACAATATCAAAGCAATTGGTAATCCTCCTAAGAGTGAAGGTGTCAAGCTAATCAATCCAAAGAATCCCCAGTCAAGTAAGTATGTGGATCTTCAAGAGGTTTTAAAAAATTTGGCTGGAGTTGTTAGGGAAATATCTTATAAACTTACTAGAGAAGAGAAATGGATTGGACAAGGTTCCCAAGGTCAGCACAAGCCACAGCGTCAAGAAAGATTTACAATTCATCCTAGAGGAGATCATAGATCAGATGACATCGGTAAAGGGCCCATAGGATCATAAAATAGATAGCCCCAATCTCGTGAAAACAAATTGGTGCTTGATCCTTTGGTTGTCAGAGTTGCTATTGTGGAAGCAGTCCATGATATGGAGTGGTGTGATAGATATTTCTTTCCCTATTCCCCATGTCATGAAGAGAAAGAACTTGAGGAATCTGATGATGATGATACAGATGATGATGCATGCTGATGGATTGCTCTATAAGTTCACAATAGGGAGAAACAACAACTGAGGTGATAAGTGCTAGATCTATTGTTGATTTCTGGGATTGCATTCACTGGGTATTAGCTCTTCCTCTAACTCATACTTTTGAAATTGATATGGTACAAGATTTTGAGTTTCGTAATAATGTTTGTGAGTATTTAAGGGAATTAATGATTAAAAATTATGATGGATGAATTCATTCAAAAGAGGACAGACAGTTGTTAATGAATGTAATAGTTTCCCAAGAAAAGGAATACAATACTAGGAGTAATGTTTCCAAAGGGGTAGGGCCTCAGGACAAACCAAAAATTCCAATTCTTACCAGTATCCCTAAGGAAACCCCTAAAAAAGATGCATCTAGAAAAGGCTTTCTCACCTCAAATAAAACTTGTGTTCATCCCCATGCTCAGAATATGAAAAATCCCAAGCCATCAGATGAATTTGTAAACCTTCCTCCTAACACTGACTTACCCAAATATTTTCCTTTTGACATAGCCCAAATCTTAAGTCAGATCAAGATTACTATTCCTATTGTTGAATTGGTTAGAATCCCTGAGCATAAGAAGAGGGTGTTTGAGTATTTTGGGCTTAAGGAAGAGAAGGTCACCCAAGGTAAAAATGTAAACAATGTAGAGGTTCCTTCTGTCATTGCAGAATTAGAAAAACTACAAGCATTGGATGAATTGGGTGAACCACTTGAGGTTTATTTGGGAACTTCTCTGTTTGAGTCTCAGCTGAATGTGGATCCATTTTTCACTACTCTGATTATTAAAGATAGGCTGTTACATAACTTCATGTTTGACTAAGGATCTTCATGTAATGTAATGCCTCTTGAGGTCATGAATGAGTTGAATATCAAAGTAACAACAACTTATGGGAGCTTTACTACCATGGATTTAAGACAGGTACCAATAGTTGGATGTGTCAAGGGTTTAGTAGTGTGAGTACTCAACCTTGAATGTGGTCATTATGGATTGTCCTGCTAAGTGAAGAATGTTATTATCTAGAAAGTTGGCAGCTAGTGTGGGTGGAAGTGTTAAAATGGACATGTCTTATGCCACCATACCAATTGAGGGAAACCTTGCGAAGTTATATGGTGAGAATAAAATATTACATCTCATTGAGCACCCTAACAATCCCTCTTATGAAGTACTATACATAGATGTCGATGTTCATAACTTCATGGGCTATGTTGATTGTAAGGAGCAAAAAATTGATGAGTGTATGTCTCCTGAAAAGTTTGGTTCTCCTTGGACCCTAATGTTTGATGGGGCTTGTTCTAGATCTGGTAATGGTGTTGATATTGTCTTGATATCTCCAATCCTAGAGGAGTTTAATTTTTCTTTTAAACTCAATTTTAAGTGCACAAACAATATTGTTGATTATGAAGCACTGCTTTTGGGTCTAAGGATTGCATGGATATATTGTATTAGAGATTTATTTTTTTAAAGGATATTCATAGTTGATAGTCAAACAAGTCAAAAATTTATATGCTACAAAGACTCGAAGAATGAAACAGTATAAGCATGCAGTTTGGGACTTCATTGAAATGTTTGACTCTTTCAACATAATACATCATGATAGGAGCTATAATACTGTAGTAGAAAAATTGGTAGTATTGGGATCAAAGTTTGAAAATTATACAACATCTCCTTATTGTGAATGTGATGTTGAAATATTGACTAGGCCATCTATTCCTGACAATATCGAGCACTGACAGGTATTTGAAGATGATGCTCAGGTATAAAGGTTTTTGTAAAATAAAGGAGAATTTTCCAATCAAAGTATAGAATGGGAACCAATGGTTTGTACAGGTGAAGGAAAGGAGACTTTATTTGGTAAGGACATTATTCAATTGAAGACTAATACTATTCCTAGAGCGTTGGTTGCACTAGAATCAAATTTTGATAATGTTGACTGCATTTTCAACATGTCACCCTCGAGATGTCAAAGAATATGACTTGAGAACCAAGGATAAACTGAGGATAATATGGATATGCAACAACTTGAATATAGAATAAAAGCAGTCATATGTCTAATTTCTAACAAAGTACCAGTACTGCTTGGCTTGGTCATATTTAGAACTAAAAGCATACAGGGAAGAACTTTTTCAACATGAAATACCCATGGAAGCTAATGCCAAGCCATTCAAGAAAATAAAAAGACCAAATAATCCCCTCCTTTCCTAAAAAATGAAAGAAGAATTGAAAAATTTAGGGATGGAGGGATTATACAGCCTACAAGGTACTTCTCATGGGTAGCAAACCTGATATCTATTAGAAAGAAGAATGGGGACATAAGGTTGTGTGTGGACTTTAGAAACATAAATAAGGCATCAATAAGGGATAACTATCCCTTGAAAAATATGGATAAGATGTTGCAGTTAGTTACAGGTTCAGAATTGTTATCTACTTTGTGTTGGTGCTCAATTTGATCTCGCTCCATCTTCTCTAGAAATTATTCAATTTACTGGCTCTGTCGTATTTTTCTATTTCCCTGAATGGGTACGTGAAAGGTCTACTTCATTTGTATGTTGTTGAAGATCATTCTCCATGGTCGTGGATCACATTTAGGCCATGAATTATTTGTAAATTCTTTTTCCTTGAAGAAAATTTCAATTCTGGGTGCAAATGGTCAAGTTCCCCTACATCTTACTGTTCGACAAGCATGTTCTCCCTATAAAATTATATCTCAGCATCTTCAGCTATGTGGTATCATTTGATTGGATCAGGCACATCAGGTCTATTTTATAGATTGTAACTTTTTGTTATGTTTGCAAAAAGATCAATTTGGCCCTACACCCCGGTTGAGTTCTGATTGGCGAGTCAAATTTATAAAGACAGAGTGAATTTCTATTTTTTACCCCAAATGTGTATACGTGTTAGTTTTAAATTGGTTGCATCCTAATAAGTATTTTTGGTGAAATTTGTAACTTTGGTCACATTTGTAAAAAAATACCAAATTGGACCCGTAACCCCGATAATCTCTGATTCGCTATTCAGCAAATATGAAGCGGCAGGGAATAAGTCTTATTTTGACCCCGAAGATGAAAACGTGGAATTTTTTCAAGCTATAAGTGGGGAAGTGGATCGGTGGAACATTTCGAAGTTTTTTTCCTCTTTGTACAAAGGAGCAAAGCTATAAAATAACCCATAACTCTGATGGGGCCCACATCAAAAGTTACAAGCAAGAAAGCGAGTCGGTGGAGGAAAATTGAAAAATTTACCTTTTGTTAAAAAGGGTAAAATTTCATAAATGAGCCATGACTCCATCAAAGGCCCAAATTAAGCCACGTGTTCAGCCTCTATTTCAAATGAGGAGGGGTGGGGAAAAATGTGAAAATTGTGCATTTTGTCCAAAAGTCATAAAATGTAAAAGGCAACCCGATGCCCGCTTTGAATCAGATTTTTCCATATGGATGGCTCTAATCTAAAGTTGACAAAGGGAAGAATCAATGGTTATTGTGCATTGCATCTGATTTTGCTGCCATTTTATCTCCAACACTCCTTGAGATGCAAATACACATTGTTTTTCACCGTTTTTTTGATGAAATTCCTTGTCATTTTTCTCTACAAAGTGCAATTGAATGGACTTAGAGATTAATTTGTGAGTCCAAGTAATAAAAGGGTTGATATTCTGGAGTTGGAATTACTCAGGCACTTGGAAAAATGTGAATTACCTGAGAAGCTGGATGCAGAGACAAGTTACAGAGGAAAGAATGGGAAAATGATGACATGATGGAGGTTGCATGCAAGAAGGATGAATACGTGCTCCCAGTTAAAAAAATGATGGAGATATTTGTAATGATTAACCTTTTTGAACAACTGAAAAACTTTTTGTTACAAACCTATTCAACGTAATTTTCTGGAAATCATTATCAAACATGTAACAAACAAAGGTTCCTTGAATATTCTTTTCTTGGGGGGAAAACCTGGATGTAAAATGGATGTTATAAAAAGCATGCTTTAGTCATGCAAATGGTTGGGGTTGAATTCTTACAAGAAAATTTAAGAAATCCCATCTTCTTGAGAGACCATCTGAGAAACCTGTTAATCTCTTATGTTTTAGATTTGATCATGTCAAGTTGGTTACAAGTGTACATCCATTGACAAGCTCTGAGATTTTTTAAGAAACCTTCGCCTTCTGATGAATATAATCAACTTCGAATTAATCTGTGTTAATCTTGGGAAAATTTGTGTCTTCTTTATTTCAGAATGTCTACAAATAGAGTTTATTGTTCCTATTGTAATCTTGTGCTAAAATCTCTCCGAATCACATAGGATCTCGTCCCTGTGATAGTTTAGTGGCATTTGAAATTTCATTACGAGAAGAGCCTTCATCCTGTAATGAAATAAATTATTTAAAATCACTTCAATGTCATTTTGTTGATAAATATTTTCTATAAGCCTTTGATTGTATCTTAGGTGTGAGGAAGCATGGGTCTTTAATGTTTAATTGATTCTTTAGCTCGATCCTTCATGTTAAATTCTCAAATATTGGGTGAAACTATGTAGATCTAGGGCTCCATTGAAGCACACCTTCTAGTTGAAGGGATATTTTGGCTATTATGAATAATTTTGTCTGTTAGTCTTCCAATTGTTGTAAAGGTTCTCAAAGATCTTGTGAAATCAACTTCGTCTTGCTTAATCCCCACCAATTTTTTTCAAATAACCATGAATCCTTACTAAAATATCCATGTTTGTGCTAGGTGTCCACAAATGAATAAATTCTACAACAAGAATACATAGAAGCGGGCAGGTTTTAAGTGTCTTTAGTAACCTTAACCTTTCTCAGAAAATATCCCCATTCCTTAGAAGTGTCAACTCTTGAGAGTTAAATTCTGGTGTATTTATCATATTTTGTCAAGGTTCCCCAGAAAATTTTGCAAAGAAGGATCTCTTCATGTCCTTCACCAACAGAGGTTACAAAATGGGTCCTCTCACCCTGGTCGAAAGGCACAATCCAAAGTAGTGAGGATAGATCAAATCCTTTTATATGGTGCTATCCATTTCTCTAGTGCTCGAGTGACAAAGAGCGAGTTAAATCCCTTCCCCAGCTACAAAAAAAGTTATGATTTGTCTATCTCTGAGTATCTTATTAAATATATGATGCTACTTGGCTTGCAAGGGAGAATCAATTTGGATACAAACACCATTTTGGCATCATTGCAGGGGACTTATTAATGTTGTTGGGGACTATTTGAACTTTGAGACTTATTTGTGTGGCAAGAACAGCTAGATTAGCACCATTTATAGGGACTCTTGAAAGACATTCTTATATTTGGCCCTGGTAATGTTTCTTAAATGCTCTAAGTGAAAATATGTTATTTAAACGTCATCCTTTGTTGAGATCTGTAAGATTTCTAAAGTGACAAGTTCTACGTGTAATATTTCAAGTTTCTGTTGGTTTTTACACTAAATTTATATCATCAGTGATAAATACTGGTACTAGAAGGTAATATCTACTAGGATTTGCAGGAATTAAGTGTTGATAGATATTTGAAAAGTCATTTATAGTGCATTTGTACAACTAAGGTGAAAATCCTTAGTGGAGACTCCGAGTTGATTTAAATTTTGATAGATACCAGTGCCTTAACATGTATTAAGCGAGATCTGTCACTAATATTTGTAAATCTAGAAGAAAGAAAATATTTCTTCACTGAAGACCCTACCTGAACATTGTTTCCAGGACTAGGCAAGACAAATTCTGAAGGAAGAAAAATCTAGAAAGTTGTTGGAGATCACAAATTGTGAAAAGAGTTATCAATTGTTGAAACTGATCAGCTTGCTATTGAAGAGTGCCATACTTCCTCAATTTCTTCTGAATCAAGTAATATTTTTATAGATCAGAATTCTTTATCTAGAAAGGGGCTTTCATTTGTATTTGAATTTTTTTTGTTACATTTTTTCCCTATGTTTTCCAAAGCTTATAGGATCTTCTAAGAAAAAGAGTATTTAGTGGACATTCATTTTGAACATTATACTCCTGTGTTCCAAAGACCCCTTTTCCCTCATCATTATGTTTCTCTTATAAGATCACCTCCCCAAAAAAATATGGCCTAGCCCTCACCCAGACCTCCATTTTTTGTGAACACCTTCACTCCTATAAATTTTAAAGGTATGGCTGGATATCAAAATGCAGTGCCACATGATGTTAGAAATAGACTACCTAAATTTCAAGGAAATAATGTTCTTATTGGTGATCAACACTTAAATATTTTTATCAATATGATGGAAGTTTTTGAGATCGGATTTGAGGATGTGTATATAATACTATTTATTCATACTTATGAGGAGGATGCACGTTATTAGTATAAATCTTTACTAGACAACTCCATAGACTCATTGACAGAAATGAAAAATGCTTTTAGATTGCAATATGGGGATAGGACAGATCCCTGGTTTCTTTTGTCTGAATTTAAAAATATGAAGAAGAAACCTAATGAATCTATTCATGACTTCAATACAAATTTCAATAATACCCTGAATAGGCTACTTGTAATCCTGAGGGAAAGCAATGTTTCCTGTCATATAAAATACTCTGATATTTTTGAGAAAGAAGCTGCCTATTATTTAAGGGACAAAAACCCATGAAATTTGAGACTTGCCTTCACCATGGCTTTGCAGATTGAAAACAATATCAAAGCAATTGGTAAGCCTCCTAAGATGGAAGGTATCAAGCTGATCAATCCAGAGAAGCCTCATTCAAGTATGTTTTTGGATCTAGAAGAGGTTGTAAAAACTTTGACCAGAGTTGTTAAGTAAATATCTTATAAACTTACTAGAGCATAGAAGCAGATTGGATAAGGTTCTGAAGGTCAGAACAAGAAACAAGGTCAAGAAATATTTGAAAATCATCCCAGAAGTGATCATAGATCAGATGGCAGTGGTAAAGCGCCTATGGGATCAGGAAATAGACAGCCCCAACCCGAAGAAAAAATATTGGTGCCTAATCCTTTAGCTGCCAGAGTTGATTTTGTTAACGAAGCCAATGAAATTGAGTGGTGTGATAGTTGTTTCTTGCCATATTCTCCATGTGTTGTTCAAAAGGGAGTTAAGGAAGAAGTAGATGATGATGAGATAGATGATTATGAATGCATGATGGATTCCTCTACAAGTTCACAGCAGGGAGTGACCTCAACTGAACTAATAAGTGCTAGAACTATTGTTGATTTATAGGATTTCATTAATCAGGTATTACCTTTTCCTCCCACTCATACTTCTGAAATTGATATGGTACAAGCTTTTGAGTTGCGTAATAATCATTTTCAGTATTTAAGGGAATTAACGATTAAAAATTATGATGGAGGAATCCCTTCTAAGGAGGATAAGAATTTTTTAAGTTACTTGGTGAAAATAATATTTTATATGTCATTAACGACCCGAAAAGTTCTTTTTATGAAGTATTGCCCACAGAAACTGATGTTGATAACTCTGTGAGTTATGTTGTTTTCAAGGAGTATGAAATTGATCAATGCAGATATCCTGAGCAGATTGATTTTCTAGGAACTTCGATGTTTGATGAAGCATAAAAATATGTTCAAAAACTTGACCCAGGCACAAAGGATGTGCCTAAATATATGTGGTCAGATACCAACTTGGATGAGAAAGAGAAACAATCATATGATCAATTGTTAAGAACGTATCGAAACTACTTAGCATGGTCATATCCAAAATGGCAGGCACTTGAAAATTTTCCTTCATTATTTTCTTTGAATCATGGTGCACATCATTGTATACTGTATAGTCTTTTGGTTTCATTCTACTTTCATGTTTTTCTATTTTTTCTGGTCCCTGGTGACTAGTTTTTGTTTGTTTCTTAGTTCATCTTGGGAGTTTTGGTTATTGTCTTTCTGCTCTACAATATTTTTCTTGACTCTATTTCCCAATGGATTTTTAGCATATGGTATGCTCTATTGTTCTTGCGGCACTCGAGGGAGTACCCATCCCCGTGTCGAAGCCTCTGTTGGTGCTTAATTTAATCTCACCCTGTTTTCTCTAGAAATTCTTCAATCTACGGGCTCTGTCATATTTTTCTATTTCCCTGAATGGGTGCGTTAAAGGTATTATTCATTTATATGTTGTTGAAGATACTTCTCTATGGTTTTACATAAAATTTGGACCATGAATTATTTGTAAATTCTTTTTCCTTGAAGAAAATTTCAATTCTAGGCGCAAATGGTCAAGTTTCCCTACATCTCACTATTCGACGGGCATTTTTTCCCTATGAAATTATATCTCAAAATATTCAACTACGTGGTCTCTTTTGATCAACTTGGCCCAGTGGCACCATTGAGATCTAATTGGCCAGTCAAATTTATAAAGGCAAACCAAATTTCTCTTTTTTTCCCCAAAGGTGTATACGTGTTCATTTTTAATTGGTTGCGGCCTAGCGGGTCTTTTGGTGAAATTTTCCACTTTGGTCACATTTGTAAAAATACCAAATTGGCCCCATGACCCCGATAATCTCTTATTCGCTATTTAGAAAATTTGAAGCAGCAAGGAAAAAGTCTTACTTTGATCCTAAAGATGGACACATGGTAGTTTTTAAAGATACAAGTGGGGAAGCAGGTCGGCAAATTTTTTTGAAGTTTTTGGCATCTTTGTACAAAGGAGAAAATTTATGAAATAACCCGTAACTCCATTGGGTCCCACATAAAAAGTTACAAACAGGAAGGTGGGTCAGCGGAGGAAAATTGGAAATTTTAACTTTTTCTTAAAATGGGTAAAATTGCATAAATGAGTCGAGACTCCATCAAATGCCTAGATTAAGCCATGTGTCAAGCCTTTATTTCAAAGGCAGAGGGGTGGGGAAAAATGTAAAAATTGATAATTTCCTCCAAAAGTCATAAAATGCAAAAGGATAACCCAGGCCCACTTCGAATCAGATTTTTCAACTGGGACGAATCTAATATAAAGTTGAGAATGGGAAGAATCAATAGTTTCTATGTATTGTATCTGATTTTACTGCCATTTTTACTCCAAGACTCTTGGAGATGCGAATACACATTGTTTTTCATCATTTTTTGGATGAAATTCCTTTTTTTGTCTAAAAGGTGTAATTGAATAGATTTAAAGCTTAATTTTTGAGTCCAAGGAATGTAAAGCTTGATATTTTGAACTTGGAATTGCTCGGGCAGTTGCAAAAATGTGAATTACCATAGAAGTTGGATGCAGTGTAAAGTTGCAGAGGAAAGAATGGGAAAAGGATGAAATGATGGAGGTTAGATGGATGAAGGATGAAAACGTGCTCTTACTTAAAACAATGATGGAGATATTTATAATGATTCACCTTTTTGAACAACTGGAAACTTTTTGTTGTAAACCTGGTAAATGTCATTTTATGGAAATCATGATCAAACATATAACAAACAAAGGTTCCTCGAATATTATTTTCTTGGGGGGAAAGCTTGGATGTAAACTGAGTGTTATAAAAAGCATGCTTTAGTCATGCAAATGGTCAGGGGTTAAATTCTTATGAGAAAATTTGAGACAGCTCATCTTCCTGAGAGACCATCTGAGAAACCCGTTAATATCTTATGTTTTAGATTTGATCATGTCAAATTGGTTCCAAGTGTACAACCAATGACAAGCTCTGAGATTATTCAAGAAACATTCCCCTTTTGATGAATCTAATCAACTTTGAATTAATCTGTGTTAATCTTAGGAAAATTTGTGTGTGCTTTATTTCAGAATTTCTACAAATAGTATTTCTTGTTCTTATTGCAATCTTGTGTTAAATCCCTCTAAATCACACAGGATCTCATCCCTGTGATAGTTTAGTGGCATTTGAAATTTAATTATGAGAAGTTCCTTCATCCTGTAATGAAATAAATTATTGAAAATCACTTGACTGTCATTTTGTTGATAAATATTGTCTTTAAGCCTTTGAGTGTATCTTAGGTGCGAGGAACTAGGGGTATTTAATGTTTAATTGAGTCTTTAACTCGACCCTTTGTGTTAAATTCTCGAATATTGTGTGAAACCGTGGAGATCTGGGGCTCCGTTGATGCACACCTTCTGGTTGAAGGGATATTTTGGCTATTATGAAGAATTTTGTTTGTTAGTCTTCCAATTGTTGTAAAGGTTCTCAAAGATCTAGTGAAATCAACTTTGTCTTGCTTAATCCCCACTAAATTTTTTCAAATATCCATGAATCCTACCTAAAATACCCATGTTTGTGTTGGGTGTCCACAAATGAACAAATTCTACTGCAAGAATACATATATGCGAGCAGGTTTTAAGTGTCTTTAGTAACCTGAACCTTTCTCAGAAAATATCCCCATTATTTAGAAGTGATAACTCTTGAGAGTTAAATTGTGGTGTATTGATCATATTTTCTCAAGGGTCCACAGCAAATTTCACAAACAAGGATGTCTTCATGTCCTTCACACAAAATGGTTACAAAATGGGTCCTCTCACCCCACTCAAAAGGCACAACCCAAAGTAGTGAGGATAGATCAAATCCTTTTATATGGTGTTATCCATTTCTCTAGTGCTTGAGTGACAAAGAGCCAGCTAAATCCCTTCTCTGGCTACAAAATGAGTTATGATTTGTCTATCTCTGAGTATCTTGTTAAATCTATGATACTTCCTAGCTTGCAAGGGAGAATCAATTTGGAAACCAACACTTTGGATGGTTTTTCTGGGTATAACTAGGTAGTCGTGAAGCAATCAGAATGAATCAAAACTACTTTCACTATCCCATGGGGTACATATCTATATGTAAGGATGTCATTTTTGCTGATGAATGGTAGAGCTAATTTTCAAAGAGAAACGGATGTAGCATTCTCTGGATATACAAATGACTACATTGTTGTGTATCAGGATGATGTGACAGTTTTCTCTAGGAAAGGAAGTGATCACCTCTAACATTTAGAAAAAATGTTGATAAGATGTAGGGAATGAGGTATCTCACTGAGCCCTAATAAATGTCATTTTGGGGTTCAAAAGGAAAATCTACTTGGATACATTGTGTCAAAATCAGTAGTCATGATTGATCATGAAAGAGTGGAAGCCATTAGAAAATTTCCTATTCCAAGAACCAAAAATGGTATTCAATCTTTTTCTTGGCAGATAAATTTTAATAGGAGGTTTATTTCCAACTTTGCTGAATTGATTATTCCAATCACTAATATGTTGATGAAGGATTAGAGTATCAAATGGGAAGAAGAAACTATTCAAGGTTTTACTAGGATTAAAAAATCATTGAAGAATGCACCTATTTTGGTAGCTCCTTATTATAAAAAGGATTTCCAAATGGTTTCCTTTGCTTTAGAGAATACCATTGTATATGTCTTGTTACAAAACAATGATGAAGGAGCTAAAAGGACAATTGCTTTCTTTAGTAAATAAATACAAGGGGCAGAACTGAAGTATACTATCATGGAAAAACAAGATTTTGCTTTGGTCAGAGCAACAAAAATCTTCAAGCCGTATATTGTGAGTTCTAAAGTCATTTCTTATGTTCCCCATACCATGGTTAAGGATATCCTATCAGAGATGGAAATTTAAAGAAAAAGATGATGATGGGTAAATAAGTTGCAAGAATATGACATGGATATCCAAACTACAAAATTGGATAGAGTTCTGGGCCTAGTAAAGCTTATGGCAGAGAGTAACCTACAAATAGTTGAGGTTAATGAAGTTGAAGAAGAAAGGTTGAATATCCTTGAAAATTTGATAAATTTTGAATGGTAGAAGGATATTATTTTTTATCTAAAACCTCTACAGTGCCCTGAGTATTTAAGTAAGAATAAAAAAAAGAGAACTTAAGTTAGCCTCCCATAAAAACATCATCACTAATTATGGGTTAGCTTGGAAGAACTGTGAGGGAGTTCTTTTGAGATGTATCACTGATGATGAAGCCCAAAAAAAATTGATGATTTCCATGGAGGATTTTGTGGGGACAATTTTCTAGGAAAAGTCAGAGCTTATAAAATCTTAAGGGCTGGTTACTGGTGGCCAACTCTTTTTAAAGACACATCTATGCTAGTAAAAAAGTGTGAGATTTGTCATCATTTTTCAAGAAGATTGAATTCTTCAGGATCACTCTCTTTGCAACATGTATCAATTGAAGCCCCATTTAAGTAGTGGGAAATGGAATTCATTGGTGAGATTTCAGATTCTTCAAGTGTAGGCCACAAGTGGATATTAGTTGCTACTGATTACTTCACCAAGTGGGTGGAGGCAATCCCCACTAAGAATGAAACTCACCAAACTGTCATGGACTTCATTTTAAATAATATAATCTATAGGTTTGGAGTACCTACTAACATAGTTGTTGATAATGCTATGAGATTTCAAGCTAAACATTTCGTAGCTATGCATCATGAATATGGGATAAATTTAGCATATGCTTCCAATTACAATCCCCAAGGAAATGGACAAGCAAAGTCAAGTAATAAGAATCTATTGAAGATAATCAGGAATTCAAGAAATGAAAGTGGGGTGAGCAATTGAAATTTTCCTATTTGGGATGTTAGAATCACTATTAAAAGAGCTACTGGAAAATCCCCATTTGAATTGGTATATGGAACTCAAGCACTACTTCCCCTGAATATGCAATTATCTTCTTATTAATTTTTCAAACAATTAGAGGACAAAGAGGTCAATTCCTATGATTCTTGTATAAATAAAATTGGGGAATTAGATGAGAAGAGAAGAGAGTCCCACTAAACACATGTGAAGTTTAGGGAGAAATTGAAGAAGCTATTTGATAGAAAGGTGAATCCGAGAGCTTTCAGTGTGGGAGATATGGTGCTTCTATGGGATAGAAAATATGAGGGTAAGGGAAAGCATGTAAAGTTTGATGCATTATGGATGGTTTCTTATTATATTGATCTTTGGATTGGAGAACACACCTTTTTCCTAAAAGACGTAGATGGGGAATTTCTTGATTTTCCTATTAACGAAAGGAATTTGAAAATTTTCCTTGAATAATTTATCAGAATCAAGACACACACCATTGTACAACGTATAGTATTTTTTTTTTTGCTCTGTTTTCATGTTTTTCTTTTCCAGTTTTTCCTAGTCCCTGGTGAGTAGTGTTTGTTGGTTTCTTAGTTCATCTTGGGGGATTTGGTTATTGTATTTCTAATTTGTAAGATTTTTTTAACTCCATTTCCTGATGGATTTTTTGGCACATGGTCTATTGTTCTTGTGGCACTTGCATCGAGTATCCATCCCCGAGTCAGAGCCGATATTGGTGCTCAAGTTAATCTCACCCTGCTCATTCAAAAACGTCTCAGTCCGCATGGTTTGAAGTTTTCTTTGTCTCCCTATATTTATGCATAAACACTTCTCATTCATTTCATTTCCATTGTTGGTCAGTTCTTTTTGGTCGAGGATCACATTGAGTCCAGATATTATTTTTTGCTCCTCTGTCTATGAGAAAGAATTTTTAATTTGGGCATGAATTCGAGGTTTCTCCTTCCTTCTATTTTTCCACAGTCATGTTTTCCTTGTCAATATTTGTCCCAACATCTAAAGAAACGTTATCCTTCCTGATTGGATGCAGCCCGGTGTGTCTTTTTGGTGAAATTTTTCACTTTTTTCACATTTGTAAAAAATACCAAATTGGCACTGCGGCCCCGATAGCATCTAATTGGTTATTCAGCAAATATGAAGTGGTAGGGAAAAAGTATAACTTTGACCCCAAAGAAGGACACGTGGAAGTTTTTCAAGTTACAAGCAGGGAGGCGGGTTGCTAGAGCATTTTATAGTTTTTTCCTTTTTGTACTAGCGAGTGAAGTTATGAAGTAATACTTAACTCTGCTGGGGCCCACATCAAAATTTAGAAGTAGAGAGGCGGGTTGCTGGGGAATTTTGAGACTCCAAGGTCCACTTCAATTCAAAGCTTGTCCACGTGGAGGGATGGTACTAATTTGAGGATCTACCTCTGGGTCCTACCCTAGCAGTTAAATCAAGGATACATGTGGAGGCTTCCACTGGCTCTTCTCTATATTTAAACTTATCAAAAAAAATTCTAAGGCTTGGGTCATGTGGAGGGCCCGCGCCTATTTGAGACCTGCCCCTATACTTTAATTTTGAAGAAGGGCCGAAGCGACACATGGAGTTTTCCGCTGGGTTTTCCCATAATTAGAATTTTCAATGGCTGAAGAAAATTTCTCGGAGCCTACACATGTGGCGCCTTCTACTGGTCCGTAAACTCTTTCAACAATTTTTTCAGGAGATGAGACACGTGTTGAGCCCGTGATTTTTTAGGGTCTCCACTTTCGGGAACCATATCAAACAAGCACTAAAGAGACATGTGGAGACTTCCGCTAGATCCTCTCTATATTAAGAATTTTTCAAAGGCCAAGGAAATTTTCTTGGACCTAAGGCATGTGGAGAGCCTGCGCTTGTTTGAATCCATGCCTTTAAACTTCATCTTTGAAGTTGGGTTGAACAAAAAAGTGGAATTTACCGCTATGCCTTCCCATACTCTAACTTTTCATGAGCCGATGCAGTTCTCTAGGGTCCTGTATAGGTGGAAGGCCCACACTCATTTGGGAACCTACCTTTTTACTTCACCTTTGCATTTGTGCCAAGGAAACACGTGGAGGTTTCTGCTAATGCACTTGGACAAATCGGACTTGCAACTCAGGTATGTGGAATAATCCATGCATGGAAACTCATTTATGAGAGGTAGGAATATAGGAATCCATGTGAGGGCACTCATTTCTCAAGGTGTATTCTCAAGGGTGAAAAAGATTGCTTGTCAGATCCAGCTATAAAGAGCCACCTGAAAATGATTAAAAAGGGGATTTATCACACGACAGAATAAAATAATTAGAAGGGTTTTCAAAAAAATTGCAATGGAATTGCAGTCATGGTTGAGGATCTGAGAGATGTGATCATTTCATTATTTTTCCACTTGGCAGCTTTAGGTGTAAATTTGTTAAACATCAAATTTTGAGACAAATTGGTAATCAGAAAATAATTCCTCGAATATTCTTCCTATTAGCGGGGAAATTTGGGATGAGTGAGTGATTGAATTATATAAATGCAATGAGGATAATCTTGCAAATGGTCAAGGGTTTAATTCTTATGAATTTTTTTGAGAAAACCCATCTTCCTAATAAACCATTTGAAAAACATGTTAATCTCTTGTGTTTTAGATTTGATCACATCAACATGGTTACAAGTGTACATCCATTGAAAAGATCTGAGACTGTTCAACAAAATTTCCCCTGGTGATAAGTCTAATAGATCTAGAATTAATCTGTGTTGAACTTGGGAAAAATTTGTGTCTTCTTTTATCTCAAAATGTCTTTCGAATAGTTTTTATTTTCCTGTTGCAATCTTCTGTTAAAATCCCTGAATCACACATGATCACATTGCTATGATATTATAGTGGAATTTGTAATTTCATTATGAGAAGAGCCTTCATCCTATAATGAAATAAATAATTTATTTAATCACTTTATTGTCATTTTGTTGGTAAAAATTCTCTATAAGCCTTTGATTGTATCTTAGGCGTGAGGAACCATGGGTCTGTAGCTTAAGGCTTCATGTTGAATTCTTGAAGATTGTGTGAAACCGTACAAATATGGGGCTCCATTGATGCACACCTTTTGGTTGAAGGAATATTTTTGCTATTCTGAAGCTTTTTGTTGTTAAGTTTTCCAATTGTTGTAAAGGTTCTCAAAGATCTGGTGAAATCAACCTCATGTTGTATAATCTCCAACCAAAAATTTCAAATAACCATGAATCCTACCTGAAGTACCCCTATTTTTGGTGTCTATCCACAAATGAGAAAATTCTACTGCAAAAATATATAGAAGCAAGCAGGTTTTAAGTGTCTTTAGTAACCTGAACCTTGTTCAAAAAATATCCCCATTCTTTAGAAGTGACAACTAGTGAGAATTAAATTGTGTCATATTGATCATATTTTCTCAAGGTTCCCTTGAAAATTGTGTAAATAAGGATCACTTCATGTCCTTCACCAACAGAGGTTACAAAATGCTTCCTCTCACCCTGGTCGAAAGGCACGACCTAAAGTACTGAGGATAGATCAAATCTTCTTATATGGTGCTATTCATTTCTCCAATGCCCAAGTGACAAAGAACAAGCTGGATCCCTTCCCTAGCTAAAAAATGACTTATGATTTGTATGTCTCTTAGTATCTTGTTAAATCTATGATGCAACAAGGTAGTATAAATTTGGA
This sequence comes from Taxus chinensis, assembly GCA_019776745.2. Classification (NCBI taxonomy): domain Eukaryota; kingdom Viridiplantae; phylum Streptophyta; class Pinopsida; order Cupressales; family Taxaceae; genus Taxus; species Taxus chinensis. The sequence goes on along the minus strand of CM034150.1, from coordinate 758,635,631 downwards.
TACCAACACATGGATTTACACTTTCAAATATGGAAGAAAAAGAGAATTGTATTATATTCTTCAGGACTGAATAAAGGAGAATATTGTCCTTTTTCTTAAGGATGTAGCCCACATTGTGTAAACCAAATTAAAGATTGGGTTTATCTTGTGATTGCATGATTATATTAATTTATTTTTATTTTTCACTCATATGTGTTTCGATCCTAACTGGTATCAGAGTAGGATTTTTTTTTGGCATAAAAATCTCACAGGAGGGTTTCTTGATTGATTGGGAGCAATGGTAAAATATAGCAAGTTTAAGGTTGAGAATTTTAACAGACAGAAGTTTCTACTATGGAAGATGTAGGTGGAGGACTACGTATATAAGAAGGATATTTATCTTCCATGTAAAGGGAATGCTTTGAAGCCGTCAACTATGATATATGAAGAATGGGATGTTCTTGATCAGAAGGCATTGGAAATGATACGGTTGTGCATAACAACTATAGTAGCTTTCAATATTTGTATGAAAAAGACAATGATAGATCTAATGGAAAAATTTAGTAAATTGTATGAAAAACCCTCACTCTCCAGTAACGTATATCACATTAAATATTTGTTTAATATGAAGATGTTAGATGATGATTCGGTAAATGATCATTTGAATGAATTCAACATGGTTACTAATCAATTAATCTCTCTAGGAGTAAGTTTCGATGATGAAGTAAGGTATCTTTTGATTTTGTGCTCATTACCTGAAAGTTGGAATACTTTGGTTATGGCTATGAGTAATTTTTTTTCTAGTTCAAACACTTTAAAGTTTGATGATGTTATTGGTGTGATTCTTACTGAAGAGATGAGAAGAAAAAACACAGGTGAGTCATCTGGTAATGCTTTGAGTGTAGAGAACAGGGGAAGACAGAAGGAAAAAACAAAATCTCCTGGACACCATGGAAGGTCTAAGAAGGGAAGATCTAAATCTAGAAGTAGGATGGTATGCTTTAATTGTAGAAAAGCGAGACATGCAAAGAAAGATTATTGGTCTTTAAAATCAGGGAAAGGTCAACCAAAAGGGAGAAAAGAGGAAAACGTAGTAGGTGATGTGTTACAATATTCTATTATTATTTCTTTAGATAATAAATTAGAATCTTGGGTTTTAGATTCTGGTGCTTCATTTCATGTAACTCCTCATAGAATATATTTTGGAGATTATGTTCAAGGGAATTTTGGTGATTATGAGCCATGTAACATTGTTGCAAAAGGATGTGTTCATGTTAAATTGCATAATGGTAACACTTGGGTGTTGAAGAATGTTAGGCATATTCCTAGCTTGAGTAGGAATCCAATTTCTGTACAAAAATTAGGATATGATGGTTATATGGTTATATTTATAGAAAATTCTTGGAAAGTTACCAAGGGTTATCTTGTGGTAGCAAGAGGTACACGAAAGTAGGAACTTTGTATTTATCCACTATTAGTACATATCTATCTTCTATTTTAACTACTACAGGTATAGGAAAAACATTATGGCATCACAAACTTCGACATATGAGTGAGAAGCAGATGAAGATTTTATATTCATAGGGAAAGTTATCAGATTTGAAAAATATAGATCTGGACTTTTGTGAGCATTATGTGTATTGGAAACAAGAGCGTGTGAGATTTCTTGAGAATGGATCAACCAAGAAGGAGAAAAAGTTAGATCTTGTTTATACGGATGTGTGAGTGCCGACTCAAGTATCTTCTATTAGTGGTTAATGGTATTATGTTACTTTTATTAATGATGCTACTAGGAATGTTTGGGTTTAATGTATAAAGAAGAAAGTTGATGTACTTAATACTTTCAAGAAGTGTAAAGCTTTGGTTGAGAATGAAAAAAGTTTGAATTTGAAGTGTCCCAGATCAGATATTGGTGGAGAGTACTACAACAATGAATTTAATAACTATTGTTCACAGAATGGAATCCGTAAGGTGAAGACAATTTCTAGAACACCACGACATAATGGTGTGTTCGAAAGAATTACCAAGACTATAATGAAGTGTGCAAGTATCATGAGATTACATGTTGGATTTCCCATACATTTTTTGGTTGATGTTGTAGCTATTGTTGTTTACTTGATAAACAGAGGACCTTCAAGTGCTTTGGAAGGTGGAGTATCTGAGGAGGACTGGACCGGTAAGGAGGTAAACTATTCTTTTCTGAAATTCTTTGGTTGTGAAGAATTTGTGCACATTGATAAAGAAAATACAACCAAGCTAGAATATAAGTCAAAGAAATGTATTTTCATTATATATGGCACTGATGATTTTTTATTATGGTTGTGGAGTTTGGATGAGAAGACAATCATTAGCAGTAGGGATATTATTTTAAATGAAAGGGTTATGGATAGGGAACAACTACATGATAAGAAGTTGTAAAAGTTTAAGTATGTAGCGCTTGATGAGATAGAAGATAGAGAAGTGATCAAAGGGCTGGGAAATAAACAATTTGGCATCAATCCTGGCATAGTCGATGTTGATTATGTAGATCAAAATCTAGAAAATCTTGTAAGACGTTCTACTAGGGTAAGTAAACCTCCTACATGATTCTCTTCGTATCAAATTTACTATTTTTTATTGATAGATGGTGGTGAACCCAATTTTTTTGAAGAAGCAATGCAGGTACAAACATAGAAAATGTGGGAGCAAGGTATGGATGAGTAGATTGACTACTTGGATCAATGGTAAACTTGGGATTTGGTTCAGTTTCCTATAGGAAAGAGAGCATTGCAAAACAAGTAGGTTTATAGCTTGAAGGAAGATGAAGGTGAAAAAAATAGGTACATGGAAAGACTTGTTATGAAGGGATTTGCACAATAAAAAGGTATATACTTAGATGAAATTTTCTCTCATGTTATTAAAATGACTTCCATTAGAATTTTTTTAAGTTTGGTAGTTGTTGAAGATTTGCATCTTGAATAATTAGATGCAAAGTTTTCTTTTCTTCATGGATATTTGGAGGAAGAAATATATATGGAGCAGCCACATGGATATGAAGGCAGGGGGAAGGTGAATTTTGTGTTTAGATTGAAGAAGAGTTTGTATCACCTTAAGCAAGCTCCAAGGCAGTGGTAGTTGAGATTTGATAGGTTCATGATAGAACAAGGTTACTCTAGATGTCATTCTGATCACTTTGTTTATTTTAAGAGACTTATTATATTGTTGTTGTATGTGGATGGCATGCTTGTGACAGGGTAAAACATGCAGGATATAAATGAGCTAAAGAGAACATTAGAAAATACATTTTCCACGAAGGGTTTAAGTGCAACAAAGAAAATTCTTGGCATGAGAATCAACAGAGATAGGAAGAGTACAATATTGACTTTATTTCAAGAAGAGTATGTGAAAAAGGCATTGGATAGGTTTAGGATGCAAGATGCAAAACCTTTAAGTACACCATTGGCAGGGCCCTTCAAGTTGAGTAAAGAACGGTGTCTTAAAACACATGAAGAGATTTAAAATATGTCTACGGTTCCATATGCTTCAACAGTTAGAAGTTTGATGTATGCTATGGTATGCACAAGACCAAACATTTCCAATGTAGTGGGAACTGTCATCAGATACCTAAGTAGTCCACGAAAGGAGCACTAGAATGCAGTCCAGTAGATTCTTAGATACTTGAGAGGGACCAGTAGCAGGAAGTTGTGTTATGGAGAGTCAAAGGTTTCCTTTAACGGATTTCTTGATGTAGAAATGGCTGGAGATATGGATGGTAAGAGGATCACCACAGGGTATGTATGTATTCACTGTTGGTGGCAAGACAGTTACTTGGATTTCTAAACTGCAGAAGATTGTTGCCTTGTCTACTACAGAGTTAGAGTGTGTTGCTACTATAGAAGCAAGCAACGTGATGATATGGATAGAGCGGTTCATGGAAGTGTTGGGAAATAAGGAGGATTATAGGTTATTTAGTGATAGCCATAGTGTGATTCATCCTACCAATAACTCAACATTCCATCCGAGAACCAAACATATACAACTTAGGTATCACTTCATTAGATCAGTTTTGGAGGATGGACAATGGATGTTGGAGAAGATCCATACAAGTTAGAATCCTACTAATCTGTTGAAAAAGGTGGTGATAAAAGAGAAGATGGAAGTTTTTTTTGGCTTCGATAGGTCTTCAAGATTGATCTTGAAGAAGAGAAACAAGTTAGAAAAGAGTCTGAGGATCAGCTATAATAGTCAGTTACAACTGTTAGTCTTCAAGTGGGATATTGTTGAAAATGTGGAGTCTGATTGTAAAATGAAGTGACAATTTTCTTTTTCGTTAATTTTGGGAGGAATGCATGGTCATGGATAACATTAGAATTTTCTTATGAATAGACGTGATTTGTTATTTCTATGTTTATCTTATTTATAAGATGTTATATTTAGGTTGCTTTTGGTTGAAGAAAACTTTAACAAAGAGGTTTACAAGTTATATATATATATATATATATATATATATATATATATATATATATATACTGTATAAAGGATAAGACTGGATTGTTTTTGGTGGATGTAGCCCACATTGGGTGAACCATGTTAAATCTTGGGTTTATCTTGTGATTTCATGCTTATATTATTATTTTTTTAATATGGTTTTAATGTTCATATTTGTTTCAATCCTAATACATCCCAGGTGTAAAACTCAAAGTTGAGGCATATGAAAGAGAGAAGACGATTATATGTGATACATTGATAGAAAATATTCCCATGGTTAGTCTTCTATGCCCTACGGTAGTGGGAACAAAGGCCAACAAATGACCGAGGGCTCTGGAAATTCCACATAACACTTTTCTAACCTAGAACTCTAGCGGTAGAGAATGAAGATTAACTGAAAAATGGTATGAAGGGGTTAGATCCACCTGAAGGACTCCAAGATGCCACCTAATAAGAGAAATAAGAATATTTCCATATAATCAAAACCCCTTTGAAGCACCTTTTTAAGATCCCTTTTATATGTGAACATGAATAGAAAGTAACCAATTTTAAAATCTATTACCAACACATTTCTCTATGGTTGTCATTTGGCTTGGCCCAGACCCAGATAAAGTTTATATTGGGTCATATCCATGAGAATCTGCTAGTAAAAGCTACTTAAAATATTTTCAAGGATTTTTCAGCTACATAATTAGGAACCTCTAGGGAAGGCCTATCGTCGACCCAAGATGGAGACAGATGAACAAGATCTCCTCCCTTATGACCTAGATCAATATAAACCACCAAAGAAAGGGTAGTTGGGTTTCTATTATCCTCTTTTTGCCACTTCTAACCTAGATCAATATTGTGCTTCCCCTTCATCAAACAATAGTCATCTCCATTTCTTTTAGAAAATATTCTTATTATATGTAATAGATCTATCGCTATCAATGGAAATTTCTATTTAAAATAGTATGGTAATAATTGTATGTATTATTTGATTTTTTCTTATTTTGAAAATTTATATATTTTCAATCGTTATTATGATTTATTAACATTTAGTATTGTGTTTAAATTAAATATGTATGTATTGAACACATTATTGTATTTTATTATTTCTTAATAGCTTGTCGAAATTATAAATGCCTGTTTTCATACAGTTTAATTTAAAACTATTATTAATTGTAGATTTTTAATTTAGATTATTTACCTTATTACATAATTTTTTAATTTGAATTATGTTTAATTTAATTGTAAACATTACCGTATAATGTTACTACTTTTACAACTAAATTCAATTATTGTCCTAAAATAAAAATAAATTTTATTTCAATATAAATATAATTAATTTCAATCTACACAGACCATAGCATCTGCTGTGATAACTCATTCGAATCCTGAACCTAAGAATGGCGACAATGAGAAGCACGACTCTGTCCAAGTCGCCGATTTGGAGCTCGAAAGAAAGAATGGGTATATGTATGTGGATGGAAGAGTGTCACCTATGGGACGAGACGTCGTTGGTTGGCTCAACAGAAGGTCTGCTTCCTCCCGTACTCATCGTGGCTTTGCTAGAGGTGATCTCACATCAGGCGGCGGTAACCCTTCTCCAGGCGGCAGTCCTGTTTCCTTTTCCCAGTTCGGGAGGCAGCATGAAACAGGGGATAAATTAGTTTGTGAACCCTTCCTTCCTAGTGGATCTGGAAAACAGCTTCTGGGAAAACCCTCTTCAACTCTGCCCTCTATTGTTTGTGGAAATTTAAAATCTAGCAAACATACACAACAGGCAATTTCTTCTCCTGTTTTGGAGGTTAAGTACACTAAATCTGCCTATGGATAGCTTGGGACTGCCAGCCACTCTTTCAGGGATGTGATCTATGGGAGAAGATCTGAAAAATCCATGGCCACTACTGACACCATTCCTTGTGTTCGTTTTGTGGATGAAGTCCTTAAAAATGAAGAATAATTCCAGGAGCACGCATTAATATATAGATTCGGTGGTTTTTGGCCCAGCTTACCTGTCCTTCATGATTGGATATCTAAGTTTTGGATCTCGCTCCTTAACGAAAGGTTAGGCCTATACTCTTGCGCTAAAGGAATTTTTATCATATTTTTCTTCTATTTCTGATAAAGAAACCATAGCAAGAAAAATTTGGGTCTGTCAAACCAAATACCTTATAATTAGACCTTGGTTTCCTTCTTTTAACCTAATCATAGGATCTTTCTCTTGCAAACCTGTTTGAATTTGACTTCCCCATCACCCTTGGTAATTTTGGGACTGTGATTATATGATTTACATTGGCAATGTATTGGGTGAAATTATTTTTATTCACTCTCAAACCATCGATTTCACCCATACAACATATGCTAGAACTCTTATGGAACTTGATGCCTCAAAAAACCTTCCTGCATCCATTTAGCTCAAAGCACACAACAAATCCTAGATTCAACCCATTGACTATGAAGGATTACCTTTCAGATGTAGAGGGTGTTTCACCTTAGGCTACACTTTCGCTAAATGCGGGATGCTAAAATACAACAATGATGGAAACATGCCCTCACGAAGCATTTGGTATTTGAGGCCAAGGATGACTTGGTTTCAAATGATGATCGGAATGGTTCGGATAAAGAGGTCCCTAAAAATCCTTTTTCTGAAATTCGAGTTGTTGTAAAGAAGGATGACAATAGGGGAAATTATGTTACCACTCTTAGATAAATTTCAGATGTTGGAAACAAGGAGATGTCAAATGGTGAACAAAAGTTGAAATAAAGTCACATAAAATGGCAAAGGAGAATTCCCCTCCCTGCTTTTCTTGTAAAAAAAAACATACTAATTGATTGAGACTTTTCAGGTTGTTATTCATATTGAATAGGATGAGCAAGGGTGGAAAATGGTTCATAACAGGAAGAAATCTATTCATAAAAAACCATTCTTCGTACCTAGCTGATTTGTCTCTTTTTCTACTATTTGGTGGTTGCTCAATTGTAATTTTTTTTGTCAAACAATAGTTTTTCTCCTGTTACTATTATTGTTCTGCAAGGTAGAGTGCTTCTTTGTTGTAGTTATCAATGCTTTATTTGGGTATTGACCCTTTTTGGATATACCTGGGTAGGATCCCAGTCAAAAATCCTAAGTACCATTAATAAAAATATATAAATAATTTCAATTACTCTTTAATGTATTTTTTCAAAATAAACTTTTATTATGATGACGCACTAAATTTTTTTTTGTTAATTTAAATAAAATATATATTTAAATTTTTTCTTAATTGTAATTAAAAAATAAAATAATTGTAAAATAATGATCAATATTTTTTCAATTGTAATTATTCAAATATTAAGGATTTGTTAAACAATTATAATTTTAAATAGTGAATATAACTAAAACTCTTATTTATATCTTTAATTACTTCCTGAAAAATTTAAATATATTATCTTAAAATTCTATACTACTACATCATAATATGCAGAATTCATTGGTGTAAAAATCCACAAACAATATGAAGATTAGAGAATGTTAATTGCAAAATTTAAATGTTTTTTGAAAAAATATTTAACAAATCATTAGTATGACAATTAAATTATAACTTCTAACTTCAATTTTTATGTAATAATTTAAATTATAAGGGATATTGTTGAATGTAACACAAATATCACATTAACAAGGAATGTAAAATTAAAAATTGAACAATATTTGTGTGTGTGTGTGTGTGTGTGTGTGTGCGCGCGCGCGCGCGTGTGTGCATGCGTGCGTGCAAAATCATCAAGATCTAAACTATATACATGATGTAAATATCGTTACTTATATGTGAGCATAGTGTAAGGGTGTTTAGGTGGGTTTCAAAATCATTAAGAAACCACTAAAAAATTTAATTTGTTCTTAAATAGACTTGAATATGCATAGTTGAACTTTCCCTCCTAAAAGGAAAGTTTAAATTTGAATGTTTTGAGGGATATGGTCAAGTGTAAAAGGTCTAAGGAGATTTTAATTACCGTTTCAACTATTTATAAATGTTGAAGTGAAAGTGACTCAATGTCTTCCGCTCATCTAAACGTGAACCCTAAATTCACAAGCCCTACCCCTAATGTTGATGACACTTTCTCTTCTTTTGTTGTTAATGGAGGAGGTCGGGTTCCTATTGATGGATATGGAAATGACGACACTACTAGAATGCCTTGCTTGGCTATGCTATGGAAGGGGGCACACAAGTAACGTTACAGGTGTTCACAGCTAGGGCATTGTCTTCTCCTCCCCCTGTGTTTTTAGTTGTTGTTATGCCTCTCTCTTTTAGCGGAAAAGACTCTATACTAAACCCTACTACTCATGGCGGAAGTTCCTCCTCTAATTAGTGTGTTAGTGGGAGGCTTCTAGGTGGATCTTTGATGACTCCCTAATGTCTTTGACCACCTCAATGATGATGATATGTTAGTGTTGAATCTATGGTGGCTTCCCCTATTTTTCTTCCAGGTACTTCCTTTTCTTTAAATATCATGGCAGGTCAAATGGGTAAGGTTGGCCACTCATGTGAGCTGTTGCAGGTAAGGAGATATCTTAAACCGATCGCTCCCGCAGAATCCACCCCCAACATTATATTTGGGGACAAAATTTCTCTATTTTCAACGTTTTTACTAAGAGCACTCCCTGATCGGAAGATTTAGCAGTTTTTAGCCAAGCGTAACTGTTCTCCATGATTGGATCGCAAAGCATTAGATCTTGATTCTCACAATAAGGTTATACATTTATCCTTGTGCAAAACGAATGTTCATGGTTGTTTTTTCTTTAATAAAGGATAAGGAAATCATAGCCAATTTTTTTGGGGTTTTTTCAATCTCACTACCTGGTTTTGAAATCTTAGTTCCCATATTTTAACCCACTCACTGAATCCTTTTCTTGTAAACCATTTTGTATTAGAATTCCCCATTTACCACTACAATTTTGGTACCATACCTATCTGATCTCTATTGGAATTTTTTTGGTTCATATTTTATTTATTGATCCCGAAACCACGGATTTCATGCACACAACATTTTCCAGAATCCTTATTGAACTTGACACATTCAAAAATCTTCCTTCCAATATAGAGCTCAAATTCTAAAATAGAACTTGGACACAACCTTTACGCCATGAAGGCTTTCCCTTGAAACGCAAAATGTGTTTTGCTAATGGACACACTCCTGATATTTGTGGGATTGTAAAATGTAAAAATAAAAAAAGTAATTGATGGAAAGATGCCATCCCAGAACATTTTTTCTTTGATGATAAGGAATATTTGGAATCAATAGATCATCTAGAGGAAGTCCCTAAAAATCTCATTATAGAGATCCTAGTGGATGGAAAGGAGGATATTCAAAATGAAAATGGAAACAAGAATGAAAATATGACACCATCCACTCGCATATCGCGTAAGGAAAATATCCCATCTCATTTTTCTTTGGAAAATAATGGATATCTACAGATTGATGAGTTGGAAGTTATTATTCCTATTGACAAGGTTTCTCATGGGTGGAAAATGGTACGAAACAAAAAAAAAATCACAAGAAAATCATTTTTTCTATCTAGTTGTTGTTCTTTGTTGTGTAATTATTTTGTGGTTGTACAACTACAATGTTTTTTTACCTAGTTGTGTTATCTGTTTTATATTTTTATTTCATGATTTTCTTTCTGGGGTGTGGTCTGTGTTGGTCTTAACACAACTATTGTACTCTTGTTAAATCTAGCTGCCCCTTTTATACCATGCGGTATGGTCCCGTTCAAAACCATTTACAAATAACAAAAAAACTATTCCAACTATTTGATGTTTTCAAAGACTCATCAATAAGATCCTAAATACCTATAGCTACGTTGAAAAGAGAAAGATCTACAAGTTGACATATTAAGATAAATTGAGAAGATTTGGGGAATTTGTTTATTTCTCTCTCCTTGCGATGCTACAAACCCTCATCTATGGTTTAAAACTAAATTCCTTATATAATTATTGTTATTGAGTTTCAAGTGAAACACATTGTAAGATTTAATCTATTTAGAATAATATTAAAGTTTCATAAAGTCTTATAATATTTCAGGTCTTTAGTTGATATATATTCATAATATTCTTTAGGAGAACAAACCCTATTCTCTTGAGATGTAATACTAACTAGTAAATTATGATCTGGGTAGAAACAATACAAAGTTTAGGTCTATAAAATATTTTTGGTATCCTAAATAGGATAAAGGGTGTTAGGAAATTCTAACATTGGATAAGGAAGTTTGTTACATTAAAGTTAAGAATATAATTTTCCTAAACAAGATACAAGGAAAAGAAAGAAATTACATTATACATGGAGCTAGATATTTGTGAAAGAAAGTTTTATTGAATTTTTTTCTTCGAGATCATGATAAGAAGATTAACCTAGGTATGATACATACTAATATGTCATATTATTATATTGTTAAAGGAATTGAATCTCTGTTGTTAAAGAACCATAACTGTAGTACTAACAAGGGAAACAAAGCCCTAGGAAGTCTTATGAGAGATGTTGACTAAAATAAATATACATTGATTTCTACAGAATAAACATGGTGATTTGTACATAACATATTATATATGGTTTATAATTCTTCTAGACAACTAATTTGTTGGGTTTGACAATCAATTACAAAAAATACTAAAGATTAAGGAAAGAAATTGGGTCTATGAGAAGGAACATGTATCTTACAAAAAGATATTAGGTAAATTTTTATTATGAATGTATATTTTCTAGATTGAGGGTAAAGATAGGGTTTTGAAAGTGACCCTAGCTTTATAAAAAGGGGATCAATAATCATGATGTTACAATAACTACAAGAAGAAGAAGAAAAACATGATCAGAAGATAATAAGATACAAAATTCAATGAGGAAACAATCCAAAAACTACGTATATATAGCCAAAAAAAAATGTTCTAATGTTCGATTAACCAAAAGATCAACAACATCTGAAACAACCTCAAAGAGGAAAGGCCAAAAATTTACTTCAAATTATATTTCCAATGAGGAACAAAAAACCATCCATCATTCTACTTTTGAATCCTTAGGACCTTGTTCATGCAAATGTAATCATTATACGTAGGACCCTCACAATCACTCATAATTTTAAGGGGGTCAGGATCGATCAGAGTGGGATTCAATTTTTTTTTAGGCATTGTGAGGGGCTTGGTGACCAAATTAGCAACATGATCTTCTATAACTAACATGAATTTAATTTTACCTTTGGAGAAAGAATCTTCCTCCTTCTTTAACCTAAATTTCTCAAAGTCAACATAAACCGAGGCCTCTTCAATTCAATAAAAATAAATAGAGGAATCAAATTTCAAACACCTAGCTAGAGACGTGTTAGGAATAACACATTTTAAAACATCATTATCAACCATATTACCCAAGAAATATTCCTCAAAAATAAAATACATAATGAAAGATAATGAATCAACACTCATGGAAATCATAGATGCTAGTTCTGGAACCACCAACTCCGCACACCATTTGAGGTGGCAAGAGGGAACCAAGGGATCTATAGACATGTCAAAAAATGTATTTCCACACCCACTATCATACAGGTTAGATCCCCTCTTCACATTAGGAAAAGGGTGAGGTGTCAAAGATAATGTGTTTGGAATAGGAGTGAAGGCAACCCCCTTAGAATATTCCTTCCTTGCCAAAACCCTTGAAGTGACGCAACTTAAAGGGAAACATCCATCTTCCAAGAACTAATCGTAATAAACTATATATTCTTCAAAAACTAATTTTTCCACCTAGACACCATGTTTTGACCTCATCCCAATATAGGTTGTGGGTTTACCAGCAATGAAGATGGTGTAAAAAAAGGCATAAAACAATCTAGAGTAGGGTCAGGTGGTTGTATCAATATCGATAAGGGTCCTTACATCATTTTATATTCCCTTAATCACCTTTGGCTACAAGAACTCTAAAGGCAGGAAGTAAAATATAACCTAGAAAAGAATATATTTGGGAGGAGGAACACCAATATAAATAAAAAGAGACCATTTGACGATGTTCACAACAGTCTTATAAAAAAATAGAGTCCCTTCCTCAAGAACCCTAAGGAGCTCTTCTTCCAAAAGGAAACTATAAATGAAATATTCATGACCCATGGAAAAAAATTCTAGTTTACCTCTTGGCATCCATTTCATTCGATCCCAACTTCTTATAGCTTCAATATTCAGGAGGGTACTACAGACACAAAATAGTTCACTTTTGGTAAAATCTAGTCCTGGTTACATATTACTATTCATACGATTCATAACTAATAAAATTACTAATTAATCCATGTATTTGGCCACCTTATTTTCTTTGTGTTGCTAATTTTATTCTTGCACCCTTACTTGCACAATTTGTCTTTTTATTCTTTAGCATTTGTCATCGTAGATACTAGTGCCCAACAACGATGCTAGTGCCAGACACCCTCATCACCTCTAAGCGTCTCTGTCCACTTTATACTTTACTAATACTGTAACACTCACAATTCACCAACATGAAACCCAAGACAAGTAAAGGTTATATTACAAATATTACGGAATATTTTTTTTTTAAAACCCATTCACAACATTAGCTTAAATTTACGATCAACACTTTTTCATTTTAAAAAATTATATTTAATTAATATTATTAGTTTCCAAATGGGGTCCATAATCCCCTTAGCTTCCTTCTTAATTAATTTAACAACATTTCTCATTACCATTTAATAATTTAAATATTTTAGGGAAAGGTTTAGATTTCCCTCCCATTAAATTTAATATAATTAAATCTAAATTTGATTAAACACAATCAATTTAATTCCCAAAGTAATGTGGCAAAGTTATTTAAATAATAAATTTTTATTCTACCAAACACAAGGGGCAAGGCTTGTATTTTATAAGGTCTCGAATAAAACATTTCGGTTAGAAAAGTAATTTCACCTCCTACACCAGTTGAGTTGCCCCAACTAAAATCTACCCATGATTTTAATTTAAAAATATATATCTAACCCATTTCTCACCTAATTTTTTTAAGGATGAATCTCATCCATTAGATGGATTCATTTGAATCCCTTGTATTTAGAGATCCAACTAACTATAAGCATGATTATAAAAGTCTCTTTTTCATTTCATTTGACTTATTGTTTCATTTATTTTTACAGATTTGGAGGAGAAAGAAGATGGAAGCCATGAGAGGCAAGCTTAAGTTCATGGAGGAATAAATATTCTTCCATTCTTTTCAATGTTCCATTTACACTCTCTTCTAGAGTTTGTATGGATTTTATTATTTGTTACATTATTCTTTCTTTTTATTTTCCCCGTTGGTCCTATGGCATTTTTCCCCATTTAATGAAATCGAAGAAATTGTATATATTCACATTGATTTAAATGAATGTATATACATATATATGTGTATATACATACATACATACATACATACATATACATATAGATATATATATATATATATGTATATGTATATGTATATGTATATGTACACACACACACACACACACACATATAAAAGTAGATAAATGTATATATGTATATGTGTGTTTTTGTGTGTGTGTGTGCATGTGCGCATGCACGTTCCCACACACACACACACGCACACAAATAATCAACAAAATACACCCGGCCATGGAAACGATCACACAGGCTACATTTATTGAAGAGCCAACTGTGTTATATGCAATGGTTGACTATGTTTTTAAATACAATGGCTACATTTAATAGAAAATAGGGTTGGTTTTTTTTGTTCGGGGGGGAGGTTCACCGATCCCATCCCCCCTCCCTTCCCCTTAGCGACCCTTCCCCCGCCCCCCCCAACAATTTCTTTTTAACAATAAAATCCACCCCGCAGGGGCCGCGGCTAATACCAGACCTTCACAGTTTTATTTTATTGTTTTATATAGTTTTAATTTATATAATACCTTATAATATATATAATATAAATATATCTATATATACAATATTTATATATTTATAATTTATAAATATATAAATACTATACACACACACACATTTAGATATTTATATTATTAATAATATCAACTAATCCTAATATTTTAATTAAAATTTCTTTTATAAGTTAATAATAACATTAAAAAAAAGTTAATTAATAATTTTATTTCCACCATAAAAGTTAATTAAGATACAAGTTTCAAACATGTCAAACAAATAATTTAAAACAAGGTTTCCCAATAGTTTTAAAATGGACATCATACATCTTGAAGGCAATGAAGTGACTAAATTTAAGAAAAGTTATTTTCATTTCAATTCCATTTCAATCTTTTTCTTCACCAAATAATAAACAGACTTTAAAGGAACTTGGAAGTGTAACAATCTAATAGTCTCTCTTTCCAACAAGTAAGGAATAATTTTCATTATTTCTACCTTCATCTACAAATAGATCTAATATCACAAGTTTGATAAACTATCAACTTTGAGGTTACTTTAAAAATTCAAGTTTACAAGCCCTCCATACACAATGGAGACAACATGATAAAATTCTTAACAAGAGGCTTCTTTTTCCTTTTTCCAAATGCTACAAGAAACATGGTTCCTCATTTGAGCTCCACCTTCTCTCAAGATCAAACAAAACAACAAAAAATGGGGGAGTAGGCAACACTCTCCACCCAACCAATACTCCAATGAGGAAGTGAATCCCTATTCCTCACTGGCCCCCAAGCCCCAACAATGAAATAATATGAAGCATTTGAAAACCATTGACAACAAAAAAAGGCTTCCATTTACATTCAAACAAACATTCACACAATAAAATAACCAAAAAACATTCATTTTTACACACATTAAACTTTCGAAAACATTGCCTTTAAACTCAAGCCAAGTAGAGAAAGGAATATGGGGATTTCACTTGTGCCTCCCAAGGGTTTGGGTTCCCACCTCAAATCCTCCAAACTCAATCAAGCCCTTAAAAACACTTATTCCTCCCTACAAGTAAAAATATCTATTATGCCTCCCTCACTCTTATGCCTCCCACAATATACAAAATAACAAGATAATTACAAGGTGGGGCACCCCAACCAAACTCCATTCTAAATACCGAATATAAATTCTTATGTCTCCCAACAAAACGTATCCCCATTTCACTTTCTCAAACACATCATAATGTCATTCTATTACCCAACAATACACATGAAATACAACATTCATTCAAAACCATAAGCAATTCAAAAATTGTAAAGAAACCAAGGGTGAAGACCATATTTTTCCATTGCAAGAAATCCTCTCCATAAGAAAATTCCAAAAGTATCCAAACCTAAGAAATTCCAAGTTATCTCCTAATTTAACAAGCACTTCTAAAAATAAAGAACCTCCAAAAGTGAGAGACCAAAAACAAAACAAGTAACCCCAAATTCCTCACCTAAATAAGAATAAATAGAAAAAGGGAGAGAGAGGTGATGTGGCTGCATGTAGGATGCAACATCATTTCTCCTCTATTCCACATCACCAAGGACAAACCCAAACCCCAAAGCATAATAAATTGGTGTTTGAGGGAATGACCACCCTCTTACATAATCAACCCAAACCCACACCCCTAAAGGACACAAATAAATACCCTTGTAATAAAAATGCAATTAATTTATCTTTTTCTCCATTAAAAAAAATACGGCCTAAAATAAGCCCCTCATATAATATTCGTAGTGGTTGGGTGACTTTAAGAGGTGTGGAACAAGCTTAACTTGTGCCACAAGTCTCCAAAATTGCCTATAAGGTCAAAATCCAAATTTCACTTGTAAGATTGAGTACACAATACTCCAAAACAAAATAAATTCATTTCAATCAAATGCAAACCAATGCTACCAACTCACATTTATTTCCCCCCTTTTGTCACATCCTAATAAGCACTAGTTAAATAAATTTTAAATTAACTTAAGAGGGGTGTTAAAGAACCCCATAGACTAAGAAAATAAAATAACTCACAATTAAATAAAAAATTAACAAGACAAAGTCAAAAACTTACCCATGGTCACATTTGAGGCCAATCCACCAATGGGGACCTCCTAACATCAACTATGAAAAATCAAACATACACACAAGTTGTCAAGGTGACCCATTACCAATACTCCAAATTCCTTCATTGTTGGTCTCCAATACCCCTTTGGTTTATTGTGTTGCGAACACCTACAAAATCAAGACAATACCTTCTTGGCCACATGGTCATATTAACGACATTGAAATAGTAACAAACATGCATATACATATCATCAATTATCATAACTAAATCATCCATGAACAAGTAATTCACCACTATCCACGATTCCAATTATTTTAATTTTATCAATTTATCAACTAACAATAAGATCTAGAAATCAACTAAATTATCTAGCAACATATACATATCAGATCATAGGTGTAAGTATAGTAGAAACTCAAGATCCTCAAATTTTGATATGTCAAAACATGCATATAGTCCATCATGTAAATCATTTCATAAATCTAAACATCCATAATGTCTATCAAATAACTGGTCAAATATAATAATGTCCATTTATGAATATCTAAAATGTGATAGCAATGTCCATAAGTCTAATTTATAACAAGCAAAATCATAATAATATAAATGTTGAAGATATGTGGGAACTACACATACTTTTTGGATCTTTTATAGACATTTGAGCATCTTATATTTTTGGTAGTCTACCTTTTTGTAGTTGATAAAGAAAATCAAGCGCAAAAATCATATAAATGTAAAGTTATGTGATCATAATAAGGGACCAAGCACTAAGCACTATCTATCACCACCTAATATTGGATCCATAAAGGCATCTAAGAGCCTCATTACATCCACATAACACCATCACAAAGGGCACAAGGGTTTTTTCTTCATCAAACTTCATAGTAAGGAAGTTCATGATATTCCATACACACATTTACTAAATTATACATCTAGCTACTTGTTTTATATTCCATTTGAGACATGCAAAAAATCAGCCTATGGTACAATTCCACACACACACATAACTACATTGTGTCTCAGATGTAGTGAAGTTCGTAGTCATAAGTACACCATTGTAATAGCTGAGGACAGTTTGACCCATCATTTTGCATTTCTTTTTGGATTTGATTTCTATTTGAGGGTTTTATAAATCTATATTTCATTATAGGTTTTCTACGACTTTGGCAATCTTGCTACGATCTTTAAGTGACCAAAGGAGACTACAAGTTAACACCTTACGACACCTTCAAGGAGGTTTGCTTAGAATTTACATACACCCAGGTGCCCAAAAATAGGTCAAGGGTGCTTAAGGATGCCCTTGACCCTTTTGAGGCACCCTTATCTAGCCTATATAGTTGGATCTACATTTTTTTTGCTATAGTGTGATGGTCAGTGCTTCACATTTTCTATTTCACCAACTCTGTGCATTCTCTAGAACTCTACATATCAACTAAGGATTCTTACGTTCTCCTTGTAATTAGGGTTACATTCTTTTTTTCTTAGTTGCTTGGGCTTATTTTTGCACTTCACTACATACTTATTTTACTCCAATATTGCATTCATATTAGGTATTATATTTCATATTTATCTTAATCATTTTTGCGAACTTGACCTTCAAATCCACGTTCTCTCTAGATATTTTTTATTCTTATGCCTATCACCCATAGTGGTTGTTTTGGTTCATTTCAATATTGTGAGATTCCTTAATCTTCCCATATAATCTCCAAATCAATGGATGATATCTCCACATTTATGGCCAAGACCAAAAATCCATTAGATAAATCTCACAATGTTCCTCTTAGTGAAATAAAAGCATATGATAGTGAAAAATCATATGATGAAGATACCAAGGTTGACCAAGAATATTTAAACACACTTAATGATTTTTCACAAGCTTTGTTAAGTAATCCTACTCATCTTTCGCATATTCTACATGCTTTGATTTCTAATAAAAACAACCGCGATGCTTCGAAACCTCTTGTTTCTCACTCTTCAGCTCATATGGCATACAATCAACCCCTGTATATTTTATCTTCCATTCCTACCATGACTGATCCCATAATTCACCCTAGCACTCCAAATATACAACCTATATCTTATCCAAATACTCTTGATTTAACTTCTTTATATCAGGATCTGCAGACGTAAATTCACTAGCTCAAACTTGTTATGTCTTATGTATCACTATATTTGGACTCCACTTTGATTTTACACACTCCTTTCGCATTCATCATTTCCACCTGTCCATTACCAGGAAACGTTATCTCCCTCAAATTTCCCATATTTAAAGGCCATGGTGACTCACAAGAGCATCTCTGAGATTTTCATGTGGCATACCTCCACTATGTGGATGATTATAACTTATTAGCAAATATATTTCCTCATATTTTACAAGATTATGCAATGCATTGGTTCTATGATCTGCCTATCCACTCAGTATAATCTTTCATGCATTTGGCTGATGCTTTTCTCACTCACTTCTCTATGAACATCGGATCTAATATATCCTATGCTCAACTCATGCAAATTAAAAAAGGATCTAATGACCACATAGAATATTATGTTTTGCGATATAAACACAAAGTAGATAAGATGTCAAATGTGGTTTCAGACTCTGAACTTTAGACTTATTCATGCAGATTCTATTACTGCCTCTTCAGGAAAGTTCCCTCATTCAATCAACTATGTCGTACCCTTAAGCTTTGCTAAACTAAGGTCTAATCTATAGGAAAACTTAAATATCAAGAAAAAGTTTCATCTTCTAAGCATTTTCAAAATAAGGCAACATTCAAACGATTGGAAACCAAACTAACTGACACAAAAATCACTATCAACGCAGTATCTACTAGTACAGTAGGCTTGTCACACAAGAAATAATAATTTGATATTATATTCCACCTTTCATAAAAGACTCATACACAAACAAATAGGGATGTGGTATCCTATAATATAGGAACCACTTACAACAATGTATCCGTAATATAGCTCATATCATATGGTAACTCATGTAACCAAACATTAAATATTACTAACCATATTTGTAATATTATTTACAATGATAATCTATCATGATTAGATTATTAATAATCATGAGAGAAATATATAATGAATACCTAACATTCCCCCCCTTAGTGCGAACATGGGGAAAAACACCATCTTCAACCTAGCAACATGCAACTCTGTAGCCTGCACATGGTCTGGATCCTCAACACTACATTTGGGAACTATATCATCTAGGGACCATTCAACCTATAAGATGAATACATGAATTAGGAACGTTCAACCAATTCACATCAACCATCAAGTTATTCTGAGAAAAACCACTTCTTGTAATAGTATCAATGGTATAAATCTCCACGTCATTATCATCATGAGCGAAACACAAGCATTGAATAGCACATAGAAAGAAGGATTCTCATCTATTCTTATTCATCACACTAAACAAAAATATGTCAATAAAGTAGTTTTCAGCCTCTAAGGTAGTGAAAAACCTGAGGACGTTGATTTTCCTTCTTCCTCCATTGTCTTCATCCTCCAATAAGAGGATAAATGCTCAATACAGATAATCTTCATCACTTGAATAATTAATAGGTTCATTGTCACTTGCAGGATTAGAATAATCATCCCAATCTTATTTAGAAGCTAAAACCTTTTGATCCAACTTATCATTTAAGAGATCTTGAGATCTTTTCTTGCAATTCACAAAAACATGTCCTACTTGTTTACTGTAATGACACAAAAGATGTTTTTTTTATGGTAAAATATTTTTTTTACTTTTCTGGAATGAAAATTTATTTTTTGCAACCATGACAGTTTCTTCTTCTAGTACAAATTTTGATTTTTTATTCCTCATCAAGCAAAGAGGAAATTAAATTTTCCAAACTAAGATTGACCTTACTAAGAGTAAAAACAATACTCGAATACTCTTTTGGAAAACTATTTAGTAAGATTGCTTTAGCATATTTTCCATCCACCTCTACTTTTATTCTAGCTAATTGATTTAAAATGGATCAAAACTTACTGATATGTTGAACCATATTGTCATTATCTCCCATCTTTAGCCAAAAATGTTTTTGCTTCAACGCCATTGTTGCACTACCTGCTTGAGATCCAAATAACTTGTTCAATGTCACCCAAATGTTATTCGATGACTTGGTTAAATCAATATGATGCAAATGTGCATCGGATAGACCAAGGCCAATAATTCCTATTGCTTTCTGGTCCTTACTTTCCCATTTTTTGTTATATCTCTGAAAATTCCCTATACTAAAATTCAAATTCAAGCATTTAGAGACTCATAGCTTATACTAGTTGTTCCACATGTAAAAAGATAAGGATTGTGATACTTGTATAAATAAGATTGGCTATTGAATTTTATTAAATATTACTTGTGTTTTGTTAAATCATACGGGACATAATACTTGAGGGGATAACATATGCCCCAGATTAACATCCCCCATTTCTATTCATTTTGTAAAGAGTTGCAGAGATAGATTAGAGTGTTAATAAAGGAAATATATCAAAAATAGGTAGATAACCAACTCACTGATATAATCTTGGAGAATATGGAATGATGGGCATTAGAATAAAAATCTCCCAACCAAAATATCCATTTCTTTATCAGGACTCTGCTAATAGTGACCACACATTTCAATGTTGATAATATTCGAATTACTTAAACCTCTGTATCAACTTTTCAATGATGTTTCAGAGCATAATGATGTTGATCCCGTAATGATCTCTACAAAAATTCCAAGTTAGCATCAATGCAGATTTTGTCAAGGCTGTGCGTCACAAAAAAAATGCAATGAACCATACGTGAATGTGTGTATATACCAATCTATGCAATTCACATAATATTTCTTATTTAAAGTAATCCCACATAGTTGCACTCATGAGAACTGTGCACTGACCCAGGATATTATACCAGGTTTGAACGCCTTAATTACATGATGTCAGTCCTAGCTACCGAACTTTGTGATTAGGTAGAGGAATATATAAAAAGTCAAATTATCTTCTTCTTAAAAATTTCCAACAAGAATATTAAGATGCCAAATACTATTATAGTTGTCGCGTCTTTTCCTTGACTAAAACAAATGAATATATAACAATCTAAAGCATTTAAAATGCATACAAAGATTACAAATTATCATCAAAGATTTTCATTAATTGGGGAAAATAAAAAATGATGTTATCCCCACAAACAAATCAATTTTCCATCTGAGGATAAACCAATTTCACTCTGATACCAAATATTGGTACAACAGGCTTACAAAATAGGAAATAATAATTTGATATTCTTTTCCACCTTTTATACAAGATTCGTACACAAATAAATAAGGATGTGGTATCCTATAATATAGGAACCACTTACAACAATATATCCCTAATATAGCTCATATCATATGGTTAGTGAGTTCTTATAACAAATCACGTAATCCAACTACTAAATATTACAAACCATATTTGTAATATTATTTACAATGATAATATATCCCAAGTAGATTATTAATAATCATGTGAGCACTATATAATGAATATTTAATAGTATCAACCATGAAGAGATTCAATCATACCCACCTTGACATACATACATGAAGATAATGGTTCTTCCACACATTTTACTTCCACATCTTTTTGACAATAATCTCTGCACACTTCTTCCTCTACTACAACTAGATCCATCTCAGAAAAAAGGTCATAACTATGATAAAAAATCCCATTGCAACTATCATCAATGCGTAGGGAATTCTACATATCATTGTTTCAAGCTTCGTAATCTCATTAAAGATCTGATAAATAATGGTAAGATTGTGCTTCTAGAACCTACAATTTATGCACCTATCAATGACAATTAAAAGCTTTAAATATTTAACAGTCCTGTGCCAAAATATGACAAGAAAACAACTAAATCCTTGGTTAATCATGTGTATCATGTAATGCCTCCTCCTGTATTGACAACTCTTAATTTCTTAGTTCGTAATATAGAGATGTCTCCTCCAATCATTTCTTTCTTTGAATACGACTATCATGCGGAATTTTCTTTGAATCACTTACATATTTGTGCCCTAATCATATCTATCCCTATTAATAATACTAACACTGATCTGTCATGGCCCATCAATGTGTGTTCTATTCTGATTCTTGTTATGATTGGCTATCCGCTTTTGAAAATTTCATATCTGATGAAAAATTCCTATGGCATTATAAAGCTTCACGTTATAGTTGATCTTTTCACTATGCTAGTACCCTTCTTTGTTGGACAAGAAATCGACATGTGTGACATGATATTAAGCCTCAATTGGATTCACAGATCCAAGTTTATCATATCGATGAATCACTTGTGTATTAATTTTATTCACAAAAATCAATTCATTTCTCTCAATGGTGTGCCTCCATATACTTCATGCTTGTCATCTCCTCCAATTATTTCCAATGCATCACATAGTCTATCTAGTATGCCATGGCCTCTAGAAACAAAAGTAAAATATTCTCCTAGCTCATCTGCTCACATATGACCTACGCGGTCCCGTCACTCTGCTAGTCCATTACATCACTCTTGGTCCATCTCTAGGATAATAACTGAATCTAGAAGGACTTTTCCACCTCATTTCATTCCATGTCGGTGTCCATCATAGGCTCATCTTTCTTCACATATGTCTCCATCACCTACACTTTTTTTACACCAAGGTGCCCACAATATAATCATCCTTCACATGCATATACACTTTACTCACCTGCACAATGTTTGTCTCATATGCCACCGATCTTATATTATGGTCACATGCCTTCATCATCACAAGCATTGGGTAGAGGACCTTAATCATTTACTTTTATCAGATAGGTCATTCATCAATGTACACTTGGGGGGTATTACGCTTATTTCCCCCTAGGATCCAAACCCATATTATATTCACATCATTTCACACCTCGAATTTAACATATACATCTTTGACCACACTCTAGCATTGTCATTACCCTATGGCACAGTCTTGTGATATGGTTCACACTTGATTGATGAGGTCATCTTATACCCAATAAATTCACACACTGCACAATATACACTAGGCATTCCAAATCTTTTCACATCATGCACATTTATATATATATAATTTTCCATCTATTACACATCATCCACACTGTGTGCTATATACACCTATAAATAGTACAAATCCTTCACACTACATTCTTATACATTTTACATCATGCACAATTGTATAATCTACACATCTTACAATAGACACTACAAATCCTACATTACAAATTTCACACATCACACACCAACGCTATATTCTTCACCACATCTACTACACACATTACACATCTTACTCATTACTTATACACACTACACTAACTACCTAATGATGCATTAGTTCATAATTGACTGCTAAGGGTCCAAAATTTTTTTTTACCTAACCTCATCACACTTACATCATTCTACACATTAATATTCACAACCAATATATATTTTTATCATACCCTGCAAAAATCCTAGCTACTGTCTTCTTAAGACATAATGTGATATACACTTTATGCTAAATCATCATGTTTTGTACCATCATTACGTTCATCTATTTCGTGATATATGGCGTGTGCTACATCATCACATGTACTAACATCCTAATCACTCATCTAGTGGAATAAACTTTAGGTTAAATAATCATGCATCTCGTCACTTTGTTCTACAACCTCATTGTTACACATCCATATGTCACATATAATTTCATCTACACATCATCATTCTATAATCAACCCTACCCACCTAATTCACTAACTCTTTTTAACATGCAACAATACATCACTCAAACGATTTTCCAATGAGAAAATCTCATTTATGGTTCATTCTTGACTGTTAGGGGGCATAAATTTTTTTAGCTCATTACATACATACACATCCACTCGGGGGGAATGTTGATCCTATCATTAATACCGCATTGCATTATACCTCATCGATAGCATACCACATATCTTGGTAACATTTACTATTGCTTACATTTACTAGTTACATGTTTAATTTATTAAACTACTAGATATATATCTTGTATTTCATTATATTTATCATATACACATGCACGTTCATTTTCCTTCTATTTTTGATCATATTTTTCTAGATATCTATACACCTAACATGAATGCTTGGCACAACACCTATTACCAGTCCCATAGAGGCTCATGAGGGCATCCATTTTTGTACACTAGGTGTTATTGTTTCATTTTTTGTCATAACACAGTACTTTATCATATTATACATGCTTTGACATACTTTTTTATCTTTCTAACATTCTAATGGGTGCTTGATGTTCAACATTTGTTTCATAGGATTACTTTCTTCCATGAATGTCTGATACATTGTTTTCTTTTGCTCTTCATTGTTTGTGGGATTTGGAATATGCCTTGATTATTTTGTTATTACTTGTGGCAACTACATCCTTTATTGTCTTGAGAAATCATGAGTTATGTCCCATGTTTGTAACCCTTTTTTCACAGTCTACAGTGTCTTATTTCTTTTTTACATTATTTGTTTATATCTTAGCTTATACATTGTCTTCTTAGCTTCCATTTCGTCTTATACATGAGTATTTTTATTTAATTGTAAAAACACTTGTTTCTTAGCCACTTGTTTTTTATGTGCCTTGGTTTCTACCAAACACATTCCATTCCCACTCTAGGGTATAGTTTCGTCACAGTGGTCGGTCCTTCTTTAGGCCCCATTCTCCACTAGTGACGTCACATGTACCCAAAACAAGGGGGTAGAATTTTGGTGAGTCCGTCACCCCATACAATGTTATACAAAGAACGCTACTTGTACAACACATTTTTTGGTTTAATAAAGGGCTCAAAATCAGACTTGGGTCCTTAGCATAGTAGCCTTTTTTAGATGCCTAAAACTAGGGGGTGAATAGCGGCCTTTCTTGGATTCTTGAAACTAGATGGTAGATAAACATTGATTAGTAGTTTAGCAATGTCTACAGAGCTTTATACATAGTGGATTTTATAGATCATATAGTCCTTAGCACATGCATTTGTACACACCATCTACAATGGTGTTCTACATAGTGGGAAAAAGTTAAATGTTGTAGGATGACACCATACTACTCTCCCTACACATATTCCATTTAACTGGCGTGAGATCACCAAAAAAAACTCATGCATCAAAAATCATCTATAGGACCCTTTTTTACACTCTTTCCTCATCACAGATCAGGTGTATATGTTCCTTCTTCACATTTTTATCATTTTTACATATCTCTCTTACACACTTTTTATATATTTTGATCATACACATGTGTATTTGATTTCTTCTCGACTTCTCTTTTGTAGGTCCTTCCATATGGGAAATGGTATTCAACAACAACATCACACACATTGAAATCAACAACAGGTACATTAGGACATCTACACATGCATTTCTACCCTATGTTCATTTTCATCACTTTTTGTACTTTCTCCTCCGTAGCATCCACAATTCACATTTTAACACTCCAAGCTTTTGTCTTATCCCTCAGCATGCCTTTTACATTGATATATATATGGTTATCAAATATGCATCTCTATCTACTTTATATTATCGATATTTCTGGTCACCAACATAAAGTGGGTGTAAATAT
The DNA here is from genome assembly GCA_019776745.2 of Taxus chinensis. Taxonomy (NCBI): domain Eukaryota; kingdom Viridiplantae; phylum Streptophyta; class Pinopsida; order Cupressales; family Taxaceae; genus Taxus; species Taxus chinensis. The sequence goes on along the minus strand of CM034150.1, from coordinate 758,609,646 downwards.
AGACACAAAATCACATACTTTGGGTAATTATTTAGTCCTAGTTGCATACTACTATTCATATGATTCATAAGTAAGAAAAATATTAACTAACCCAAGTCTTTGGCAACTTTTTTTTTCTTTTTGTATTTACTTTTAGTCTTGCACCCTTACTTTCTTGTTCTTCCTTTTTAATCTTTGACATTATTCATCATAAACACTAGAGCCTAGCCAGGATGCCAGAGCCAGGTGCCTTCATCCCCTTTGGGTGCCCCTCTCCTATTTGTGCTTTAATCACACGTTTTTTCCTTTCTAGTAATTTGAGAATCTTATCTTTTAGGTATTCATCCTTTCCGGGGTTAGTTAAAAAAATTAAGAAAAGCAATTATATAAATATAAAGTTATGTGATCATAATAAGGGACCAAGAACTAAGCACTATCTATCACCACCTAAGGTTGGCATCCCATCAAGGCATCTAAGATCTCTATTGCATTCATCTATTATCATCACACGGGACATAAGGTTTTGTTTTCTACATCACACTTCATAAGAGGGAAGTTCATTCTATTCCATGCACACATTTACTACATTCTACATCTAGCTATTTTCTCTCTATTATAAGTGTAACATGCATAAAGCCAGCCTAGGGCAAAATTCCCCCCACACACAAAGATAACTACATTGGGTTTGAGATGTCGTACAATGCTGAGTCATAAGTTCACCATTGTGATAGTTGAGGATAGTTTAATCCCTCAGTTTGCTTCTTTCCTTCTTAGGATTTGATGACTATTTGAGGGTTTTGTGGTCTATATTTCATTGTAGGTTTCCCATGACTTCGGTGATCTTAGTGTGTCCTTCGAGTGACCAAAGTAAAATAAAGGTAAACAATTTGTGAAACCTAGAAGGACTTTTTCAGATCATTTCAAGATATCTAAGCACCCAGAATTAAAACTAGGGTCCCCACAGGCACCCCTTTCCCTCTCTAGGTGCCCCAGTCCCATCGTATATAATTAGATCTGTAGTATTTGTATGCTATAGTGTGATGGGAATTTATTCACATTTTCTGGTTCTCAACCTCTATGAATTCTCCATAACTCTATCAATCAGCTAAGGCTTCTTACCCTCCCTTTGCAATTAGGGTTTCATTATTTTTTGCTTAGTTCCTTGGGTTTGTATTCTATAGTTCATTACATATTTATTTAACTACAATCTCGCATTTAAATTTTTCATTATATTTCATATTTATCTTACTCAGTTATGTAATAATCTACCATATAGTGCAACAACATACCTTTTCTCATATATGATGATTATCTCCTCTTGTATTACAATAGAGAGGACATCCTCATCCCAAGTAGGAGGTAACAAGGGAGAAATGATATTCTTCCTAATAGAAGAATGCACTCCAACCTGAGAAACTCTATCATCCCATGATCTTGAGAAAACCTCAGTGTTGAATTGACCAATTTCCAATGGTGAGTGGTAGAGGGAACAATATCTGGGTTCATGTTCTTACCCATCATAGCTTTCAAAACCATCCTCCTACACATCCTCCCTCTTATCCTTTTGCCCACTCAATATCATGAATTTATGTATTTTTTTGTGAAGAACTATTTGAAAAAGATTGAAAATTTATAGGCTTAATTTCTTGGGTATAAAATTGAAAACACAGTCTTAAACACCATACCAAATAGTCACGAACAATAATAGAGAGCAGTTAGTTTATAAAATCTATAATTTGTATAATGGATGTTAAAGATAGATATTTTCAACTTCTTTATGAATGTAATAGATGTCAATACATAGAGGAAAGTGTATAAGTTTCATGTCTATTGGCTCATTTATTCAGGATAATGTGTAATATTTGATATGAATTTTTAAAATAGGGTTTATAGGGTAAATTATAATTATGTAGGTACTTGACCTACATATTAGAATCAACACTATGATAATTTGGAGATGGAGTGGGAAAGGATACATAAAAATGGGGATGGGCGGTGACTTTACCATGGCGCACCCTTACCTGAATAAGGCCTTCTTAGGGCCTATTTTGAACGAGTATTCTTGTGTGTTAAACATATTTATGGGTTTAATGCATGGAAAATGTCGATCCATATCTCCCCTTGCCGACAGGATGAAAAATATTCTTTGAATATGCCAGATGATGTGATAGAAAAACTTGGGAAGAGGTTAGATTTTTTAGTGTTTAGAAAGTTTGTTGGAATACACCATAACATTGAATTCATGAGGCAATGGGTGAAGATAAAATTGAGGCCTTTGGGGAAGTATGGAGATCATGGATTTTCCTTATAGTTCCATTTTATTATCCTTTAGGAAGAGGATCTCTTTAATGTTTTTTTAGGGGGTCCGTATTTTTTTAGAAGGGATAATATTTTTCTAGATAAATGGAATCCTAGACTTAATATTGTTCCTCCTTGTGATCCTATAGTGTGGGTACGCCTTCCTAAGATTCTAGTTGAATTATTTGAGGAAGCATTATTTGAAATCATTTCTAGGGAAATTCCAACTCTTAGCCATTGGATCTAGCACAAAGGCCCACACCATAATAACATTTACTAGGATCTGTGTTAGTTTTATTACTGATGAAACTCTCCCTACTTCTATCCATATTGAATCTAAACATGGTTTTTGGGAACAAAGTCTTGTTTAAGAAGGATATCTTATTTTCTATGCTTGTTGTAGGTTTACCATGGTAATAGTTGTTTTCCTCCTCTTTCCTGGTAACTTGTTACTTCCTGTAGAGAGAATGGCTCTTGACTCTCCTCTAGAAGACTATATGGTTTTCTTTTACAATTATATTTATAGGCCATCCTTCGTATTTGGAGGAGAAAGTTGTAATAACACTTGTGTTTGAGGGAAATGAAAAAGAGAAAATGGGGATGACATTTTAAAGATGTATCTTATTTCATCCGATTGTCCTGTTATCCAAAATTCACCCCCAAGTTAATTTTGATAACATGCAAGCAATTATATCGATTCAGGGCGAAAAGTCATGTTTCTAGGGTCCCCTCATATTTTTCTAACTCCCCTGTCCAAGAAGAAGAGAGCAGGTTCTGAGAAAATGTGAAAAAGTTGCAAAAAACAAGCTCGGACCAGAAAAAATCATGAAAAATGGCTAAGTCCTAGTCCAGGCGGTCCTTGGGAAAGTTGGGACATCTGGGCGCGAACCGGCCGAACCGGCCAAAATGAGTCAAGGCAGCCTGAAATAGTCTGGGACACGCGGGACAAAAGTACGTGAACCGGCTGAACCGGCCGAAATGAGTCAAGGCAGCCTGAAACAGTCTGGGACGCGCGGGACAAAAGTACACGAACCGGCCGAACCGGCCGAAATGAGTCAAGGCAGCTCGAAACAGTCTGGGACGTGAGGGACAAAAGTATGCGAACCGGCCGAACCGACCAAAATGAGTCAAGGCAGCCCGAAACAGTTTGGGATGTGCGGGACAAAAGTACGCGAACCGGCCAAACCAGTCGAAATGAGTCAAGGCAGCCCGAAACAGTCTGGGACGAACGGGACAAAAGTACGCGAACCGGCCAAACCGGCCGAAATGAGTAAAGGCAGCCCGAAACAGTCTGGGATGCGCGGGGAAAAAAGTACGTGAACCAGCCGAACCGGCCGAAATGAGTCAAGGCAGCCCAAAACAGTCTGGGATGCGCGGGACAAAAGTACGCGAACCGGCCGAACCGGCCGAAATGAGTCAAGGCAGCCCGAAACAGTTTGGGACGTGCGGGACAAAAGTACGCGAACCGGCCGAACCGGCCGAAATGAGTCAAGTCAGCATGAAACAGTCTGGGACGCGTAGGAAAAAAGTATGCAAACCGGCCGAACCGGCCGAAGGAGAAGAAGAAAAGTCAACGTTTGGTCCGGAAACTTCAAACGGCCATAACTTTTGACTCCGAGCTCCGATTTGGATAAAATTGGACTTTCTGGAACGAGCACAACGTCCTCTATTCCACAAAATAAACTAGATTTATTATTTCTAATGAGGGTAAATATATTTAAATAAAATAAACATATTCAGCTCCAGTCAGTCAATGCTCTTTCCCGTCAAATGACAGAAAACACCTGCCGGGCCCAAAATAGCTGCCCACACTCAGAAGGCCATAACTTTTGCATTTCTCAATGAAATCGCACAAAATTGGTACCATTGGAATCATGGTTCCGAGAACAATGCATAGAAATCAAGAAATTCTAGATTTTATTAGAAATTGATTTATATTTTTAAGAAAACGTGGCCGGGTTCATAACAGTGTTTTATTTGGTAGCTGAGAGTGCAATTAAGGGGCATGGTCATCATTCTTTCTCTGCCGCAGCACATGGGATAGTATGGGGAGCCTTTTTCAAGTAATGTATAACCATTTCACTCAATTTAATGCCTCTTATAGGTGGTTGAAGGACAGATTTCGGGATTTCCATTTCCCCTTCTCTTTTCCTTCTCATTTTTCTATAAATTGGAGTGTTGGGCTCATTGTAAAAGAGAGATTTTTTGGGTAGCAAAGCTCTGCCAAAATTACTTTATGAAGCTAGTGTGTTGCAGGCCCTTGTAGTGGACTCCTTGCATGGTGATCCAGGCCCTTATCTTGTAATAGACTGAAATGTGCATACCAGGAAGCAATAAAATACAAGTTTGTGGATGTATCTTCCCCTGCTGCGTTTTCTTGCATTCTTCTTGCCCTTTTATCTTTCTACAAGAATATTGTGTCTATTATTATGTTCTTTCAGGAATTCATTATCATTGTGTGTGCTTGGAATACTGCTATGAATGCATTTTGCTAGATTATGGAGAACTGTCATCACCTCTTCTAGTGTGCACTTTGCCTCTGTATTTCACACATTTGGAGATTACTCTCACACCCTCCTTTTCTGGTGTATCACCGCTTTAGTGTAGGCTTTCATTTGATGTATTCTCTCTCCCTGGTCCCTTGGAAATTTATATTAGAATAACTAGTTTCACCTGCATTAAAGTAGATTGTGGCAGGTAGTTTAGGAGCAAGAACCAGCTTTCTCTGGAGGTCTATCTCAAGTAGCAAGTCCCACAACTTGGAGATAGTACCCATGTTATCCAATCACACTGGATGCTTAGAGTGATCAAACTAGAAATCTGATCAACATCTAGGGGTGTTTTGATTCGGTGATAATAGTTCTGGCACACCCGGTGGGACCTTAGAGGTCTTTACTTTCATTACAACAAGATTGATGTGTACTTGTTGTAAGTTTCAGCTTTGAAGGAGCTTTAAAATCACACATCTGACGACTCCAAAAGAGGCATAATCTTTTGGTTTCTGCAGTCCAAGCCTGGCAAATTTATGAGAAGAATACAGACCAGGTTAAGAACTAGGGAGGAAGGATTGTTTGTTTATCTGCATCTATCTCCAGGAAGAGAAAGAAGGGGAAGAAGAACTCAAAGATCTGCATCTCCACCTAATAGAACTTTGTCTACTCCTCCACCTGGTAGACCTTTTCTCACATCAACAAGGATTCTCAGGCCAATCAGAATGGTGCAACCACTTAATCCCTTCGTCAATTTCACTGGCAGCAGCCCACTTGCCCTCAATGCACAACATCCAGTTCCCAATTGCAACGTTGAAGAACATTCCATTTTTCACTGGAGAAAATCATACCACTCCTGGTGATCATGTCAAAGACATTGCTAACGTCTGTGCAATCCGTGAGATAAACGAAATGGATGTGGCTGTCAAACTGCTGGCATCATCGTTCAAAGGGAAGGCATTGCAATGGTTTAGGAGCCTTGAAGCTGGTTCTATCATGAATTGGAATCAGTTATGCATAGTTCTCCATGAGCAGTTTGGAGAGAAGGGAGACAACTTGTCTCTTCTAGAGCAATTGACAACTATCAAGAGAGCCCCCAACGAGCAGCTGACCAACTTCAACTTCAGATTTTCAAAGGTCTTGGGATAGGATTCCAGTGGTAGTCAGGCCAACAGCAGAAGGTGCTTTCCTATATACCGTAAAGCTTTGAATTCTGATATTTCTATGTTAATTCAATCTATGGGAGGCAACAACCTTACCTGCTGCTTATAGCAATTTCCATTAGAGCCGAAAACTGTCTTATTCAGGCTGGTAAACTGGCTCCTAGGCCTCCCATGCCCTTGTATCCGAACTTAGAAAATCCAAACACTAGTCAAGCACCCACTCTGGCTCCTATTCCCACCCCTAGAAATCAAATTTCAAATGAGGCTTCTACTTCATCCTCTAGTGCTTCAAATGAACTCCAAGAGGTCATGAAACAATCGCAAAACTTGGGAAATGAGCTGGTTACTATCAAAAGATAGCAAGCTCAAAGTGTTAGGCCATATTAGCCTCAAGCTCAGCCTAACAGGCAACCATATCAACCTCAAAGACCACCCAATCCAGCTGCAAATCAGAATCAAGTAAGGCCTCCCGCTAATAGACCATTTCAGCCCTATAACCCCAATGTTGCATCTGCATCCAAAGCTTTGGTGCCAGTCCAAAATAACATGGCACAAGATTATGATTGGTGTTTCCTGTGTAGTCAACCAAATAACCAATCAATGTGCTTTAACGGTGTATTAAATCAGGCTCTAATGGTGCAAACCATTGGTGGGTCACAAGAGTCCAGCCATGAAGAAGACCAGCAGCAAGGGGCACCTCAGCAAGGAACATCTTCGAATGAAACTACTCTTGTCAATTGGCAGGCTGAAGATTTCTATGGTATGAATCAAATACCCTCTCAAAGTGTTGCAGCCAACACGAGGTCAAAGAGGAGAAATTTGGGTGAAGAACAGCCATTGGCTTCGAGTAATCCACAACCTTCTACCACTCCACAAGCCACTGGAAAACAAAATATAGTTCCAAACATGCAAGGGGCATACAAACCAGCTCCTAAACCAACTCAGATGCCAGCTGCTGCCGCTCATTTGCAAGGAATGAATGTGCAGGCCAAGGGACAGCAGAGGGATACTTCATCTCCATTCAACATCATTGATCAGATGAGGAAGACAAATGTAAACATATCAATGTGGGAATCACTATCCATCCCAGGCCAAAGAGATTTGCTACAAGCTGCCATGAAAGACTGGCCAACTTTAAATCAACAGGTCCAAATGCAAGAGAAGGTACTCACAAATGGTGCCCAGCCTGAAGGAAATCATGGAGGACAGCAACGTAAAATGTTGAAGCCCCCTCCATTTTATGTTTCATTGATCATAGGAGATAAGTTGGTGCACAATTGCATGATCGATTCGGGAGCAAGCAGCTCAGTCATGCCCAAGCAAATAGTTGATCAGCTAGGACTCCAATATGAAGTCATCTCCAAGGGTGTAGTGCAATTAGATGGGACAGCAGTGAAAACAGTTGGAGTAATCAAAGGATTGAGCCTCACACTGCACGCATGACCTAACGTAACAGTGTTACAAGATGTGTCAGTCATAGACCTACCACCACTCTTTGCATTGTGCTTGTCAAGAGACTTCACTGCTAAAATTGGAGGCTATCTTTCGGCGGATTGGTCACTCATGTTGTTCAGAACAAGATATGGAACCAAAGCCACAATCAAGTCTGAACCTATTGCGAACCTTCACATTGAGCCTTACATTCCAAGCCAAATCAATACCAACTGTTCAGCGTTCGATCAAGAGGATTGTCCAAGCACTGATGAAGCTAACACCAAGTTTGGAAGCATCCCAGATCTGACCCTTGATGAATGGGCAAGAAAGGTGCATGCTTTTGATCCCTATCAAGAAATAGAAGAATCTGAGCTAGGAGTCTATTGTTTACATGAAGAGAATCAACCTCTCCCCAGCATCACCAAGCTAGATCACAAAGAAATGAATGAAGTATGGTAATTGTTCTTTGATGGGTCAAGGAGTAGACAAGGTGCAGGAGGAGGAGCTATGCTCATTTCACCGCAAGGTATAAGGTATTACTCAACTTTCTGTTTCCAGTTTTCCTATTCAAACAACACAGCTGAGTATGAAGCCTTAATTCATGGACTTCACTGGGCAAGGAAGAAAGGCATCAGGAATTTACTAGTATTTGGTGATAGTGAGCTGATCATAAACCAAGTCAAAGGAAAAAATGCTGCCAAAAATGATCTGTTGAAGAACTACAAAAATCGGGTATGGGATCTCATTGAAGATTTTGAAGCTTTTAGCATCATTTCCATCCCAAGAAAAAAGAATGAAGCCACTGACAGACTGGCAGCAATTGGGGCTGCGTTTGATGTTGTAGAAAGTATCAAAAGTGAGAAAACTCAGCCTCATATCAAAGTGGTTGTGAGACCAGCTGTTCCAGATAACAATACAAGTTGGAAAGTCTTCGAGAATGATCAGCAAATTGTTAATTTCCTACAAGAAGAAGCTGAGTTCTCCATGAGAAATCAAGACAAGCTAGAGCAGCAGTATGGCGACCAAGTGGTGCAGCTGAGAACTAACAAATTACCAAAAGGCCTCATAACCTTAGAGTCAATCTTCAACCCGAATGATCAGTTCCGGAAGGAGAAAGCGAACATTCAAGTAAAGGGTGAAGATTCAAAGCCTAGTTTAGTGGCAGAAGGCAAGACATTGCAAATTGGCAAAGTAAGTACTCCACAAGAGAAATATGATTTTGTTCAGCTTTGTCAAGAGTTCCCAGATGTCTTCGCTTGGACTTACAAAGATTTAAGAGGTTTCAATCCAAAGTTGGCACAACATACTATTGAGTTGGATCCAGAATCCAAGCCTATCAGGCAAAAGCAAAGGCCAGTAAATCCTCATATCGAATCTCTCATGAGAAAAGAGTTAGGAAAGCTCATTGAGGCCAGTATCATCTTCCCCATCAAACACTCAAGTTGGGTTGCAAACTTGGTGTCCGGTAAGAAAGAGAAACGGAGAAATAAGATTGTGTGTGGACTTTCGCGATCTAAATAGAGCATCCACTCAAAGATCATTATCCGCTTCCATCAATGGAACAAATATTGCAGGTTGTAGCTGGTTCAGAAAGGTTTTCATTGCTAGATGGATATTCAGGCTATAATCAGATAATGGTAAAAGGAAGAAGATCAATTCAGAGACGGCCTTCACTACAAAATGGGGCACATACCGCTTACAAGAAGATGTCATTTGGACTGTCAAATACCGGAGCAACATTTCAGCGAGCTATGGATATGGCGTTCAAAGGCTTAATCAACAATATAGTGCTGGTATACCTAGATGATATCACTGTCTTCTCGAAAGAATGCAGCAGGACCATCTCTTTCACCTCAAACAAGTATTTCAAAGGTGTAGAAGGTTTGGAGTGTCATTGAATCCAAAGAAGTGTGTATTCTTGGCACACGAAGGCAAAATGTTGGGCCCACATCGTCTCTAGGGAAGGGCTAACAATTGATCTTGAAAGGGTTGAAGCCATCTGAACGCTTCCATTACCACACCACAAGAAATCTCTCCAAAGCTTCTTAGGAAGGATAAACTTTGTCCGCAGATTTGTGCCTAATTTTGCCACTCTTGTGAAGCCTCTAACAATGATGTTGAAGAAGAATCTGGCATTCAAATGGACAGCAGAAGGCAAAGAGAGTTTTGAAAACATCAAGCATGCAATATCACAAGCTCCAACTCTTATCAACCCAGACTTTCTCAAAGGACTTCATGTTGTATGCATTTGGAGGATCAGATACAATCTCAGCTATCTTGACACAGCTGAATAGAGAAGGTTCAGAATAGCCCATAGCATTCTTCAGGAAGATTATGAAATAAAGTATTCTTTCATCGAAAAGCATGTCCTTGCTGTCATTAGGAGCTTGAAGAAGTTCAGACGTTTGGTCTCAAACAATAAGATTCAACTGCTGGTGTCTCATACTGGCATCAAGGACTTCCTCCTAAACAAGGATTTAAATGAGAAGAGAGCAGGTTGGATCACTCGGGTGATGGAATATAATATTGAAATCAAAGTGACCAAGCTAGTTCGTGGCAAAGGCTTGTGTGAGCAGCTCTCTTCCAAACAACCAGACGAGTCAAAAAGTGAAGAGGATGTTGTCTTAATACTACAGAATGATCAAGAACAACCAGCTGATGATGCACCCATCCCATGTTGGATTCAAGAATTGGTGCATTACCTCCAGACTGGCTTGTGCCCTGCAGAAGTGAGCAAAGAAAAGAGGAGATACTTCAGATTACAATCCATTCCATATGTGCTTGTTGATGGAGTTTTGTTTAAAAGGGACATCAATGGAGTTCTATTGAGATGCATTGGAACAGGTCAAGTTGAGAAGATCTTACACCGAGTTCCATGACGGGGAAGCAGGAGGCCACTTTGCTCCACGAGTGACAGCTCTCAAAATCATGAAAGCTAGTTAACTATTGGCCTACTGTGTTCAATGATTGCTACTCATGGGTCAAGAAATGCAAGAGATGTGCATTATTCACAGGGAAAGAAAGGTTAGCAGCACTGCCCCTTCGTCCAATTTCAGTAAATCAGCCATTCATGCAATGGGGATTGGACTTCATCGTGGTTATCAATCCCAATTCAAGTCAAGGCCACAAGTGGATACTAACAGCAACAGATTATTTCACCAAGTGGACCGAAGCAGTGGCACTTAAGGAGGTAAATGAATCTAATATTTTAGATTTCTATGAAGGGATAGTCACAAGGTTTGGTGCCCCCTACCACTATCATATCAGATAATGCATTGGCATTCCTTGGCACAAAGATCACTGAATGGGCTGTCAAGAATTGTGTGTATCTCAGCACTTCATCAAACTATTACCCTCAAGGTAATGGCCAAGCTGAGTCTACAAACAAGAATCTACTAAGAATCATCAGAAGGACTCTGGATGAAAACCAAAGAACTTGGCACACAAAGCTCAAATCAGCTCTATGGGCTGATAGGATCACGCCCAACAGATCTACAGGTAGCTCTCCATACAAGCTTGTTTACGGGAAAGAAGCGGTTTATACCTATATCACTTGAGTTGCCAGCACTGGAGCTCGTGAAACAGTTAGAGCTGGCTGAGTTTGAACCTATGGAAATCAGGTATACAGAGCTGATAGAATTAGAAGACCCAAGGGAGCACGTAATGTAGACCAAAGAAAAAGATAAAGCATTGGTCAAAAAGAGTTTTGACAAGAAAACTAAGGCCAGGATATTGCAAACTGGAGATTTGGTACTAAAGTGGGATGCTGATCGTGCAAAACCAGGAAAGCACTCCAAGTTTGATGTCATCTGGAGTGGCCTGTACATGATCATTGAATGCAAAGGTAGCAATGCTTTCTGACTGGCTAAGTTGGATGATGAAGAATTGTAGATTCCGGTCAACGGGATCTATCTCAAATGTTGCTACTAGAAAGAAAGCTTCTCACCCTTGTAAATATTAATTTAGAATTTCCATTCCTCTAAGTGCTTATGCATATTGTACTACTGTTAGAGTAGTTTCTATTTCCCTAAGTGCTTGTGCACATGTCCTATTGCTTCTAGTATGTGCATGTTGGCAGTTCGTCAAGCTCCTAGAAAAGGATTTGTAGCCATGAGGAAGACCACCTCAACAAATGTTCAAATGGCTCAAGGACACAAGTTTTCAAATTTTAGATCAGCTGAGAGGCTATCAAACAGACTCCATGCCTAATGGATTGCTATAAGCAGCTGGCCGTTCTTCATCTGGCAGTCAAATGACCCCGCTGAGTCACCAAAATTGTTATCCAAAATTCACACCCCTCAAGGTAATTTTGATAACATGCATCAAATTCTTTAGTCCCAAGCAAATAGATTGAGTCAGGGCAAAAAATTTCATGTTTCTAAGGTCCCCTCACATTTTTTATAACTCCCCTGTCCCCCAAGAAGAGAGAAAGTTCTGAGGAAAGGTAAGAAAAATGGCAAAAAAACAGGCTCAGGGCTAGAAAAAATCATGCGAAAAATGGCTAAGTCCTAGTCCTTGCAATAGTCGGGACAATGAGGGATAAAAGGACGCAAACCAGCCGAAAGGCCGCAAGGCAGCCTGCGCAGCATTTGGGACATCCGGGCCAAAAGGACGCGCGGGATGTGGAAATCTGAACTAGCCGAAAAATGGAAAAATTTGGCTAACTGTTGAAACAGGCAGTTTGGGACATCTGGGCAATTAGTATGCGAACCGGCCGGATCGGCCAAAATGAGTCAAGGCAGCCCGGAACAGTTGGGCCGAAGGTACGTGAAGTACGTGAACCGGCCGGATTGGCTGAAATGAGAACTTTCAGTCCCGGGACAGTTGCTAGACAAAAGTACGCGAAACCAGCCGAACCGGGTGGAATCGGGAAATTTTTTCCCCAAACAGTCCGAAAGTAAATGGGACATTTGGGCCGCGAGTACGCGAACCGGATGGTTCGGCTGAAATGGGAAATTTCAGCACTGTGCTAAATGGGACAAAGGGATGCGTGGGCCGCGAGTAAAGCCGAAGGAGCCGAAAGCCAATCAGATCATGCCATGTGTCACCCGGTTCAGAAAAGGGACATGGAAGCCCATTTTGGGCAGTTCGGAAGAATTTGTCCCACACAGCACTGTGCCAAGTGCGACAAAGGGATGCGTGGGATGCGAAAAGCCGAAGCGGCCGAAGGCGGAGGAGAAAAGTCAACATTTGACCCGTGGAACTTCAAACGGCCATAACTTTTGACTCCGAGCTCCGATTTTCACAAAATTAGACTTTCTGGAACGGGCACGACGTACTCTACGCCACAAAAACTGAAATTTTTATTTTTAATGAGGGTAGATATATTTAAATAAAAGAAACATATGTTCGGACTCCCAGTCAGTTAATGCCTCATTCCTGTCAAATGACAGAAAAGGCCCCTGTCAGGGCCCAAAAGAGCTGCCTGTACTTAGAAGGCCATAACTTTTGCATTTCTTAATGAAATCACACAAAATTGGTACCCGTTGGAATTGTGCTTCCGATCCCAATGCACATAAATCAAGAAATTCCATATTTTATCAGAAATTGATTGAGATTTTTTAAGAAAACGTGGCCGGATTCAAAAAAGTGTTTTATTTCGTAGCTGGGAGTGCAATTAAGAGGCATGGTCATCATTCTTTCTCTGCTGCAGCACATGGGACAGTATGGGGAGCCTTTTGCAAGTAATGTATAACCATTTCACTCAATTTAATGCCTCTTACAGGTGGTTGAAGGAAATATTTCGGGATTTCCATTTTCCTTTCTCTTCTCCTTCTCATTTTTTCTATAAATTGGAGTGTTGGGCTCATTGTAAAAGGGAGAGTTTTTGGGTAGCAAAGCTCTACCAAAATTGTCTTTGTGAAGCCAGTGTGTTGCATGGCCCTTGTAGTGGACTCCTTGCATGGTGATCCAAGCCCTTATCTTGTAATAGACTGAACTGTGCATGCTAGGAAGTAATAAAATACAAGTTTGTAGGATGTATCTTCCCCTGCTGTGTTTTATTGCATTCTTCTTTCCCTTTTGATCTTTGCTATAAGAATATTGTGTCTATTTATTATGTTCTTGCAAGGGATTCATTATCATTGTGTGTGCTTGGAATACTGCTGTGAATGCATTTTGCTAGATTATGGTGAACTGTCATGAACTGTCATCACCTCTTCTAGTGTGCACTTTGCCCCTGTATTTCACACATTTGGAGATTACTCTCACACCCTCCTTTTCTGGTGTATCACCGCTTTAGTGTAGGCTTTCATTGTATGCATTCTCTCTCCCTGGTCCCTTGGAAATTTAGATTAGAACAGTTAGCTTTATCCTGCATTAGAGTAGATTGTGGCAGGTAGTTTAGGAGCAAGAACTAGCTTTCTCTGGAGGTCTATCTCAAGTAGCAAGTCCCACAACTTGGAGATACTACCCATGTTATCCAATCACACCATGAGTTCAAGTATACGCACTTGTATATGCACAGGGGTGCTGTGATTCGGTTGATAACAAGGATTTTATGACAACTTCCTCATTCACAATCATCTACCTGCGACATCCTAGATGACGTATACTTGATGAATGGCTATGCCATCCTACTTTCCAACCTATATTACGTTTTATTGTAGAAATTTGACATAGGGTCCAGAGAGACAAATCGTCCAGAAATGATATACTTGGATCCTATCCTACTTCCTCTCTGGAGTCATCTTCTTCATGTCAATCAATCTTCCTTATGGTCTCCGAGGCTCTATTCATACACCTTATTCAGACCTTCTAAAGGTGACTTAAGAAGATGCAACTCTGGCTTGAGATAGACTGTACTCATTAGGATGAGGTAAAAAATTAGAGTACATCAAGATATCTCAATTTGTGTCACGTTTTTTGGATTGTCAGAGGGTGAAGGATTCTTTCAAGTACTCGATAACATCTCATGTATTGAGCCTTCTCTAAGTTGATTCACTTTTATCAAGACATTAAGGGAAAAGCCTAGAGTTGAAATGGAACTTTGATTCTTCTTCTATTCCAATCTTCACCTTCATTCTTAGCATGATCAGATGTCGAGGTCTAGCATTGAGCCATGGCCTATCTTCTTATTACCATAATCATTCCTTATCTATGGTCATTCCTGAATCAGAGTTGATAAATGGAGGAATCACTTGGGGGTGGTTAGACCAGTTATATAGTTAGAAGAAAATGGGCTACTCGTATGAGGGGGCCTATTTCAAGTAGATGTATAACCATTTCAGACTACATTTAATGCCTCTTACCAGGTGGTTGAAGGACATATTTCGTGACTGCGATCCCTTCCTTTCTCTTCTCCTTCTCATTTTTTCTACTAAATTGGAGTGTTGGGCTCATTCCATAAAGGTATGAGTATCAAATTTGGGTAGCAAAGCTATGCCAAAATTTCTTTGTGAAGCCAGATGGATTGCATGGCCCTTGTAGTGAACTAGATTCCATGGTGATCCAGGCCCTTATCTTGTAATCAGACTGTAACTGTGCATGCCAGGAAGCAATCAAATCGAGGTTTGTGGATGTATCTTCCCCTGCTGTGTTTTACTTGCATTCTTCTTTCCCTTTTATCTTTCCACAAGAACATTGTGTCTACTTATTATGTTCTTGCAAGAATTCATTATCATTGTATGTGTCTTGGAATTCTGCTGTGAATGCATTTTGCTAGATTATGGGAGAACTGTAGGATCACCACTTCTAGTTGTGGACTGGATGCCTGGAGGAATTTCACAGTATCTCTGGAGACTACTCTCACACCCCTCCTTTTCTAGTGAAGGAGAGGCTTTAGTGTAGTTGATTTCATTTTATCAGAAAGATACTCTCAGCAGGTCTCTTGATAGACATTTAGATTAGAACAGTTAGCTTATCCTGCATCAGAGTAGAGTTGACCATAGCTAGGTAGGTTAGGAGCACGAACCAGCTTTCTCTGGAGGTCTATCATCAAGTCAGCACCTCCCACAACTTGGAGATAGTACCCTATCTGTTACATCCAATCACACTGTTTGTAAGTTATCAAATCATATGCATTCAGGGGTCCATTTGATATATTTGAGTGAGAATCAGTGCTATGAGACCTCTATTCAATCTAGCCTAATGTCGACTCCTACATCATAACTTAATGAATGGCTATGCCATGATGTACTTTCCAACCTATATTATGTTCTATTGGCGAAATATGACATAGGTCCAAGATCCAAATCGTCCATGTATTGGATATACTTACCGCATTGCATGTCCTAGGAGTAGGGGAAGGTAACTTGAGTCATCTTCTTCTGTGCAATCAATCTAAGCACAAGATTCCTTCTCGGACCTATTAAGGATGTGAGATTGAACCTTCTATGACTTGCAATTTTAGTGGGTTAGGTACTGATGAGACTGCTGCCACTTGGGAGGAATAAAAAATTAGAGTATGGGCCAAGATTTCCCTACAGAGGATTGCAAACAATGACTTCTAGGAGGAAGTCTATACTCTAAGGTATTGAGGGGGATGTAGTTGCCCACTCCTTTTATCAACACATGTAAGGAAAAGCCTAAGATGATATTACTGAACTTGGATTCTTCTGCTATACACATTTTCAATCCTTATATTATTAGCATGATCAGATGATCGAGGTCTATGCAGATACATGAGCCATTGGCCTATGTTGTTATTACCAAATCATTCCTTGATCTATGATACATTCTAAATGACACTCAAGTAGAGAAGTTTGAGGACTACTTGTTGATTTGCCCAAGTATAGAAGGATTTTATGGGCTAACACGTTATAATCTGGGGGGGCCTGAGTAGCATTATAATGTATAACCAAAATTCACTCCCAATTTAAATGCCTCTGATAACAGGTGGTTGATAAAATTCTTTAGTCCCAAGCAATTATTTTGGGATTTCAAGACAAAGTATCCTGTTCTCTGGAGTCTCCTTCTCAAATTTTTTCTAACTCCCCTGGCCAAGAAAGAGTGTTGAAAGCTCATGAAAAAAGGTGAGAGTTTTTGCAGGAAGGCAAGTAGGTCTGATCCAGGAAAAATCTTTGTGAATTGCCTAAGTCCCACTGCAGAAAGTTATAGTTGGGACATCCTTGCATGGTGATCACAAAGGCCTTATCTTGTAATAGACTGAACTGTGCATGCCAGGAAGCAATAAAATACAAGTTTGTGGATGTATCTTCCCCTGCTGTGTTTTATTGCATTCTTCTTTCCCTTTTATCTTTCCACAAGAATATTGTGTCTATTATTATGTTCTTGCAAGAATTCCATTATCATTGTGACATGCTGGGACATACTGTACGTGAATGCATTTTGCGCGATTATGGAGAACTGTCATCACCTCTTCTAGTGTGCGACTTTGCCTTTGTGATTTCAACACATTTGGAGACTACTCTCACACCCTCCTTTTCTAGTGTATCGAACGCTGGGAGTGTAGGATTTCATTTTATGCATTCTCTCTCCCTGGTCCCTTGGAAATTTAGATTAGAACAGTTAGCTTATCCTGCATTAGAGTAGATTGTGGCAGGTAGTTTAGGAGCAAAGAACCAGCTTTCTCTGGAGGTCTAAGTCAAGTAGCAAGTCCCACAAGTTGGAGATAGTACCCATGTTACGCTAATCACACTGCCGAGTTCAAATATGATGCATAGGGGTGCTGTGATTTGGTGATAACAGTTCCACTGAAGCATTTATTCAATCAGCCTAATGCGACTCCTAAAAGTACGTGAGGGACGCTTGGGAATGAATGGCTATGCCATCCTACTTTCGAACCTATATTACGTTGTATTGTAGAAGATATGACATAGGTCCAAATCCAAATCGTCCATTCATGATATACTTCAAACGGCCATATCCTACTTTACTCTCTTGAGTCATCCGATCTTCTCACAATCAATCTGGACTTCCTTCTCGGACCTATTTCTTCTATTCAACCTTCTATGACTGCCAAAAAAACAACCTCTACTAAGGTGAGACTATCTCTTAGATTGAATAGAAACATATTAGGCTCCAGTACAGTTAATGTTCATTCCCGTCCAGAGGATTGACAGAACAACGATTCTGCCAAGAACTCGAAATAGCTGCTCATGTACTGAGAAGGCCATAAGTTGATTGCTTTTATCAACGACATTACAGGAAAATTGCCTAAGGTCATGGAACTTGATTCTTCTTCTAAGCCTGATTCACCTTCTTCAAGAGCATGATCCAGATGTCGAGGTCTAGATATTGAGCCATGGCCTATCTTCTTATTACCAAATCATGGCCAGGTATTAGATCAGTCATTCCTTAATCAAGTAGCTGAATGGAGTGACTACTTAAGAGGCATGGCCATCATTCTATCTCTACTGAAGAAAATGGGCTACTCATATGGGGGGCCTTTTGCAAGTAATATACAATCATTTCACTCAATTTAATGCTTCTTACAGGTGGTTGAAGGACATATTTCGGGGATTTCTATTTTCCTTTCTCTTCTCCTTCTCCTTTTTTCTATAAATTGGAGTGTTGGGCTCATTGTATGGGGGATATTTTTTGGGTAGCGAAGCTCTGTCAAAATTTCTTTGTGAAGCCAGTGTGTTGCAGGCCCTTGTAGTGGACTCCTTGCATGGTGATCTAGGCCCTTATCTTGTAATTGACTGAACTGTGCATGCCAGGAAGCAATAAAATACAAAGTTTGTGGATGTATCTTCCCCTGCTATGTTTTATTGCATTCTTCTTTCCCCTTTTATCTTTCCACAAGAATATTGTGTCTATTATTATGTTCTTGCAAGAATTCACTAACATTGTGTATGCTTGGAATATTGTTGTGAATGCATTTTGCTAGATTATGATGAACTGTCATCACCTCTTCTAGTGTGCACTTTGCCTCTGTATTTCACACATTTGGAGATTACTCTCACACCCTCCTTTTCTGGTGTATCACCGCTTTAGTGTAGGCTTTCATTTTATGTATTCTCTCTCCCTGGTCCCTTGGAAATTTAGATTAGAATAACTAGTTTCCCCTGCATTAAAGTAGATTGTGGCAGGTAGTTTAGGAGCAAGAACCAACTTTCTCAGGAGGTCTATCTCAAGTAGCAAGTCCCACAACTTGGAGATAGTACCCATGTTATCCAATCACACTGGATGCTTAGAGTGATCAAACTAGAAATCTGATCAACATCCAAGGGTGCTGTGATTTGGTGATAACATGTCCCTATCCTACAAATAGATCTTGGCGATGTTTTTTTGGATCCTAACTCTATGTAGCAACACGATACACTTGTTCTTTTTTGCATGCTTCAATATAGATGAACAATGCATGGTTCAGGGTGGGCCTTCCTCAAGGATGTTTATGGAGAGTTTAACAAGAATATCTATCAAAAGGTGGGTTTGGGACATGATTTTTCTTAAGCCAATGGTCATGTGGTGTCTAATTGGATGGTGAAGGTAAGCCCTAATGCAAATATAAAAATAGTATTAAACATTGAAAGTGAGAATGCACCTAGAAAAGATGTTTTGTCTTTAAAATTCATGTCTAAAGTTTCTCTTTATGGACCTGACGATTTAAAAATACTAGATTTTTGGGAGGGTTTTGGTTACAAGGATTATGTCATAAAAAAATTGGTCTCATTGATACTGATGTTAATAATTGTTGTTGGATTCATGTTGAGCCTAAGGAATATAGGATTTGAAATTAACACCATTGTTGATGATGTTTCAGATGGATGGAATGTGTTGCTGAATGAGATAACTATTTCAAGAAATATAGTTCTCCAATCTTTTCTTTTTGGGTTTCTTAGTTCTTTATAGTAACATTTCCTATTTTTTTCTCATTTTTTTTATGGTATTATCTTGGATTTCAATAAAAAAAAATTCATAGTGTACGGTCCTCACCAAAAATGCCCCTTTCACCCTTTATAGAAAAAGTAATTATGTAGGTCCAAGAGCAAGGTAAGAGGCTATAAGTGATGGATATGGTTGGAAACATCAACCTAAGGTTTTCAAGGACCAACATTCAAAATAATGACCTTCTCAAGATAAATGATTTAGAATAATTTCATTTAATTGTTATTCCTAAATGATATAGTAAACTGAATTGGAAAACTTGATATAATAATATTAGTGCTGGGATGTTTCTTATTATCAACATAAAAAAGAATAGGACCATGGGTTTTAGAGTTAAATTGTAAGTTGAGAAAGCTATCAAATGCGGTATCAGAGCTTTGTGCTCTTTGAAATTGATAATTTTTTAGTAATATTGAAGTGATTGAGTTTATTAAAGTTGTCTTTATAGTTGAAATATGGAACAAGTTGAAGAAGAATTTATTGAAAACGTACAGATGCTGATGGAAAAAATGAAGTCAATTTCTAAATGCAAGAATTGGTTAAGATAAAACAAAGAGAGAAAATAAAAATGAAGATTTCATATTTTTAAACAAAGAAGGAAAATTTAATAGAGAGATTGGAAGAGCTCTAGATCATGGTTGAGGAAATTGGAGAAGAAGAAAATAAATGGTTTGGATGGATGATGTGGGAAAGAGTCAAAAGGCCAATTCGATGGGTTGTAGAGAGGAAGAAGAAATAATTTAGGAGAAAGAGAAAGAAACAAAAGATAATAATTTGGAAGAAAATTAAGAGAGAGTTGAGAAAGTTTCAAATGAATATGAAAAAATAGGATGAGACCAAATAATTAGCATATGAATAGAAGATAATTTAATAGTTTTTCTATCCTCAATGTTTTACATATGACATTACTTTTGATTTGTTGTTCACATGTGAAAAAGATGATGAAAGTAAAAGTGGATTGCTTGAGGTAATGTATAGGCACAACAATGAAGAATTCAATGTAGAATTTGAAAAACAAGTGGCTATTTTGACACCTAGTGAAGTAAATAATGAAATATTTTTTAACCATTTTGTGTAGTTGGGTAGAGAGATAGATGAGTCTAAAAAGTTTTCTTTTAACATTAAATTTGAATTTATCATTTCAAATGAACAAGAGGATGAGATGATTTGGAAATAAATCACAAATGACTAAGATTATTTAGACCTAATTGAAGGTAAATAACACATCTAACAAGATGGGATAGAGCTTATGAAGATCTTTAATGAAGAAGACGAAGAACAAAGTGAAGATGAAGTTTAACCAGCAGGGGTGGACTCTTGCTTAAGAATCTTATATAGAATTTTTTTATAGAAAGATATGGAGAAGGGGACAAGAAAAAAAGATGAGTTAAAGAAAATAAAGTGAAATATGGATAAGATGAAGAAAAAATTAATAGCATACTTTTTCAAGAGAAATTGAAAAAATTCTAGAATAAAAGAAAGAAGAAATTAAAAAAAAATCGATTTGAGAAAGAGCTCAAAATTTTCCCATAAGGGGAGTCTCATGGAGAATTAGGATCTAAAATATGTACATAATATAAATACCATTTTTTTTATGCATTCATAGTGTAAGGTTGTTTAGGAGGTTTTCAAATTAAATATGAAACCACTCAAATTCTTCACTTGTTCTTGAATAGGTTGATTATGCATAGTAAAACAATCCCTCTAAACATGTAAGTTTTAAAATTTGAATTTTTCCAGGGATATGGTCAAGTGTTAAATGTCTTAGGAATATCAATTAAAAATTAAACTATTTTAAGTTTCCAAAGACTCCAAAAAAACCTCCTAAATGGATATAGCTACATTGAGAAGAGCAAGATCGTCAACTTGAAAAAGTAAGAGTAGTTGAAAAGATTTGGGGAAGTTGTTTCAACCACTTCAAAGATTCAAAGTTTGTTGTATTATGCAACAATTAGACCTCATTAGGATAAGGAGAGTGAAAGAGGAAAAAAGTTGCTTAAGAAGGTCTTTGTATGTCTAATAGAAGATATCTTGCTAAAATAAACATCTAGTATGCATTTTGTATAGTTAAGACTATATTTTTGTATATAGATAAATTTTCCTTAATGAACAAGAAGAAGTTGTTCCTAAATTAAGGTTCGTTATGCCCACGTAAGTCTTATATATAGTTAAAATGGTTATATTTAATGTTTTAAAGTGATGAACATGGGTGTATTCTTGAGATATTCCCTATTTCTATGCAAAATGTATTTTGTTTCTTAGTGAAAAGGTTATTGTGTAGAGATATAGAAGCATCCTTAGGAAACTATTATTAATGGATAAACTTGATTAAATTTACCATATAGATTTCCCTTAAGGATTTTGGTCTTGAAGATCTTAAAGAGTAAATATACATCTATTTCTCTCTCTCCTCGGGCTGTTACGAACATTCATCTAGGGTTTTAGTCTAAATTCCTTATATCTTTGTGGTTAAAGACTTTAAGGAGAAAAAATTAAAATGAAATAGTATTTGTATAATTTTGTTAAAGATTCAAAATTTGTATATTATTTCATGTCTTTAAATGATACATATTTTTTACAGTCATTAGGGGAGCAAACCATATTCCCTTGAGACCTAATCCTAACTATTAAATTCTGATCTGAGCAAAAATAACAAAAATTTGAGGTCTACAATCTTGTGGGAGTTCTAAAATCGATATATGGTATTATCAAAGTATAAAAATATAGTAACAAAGTGAGTTAAGTGAAATTTAATCCAATGTTTGACATAAAACAATGCTACAAGGAAAAAAAGACGATACACTGTACAAGGAGGAGAATTTTGGTGAAAGAAAGTTTTATTGAATTATTACTTGCAGAGCATGATAAGAAGACTAACCCACGCATGATAAAAAAATAAAATCTCATATTCTTATCTCTGTAAAGGAATTGACTCTCCATAATTGAAGAATCATAACATTAGTACTAAGGAAGGAATAAAAGAACTAGAAAGTCCTAAGAGAGATGTTATCTAAAAGAACTCTAAATTGATTTTTATAGAGCAAACATGGTGATTTGGATATAATAAATCTAATATGTTTTTTATATGGTTCTGGACCAGTAATGTTTCTTTCTTGACATTCAATAAGAAAAAACAGTGAAGATCATGGAATGGAATTGGGCTTATGATACGAAACATATATCTTACAAAAATATATTCAGTCTAGTTTTGATCATGAATGCAGGTATTAATGTGTAGAGAACCATTTGAATAACATGCATAATAAGGAGTGTCCACTGATGGCTTAATTACTTGGATATAAATTTGAAAACATAGTCTTAACATCCAACCAAATACTACAGAAAATTAATAGAGAGGAGTTTGTTTATAAATTTTATAATTCGGACAATGGAAGTTTGAGATAAATATTTTTAAATTATTTATAACTGTAATAGATTTTAGGACACATAGAAAAATTTAGAAGTTCATGTCTATTGGCTTATTGATTCAAGATAAAGTGTAATCTTCAATGAGACTATGAAAAATAGGGTTTACAGACTAAATGATAAAGATAAAGTGTAATCTTCAATGAGACTATGAAAAATAGGGTTCACAGACTAAATGATAATTATGTCGGTACAAGAACAAGGTAAGAGGCTATAAGTGATGGCTATTGTAAGAAACTTCAACGAAAGGTGCTTAAGATCCATGTTTTAAAATAAAGATATTGTCAAGAAAAATCATTTAGAACAATTTTAGGTGAACGTTATTCCTTGTAATACCCCATTTTGGCACAACAAAATTTCTGGATTTTTTTATAAAAAAATTAGCTTTATTAATATTTAACACTATTTTATTTTCCATATTTTCTACTAGTTTACGTACCCTCTTTTTCTGTATTAAATTTAAACTGGAAACAATCCTTTCGGCTACCATAATAGTTGTTACCGACTGCTTTTTTTAAAAAAAGAAAATATTTTCTTAAATACCCAATTTAATATTTTATTTCCCTGAATTACACACATGCTAAATATTTTTTTATTTGATCAATTCTAAATACCAAATTATAACTATAAATACACCATGGCCTCTAATAAATTCCCCTAGGTTCCACTTAATTAAATTACCCCAACACCCATTAAAAAAGAAACATCTATTTCCACTATTTTAAAAGTTAGGAGGTTTTATTACGAGCCATTATATTCTTTTGATCTTGACCCTAGATTTTTGGCATTTTTTTAAACTCCCTAATTCATCCTTATGATTTCATTTTATCTTCTATTTTTTGTGGCCTCCATTTCAACGAAGTTTTTGTAGGGAGGAAGATGGAGGAGCAAAGGGGAGATCGTGGAGAAATTTTGAGCTCCACTCCATTCATTTCAGATTTTCAATGAAGGAAAGAATTTCCCCTTCATTATTTCAGATTCATTATATATATTTTTTGTTTCTTTCCTACCTAGGGTTTCATGATCTTTTTCTTTCTTTTCTTCTAATTTATGTCTGCATTTTCTTTGACAAATAACCAAATTATCTGGTTTTCTTAATATTTGTGTATATGTATTATATTATCTCTAATTCTCTTAACAACCAAGGTCCTAGTTTTTTTCTTTTTCCAATATATATATAATATAACCATGGTAAAATCCGCGTAGGTGTAAATATATAGTACATCGATCTTTGAATGGCAGCATAGGTGATTTTTTTGCATAATGGGGGTTTCTAAGTGTGCATGGTATGGATTAGGTAGCCAATATGCAAAGGAGAGGGGGCAGGCCACCCCCCAAAACATTTTTTTTAAAGAATTTAATTACTACGTTAAATAAAACTGTTTTCCCTGTTTTATTGTAACCTTTTATATCATTTATTAAGATCACATTTCATAGAAGTAAATTCTTTATATATATATATAGACACACACACACACACACACACACAAGGGTTACAATAGGGCACACACTAATTTAAGAATTTTCAGTTTAAATCATTTTCTCTTCAAATATGTAGATAGATATACATGTCCATATAGGATTATATATACTTATATATATAAAAGGGCATATAGTATTTTAAAATTTAACACTATTGAATAAATATATTACCCATGAACATATAGTTAATTTATATATTTCTTTTTTTATAATTTTTTTCCCAAACCAAATTACATAAATACATTCTTAATTCTGTCAATAGTATAGTTTCCTTTCTCGCAAAACATGATGTAACTTGCACATACATTTCAAATTTCCAACTACAATATGCTTCCTTATACAATGCAAAATACATTCATACTTTTTGAACAACAATACTGGAACCTACATAGTAAATGGAGTTGTTTTCCTATAAGCATAACTAATAATTTTCAACCTCAAAAATAGTTCCCTTCATTCCCATAACTTAGCTAAGTGAAATAATTATTTGAGGATCACCATGAATTGACAAATAAGATCTAATTTCACTTAATACCACAAGTAAACAAATGGAAACAAAATAACACGTTTGTTGAGCTTAACATCAAATGAATATAGCTTATCTTCCTTTCATTACAAGATAAAATACAAAATTAAAAATAATGTTCATTTTGCAATGTTTATAAACATACCTAAGCAAAAATATAGCTTCATTAAACATAAAAAAATCTAAATATAATATAACTATGTTCCTACAATACAAGAGTAGAATATTTATTCAATATGAAAGAAAAAAATATCTTCTCTAGAAGAGGATCAAAACATAGATAGCTCTTTCATTTGATATTGTTTAAACCATGTTCTCCAAAATAATAATACGGAGACTTTTACAACATGATAGGGAGGAATACAATATTCTCCAAGGAAAGTATAAGTTACATACAACTTGATTGCATACTTGCAACCCTCATTGAAATAAGATTTACAAACGATAACAAAACAAGATTATGAGTTCATTACAATGAGAGAGAAACTACACTCCAATGTAATGATATTTCTTCTCATGGAGGGTAATAAGAATCAACCCATTACTTACAACCTTCAAGCTACTTATTAAGGAAGAAACAAAATAACATTTAAAACCACACTTATTAGTACAGGATACACATGCATCCAAAAATGGGAGACTACAAAAAAAATTTACAACATAATTTTACAAGATCCAAGTTAAAACCAAGTGGTAAATATTTCCCCAAAAGTGGGAATCCACAGGAAATTTTTTCCATGTATTCAACATCATTCTTAGAGATGATAATATGCATGTTTTTAACTTCATAAGATCTTCAAATCACAAGGAGATATGGTCCTGTTATCTCCCAACCTATTGCCATCATTAGATGCCATCTCCAAAGTATGGAGGATATGCTAGCCTCCGTTCAAGATGATGGGAGAGAGAGCATACATGCCTCATTTTTGCATAATTTAATAGGTTAGGCAACACACACAAACAAGCATATTTTCACACATAAACTTAAAAAAAATCAAACCATATACAAGGGAGAAGATCCATGATTTCTCCCAACTTGGGGAAGAGTGGTAAGAAACCATATGAAACCAAGTGGTGAATCCAACCATAAGAAACAAAATTAAAGATCCATGTAACCTCATCATCTCTCAAAAAACAAAATACCTTTTTATCTCTCTAACCCATGCACCAGGCCTCCTCTCGTTGGGAGGTTTTTCAAACCATCAAAATTTCCTTTCCAAGGATGGGGAAAAGAAGTTCAAAGCATATGAAATTTTTTTCCCACATCAAACCATATGAGGGGAGGAATAAAGAAAACCATCATGGCTTTCCCATTAATCCATGTGGTCACAATGTATTCCTCCCACTTCCCCAACACTCCAAAATCCATCACAAGTATCATGGATGGAGAAAAATATCCATAACAACAATCCAAAAACACAATAAAAATCCACATACAACGAATTTTTTTTTAAAAAAAACACCATTTTCATTCCATATCACAAGCACAAACATAGAATAAAAACAAGGAGGCCTACCTCAATTACACTCTCCAACAACTCTAAGAAAACCACAATCCAAACCAAGCTCCACAAATAAACCCAAAAATCTCTAACACTCAAAATGGAAGAATGATAAAGAATCCCACAATCCCTCTCCTTGAGGGAGTATTAAAATAAATACAAAAATAATTATCCCATATATTATAGGTTGACTTGTGTCACCCTTCTCTTCTTCCCATAAAAACATTACAAACAAAAAACCAAGAATAATACAACTTTGATTTTGGAGGTAAACTCTAGATTACCCAAAATGTGATCAAAATGAAAGCTTCCAAAACTTTTAATACACACACAAAGAAACTCACTTGCAATAAAGTGATGTGTTAGGGGTCAAATGGGAGGTAAAATTCCATTTGGCCTTCAAAATATACCCCGATACCCATATGTAGGGTCCCAAGGGTCCTTTTCCATGATAGGGAAGTTTTCAACATGAAATTTGACCACCAAAAATGTGGCCACTTTTAGCTCAAATCAGAATTTGGGCTAAATGGGACAAGCTTTTAGGTGGTTGGACTTGCCCAAGTGGAATTTAGGTGGTTCCATACCTCTAATAACCCACTTAACACTAAACACACATTAGCACAAATAGGGACCATTAGGTCCCTAACTAGCTCAATACAAGACAATAAATTACAAATAATAGAATTCACAACTAGGGAACACCCATGGTGCCCAAATAAAATATGCAACAACAATTGAGTCTTCACATAATAAAGATGGCTCAAACTCATCCCATTCATCCACTTGCGCAAACTAGAAGTGTAGCCTTGAAACCCATGTTCTCATGTTCCCTGTAATCCACACACTCATTGCAAAGATGAAATATGTCTTCCAAATACAATATATAATGTAAACTATCTAAATAAACCATACATTGATATATCACTCTAACTATACCAAACCATATCAGTATGAAATTAATAACACAAAAATATACATCTATACTAGCTCAAAATAAATTGACCATCTAAGTAAGACATGATGATTTCCAATTTTTCATTATAATTCCAAATGATAACTAGGTATATGATGAAACTATAAGTAGATCCTTCACATGTCAAATGAAGAAAAATATAATATAATATGGTGATATCCAAAATAGTATCATACAAGAGCTAAGAATAACCATAACACTAGATTGGAACTGTGTGTAACGCCCACGAATTTAGCCACACGAAACCTAAGAAAACTGAAGAGTTAAATTAGAAAATTTACGAAATAATTTTATTTTAAATCCATTTGCAACATTAGATTATTTCTCGATCAACATCTTATCATTTTAATTTACATTTAATTAATTAAACTAATCTCTAGATTGGGTTCACAATCCCCTCAGTTTCCTTCTTATTTAAATAATAACATTACTCAAATATACCCTTTAATAATTTTACTATCTTAGGGATAAGGTTAAACTTACTCCCCCCCTTTGAATTTAATATAATTAAATTTAATCCTGATTAAATGCAATAAAATTAATTCCAAAACTAATGTTGTCTAGTTATTAAATATTAAAATGTTATTTTACTTATTTTAAGGGGTCAAAGGATTTTATTTAAAAAGGTCTCCAATTAAACATTAGGGTTAGAAAAGAATATTCACCCCCTACACCACTTGACTGGCCCCATTAGAAACTACCCATGCATTTCATTTTAAAAATATTCTCACCCACTTCTCACCTAATTTTTGTAGGGATGAATCGCATCCATTAAATGGATTCATTTAGAGCCCTTGGATTTAGGGATCCAACTAACCCTATATATGCTTATGAAAATCTCTCTTCTCATTTCTTTTTGACTTATTGGTTCAATTTATTTTTGCATATTTGGAGGAGAAAGGGAGTGGAGGCCATGAGAGGAAGCTCAAGTTCATGAAGGGATAAACATTCTTTTTCTTCTTCTTTTATTATTCCATTTATACCCTGCTTTAGGGTATGTGTGTATTTTATTATTTGTTACAATATTGTTTATTTGTATTTTCCCTATTGGGCATATGGGCATTTTGCCCCATTTTAAAGAAATGGTTGGAAGGGTGTATATACACATGGACTATAAGAGTACACACACACACACGCATGCACACACACAATATATACACAACAAACCGGATGTGGATTCTGGTTAGATAGTCCACATTTGTTGCTAAGGTCGAAGCCCCAATATGTTCTACGGCTGCATATAAAACAGAGAAAAATGTTTATTGATTTAGGGTTAAATGTTTTAGTGGGGGGGGGAGGTTGATAACCCCACCTCCTATCCCATAGTATATGGGGTGGGAGTTAAGTACGACGACCTCCCCCACCCCCCACCATTCTCCCTTAAACAAAAATGCACAGTAGGTCGTGTGGGCCTTGGTCGACGCATTAACTTTTTTTTTAAATATAGTTTTCAATTAATATAATACTATATAATATAAATATGAATATATATATATATATATAACATTAAAAAAATGTTATTTATTATTTTTAATACCAAGAACTATAAGATTACATTATAGCCAACATATATAGATATAAGATAAATTTATATGATTAAAATTTAGCTATAATTTTGTATGTATTATATTTTTTTTCTTGTTATATATGGTTTAAAATATCGAAATGATTCAATTGACAAGGTAATTAAATACAAGTAGTTTAAAATTTTCCACCTATACATATAAAGGTAACAATGGAATTTTCTTTTTGTAAACCTTTCTCATTCAATCTATTATGTTATGCAAGTGAAGAATTATTTCTCTAATCTAAGAACCTGCAACTTCTTCCTTTCTTTTAACAATACAAAAAAAAAAAAAAAACTATAGTTTAATTTACTACCATATTCCTTTCATATAATACATTAATAATAACTATTTATTTCATCACAAGATGCAAATTTCAACCATTTCAAACAAGTAATTTACAACAATTTTTCCCAATATTTTTTATATGAACATCACACATCTTGAAGGCAATGGAGCAACAAAATAGAAAACAAGGATATTTTCATTTCAATCCCATTTCCAATATTTTTCCTTCACCAAAATAATACAAATCTTTTCAAGGAACTTGGTTCACATTTATAATATAATAGTCTCTCTTTCAAACAAGCAATGAATGATTTTTTTAAAGCTTTCTACTTTCATTTACAATGAGAGACTAATTTCACAAATTTGATAACCAAAAAAACTAAGATATCTTTCCTTTTAGGATGCACGTTTACAAACCCTCCCTACATAATGGAGACAACATGCTAGAATCTTTATAAGAAATTTCTTGATTTTTTTCTCCAAATGATACAAGAGAACATTTATCATTTTAGCTCCACCTTCTTCCCAAGGTCAAACAAAACAATTAAAATGGGGAACTGGGAAACACTCTTCACCCAACTAATAATCGAATGAGGAAGTGAAGCCTTCTTCCTCATTGGCCCTCCGAGCCCCAACAATGAAACAATATGGAATATTTGACAACCATTGGCAACAAAAACAAGTCTTGCTGCATACACATTCGAACCAACATTTAACACAATAAGGTTTAACCACAAAAACATTCATTTTCACACACATCTAAGCTTACCAAAAACATTGGCTCTAAACTTGAGCCTAGTAAAGA
Source organism: Taxus chinensis (assembly GCA_019776745.2). Taxonomy (NCBI): domain Eukaryota; kingdom Viridiplantae; phylum Streptophyta; class Pinopsida; order Cupressales; family Taxaceae; genus Taxus; species Taxus chinensis. The sequence goes on along the minus strand of CM034150.1, from coordinate 758,579,923 downwards.
AAGGAACATGGGGATTTCACTTGTGAATCCCAAGAATTTGGGTTCCCTCCTCATGTAAACCTCCAAAACTCAATAAAATCCCCAAAAACTCTTATACCTCCCGAAAAGGAAAAATACCTCTTATGCCTCCCTCACTCTTATTCCTCCCTCACTCTTATGAACAAAAATAACAATGATATGAAAAAGGTAGGGCACCCCAACCCAACTCCCTCCTAAATACCCAATAGAAACTATTATGCATCCCAACAAAATTTATCCCCATTTCACTTTCTCATACACAACCTAAGTCCATTTTACTACCCAACAACACACATGTAATAACCCATTCATCCAAAACAATAAGAAAATAAAAATAGTAAAGAACCCAAGGGTGAAGACCCTACCTTTCCATTGCGAGAAATCCACTCCACAAGCAAGTTCCAAAAATCTCCAAGCCAAAGAAATCCCTAGCTATCTCCAACTCCAACAAGCACTCCAAAAATAAATCACCTCCCAAAAGTGAGAGACCAAAAACAAAACAAGTAACCCCCAAATCCTCACACAAAGATGAATAAATAAAAAATATGGAGAGAGACAGGTGATGTGGCTCCATGTAGGATGCCAAATCATTTCTCCTCCATTCCACATCACCAAGGTCAAACCCAAACCCCAAATCATAATAAATTGGTGGTTAAGGGAATGACCACCCTCTTACACACTCAAGGTCCAAAAACCCACACCCCTAAAGGACACAAATAAAAAACCTTGCAATAAAAGTGCAATTAATTACTCTTTTTCTCCATTAAAACACAAAATAGGAACTAAAATAATCCCCTCACATCATAGGCCTAGTTATTGGGTGAATTTATGAGGTGTCTCCAAAATTGCCTAAAAAGTCAAAATCTGAAATTCACTTGTAAGATTGAGTACACACTACTCCAAAACAAATTTAATTCTTTCAAATCCAACACATACCAAGGCTACCAACTCACATTTATTTACCCAATTTTGTCACATCCTAATTAGCACTAGCTAAACAATTTTAACTAACTTAAAAGGAGTACTAAATAATAATAATTAAAGTGACTCCACATACTAATAAAAAAAACTCACAATGAAATAAAATCAACAAGGCAAAGTCACAAACTTACCCAAGGTCACATTTAGGGTCACCCCCCCAAATGGGGACCTCCTAACATCTAACTAAAAAACATAAAACATACACACAAGTTGCCAAGGTGACCCATTGTCAATACTCTAAATTCCTTCATTGTTGGTCTCTTATCCCCCTTTGCCTTATTGTGTTGTGAATACCTACAAAATTAAAGACAATACCTTTCTAGACTCATGGCCATATTAACGACATTGAAATAGTAAAACACATGCATATACATATCATCAATTATCAAAACTAAACCATCCTAAACAAGTAATTCACCAATGTTCACAATTTCAATAATTTTAATTTTATCAATTTATCAACTAGCAATAAGATCACGAATTCAACTAAGTCATCTAGCAACACACACCCACACACACACACACACACACACACACACACACACATCTAATCTAATGTATCAGTATAGTAGAAGCTCAAAATCATCAAATATTGATATATCAAAACATGCATATAATCCATCTTGTAAAATATTTCGTAAGTCTAAACATCCATATTGTCTATCAAATAACTAATCAAAGATAGAAATTTCCATCTATCCAATGTCTAAAATGTGATAACAATGTTTATAAGTCTAATCCCTAATAAGAAAAATCATAATAATATCAATGTCGAAGAGGAGTGGGCACTACAATCCCCCTCCCCATAGACTTGACTTCCTCTTGGAAGTCACTGGAACAAATGTGGGTACCGTGCTCTCAAATTTTTGGCATCCTCCTACGTAGATATTATCCCATCATATCTGATCCCACTGGACACAAACCTAATCAATCTCTCTGCCTCTAATGCCCAGTGTCCTAATGCACTCTAAAATGAGGGACAAGCTCCACTATCACATGCCTCCTAATCATGCACCTGTAATGATTTCTATACTCTAATACATGAGAAGGATCTAAAATGTACCTCCTAAGTACAAAAACACTAAATACATCGTGGATGTGAGACAAGCTCGGTGGAAATGCTAGGTGATAGGCCAAAGGACTGATACGTTCTAAAATCTCAAAGGGACCCACAAACCTAGGAGCAATTTTAGAGCCTTTTCTGTAACAGCTAGGGCTCTTATGAGGACTGACACAAAGAAACACTTTCCTTTCCACCTCAAAACTATGATATGTCCTCCATTGATCTGCATATTTATTCTATCTATCCTGAGCCTCCTGTAATCTTTTTTTGAACCATGACAACCTACTGCTCCATATCCTATAGTAAAGATGTCCCAAGGGAAACTTTGTCCTCCAATCTATCCCAACTCAGCGGTGTCATGTACTCCCTACCATACAATTCCTTGAAAAGGATCCATGCCAATTAGTAACTCTAAAAATTGTTATTGTAGGAAAACTCCACTAAATTACAAGTACTCCTCCCACTTCGACTGATGGTCCATGACATACATCCTCAACATGTCCTCTAAGATCTTATTCACCCACTTTTTTCTATCCATATGTCTCAGGGTGATAAGTTATACTGAAGTTGATCTTCATTCCAAGAGCATGTTGCATGGTGTTCTACAAGTGAGAAGTGTACAAGGGATTGTGGTCGCAAATGATCTTCCATAGAATCTCATGCATTCTAACAATCTCATCAAGATATACTCATGCCACTACACTAGCTATATAGGTGGTCTTTACTAGAGAAAAATGAGCCACTTTTGTCAATCTGTCCACTGTGACCATAATGGTGTCATGGTGGTATCTTGACGTAGGTAGCCCTACTATGAAATCCATGGAAATGGTGTCCCCATTTCAACTCCGCTATGGCATGAGGATATAGAATTCCAGCTGGATGTTGATGCTCGACCTTCACCCTCTAACACTCTAAACAGGGTGAAAAATTTGAGCTACATCTCTCCATAGACCTCTCCAATGGTATAGCTATCTCAAGGTGGTGTGCATCTTCTTCACACCTAGATGGGCTGAATAAGGTGCACGATGAGCCTCTGCCAAGATATCATATCTCAAACCTCCATCCCTAGGTACATATATCTGGCCTCTGTGTCGAAGAATACCATCTACCTCTAAATAAAATCCATCAAAAAATCCCCTCAAGGGGTCTCTAAGACTCAATCTCTGATCTGGATGCAAGGTAGAAGCTATCAGGTTTAAGCTGTTGTAAAATCCTTCTCCTCAAATCTATACCCACTTAAGTAGCCATAACCAAATATCTCTGTCTACTCAAAGCTTCTACAACCACATTCTCCTTCCCCTTTACATGCTCTATCTCCATGTCATACTCACAAAGTAACTCCATCCAACGCCAATGACGAGCATTGAGATTTGGCTACATGAAGAGGTGACGAAGACTCAAATGATCAGTCCTGAGAATGAATCTCCTTCCCAAAATTAATTTTCTCCATCAAACCAAAGCATGCACAACTGCTACAAGCTCAAGGTCATGAGAAAGATAATTGAGCTCATAATCCTTGAGTTTGCGAGACTTAAAGGCTACTACATGCCCCTCCTGCATCAATACACCTCATAATCCTATCAAAGAAGCATCTATGCAAATGAAGAACTCACCCTGTGGATCTGGTACTGCAAGAATGGGTGTTGTCATAATAATTTCCTTTAGTGTCCTTGAAGGCCTACTCACATCTATTTGAAACATATGAACTTCTTCCCTTTCCGCTCAAGGGAAGTGATACTGCGTATTGAACCTCGTACCATGCACACTTGTGGGTGCTGGCCAATCCATAATAGATCTAGTCTTGGAAGGATTGACTACGATATATTCCCTAGAAATGATGTGACCCAAATATTGCACCTCTGACTTAAAGAATGCACACTTCTCTAGGTTCTCGTAAAGTTGATGCTCACGAAGACACTGTAAAACCTGACGAAGGTGCTCCTCATGATCCTCACGTGTACATGATTATATGATAATTTTTCAAGAAACATGAGCACAAAGTGATCCAAGAAACATCTTGAATACCCCATTCATCAATCTCATGAACACTACGGGGGCATTCGTCAGACTGAATGGCACAACTGTGAACTCATAGTGGTCATATCTCGTATGAGAAGTTGTCTTGTAGATATCTTCCTCTACAATCCTCAGCTGATGGTAGCCTGAATTAAGATATATCTTAGAAAACATTTTTGCCCCCTTCATTTGATCAAACAAATCATCAATGCAAGGAAGGGGGTAATGATTCTTGATCATTACTTTGTTCATCTTTCTATAGTCCACACATAACCAAAAGGATCCATCCTTCACAAAAATCATTGGTGCACCCCAAGGGGATACACTAGGATAGATTAGGAATTTCTTGAGAAGTCCCTCAAGTCTACAACTTGAGCTCATATAGATTAGGTGTGGTCATCCTATAAGAATCACATGAGATAGGTTCTTCTCCTGGAACTAAATCAATGTGAAAATCTATCTCACACAAGGGAGGCATCCTTAGCAGCTTGCTAGGAAAAACATCATAAAACTCCTTGCAAAATGGGGTGATTATCAAGTGAAGGTCCACTAGCCCCATCTTGCAACCTATCACTAATTGTAATAGCATACAACTGATGAACCCCATCGCGCACACCACTTCAACTGTATAGCAGATATGGTGGCGAAATAAAGATGGGTCTCCTGACTCCAACAATCACTAACTCCACTCCCAAATCATCTACACAAGATATAACCTTGGTGTCACAATAAACTCTAGTCTCTATGTACAGACAACCAATCCATGCCCAAGATAACTCCATATGAACCCAAGGGAAGGATAAAAAGATCCAAAGTAGTGGTCAAGGGTCCTAGGTCCACTACAGCACTCCTTGATTAAGGATTCTACTAAGATCTTAGCTCCAGAAGGCATCTCAACATCCCAAATAAGGCCCTGTCTAACTACCACCAACCTGCAATACTCTACTAAATATGGTGCAATAAAAGAATCAAATGAGCCAAAATCGAATAGAATAAAAGTAGGAATACCACCAATGCTACATGTGGTCTTAATCACTATGCCCTAATGCTTTTCTTGGTGGTTCATGATATTTGCATAGATCTGATGGCTACATCCCATGTTACCAACTGTAGGCTCTTAAATTGGTGTCTTACCCTTGTTATTAGGGTTCTATGGGAACTCTCTCTGATGATGTCCAAGAACACCACATCCATAGCAACTACCAAGTCCCCTCCAATGAGATGTGACTCTAGCAGGTACTCTAGTGGTCTATGTTGTAGATCCTGATTATCCTACTATGGATTGTTGTGGTCATTGTTGATGAGATCCTAGTGACTGAGCTCTCAGTGCACCTTCTATCCTAATGGGACCCTTAGGGGGATGACCCATACTTTGTCCCCTCTAAGTTTCAAATCTTTGTGGAGGTCTGAATGGTGGACGAGTCTGCTGCTGAGGTGGCCAGAATGAAGAATGTGTAAAACCATGTCTGCCACGAGGAGGAGGAGCTGACCCCCCTCGACCTGTTATCCTACATCTACTGAGATTTGGCTCTGCACTGCTATCTCTAGCCTACTTGATTCTTCCCCCTAGTCTCCTTTGTAATGTAGGTATTCTCAACGACCTCTAACTAAGGTTCTGCAGACAATGAACGCGTACAACACCTCCCAAATCCAAGTTCAGGCCCCTGATGAACCTATGAATTCTGATCTTCTCATCTTGCATGTAGTTCGACATACTGAATCAAGTCCATAAATCAACTCTCGTACTCTGCTACTATCATGGATGCCTGACGTAGGTCATTGAACTCATCTTTCCTCTGCTTAATAAACCTCCTAGATAAGTATCTACTCCTGAATTGCTCCTTGAAGAGCTCCCAAGTAACTGTCTCTGAGACTATGTGGAGCTTCTGCTCCTCAATCTTCCACCAGACACCTGCTCCATCCCTAAGAAGGTGAATTGCAACATGAACCTTTGTTTTACTAGTACATGGGCAAAGCTTGAAGCACCCACTCAATCTCACTAATCAATTATCTACCTGAAAACCTTCTGTATCGCCAGAATAATGAGATGGGCATAGCTTTAGGATCTCCCTAATATGATCTGCGGCTGATGACTATCAACACCTAGGTATCTTTGTATGCTCATCCCCTCGACCTAGGGCTCCGAGATTTGTCTATGTGTCCTGAAATCCTATCTTCATGTCCCCTCTATTGTGAATCTGCTCTATCTTACTCTACATAGGAGTTTTCTTGCCCTATGCTCATTGTTGTTTCTTAAAAATACATGATCCTCTACTAATGGCTCGTTGTCTTGTCTACTAGGTCGCCCTCCTAAAGATCCTCTACATATATTGGAAATAACATCATGTAGTGTCTTTAATATCTGAGGTAAAATAGCCGCTATTTTCTTATCTAGGGGTGGTAGGTCTAGGTTCACATGTAGGAACCCCCTCATTTGGTCTACGCCTCCTACATAGACTAAGGCGAGAGTTAGTTTATAATCATCTAAAATTTTGTTTTAGTTTTCTATGTTTAACAAAATATCAAGCAATATTATGTGTTCTAGGTTTCGAGTTGTGCTAGGTTTATTTATTTATGTTTCGTGTTTCCAAGTGTGCTCAGAGTCCAAGTATTAAACCCACAGCTCTGATACCAAGTGTAACACCCATAAAAATACCCACATGAAACCCAAGACAAACAAAGGTTATATTAAAAAAATTACGGAATAACTTTAAATTTTTTTAATACCCATTCACAATGTTAAGATTATTTCTCGATCAACACCTAATCTTTTTAATTTACATTTAATTGAATATTATTAATCTCCAAGTTGGGTTCACATTCCTCTTAGTTTCCTTCTTATTTAATTTAATATCATTACTGAATACCATTTAATAATTTAATAATTTAATAATTTTAGGGAAAGGTTTAAACTTCCTTCCCCTTGAATTTAATACAATTTAATTTAATCGTGGTTAAACACAATCAAATTAATTCCAAAAGTAATGTGGTATTGTTATTAAATAGAAAAAAATTATTCCACCAAATACATGGGGTCAATAATTTTGTTTAATAAAGGTCCCCAATAAAACATTAGGGTTAGAAAAGTAAATTGACCCCCTACACCACTTGAGTGGCCCCCATTTAAAAGCTACCCATGCATTTTAGTTTTTAAAACTTATTCTCATCCAATTTTCACCTAATTTTTGTAGGAATGAACCTCATCCATTAGCTAGATTCATTTAGAGCCCTTGGATTTAGGGATCCAACTAACCCTAAATTATGCTTATGAAAAGCTCTTTTCATTTTTCTTTTGACTTATTGGTTTATTTTCTTTTTGTAGATTTAGAGGAGCAAGGGAGTGGACGCTATGAGAGGAAGCTCAAGTTCATGGAGGGATGAACTTTCTTTTATTTATATTCCATCTATACCCTCCTTTAGGGTTTGTATGAATTCCATCTATTCCCTCACATTATTCTTTAATTGTATTTGCCCCAATTTAAAGAAATAGTTGGAATAGTGTATATACACATGGATTATGTGTGTGTGTGTGTGTGTGTGTGTGTGTGTGTGTGTGTGTGTGTGTGTGTGTGCCCCATGTGTGTGTGTGTGTGTGTGTGAATGTGTGTATTAAAAATTCATTTTATTTAAACCCAAAATATGAATGTGAGAACTATTATATATATAACCAAATAGTCAAGAAAACGGCTACGGATTTTAGTTACATAGTCCACAAAAACTGCTAAGGTCGAAGCCCCCATAATTTCCATGGACACATATAAAATAAATGAGAGTGTTTATTTGTTTGGGGATTAAGTTTTATGTTAGTTAGGGGGGAGTTCGCCGACCCCACCCCCTATCCCGTAGTATATGGGGTGGTGGGTGGGGTTGGCGACCTCCCCCCCCCCCTCCCATTCTATACACGTCTAAGTGATCGCAGCCCAAGCCAATAAAACAATGGCTAATTTTACAAAAAAATATAGATTTCAATTAATATAATACTATATATATATATATATATATATATATATATTTCTTAATATATTAATTTGGTTACTAATATAGATATATTTATTATATATAATAATTATTTTGCACACCATTAACAAAAATGTTATTTATTATTTTTAATACCAAAAATTAATATATTACATTATATCCAATACACACACACACACACACACACACACACATGAATGATAAATTTCTATGATTAAAATTTAGCTTTAATCTCCTATGTATTATATTTGTTTTTCTTGTTATACATGGTTTAAAGGATCAAAATGCTTTAATTGACAAGGTAATTAACAACAAATAATTTAAAACTTTCCTCCTATACATATAAAGGTAACAATGGGATTTTTTTGTTTAAAAATTTCTCATTCAATCTATTATGTTTTGTAAGAGAAGTGTTCTTTCCCTAATCTAAGAACCTGCAACTTCTTTCTTTCTTTCAACAATTAAAAAACAAATAACTATAGTTTAGTTTACTACCATATTCCTTTCATGTAATACAATACGAATAACTCTATCTTTCATCACAAAATGCAAGTTTAAACCATTTCAAACAAGTAATTTATAACAAAATTTCCCAATATTTTTAAAACGAACATCACACATCTTGAAGGCAATGAAGCAGCTAAATTGAAATCATGGTTATTTTCATTTCAATCCTATTTCCAATATTTTTATTTCACCAAAACAATACACATTTTTTCAAGGAAATTGGTTCACTTTTACAATCTAATAGTCTCTCTTTCCAACAAAAAAGGAAATCATTTCAAGATTTCTAATTCCGTTTACAATGAGAGACTAATATCATAAATTTGATAAATAAAATAACTAAGGTATTTTCTTTTAAAATGCAAGTTTACAAGAACTCCATATACAATGGAGATAACATGTTACAATTTTTAAAAGAAGGTTCTTAGTTCATTTCTTCACATGTTTTAAGAAAACATTCATCATTTCAGCTCCACATTTTTCCCAAGATCAAACAAAACAATCAAAAGGGGAGAGGAGGCAACACTCTCCACCCAACCAATAATCCAATGAGGAAGTGAAGCCTTCTTCCTCATTGGCCCCCGAGCCCCAACAATGAAACAATATGGAGTATTTGACAACCTTGGCAAAAAAACAAGTCTTTAAAATTTACATTAACACCAACATTCACACAATAAGATTAATCAAAAAATCATTCACTTCCACACATATAATTTTCACAAAACAACAACTCTAAACTCAAACCAAGAAGAGAAAAAAACATGGGGTTTTCACTTGTGCCTCCCAAGGGTTTGGTTTCCCACCTCAAAAACTCAATCAAGCTCCAAAACCTCTTATCCCTCCCTACAAGGAAAGATATTTCTTATGCCTCCCTGACTCTTATGCCTTCCTCAATGAACAAAAATAACAAGATAAGCACATGGTTGGGCACCCCAGCCCAACTCCCGCCTAAATACCCAATAGAAACTCTTATGTCTCCCAGAAAAATTATCACCATTTCACTTTCTCATACAAAACCTAAGTCCATTTTACTACCCAACAACACACATGCAATAAAAAATTCATTCAAAACATAAGAAAATCCAACTAGTAAAAGAAACCGAAGGTGAAGACCCTACCTTGCCATTGCAATAATTCTACTCCACATGTGAGTTCTAAACTCTCCAAGCCCAGGCAATCCCATTCTATCTCCAACCCCAACAAGCACTTCCAACATAAAGCACCTCCAAAAGTAAGAGGCCAAAACCAAAAACAAGTAACCCCCAAATCCTCACACAAATTAGAATAAATAGAAAAGTGGGAGAGAGAGGTGATGTGGCTCCATGTAGGATACAACATCATTTCTCCTACACACTCTTACACACTCAACAAAAATCCACATCCCAAAGCTTAATAAATTGGTGGTTGAGGGAATGACCACACTCTTACACACTCAACAAAAATCCACACCCCTAAATCCCACAAATAAAGACCCTTGTAAGAAAATTGAAATTAATTTATCTTTTTTCTCCATTAAAACAAAAAATAGGGTCTAAATTAATCCGCTCGCATCACATGCCTAGTGGGTGTGTGAATTTAAGAGGTGTGGGACAAGCTTGTCCCACAAGTCTCCAAGATGGCCTAGAAAGTCAAAATCTGAACTTCACTTGTAAGATTGAGTGCAGACTACTCCACAACAAATTAAATTATTTTCAATCCAACGCAAACCAAGACTATGAAATCACATTTATTCCCCCCCTTTTGTCACATCCTAATCAGCACTAGTTCAAGAATTTAAATTAACTTAAAAGGATTACTAAACAATAATAATAAAAGTGACTCCACATACTAATAAAAATTCAATAACTCACAAATAAATAAAATCAACAAGACAACATCACAAAATTACCTAATGTCACTTTTGAGGTCACCCCCAATGAGGACCTCCTAACAATTTAACAACAAAACATAAAACATACATGTAAGTTGCCAAAGTAACATGTTGCCAATACCCCAAATTCCTTCATTATTGTTCTCCTATCCCCGTTTGGTTTATTGTGTTTTGAATACCTAAAAAAGTCAAAATGATACCTTTTTGGCCTTGTGGACATATTAAATATATCGAAATATTAAAGCACATCCATATACATATCATCAATTATCATAACTAATTCATCCCTAAAAAAGTAGTTCACCAATTGTTCACAATTTCAATTATTACAAATTTATAAATTTATTAACTAGTAATAAGATCATGAAATCAACTAAGTCATCTAACACCACACACACACACACACATACACAGATATATATGTATACATCAAATCAAATGTGTTAATACAATAGAATCTTAAGATCATCAAATATTGATATGTCAAAACAAGCTTAACATCCATCTTGTAAATAATGTCATAAGTCTAAACATCCATACGGTCTATCAAATAACTAATGAAAATTAAAAATTTACATCTGTCAATGACTAAAATGTGATAGCAATGTGTATAATTCTAATCAAATGTTTCAATACAATACAAGCTCAAGATAATAAAATTTTGATCTGTCAAAACAAGCATATAATCCATCTTGTAAATCATGTCATAAGTCTAAATATCCATACAATCTATCAAATAACTAATCAAAGTTAATATTTTCCATCTGTCAATGACTAAAATGAGATATAAATGTCTATAACTCTAATCCCTAATAAGTAAAAATCATAATAATATCATTTTCAAAGAGGAGTGGGCACTACACTATGCACCCAAATCATACAAGTGTCACCAGAAAAACCATAATAAAAACATAAAGAAATCAAATTATTCTAAAGTCCATGTCCATAATCAATATAAACACTTATTCAGCAAGAAACTATGTTAAGAAAAAGATGGGCACTACATTCCCCTTTCCTAAAATTAGACTTCCTCCTAGATGTCAATAGAAGAGATAGGGATATGACCCCACAACGTATCAGGTTTTATCATGTAGTTGATATTTGCAATAAACATGACCCACGTATTCAATCTTGGTCTTGTACTAAGTGTTTTTCTCATTTAGATTAATTTAATTAAATAAATGTGTATCTTACAAGGAAATATTTATTAACATCATTTTCTAAAACCTCTAAATGGTCACACGTAGTGTAGGTCCAACCATACAGTCTCTTTAAGGGACCTATTTATCTTGTCTCCACAAACATGCCTCACCAAATATATCATGGTTCAAGGTCAAGTGTATTTCACATAGGAGAATATTAATCAAGGTACTTCGCATCTTTAAAGATAATTTCATTTGTCTCATTGTCTAAGTTTCCTACAAGGTTCCACATTAGTTGATGTACAACATAAGGTCCACATTTGAAAAAACTATTGATGGGTGAGCCAAAGAAACCTAATTGTTTTTATAAAAGAGTAATCAATTTTTTCATACTAAATGTCTACAAGCCGACAAATGGAAACCATCCAAGGTGCCACAAATAATAAAATAGGAGAGAGAAAAAAATTCCAAGTTTACTTGTGGTTTCACCTCTTAGATCACCATTACTTTAAATTTTGGAACAAGGTTCACAAGCCTCTTAAATTTTTTCCTTAAATTTATATTATTCATTAAGGGGTAAAAGATGAATATTTACTCGATACCAAGTATAATTAAGGGTGATGACTTGATTTGACATTTATTTTTACATTCAAGTAAAGATAGTACAAATAAGTTGTGGTTGAAATATAAATAGTTGACCATAAAGTGAATAATGATTTTCTAGTTTGGTTTCAAGGTTTCATAGCATGTACCATTTTCTAGATCATCTCAATTATGGTTTCAAGATTTGCGTTAGAAAACTCATAAAACATGGTTCAATTTATTATTATTTAACATTTACCAAAGTTTCCACCATGATAAGAACAATTTTAATATTTTATATACCCTTACAAAGCCACATTTACCTATTGATAACAACAAGCAATGAATATTGAATTGAATAAGACATATAAAAACATTTACATAAATTTTATTGTTTTTTAATTACTATAATTCGAGTTTGGGATAAATGGCACAATATTTGAGGTGGTGGGGCCAACCGAATTGGAAGTTAGGTGGTCCCATACCTCTAACAACCCACTTAGTTAACACTAAGCACACATTAGCACAAGTAGGGACCACAAGGTCCCTAACTAGCTAAATACGGCACAATAAAATAAAAATAATAGAGTTTAAAACTAGGGATCAACAGATGGTGCCAAAATATAACATGTAAAAACAATTGAAGGATTCACACAATACACATTTATATGACTCAACCCAGTCATCCACTTTTGCAAACCTGAAGTGTAGTTCTGAAACCCATGTTCTCATGTGTCTTGTAATATGCACACTCATTGCAAACTATAATTATATCTACCCAATAAAATATATATACTTAAATAATCTAAATAAATAATACATAGATAAATCACACTAACTATACGAAACCATGTCAATATGAAATGACTAACGAAAACATATACATCCATAATAGCTCAAAATAAATTAACCATCTAGGTAACACATGATGACATCCAATTAGTCATTATAATTCCAAATGATAACCAAGTATATGATGAAACTATAAGTAAATCCTTCACATGTTAAATGAAGCCAACTATAATATAATATGGTGATATCTAGAATCATATCTTGCAAGAGCTAAGAATAACAATAAAACTAACTTGGTTATGTGCCCAAATCACACATTTGTCGTCAAACGAACCATAATAAAAACATATATAAATGAAATGATGTTAAAGTCAATGTCCATCATTAATATAAGTACTGATTCAACAAGAAACTATGGTAAGAAAAAGGTGGGCACTACATTCCTAGATGATATATTAGTCTAAGTTGGAAAACTTAATATAAGAATATTTCCTTTGGGATGTTTTGTAGGATCTAAAGAAACATTAATATGATTGTGGGTTTAATAATAAAATTATAAATTGATAAAAATATTAGAAACACATGTCACACATACATGTGCATGCGTGCATACACACACACACAGAAATATTTTTTAAGAAATAAGTAAAAAATGAAATAAAAAAAATTGTGGTATAATTACAAATATGAATAATGGTGGACATTATACATTTAAATTTTTTTTGAATGATTCATAAAATCTATTAAATGTGTACCATCTATTCTCTAACAAATAACATAAACACTATAAAAAAAAAATGTTAAACTATGGATAATTTACATTTCCAATACCACATTTTTAAATTTTTATAATAGCTTGAAACTACAAATATTGTTAGATAAGTATGTGACAAATTTTTTATATTTTAATAGCTATTACCATTGTTTTGTTTTGGATTACTAATGTTAAACTATGGATTAGTTACATTTCGAATACAATTTTTTTTAAATTTTATAATATCTTGAAACTACAAAATATTTTTATATAAATACATGACGAAAAGTTTATATTTCTATAATGATTACCAATTATTTTTTTCGATTACTTCTACTTCATATGTTATGTACCATATCAAAAAGGTGAACCCGTATGGTCCAATGCATCACATCAAAACATTTGCAAATGTTTCCTTAATAAATTCGATAAAACAAAAACTTTAATAATAATAATTTATTCCTATATAAAAAAAAGCTTGTGTAGAACACTAATTGCTACTGTAAGTTTTATTTAGGGGATATAATATTTCTTATGATTTTGGATACTCTTCCATCATGTATGTACCCAATTATTGATGGAAGACTCATAAGATATTTATAATACTATATAATAGTGGAAGATTATCTTGGAATATTTGATTTTCCATGCTCGAAGTTATCCAAAAACTATGGACGATGAGTACAATTGGTTTGTGTCAAAATTATTTTCGCATTAGAATGTTTTTAATGTCAATAGCACTATCAGGTTATATTTTTTATTATTATTCATATAGGATTTGATGCGACAAATATTTAAGAAAATAATCCTTGTCTTCTAATAATTAAAAACCTTCATAAAATATGAAAATTGATTTGGATAATTATTTCTCCCTTGATTTGGTTCTAAAACCTACCAATTCCCTCAAATAAACATATAGAAGACGAAGTAAAATTTTCCTAGTATACCTCTTATGGGTAAGAATCTACATATCAACTATGTAATAATAGTGGGACGTAGTTCTAGGAATTGTTTTTTCCAATCTTAGTGTCAAATATTCCTAAATATTCTCATTTTATATGTTCAATCGACAAAAGTCAATTACATATTCTCTCAAAATAATAGTAATACAACTACAATATTAATGAGCTATGTTTTGGATATGCTTTACTAACTTCGAATGGACATTTTAATTCTTAGACAAGTATAAATGTCTATTGAGCTTCAAATGACGTGTAGATATGTTCCAAATGATATAAGGATTCATATATAGGATTCATTAGGATATTGACTCTCGAATGTTTACCTAGGAAACAATTAAGTAAAGGCAGCCCTGAATAACATGACATGATCTAGTAGGGAAAAAAATAAAACTTGAAAATGTTCATTAGAAAACACAATTACTAGTCATGAAAACTAATATAAGTTTTTTATAATCATGTACCATGAATAATGGTACACAACAACTTCATTATTATTCGAGAGGTAGATGCTTATAAAAAAATGGATAAATAGTCTACGTAGTTGTTTTACATTTTTTGTACACATTGGAACTAGAAGTAAATGTGTCTAAAATGGAATTCAGTGCTAGCATAAGATGTGCATAATCAACTGAATGGGGATAATATATACCAAAAAAGACTAACATTCAATATTGTTATGAATTTCTTAAATGATTTCCAAAAAATTATATACAACCATAGGTTATTTTTAGCCTACATTTAAAGGAAAACCCCATTTGATTCTTATTACTTACACCTTGTTTATATGGACACCAAAACTCTCCTATGATTATAAATACGTATGTATTTTAAACATGGGAAATGCTACACTTTTTCTTATATATCGTAACTACAAGTCATACATAATGAAACATTGTTATAGTTAGGTATATTGTGATATGATAATATCTTAGAAGGTTAGAAATTAGTAATTTTGTATCCTATTATTATATGGCTCATTTAATTTTTTTCTTTTCAGATAGTTTATTCACAGATTTAATCACACATATGTAAAAATTATTATAGTTACATATATTGTTTTATGATGATGTCTTAAAAATTTAGAAATTAGTAATTTTATATCCTATTTTTACATGATTTATTTAAAATGAAAATTATGTAATTTATTCACATATTCAATCCTAATTTTGTTTAAAGTGGAATAAATTGGAAACAGTTTTTTATTTTCAAAATACAATACACTTGGAAATTTGTATAAAAGAGCTATATATCATGTTGTTTACTCAGAAATGTACCAAAACCACAATACTTGTTCCCATCACAAGATATATTGAAAAATTTTCCTAACATTATTTCCTTTACATTACATCAACTATATTTGAATTTGATTTTTTATGATTACTTTTTCATATGGTTTTTAGTACATGTTCGAGAAATCAATTTTCATAGAATATTCATAAAAAATTACTTCAAAATGATGCGCATTTTTCCTATTTACTCTTTACCAAAATTTAGAAACTCATTAATTATCAATTACTTACACACTTAATAATTTGCACATATTATTCACATATTTGTATATTCCATGACAAATGAGAAATGATCATGTTAGCTCCAAATATTTTCATCACTCTTAAATAGCATAAATTAGGTGATCTCTCTCTTGAAATTTACTAAAGTATTCTTGCAACATATTAATTTTAGTAACTCTAAACAAGATTCAACTACAAGGCTAAGGAGTCTTCTTAGTATTCAATTCTAGAAGAAATTTTTGTAATGCCCCAATTCGATGTTACTCTAGATCTTGATTTGATGACCTTGTCGTTAAGCATTGAATGTTTGGGTGTGTGCGCTCATTGATCGTTAGCTTCCTTCGACCGTATTATAGAGAAGAATCAGCATCCTTCCTCTCTGTCTTATCTTCTCATTCTGTCGTAAGTTTTTTTTTTTTTTTGATGGTATTTTCTATCCTTCTTCAGATGACCTATCATACTTTTTAGCTGTGGAATGTGTAATGACGTTTTTGTTAGAAGTTCTTTTGGAATATCAAAACTTTTGCAAAATTTATTTTAGGCATTGTTTTAGTTAAAAAGGTACCTAATATTTGAACTAGGATTTTATATAAAAAGGTGGGAGATTTATATACCCACGTAGAATAATTTATAACTAATCTTGGCTAAGTTGTTTTCTTTGATGGAGGGGATGTTTTGTAGGTAGTGTCAGTTTTGGAGGGAATGTTATTTAATGAGAAACTAAATGTTTTACCTACCAAATCTCTTTCCTCTTGGCAAAGCTACTTGGTCCACGGTACATGGCTTTCACCAAATGAAATTTAATCCTATTGGGTGTTGTTTTTTGTTGTCTTGTTTTGATAAATTTTTGGTTTAAGCTAGCAAGGGGTGGGTGGAATTTTTAGGCCTCTTGTGATTTATTTATTGTTTCTTAATGGAGACAATAGTGCTTGCTTTCTATTCGAATAGTTGCCATTGTTTTGGGGTCTGGTGTTGGGCATGTTGAAGTTTTCTTCTTCCCTTGTTTCCTGCTATTTACTTAAAATATTCTTTTATTTTAGTTGTGTCCATGCTTGGTGTGGATGGTGAGATTCGTTATTTCTTTTTACTGGTTGTTTATGGGAAGTAGGGATGTTTGTAGAAAATATTTTGGTGCTGTAACCTACATTCATGGTGTCTCCTTATAGACCACATCTCTTGAAGCATGATGCTTGGTAGTTTCCACACCTTGTGTATTCCTCCACGCTTTGCATACATGTTTATAAAGCTCTTGCGACTGCATCTACTAAAATCCATTTCCTTTTTTCTCGGGTGGATGTTTTTACCTTGATGTAAAGATGTTATTTTGTCTTCGGATGCATTTTTTGGAAATGGGAGTTGAGAAGGTGGACACCTATTGGTTGCTGGTAAGTGCAAGATGAGGGAAGCCTCGTTGCAGTTCCCTTACATCCATTTTTCTACAACCATGGTTTTTCTCCTTGAAATTGCATCTCTTGGAGGGAATTTGTCAACATTTTTTAGGCCTCATGTAATCTTCCCCTTTGTGCTTTGATAGCTCCTAACGTACCTATTAGTACAAAATCACAACACCCCTAAATGGTCTAGTAAGAAGTGGGGCATTCATTGTGATTGCATAACATGGGACCATCTCTCAAGTTGTGGGAATTGTAAAATTTGAGATGGACCTTTGAAGAAAGTCTAGTTCTTGCTTCCTAATCTATCTACCACAAGCTACTCCTATGTAGGCATAACCTATTCTATCCTAATCTAACCATTCCAAGGGGACAGAGAGAGAGAGAGGGAGAGGGTGAAAGAGCCTACACTAAGTGGTGTCACACCAGAAAAGCATGTGGTTGAATCATAGATCCGACTACCTAAAGTGGAGAGAGGTTAGCAAAGCAGAGGGTGGACAAGATACACCATGGACCAAATATAGATTTTACATGGAACACCACTTTAAAACCCATTAAGCACAGCTCCCAGAATCTGTAATAGACATCAAATCATGCATTGTATACCTTGCAATGATGAGAGGTAAGAAGAGACAACAAAATAATCCAAGGATGGATAGATGCATCATGAAATAGATTTTATTGCTCCAAATGTTACATGGTACATAATCAGAGGGCAAGAGGCAAGAAAACACTATTACAAAACCATGGGAGGAGGCTTAGACTCTGCATTATACCCTGAGGAGGAAAGAGATATGGGGGCAGAGGAGAAATAATGACCAACCTTTGAATATGCCTTTTCATTACAATATATAGGAAGAATGAGAGAGAGGAGGGAAAAAATCAAATCTTGATTCAACCACCTTGAGATATGCATTGAATCCTACTTTGAAATATCAAACACTATCAATCAATGACCCTCTCAAATCCACCTACAATCTATCGATTATGGTTCCCTATGTCTATTTAGCATGTTGAGGGAAGAGGAAAGGCTAATCAAATCAAATCAAATCTGATCTGGTAGTTGAAGATCTCGTATTCTGTATTAATTTCCTGGAAGACATTTTCCCATGTTTCACCCACTAAAGCCTATTAAGAATGATATTTTATGTTTCCATGGTGTAGAAGGTGTTGAGAAGTTTCCAAAAAGTCTTTTCCTACCTCAATCTGAGTTTTCAGTCAAAATCTATGGCCATTTGAAGATTTGGGTCATGGGCACGCCATGTTTAAAGATTTTGTCTATATCGGGTCCACGTGTCAGCCTCACACATCTTGGAGATTTGGCTCCTTCCTTATGCTCTTAAAATCATGGTGGAATGACACGTGGCATCTTCTGCGAGCTCCTTGGGATCCTTTGTATTTTACCTAAGTCTCTTTGCTTGGAGGGTAAAAAGTATCACCCTGGACATATGGAGGCTTGACGATTGTTTGGAAACCCACTCTGAATTTTACTTTTGAAATAGCACCATGTTGACATGCAGCTCCCTCCACTATCCTACCTCTACTTTGACTATTCAACCGCCAACTCTATCCCTTTTGGTACCTAGGACACGAGACGAGCCCGCGCATGTTTGGGGACTCCCTCCAGACTTTCCTTTAGAAATCACGTGAATGAGACACTTAGAGGCTTCCACTAGCTCTCTATACTTAGGAATTTTTGGTCCACTATCCTTTTTTGGTCTATGGACATGTGGAAGACTCACACTCATTTAGGGACTGCCTCTGGACTTTCCTTTTGAAATCATGCCAATGAGACACATGGAGGCTTCCGCTAGTTCTCTATACTTTGTCCTTTTGGGCCCGCTCTCCTTTTTTGCTCCCTAGACATGTGGAAGCCTCATGCTCGTTTGAAAAACCACTCAATATTTTACCTTTGAAGGAGCATCGTTAAGACACGTGGGCCTTCTACCTATACTGTTATACTTAACCAATTTAGGCCATCTTTTGAATTTGACCTCTGTTGACCATTAACCACGTGCAGGGCAGATGCAAGTTTGAGTCCCTGCCTTGGGTTCCCATCCTGAAATTATGTCGTTGAGACATTTGGCACCCTTTGCTTACTCTTACGATTTTTAATGACTGGTGAAACTTTTGGGGTTCCTAGACACATGGAAACTTGGCGCATGTTTGAGGACTTCCTTCGAGATTTATCTTTGGAGATGCATTACTGAGACACTTAACACCCTCCACTGACTCTTCCATACTTAGCCAATTATGGGGCTCATTCTGAATCATTTACAGATCCGGAAGACTTTGAGCCTTCCCTATTTCTTTTCCTTTAAGCCTCTTGTTCTTTTACATTGTTATCTTCCTTCCTTAACCCTGCTACTCCATTGTAGAGCCTGCATGTAACTTTTCTATTGGATTTGAAGCAAGGGATTGTACGATGGAACCATCCCTTGAATTACTTTCTACACTGGGTCGTGGGCATTCCAATTTTATCAAGGGATGAAAATTGAAATAAAAATTGGTGACTCACGGGGACATCTGCTTGCTAGATGAAGGGACCAGTAGCCTTGAAGAATCCATTGGGCATGGACTCAAGAATGATAGCCTGATACCGATCTTGTCACTGATCTGCGAGCTTGACCATTTGCACTTGGTGACCCTGAACCTGCTTTGGAAATGGACTGCCTCGAAACACATTTTTAGTTGCTTTGTATTTGTTTCATTTTGGAACTAGAAACTATTACAGATAGCTATAGGTCTTTCTGCCATGAGTACTAAAGGGCTTGGCCTCATGCACCTCTGGAGTAATACGAAAAAAACTTATGTATAGAGATAAAAATCACAGATGCCTCAAATGAGACATGTAGAGTATGCACAAGCACTTCTTCTGCTGAGAAAAAAGTCTACTCCTACTCCTACACTAACCAGAGAGAAAGAGGATAAATAAATCCTACTACATGAAGGGAGAATTAGCTTGCCTTTCTCAAAAGGGGCAGCAATGAAAATGATTTAACACTAAATATGGCTTCCTGTATGAGTGAAAAACTTACTATAAACGAGTCCTCCACCCAAATCATCAAGGTATCTACATAAACCAAATATACCTCCTCAAGATGATTGTCATTGGACTCATGGAGCTGTTGATGATTCCCCTTGGTACTTTGATACTCATCCTCATTCCTTGAAGTAGAAATGACTGGTTTTGGCTTCTCTCTTGGCTTCAATGAATCCAAGTACCTGATTGGGCATGGTCTGATTCTTTGGACATGCCCATTGCTCTGAATTTTAACTCCAAAAATGGAGTATTCTTGAGGACCTTATTGGATGGATGGTGTGAGAGAGATGATGAAACCCTCTTTCCTTTTATCTTCCTTCTGATGTGAAGAATATGTAAGACACATATCTTACAACCTTGGTTCCAGAGGGATGTTGTGAGACATAGACTATTGTCCTTGAATGCTCTTCGTCATGGTGACAGGATTATGTGCTTGAAAGGTGGAAGATGGAAGAGAAAATTATGTGTTCTCCATAATCTTCTCTCCAAAAAATTAATCTTCTAAGTCTTGCAGACACTCTACCTCCTCGTTGTCCTGCAACATGTGCTCTACCTCCTCTATTGTGTTCTCTTGATTTGCAACTTGATCACCATGGCTTCGTTCATCCTCAAACATGAAGTTTGAAATCAAAAAATCCTCTTAAACCTTAGAGCTTGAAGGGGGTGAAGTGGGATGAAGAAATGAAGGATATTTTGTGGATTGCTCCACACTTGGGCCCTCTGAAACTGTACGGTCCTCCTCCATCATGGGTCCATCAATCAAATCAAGCCCTTGAAATGAAAGTAAAAAATATTCAATGATGCTTTCTTCATTGAGTGGATTCAAATTTGATTTGATCTCTCCCAGATGCTCCTCTTCAATAGGACTTATAGCTAATTGTTCCTCATTCTTAACTGGTTGTGTAGCTTGGATCAGATTATCATCCTCTTCAGACAAATTTCCATCATGGACACTACATTTGTAGTATCCAGACTATCGATATTATTCTTCTTGTTCTTGTTCTTCTTCTACTACAGACTCATCCTTAGCCACCACTAGTTCTTCAAGTCTAACTTCCTATATTGGCTTGACCATCAAGGGGATCTTTGTAAACCCAAATTTGGCAGCTCAACTCTTCAGATTGTCTGTCATCTCTTTTTTGTTGGGTTCCACCTCTTGTTGTTCTCCTTGAATGGACTCTTGAGTCTCTTCCCAACATGGCCTTGGGAAAGAAAGAGGAGTGGCAGGTTGTGGTTCAACTAGTTTTACAAAAAAATTTGGTGGGGAGGGAGGTGGAAGTTATTGTTTATTTGGAGGGAATGACTGCTTGGAAGGGAAGAGGGCAAAAGAACTGAGATGGGATGGAAGATTAGGAGATAGAGAAGGAAAACCAACACTTGGGGAAGCTAATGGGAAGCTTGGAAATTATAGCTTGGGTTGAGATGGTGCTGCTTGAGAAAGAGAAAAATAAAATCTATGAGTTTTTGGACTTACCCATCGACAAGGTTGTCTTGACTCTAACTCATAAGCCTTGATCTCCTCATTCCATTGTGCAATTTGAGGAAACACTTTAACCATGAAGTCAAGCTTCTCCAGAGGGCTGTAATGTCTTGGAAAAGGGCCTTCCCATGGACGAGGTGCCTTGTAACCAATCTTCAATGCCTTCATTTGTACTATGGCCCTAGTCTGAACCATGTCAGCCTCCTTTTTTTGAATCTTCTCCAGCAAACTAGCATTTTCCACATAGTTGTCACCATTTTATGTGTCCCATTATTCTTGATAAGCTCCATGGCCAAACTGACTTTTACCCTACACATATGGGTAAGCATAATGGTCGTAGACCTGATTATAATGTTGATCTGAAGGAGTTGGGAAACGCATTGGAGTTGAACTACATTACTACTGTAAGTGTGAGTTCCATGAAGGGAATGAAGTCATGATTGAACAACTTCATGAAATAGAAGAAACATGAATGAAGATGGGTGGAAATGGATGGAAAAGGTCTCAAATTTTATAGATAGATTTTTTGACCAGATGGTGTTGCAAGATGTGCTTACATGTGCCTGAAAAGACTAAACCTTAACAGGAACACACCAACCATCTAAGATGAAGTGGCAAGGTGCTTCCGACCTATCCCACTGGGAGTGCCAAAACTGTTAGTGTGGAATCACATTACCCCTGAATGGCCTAGGTGTTGAGTGGGGCATTCAATTTGATTACACAAGATGGGACCATCTCTCAAGCTGTGGGACTTGCAAAACTTGAGATGGACCTCTGCAAAAATTCTGTTCTTGCTTGCTAATCTACCTGCCACAAGCTACTCCAGTATAAGAAGAACCTATTCTATCCTAATCTAACCATACCAAGGGGACAGAGATAGAGAGAGAGAGAGAGGGTGAAAGAGCCTATAACAAGTGGTGATACACCAGAAAAGGAAGTGGTTGAATCACATATCTGACTTCCTGAAGTGGGGAGAGGTGAGCAGAGGAGACGGTGGACAAAATACACCATAGACTAGAGATAGATTTCACATGGAACACCACTTCAAAACCCATTAAGCACATCTCTCAGAACCTACAACAGACATCAGAGCATGCACAATATACCTGTTAGTGCAGAATCACAGCACCCCTGGATGTTGATAAGATTTCTAGGTTGATCACTCTAGCATCCAATGTGATTGCACAACATGGAATCCTTTCTCTAAGTGTGGGACTTGCAAATATGAGAAAGGAATCTCCAGAGAAGGCTAGTTCATATTCCTTTGTTCAGATGCACACAAAAAATGTAGAGGATTTACTCAAAACCTAATCTAACTTGCCAAGGAGACAGGGTAAGAAGATGCATAAAAATAAACCTAAGCTAACAGAGGTGATCCACCGAGGAATGAAGAAACACCTATCTTGCCAATAAACACAAACCATTCAAATGTGATGCAAGATCATGCACAGATAACAAAATTTGCAGTGAAAGATCAAGAGGATGCAAATGAACACAGAGAGGGTTGAGAATCGTCCACAGACATGCATTACTTGCTCAAAAGGTCGATACAATACACTACAAAATTCCAAGAGGCAAGGTTGCATTACAGTTTTAAATGGGAGGTTTGAACTCCACAAATTCACCTGCCAAAGAGAAGAAGGGAGGGGCAAAACAAGAATGTTCGACCTTTAGAAAGAAGCCCCTCCTTAAAATTTATAGGAAGAATGAGAGAGGGAAGAGAGAGGAAATTCAAATCTACCACAACCACTTCTGGATTGTATTTAAATCATCTCATTATGGCAGAAGCGGTGAATCCTGGCAAAATGGCGAACTGTCTAGCAGAAACGGTGAACTGTCTGTTGTATTAAAGCTGGTTGTTGAAACGTCACTTCTGGCCATTACCATGCACCAGAGAAGTTTCTTTATTTTCTCTCTCCAAACTGAACCAAAATGAAATATTGACCCTGGAATCATGTACATAATTTCCCCAGCTTTCCATTGATATAAAGAACGTGAAAACTTGAGCTCTGGATCGAAAGCTATGGTAATTTGAAGATTTAGGGTGAAAACAGGCCAAAACGGATTGGCGGGAAAATATTTGAATTTTTCGGCCGTGCTCCGCCACTTGGATGACACGTGTCAGGCTCTAACTCGTTCGTGGGTTCATCCTCTGAAAATTCCTTTCGGGCCCTTAAACTTGGACACATGGCACTATTTTATTGGCTTGGGCCTGAGGGGCGCATTTTTACCTTGCGCTAAACACTTAGCAACTTTTCAACCTTCTGACACGTGGCACGTAGTGATTTGTCTATGGGCCTCCTTGTCTCTTTTCGGCCATTTCACCTTTTCGCGTCCGACGCGTCCCTTGCGTACCTTTGGCACGGCTGTCCCAAACTGCCTGGGACAAATATCTCCAAACCACCCAATTCGGGCTTCCTTGCTCTTGTTTGAGGTGAAGACACGTGGCGACATTTGGTTCATTGGTGGCTCTTTCGCCATTTCGTGTCCCATGCGTCCCTCGCATACTCCTGTCCCAGACATCCCAAACTATCTGGGACAAAAATCTCTGAACCGCTCAAAATGGGCTTGCGTGTTTGCTCTCGGCCGCTTCACCTTTTCGCGTCCTTCACGTCCTTCACGTACTCACAGCCCAGATGTCCCAACCTTATTCTTCCGCGTCGGCCGATTCGGGCCCTTCACGTACTTCGCGTACTTTCAGCTCAGATGTCCCAGACTTCCTGCACAATAGTTAGTTAATTTTTTTACCTTCGGTTGGTTCACCCTTTCGCATCCCACGCGTCCCCACGGCCTGGATTTCCTTTTGCTACGCGGACCATCTGGCGGTTTTTTGGCTGATTCGGGCCCCGACGTCCCAATTGTCCCAAGTGCTGCTGTTATCCAAAATTCACCCCCCCAAGGTAAATTTTGATAACATGCATCGGATTGTCAGTCCCGAGCAAGTATATGATTCAAAGCCCAAAATCATGTTTCTAGGGTCCCCTCAAATTTTTTCTAACTCCCCTGTCCAAGAAGGAAAGAGCAAGTTCTGAAAAAAAGGTAAAAAATTTGCCAAAAAAAAAACAAGCTCGGGCCAGAAAAAATCATGAAAAATGGCTAATTCCTAGTCTTCGCAAAAGTCGGGACATTTGGGACATCGGGACGCGAACTGGCTAAAAAGCCTCCAGGTGGCCAAGGCAGCACTTGGGACATATGGACCATGAGGACGCGCGGGACGCGGAAAGGCGAAGCGGCTGAGAGCAAAGGCAGTCCATTTCGGGCGGTTCGGAAGAATTTGTCCCAAACATTCCGGGACAGTTGGAACAAAGGTATGTGAAGTACACGAACCACCCGAATCGGCCAAAACAGGAAAAAACAGTCCGGGACAGTTGGGATAAAGGGAGGCGGAGGACGCGGAAAACCGAAGGAGCCGAGAGCGAATGGAATCTTGCCACGTGTCATCACCGCAAACAGGAACAAGGAAGCCCGAATCGGCCGAAGCAGGAGATTTTCATTTGGGACATCCGGGCCAAAGGTACACATGGGATGCGAGGGACGCGAAAAGCTGAAAAGGCTGACAGCAAAGGAGGAAAGTCAACGTTTGACCCGTGAAACGTCAAACGGCCATAACTTTTGACTCCGAGCTCTGATTTTCATAAAATTGGACTTTCTGGAACGAGAACGACGTCCTCTATGCCATAAAAACTGGATTTATTATTTTTAATGAGGGTAGATATATTTAATTAAAAGAAACATATTCGGCTCCAGTCAGTTAATGCTCATTCCCGTCAAATGACAGAAAACGCCTGCCAAACCCAAAATAGCTGCCCGCACTCAGAAGGCCATAACTTTTGCATTTATCAACGAAATCACACAAAATTGGTACCGTTGGAATCGTGGCTCCGAGTCTGATGCACAGAAATCAAGAAATTTTTGATTTGATGATATATTGATCAATATTTTTAAGAAAACGTGGCCGGGTTCATAATAGTGTTTTATTTGGTAGCTGGGAGTGCAATTAAGAGGCATGGTCATCATTCTTTCTCTACTGCAGCACATGGGACAGTATGGGGAGCCTTTTGCAAGTAATATATAATCATTTAACTCAATTTAATGCCTCTTACAAGTGATTGAAGGACATATTTCGGGATTTTCATTTTCCCTTCTCTTTCTCTTCTCATTTTTTCTATAAATTGGAGTGTTGGGCTCATTGTAAGAGGGGAATTTTCAGATAGCAAAGCTCTTTCAAAATTGCTTTGTGAAGCCAATGTACTGCAGGCCCTTGTAGTGGACTCCTTGCATGGTGATCCAGGCCCTTCTCTTGTAATAGACTGAACTGTGCATATCATGAAGCAATAAAATATCAGTTTGTGGATGTATCTTCCCCTGCTATGTTTTCTTGCATTCTTATTGGCCCTTTAATATTTCTACAAGAATATTGTGTCTATTATTATGTTATTGCAGGGATCCATTATCATTGTGTATGCTTGGAATATTATTGTGAATGCATTTTGCTAGATTATGGAGAACTGTCATCACCTCTTCTAGTGTGTACTTTGCTTCTATATTCCACACATTTGGAGAATACTCTCACACCCTCCTTTTCTGGTGTATCACCGCTTTAGTGTAGGCTTTCATTTTATGCACTCTCTCTCCATGGTCCCTTGGAAATTTATATTAGGATAGTTAGTTTCCCCTACATTAGAGTAGATCGTGGCAGGTAGTTTAGGGGCAAGAACCAACTTTCTTTGGAGGTCTATCTCAAGTAGCAAGTCCCACAACTTAGAGATAGTACCCATGTTATCCAATCACACCATGAGTTCAAGTATATGCACTTGTATAAACACAGGGGTGCTGTGATTCGGTGATAACAGCTGCCTTAGCCGATTTTCTCTGTATTTCGGCCTCAAGCCTGGCTCTTTGCAACTTTTTCACATACTTTTAAAATATTGGGTTTTCTTCTTGGATAGGAGGGTTAGAAAGAAACCGAGGGGACCCCCAAAACATGATTTCAGGCCTTGAATCATTCTACTTGCTCGGGACTGAATAATATGATGCATGTTATCAAAATTACCTTAAGGGGGGTGAATTTTGGATAACAATACCGTGTAATGATGAGAGGTAAGAAGAGACAACACAATAAGCCAATGATGGACAAATGCATCACAAAACAAATTTTATTGCTCCAAAATTTTACACGGTACATCATCAGTGTGCAAGAGGCAAGAAAACACCATTACAGAGCCATGGGAGGAGGATTAAACTCCTCATGCTAGCCTAAGGAAGAAAGAGAGAGGGGGTAGAGGAGAAACAACTACCAACCTTTTAATATTCCCCTTCATTAAAATATATATGAAGAATGAGAGAGAGGAGGGAAAACTTCAAATCTTACTTCAACCACCTTGAGATATGCATTGAATCATGCATTGAAATCCCAACCAATATCAATCAATGTCCCTCTCAAATATGCCTAAAATATTTCAATTCTAGTCCCCTATGTCTGTTTGGTGTGTTAAGGGAAGAGGAACAACAGATCAAATCAAATCCGATCTAGTAGTTGAAGAAATGGGATTCTGTATTAATGTCCTGGAAGACATTTTAGCATTTTTCACCACCTATTAAGAATGATATTATATGTTTCCATGGCATAGAGGGTGTTGAGACATTTCCAAAAAGTCTTTTCTGACCCAAATCTAAGTTTGCATTTAAAAGATATGGCCATCTAAAGATTAGGATCACGAGTGCCAATGTTTAAAGAGTCTGTCGATACCGGGTCCATGTGGCAGTCTTGCACATCTTGGAGATTTGGCTCCTTCCTTATGCCCTTGAAATAATGCTGAATTGGCATGTGGCAGCTTCCACAAGCTCCTTGGGCTCCTTTGTATTTTTCCTAAGTCTCTTTTCTTCGTGGGAAAAAATTTTGTCCCTGGACACATGGAGGCTTGGTGCTTGTTTCGAAACCCACTCCAAATTTTACTAGTGAACTAGTGTCATGTTCACACATGGCTCCCTCCACTGGGCTACCTTTTCTTTGACTATTCAACCCCTGACTCTATCCCTTTTTATACTTAGTACATGTGGTAATGAGCATGCACACGTTTTGGGACTACCTCTAGACTTTCCTTTTCAAATCATGCCAATACGATACGTGTAGGCTGCCCTCGGTTCTCTATACATAGTCATTTTGGGCCCGCTTTCCTTTTCTGGTCCCTGGACATGTGGAATCCTCACCCTTGTTTGGGTACTACCTCCATACTTTCCTTTTGACATCGTTTCTATGAGACACGTGGAGGCTTCCGCTGGTTCTCTATACTTAGTCATTTTGGGCCCACTCTCCTTTTTTGGTCCCTAGACATGTGGAACCCTTGCGCTCATTTTGAAACCTGCTCAGTATTTTACCTTAGAAGGAGCATCGTTAAGACATGTGGTGCCTTCAGCCTGCACTCTTATACTTAACCAATTTAGGCATGCTTTTGAATTTTACCTCTATTGACCATTAGCCATGTGGATGGTTGGTGCTAGTTTGAGTCCCTGCCTTGGGCTCCCATCTTGAAATTGTGTCGTTGAGACACTTGGCACCCTCTGCTGATTCTTAGAATTTTCAACGGGTGGTGCAAATTTTGGGCTTTCTGGACAGGTGGAATCTTGGCATTTGTTTGAGGACTGCCTTTGAGATTTATCTTTGGAGATGCACCACTGAGACACTTGGAACCCTCCACTGACTCTTCCATACTTAGCCAATTTTGGGGCTCATTCATAATCATTTAGAGAGCCAAAATACTTTGAGCCTTCTTCGTTTCTTTTCCTTTGAGCCTATGGTTT
The DNA here is from genome assembly GCA_019776745.2 of Taxus chinensis. NCBI lineage: Eukaryota > Viridiplantae > Streptophyta > Pinopsida > Cupressales > Taxaceae > Taxus > Taxus chinensis. The sequence continues at coordinate 758,551,035 of CM034150.1, read as the reverse complement.
ATTTAACACTGTTTGCTTCCTTCCTTGACCCTACTACTCCATTATAGATACTTCCTATAACTTGTCTATTGGATTTGAAGCATGGGCTCATATGATGAAACTGTCCCTTGAATTTATTTCTACACGGGGTCATGGGTGATCCAATTTTGTCAGGGGAAAAATTGAGATAATAGTATCTACGACTGTAGCTATTAAATAAGTCATATTCCATTATGCTCCGATGTATTTCCTTACCCTGTTTAAATATTGTGATGTTATCACTAGCTATGTGCATGCTAGAATTAGGGGCTGAGCAAGTTGGACACCTGATTAGTCATATTCAGTGAGTCAAGTTTCTGACTCTTTTTGTGTTTATCTTATAATCATGGTGTTTCCTTGAAGACCCCATCAGTTTGAGGCATTTTTTCAACTGTTGTTTTCCTCATGGATGCTTCCACACTTTGCATTCATGGATTTTTGAGGTCCTACTTCTATAGCTGCAAGAGACTTATTTCCCTGGTACTTTTATGGATGTCCTTATATTTCTCTACCAGTCCCATTTTGACGCAGGTTGAGAGGATGTTTACATGGCTGTGGGGTCTATTTTTTTCATCCTATCCATCACATTTTTTTTGTGATCATGGGATTTTTCAATAAATCCATTTTGTGTATATCCATCTTTCACGTAAGTCCTAGAAGACCATAGGTCCTTCGGGTATTTGTTACTTGTGGTATGGAGCTTCCTTCTTGGGAAACATGGAGATGATTGTTATTTTAGTGCCTTTCATGTATGCAGACCGAGATTCAACCTGGGGTTTGCGGTCACAAGCCTAAAAGTTGTTTTAGTGACTTATTGAAGCTAGAGAAATATTCAAGATAAACTTTCCACTACTGCAATTTATAAAATTTCAAAATATCATGAAATAGAACCATTTTTCTCTTAATTTGGTTTGTCTTTGCTACTTTTGTTGTGGGTTCATATGCCTTGTGGGAAATATCTCTTTTCCTCTTGTAATCTTATTTTTTGGCTTTAATCGTTGTCATTGTTAAAGTTGAAAACATAGATTTATTTTTCCTCTTGTGCTGGATTTTGCATTTTCATGCTGAAGTAGATGACATCCTACCACTATTAACAACATTTTTTTGATTGAGTAACAAGGTTATTAAATTATTTATAGCTAGTAAATGTTTTGGTGAAAGAAATCTTGTTGCATCTATAAACCTCTTGCTCTTCTATGAGCTTACTATCTAGATTTTATTTTCTTCCGAGTATGTTGAACATAGTTCCCATAGGTTATGATAACTTTACTTTAGCAAACAACCACTAAATTGAACCCGAACCAGGTTGACTATAGTTTTATGGACACTTAGTCACCCTTTTTAGCTGTGGCATCAAATTTCGTACTATTAATTGTTCCCTTTAGTGTTTCCCAACAATGGTGTGGTGTGGTTGTCGAGGTCTATTAGACCTCCATGTTCTATTTTATTGGACTAGGTTAGTGGCCCCTTCGATATCCAATCAATCCCTCATGTTTATAAAACTTTACGTGTGGTTGACTACAATGGTGAGAATTATTTACAAATGAAGTATTATGGCTAAGGTACCTGATTGCTTAGTCATATTTACACCATGGTTATTCATTTAAAACTGATTAGGCTACTAGTCATTTACCCAATTGTTGATGATCATTAGTGTAGGTCCAAATATTTGGGCTTTCCGTTGAGGGGAACTTTTACCATCTATTACGAAGATTGAACTATATCTTAATTCTTGGCACCGATATTTAAAGTTACAAATGTGCATTTATGGATAGTACTCTTTTATTATTAAATTATGTTGGCCTAATTCTATTACGTGATGACTATTTGTGCTATATATTTGTTCATATCGCTGATTTTCCTAGAAATTGATAATAATTTTATTGACAATTGGATGATTTCGAAACCTGGTTGACTTATGATATAGCTATTAATATTATTAGAGATATTTGGGGGTAATTATATTTATAGATGTGTTGTTGATTTATGATGGAAATTGTTGTTTAGATATTGGTATTTAGTGATTCATGAAAATGTGTTTTATTTTATTAAAAGAGTGGTTTGATTTATGGTAACGACATTTGTTTTAAAAAAAAAGGAATTTGTGATGGAAAGGAGTAATCAATTTTTATTTAAACTAAAACTATAGACCTTTTGAGGAAGCTTCTAAACCCATAGTGCTACAAAATTTGAATGGATTTTTAGAGTGATAGCTTGTATATCGGAACTCTCCTTTACACTTGACATGTTATTTCTAATTATTAGGTCTATGGTTTTACTTTTTTGGGTTAAACTTTAATTCTTTGGAAACAATTCTCATAACTCAGGTATAAGACTTTCTTCTAAGATTGGCATGGTGGAAATTTCCTTATAACCTAAGGAGTTGTTAGTATTTATAGCTTCGATCCAATCCTTTGACTAAAATTTTTCCTTTCTTGATATGGTTAGATAGTAGATTATTGTTGGTATGTGTAGTCTTATCTTGATCAATTCTTGCGAACTGACTCAGGTTATTAATTATTGCATATGGACTTTGTGAATAGATGAGAGAAATACTTAAAGAATATTGCATTAATCTTCATTATGAATTTCTTTTGTATGAATACTTTTCATGTTGTAAAAATTTGGAAAGGGTCCAGAGGAAATTTTAAAAGAGGGTCAGTGCCTTAGTATAATGTATTGTGGATTTATGTTGTCTTAACTTTAGAAACTTTAGCTTGTTTTGCTATCATATAAAATATAAGAAAATTGGATCGACACATTGTTGAGTGGATTTAATGGATTATAGGAATTCTAAGAATAGTATAGCATTTCTTGATCAATGTTGTTACTCTTTGGTTCCCTAGTCATAGTTCCTTAGATTTTTTTTGTCTCCTGGGTTCGTATGCCATGTCCTATAACAATGTTGTAACCACATCTAGTCTTCACAAAGGAGTAATGCTAAAATTTTCTCCAGAGATAAAATGTTGTGTTGTAAACCCTTCAAGGACATAGTAACAATTCAAGTCTAAGAATAATAAAATGGGAGGATGATCCTTATAAAAATTTTCACACACACATATACATATATGTGAATAAATTAATTCAGGTGTGATTTACTTGACAAAGTTTGAGTCTTTAAGTTACCAAAGAGGAAACTATTATTTGTAAACAATAATAGATATACCTTGCTAACCCTACATAAACTTATGAACAGTACCCTTCTCTGGTGAATTCTAAAGCGAAATTAAGATGAAATCAATGATTAAATTTTGGAAGATAATAAGGTTATAATAAGTATGAGGAAACTAAATAGAAACCATTAAATCTATCTCACCCTTTGAAAACGTAATTTGCATGCTCATGTCAATCTTGTCAAGTAAAACCTTTAATCATTCTGGACAGATTCTTAGCCCAATAAAATCCTAGTTAATATCTAATGACATCTTAAATATGAACCCAATTCGATATTCTTCTACTAATTTCTTCCAAAGTGCTTTGTAATCTTCTCTTTTTTGGTTAAAATTTTGATCCTTGTTCAACAAGGTAGTAGTCTGAAACTAAATGACACTTTCCCCACAGTTGTAGATTGTGCTAATCGCCTTGTGCAATGGATGTATGAAACAAGATTTAGTAGATTGAGTAGGAATAAATAACCTTGTGGGGAACAAAAATTTTCCTTTATAAATCAAACAAATTATGCAAGTTATTGACATATAATTTATGATCCTCTTTTATAAAACTTGGTCTTAAGCTAATTAGTGAATAGTATAAAAGAAAGAAGTTCACTTTTGTTAGAAGAATTGGTTGAATCATAACATGAATCTTTTATATTGTAAAGTCAATTTTGAAATAGATTTTTTTAAATATATAACGTTAAAATATTTTTCACCATGGGATGTCCTTAACGGTAACTATGTATTGTGTTTGGAATTTTACATTGTGCCTTCTCAAAGAGAAAATCAATTGCTCATGTTGGGTGTTGTATGTTTCCTTGTTGTGTATGTGATCAACATTGTGTCAAGCTCATTGAGATTTGATCATAGCCCCTTCTGGTCACGTGTTTTAACGTGTAAAATCCAAGTCATTCAAAAAAAAATCTATCTGAGTTTTTCAGTGTTGTAATTATATGTGTTTTATTGGTAGTTACACTTGGTATCAGAGCGGAGGTTCATGCTCTCGAACCTCTAGGATAGATTGGAGTGGTGATGATGTTTCATAGTGGTGGTGGTGGTCATTGGAAGTGTAATTTGACTTAAGCTTGATGTGAACTATGTCGTATTTGTCATATTGTGAGCACACATGTTGTTTATATCACTTAGTGCGTAACTATTAGCATGTTGATGTGTTGGAGATGAGAGCATTCTTCCTCCCTTTTTAGGAATTCTATGAGAATTTGAGTGTGAAACATTGTCTTGTTGTGTGTGTGGAAGAAATGTGATTCTTGATTTCAGAGTGTTGGATCCTTTTGGCATATGTGATGTGTGGGTTTGCTTGATATGTTATACGACAAGGTTGGTTTGTAGTGAACTAGATTTCTTAATGATGTCATTATAATCTATATATAAATTTGTGTCTTCCCATGTTATATGGTAGTTGATTATATGTGGTAATTTTTCTCATCATAATTGTGATTCATGTCATATGTAATGATTCATGTCTTTATTTAGGGACATATGGTGAGTATATGATCCCTATCGTACAGTGATTGCACTTTGGGTACATCTGGTGGTAATGACGTGTGTTGTAAACCATGAATGTTATGTATGTGATTTACCTTATATATGTACCATGCGAAGGTGCTTTGGTTAATGTGTGTGAACCTCCATTTTGTTAGTAATGTGCATAAATGTCATGTCCTGAACCTTACACTAACTGATCCTAAGGGAAATCAGTAAAAGTGTATGTTTGGAGAAAAGGAATGTGCACCATGGTAAAGTAACTTGAGCCAACATTTGGTTATGTATATGATGAACTATTCTTATATCCTCTCTCCCTATGTGGTTGTTTTATGGATACAACCTAATTGTAGCTATAACTATGTTTAGCCTTGTCGAAGAGGTGGCAGGATGATTCAGATAGAGAGGATGATAGTTATATTATTGATATGTTATTTTATGAAGCTGAGGCTCGATGTTATGAGTGCCAGTAACTCATTGAGTACCCCCTTGGTGACCATATAAGGTGACATAGTCATCGTAATGTGCTATTCTTATATAAATATTTTATTTGTAAATTGAACCTTTTATTTTACTTCTATAAGGACCAACATTTTTCATGATTTTCATGTTTATATTTTGGGAATTTTCTAGGTTTGTAGTACTAACATGTGGATTTTTACACTAAATATTCTTATATTCTTAAAATTTTACCACCTGGCCTAAAGGATTGCACTTTTCCACTTGGAATTTGAATCAGATTGCTATGTGGTTCTATTGTTGTGATGCGTGGAATAGGGTCATGGGATGTACCATCAAATGATGCGACATATGGACCCGCTTCATTGTATGGGGGTCCACCTCAAGGAGTTACAGATAACTAGTGGTTTTTCGAACCATGAGTTATTATGTGACTTGGGTTAGGGGTGTTTGGACTCTATGTGCCTAGGGCCATAGGGAAACAAACCTCTTTTGGGAGTGAAAAGGAAACTACTTGAGAGATTCATAAGAGATTTGAGGGAGATATAAAAGACTTGAGGGAGGCATAAGATATTTGAGGGATGCATAAGAGATTTATGTCTATGTGTGTTATTGATTCTTCGGGATGTATGAAAATTTGTTATGATGTTTTGGTTGTGGTGTTATGATGTATGTTTTACTCATGTTAATTGGATATGTTTTAGGATGTTCTGGATATGGCTTTGATTCCCTTGTTGACACCATGTACCTGTAGCTATTGTTATGGGATATTTGAAATTTTTATCTCTAGAATTGTGGAAATTTATGGTTCTTGTAGTACACTTTTGTTAGAGTATTATATGTCAGTCATAGATGTGTTATAAGTACTATGTTATGTGAACCGTGCATGTTCTCTTCCATAATTTGGTTAAGCTCATGTGGTGTGGTACTGTCATGAAAGTATGTAAAACTATGCTTGTGAATCATTACTATTGTGTATGACCCTGGTAGGGTGTTGCGATAGCAGTTCATTTTTGGCACCCACAAGAAGGAATTAACTAAAACTCTACAATAGTGATAATTTTAAAGAACTTGAATTAGGAATAATGTAAATAGAAAGAGGATAATTAAATGATGAATAAGAGGGATCTACCAATCTTCATATAAATTTGATAAGTTAAATATTCTATCAGAATGTTACTAAGGCTACCCCATAGTCATGCTTTAATGATTGAAATTTTAACCATAGAGTGTACTTTCATCTTTATTTGAACCTTGATGCTTACCACCTTTCCTTCCTTCATTATTATGTTGCATCAAGGATGATGCTTTCTTATGGGGAGGAGAATGTAATGCCCCATTCGACATTACTATAGTTCTTTCTTCGGTGACCCTGTCACTAAGAATTTAATGTTTTTATGTGTGCGCTCGTTGATCATTAGTTTCCTTCGACCCTGTTACAGAGAAGAAATAGCATCCTTCCTCTCTTTCTTGTCTTCTCGTTTTGTCGTAAGTGTTTATTTGTTGCCGAGGGTCTTTTTGAACCTTCTTCTAGTGAGATATCGTACTTTTCATTCATGAAATGTGTAATGAAATTTTTGTTCAAAGTTCTTTTGGAATATCAAAAAATTTCCAAAAGTTATTTCAGGCATTTTTTTATTAAAAAGGTACATAATATTTGAACTACGTTTTTAGATTAAAAGTGTGGATATTTATCTCCCACATAGACTAACTTCTAAACAATCTTTGGCTAAGTTGTTTGCTTTTATGGAGGGGATTTTTTTGGACGTAGCGCCAATTTTGAAGGGACTGCTATCTAATGTGAAACTAATGTTTTATCTACCAAATCTCTTTCCTCTTGACAACGACTTGGTCCACAGTATGTGGCTTTCACCCAGATGAAATTTAATCCTGTTGGGCATTGTTTTTTGTTGTCTTGATTTGCTAAAATTTTTGTTTGAGTTGTCTGGGTGTGGGTGGAGTTTGGTGACCTCATGTAATTAATTTATTAAATATTATTTGAGATAGTAATGCTTTCTTTCTGTTCGAATGGTGCCATTGTTTTGGGGCCTCATGTTGGGCATGCTAAAGCATTCTTCTTCCCCTATTTCCTGCGAGCTTCTTAAACTATTCTTATTTTTTATTTTGTCCATGCTTGGCATGGATGGTGAGGTTCATTATTTCTTTTTGATGGTTGCTTATGGGAAGTAGGGACGTCTGTAGGAAATCCTTTAGTGCTTATCCCTGCATTCATGGTGTCTCCTTCAATACCACATATCTTGAAGTATGATGTCAGGTAGTTTCCATGCTTTGTATACATGTTTTAACATCTCATGTGACTTCATCTTCTAAAATCTATTTCGTTTGTGCTTGGTGGATGTTCTTACCCTATTACAAAGCTGTTATTTTTTCTTTGGCTTCATTGGTTTTGGAAATGGGAGCTAAGTAGGTGGAGACCTATTTGTTTCTAGCAAGGGTGATCTTAGCGGTATCCTCATTGGAGTTTCCTTATGTGCATTTTCCTACAACCATGGTTTTTCTTCTTGAGACTGCATATCTTTGAGGAATTTTTTCAGCGATTTTTCAAGCCTCATGTACTCTTCCCCTTTGTGCTTTCAAAGCTTCTGAGGCCTCTGTGACTATAACCATCAAATAACTCCTTTTCCATTTCCTCTGATGGATATCCTTACCCTATTTCAAAAACGCAATGTTGGCACTAGCTGCTTGCATGTTGGCATTAAGGACTGAGGAGGTTGGAAACTTGATTGGTCACATTTAGTGAGTCAAGTTGTTAACTATTTTTATGTTGATCCTACAATCATGGTGTTTCCTTGAAGATCCCATTTATTGGAGGAATTTTTTCAATTGATTCTTGCCTCATGGATGCTTCCACACTTTACATTCGTGGCTTTTGGGGCTCCTGCTTCTATAGTTGTAAGAGATATGATTTCTATGGTGCTTCAATGGATGTCCTTGCCCTACTCTAATAGTCCCATTTTGATATAGGTTGGGAGGATGTTTGCATGGATGTGGAGTCTAATTTTTTTCCTCTTGTCCCTCGCATATTTTTTGTGTTCCTAGTATTTTTCAATAAATCCATTTTGTGTATATCTTGTTGTCATGGAAGTCCTAGAAGACCACAGTTCTTTCAGGAATTTGTTACTTATGGTATGGAACTCCCTTCCTGGGTAGCATGAAGAGGATTGTTGTTTCAGCACCCAACATATATGTCGACTGATAACCAACCTAGGGTTTGCTGTCACAAGATGAGAGTGATTTTGGCTACTTGTTGAAGCTGGAGAAAATAGGAAAGATAAACCTACCATTGCTATAATTGCTAAAATTTAAAAATATCATGAAATAGAACCTTCTTTTCCATGAATTTAGTTTGTCTTTACTTCTTTTGTTGTGGGTTCATATGCCTTGTGGAAATGTCTCTTTTCCTCTTGTAATCTTCTTGTTTTGGCTTTAATCATTGTCAGTGTTAAAGTTGATAACATACATTTATTTTTCCTCCTACGCTAGATTTTTTATTTTCATGCTGAAGTAAATGACCTCTTACCATTAGTAACTACATTTCTCTGATTCAGTAACAAGGTGACTAAACTATTTATAGCTAGTAAATGTTGTGGTGAAAGCAAGATTGTTGTATCTATAAACCTCTTGCTCTTCATACAAGCTTACTATCTAGATTTGATTTTCTTCAGTGTATGTTGAACACAATTCCCATGGCTTATGACAAATTTACTTTAGCGAACAACCTCTAGATTGAACCCGACCTGAGTTGACTATATTTTTATGAACACTTAGCTAACCTTTTGAGCTATGGCATAAAATTTCATAATGTTAGTCATTTCCTTTGGTTATCGAGGTCAGTTGGACCTCCATGATCTCTTTTCTTGGACTAGGTTAGTGGCCCCCTTCTATATCCAAGAAAATCCCGTAGGTGTATTACTAAACTTTACATGTTGTTGACTATAATGGTTAGTATTATGTATGAAGGGGAGTATTGTGCCTAAGGTACCCAATTGCTTAGCCATATTTGGACCTAATGCGCCATTCCATTATAATTTATTATGATACTAGTCATTTACCCAATTGTTGATGATCATCGGTGTAGGTCTAGATGTTTAGGTTTTCCCTTAAGGGGAACTTTGAACTTCCCTTTTGAATCTTGAACCACAACTTAATTCTTGGCACTAAGATTTGAACTTACATATGTGCATTTATGGATAGTACTCTTTTATTATAAAACTACCTTGGCCTAATTTCTATTACATGATGACTATTAGTGGTATATATAATTTGTTCATCTCACTTATTTTGTTGGAAATTGATAATATTTTTATGGACAATTGGATGATTCATGTATATTGAAACCTAGTTGACTAATGATAGAGTTGTTAAGATCATTATAGACATTTGGGGGTAATTATATTTATAGATGCATTGTTGATTTATGATGGAAATTGTTGTTGAGATAATGGTATTTGGTTGATTCATGAAAATGCATTTTCTTTTATTAAAAGATTGGTTTGATTATGGTAAAAATATTTGTTTTTAAAAAGAAAGGAATTTTGATGCAAAGGACAGATCCCATTTTATTTAAACCAAAACTATAGACCTTTTAAGGAAGCTTATAAACCCATAGTGTTACAAAATTTGGATGGATGTTTATGTTAGGATAAATTAACTATGGATTATATGATTTATTATTCAATTAATTTTATTAATTAAATAATCATATTATATCGTTATATTAAAAACCATATTATAATTGTAAGTTGTTATATGGTTTTAAACCATATTTGTCTTTTCATTTCACAGGGATAATTGTTACGATTGTTATAACAATTGATATGCTTCCTGGATGTATTATTGGAAGTTGTATGGTTTTACATGTGGAACATATTTGTTTTTATGTACATTGTTGTCCAATATGTATAAATATCGCAACACTCCTTTGTAATGGTTAATCAATTTCAGATTAATAAAATATACAGGCTTCCGTCCCTGTTTGTGAAATTACATTCAGTACCAGAGCTAGTTGAAGCTCCTGGCAAGGTTGGAGAAAGTTTGCAGAGGAAGGACAATTCATGGAAGAAGAAATCTGCAACACAAGAGAGCCAGTGCTTGCCTCCTGCAGCTTCCCAGACCTCCCTGCTATCTCAAAACCTCCTGTGCATTCTGTAGGTAAACGAAATAAACTTTTTTTTGCCTTGGTGCTCTTTGCACTAGGAAATTTTTTTTGGAGCTTATACATATACAAAATTGAAAAAAAAAATCATCATCAATCTCCAGTATTAGCTTCAGCTAATACTACCAAGATGTTATAATTGGAGGATTCTTTGCTATATTTGGAGGCCAAGTTACATTGTTTGTCAGGTCTAGCATTGGCAAGTGAAGCTCTCCCATGTCCCTACTCCTTTCCATGACCCATGCAACCCTGCACAAGGACAAAAAAATATGGCGAAGAAACAAATCAATACAACAATCTACAATCAGCGAGTTGCACTCTTGACCTGTTTTAAGGACAGAACCTCCTTGAAGTCGGGTCTGTATCCAAGCACACCAGACCATTTGGAATGACATCCTCCTTGCTCATAAGCACATCCTCCTTACTGAAACTCACCTCCTCCATGCTCAAACACACTTGTGACCTGCACACAACAAAATAATGTTCAAAGTTAAGGGGTAGTGGCTGCATTGACAGCAAAATGACACACAAAAAAAAATTATCAAAGGAAATAAAAATGTTTTAGATCCTCTTTTGACACAAAGAAAATCTCTAAATTGAATTCTAACAAGCAAGCCACATGGAACCTCTACCACATCCCTTTTTTAATGAGTTAATTCATTTTTTCATATACTTCATATACAATTTACTTCATTTCATATCTCAAGGGCCATATGGGCCTAGTTGGATAAAAGGAACGACTTGGGTGGGTGAGGTGCAAGGTTCGAAACCCACTTCAAACACAAAATTTTGAATTTTGACATTTAGAGGAAAAAGTGGCAATACCACCATATCTGGAGGCATATTTTGCAGAAAAACCTTGACTAAATTACTTAGTCGTAACTAAACAAGCATCTAAAAATTTAGCAAGAAAAACCCAAAATTGAGGATAATTTTTTTTTTCTCCACTAGACCTGTTTTTTCATTTCGAGCATTTTTTGCAAAAGGAAGACTATCCAAAAAATTTATCTTGGGGAATTTTTTTAACGGTTTCTAGAGTTTTGGGTCATTCTGGGCTCTGGAGGCCACCAGTGCCTGCAAAACAAAAAAAATTGCCTACCATTCAGTTTTTCCTGATTTTTGAATGTAATTTGTATACTGCATTATATTGTACTAATTTTCAGGTTGCCATATTCAACTACAAACTTTGTAACTACTCTTAAACTGGTAGAATTGTAATATAAAAAAGAAAAAAATTCATTTTGTAACACTCACGAGATCCTAGATCTCATTCTCAACGTTCGGTATATACGGTGCCTTTGGGAAGTGCTTATGGGTAAAGTCGTTGTGACTACTACTGCACTTAATACCTAATCAAGCTGCAACAACATCATCTAGGAATCAACCCTTTAAATCGACATGGGGATTAATAAGGTCATAGTGCACACACTATGAGCCATCTCATCCATCTGTGAACGATTGCAGGACATAAATCTAGACTGAGAAATTATCCAAGTATATAGCGAAGTTACATGTGCGTATGAGGATATTGATTTGAGCTGGTGTCAATAATCACACAGACCCCATCAAAACTATCTTGGTACCACATATTGAATTCTTTCACATACGTTAACGCCTCTTTCACATACCACTGGGTATATAGAAAGGGTGATCTTCTTCCACGTACTACCGGGTATATCAGAAGGGCACGTATATAGAAAGGTTTAGTATATCAGATTGACGGTATATAGATTAGAAGACCTTATACCTGGAGTGATAAGATCCAAACCCTGTTAATGATCTCTACAAAATGGGCACCAATGCCCCTAATTTTTTTCTTCCGGATTCACAACTACTTAGAGGAAACAACTATGTTGCATGAAAGAAAAAAATCAAGACACAAATTGAGTTTGAAGAAATTTGGCCTGCTGTTAATGGTATTCTGACCAAATCAGCTATTGATACAACACAATAGAGATAGTTTGATAAAGCAGATAAGAAGGTCAAACTCATCATCTTGTTTAGAGTTTCTGATGATGTGGAACCCCACATTTGAGATTCCAAAATAGCCAAAGAAGCATGGGATTAATTAAGCATAGTATACGAGGCCGAAGAACAAGAATGTTATACTAAATTTGAAGAGTCAGTTACACACATTAAAGTTCAAGCAGAATGAAAAAATAGAAGCTTTCCTAAGAAGAGTTGTACAAATTAGAGGGCTTCACTTCTATCCCTGGGAGAACCAGTCAAAAATGATTCTCTCATTCCCATTTTTCTGAGAGCACTCCCCTCTTCTTACTGCATTTTTGTCACAACACTAAACGTGTCAGATATGACAGTTAGTTTTGACAAGCTAGTAAACCTACTGCAACAAGAGGAAGAAATGCACAATAAGGATGATGAAGAGGAGTAGACACTATCTTCACATCAAAAATGGAAAGGAAAAGGTAAAGGAAAACCTAATTCCTATCAAAAGTCCCAAAATCAAAATCAAAATTAGTATCAAGGGGATAGACAACAGAAGAAGCAATGTCCAATCTGTAAAAGAGGACATAACCTACAAGATTGTTGGTATAATAATTACAAGAAAGGTTCATCAAGCAACTCTTGACCTCAACAACAATAATCTAACAAGGGACATTCTAACTAGAATCACGGGCAGAAAAAGGGGAACTGGAAAAGAAGACCCCATCTAACAAGGTAATATTGTTGAGCAAAAAGAACAGTCAGACAATGAAGACTTCTTGTTCACTGCTCGATCAAGTGAACCATCCACGTCATCTAGTGATGTTTGGTATGTTGATTTTGGGGCCACTCGACACATGATCGGCCGCAGAGATTGGTTTATTTCAACAAGGGACATGCCATCAAAAAATCATGTTTCATTGGGAGATGATTCTTCATATACAGTTCAGGGGATTGGGAACATTTCTCTACCTCTTGGTTCATGCAAATGCAGACTATCATATGTCTTATATGTCCCTAGGTTGACAAAGAATCTACTTTTATGTTAGTCAAATCCTAGATCACAACCTAAAAAATTGACTTTGATAGTCAATCTGATCAAGAAAACGTGTTTGATTCGAGACAAATCAAAAGGCTCAAAAATAATTGCAAAAGCCTCCAATGTGGGATGCATGTTCCAACTTGATTTTATTCATAGAGATGATCAAGCACTTGTGGCTAAGAACTCCACCTCAGCATAGTTCTAGCATAAGAGATTTGGTTGTGTAAGTTTCAAATATCTCAAAACACTTCACCAGCGTAATATGGTACATGGGCTACTATCTCTTCAGAAGGATACAAACAAGTGTCCTCACTGCCTAGCAGGAAAACAACACAGAGCTTCATTCTAGAGGAGTACATTTCGAGCTCATGGTAAACTTGACCTGGTTCATAGCAATCTTTGCGGTCTGATGTAGCCAAGTCATTCTAGGTTCCAGTACTTAATGCTTTGTGTTGACGACTATTCGAGAAAAATGTGGATTTTCTATCTTCGCAAGAAAAGTGAAGCATTTGAAACCTTCAAAAAGTTCAAAGTAGCAGTTGAGAAAGAAACTGGTCGTCACATCAGAACTCTTCTGCTCAGATCGAGGGGGGGAATTCACCAGTGATGAGTTTGGAGACTACCTACAAACTCACAGGATTCATCGACAAATGCCTCATCCACACACACCATCAACAAAATGGTGTTGTTGAGAGAAGAAATCATACTATCATGGAAATGGTGCGATGCATGATCGATGATTCTGGACTTGCAAATAGACATTCTGGGTAGAAGCAAAAAGACAATAATGTATTTGTTGAACATAGCACCCACTGTTGTCTCTTAATGGAGTAACACCACAAGAAGCATCGTCAAAACGGAAACCATCTATTGCACACCTCAGAGTAATTTGGGTGCAAAGAAAGCATGCACATACCCAAACAGGAAAGAAATAAATTGGACATGAAGTCATAGAAACTCATCTTCATTGGGTACATTGAAGAGACTTTTGGGTATAGATTGATGGATCCTAAAACCAAAAAAGTCTACACCAGCAGAAGATGTTGATTTTTTTCGAGAAGAAGGAAGCAAAACCCCTCCTCTAGACTCACAAGATGTAGATTTTTCACCTGTTGTAAAAATTGAAGCTGATGTTCCCTCAGAAGATGAAAGTGATGATGGGGATTGGTGTTGATCAGATAGACCCACGACCCACGGGAACAGTTTAGTGTATGCCTAAATGGTATACAAGTACATTACGAGATGCAAGAATGGATGCTCCACCGGATACATCCACCCCTAGACCACGGACTTGCAGTAAAGCAAGAGAAGAAGTTAAATTTGCTCTTGATGATTAGAGTTATTGAATCAGATGAGCCCTCTATAGTCCAGGAAGCCCTATAGTCAAAATCTTGCAAAGATGCCATGGATTCTGAATATCAATCAGTGATGAAGAATAACACTTGGTAACTTATTGATCTTCCACTAGGGAAAAAACCCATTGGATGCAGATGGATATTTAAAACAAAGTACAAAGCAGATGGGATAGTGGACAAGTATAAAGCAAGACTTGTAGCAAATGGGTATGCACAAAAAGAAGGTATTGACTATGAGGAGACATTTTCTCCCACAGCTAAGATCAAAACGATTAGGATGGTCTTTTCTCTAGCTACATCAATTTGGATGGAAAGTCCACCAAATGGACGTAAAAAGTGCCTTCCTAAATAGATATTTACAAGAAGAAGTCTACATGACTCAACATGAGGGATATGTAGTACTTGGTCAAGAAGAAAAGGTATGCAGACTTAGGAAATCCTCTGTATGGACTAAAACAGGCACCTCGGGCATGGTACATCAAGATTGATGAGCATCTCGTATAACATGGATTTGTTAGAAATCCATACGATCCCAATCTTTACCTCAAAAAGTCAAGGGGGGAGATTGTGATTGTCGTTTTCTATGTCGATGATCTAGTCATCACTGGTAGTTTAGTGAGGATGATCAATGTAACGAAGAAATATCTTAATCAATCGTTTGACATGACTAATCTCGGGCTGATGCATTACTATCTTGGATTGGAAGTATGGTAGAAAGAGAATCACATTTTTTTTTCTCAGATGAAATATACCAAGATTACGCTTGAGAAGTTTAGGATGATGGATTGCACACCAATTGCTACACCTATGGAGAATATATTACAATTATCTCGTTCAGATCCATCTCCTGAGGTAAGTGACACTCTCTATCGGTAGCTGATCAAGAGTCTCATTTACCTGACCTACACTAGACCAGATATCAGCTTTGCAGTAAGCTATCTATCCAGGTTCATGTAAGAACCCAAAGTTTTTCATTGGAAAGCAGAAAGGCACATTTTGAGATATCTCAAAGGATCAGTGGATATTGGTCTAGAATACAAGAAGAACGACAACTTCTTCTTGACTGGATATTCAGATTTAGATCACGCAGGTAACATTGATGATAGGAATATCCACTTCTGGATTTGTACTCTTTATGGGATCTGGACTAATATCATGGGGAAGCAAAAAACAACACTTCATTTCTCACTCTTCCATAGAAGTTGAGTATCATTTTGCATGAGAAGCTGTCTGTGAAGCGATTTGGCTACGTTACATACTAGAAGGACAAGGAATACCACAGGACAAAATGACCACCATGTATGTTGACAATGAAGGTTTTCTCAAACTTGTTCACAATCCAGTTTTTCATGAGAGAACAAAGCACATTGAGGTACATGTTCACTTCATACACAAACATGTGTTGAAGATTAATATCCATCTTCACTTTGTCCAACAGCTGAACAATGGGTAGATATCTTCACAAAGTCAGTTACACGTGACAAGTTCAAGTTATTCAGAGAGTTCCTCTCCTCATCCCTTGATACAATGAAAAATTAAGGGGGGGAATGTTAGGATAACTTAATTATGCATTATATGATTTATTATTTAATTAATTTTATTAATTAAATAATGATATTATATGGTTATATTATAAACCATATTATAATTGTAAGTTGTTATATTGTTGTAAACCATATTTTTATTTTATTTTCATAGGGATAATTGTTATAATTATTATAACAATTTATATGCTTCCCAGATGTATTATTGGACGCAGTTCTGAGTATGGTTTTACCTATGCAACATATTTGTTTGTCTACACATTGCTATCCAATATGTATAAATATTGTAGCACTCCATTGTAATGGTTAATCAATTTCAAATTAATAAAATATACAGGCTTTCGTCCCTGTTTGTGAAATTACAGTTTAGAGTGACAACTTATATATCGGAACTCTCCTTTACACTCGACATGTTATTTCTAACTCTTAGGCCTATTGTGTTACTTTTTTTATGGTTAAAATTTCATTTCTTTGGAAATAATGCTCATAACTGAGGTATAAGACTTTCTTCTTAGATTGGCATGGTGGAAATTTCTTTATAACTTAAGGAGTTTTTAGTATTTAGAGCTTGGATCCAATCCTTGGAATTGAATTTTTTATTTTTTGATATGGGTAGATAGTAGCTTATTATTGCTATTTGGTAGTCTTATCTTGCTTAGTTCTCGTGAATAGACTCAGGTTATAAATTTTTGCAGATGGATTTTGTGAGTAGATGAGGGAAAGACTTGTAGAATATTACATCAATCTTGGTTTTGATTTTCTTTTGTATGAATACTTTTAATGTTGTAAAACTCTTGAAAGGGTCCTGTGGAAATTTTATAAGAGGTTCAGTGCCTTAATATAATCTATTGTGGATTTATGTTGTCTTAACTTTGGAAACCTTGGCTTGTTTACCTATCATGGAAAATATAAGAAATTTGGATCACCGCATTGTTGAGTGGCTTTAATGGATTATATGAATTCTAAGAATAGTATAGAATTGCTTGATCAGTGTTGTTACTCTTTGGTTCCCTAGTCATAGTTCCTTAGAAATTTTTTGTCTCTTGGGTTCGTATGTCGTGTTGTATAGCAATGTTGTTCCCGACGTGATTTTCCTCACATTGGAGGTTTCTAATGGATAAAATTCCTTGTGTTCCTGTGTTGAAAAATAGTTAGCATGCTCTGCAATTCTATTCTAGAACATAGTAAGAAATTCAAGTCATTAAGCATAATCAAATATGTGGATTTTCCAAAGTTGAAAGTAGAACAACATTTTGTGTGATTTCGTATATTTCCAAAGCTAGAAGTTTACGAATCATTTTGGTATCCAAGCTGATAAATATTAAACTGTGGTACTCGATTTTTGATCTACTTGATAACTTGTATGAGAATGACAAGTGATGAAAGAGGCAAAGAATTCTTTACCTAAAAATACATAACCAGATATACCTTGCTAACCCTAGAAGTAAACTAATGAGCATTACGAGTTCAAATGGAAGAATTCTAGAAATTGGTCTATAGAGTCGAGATGCTGGAGATCATGATGGATAGTTTGGATACAGAACAACAAGAGCTCTCAGATCTGCAAAAGATAAATTTTGATTAAAAACCATTGAATCTATCTCACCCTTTGAAAACATAATTTGTATGCTCATGTAAATCTCATCAAGTGAAACCTTTAATCAGCCATGAAGAGAAATCGATAGATTCTTAGACACCAATTATAAGCGAGAAGGTAAAATCTACCCATGAGATCCCTTTAAAATAGAAACAAAAGTTCGAGATTCTTCTAAGAATTTGAAGGACAAGTGGATTGCAAAATTCTCTTGATAAATGGATAAAATGTTTAGAAGTCCTATTTTCAGTGTGCATAATGTTAGTCTGAGGCACAAATAGATCACCTTTGCCCACATCTCAAAATTTTGCTAGGGTCATGCTTCTGGAATGGTGGTAAGAACCCCATCCAGATTTAGTAGATTGAGAAGGAATACATAACCTTACGGAGAACAGAAAGTGTCCTTCATAAATCAAATGAATTAAGCAAGTTATTGAAATGTAATTGATAATCCTCTTTTAGAAAACTTGGTCTTAAACTAATTAATCAATAGCATAAAAGAAAGAAGTTCAATTTTTCTAGAAAAATTTATCGAATCATAACATGAATCTTCTAGATCGTAAAGTCAAGTTTGAAATACATTTTTGTAAATACATAACCTTAAAATAATTTTCTCTATGGTATGTCCTTAACGGTAACTATGTATTGTGTTTCAACTTTTACATTGTGCCTTCTCAAATAGAAAATTGAATTGTTCATAATGGGTGTTATATGATTCCTTTTTGCATATGTGATCAACATTGTGTCAATATCATTGAGAGTTTTTTGTAGCCCTTTCTGGTCACGTGTTTTGACTTGTAAACTCCAAATCATTCAAAAAAAATCTATTTGATATTTTCAATGTTGTAATTTTATTTGTTTTATTGGCAGGTACACTTGGTATCATAGCGGAGGTTTATGCTCTTGAACCTCATGGACAGATTGGAGTGGTGGTGGAAGTCATATGAAGAGTAATGTGACCTAAACGTGATGTGAACTATGTCATAATTGTCATATTGTGAGCTCACATGTTGTTTGTGTCATTTAGTACGTAATTGTTGGCATGTTAATGTCTTGGAGATGAGAGTATTCTTCCTCATTTTTGAGAATTCTATGAGAATTTGAGTGTGAAACACTGTCTTGTTGTGTGTGTGGAAGAAATGTGATTCTTAATTTCAGAGTGTTGGATTATTTTGGCATTTGTGATGTGTATGTGTGTTGATATGTTGTGCAACAAGGTTGGTTTATAGTGAACTAGATTTCTTAATGATGTCATTATCATCTGTATAGAAATGTGTGTGCTCCCATGTTATATAGTAGTTGACTGTACGTTGTAATTTTTCTCATCATAATTGTGATGCATGTCATATGTAATGATTCATGTCATGATTTCAGGACATATGGTGAGTATATGATCACTATTGTATAGTGATTGTACTTTACGTGCAGTATGTGGTAATGTGGGCTATTGTAAATAGTGAATGTTATGTATGTGATTTACCCTATATATGTACCATGTGAAGGTGTTATGGTTAATGTGTGTGAACCTCCATGCTGTTAGTAATGTGCATACCTGTTAGGTCGTGAACCTTACACTAATTGATCCTAAGAGAAATCAGTAAAAGTGTATGTTTGGAGTAAGGTAATGTACACCATGGGCCAGTAACTTGAGCTGACCTTGGGTTCCGTAGATGACAAATTGTGCTTCTTTCCTCTCTTTCTATGTTCTTGTTGTATGGATGTAACATAAGTGTAGATATGACTGTGTTTAGCCTTGTCGAAGAGGTGGTGGGATGATTCAGATAAATATGATGATAGTTATACTATTGATATGTTATTTTATTAGTTGAGGCTCAATATTCTGAGTTCCAGCAACTCGTTGAGTACCCCCTTCGTGACCATATAAGGTTACATAGTCATCGTAATGTGTTATTATTATATTTATATATTTTATTTGTAAATTGAACTTTTTGTTTTATTTCTACAAGAACAAACATTTTTCTTGATTGTCATGTTTATATTTTGGGAATTTTCTTGGTTTTTGGTACTAACATTGATGCATAGGGATCCGAAATAACTCTACTTCATCAGAAATAGTCATCAAAAAGAAAGAAAACAATGAAACATAGGTTCTAAGTTGTAAGTAACAGGACCACTGCCCTACACAAGGCAGTGGTTACAGAACTACTGCCTAGCAAGGACAGCGGTCACAGAGCCACTAGTCTACATAGGGTGGCGGTCTTGGCTATTATGGACAGAAAACAACATTCAAAATGAACAACCTCTGAATTTGAAAGGATGTTCATTTATCTTCTCGTTCATGACCTTTCCCATTCTCCAGTGCACGGGAGGACATGAGAAAGGCTATAAATACATGATTGTAGAAGTTTAAAATATCATCTAAGCATGGGAGCAAGTGAGCAAGAAGTCTTAGTGTTGGAAATTTTATTTTTGTAGAAGAAAGGAGTGTTTGACAGAGAAAACAAGTAACTAGAAGCAAGTGTTGAGATATTATCCACTTCCCTTTCTTACTTATTATAAATTTTGTACCTGTTAATTTGAATTAGTGAATAGAAGTGGGAAGAAAGAGAAATTTCCCTTCCCAACTAGTTTTTCCTCCATTGGAGGTTTTCGAGGATAAAATTGTTGGTGTTATGAGCTTATATTCTTTTCTTTGCTATAATTATCGATTCTAAGCACAATAGTAATTCATTCACTAGCTATCTTTGTTATTTTCTAATAGAAAGTAAACAACAATAATTAATTTGTGATTTTGTGAATAATTCTAAAATTGAAGATTTTATAGATCATTTTGGTATCAGAGCTAACAAGTATCCAAGACTGTGGTATTTCATTCTTGAATTTGTATGACAATGATAAGATCTAAAGGTGAAAAATCTTTACCTTGTGATCTGGAGATTTCTAAAAAGAAGTGGAAACAGAGAATTCAGGGAGAAATGGAGGAAAATAACTTGGTCCGTAGAATTGAGATGCTAGAAAACATGATGGATAGGACATTTAGAAGGCAAGAGGACCTTGCAGATTTGTAGAAGATGGCTTCTGTTAAGCAAGACTCCATGGAATCGGTGGTTCGAGGCTTAGCCAAAAAGTTTGGTATAGGTAAGAGTCACCATGAGGAAGATTATGGGGAAGATCAAGAAGAAGAAACGTCTAACACAAGAGAAAAGGTAAAATATGAACATAATCCTTTTAAAGTTAAAACTAAAGTCAAAATCAAAAGCTTTGAAGGACAAGTAAATGCATAATTACTTGATAAATGGTTGAAATGGTGAGAAGTCTACTTTAGCATCCATAATGTCACTGAGGCACAAAGGATCACCTTTTCACATCTCAAAATGGAGGGACATGCTCTAGTTTGGTGGGAAACTCATCTAACTACTTGTGAAAAGAAGAAACATCCTATTGTGAAATCTTGGCAAGAATTTAAGGAAATACTTAGAGCTAACTTCTATCCTATTGGCCATAAAACTGACCAAATGATTAAATGGCAGTATTTTAGACAAGGTAGTGGTCAAAGTGTGCAGGACTATACTATGGAGTTTCGGAGGCAAGCCATGTTGTTGAACATGGATTTGGAGGATGAGGATATTCTGACCAAATACTTGGGAGGAATTCACACTCACCTTCAAAGAAATTCATCTCCACAACGCCCAAGGATCTTAATGAAGCATGTGTACATGCATACTACATAGATGATGAGAAAAAGTAAGGAGAAGCACAGCCAAGGGTAAATCAGTCAACAAATTAGTAAAAACATGATTATGGGAAAATAAGTAACAAGAGTAAGTGGAAATGGAAAGGTAAACAAGTTACCACTACTTTAGATACTTGTAAATATCCCAAGAATTTTTGTAAGAATTGTGATATTAATGGTCATACTGACGCTACATGTTGGAAGTTTCATCCAGAGTTACATCTGAAGAACTGAACCAAGGACTCTAAGAAGTCCATGATAGCTGTAAAGACATAAGGGGAGGTGGAAATCGAAGATTACTCTAATGTAGACAAAAGGATTGGATGCATGGCCACTAACATGGATAGTGAAGAGGATATGAGTAGACTATTCAAGATCAAAATCTAGATCAAGATGACTAAGGTAAATTCTTTGGTTAACACCGGTTCTCAATCTAACTTGATTTATGAGGCAGTTGTAAAGAATCTTGGTCTTGAGACTTACGAGCATTATCACCCATATCCTTTTGGTTGGGTGAAGAAGGGTGTTGAAATTCAAGTAACAAGAAGATGTAAGGTCAATTTTGGGATAAATTCCCAATATATAGATGTTTTTGAAGCTGACGTTATTCTAAATGATGCTTTTGATGTGCTATTCAGGAGTCCTTACTTGTATGTTAGGGATGTTATCTTTATGAGAAGGGAAAACTAGTACAAATGGGTCAAGTATCAACTACAACATCCGAGCACACCAGCGTAAGACACAAGTTACTATGGTAAGTGCTAACCAAGAAAATCATAATCATTTTTGTTTACTTTTGTTAAAGGGTAAACAAGATGAGGTAGAAGTTTCATAGATTTCTAACTAAGGAAAACAAGACTTGGATAATATTATTTAGTATTTTCAGGAAGTATTATAAGTTCCTAGTGGATTACCACCAAAATGGGAAGTAGAGCATGAGATTCAACTATTACCAGAGTCACCTCTACCGAACATTGGGTTGTTTAGGAAATGCTTGCTAGATATTACTGAGGTAAGGAAACAACTCCAAGAACTAATAAACCAAGGGGTGATACGTCTGAGCACCTCACCATGTGGTTCACCTATTGTGATGGTGCCAAAGAAGGATGGTTCTTGGAGAATGTACATCGACTACCGCATTTTAAATAAGATCACCGTAAAGAACATGTATCCACTTCCCCGTATAGATGATCTCTTGGACCAGCTTTAGCATGCCAAATTTTTCACAATGTTTGATCTCAAGTAAAGTTATCACCAAGTCAGGATGAAGGAGGAGGGTGTATGGAAGACTACCTTCAAAACAAAACAGGGTTTGTATGAATGGTTAGTAGTTCCTTTTGGATTATGCAATGCACCCGCTACATTTATGAGATTGATGAATGATGTATTACAGGATTTCATAGATTAATGTGTCATTGTATACCTAAATGATATCCTGATTTTTAGTGCCACATGGGAAGAACATATAACACATTTGCAACAAGTCTTGCAAGTTATCAGGGAGAAACAACTGTTTTGTAATATGAAGAAATGTGAATTTTCCAAATAGTCACTTGTCCATCTTGGGCATGTGGTTGGAGGAGGAGAGGTATGAGTGGACCCAAAGAAGGTGGAAGCTATCACAAATTGGCCAACACCAACAGGAGCCACAGATACTAGAAGTTTTGTGGGAGTAGTACAGTACATGCAGAAATTCATTCTGGGTTTCTTGGTGATTGCAGCACCTCTACACATAGTGGCCGTAAAGAGTAACGGTTTTGACTAGGGTAAGGAACAAGAAAAATCCTTTGAGTTATTGAAATACAAGATTATTCATGCTCCAGTACTTGCTCTTCCTAATTTGTAGCAGCCTTTTGATGTAGAGACAGATGCCAGTGATTATGCTATGGGCGCAGTGTTGCTTCAAGGAGGTAAACCTATATTTTATCATTCTGAAACCTTCACTTCAGTAGTTGAAGGATATTCAGTATATGATAAAGAAATGTATGCACTAGTCCAAGAAATTAAAAAATGGAAACATTATTTGTTGGGTAAAGAAAATATTGTGCACACTAACCACAAACCTCTCTAGTATTTGTAAGTACAGTCTAAATTGCAGCTGAAAAGGCACTACAAATGGATGGGGTTTCTTCATCAGTTCCATCTAGTGATCAAGTACAAGAAAGGTAGTACAAATTTGGTGGTTGACATGTTTTCTAGGCCGCCCACACAGGATACGTTCTCATGTTTGGCCACTATCTCTCAGATTGAGCCCTTCACAAAGGAAGCTTACGGAGAATCATATGCTCAAGACAAAGACTTTGGGGTAACATTTCAGAATTTGCAGTCCCAAGAGGCCGAAAATATGGGGATTGAAGACTGTTATCTCAAGGACGGGCTGCTCTATCGATGGGGGAAAATTTGTATGCCTAAATAAGAAATACTTCTATTGATGAGGGAAGAAAATACCTCAAAATTAGTGGGACATTTCTGTGTTTGTAATACCCTATCCCACTTGTAAAGGTATGTATATTGGCCCAATATGCAAGAAGAAGTATCAAAATTTATTCGTGGATGTAAAATTTGTTGTAGTAGAAAGCCTAAAACTAGGAAGGAAGGTTTGTATCTGCCTTTACCAGTACCTACTCATCTGTGGGAAGAAATTTCTATAAATTTTGTAGGAGGATTACATATGTCTAAACATGGACATGACTATCTCTATGTTGTTATGGATAGATTCAGTAAAATGTGTATTGTTATGGAATGTAAAAAGATGGTAAAAGCACATGAGGCAATAGATATTTTATTTGCTAATGTATGGGTGCATTTTGGTTTGCCAAAGTCTATTGTCTCTGACAGGGATTCCAAGTTCTTGCGGAAGTTTTGGACTACTTTGTGGGACAAGATGGATACCAGGTTACAGAGGAGAAAAACTTTCCATCCACAAACAAATGGACAAATAGAGGTGGTAAATAGGACTTTAGTACAATTGAGCATAGGGTATAATAGTAATTACCCAAGGACTTGGGACGAGTCCTTGGCCTACAGTCAGCATTCCTATAGCCAGGCAGTATACTCATCCACTATGAAGTCACCATTTGAAGCATGCTTGGGATATCTACCTACAAATCTGCTGGACATAGCAGTTGGAAAACAAGATGAGGAGGATACACGAGACATAGAGGTGACTGGAGAAAACAAATTCATTGAGAGGATCTAGAAAATCCATCTCAAGGTCAAATAACAGCTAGAGAAATCTCAAGAAGAGTACAAAGCTAGGCACAATCAGCATAGGAGGGAACACAAACTTCATGTTGGAGATAAAATTTTGCTTTAATTGAGCAAGGAGAGACTTCAAGGTCAAGCACGGATGCTTAAGCCACTAAGATATGGACCCTGACCATATTGGAGCAAGTTGGGAAAAATTCTTTTCGACTGGATTTTCCATCGTTCATGAGGATGTACTCTGTAGTAAATTGCGAGAACTTGCACCTATATGAGCCATCCATGCTAGATGAAGGTGAAGAACTACAGTTGCTACATTCCATTAAGGATTACATCTTGGACTCACGACACGAATTGGACGAAGATGTAGTGCTACAATAGAAAGACAGAGAAACTAGAAGAGGTCCCCAGGAGTCTTGGCATATTGGAATGAAAGGAAAGACACCAAAGCAGGCCCGGTGGTACTCAAAGGAGAAAGCAAGGTAATTTTTCCCTCATCTACTCCCCCACTAAGATTTTGTGGGACAAAAATGCTCCTAAGAAGAGGAGGTGTGATCCATAGGGATCTGAAATAACTCTACTTCATCAGAAACATTCAGCACAAAGAAGGAAAATAATGAGATGGAGGTTTTGTCTTTTAAGTAACATGACCACCACCGTGCGTATGGTGGTGGTTATAGAACCGCTACCCAGCCAGGGCGGCGGTCCTGGCCATTATGGACAAAAAACAAAATTCGAAACGAATAGCCTCTGAATTTGAAAGGATGTTCATTTCTCTTCTCCTTCATGACCTTTCCCATTCTCCAATGCACGGGAGGACATGAGAAAGGCTATATATACATGATTGTAGAATTTTAAAATATCATCGAAGCATGGGAATAAGTGAGGAAGAAGTCTTAGTGCTGCAAATTGTATTTTTGTAGAATAAAGGAATATTGGATAGCTCAAGCAAGTAACTGGAAGGAAGTGTTGAGATATTATCTACTTCCCTTTCTTACTTGTTGTAAATTTTGTACGTGTTGATTTGAATGAGCCAATAGAAGTGGGAAGAAAGAGCAATTTCCCTTCCCGACTGGTTCTTCCTCCATTGGAGGTTTTCGAGGATAAAATTGTTGGTTTTATGAGCTTATATTCTTTCCTTTGCTACAATTGTTAATTCTAAGCATAATAGTAATTCATTCACTATCTGTCTCTGTTATTTTCTAATAGAAACTAAACAACAACGATTAATTTGTTATTTTGTGAATAACTCAAAAGTTGAAGAGTTTATAGATCAAACATGTTGTTTTTTACACAAAATATGGCTATTTGGACATTATTTTTCTTGGATTTAGTTCTTATTTTAAAATTATTAAATTTTACCATGTGGCCAAAGGCTTTCACTTTGCCACTTAGCATTTAAATCAGATTGCTATGTTGGTTCTATTGTCTTGATGTGTGGAATAGGTTCATGGGATGCACCATGGAATGGTGGGACCTCTAGACCCGCTTCATTATATGGGGTTACACCTCAAGGAGTTACAAATAACTAGTGGGGTTTTGAACTACGAGTTATTATGTCACTAGGGTTAGCGGTGTTTGGACTCTATGTTCCTAGAACCATACGGAAACAGACCTTTCTGGGGAGCGAAAAGGAAAAATTATTTTATTTATTACTACTTGAGGGATTCATAAGAGATTTGAGGGATACATAAGATACTTGAGGGAGGAATAAGATATTTGAGGGAGGCATAATATATTTGTGTGTGTGTGTGATTGAATCTTCGGGAGTTATGCAGATTTGTTATGATGTTTTGGTTTTGGTGTTATGATGTATGTGTTACTCATGTTAGTTTGATATGTATTTGGATGTTTTGTATATGGATTTTATGCCCTTGTTGACACTATGTACCTATAGCTATTGTTCAGTGTTATGTTAAATATTCATCTCTGTAATTTTTGAAATTTATGGTATTTGTAGTACACTTTTATTCGAGTATTATATGTCAGTCATAGATGTGTTATAAGTACTATGTTATGTGGACTATGTATGTTCTCTTCCATAGTTTGGTTAAGCTCTTGTGGTGTGGTACCATCATGAAATTATCTCAAATTATGCTTGTGAATCATTAGTGTTGTGATAGTTGTTCATGTTGGGCACCCACAAGAAGGAATAAACTAAAACCCTACAATAGTGAAATTTTAAAGAACTTGAATTAGGAATAATGTAAACGAAAAGAGGCTAATTAAATGATAAATAAGAGGGAACTTCCAATCTTCACAGAACTTTGAAAGTTAAACATTCTATCTGAATGTTTCTAAGGCTACCCTGTAGCTGTGCTTTAACGATTGCAATTTTAACCATAAAGTGTAATTTCATCTTTATCTATCCCTTGATTCTTACAACCTTTCCTTCCTTTAGTGTTCTGTCATGTCAAGGATGATGCTTTCTTATGGGGAGAATAATGTAATTCCTCATTTGAAGTTACTCCAATTATTTCTTTGGTCACCATATTGCTAAGCATTATACATTTTTGTGTGTGCGCTTGTTGATCATAAGTTGCCTTTGACCCTATTGCAGAGAATAATTAGCATCCTTCCTCTCCATCTTGTCTTCTCATTCTGTCATAAGTGTTTATTTGTTTTTAAGGGTCTTCTCAAACCTTCTTCCGGTGAGCTATCATACTTTCAATCCATTGAATGTGTAATGACATTTTTGTTAAAAATTTGTTTTGGAATATTAAAACTTTTACAAAAGTTAATTCAGAAAAAAAAATTATTAAAAAGGTACCTAATATTTGAGCTAAATTTTTAGATAAAAAGGGGGGAGATTTATCTCCCACGTAGAATAACTTCTAACTAATCTTTGCTAAGTTGTTTGCTTTTATGGAGGGGATGTTTTAGAGGTAGCACTTGTTTTGAAGGGACTTGTTGACCTTTTTTACACTTGTGCAAAAATGGGAAACTCGAAACTTTGTTAGGATGGAAAGTATTGGTGAAGTATACCTAATCTAGGGGAGTTTATTTTAGACAATATTGTTACTGTTGAATTAATTAATGATTACATGAAATCTGCAGCTTTGTGTGATGTTGCAAAACACAACAGATCACATAGCCTACAATTTCATGCTATCTTTATCAAAAGAACACAAAGCCCCAAAGGATAGATGTCTTTCCTTGATGAAGACATTGAATTGAAGAATAGATGAAGTGTTCGGTTTTGAAGCAACAATCATGACTGCAGATTACTGAAATCAGAGGTTCATTACTGGATGTTACATGTATTCTTTAATGATTTTTCCTTTATGATTAATACATTCAATTATATTATTGGGTTGTTTAGTTCATCATACAATCCATATTAGAAAGTAGAAATTTAGAAATAAATACACAACTCAATTTCACAGTTTAATGTTTTATTCATAAGGAATTTCAAATGTACCCACATAAGCCATGGGATGTAACTGGAAAGTAAAGTACATCTACTAAAATAAGAGGTACACATGCATGAAAGAGAAAATAAAGGATTATGAGTGAACCCATCATTGCCTTGAGGTTTGTCCTTCAGTTGATGCATCCTCATCTTCAGCCTTGTTCCTGTGGAGTGAAATACTCTACACACCTTGATTTTATTATAAAGAAGCACTTACATTATATAGGAAAAATAATTAACTATATTGCCCTAAACTGGAGGAGGAAGATTTAGAAGAAGGTGAGAGAATAATGGAATACACCGAGGAAGAGATAATAAAGGGATAAAATAGAACAAACACTCCTAAAATATGAAGTATGTAACATATGCTAGCATTCCCCCCCCTTATTACATTATTCTTACAAATGTGACCCCTGAAAAGTTCAAATTTCACTTTTCCAAGAGATTTAGTGAGAATGTCGGTAACTTGTGCTTCTGTAGGACAGTACTAGAGCTGAATTTGATGGTTCAAGATGTGTTCTCGAATGAAATGGAAGTCAATTTCAATATGCTTTGTTTGTTCATGAAAGACTAGATTTTGCACGAGCTTCAACACACTCTAATTGTCGCAATAGAGAATAGGTGACTATTTTTCAGGAATTCCCAGGTCATCCAAAATGTGACGTAACCATATCACTTCACACATAGCTCCTCGTGTAACACAATATTCTGCTTGTGTGGATGAGATAGAAACAACATTCTACTTCTTGCTTATCCACAAGATAGGTCCAGATCTGAGATGAAATATGTATCCTGTAGTTGACTTCATGTCATCAATAGATCCGGCATGGTCCGAGTCGACGTATCCCAGTAAGAAGAATTGATCATTCTTTTTATATTCCAGACCATAATCAGTTTTTCCTCAGAAATATCTCAAAACATGCTTTGATGCATTCCAGTGACATTTCTTTGGCTCCTGCATGAACCTAGAAAGATAGCTGACAGCATAGCAGAGATCTGGTCTTATATATGTCAAATAGATGAGCCCTCCAACAAATTGCCTGTAGAGAGTAGCATCTACTTGAGGTGAGTCCTGGAATCTTGAAAGTTACAAGCCTTTTTCCATGGGAGTGGATATAGGTTTACAGTCAGACATTCTATACTTTTCCAGGAGTGTCTTGGCATACTTTGTTTGGGAGACAAAAATGTGATGCTCTTTTTTCCATATCTCCAAGCCAAGACAGTAATGTAGTAGCCCCAAATCTTTCATGTCGAAGGTTCTTTTGAGATCATTCTTTACAATATCAACCTGATCTTCTGAACTCCCAGTGATCACAAGATCATCTACATACACAAAAAGAATGAAAATTTCTTCGCCTACCTTCTTTATATACAAATTTGAATCTTAGGGGCTACGAGTGAACCCATGCTACACAAGGTGATCATTGATCTTGATATACCATGCCCTTGGAGCTTGTTTCAGTCCATAGAGTGATTTGATGAGATGACATACCTTTTTAGGATGCTTTTCATCAAAAAATCCTTCAGGTTGGGTCATGTATACTTCTTCTTTCAGATCACCATTTAGGAAAGCACTCTTGACATCCATCTACTAAAGTGTCCATCCTTTCTATGCTGCAAGTGTGCAAACTACTCTGATGGTCTTCATCTTCACAGTGGGTGCAAAGGTTTCTTCATAGTCGATGCCCTCTTTCTGAGCATATCCTTTCATTGACATAGTGTGATTTATGTTTGTCGATGGATCCATCTGCCTTATATTTTGTCTTGAAAACCCATTTGCAGCCTATGGGTTTCTTTCCTGTAGGTAGATCGACAAGTTCCCATGTTCTGATTTTTCTTGAGTGAGTCAATTTCTGTATCCATGGCTCCCTTCCACTGATGTTGACTGAGTGCTTCACGAACATTATCTAGCTCAGAGCTTTTAGTCAGTGAACTCATCACTGCAAATTTTACCTCATTTCTTGTTTGACTCCTTGTTTTCACTCTGGATGATGTATCTGGGAGTTGTTGTAAATGTGAGTCCTTGATAGTGATTTGTACCCACTTTAGACGAGAACTTGGATGCTTTTGAGAAGAACTGTGTCATTTCCATGTGGATTGATGTGGAGTCACATTCTCCTATTCTCCAAGGTCAACAAATAACTCTCCTGGCAGCATTTCTTTTCTCTGAGTAGTCTCCTTTTTCTCATCATCTGATTCGGAGACTAGTCGGTGAGATGTAGTTGGAAGTGGATCTTTTGTTGATACTATTGAGTCAAAAGATGACTCGTCACAAACCACATCATGACTCTCGTATATTTTCTTTATCTCAGGATCCATGAGATGATATGCCTTCGAGGTAGTGCTGTAGCCAAGAAGGATACACGGGAGTGTTTTTTGGCTCTACCTTCTTTCTCTTCTGAGTTGTGACATGCATGTATGCTGTGCAACCAAATACTCGCAAATGAGAAATTGATGGATTTCTACCACTCCATACCTCTTCTAGTGTTTTGTTCTATAGAATCTTTGTCGGTGCCTTGTTAAGAAGATATACAGCCATGTGTACTACTTCAGCCCAATAGCATTCTTCTAGCTTTGCATTTGATAGCATGCAACGAGCCATCTCCATCAATGTGCGATTGCAACACTCAACAATACCATTTTGTTGGGGTGTGTAGGGAGAAGTGACATGCTACTTAATGCCTTGTTGGTTCAGGAAGGCCAAGAACTTCTTTGATGTGAATTGCCCCCCTCGATCTGAGTGAAGTAGAAGAAGTGGTTGTCTGGACTCTTTGACAACACGATGATAGAAGTTCTAGAAATGTTGAAGAGCCTCACTTTTCTTGTTTAGGAAATATACCCACATCTTGTGAGAGTGGTCATCCACGAATAGTTGGAAGTACTTGTATCCTGAAAATGAAGCAGGCAATGGGCCATTCAGATCGGTATGAACTACCTCCAGACACTTCTTGGCATGGAAGGTGCTCACTTGAAATGGATCTCTGTGTTGTTTTCCTGCAAGACAACTAGGTAAAATAGGCAAGGAACTGGACAATTTGGGTAGTCCACAGACCATTGCTTTTGAACTCATCTGGTGCAGTGAACTGACTGACAAGTGTCCATATCTAAAATGCCATAGGGTAGTTGATTCTATTATAGAAGTAGATAAATCTACTGCAGAAGATGAAATAGTATCTAAAGCAAATAACTTATCTTTTACAAATGCTTTAGCAAGAACCGTACCTTGTCGGGAGATTAAGCATGATTTAATGCCATTTTGAACAAGAAATTCTACCTTAAGGTGATGATTCAAGAGCTGAGTAACTGACAAGAGGTTGCTAGTCAAGCCAGGAACATATAGTACCTTTGTAAGTGTACATTTTCATGGTCCCAGAGGAGTGGTGACATTTCCAATTCCTTCTACAACATATTCTTTGTCATCCGCTATCTGAACCCGATCTCCAGTTGGTTCTTCGTGTAGTGAATCAAACAGCTTCTTGTCACCTGACATATGCTTGCTTGCACCAGAGTCTATCAACCAGACTTTCTTCATGGGCTGAGAAGTTTGAGAGACGAGTACAAGGTTCTTACCACAATGGGCTCCTTCTGATGTCTCCTCATCAGATTCATCATCTTCTTGGGTTGGGCTGCAAGATGTCCCTTTTACTTTCTCCAGCGAGGACGTCGTTTTGAATTTTGAAAATCTTCACGCCCTGATGTGCTTGTATGACTTGAAGACCCTTGTTTCAAGCTATTGTACTAGCAGTGATCAGTGTCATGAGTGTTGGTTCTACAAATGTGACACCATCTCTTTGACCTTTTGATCTTTCTATTTTTGTTTTGGTTGCGCTTGATTTGTCTTCTCTGGGGGACCCTTCTGATTCTTCTTGCCACGATGGTATGGCTTTGAGAACAGGGCTTTATCCTGAGACTCCTCATGGGATGAAGTGATGGCCTCTTCCTACTATAGAAAATTCACAAGCTCTTCGAATGTCACTGTTTGTTTAGACACATTCAGTGTTGTAACAAACACTCAGAATTGAGAAGGGAGTGCTCTCAAGGTGATTGGGACGAGAATTTTATCATCCACCGTTTCACCGAGTGCCAATAACTCCGATCTCAACTCAGCCATGCGACGTAAGAACTCCTCCACTTTCTCATCAGACCCCATAGAGAGGGTGTGCAGCTTTGACTGAAGATGAAGAATCTTTCATCTGATTTTTGGCTTCATAAATTGTTGCCAGCTTGTCCCAGGCCTCCTTTGGGTTGTCTACATTCTAAACATGTGGTTGCACATCATCACTGATATTGAGCATTATCAGCATCAAGGCTTTTGCACTAGCCATCTCATACTTAACTAATTCATTCAGGAGTAGTGGGAACAGGCACCGATCCGGTCACAATGCCCCATAATCCTTCAAACTGAAGGATTGTCTTCATTTTTGTTTTCCAGGCCGCAAAATTAGGCCCTTTGAACAACTAAGCATTAGAAAGAAGAAAATTTGGAGAAGACATTATAATTAAAAAATTATTTATTTATTTCAAGAGTTATTACACCTTTGACTCACTGATGATGAGAATTACTTTCTCGTAGATGCTCGTGATATTTGCATGCTATGAGATGGCAAAACTTTGTGGGGAATTATTCTTCGTTGTCACAGTCGACATCATACCCAACTTCTAATTATTCATGTACTGGATTTACTTGACAGTTGACATTGAAAAGGAAATATTCAAGAAGTCCTTCTTGAACTAGCTTGTCAAAGGCTAGATTGTCAGTGTTCCAAAGCCCGTTGAGCAATGAAAAGTAGAACACTGAGCCCTCAGGAGCTTCTTCACAGTGTTCTCTTGCTGGTGAGTCGATGTTCTAGCTTTCGGCTATGGCCACCATGTTATTGAACCTCTCAATCGAGTTGACTACACTTGACATTCCACAAAGTGTTGTAGGATCAGCTCCACGTTGCCTTGGTTGAGTATTAGTATCAAAATTTCATGCAGTAGTTCAACTCCAACTCTTATTGAAAGATATGCAAATCATGCAACAAGCATTAGAGATATTCTATGCTTCAACAATGACTTTCTTCCCACATGGCTACGAGTAGAGAAATGCATCAAACACAGTTTCACACTTCCACGCAAAGAAAATAAGTCACTTCATGCTGATCAAAGAATCTTCCATGCAATTCCACATAGGTGCTTTTTTTATTTGTTTTTTTTTTTCATGTAGGTTTGGGACCAGACACTTGTCTCTTGTTGCTTGCATTGGCTCTTTGGTCAAATTCCACGCAGAAATACAATATATCCACACAGATAGGATCTTCAAACTATGAATTCCGCATAATGAATGCAAACCTTCATGTAGAAATCAAATGTGCAGTCAAAAAATAGGAGCAGTGGTCTCCTTCCTACGCAAATGTGGTCACAAATTTCCATGCACAAATATATTTGTTTGATTTTCCTCCACACAGGTTGAAAGACTCTCCACATAGAAAGAATAACAATTCTTCCACGTATGTAGGTGAATGTATTCACTCAGTTATATGTATAGAGATGCTTCCATGTTTTTCCTTCCACGCAGAGAATGCAAAAAAGATTAAAAAGTGCATGCCATTGTTTCTTCTACACATTTTCCACATTCCAGTAGCTTCAGGCTGCTCCAATCCCTCCACCACATATGACACAATAGGTGGATTCTTGCACTCAGTACTCAGATAGAAATTCTTCTATCCACGCCACGCAGTCATCCAAGACAAGTCTATGCAACAAGATGAGACAACAATCTCCTTAGAGTAGAAATTGAATCTCATTCTTTCTTTGATGTGAAGCACATTCCATGCAGGTGTTCACGTTGGTGTTGAAGTCTTTTCACACAACAAAAAAAAACTTTAATCTTTTCCACGCAGTCTCTCCTTTCTCCATGCAGGCTAAAGGATTCACTTACCACACGTCCTCCACGCAGACTGCATGCTCACCACACCAAGCACATAGGCCAAATATGTAGGAAGCAGATAGATGAGAAGAATGTGGAGTGAAATAATTCTACACACAAATTGTTTTATTATGAAGAAGCACTGTACATTATATAGGAGAAGCAATAAAAAATATTACCTCTAAAATGAAGGAGGAATATATGGATGAAGGTGAGAGAATAATGGAATACACACAAGGAAGAGATAATAAAGGGATAACATAAAACCAAACACACCTAAAATATAAACTATGCTACGTATGCTAACAATAGAGCCCTCTGAATCTGTAATTAATGGAAATGGGCACTTCTAAAAACAACATGGTTTTGTTGATCAACAGTTAAGAGCTACATGATATACATGAATATGTTTTTTATTGTCCTAATTAGGGTAAAAGGATCTCTTAATGAGACAGGTTTAGGATATAGCATTACTTGATGATCAGTCAATATACATGAATTTACTCAATCACCTAAAAATAAAGAGATGAAGTTTAAAAACATGGACATAAGAGAAGCCATTGAACTCCACAAATTTATATGCAACTGTTGCGGCTCAAGTGCATTGTAGGTAATGAGGGGTGCAACCAAGAATAAATAAATCATGTGTAGACATTTGTCACTGATGGCATAAATGTTGCTTTGTTCTCCAATAACTTCTATCAAATGGTACATGAAGCATTTGTTGGAGATCATAAGTGCATTATGTTATATTTCTGAAGGAAGAATCACAATGTGAAGCACTTTGCTTTTCCATTATAATTTCTATGTTGAAAGGGAAGAAGTTGGCATTACAAAATAGGAGGAGCTTAAAGTTGCTAGATAAAAGTAAATGCTTCGAGATTACAACTGATGAAGAAGAGTCAGAATTTATAGCCATGGAATGTCTTATTTGAGAGAGAATATGTACATCATGAAATAGTTCTTAATGAGGTTGTAATTTTTCCCAAGAAAATCCCCAACTAAGCATTTGCCATGTAAAATGGACATTAACAACCATTGCTCGATCATGTATGGTTGGGGTACATTAAAAAATAAAAGGATTTAGAAACTTTGTAGGTTGATGCAAATAAGTGGGATACATAGAAGTAGAAAAGCATGACATGATAAAGATAATGGTTATTATGTTAAACGAGGATACCAACACCAAATCTTGGTTCTAATTGAAAAGTGATACATTCTGTTTTCTGAATGCTATAAGTTCATCTATTAAAGGTGTAGTGAGAATAAAAGAAAGAATTCTAGGAAAATTTTGACAATGGTGGAATTGCCATGGAAAATTGACATTTTATATTGTTCTGCATGGATACTAAAGTTGTAATAGTGATGAAAGGTAGTCTTGTGGAATGTGGGTAAACCCTTATGGAGCACCACTTACATCTCAGAGATTACTGGTCAATGTTCCAGGCATGCAGTGAAATCCTTAACTTTAAAATCTCTTATAATTTTTTTACATGTCCTGGTCTGAGTTCATTTGCAAATAAGAAGTAAATGCTTAACTTAAACAGTATTTTCAGTACTTAAAATCAAATATTGGAACATTTAAACCATGACGAGTGAGTGTCCAATACAAAGTTGCAGAAACAACACCTAACATTTTTTACTACCAACTTATAATTTTAAACTTTAACCGATGTGCATTAGACCAAATAAAGATCAAAATACATAAATGCTAAAGCCCCAATGGCACAAAAGCTATGGTACTCGTCTCTATTAAGTTTTTGCTGAGAACATAGATGAGTTAACTAAAAACAATGTTCAACAACTAGAGTCTCACCTTGCAACAGTTACAAATAATCACAGATTCCCAAAGACTTACAAAGATCAAGCACTTTGAGCAACCAACTAAAGGATGATGTCAAATGTCATATGTGTTATGCTGTTATGTAGTAGAATCAAATAAAGCATTAGCTTGACCTCATTTCAGAAGTTCCTACAAGGAGCCTTATTACTCTGTTTTGCAGTTTTAGGAAACTGCCAAAGACTAAAAGATGTTGGATTATCATTTCATGGCTCAAGCCATTTGAACCCTGACCATAAGTACAGAGAAATCTTGCCCACCTTCACAAACCTTTATTATTTTTATTAGATATCAAGGGTTACCATGGAAGGCATCTAGGATTGACCAAGAACAATTAGCCTTCTAGTTAGTTTGGAAATGGCATTTTGTAGCCTTCAACGGTCATAGTTTGACTAGGTCAATTACTTTATACGAATTATGATCAGTGGCATATGGAATACCCATCTCCATTTGAAGTACCCATTTGTCAAAATGGTACAGTCCCGTCGATCTTTGATTAAATTATCCATTATATAGGGTAGCAATAAATGTAGAGAAATTTCTTGTTGCACATTCATCCATCAACCGATTATTTTTAGACGTGGTTTCCTGAGCCTTCTAAGCTCAACATTTTGATCGGTTGTAACTAGGAAGAATCATAACCGAGTGGCCTCGGAGAACTTAGGTCGCCAATCGTAAAGACCTTTTCCAGAAATCTGACATTCCATAAGTATCTTGTACAAATTGTTTAGTTACGTATCAGGGGGACATGTAGAAACTTACCCATGGGTTTTTTTCTCATCAGAAGGGAATGTTTGAAAGTGGTTTCTTAACCTCTGACCCTAAATTGAACATTTTTACAACTAGCAGGAAAAAATAGAAAGAAGTCAGAAGTCTCACATAAAGAAGTTCTAGAATGATCAAGGAAAGGAGACCGTTCTACAGACATGAAGAAACTCAAATAATTCGAGCTCATAACTCAAAAACAGAGGCCAAATAACAAACTCAAGATGACAAAAGATACAAATGTTCGATCCCTTATGGCCGTAAGACATCACATAACCAACATAGAGCTCAAATAATTAGAAAATGGTGGCCATAAGACCTTGCAGACAACTATATAGTAGCAAGGAATGACAAAAAACCATTCTTGCAGAAGAACCAAGCTTGAGAGATCAATAATGATGTCAAGTAAAAAAATTTCCAGGGCTCCACCCTAAAATTTTCCAAATGTGAATAGGTAGAATGATGGGGTTAGAGTTGATTTAACTACCTCAACTTAACCATAGCTTAAACAAACTCAACCATGATTGAAGCATAAATGATCAGAGATCAAACCGTGTCAGATCAACACCAGATTGATCCCCAATTTCGAAGCAAACCATCTAGGTTTGATATGCCACCGACCACATTCAATGTAAGCTAGAAAACCTAAACACATGTCAAGAATCGATGGCACCAGATCAAAAAGTACATAGATTGATGGCCCGAGATTGAACCCAAATTTAAAGGGCAAACTCAACCTGAGTTAAGATGCCACCGAAAATCGATTAAATGGGTGAGTCATCATGGAGAGGTTGTCAGCCCCACATTTTAAAAAAATATCATTTCATATTGAATTTTGAAAGTATTGACCATAGTCCATGTCCCAAATTATTAAAGGGGGCCAACAACCATACATGGCAAGAAAAGTTCACCGAAAAGTTTAAATTCTAAACCTTAGTCTCTTCAAAATGTAAAAACTGACAAGAAATTGCAAGGCAGTGACAATAAAAGGTGGTAGATTTTAAAGTATGCCATGTGTGTATACAAGGGGGCAAAAATATAAAACCATGGTGATATGCTAAGTCCACAAGAGTGGAAAAACCCAATGAATAAAACTTCTCACAATCACAGGTGGTCCTATTGGTTCTCAATTTGATCTCACCCCGTTTGTTCTAATAATTTCCCAGTCTACGGGCTCTGACATATTTTCTATTTCCTTGAATGGATGCGTGAAAGGTTTTCTTCATTTGTATGATGTTGAAGATCCTTCTCCACGGTCGTGGATCACATTTGGGCCTTGTATCATTTCCAAATTCTTTGTCCTTAAAAGAAAAATTCAATTCTATGCGCAAATGGTGATTTCCCTGCATTTTACGGTTTGATGGGCATGTTTTCCCCATCAAATTATATCTCAGAATCTTCAGCTAATTTCTCTCTTTTGATTGGATGAGACACGTTGCATCTATTTTATAACTTGTAACTTTTTGCTATGTTTGCAAAAAGATAAATTTGGCCCAGCGGCCCCGATGAGTTCTGATTGGATGGTCAAATTTATAAATGCGGAGTGAATTTCTCTTTTTTCCCCGAAGGTGTATACGTGTTCATTTTTAATTGATTGCAGCCTGACGGGTCTTTTTGGTGAAATTTGCCACTTTTTTCTCATTTGTAAAAAATATCAAATTGGCCCCGCAGCCTCGATAGCATCTACTTGGTTAATCAATAAATATAAAGTGGAAAGGAAAAGTCTTACATTGATTCCAAAGATGGACACGTGGAAATTTTTCATGTTACAACCGAGAAGGCGGGTTAGCAGAACATTTTGAATTTTTTTTCCTCTTTGTGAGGGAGCAAAGTTATGAAATAACCTGAAACTCTGTTGGGGCCAACATCAAAAGTTACAGGCAGAGAGGGGGGTCACTGGAGCATTTTGAATTTTTTTTCCCTTTTGTACAAAGGAGCAAAGTTATAAATTGATCCTCAACCCCGCAGGGGACAGAGTGAGGTCACATGTTAAGTCTACATGAAAAGTAAGAAGGAGGGTCATCGCAGCACTTTCAATTTTTTTAGCTCAGCATTGAAAATTCAAAATAGGGAGGTGGGTCACCAAAGGTTTTTGAAGATTTTTTCCTTTTTGTGAAAAGGAGAAAAGTAAAAAAATGAAGTATGACTCCCCTAGGGCCCACATCAAAAGATAAAGGCGGGAAGCGGGTCACCAAAGGAAAATTTGAAATTTTGCCTTTTTGTTAAAAAGGGTAAAATTACATAAATGAGTCGTGACTCCATCAAAGGCCCAAATTAAGCCACGTATCGAGCCCATATTTCAAAGATGGAGGGGTGGGGAAAAATGTGAAAATTGTGCATTTTCTCCAAAAGTCATAAAATGCAAAAGGCACCCCAAGGCCCATTTCTGCTGTAATCTTCCACGTGGATGGCTCTAATTTCAAGTTGTGAAAGGGCATATGCAATGGTTATGGTGTGATGCATTTGGTTTTACCACCATTAATGTTCCAAGACTTCAAGGGATGTAAATATGCATCATCTTTCATGGTGCATCTAAATTATTTCTTGTCATTTCTCTCAGCAAAGTGCAATTGAAGTGTTGTGGAGCTCGAATTTGTGAATTTGAGGAAGGGCAAGAGTTGATATTTTTAAATAGAGTTACTCAAGCACCTGCAAAAAATGAATTTCCAAATCCAGTAGAGAAAATTACCAAGGAAAGAATGAGGAGAAGGAAGCTTTATGCGCAAAGGATGAAAAATGTGTTTCCAAAGAAGATGACTCGATGCCCCAGTTAAAACAATGATAGAAATATCTAAAATGATTCACCTTTTGAAACACCTGGAAACTTTTTGTTGTAAATATGTTGAACATCAATTTCTAGAAATCATGATCAAATTTGTAACAAGAAAAGGTTCCTCGAATATTCTTTGTTTTGGGGGGAAGCTTTAATGTAAATGAGTTCTATAAAGGGCATGAGTTAGTCATGCAAATTGTTGGGGGGGATAATTTTTATGATAAAATTTGAGAAATCCCATCTTCCTGAGAGACCATATGAGAAACCTATTAATATCTTCTGTTTTAGATTTGATCATGTCAAGATGGTTGTAAGTGTACAAACATTGAAAAAATCTAAGATTGTTCAAGAAACTTTCGCTTGTTGATAAATCTAATAGATCTCTAATTAATCTGTGTTGATCTTGAGAAAAATTATGTCTACTTTTATTTCAGAATGTCTTTCAAATAGTTTTTCTTGTTCCTATTGCAATCTTATATTAAAATCTCTCTGAATCACATGGGATCTCATCCCTATGATTATTTAGTGGCATTTGCAATTTCTTTATGAGAAGAGCCTTCATCCTGTAATGAAATAAACAATTTAAAATCACTTTACTATCATTTTATTGATAAAGATTTTTTGTAAGTCTATGAGTGTATTTTAGGTGCGATGAACCAAGGATTCTTAATGTTTAATTGAGTCTTTAGCTCAAGCCTTTGTGTTGAATTCTTAAATATTGTGTGAAATTGCGTAGATCTGGGTCTCCATTTATAGACACCTTTTGGTTGAAGGAATATTTTGGCTATTATGAAGCATTATGTTTGTTAGTTTTCCAACTATTGTAAAGGTTCTCAAAGATCTGGAAAAATCAAATTTATCCTGCTTAATCTCCGTACCAAAAATTATTTCAAATAACCAATGAATCCTACTTGTAATACCCTTGTTTGTCCCTATGTGTCCACAAATCAATAAATTTTATTGCCAAAATATGTATAAGAAATTAAGTAGGTCCATAAGTGTCTTTAGTAACCCGAACTTTGTTTAGAAAATATCTACCATTCTTTAAAAGAGAAAACTCATGGGATTTAAATTGTGGTGAATTGATCATATTTTCTCAAGGTTCCCTTTCAAATTTGTGCAAAGAAGGATCTTTTCATTCTCCTTCACCAGCAGAGGTTACAAAACGGGTCCTATCACCCTAGTTGAAATGAACGGACCTAAAGTATTGAGGATAGTTCAAATATTTTTGATATGGTGCTATCCATTTCTCCAATGCATATAAGTGAAAAAGAGCTAAGCTGAATTGCCTTCTCTGGCTATAAAATAACATACATGATTATTCCTCTGTCTCTAGGCTATCTTGTTAAATCTGTGATGATGTTTGGCTTGCAAAGGATAATCAATTTGGATACCAACACCAGATTGGTGCCATTGCTGTTAGGGACTTATTAGCGATTACCGGTTATTGATTTGTTGCCAGTTCAGGAACCATTTGTGCCTGTCAACAACACCAGATTGGTGCCACTACCGAGGATGATTTGTTGATTTTTTGCCAATTCATATCCATTTGGCCCATAAACAACACCAGAATTGGAACCACTATCCGGGGATGATTTGTTGATTTGTTGCCAACTCATATCCATGTGTGGCCCATGAACAACACCCAGATTGGCATCGTTGTCTGAGAATTATTTGAACACCGTGACCTATTGTTGTGGAGAAAAAACACTAGATTGGCACTGTCCATGGGTCTCGTCAACAACACTAGATTGGCACCACTGTCAGTGGATGATTTGAACACCGAATTCATATCCTATTTGTGCCCGTCAACAACACCAAATTGGCACTGTTTCCGAGGATAATGTTGGGGACTTGATTAACATTGCCTAGGATTCATTTTAACACTAGGACCTATTTGTGTGGCAACAACACCAAATTGACGTCATTGCCAAGGACTATTTTAACAAAGGTGTAAACCCCATACTGACCTTGGTAATGTTTCTTATATGATATAAGTACAAATACATTTTTGAAATGTCATCCTCTATCAAGATTTATAAGAATCAAGCTAAGTTACAAGTTCTGTGTGTAATATTTCCAGTTTCTGTTGGTTTTTGCACTAAATTTATATAATCAATGATAAATATTGGTAAAGGAAGGTTAGATCTTCTAAGATTTGAAGGAATAAAGTGTTGATAGATATTTGACAAGTCATTTATTGTGCATTTGCACAACTAAGGTGAAAATATTTAGTGGCGACTCCATGTTGAATAATTTTTTGATGAATGTCAATGTCTTAACCTATATTAAGTTAAATTTGTCACTAATATTTGCAAAGCTGGAAGGAAGAATATATTTCTTCACTAAAGACCCTGCTAGAAGGTTGTTTTCAAAATTGGGAAAGATAAATTCTGAAGGAAGAAGAATATGGAAAGTTGTTGGAGATCAGAAATCAAGAACAAAGTTATCAATTGTGGAAACTGATTAGCCTGTCATTTAAGATTGCCATACTTCCTCGAGTTCTTCTGAATCAGGTAGTATTTTTATAGATCAAAATTCTCCATCTGGAGAGGGGCCTTCATTTATGTTTGGAAATATCGCATCTCATTCTTTCACTGTGTTTTCCAAAGCTGATAGGATTTTTCATGAAACAGAGTCTTTAGAGACCATCCATTTTGAAAATTATACTCATATGTTCCAAATACCCCTTGTCCCTCATCATTTTGTATCTCTTGTAAGATCACCTCCTCAAAACAATATGGCCCAGTCCCCACCCAGACCTCCATTTATTTTTAATACATTCAGCCCTATAAATTTTAGAGGTATGGATGGATATACAAATGTTGTGCCCCAAGATGTTAGAAATAGACTGCATAAATTTCAAGGAAATAATGTTATTACTGGTGATCAACACTTAAATATTTTTGTCAATATAATGGAAGACTTTGAGATTGAATTTGAGAATGTGTATATAAAATTGATTATTCATACTCTTGAGGAGGATGCATGTGACTGGTATAAATATTTTCCAAATAACTCAATAGATTCATGGAAAGAAATGAAAAATGCTTTTAGATTGCATTATGGAGAAAAAATAGACCCTAGGTTTCTTTTATCAGAATTTGAAAATATTAAGAAGAATACTAATGAATCTATTCATGATTTCAATACAGTATTCAACAAAACATTGAGAATATTTCCTGTAAAATTAAGGCCATGTGATGAATCTTGTCTGATAAAGTATTTTGATGCATTTGAAAAAAAGTTTGCCTATTATTTAAGGGACAAAAACCAATGAACTTTGAGGCAGGCCTTCACCATGGCTTTGTAGATTGAAAATAACATCAAGGTAGTTGGTAAGCCTCCTCAAAGAGAGGGTATCAAATTGATCAATACAGAGAATCCTCAGTCAAGTAAGTATGTGGATTTGGACGAGGTTGTAAACACATTGGCTAGAGCTGTTAAGAAATGTCCTATAAACTGGCCAGAATAGAGAAGGGGATTGGACAAGGTTTTCAGGGTCAGCACAAGCCACAAGGTCAAGAAATATTTTCAAATCATCCCAGAGGTGATCATAGATCATATGACAGGGGTAAAGGGCCCGTGGGATCAGGAAATTGATAGCCCCAACCCCAAGAAAATAGATTGGTCCCTGATCCTTTAGCTGCAAGAGTTTCTACTGTTGAAGAAACTC
Organism: Taxus chinensis; assembly: GCA_019776745.2. Lineage (NCBI taxonomy): Eukaryota > Viridiplantae > Streptophyta > Pinopsida > Cupressales > Taxaceae > Taxus > Taxus chinensis. The sequence goes on along the minus strand of CM034150.1, from coordinate 758,507,973 downwards.
ACGAAATTGAGTGGTGTGATAGTTGTTTCTTGCCACATTATCCATGTGTTGTTGAAAAGGAAGTTGAGGAAGAGGCTGATTATGATGATACAGATGATGATGCATGCATGATGAATTTCTCAACAAAATCACAGCAGGGAGTAACCTCAACTAAGCCAATGAGTTCCCGAACTTTCTACTGATTTCTGGGATTGCATTCAACAGGTATTACCTCTTCCTCCCACTCATACCTTTAAAATTGATATGGTACAAGATTTTGAGTTTCCTAATAAAGATTTTGAGTACTTAAGGGCATTAATGATTAAGAATTATGATGGAGGAATTCCTTCAGAAGAGGATAGGCAATTATTATTCAATGTAGTAGAGGATATAATACTACGAGTAAATTTATCAAAGGGGCAGGGCCTCAGGCCAAACCAAATGTTCTAGTGCTTATCAGTATCCCTAAGGAAACCCCTAATAATGATGCATCTAGCAAAGGCTTTATCACCCCAAACAAAACTTGTGTTCCTCCCCATTCTTAGACTGTGAAAAATATTGTGCCATTAGATGAATTTGTAAACCTTCCTCCTAACACTGTCTTGCCCAAATATGTTGCTTGTGACATAGCCCAAATCTTGAGCAAGATCAAGATTACTGTTCTTTTTGTTGAATTTCTTAGATTCCTTGAGCATAGGAATAGAGCATTTGAATATTTGGGGCTTAAGGAAGAGAAGGACACCCAGCGTAAAAATGTAAGCAATGTATAGGTTCCTCCTACCATTGAAGAATTAGGAAAACCACAAACATTGGAGGAATTGGGTGAACCACCAAAGGTTTATTTGGGAACTTCTTTAGTTGAGTCTCAGCTGAATGTGGATCCATTTTTTACTACTTTTATTATTAAGGATAGATTGTTACATAACTGCATGTTTGATTTAGGAGCCTTATGTAATATAATGCCTCTTGAGGTCATAAATGAGTTGAATCTCAAAGTAACAAAAATTTATCGGAAATGTATTGCCATGGATTCAAGAGAGGTGCCAATAGTTGGATGTGTGAAGGGTTTAGTAGTGTAATTGGAAGCGTATCTAGGCAAGTACTTAACCTTGAATGTATTAATTGTGGATTGTCCTCCTATGTGGGGAATGTTATTATCTAGAAAGTGGGCAACTAGTGTGGGTGGAAATGTGCAAATGGACATGTCTTATGCCATCATAGAAATTGAGGGAAGCCTTGTCAAGTTACTTGGTGAAAATAAAATGTTATATCTCATTGAGGACCTCAACAATGCTTCTTATGAAGTATTACATGTAAACATTGATGTTGATACCTCTGGGAGCTATGTTGTTTTCAAGGAGTATGAAATTTATCAATGCAGATATCCTGAGTAGAATGTTTTTCCTAGGACTTTGATATTTTATGTAGCCTTAAGAGATGTTGAAAAAATTGACCTAGGAATAAAGGAAAAGCCTAAAAAAATGTGGTCAGATAGCAACTTGGATGGAAAAGAGAAACAATCATATGACCAGTTGTTAAATATGTATTATAACTTCTTAGAATGGTCATATCCCGAATCAAAGTTACTTGAAAATTTTCCTTGATTGTTTTCTTTGAATCAGGATACACACCATTTTACAATCTATAGTCTTTTGGTTTCATGTTGCTTTCATGTTTTTTTTTTTTGGTTTCTCCTGGTCCATGGTGACCAGTGTTTGTTGGTTTCTCAGTTCATCTTAGGGGGATTTGGTTATCATCTTTCTACTCTGCAAGCTTTCTATTTCCCAATGGATTTTTAGCACTTGGTCTACTCTTTTGATCTTGTGGCACTCGTTAGGAGTTCCCATCCCCAAGTCAGAGCCAATGTTGGTGCTCGATTTGATTTTGCCCTGTTTGTTCTAAAAATATCCCAATCTGTAGACTCTGTCGTATTTTCTATTTCTCTGAATGGATGTGTGAACGTTTTTCTTCATTTGTATGTTGTTGAAGATCATTCTCCATGGTTGTTGATCACATTTGGGCCTTGTATCATTTCTAAAATCTTTTTCCTTAAGGAAAAATTAAATTCTGGGTGCAAATGGTGATTTCCCTACATTTTATGGTTTGACGAGCATGTTTTTCCCATCAAATTATATATAATCATCTTTAGCTATGTGGTCTCTTTTGATTGGATGAGCCACATCTTGTATATTTTATAAATTGTAACTTTTTGCTATGTTTGCAAAAAGATCAATTTGGCCCCGCATCCCTGTTGAGTTTTGATTGGCCGGTCAAATTTATAAAGGTGGAGCTAATTTATATTTTTTCCTTGGAGGTGTATACATGTTCATTTTTAATTGGTTACGGCCTGATGGGTCTTTTTTCATGAAATTTACAACTTTTGTCTCATTTGTAAAAAATACGAAATTGGCCCTGCAGCCCTGATAACATCTAATTGGTTAATCAATAAATATAAAGTGGTAGGGAAACAGTCTTAATTTTACCCTGAATATGGACACATGGTATTTTTTCATGTTACAAGTAGGAAGGTGTGTTGGTGGAACATTTTGAATTATTTTTCCTCTTTGTACGAGGGAGCAAGTTTATGAAATCACCCACAACTCCGCTAGGGAACACATCAAAAGTTAGAGGTGGAGAGGCGGGTCATCGGACCATTTTAATTTTTTTTTCCCGTTTGTATAAAGGAGAAAAGTTATAAATTGATCTGCAACCCCACAGGGGACAGAGTGATGTCACATGTTGAGTCTACATCAAAAGAGAGAAGGCAGGTCATCGGAGCACTTTAAAGTTTTTTAGCTCAGCATTGAAAAATCAAAGCGGGGAGGTGGGTCACCAAAGGCTTTTGAAGATTTTTACCTTTCTGTGAAAAGGAGAAAAGTATCAAAATGAAACGTGACTCCGGTGGGGCCTACATCAAAAGATAAAGGTGGGAAGCGGGTCGTCGGAGGAAAATTAGAAATTTTTCCTTATTGTTAAAAAGGGTAAAATTGCATAAATGATCAACGACTCCATCAAAGGCCCAGATTAAGCCACGTGTCGAGCCCGTATTTCAAAGGTGGAGGGGTGAGACAAAATGTGAAAATTGTGAATTTTCTCCAAAAGTCATAAAATGCAAAAGGCATCCCCAGGCCCATTTCAGCTCTAATCTTCCACATGGAAGGCTCTAATTTAATGTTCTGAAAGGGAAGAATCAATGGTTATGGCGCGATGCATCTCGTTTTTCCTCTATTAACATTCCACAACTTTAGCAGATGTAAATACGCATCATCTTTCATGGTGAATCTGAATGATTTCTTTTCATTTCTATCAGCAAAGTGCAATTGAAGTGTTATGGAGCTCGAATTTGTGAATCTAAGGAAGTGCAAGAGTTGATATTTTTAAACATAGTTACTCAGGCACCTGTAAAAAATGAATTTCTAGATCCAACAGAGAAAATTACCGAGGAAAGAAAGATGAGAAGGAATCTATATGAACAAAAGATGAAATACGTATTGCTAGAGGAGATGACTGGATGTCCTAGTTAAAACAATGATGGAAATATCTAGAATGATTCACCTTATGAAACACCTAGCAACTTTTTGTTGTAAATATGTTGAACATCACTATCTAGAAATCATGATCAAGTACGTAACAAGAAAAGGTTCCTCGAATATTCTTTGTTTGTGGGGGAAGCTTTAATTTAAATGAATGCTATAAAGGGCATGAGTTAGTCATGCAAATGGTCGGGGTGTTAATTTTACGATAAAATTTGAGAAATCCCATCTTCCTGAGAGACCATCTGAGAAACCTATTAATCTCTTTTGTTTTATATTTGATCACGTCGAGATGGTTGTAAGTGTACAACCAATGAAAAGCTCTGAAATTGTTCAATAAAATTTGCCTTGCTGATAAATATAATAGATCTCAAATTAATCTGTGTTGATCTTGGGAAAAATTATGTGTACTTTTATTTTATAATGTCTTTCAAATAGTTTTTTCTTCTTCCTGTTGCAATCTTATATTAAAATATATCCGAATCGCACAAGATCTCGTCCCTGTGATAGTTTAGTGGCATTTGCAATTTCATTATGAGACGAGCCTTCATCCTATAATGAAATAAAAAATTTAAAATCACTTTATTGTCATTTTGTTGATAAATATTATCTATAAGTCTATGTGTGTATCTTAGGCATGATGATATAAGGGTTGTTAATATTTAATTTATTTTTTAGCTCAAGACTTCATGTTGAATTCTTAAAGATTGTGTGAAACCATGTAGATCCAGGCCTCTATTGACACACGCCTTCTAGTTGAAGGAATATTTTGGCTATTCTAAAGCATTTTTCTGTTAGTTTTCCAATTGTTGTAAAGGTTCTCAAAGATCTAGTGAAATCAACTTCATCTTGCTTAATTCTTCACAAAAAAATTCAAATAACCATGAATCCTACTTGAAGTACGCATGTTTGTGTTGTATATCCACAAATGATCAAATTCTACTGCCAAAATATACAGATACAAGCAATTTTTAAGTGTCTTTAGTAACCCGAACCCTGTTCAAAAAATATCTCCATTCTTTAGAAGTGAATACTCGTGAGATTTAAATTGTGGTGTATTGATCATATTTTCTCAAGGTTTCCCTAAAAATTGCGTAAAGAAGGATCTCTTCATGTCCTTCACCAACAGAGGTTACAAAATGGGTTCTCTCACCCTGGTTGAAAGGCATAACCTAAAGTAGTAAGGATATATCAAATCCTTAATGAAGGTGCTATTCATTTCTCCTACGCCCAAGTGACAAAGAGCCAACTAAATCCCTTCCCCGGATACAAAACAACTTACGAATTTTCTGTCTCTGAGTATCTTGTTAAATATGTGATGTTGCTCGACTTCCAAGGGAGAATCTATTTGGATACCAATAGTCCTCATTAGTGGGAAGGTTTGATATGATTCACAATGTGTTACCCATTTTACCACAAGAAGACATAACAAGTGTCAACATGAGAGCCTAAGCTTCGACGTGGTCTCCATCAGGTGTATGTGTGGATGGACTTTTTTTTCAAGTGTTGCAAACTTTGTATTTTTTATTTTTCTCAATACACAAGAGTATTTTGCATTCCTTCACAAAAGGAAAGATCAATAAAAAGATGAATTTACATGCACCTAGAAGGAGACTTGCTCATCAAGCAAGATTTATTATTAGGAAATTATTCACCCATTTCTTTTCTTAAAAAATAGAACAGTCAACTTTAGTTTGACTGTGATGTAATCAAAGGCTATTTATGCCTCTTTGTACTAGTTTGCTTTATTTTATTCCTTTATTTATTATTAAATAAATGATAAAAATAGGATGCATGGGCAAGTACATCCTTAGTCTATTTTTAGGAAGGGTGGGTGAATCAATTTTTGTATATATTGTGTGCCTTGGCAAAGCACATAGGAGGAATTTTTAGATACAGGAGTGATGAAGCAATTTTTTGCAAGTTTTTCCCTTTGAATGTGAATTATTTTCTTCCTTTCTAATTATTTGCATTCTTGTGTATGTTTCCATTAATATTGTGAATGTTGAATTCCCTGATTTATGATCTTACCCTGTTGTAATTTCAGTATTTTTGCATAATATTAATGTGTATGTGTAACTTAGCACTATTGTTATGATAATTATCCCTCAATACATCAGAGTTTTTACTCTTAATTATCTTCAAAAAATTGTTTGCATGTGCATCAAAAATTCATTCCATATCAATTGTGCATGTACTCAGTCAAAGACTTGATACAAGTTTGGTGTATCACCTCATTTTTTATTTCATTTTACATTCATCTTTTACCCTTAAACCCTAGAAAATTAGTTTAGGATACATCAATAAGGAACTGGCCTTGATATCAGAGACTCACCTTAAAATAGGTATACCCACAGATCTGAGGAGTTTCCATTGTATCTATGAAAGAGAGAGATAAAATTTGCAAGTTAGAATGCCTATAGCCATCTATCTATAGGGTGCAGTTTCGAGAGATAATAATTTTTGGCATGCCCGGTCGGAAAATGATTTAGGTCTACGTGCAAGTTATAGATATTTACAGTGAATTTATAGCAGATAAAAGTTTATTTAAGGATAAAAATCTGCAACAATTTATCCTAAATATTTTAAGCATCTATTTGACAAATCTGTAAGGATGATTTTAATACTAGTATTAGCAGCAAGTTCCATGCATAACTTAACTACAAGATCATCAGTACGAGGAATTCCTTCTGATTTTATTTCTTTACCTTTGAATTGTGTAAGAAGGAGAAGAGTTGGTAATACTTTACCTTATAATAGGCCTAGTTATGATAACCCTCCTAATATTCCTTCACCATGTATCAATTTCTCTATTCAGATCGTCATCTTTCAAATGGCTATTGAACCACCTAGGAATTTTGTGACCTTTACTAATGGCAGCCCATTAGTAATCCTAGTTTACCATGACATCCCTAATGCTTCCATGAAAATTTTTCCATCATTCACTAGTTAAAATCAGGTTACACCTACAAAGCACATTAAAGATGTTGCAAGCCTTATGTGCAGTTCATAATATCACTCATGAGAATGTAGCTTTGATACTTTTAGCTGCATCTCTTTAAGGACAAGCCTTGCAATCATACAAAAATCTAGAGATAATTTTTGATGAATTAGACGATAAATTGCAAGCATAAGAACTTGGGATGACTTAGACGATAAATCTCTAAAACAATTTCAAGATAATTCAGATCATTTATCTCTCATCGAACAACTTTCTACCATTAAAAGAGATCCCAACCAATTTATGTCTAGTTTCAACATCTGTTTTTCCAGAACTTGGGAAATAATTCCAACAAGTGTCAAGCCTTTAGTTGATCACGCTTTTCTTTATTATCTTAAGGCATTAAAAAGTGATATTTAAACTATGATTCAATTTATGGGAGGTGAGACTCTCCTAACAACCTATGATATAGTCATCCGAGCTGAAAATAGTCTTACTCAAGCCAGAAAATTAGTACCAAGGCCTTCAATGCATTTTTTGGTAGATTTAGCTCTTATCCCACAACCTATCATAATTATAGAACCCGTTGTTGCAGCCCCATCAGATGACATATTTAAAGCTTTGCAGACTATGGGAAACAAGCTGACTTCAATTGAGAATAGTCTAGCATTACCTAGTAGACTTTATCAGGTTCCTTATTAGCAAAATCAGCTAAACCAACAAAATAGGTAGCCTTACCAATAGAATCAAAATTATTGGTAGCCTTATCAGCAAAAGTGATTTGACCCAAAGGATCCTAGTTCATCTAACACTTTAGTCTCAGTTAATATGGCTACAAAATAGTGGTGTCAACCTTGTAATCAACCTCATTTAGCTACAAGTTTCCCAAATGCTTTTATGAACATAAGTCCTATTGCACAACCTCAATCTGAGACATTTTTCATGTCTCAAATGGAGGGTGGGCAGTAAGATACTCAGGTTCAGAAGGAACATGAACATAATTTAGTCAGTTTTAGTGAGGATGATTTCATTGCAGTTACTACTATGGCTCAGGAAAAGGCCACAGACAATCAAAAAAATAGTAGAATTGGCCTGTTCTACCTAATATCACTGACAAAACAACAACTATAAGCCCAAAACCAGCTAACAGTGCATCTTTTCCTCAAAAAACAATAGGTGTTATAGCTGGTAAAGAACAGTAAAAATATCTACAACCTGATCCAAAAAGGTTATTTATACCTTAGATTTCAAAATTAGCTGAAGCAGAATGAGTTTTCACCAAAGCCTATGTTAAAACACTATAATATGTCTCTAAAACTATTGCTTCTTTTAACATTATTGATGTAATGAAAAAGCATAATGTTAACATCTCAATGTGGGATGCTCTAAGTATTCCAAGAAAACAAGATTTACTTTCTCATGAACTAGCTAAGCTTCAGATTTCTTCTAAAACAACAGAAAAGGAAGTCCAGAAAGCAGATATGGTCCTTAGAACAATGGAACAAGACAACATCAAAAAAGTTAAAAGGATGGTTCAGAAAGTCTAAAATGCTCATGACATCAAGAAGAAACCACCGTTTTATCTATCACTAATTATTGGAGATCATCTTGTTCATAACTGTATGGTGGATAGCGGTGCAAGTAGCACAGTTATGCCAAAATCAATTGCAGAAACATTGGGTCTCCAGTATGAACCTATAAATAAGAGTGTCCTACAGTTAGATGGAGATGCAACTAATACAGTTGGTTTCATCATAAATTTAGAGGAAACGTTGCGTGTTTGACTAAATGTTTCCATTCTGCAAGATATTACTATTGTAGACTTACCTCCTTACTTTGCTATATGTTTATCAAGAGACTTCACAACAAATACATGAGGCTATCTCTCTTCAGATTGGTCTTTCTTATTTTTCACTACTCGTTATGAGACCAAGGTTACTATAAATTAAGAATCATTGGTCAAACTTCACATTGAGCCTCACGCTTCTAATGTAGTTGCTAATTATGTAGCCTTAAACCAATTTGATTTTGATAATATAGCTCGTGTTTCAGCATTAGATGGTGTTTCTAACCTGTTTATGGATGAAAATACAAATGAAGAACATGCTCATGATCCTTTCAAAGAAGTCAAAGAACATCTATTTGGTGTGTATTGCTTATATGAAGAAAATACACCAATTCCCTTGTTGTCCAAAACAAAAAGTGCAATGGAAGTGATTTGGAGGCTTCATTTCGATGGAGCTAATAACAAGAAAGGACAAGGTGTAAGTTTGATGCTTACTTCCCAAAAAAATGAAAGGTATTTCTCATCTTTGAGTCTCCAATTTTCATGTACTTACAACGTAGCTTAATACAAAGCATTAATTCATGTCTTACTTTGGGCCAGAAAGAGAGGTATTAGCATGCTACAGTTTTTTGGTGATTCTGAGCTGGTTATCAATCAACTAAGAAATTTCAATGTTTGCAAGAATCAATTAATGAAGACTTACAGACATAGAGTTTAAAACTTAATGCAATATTTTAAAGCTATTAACATCTAGTCCATTCCTAGAATAGAAAATAACCATGCAGATAGACTTGTAAGAATTGGTGTCAGTTTTGAAGTGCTGGAATAGATTAAAAATAGTAAAATTTAGCCTCATATAAAGTTGATTGTCAGGATTTTGATACCTGATAATGACTTAAATTGGTAGGTTTTTGCAGCAAGAAGCTGAATTTTCCATATTAAATCAAGATAAATTACAACACTTATATGGCTATAAAATTGTTCAGTTAAAGACAAATAAACTACCTCAAGGTCTGGTCACATTAGAATACATCTTCTGCACTGACGATCAGTTAAGGAAGGTCAAGACTAAGATGTTAACAAATGCTGATAATTATGAGGAGATCTCAGTTGATGAAGGTAAAAATTTGTTTCTTCGAAAGGTATGTTCTTTAGCTGAAAAACATTCTTTTATTAATCTTTGCAAGGAATTTAAAGATGTTTTAACTTGGAAATACGAAGACCTAAAAGGGTTTGATCCCATTTTAGCACAACATACTATTGAATTGTAGTCAAATTCTAAGCCAGTTAGGCAAAAACAGAGGCGTGGAAATCCCAAAATAGAGCCTCTAATGAGGAAAGAGTTATCTAAGTTGATTGAATTAGGTATTATGTTTCTAGTTAAGCATTCAAGTTGGGTAGCTAAACTTGTTCTTGTTAGGAAGAAAGATAGAAAAATTAGATTATGTGTGGATTTTAGAGATCTTAATAAAGCCTCATTAAAATATCACTACTCAATTCCAAATATGGATCAGATTTCCAAATATGGATAAGATTTTGACAATAGTTTCTTGTTCAAATAGACTATCTCTTCTAGACGGCTATAGTGGATACAATCAGATTTTAGTCCAAGAAGAGGATAGGTACAAAACAACTTTCACCACTAAGTGGGGTACTTATGCTTACAAAACAATGTCTTTCAGCCTTTCAAATGTTGGTGCAACATTTCAACACGCAAAGGACATGGATGTTCATAGCTTGTTAAATAAATGCATCCTTGTTTATTTAGATGATGTTACTGTATTCTCAAAAAATTCTTAAGAACATTTAATACGCCTAAGGTATAATTTTCAGTTATGCAGACAATTTGGGATATCTTTGAATCCACTAAAGTCTATTTTTTCAGGACATCAAGGAAAATTACTTGGTCTTATTATTTCTAAGAAAGGTATAGCAATTGATCCTCTTAGAATCAAAGCCATATCACATCTATCATTACCTCATCATAAGAAGGCATTACATATTTTTCTTGGAAAAATCAAATTTGTTAGAATACTTGTTCTAGATTTTACAGCATTGGTTAAACCATTGACAACTATGTTAAAGAAAGAGAAGAATTTATCTTGGACCAACGAAGGGAGAAAAGGGTTTGAAGGAATCAAAGATGCCATCTCTCAAGCTCCTACTCTTGCAAATCCAAATTTTGATAAAGATTTTACAATGTATGCTATTGCATGAGCTGAAACAATCTCAACCATATTAACTTAGTCTAATGATGAAAATGTTGATCAACCAATTTCTTTCTTTGGATAGAGCTTGCACGATTACGAAATAAGGTACACATTTCTCTAAAAACAATTACTTTCAGTAGTTAGAGGGCTAAATAATTTTAAGTACATGCTTTCAAACAAAAAAATTCATGTTCTTATTTCTCATCCAAGTGTGAAAGATTTCTTGTTAAATAAATAATTATATGAGAAAAAAGTAGGCTAGAAATGAAGGTCATGGAATATGATGTTGATATTCATGTTGCGAAGATAGTTCAAGTAAAAGGCTTGTGTGAACACCTAATTGATGATATGGAAAAATAACAGACTACAAAACCTGAAGATTCAAAAAAGCATGCTGAAATTATGTATCAGCAATCAGACATTATGGTTCAACGAGAAAATTAGAAACTTGAACTTGCTCAAGAGGTCTAGGAATCAAGATGGATGACTGATTTAGTTAACTATCTATAGCATGGCATCTATCTGGAAGGTATGGACAAGAATAAATGAAGATATATTAGATTATAAGTTGTACCCTATGTTTTAATTGATGGTGTATTATTCAAAAGAGATATAAATGGAATCTTACTGCGATGTGTTCACTATGACAAAATTTAGTAATTATTATCAGAATTCCATGAAGGACCTGCAAGAGGTCATTTCTCATCACGTACCACAACCTTAAAAATTATGAAAGCTGGTTACTATTGGCCGAGTATATTTAAGGACTGTTTCAAATGGATTAGTAAGTGTAAGAAATGTGCTTTCTTTGTTGGAAAAGAAAGTTTGGCTTATCTTCCTTTACAACCTATTTCATTTGATCAACCTTTTATGCAGTAGGGCGTTGATTTTATTAGTATGATAAACCCACCTTCGTCATAAGGACACAAGTGGATTTTGATTGCTACTGATTACTTTATACATTGGACTGAAGCAATAGCCTTGAAAGATGCTAATGAAACTTCAATACTATCCTTTTATGAAGGTATATTTTACAGATTTAGTGTTCCAGCAACTATCATATCAGATAATGCTTTAGCATTTCTTGGTACAAAGGTAACAGATTGGGATGTTAATCATGGAATTTATCTAAAATCTTCATCTAAGTATTACCCACAAGGTAATGGGTTAGCTGAAAGTACTAACAAGAATCTTTTAAGGATCATTAGAAGAAGACTCAAAGATAACCAGGGAGCTTGGCATCTAATGTTGAATTTAGCACTTTGGGTTGATAGAGTGACTCCTAAAAGATCAGTTAGCAATTCACTATACAAGCTTGTTTATAGAAGAGAAGTAAGAATGCCTATTTCATTTGAGTTACCCACATTAGATTTGTTGCATCAAATGGAGCTTCTTGAAAATGAACCATTACAGGTTCGTTATGCAGAATTAATGTAATTACAAGAGCTAAGAGATCAAGCTCATTTAAACATGGAAAAGAATCAAAAAGAGATGAAGATGACTTTTGATAAGAAATCCAAATTCAGAATCTTCAATGAAGGAGATATTGTGTTAAAGTGGGATATTGATTGTGCAAATCCCGGAAGACACATGAAGTTCAATATAATCTGGAGTGGTCCTTACATGATTTCATCTTGCAAAGAACACAATGCTTTTCAACTCTTGAGGCTGAATGGAGAGGAACTTCCCATTCATGTGAATGGTATGTTTCTCAAACATTGTTATTGAAAATCCTACAGTGTTTGTTTAGAGTAGGATTTCCTTTCAATAAGTGTAGTCCCTGCACATTGCAATGTTTTCAATTCAATAAGTGCGTTCATGCACGTGATCTGGTTTACAAGATAATTTCCCATTTTTAGTTCATTTTGGAAGGGTTGGACATTCAAGAAGGATGATTTATGGTTACATGCTTTAGACTCCATGCCCAATGGATAAGAGCAAGGAAATCATTTACAAGCTACTAGGCAGCTTTCCACACAGGATCACCAGAAATGTTCAAATTTTTTACACTTGTGCAAAAATGGGCTATTCAAAACTTTGTTTAGAAGGATAGCATTGGTGAAGTATACCTAAGCTAGGGGAGTTTATTTCAGACAATATTGTTATTGTTGAATTAATTAATGATTACATGAAATCTGCAGTTAGGTGTGTTGTTACAAAACATAAGAGATCACATAGCCTACAATTTCATGCTATCTTCAACAAAAAAACACAAAGCCCCAAAGGACATCTATGTTGCCTTGATGAAGACACCAAATTGTAGAATAGATGTAATGTTAGGTTTTGAAGCAGCAATCATGACTATAGATTACATAAATCAGAGTTCATTACTAGATGTTACATGTATTCTTTAATGATATTTCCTTTATAATTAAGACATTCAATTATATTATTGGGTTATGTTAGTGCGAAATCACAACACCCCAAATTGAGTACTATAGGTCTACTTTTCTAAGACAAAGTCGTTTGGTGTGATTGCATAACATTAAACTTTTTCCCAAGGTGTGGGTCCTTGCAAAATGGAAAAATCCCTCCAGATTAAAGGTTAGTTCCTTATCCCTCTGTTCAAGTGCATACTTGAGGATTTGTAGAGGATCTATCTCTATACCTAATCTAAAACTTGCCAAGGAGATAAGGGTAAAAGCATATAAGAAATAAGAAATAACTAAACTACTAGGTGTTGCACCAAAGGAATGATGAACACTTATTTTGCTAGTAGACACAAACCAACAAAATGCATATAGTAAATAAGCACACATAGCCAAATCTATAATGGAAGACCAAATGAAAACAAAACAGACAAGAAAGGATCTAGAATCGATCACATAAATGTTTTACTGCTGTGTGGATTGAAGTAATTCAGTTTCTCATTTGGGGCTCTCTTTATTGTTGTCAAATGTTCCAACAAAGATAATTTATCACCCTTCTCTCCAAACTGGTCATGAAGCGCCATGCACAGCTAGTTCCAATTTTTAATAGATCCTACTCCAGGCCTCCTGAACCATTGTGAAGTTTTACCTCTGAGTGAGGATGCTAGCAACTTGACTATAATATCCATCTCATGAATCTCATTGATTGTATATACATTCGCAATATCTTGGGCATGATCATCAAGGGAAGTCTAGTTTTCTCTAGGGAAGTATGGAATGATTTTTAATACTACTACCAGGATTGGATTTTCTACATTCATAGTGAGTGGGCTACTTCCGGTGAAATTGATATAAGGATTTGGATGAGCCATCCTGATCGGCTTGAGCACCCCTCTTGATTGAGAGAATGGCCTATTGGGAGGAGGTGTCAATAAGGATTTGTTTGGTGGGGATAGAGACCTCTAGGCTCTTCTTCCCCTTCTCCCTTTGTTTGGGGACAAGTCTAGATAGACAAATAATCCCTCTTCTCTGGTTCTTGAGTGTGTTTGTATTCTTCTCATGAACTTACTTGTACTGCTGAAATTAGTAGTTTTGTTTCTTTTGGATTTTCCAGATGAACAATTTTAAGGCTTCTTAAAATCTAGAATCACAACAAGTGTACATAAATTCCTAGTGTAATAAAATGGAGACTTCTTAGACCCACCGAGCGTGCCCAAAACTTTTAGTGTGAAATCATTGCACCCCAAAATGAGTACTACATGTCTACTTTTCTAAGGCAGAGTCAATTGGTGTGATTGTATAACATTGAACTTTTCCCCAACGAGTGGGTGCTTGAAAAATGGAAAAAGCTCTCCAGATTAAAGACTAGTTCCTTATCCCTCTATTCATGTGCATATGTGCTAATTTTTATAGGATCTATCTCTATACCTAATCTAAAACTTGCCAAGGAGATAGGGGTAAAAGTGTATAAGAAATAAGAAATAACTAAACTGCCAGGTGATGCACCAAAGAAATGATGAAAAATTATTTTTCTAATAGACACAAACTAGTAAAATGCATACAGTAAAAAAGAATAGATAGCCAGATCTGTAATGGAAGAAAAAATGAAAGCAAAAGAGACAAGAAAGGATCTAGAATCAATCACAGATGTGTTTTATTATTCTGTGGATTGATACAGTTCATTAAAAAGTAGCCAAAAGGAAGAAATGTATTACAATATTAATGGGAGGACTAAACCGTACAAATCTCTTTGCTAGAAGGAGAAGGGAGCCTATAAAAAAAAGAATGCCCAACCCTTTACAATGAATCCTGCCCCCCATATTTATAGATCCAATAAGAGGGAAGAAAGAGAGAGAGAGGTGGGAAAAAATAGATTGAAGTTCAAATATTGTTGTTAATGCATCTGATAAAATATACCCCAAATCCATATTTATTTAGTGCATCGATCCTTGGTTCAGTGCCTTGAAAAAAGAGGAAACGGTGGAAACAAATCGAATCCGATCTAGTTCTTGAGGAAAGAAGATCCTGCATTGAAATCCCGAAGATGTTTTCTCCATTTTCCTTCACCTAACCACCTGAAAATTAAATTTTCAGACCTCCATGGTGTAGGTGAGGCTAATATCTTTCCAATGGTGTCAGATTCACAATATTTCGAGCCATGAGTCGAAAGATATGCCCCTTCGAAATTTGTATCGAGTCCGTACAAATGGGCGGGAAAATTTTTTTTGCTTGTATGGGGAAGTTAGAGAGAAACCAAAGGAGACCCCCCAAAGCATGATTTTGGGCCTTGAATCAATTCTACTTGCTCGGGATTGAAAAACTTGATGCATGTTATCAAAATTACAATCCGCACTGGTATGACCCATAACCTTGAGGGGTGAATTTTGGATAATAATTTTAGTGACGTAGTAGGGTTATCTTCATGGTAGATGAAAATACCAATTTCCTTGTCGTATCTGTTGGGCATGGAGTCAAGAGCGATGGTCTAATCCTAATTTTTCCTCTGATTCACAAGCCTGGCTACTTGCACTCTCGATTTTTATAAGAAATCTCGAAATGAAGGTTTTTGAGAGTAGAAAATTGTTTAACCCAGGGCTTCATCTGTCTCTCTAAATGGACTGCACAAGAGCCACAAAACAACAGCACATTATATACAAAATTTGACAACATACATGCTACAAATGGAACATGTAGAGCATGCAAATCACTTAGGAGAAAAGTAACCTACACTACAGCAAGACAGTGTGCACAAACACTTAGATGAAAGAGAAACTAACTAATATATACAGGGTGAGACTTTCCTTTTAGTAGCAGTTCTTAAGGTGGATCCTATTCAATGGAATCTGTAACTCTTCGCCCTCCAACATAGACAATTGGAAATCATTGCTACTTTTTCATCTTTTGATCATATAGGGGCCACTCTAGATGGCATCAAACTTGGAATGCCTTCCTGGTTTTTCTCGATCTACATCCCATTTAGAAACCAAGTCTCCTTCCTGGAAGGTCCTTGCTTTTTCCTTCTTGATTTCTAAACTGATCATTAGGATTGAAAATAGATTCCAATGTCAGCTAAGCCTTTAGGAAGCTTGTTTGTATGTAGCTATACTACCTAATTCCCATACTGTTGCTCTAGTCTGCTTTAGTTTCTAGCTAAGAATTAAGATTCTTCCAGTAAAAATTTAATGATCTCCTTATCATTCTCAAACACCTGACCAGGATGTGTTGCTATCTAGCACTGTTGGCCTCACAACTATATTAATATGTGGATGTTCTCTATCTCTTTTGATGCTGTCAACCACATTAAACGTTGTTCCCACTTACCTGCAAGTCTGTCAACATCTTCATTCTCTTTCCTGGGTATGGGACATAATGCTGAAGGCCTCGAAATCCTCCATGAGATTCCCATACCTTACTCTTATACTTCTTGAGTAGATCATTCTTGATAGCATTAAGTCCTCTGACTTCATTGGCAACCAATTTCACTATCGCCAAATACTTGCAAGTTCTTGATTTCCTAGCTTCCTTCCCCGATGAAGACCTTGAACCAAAGCCTCATATTCAAAAATTTTATTAGAGAAAGAAAAATTGGACTCTGAAGGCTAAATAATATTTCACACCTTATCGGGGACACAATCATGGCTCCTCCCCAAAATCCTTGTATACTCCTTGAGATATCAAAAAACAATTGTCATACCTTGTTGTCATCCTTGTATTCTGCCTTAATTACATCTGGAAGGGGATAATTTTCTTCATGTAGGCAGTAAACACCTAGCTTAGATTCTTCCATCTCCTTATAGGGGTCAAACTCACGACTTTTTCTGGCCCACTCATCGAGAGCCAAGTCTGGGATACATCCCACCTTGGTATTTTCTTCACAAGTGCTTAGGAGGTCTTCTTGATCAAAAGTTGATCCAGTTCGCATTAATTGGGCTAGGCACATTGGATTCAATATGATAATTAGTAATAGGTTCAGATCTGATTGTGGCCTTCGCCCCATACTTTGTTCTAAAGAGCATATATGACCAATCAGCAGACAGGTAGCCTCCAATTTTGGCAGTGAAGTCCCTAGACAAACACAATGCAAAATGTGGTCGAAAGTCTATGACTGACACATTCTACAATAAAATTACATTAGGGTAGGCATGTAGGGTGAGAATCAGATCCTTGATGATTCCAACAATGGTCACTACAGTATCATCTAATTGTACTACTCCTTTAGAGATGACCTCATATTCGAGGCCCAGCTGATCAACTATTTGTTTGGGCGTCACAGAACTACTAGCCCCATAATCAATCATATAATTGTGCACTAGTTTTGTCTTCAATAATCAATGAGACATAGAATGAAGAAGTTCTCAGGTTCTTACCTTGTTGTTCTCCTTAGTTCCTTCCTAGTTGAACTACATTGGCAAGCACCTTATCTTGCTGGTTAGAGGGTTGATTTGAACCTGACCAATTCTGCATGGCAGTCTGCAATAGATCCCTCTACCCTGGAATGGCTAGTGACTCCCATAGTAAAATTTTCACACTTTTCCTCTTCATTTGCTCAATAATATTAAATGAGCTATCCTTTTTCTACCCCTTCCTAGACACATTTATTTCTTGCACATGGGTTGCTACAACAAGTGCCTAGTTGGATTTCGAAGGTGGATTGGATTGGTTATGCATGTCGGGAGTTGTACTTGGAGCACGAGGACCTTTTGGAGTGCTGGGAGGTTGAGGGCCACCTGAGTTCAGTGGTTGGCCCTCTCTAATATTTCTCTTTTTGGATCGTGTATTGGTAGATACACTTTGAGAAGGGAACTGATTCATTCCACAAAATTCATCATCCTGCCAATTGATGAGCATAGTTTCTCTTGGAGGTCCACTAAGTTGAGCTCCTTACTACCCATATCCTTCTTGGCTAGGCTCCTATGACACCCTACTGGTTTGCTCCATTAAGGCCTGATTAAGTGCACCATTAAAGCACATTGATTGGTTATGTGGCTTCTTACATGGTAAACCACCAATCATATTGCCTATGCCATATTATTTTGTGCTAGGAACCAATGCTCTTGACATTGAATTTTTTTTTGGATCATACGGCCTGAAAGATCTAGCAGCTTAGGGTTGTCCTTGGCTCTGGATCTGATTTACAATCTGATGGTGGGTGGCCTATTGTGCTGATACTAGGGATCTAGCTTGATATCGATCCTAAGGCTAATATGGCCTAAAAATCTGAGCTTTTTGTCTTTTGATGGTTACCATCTCATTCCCTAGGTTCTGAAGCTATTTCATGACTTCCTGTAGTTCCTTGGAGGTGTTAGATGATGAAGTGGAAGCTTCAGTTGAGCTTTGACTCCTGGGGGGTATAGGAGCTAATTTGGGTGTTTGGCTAGTATTTGGGTTTCCTAACTTAGGGTATAGAGGCATGGATGGCCTAGGAGTGATTTTACCATCCTAAATCAAATGGTTTTTAGCCCCTATGGAATGACTATAGGCTACAACTAAATTTTTTTCCCTCCATCTGAATGGATCATCAAATAAATATTAGAATTTAAAGCTCTAAGAAAGTATAGGAAGGAAACTTCATCAGTGGGCTTTACTGTTGTTGGAATCCTGTCCCAGGTCCATTGAAATATGAGGTTGAAGTATGTCAGTTGATCATTCAAGGCTCTCTTTATTTTGTCAAACTACTCCAACAAAGATAAGTTATCACCCTTATCTCCAAACTGGCCATGAAGAGCCATGCACAGCTGGTTCCATTTTTTAATAGATCCTTCTCCAAGACTCACGAACCATTGGGAAGCTTTACCTATGTGTGAGGATGCTAGCAACTTTACTGCAATATCCATCTCATGAATCTCATGGATTATATAGACATTTGCAATATCTTGGACATGATCACTAGGGTAAGTCTATTTTTCTCCAGTGAAGTATGGGATGCTTTTTAATCGCTGCTATTAGGACTGGATTTTGTGCATTCAGAGCGACTGGGTTGCTGTTGGTGAAATTGACATAAGGATTTGGATGCACCATCCTGATTGGCCTGAGCACCCCTCTTGATTGAGAGAACGACCTATTGGGAGGAGGTGTCAATAAGGCTCTGTTTGGTGGGGATAGAGACCTCTAGGCTCTTCTTCCCCTTCTCCCTCTGTCTGGGGACAAGTCTAGATAAACAAATAATCCCTCTTCTCTGTTTCTTGACCATGTTTGTATTCTTCTCATGAAATTTCTTGGACTACTGAAACTAGTAGTTTTGTTTCTTTTGGATTTTCGCTAGATGTACAATTTTAAGGCTTCTTAAAATCCAGAATCACAGCAAGTGTACATCAATTCCTACTATAATAGAATGGAGACTTCTTAGCCACACCGAGCGTGCCAAAACTATTAGTCTCAAATCACAGCACCCCCAAATGAGTACTACAGGTCTACTTTTCTAAGGAAGAGTTATTTGGTGTGATTGCATAACATTGAACTTTTCCCAAAGGTGTGGGTCCTTGAAAAATGGAAAAATATCTCTAGATAAAAGGTTGGTTCCTTATCCCTCTGTTTAAGTGCATACGTTGAGGATTTGTAGAGGATCTATCTCAATACCTAATCTAAAACTTGTCAAGGAGATAGGGGTAAAAGAGTATAAGAACTAAAAAATTAACTAAACTAACAGGTGATTCACGAAAGGAATGATGAACACTTATTTTGCTAATAGACACAAACCAACAAAATGCATACAGTAAACAAGCACAGATAGCCAGATCTTTAATGGAAAACCAAATGAAAGAAAAAGAGACAAGAAAGGATCTAGAATCGATCACAGATGTGTTTTATTGCTCTATGGATTGATACAGTTCATTACAATGTAGCCAGAAGGAAGAAACATATGGAAATATTAATGGGAGGCCTGAACCCCACAAATCCCTTTGATAGAAGGAGAACGAAGCCTCCAAAACAAAGAATTTCCCACCCTTTACAATGAATCCTACCCTCATATTTATAGATCTG
The DNA here is from genome assembly GCA_019776745.2 of Taxus chinensis. Taxonomy (NCBI): domain Eukaryota; kingdom Viridiplantae; phylum Streptophyta; class Pinopsida; order Cupressales; family Taxaceae; genus Taxus; species Taxus chinensis. Next base: position 758,488,174 of record CM034150.1, on the reverse strand, counting down.
ATCAGAGGGAGAAAGAGAGAGACAGAGGCATGAAAAACATGTTGAAGCTTAACTAACTAAAGTTATTGCTTGTGAAAAAATCTACCCCCAAATTTTTCTTTACTGCATCGATCCTTGGTTCGGTGCCTTGAAGGAAGAGGAAATGATGGAAACAAATCAAATCCGATCTAGTTCTTGACACAAGAAGATCTTGCATTAAATATCTTGAAGATTTTTTCTCCATTTTCCTTCACCTAACCATCTCAAACTTAAAGTTTCATACTGCTATGGCGTAGGTGAGGATGAGATCTTTCCAACGGTGTCAGATTCGCAATATTTCGAGCTCTGATTTGAAAGATATGTCCCTTCGAAGTTTTTATCCAGTCCGTACAAATGGGTGGGAAAAAAATTTGAAAAAAATGGGTTTCCCTTTGGCTTTGAGGTTCGGGAGGTCAAACATTGAATTTTTTCTTTACTGTGGTTATTTCGGTAAATTTGGGTTTGCATGTCCTGGCTGTCCCAGAAATAATCTTCCACATTGCTCGATTTGGGCTTCCTTTTCCTTATTCATCCTTCATTGACTGGGCCGTGAGGGCCGTTGAACTGTGCATTCTCCGTAATGTCTGGTTCCTTTTTTGGCCTTTTCACCTTTGTGTGCCCCATGCGTACTTATTTCCCAACTATTCCATAGACCGTGTTGGCCAAAAATTTTCAACTTCTCTGATTTCCATTTGACTTCAGCATTTTCGGCAATGTGTGCCCCACATGTCTTTATTGAACTTGTGTATTCTATGATAGAGAAAGCTGATTTAGCTGATTCCTTTGTATTTCAGCTCCAAACCTATTTCGACGAACATTGGTATGACCCACAGCCTCCAGACGCGCAATGCATTAAAAAAATCATGTGACTTATTTTTTTGGATTATCCAATTTTTTCTAACTTCTTGGATTTTTTCTTATATGGGGAAGTTAGAGAGAAACCAAACTCCCCCCCTCCCCCCCCCAAGCATGATTTTGGGCATTGAATCAATTCTACTTGCTCAGGACTGAAAAATCTGATGCATGTTTTCAAAAGTACCTTGAGGGGTGAATTTTCGATAACAGGTTGTTTAGTTCATCATACAATCCATATCAAAAACCAGAAATGCAGAAATAAATACACAACTCAATTTCAAAATTCAATGTTTTATTGATAAGGAATTTCAAATGTTCCCACACAAGCCATGGGATGTAACTGAAAAGTAAAGTACATCTACTTAAATAAGAGGTACACATGCATGAAAGAGAAAATAAATGAGATATAAGTGAACCCATCATTGCCTTGGGGTTTGTCCTTTGATTGATACATCCTCATCTTCAGCCTTGTTCCTGTTATCCAAAATTCACCCCTCAAGGTAATTTTGATAACATGCATCAAATTCTTCAGTCCCGAGCAAGTAGATTGATTCAAGGCCCAAAATCATGTTTTTTGGGGCCCCCTCGGTTTCTCTCTAACTCTCCCATCCAAGGAAAAATCCCAACGAGTTAGAAAAAAATGGAAAAAATGCAAAAATAAGGTTGCAAGATTGTTTTAAAACATTTCAGGTCTAAAGGGTGCGGGTCGTACCAAGGTTCGTCATACCAAGTTCGCAGCCGAAATACAAAAGAAATCGGCTAAGTTGAACATTTTTGTCCCAGGTGGTCCATGGAACAGTTGGGACGTCAGGACGCGAGGGACGCGAAAAGGTGAAATGGCTGCAGGAAATAAAAATCGTCAAGTTTTTGTTTCGCGTGGTTTGGGACAGCCGGGACAAAAGTACGCATGGGACGTGAATCAGCCGATTTTCTACAAGACGGTCTATTTCAGGTGGCGCAGAGATTTTTGTTCAGGACAGTCAGGACAAAAGTATGCGCGGGATGCGTGGGATGCGAAAAGGTGAAAAGGCCACAAAAGGGGACAGGGAAGCCCAAATCAGCTGATGCGGAAGAATTCATCTGGGAAATTCGGGACAAAAGTATGCATGGGACGTGAAAAGGTGAAATGGCCGCAGCAAAGAAGAAAAGTCAACATTTGACCTGTGAACTTCGAACAGCCATAACTTTTGACTCCGAGCTCTGATTTTCACAAAATTGGACTTTCTGGAACGAGCACGACGTCCTCTACGGAAAAAAATTAGACTTTCTAGACTTTTTGGAATGAGCACGGTGTCCTCTATGACTTTATTATTTTTAATGAGGGTAGATATATTTTTAAAAAAAAAACATATTCGGCTCCATTCAGTTAATGCTCATTCCCGTCAAATGACAGAAAATGCCTGCCAGACCCAAAATAGCTGCCCGCACTCAGAAGGCCATAAATTTTGCATTTCTCAACGAAATCACACAAAATTTGTACCATTGGAATCGTGGCTCCGATACTGACACACAGAAATCAAGAAATTGTGGATTTGAAAAGAAATCAGTGGGGATTTTTTATAAAACGTGTCTGGGTTCATAACAGTGTTTTATTTGGTAGTTAGGAGTGCAATTAAGAGGCATGGTCACCATTCTTTCTTTGTTGCAGCACCTGGGATAGTATGGGGATCATTTTTCAAGTAATATAAAATCATTTTACTCCATTGAATTCCTCTTACAAGTGGTTGAAGGACAAATTTCAGGATTTTCTTTTTTGCCTTCTCTATCTCTTCTCATTTTTTCTATAAATTGGAGTGTTGGGCTCATTGTAAAAGGGGAGGTAGTTTTGTAGCAAAGCTCTACCAAAATTTCTTTGTGAAGATGATGTGTTGTAGGCCCTTTTTGTGGACTCCTTGCATGGTGATCCAGGCCCTTTTCTTGTAACCAATTGAACTGTGTATATCAGGAAGCAATAAAATATAAGTTTGTGGATGCATCTTCCCCTGATGTGTTTTTTTGCATTCTTCTTGCCCTTTCAACCTTGATTACAAGAATATTGTGTCTATTATTATGTTCTTGCAGGGATCCATTATCATTATGTATGTTTGAGATATTTTTGTGAATGCATTTTGCTAGATTATGGAGAACTGACATCTCCCATTCTAGTGTGCGCTTTGCTTCTGTATCTCACGCATTTGAAGACTAATCTCACACCCTCCTTTTCTGGTGTATCACTGCTTTAGTGTAGGATTTAATTTTATGCATTCTCTCTCCCTAGTGCCTTGGAAATTTAAATTAGAATAGTTATTTTCCCTTGCATTAGAGTAGAATGTGGCAGGTAGTTTAGGAGCAAGAACCAGCTTTCTCTGGAGGTCTATCTCAAGTAGCAAGTCCCACAACTTGGAGATAGTACCCATGTTATCCAATCACACCGTGAGTTCAAGTATATGCACTTGTATAAACATAGGGGTGATGTGATTCGGTGATAACGGTTCCCTCTTCATCTTAATTGTTGAAAGCACCATACCTAAAAACAGAAAAGAGAAAATCATTAGTTAAGAGCTCAGGGTTAATCCATATTCCTATATAGTCTAATTTTTGCACATGGATCTCTTAATAACAGGAGATATAGATTACTTGAAGATAAAAAAATATACATGATTTACTCACTTAGAAAGACAAAAAGAGAAGAAAAGAAAAAACATGGACATAAGAGAGGTGAAAAAACCTAAATATTTTCTTACTGTTTTCTCAAGTGTGCAGGTACAAGCTGCATCCAAGAATAAAATAAATCATGTCTTACAGTCCTCACTATAGGATATAATATTGTAGAGTTCAATAACTGTTTATCCTATGGTACATGAAGCAAATAAGTCATAAGTACATGATGGAATGAAAGGAAGAATGCTACTCAAAACTTCAGCAAACTATTCTAGAAAGAGAAGAAGTTGCATTACAGAATAGATGAGACACTTGTAGATAAAAGTACATGTTCTAAGATTACAAATGAATAAGAAGAGTCAGAATTTAAAGGTTGAAGTTAACTAGAGAGAGAAAGATTACATCAGAAACAAAAATAAAAGAATGAATTCTGAGAAGTGAAATATGTCGATAGGGCTTTGCTATGTAAAATGGACATTAACAACTTTCCATCATGTTATTTTTAACTAATACATGGTTTAGAAGTTGTATGGTAACTCAAATAAAGTGAATTACAGAGAAGCAGAAAATCAATGCCATGATCAATATAATAGTTATTATGTTTCAGTTTCCAACAACAAATCAACTTCAATGAAAAAGTGATACATTTTGTTTTCTAAATCAGAAAGTACAATCTTTTACAGGCTGAGAAATAGAAATCAAAGAAAGAATTATGCGAAAATTTTGATAGGGCTTTCACCATGTAAAATTGACATTTTATATTTTCCAGCATTCATACTAAAGTTTTAATAATGAGGAAATGCAATATTTAAGAAGAAAAAGAAATGGGACTACAACATCTCAACAAAACTTCAATGCTTCAACATGCAAAAATTGTGAACAGAAAAGTCCATAAATAACATGTCTTGCCCCAAGTTCTCAAATAAGAAATAAAATGATTAACTTATATAGTTTTCAGTTTTTAGAATCAAATATTCAAAGCTATTCACAAACTGAAAATGAAGAATGATGTCCAATACAGAGTTGCAGAAAGGCCATAAATAGTGCTAGATCAAATTATAATTACACAGTTTTAGATTTGCATCAGAACAAAAACAAGAACAAAATACAGAAATTCTACAGCACCAATGGATTATAGCTATGATAATCAAATAAAGACTCAGCTACAACATGAATTTAATTAAAAAAAAATGTTCAAGAACTTACATTTTCAGGTTCAACATTGAAATAATGAGATCAAGAATGATAAAGATCAAGTTGTTTAAAGCCAACTGAAGGAGACCCAGTTTTTAGGCATTCATGATTCTAAGAAGTAGAATCAAATAGGTACTGTTTGAAAACCAAAAGTCCTACAAGAATGATAGCCTGACCTTATGACTAAGGAAATAGAGAGTGCCAAGTGTTGAAAGAATATCAGGTTGTGGTTGAGCCATTTACATTTGTTCAGCAAGTACATAGAAAATGGAATGAAAAAACATAACCAAAGAATATCCAGGGTTTCCATCAAAAGGCTCAAGGATTGACCGAGAAAAGAGATTTGAATCAGAAAATGCATACACTTCAAGTCTAAAGTAAATATTCAAGTATTTTAGAAATTTGTCATCTCCCATTGAAATCAATTTCAAGCTGCAGTGTCAGATTAAAAAGGGTACAAACCTTGGTCATTGATCGAAAAAAACCCATTAATGGGTATCAAGAAATCAGAGAAACGAGCAAGGAACTCACTGATGAAATCAAAACTTTCAAATCCTCTAAAGATAAAAATCTTTAGAAGTGTAAAAGAAAGAATGATGACTCCAGTTTTCATTTGAGAGCTTGGGAGTCAAGTAAGATCAATAAATCATAGAACCCACAATATATTTTCAAAAAATTTAGTTTACATATCCAAGGAAGAAAATGAAAATGGAAGTGTACATGCGCAAGGGAAAAATTAGCTCACCTGTAACCACTCATGTCGGCTAGCATAAAACTATGATTCAATTAGAAAACTCGAAAATAGATCAGAAGTCTCGTAGAAAGAAACATCAGGAGATGATCAAGGAAAGGATACCATTCTATAGCCACAAAGAAACTCAAAGAATTTGAGCTCAGAAATCCGAAACATATGCCAAATATCAAACTCAAGATGACAAGAGATACAAATGTTCAATCCCTTATGGCTGCAATAGGTCACAGAAACCAACACAAAGTCTCGAATAATTAGAAAATGGTGGCCATAAGACCCTGTAAGAGAGCTCAATAGTAGCAAGGAATGACAAAAAAACCATTCTTGCAGAAGAAACAAGCTTGAGAGATCAAAAATGGCATCGAGTAAATTTTTTCCAGGGCTCGGCCCTAAAATTTTCAACATGCGAATAGGTAGAACGATGGGGTTAGAGTTGATTTAACTCCCCCCAACTTAACCATAGCTCAACCTAACTCAACCATGATTGAAGCATCAATGATCAGAAATCGAACCGTGTCAGATCAACGCCTTCATATTGACCCCTAAATTTGAAGCAAACCACCTGGGTTCTATATGCCACCGACCACGATTCAATGCAAGCCATAATCCCTAACCATAGGTCAAGAATCGACAACACCAGATCAAACAGTACAAAGATCGATGGCTTGAGATTGACCCCAAATTTCAAAGAAAACTCAACCCGAGTTAAGATGCCACCCACAACCAATTAAAGGGGTGATTCATTATGGAGAGGGGCCTAGCCCCACATTTAAAAAAAAACTCATTTCATATTGAATTTCGAAATTATTGACCATAGTCCATGTCTCAAATTATTATAGGGTGCCAACAAACCATATATGTCAAGCAAAGATCACGGAAAAGTTTAAATTTTAAACCTTAGTCTCTTCAAAATGTAAAAGCCGACAAGAATTGCAAGGCAATGATAATAAAAGGTGGTAGATTTCAAAGTATTCCATGTGATTATATAAGGGGGCCAAAATATAAAACCACGGTGATATGCTAAGTCCACAAGATTGGCCAAACCCAACGAATACAAGTGCTCACAATCACAGGTGGTCCCCACTAGTGGGAAGGTTGGATATGATTCACAATGTGTTATCTATTTGACCAAAAGAAGACAAAACAAGTGTCAACATCAAAGCCTAAGCTTGGAGGTGGTCCCCATCAGGTGGATGTGTGGATGGATTATTTTCGCAAGTGTTGCAAATTTTGTATTTTTTTTTTCTCAATACACAAGAGTTATTTTGCATGCCTTCACCAAAGGACAGATCAACAAGAGTATGAATTTGCATGCACCTAGAAGGAGACTTGCTCATCAAGAAAGATTTATTATTAGAAAATTATTCACACATTTCATTTCTTAAAAATAGAACATTCAACTTTAGTTTGACTGTGATGTAATCAAAGGCTAATAATTCCTCTTTGTACTAGTTTGATTTATTTTATTTCTTTATTGATTATTAAATAAAGGATAAAAATATGATGTATGGGTGAGTACAACCTTAATCTATTTTTGGAAGGGTGGGTAAATCAATTTTGCTATATATTGTGTGCCTTGGCAAAGCAAAGAGGAGGAGTTTTTAGATATAGGAGTGCTGAAGCAATTTTCTACTAGTTTTTCCCTTTGAATGTGAACTATTTTATATCTTTCCAATTATTTGCAATCTTGTGTACTGTATCCATTAATCTTGTGAATGTTGAATTCCTTGATTTATCATCTTACCCTATTGCAAGTTTAATATTTTGCATGATATTAATGTGTATGTGTAACTTAGCAGTATTGTTGTGATTCTGTCCCTCAATACATCAAAGTGTTTACCCTTAATTATCTTCAGAAAATTGTTGGTTTGAACATCAGAAAATATATTCCATATCAATTTTGCATGTACTCAGTCAAAGACCTCATACAAGGTTTGGTGTATCACCTTAGTTTTGATTTTATTTTATAGTCATCTTTTACCCTTAAACCCAAGAAAATCAGTTTAGAATACATCAATAAGGAACCGGATTTCATACCAGAGACTCACCCTCAAAATAGGTTATACCCACAAAACTGATGTGTTTCCATTGTATCTACGAAAGAGAGCTAAAATTTGCAAGCTTAGAACACCTGCAGCCATCTCTCTACAGGGTGCACTTTCGAGAGATAACAGAAGTGCTATTTAATGTGAAACTAAATATTTTATCCAGCAAATCTCTTTCCTCTTGATAGCGACTTGGTCAACAGTACGTGGATTTCACTAAATGAAATTTAATCCTATTGGGCGTTGTTTTTTGTTTTCTTGTTTTGCTAAAATTTTGGTTTGATCTGGTGGGGATGGGTGGAGTTTTGTGGCCTCCTGACATTCATTTATTTTTTATTAATGGAGATAGTAGTGCTTGCTTTTTGTTCAAGTGGTGCCATTATTTTGGGGCCTGGTGTTAGGCATGCTAAAGTGTTCTTCTTCCCCTATTTTTGGTTGGGCCGCTTAAACCATTTTTTTTATTTGTGTCCATGCTTGGCGTGGATGGTGAGATTCATTATTTCTTTCTTATGCTTGCTTATAGGAAGCATGGAAGTTTGTAGAAAATCCTTTGGTGCTTAACCTACATTCATGGTGTCTCCTTAAATACCACATATCTTAAAGCATGATGTCAGCTAGTTTCTATGCCTTGTGTATTCCTCCACGCTTTGCATATGGGTTTCGAAAGCTCCTGTGACTGCATCTTCTAAAATGCATTTACTTTGTGCTAGGATGGATGTTCTTACCCTACTATTTAAATATGTTATTTTGTCTTTGACTACATTTTTATTTGCAATGGGAGATGAGAAGGTGGACACCTGTTGTTTGCTAGCAACGGCAAGCTGAGGAAAGCCTCATTTGAGTTCCCTTTTGTTCATTTTCCTATAACCGTGGATTTTCTCCTTGAGACTACATCTATTTGAGGTAGTTTTTAGTAGTTTTTCAGGCCTCATGTACTCTTCCCCTTTTGTACTTTCACAGCTCCTGAGGAACCTACGACTGCAGCCATCAAAGAAGTCCTTTCCCATTGTGCTCTGATGGATGACCTTATCCATTTTCAAAACTGTGATATTGGCACTAGTTGCGTGCATGCTGGCATTGGGAACTGAGAAAGTTGGACACCTAATTGGTCACAATTTAGTGAGTCAAGTTGCTGACTCTTTTTTTGTTGATCCTACATTCATGGCATTTCCTGGAAGACCCCATCACTTTGACGCATTTTGTCAACTAATGCTTTCCTCGTGGATACTTCCACACTTTGCATTCATGGATTTTCAGGATCCTACTTCTATAATTGCAAGAGATATGTTTTCCATGGTGCTTAGATGGATGTCATTTCCCTACTATAACAGTCCCATTTTGACGTAGGCTGGGAGGATGTTTGCATCGCTGTGGAGTCTATTTTTTTTTCTCCTATCCATCACATTTTTTTTGGTTCCCAGGCTTTTTCAATAAACCCATTTTTGGGCATATCCTGCTATCATAGATGTCCTAGAAGACCACAGTTCCCTTCGGGTAGTTGTTACTTGTGCTATGGAGCTCCTTGCTTGGGCAACATGGAGAGGATTGTTGTTTTAGTGCCCAACATGTATGTGGATAGAGATTCATCTAAGGGTTTATGGTCTCATCCTGAGAGTGTTTTTGGTGACTTGTTGAAGCTGGAGAAACATGCAAGATAAACCTACCATTGCCTACAATTGCTAAAATTTAAAAATATCATGAAATATAACTTTTTTTTCCCTGAATTTGGTTTGTATTTGTTTTTTTTTGTGGGTTTGTATGCCTTGTAGGAATACTCTCTTTTCCTCTTGTAATATTATTTTTTTTAGCTTTAATCGTTGTCAGTGTTAAAGTGGATAACATAGATTTTTTTTTCTCTCCTACGCTGAAAATTTGTGTTTTCATGCTGTAGTAAACAACCTCATACCATTATTAAATACATTTCTTTGATTGAGTAACAAGGTTATCAAACTGTTTATAGCTAGAAAATGTTGTGGTGAAAGCAATCATGTTGTATCTATAAACCTCTTGCTCTTCATACGATCTTACTATCTAGATTTTATTTTCTTCAGAGTATGTTGAACATAGTTCCCATGGGTTATGACAACTTTAATTTAGCGAACAAGAACTAGATTGAACCCGACCTAGGTTGACTATAATTTTATGGACACATACTCACCCTTTTGAGTTGTGGCGTCAAATTTCATAATGTTAGTCATTTCCTTTGGTGTTTCCCAACCATGATGTGGTGTGGTTGTTGAGGTTTATTAGACCTCCATGTTCTCTTTTCTTTGACTAGGTTAGTGGCCTCTTCGATATCCAATCAATCCTATAGGTTTACAAAACTTTACATGTGGTTGACTACAGTGGTTAGAATTATGTACGAAGTGAGTATCATGGCTAAGGTACCCGTTTGCTTAGTCCATATTTACATTGTGGTCATTCCATTATAATTGATTAGGATACTAGTCATTTACCCAATTGTTGATGATCATCAGTGTAGGTCCAGATGTTTAGGTTTTCCCCTTAAAGAGGCTCTTTGACTATCCCTTACGAAGCTTGCACTACAACTTAATTCTTGGCACTGAGATTTTACGTTACATATGTGCATTTATGGATAGTAATCTTTTATTATTAAACTACCTTGGCCTAATTATATTACGTGATGACTATTGGTTGTATATATATTTGTTAATCTCACTAATTTTGTTGGAAATTGATAATAATTTTATTAACAATTGGATGATTCATGTATATTGAAAGATGGTTGACTTATGATAGAGCTATTAAGATTATTAGAGACATTTGGGGGTAATTATATTTATAGATGCGTTGTTGATTTATGATGGAAATTTTTGTTGAGATAATGGTATTTGGTGATTCATGAAAATGCATTTTCTTTTATTAAAAGATTGGTTTGATTATGGTAAAAATATTTGTTTTTAAAAAAAAGGAATTTGTGATGGAAAGGAGTGATGCATTTTATTTAAACCAAAACTATAGAACTTTTGAGGAAGCTTGTAAACCCATAGTGTTGCAAAATTTGGATGGATGTTTAGAGTGATAGCTTGTATATCGGAACTCTCCTTTACACTCGACAAATTATTTCTAACTCGTAGGCCTATGGTGTTACTTATTTTATCGTTAAAATTTTGTTGCTTTGGAAACAATGCTCATAACTGAGGTATAAGACTTTTTTCTTAGATTGGCATGGTGGAAATTTCACTATAACTTAAGGATTTGTTAGTATTTAGAGCTTTGATCCAATCCTTGGAATAGAATTTTTCCTTTCTTGATATGGTTAGATAGTAGCTTATTGTTTCTATGTGTAGTCTTATGTTAATTAGTTCTCGCGAACTAACTCAGGTTATTAATTGTTGCATATGGATTTTACGAGTAGATGAGGGAAACACTTGTAGAATATCGCATCAATCTGGGTTGTGAATTTCTTTTGTACAAATAGTTTTTATGTTGTAAAACTCTAGAAAGGGTCCCGTGGAAATTTTAGAATAGTGTTGTCTTACCTTTGGAAACCTTGGCTTGTTTTTCTATCATGGAAAATATAAGAAAATTGGATCACCACATTGTTGAGTGGCTTTAATGGATTATAGGAATTCTAAGAATAATATAGCATTACTTGATCAATGTTGTTACTCTTTGGTTCCCTCACCATAGTTCCTTAGAATTTGTTTGTCTCTTGGGTTCGTATGTCGTGTCGTATAGAAATGTTGTAACCACGTATAGTCTTCACAAAGAAGTAATGGTAAACTTTGGTCCTGAGATAAAATGATATGTTGTAAACCCTTCTAGGACATAGTAACAATGCAAGTATAAGCATAATAAAATGGATGGATGATCCTTATAAAAGTATATATATATATATGAATAAATTTATGCAGTTGTGATCTACTTGATAGCTTTTGAGTCCATAAGTGATCTAAGAGGAAACTATTCGTTGTAAAAAACTAGATATACCTTGTTAACCCTAGATAAACTAATGAGTAGTACCCTTATATGGTGAATTCTAAAACGATCTTAAGATGAAATTAATGATTAGATTTTGGAAGATAATAAGGTTATATTACCTAGGATGAAACTGATAAGAAACCATTCAATCTATCTCACCCTTTGAAAACGTAATTTGTATGCTCGTGTCAATCTCGTCAAGTGAAACCTTCAATCATTCTGGACAAATTCTTAGCCCAATAAAATCCTAGTTAATATCTAATGAGATCTTAAAGATGAACCCAATTCTATCTTCTTCTCCTAATTTCTTCCAAAGTGCTTTGAAATCTTTTCTTTTGTCGCTAAACGTTTGATCCTTGTTCAAGGACGTGGTAGTCCGAAACTAAATGCCACTGTAGACTAAAATTGGTTATCCAATTTAGCGTCCCTGGTGCACGCTTGCTCTCTCAGGTAACCTGGGGCACGTTTATATCACCACCATCCCCTTGGGGTATTATTCAATTTGTGATTTAAACACCTATCCTAAGTTTAATTCACCCCATTATGTTTTACCCGTGAGTAATTAATATTAACTATTTAATTACACCTTTTCACATGTATCCTAACCACTTATCTACCCCATATCTATCCTATCCATATATCCCCCCTATTTCTCCTCCTCCCAAAGCGGGATATTTCCCATATTTGAGATGGAGGGATCACTCTTATCTTTCTAGAAATCACTCATTTTGGCCGTCTCGGGAGTCTGTTCCATGATCGGCTCCGACCGGTACTCAGTCAACACCAATTTTTCAGAGTGGCGCTGATTATAAATAGAAGCCCAGAACTCAGTTCTAAAAAGAGGCACACAGAGAGACAGATCATGAAAGAGACACAGATTGTAAGAGAGAGAACTAGAGTTCTTTGCACATCTAGTGTGAGCATTATCTATCGAATGAGAGCGGATCTTGTCCAAATCAATCCCTGAGAGGAGCACTGTTACTCTGCTCTTATCACATCAACATCGCATGTCTCCATTGATTTTCTCGTGACTCTGTTCCTGCACCCAGCACGGGTGGAGTCTTGCTAGTATCTCTCCGGCTTCCACAGATCCAGCAGACGTTGACGATCTTGCCTTCGTTTTCTGATTCCCAAATCTTCTTGCACTTTGTCTCGGATCGACGCCAATCTATATCAATCGACACCGATCTGAACTAGTTGACGCCGATCTATATCAGTCGACATCAATCTGAAACATTCGACGCCGATCTATACCAGTCGAGGCTGATTATACATAATCGACGCCGATCATCCTGCAGACATGTAAAAGGACACAGGTAACACAAATCTAGCTTTGTTTTCACAGTTCCCTATTTTCTGTTGCTTTCTCTCTGCTTTTTAGATTCTGTTTATTAGTTTGATCAGAAAATCTAGTCCTGTATGTACATCTTTTATCATGTATGCTTCTTTACTTAATTGAAAACGTGGACTGACATCCGCCGAGGGAGCTTACTGCTTCCCGGACCCGCTTCTCGGGCAGTCCACCTAAATATATTTTAACGTGGTCTTTTTCTGTCAAGCATCGGTGTCTCGCAGGTTACTTGGATCTACTGTGCAAAATTACTCGTGTGCGCCCGTCTTATCTACATCGGCTTCCTCATCCATCTACATCTTCGGATCTTGTCCATCAGGTATCGATTTCATTGGAGTTTTTTAGGGTTTTTGTGTTTAGTTTGGTGCATTAACTTGGACAGGTAACAAGCGCAAAATTCTTGATCAACATTCTAGCACGCCCGGTGGGACCCAACCAAAGTCCCTTATTGGTAAGTTCATCTCTTTTCTAGTTTTGAGCTTTGTTCTTTTTCTTCACTGATTTTTATCAGTTCTTCTTAAGCATTTCCTTTCATCGTTTCAGTCTTGCTTCTTTCATTTCTGAATTTGTAAAGTTAGGTCCGTTCTTTTTTTACAAATTTCAATTCCAATTTCTATTTATAAAATTAGTAAATATTTCATTTTGATTTCAATATTGCATGTTTGATCCATCTCTTTATGCGAAATTGTTATTTCCTTGAAATTTTTCTAGTTCCTTAAAATAGAAATTTTCGTTTCACCATTATCTGGATATATCTTTTTGGATTTTGTTTGGTGTTTGCTTAACCTTTTCTTGCGGAGCACTTTTCTTGTTCGTGGGATTGTTTGAGGGGAAGAGCTCAACAACGCGCTTTTTGAAGTCCACACACCTTGGAGAGCTAAATCTACAGGTATTTCTCTTTTACGGTGGTTTTTCCTTTTTAGGAACTAAAAAAGAAAAAAAAGAAAAAAAAAACTTTCTTTGTTTGTTTTCTATCACATTCGAACATTTCAATTTTTGGTGCTTAAAAAGAATTTAATCGCATTTGGGAAAGAATTTGTTTGACTTGTCTTCATCGAAATCAAACACTTCGTTTTTAAGTGCTTAAAAAAGAACTCTTTCTTTGTCATTTTTGCTGTATGTTTTTAATCTAGTTTTAATTAGGCTGGAAAATTGATCAAAATCGGTAGTGGCACTATTTGATTTTTATTTTTCACCCTTGCACACAAAGCCAAAATCACTAGGTATAAAGCATTTAAACAAAAATTCTTTCCCTGGCCTCGCCTACTTAGAAGTGACATCCAAGAGGAAGAGCCTACGTGGTACTCGGGACGTGCTATAAATTCATGGAAGTTCTGATATATATTGGCAAAGCACCCGACTCCCTTATCGCAGCGGTGTGTGAAGTGTGGGGGTAGGCCCCTATATGAAGCCACGTACCGGTCTTTTATTGAAGTGCCTTCAGGACTCCTCACCAAAACATCCCCCAAACCATCCTTAGTTTGGCTATCTGAGTAGTTCCTATTCTAAAAGGCCTTCCCTAATATTTTCTTTCTTAAAAGCATAAAAACTTAAAAGAGATAATCACCTACGCTGCTTGAATTGTCTTTGCATTAGTTAGGTCAATCTTATTTTCTGCTTGTTTATGACAGTCATCACTCGGTTACAATCTAGAAGAATGGCTCAATTAGCCCCTTCTTCCTCCGAGATCACCACTAGTGTGGATGTTTCGGCACCCCCCAGGTCCTCCTCGGGACCGCTGTTAGTTGGTTCCCCATCCTGGTCATATAATCCTTTCTATCAGCCCAAAGCAACCCCATCACGTCCAGCTTCCCCTAGTCCTTCAGAAATATCATCTACTTCTGACTCAGAGTATGTTCCTCGTGGGGATCCTGAATTTCAGGTGCTCCTCGATCGCAATCCGGTAGCCCTCATGGACTACCTAATACACAAGTCTATTCAAATATCTGATCAGGGACCACCAATCCAGCAAGTGTACGATTATTCTCGTGAACCATCCCAAGCTTTTGTAGAACAATTAGCATCATCTTTCTCACCTCGAGCCACGGAGAAGGGTGGCACACCTGTGCCTCCTTTTTCTCTTCCACCGACCATATCGACTAGTTCTCAAATAGTCTTACCTATTCCTAACACCGCAGTTACCTCGAATATTCCGCAACCTACTTCTAAGAGGTCCTCTTCTCTGGCTATAATGAGTGCATCTGTGCACCCGCATATTGCTGTTAACTCATCTATGTCGTCCATTGTGTCCCAGGGTCAGTACCCCTTTATGAGTCAACCCCCTTCGACTAGTCAGTTGGTTCCTGCTTCTCGCCCTCCAGTGGGTTCTTCTTCCAATGTTCCACCAATAGTGACCTTCGTCCATCCTCTAGCATTGGTGCCCTTAATAACTAATCCGGCAGTAAAAAGCCTCTTTCAGGTCTTGTTCCCCACCATGTCCAATCAAATCGGCACCCATGTTCCTCAATCTGTTCTGATTTAGTCAACAAGCATAGGAGTCCACCAATCACAGGCTCCGTCAGTCATCCAACCTTCATTTTCTTAACCACTTATCATCTCACAGCCGGCCTATACGCAGGCTCCTTCATAGTAAATACCCCACTAGGTGTCACCCAGAATGCCTGGTTACTCCTCTTATCATCCTATCAATCAACAGATGAATCCCCCGTTGACACCTCAACAACATCCACCATTTGCTTCTTATGTAGGACATACCAGTGTGCCTCCTCCTCAATCTGACGTGGTTCAAATTCTTTTCAAGAAAATCGCAGACTTGGAAGCCTCCACCAAAGGGGCTCGTCCTTCATACTCTTTTGAAGAAGTGTGTAATGAACCCATTCACCCCTTAGTGGCCTTTAAGCCTTATCCTCCCCAATGGGAGCTTCCTAAATTTTCAAAATTTCATAGTCGGGAGGACCCTCAACAGCATTTGCGAGCATTCAAACATGCTTGCTACCTCATAGTCCAGGATCAAGAGCTTATGCTCCGTACTTTTCCTATATCTCTAGCAGGTCCTGCTTTGGACTAGTACAATAACATTCCTCAACATTCCTTGTTTTCTTTCTCTCAATTAGCCCAGATGTTTGTTGAAAACTTTTCAATAAATATCACGCATAAGATCTTGATTATAGATCTTTATAACATTCGTCAATTTGATGATGAGTCTATTGCAGACTTTGTCGCTCGTTGGAGAGGGATAATAAACCAATTGTCTTTCTCCCTTACTCAATCCCAACAGATCGAGTTGTTTACTCGATCTTGTGCTAATCATATTTCTTCCACTTTAAGGATCCAGACCTTTCATACATTTGAAGAATCCTTTACGATGGCACACAAACTTGAATCTCGCGCCATTGAACAAGGGAAGTTAAAACTTCACTCTAAATATAAACCAGATTTTTCTTCGTTTACCAAATCAAATCCTTCCACTTCTAAAGACAAGAATCAAGGATCCACCAACGCTATCATATTTAAAACATCACGAGCTGATAACAATTCTAATCAAACACCATGAAGAGACTCCTCATCTTCTCGATCTTTCACTTCGTTGGGGGAATCATATGCTTCTATCCTGGAAAAAATGTTGTAAGTCCACATGATCGAACTTCCCCCCATTAGGAATATTGATGAAAGCCAAGAAAGTCCATTCTAGTATAGGGAAAATGACTTATGTCATTATCATAGAACCAAAGGTCATGACATTGAACGATGTCAGACCTTCAAAAATATTGTCCAGAAATTCATTGATAAAGGTGAGCTCATTCTGGATAACCCAAATTCTCCCCCAAATCAAGCGCTGGATGTCTTTAAACAACCTTTTCCCAATCATTCCCCGAACCATGATACTTCAGAGTCTCAAAAACCAAACACTCATACTATCAACTTCATCTCTACGGAATAATCTTCTTCTAAAACTAAGCCATCTGCAAACACATCAACCGAATCCAAACCTCCTTCCGCTTTGTTAATCGCTGGGATTACACCATCTTCAGATAGCCCGTCTTTGAATATTCCAACATTGTTAGATACGGATTCACCTCTCTCTACTTCTTTGTCTGATCTTCTGTCCATACCCGAGACAGTGTCATCCTCATCTGTCTCATTGTCAGACATTCTTTCAATGCTCGAGGTAATTACATCCCTTCTAGTTTCCACCGCAGATACATCTACTTCTGTTTCTCCCATTTTTGCTGTGACTATGCCATTGGTGAATGTACCTATAGTTGTTCCAACTTCGATGGAAGCGTCTTCGATTTTGACTCTTCCTCTTTCCTTTCCTACAGTAGTTTCACCCACAATTACTGTACCAGAAGTAGTTCCTTCGCAAGGAACTGTTTCTTCATCACTCACTTCTTCCATCACCAATGCTACTTTGCCTATTAATGGGAAATCTAAAGAAGTAGCACCAAAACCTATACGCTCGGTTCCTGAACTTAGACTGAGACAACCGAAATCTAACGTTGCGCCATCAGTACCTCCCCATTTGCTTCCCCCGAAAAGGTTACAATCACCTTATGCGGTTGAAATTGTCACCATCCCTGAAAAAGGAAAGCCCATATTTCGAACCATCAAGACTCTCGGTGCTTTCCCACAAAAATCCCTCTCTACGCCTCATAAAAGATTGGATTTGTCCACTGAGAAGGCGTCTTCTTCTACAAACTTATCAAAACCATCATCTTTTTCTACAACACATTCTTCACCAGCACCTCGAAAAGTGGACTTACCTACTAAAAAGACATCACCTCTTTTATCAGAATCATCATCTTCGTTACCAAAAACCAGGGCACCCTCTGTTCCTCCGATTATACCTACTTTGGGAGCTTCTCCCTCATCTAAATCGACATTATCTAAATCATCATTAGTTTCGACCAAGCAGCCTCCCTTATCTCAGAAGACCACAACACTTGTCACATCTCCATCATCTTCAAAATCTATTTTAGGGGCTCCTCCTCCATCGAAATCAATCATGTCTCACTTACTTCCATCTCAAGTGCCCAAGTTTGCTCCTCCAGATGTCCAAAAAAATAAGATGATCCCTAAAAAGATTGTCAAACCTAACATGCAGGTTCTTTTACCTCGGCAGTCTGTTAAAGTAAAAGAGGTGCCTTCATCATCTCTGTCCTCATCTTCGTCTACCAGGTTCTATATTGAAATCCTTCGCCAACTTATCCAACATTCATCCATATCTCTTCCTCTGATTAAACCCTATAACCATAAAGGAGTTAAACATACTTGGTTTAACTCTGATTTGATTTGTGCTTACCACCGTACCCCGGGTCATGATACTGAGGGATGTAAAGCTCTTCAATCTGTCATCAACAACCTTTTGGAAGAAAGTGATCTTTTGCTGGAGGAGGAGAAATAAGCACCTCCTGTCATCTTAGCTCCATCTGAGCCCCAACGATCTACTCAGGCCTCTACTTCTAGTGATTCCACTCCAAATAATCTTCCACCACCTCAAATCGACTCAATTCATATCGCCACTAGAACCCAATAGTATGATAATCCATCCTCATCTACAGCATCTCAACCACGGATTGTCATTTCTACAGCACCCGAAGGAGTTCCTCCTTCCTCATTAGCCCTGATACCTCGGGTCTCTATTCATGCTGCACCTTAGGCTCAAATTCCCATGTCAGTTGAGGAGAGTGTTATGAAACAACTCACCCAGGCTCCGGTCAAAATGTCTCTTTTTGACCTCATTCAATCCTCTCTGCAACATCGCCAGGCTCTGATTGATAATCTGCGTCGCATCGCAGTGAATTCAGATGAGCCACAACCCTTCGAGATGGTTGTTGGATTGAATAAACCATCAACCACCATTTCTTTTGAAGATTTAGAAATTCCTTCCCTTTCTTACGAGGATTTGGAGGCTCCCCTCTTTATCACAGTCCAAATCGACAACACTACATTAAAATGCATTATGATCGACAGTGGTGCTGCACTCAACGTCATCTCCTCACACACATTTGAGCAAATTAAGTTACCGAAGAACGTAGTGTCACCCCCGCTTTTCGATCTTCGATCATTTAACGATCAGCTAGCAGTTACTTTAGGAACTGTGGTCCTACCCTTTCGAGTAGGTAAGAAGTTGCTTCACGAACTCTTTTACATTGTTGAAGGGAAATTCCACTATAATATGATCCTCGGACACTCCTGGATTCGTGCAATGCATTGTTTCCCATCCACCCTCCATCGATGCTTAAAATATCAATATGAGGGAAAAATCTATACTCATCCAGGAGATCCTTTTCCTTCCGCACAATGCGACATGACCACAGGGTCTGCCCCTCTAAAGGAAAATGCTTGTTCTCCTGACGGGGCTTCATCTTCTTCCATACCTGCAACCAAACTACCGGATTTACAAAATCTAGAAGAGACATTGCAGCGTTTCTCACTGGGAGAGCTTCCTCTCCTTTCTTTTGACACCCATCTCAAACCTAGTGAGTATGGTAGACCAGACAAACAACCTGAATATCATCCAGGTCTTGGTCACATCGTCACCATTGGTCTGCCCAATCAACAAACTAATTTCATTTACGGTGGTCTTGATACGCCTCACTATCACCCGGATTCTCCTCCTAGGACCAAACCTTATTTAACAGGGTTCGATTG
Organism: Taxus chinensis; assembly: GCA_019776745.2. Taxonomy (NCBI): domain Eukaryota; kingdom Viridiplantae; phylum Streptophyta; class Pinopsida; order Cupressales; family Taxaceae; genus Taxus; species Taxus chinensis. The sequence continues at coordinate 758,468,760 of CM034150.1, read as the reverse complement.
TCTACAGAATCCCACGTTTGCAAAAACTTATTTATATCGATGCGCGTGGAAGGGCTTTGGCTTGGGTAAATATGAACAAGGTGTGCATGACCTCACATCCATTCCAACTCTCAAGCCACATCAAAAATTTGGTTTAGGATTTAAACCTCTTTCAAAAGCCACCGTCAATGTTCTCGATGAGCCTCTTCCTATTGAGGAACCATCTTCTCCCGCTAGGTCAGAAGCATCACTCGATGTGGACGATGCCATTTCCATCCCGTCTAAATTTTTTTTTTAGTCAATACCATTTCCTTAGGGCCACTAGCCTATAAGACTAATGACAAGTCCACTTCCATACCGTTAATTTTCCCTGAAATAGTTAGAGACGACTCTCCTACTATCAACACTATCCACTGTGCGGATGATGATTCTATCCTCACCTATCTGGGGGCAGAGGATTCCTATCTTCCTAAAACCATTCCTTCTGACACGTCTACGCTTCTCAATGAAGCCACTGTAGACCTTAATATAGGGACTTCAAAAGACCCTCGCATCATTAAGGTCGACCAATCCCTTAATCCACAGGAGTTAGGAGACTTTACCACTTTTCGTTCTAACCATCATCAATATTTTTCTTGGTCATATGAGGATATGCTAGGACTCGAACCCGATATCATGGTCCACAATATCGTTACTCTTCCTGACATCAAACCGGTTAAACAAAAATTGCATAAAATGCACCCTAGAGTAGCCCTTCTTGTTAAAGAAGAATTACAGTGCTTGCTCTCGGCTAATTTCATCCAACCCATCGATTATCCACAATGGGTTTCCAATGTAGTACCAGTAACTAAAGCTACTGGGAAAATTCGAATTTGTACCGACTTCCGGGATCTTAATCTTGCTTGTCCAAAAGATGATTTTCCTCTACCTAATATCGACCAATTCGTGGATTTAACTACGGGTCATGAGATGCTTTCTCTTATGGATGGTTTCTCTGGGTATAATCAAATTCTCATCGCACCAGAAGACCAACATAAGACTTATTTCATAACTCCTTGGGGGACCTTTTGTTATCGTGTCATGCCTTTCAGTCTTAAGAATGCAGGAGACACCTATCAGCGAGCAATGACCTACATCTTCCATGATCTCTTACACAAAAATGTGGAAGATTATGTTGAAGATCTCCTCGGTAAATCCAAACGTCGTCAGGATCATCTTTTCATTCTTGCACCTCTCTTTGAGAGGCTTATTCACTTTTGTCTTCATCTAAATCCATCTAAGTGCGTGTTTGGCGTTCTCACTGGTAAACTTTTAGGTTTTATCATTTCTATTAGGGGTATTGAAGTAGACCCCACAAAAATAAAAGCCATCCTTGAGATGTCTCCCCCTTCTAACTTAAAGCAACTCCGCAGTCTCCAAGGACGTTTTCAATCAGTGCGTCGTTTTATCTCACAATTGTCGAACCATTGTCAACGTTTTCATCATCTCCTCCATAAGAATGTTCATTTTGAATGGGATGAGCATTTCCAAAAGGCCTTTGATGATCTCAAATCTTATCTTATTTCTCCACCTGTGCTTACACCTCCACGTGAGGGGGAGCCTTTCTATCTTTATATCTCTATGACTGACCATGCTCTGGGAGCCATGATCTCGCATCAGGACGCTTGCGGTAAAGAACAAGCTATCTATTACATCAGTCGCACCCTCCATGAGTATGAAACACATTATTCGGAAGCTGAAAAGTTGTGTTGTGCTCTCTTCTTCGCAACTTCTAAGCTTCGTCATTACCTTCTTAATCACAAAACTTACATTGTCACAAGTGTCAATCCACTCAAGACAATTCATGCGAAGCCTTATCACAATGATCGTATCACTTGTTGGCTCATGCTTATGACAAAATTTGATCTCGAGTTTATCCCGCAAAAGTCTATCAAGGGTCAGGTCATTACAGATCAATTAGCTGATGCTCCTCTTCTGGACACTCAAGTCCCCATTGCTCAATTCCCCGATGAATATATCCAACAAATTGATTTTGGTCTGTCTCCATTTAAAGTAAAGATCTTCTTTGATGGATCCAAATGCCAGCAAGGGGGAGGTGCAGGTTTCGTGATGATTCCTCCTTGGGGTACGCCTATCCCAGTCGCACACAAATTGAACTTTGAGTGCACCAATAATATGGCTGAATATGAAGCTCTTGTCTTGGGTCTTCAAAATGCCATTAATCTCGGCGCTCGTCATATTGACATCTTTGGTGATTCTGAACTCGTCGTTAATCAAGTCACGGGTGTCCATCAATGCAAGAATGATATCCTTCAAAAATATCATGATATTGTTCTCGTTCAACTCCAATCTTTCGATAAATTCACTATCCAAGATATTCCTCACACTGCGAATCGATTCGCAGATACAATGGCTTCGTTAGCCTCGCTTATCCCGCCTTTTACCGAGGACTCGTGACTTTATGTGGCTGTGCAACGATTAGATCAACCATCTCATCTTAGGAAACTAACTTCAATCCATGCTGTCACAACCCATACTCAGGATGAGTGGTATCAACAAATCGTTGATTATCTATCTCATTCGGTGCTTCCTCAAGATCTGACTTCCAATGGTAGAAGATCTTTTATCCTACATGCTAATCGCTATACTATTCTAGGCAGGATCCTCTACAAATGCGGCTTTGATGGTATTTTGCTTCGGTGCCTCAAAACCCTTGAATCATCTAAAGCTATCTAGGAGGTCCATAACGGTATTTGTGGTGGAAATTTTAGTGGCTTGGCCGTAGCTAAATGCATCTTACATTTGGGATATTATTGGCCTTCTCTTAATAGAGATTGTTGTGAATACACTAAGAAATGCGTCAAGTGTTAACAACATTCCAATCTCACACATATCCCTAGTCAAGCTTTACAACCTACAGCGGATTTGTGGCCTTTTTCGCAATGGGGTCTTGATCTCATTGGTCTCATCAATCCCTGTTCTTCACAGAATCATCATTCTATTATTACAGCCACTAAATACTTTACTAAGTGGGTGGAAGCTATCTGTCTTTCTTCAACAAAAGCTAAACCCATAGTTGATTTTGTCTATCAACACATCATTTGTCGTTTTGGTGTTCCACACAAACTCATCACAGATAACGGTAAGTCTTTCAAGAACATTGATTTGTAGAACCTCTGCGATGCTTTCAATATCAAACTCAGCTTTTCTTCTCGATACTATCCTCAAGCTAATGGCCAAGCTGAAGTTTCTAATAAAACTTTGCGTAATATCCTCGCAAAGGTAACTATTCGAGCTGGTAGGGATTGGCATTTACATATCCCTTTTGCTCTCTGGGCTTATCGGACTAGCATTCATACTCCTACTGGTGCTACTCCCTTCTCTCTCATCTATGGGTCTGAGGCTGTTCTTCCTTTGGAGGTCCAAATCCCATCTCTCTGTGTTTCTCTTAGATAATTTGTCTCTGATGAGGACTATCGTCAAAATCGTCTAGCACAAGTTGAATTATTAGATGAGTGGCGTCTCAACGCTCTCGAACATCATCAAGTCTATCTTGAGCGTGTCAAACGTGCTTATAACAAGCACTTGCAGCACCGTGACTTCAAAATTGGTGATCTTGTTCTTAAAGAAAATCAAAATGTCACCACACTCGAAAGGAGTCAGCGTGGTAAGTTTTCTCCCAACTGGATGGGTCCATACGTTATCACTCATAAATATGGGTCAGGGGCTTATCGTCTATCTTCCATGGATGGTATACCTGAAGTGGAACCTCTTAATTCCTTGCATCTACGACCCTTCTATTGTTAAAATATATCTTACACAAATCTAGTCGCGAGACAGATCTTTCATCCGTCTAACAACCAGTCATATACTTTCATGGTGATTCAAAATTATGTGGTTCTCTGCCTATTGTCTTTTTTACCTTAAATATGAGTATCGTGGCTCTACTCATAGAATTTTTCTTCTAGATATGTTTCTCCTCATGTTGGGAACACCTTAATCTCCGTTTCATTTTTCCCAAGTGCTAATCTTAATTGGATCTACTCGGGGCATGAGTGCGTGCTCTTTATACTTTTTCTTCCCCTCTATCTGATCTATCTAGGTCTAAACTCAGCTTCATCCAAAAAGTTTTTAAAAAAAAAAAAGAAAAAAAAAGAAAAAGAAGATGTTATCCAAAAAAGATAGACTGATCCCTTGAAGGACATCTATCCATACATTATCAAATGAATAGACTATGCCCTCGAAGGATGGCTATCATTAAAATTCAAAATAAAGACTGCTCCCTTGAAGGATGGTTGTTTCTCAAAGGAATTCTCAAGGCTTCTTGCATTGATTATCCTTTCAGTCAGTTTATACACTTTTTAGCATCACTGAAAGACTTCCCGTATTGATCAGTCTTTCCATATCTAGCAAACTTCCCGCATTGATCAGTTTGCTTTTCTGCTAGAAATCATGAAGCTGAGATATACGACCTTTTTTCGATCATATGGAGAATCCTATTTTCCCAGTATGAACATGTATTCTGTCCCTTGTAAATTTCGACAAGATAATTACTTACTGCTCCTTCCGTTTTCCTCCTAAATCTAGTTTGCGACTAGTTAATGTCAGGTTTATTTTAACCTCATATAGGGCCGTGTATGCATAATCTTTTGGTTTCTTATCCAGATTCTATTTATGGTCAGTTGGGAATCCAGCTTATCATTTTTTCTTCTTATATGGGTGTATTTCCTTTATTTCTAATCAAGGGTGTTTTCATTACGTCCTTGGCTCTCACAGCGAATATTTCCATTATTTCATCCAGTTAAATTAACATTTAACATGTTAATTTAATCAAACTCTATCATTTATCTAATTTCATCTGATCTTCTTTGTCCAAAACACATCTCATCGCCTCTATTATAAACACATGTGGGTCTATCTATCTATCTATCTATTTTTATCAAAATTTAATCAAAATCTCAAAAATATCAAATCAATTCCAACTATCAAATCCCATCTATCCATCACATCATCTAAACACTTTTCCATCCAAGTAACATTACATCTATCTATATCTATTTTTTCATCCAAATTAAATCCACATATCAATCACATCAAATCGCATCTATTTATATCCTCCTACATCTATGTCTATCCCATCACATCTATTCATCATCTATCAGTCTATGTTTATATCATCATCTATCATCTATCGATTTATACTCATTTTTGCCCGTGGATTGTGGTATTGCTTCTCCACATCGTTTACTTCCATCTCCTAATCTCCTTTGCCATAGTGTTGATGCTTGGCTTATTTATCTGGTCATTATTGTACGCTGAATGTTGCCTTTTGGCACATATTTTCGATATCACCGTCCATTTCGAGTTTGTTCCCTTTGCATGGGGCACTCGCACTTTTTTGGCAGCATTGAGTTAACGGGTCTGTAGGCACTAACGTCGTCTGCTTTGCAGACCATCTGGTTGTCCCTACCAATGTGTCTCTCTTTAGATGCTGACTATTTTTCAGCCCTCCTTACACTCATGGGTCTTTAGGTACTAATGTTGTCTCATGAGGAGACCGTCTAGTCTGCCCTACCAATGTGAGTTCCTTAGGTTACTGCCTCTTTATTTATTTTTGTGTGTCATTAATGATCCGGTCTACTCCAGACATCTAGCTGGGGATTCTTGCGTTTTCATCTACCTTTTTCAAACTTGGGATCATTTGTTCTATCACCCATCCCATCCCTAGTTTGAGGGGGATCACATCATCACTTTTTCTTCCTTTCTTCCACCTCCTTGTTTTTGTCTCACAACCTTGTTTATCATAATTTACTTGACAAAAAGGGGCAACATGTAGACACCTAAAATTGGTTATCCAATTTAGTGTCCCTGGTGCGTGCTTGCTCTCTCAGGTAACTTGGGGCACGTTTACATCACCACTATCCCCTTGAGGTATTATTCAATTTTTGATTTAAACACCTATCCTAAGTTTAATTCACCCCATTATGTTTTACCCGTGAGTAATTAATATTAACTATTTAATTACACCTTTTCACATGTATCCTAACCACTTATCTACCCCATATCTATCCTATCCATATATCCCCCCTATTTCTCCTCCTCCCAAAGTGGGATATTTCCCGTATTTGAGGTAGAGGGATCACTCTTATCTTTCCAGAAATCGCTCATTTTGGCCGTCTCGGGAGTTTGTTCCGTGATCGGCGCCGACTGGTACTCGGTCGACGCCAATTTTTCGGAGCGGTGCCGGTTATAAATAGAAGCCCAGAACTCAGTTCGAAAAAGAGGCACATGGAGAAACAGATCGTGAAAGAGACAAAGATTGTAAGAAAGAGAATGAGAGATCTTTGCGCATCTAGTGTGAACATTATCTATCGAATGAGAGCAGATCTTGTCCAAATCAATCCCTGAGAGGAGCACTGTTACTCTACTCTTATCACATCAACATCGCACGTCTCCATTGATTTTCTGGTGACTCTATTCCTGCACCCAGCACGGGTGGAGTCTTGCTAGTATCTCTCCGGCTTCCGCAGATCCAGCAGACGTTGACGATCTTGCCTTCGTTTTCCGATTCCCAAATCTTCTTGCACTTTGTCTCGAATCGATGTCAATCTATATCAATCGACACCAATCTGAACCAGTCGACGCCAATCTATATTAGTCGACATCAATCTGGAAGAGTCGACGCCGATCTATACCAGTCGAGGCCGATTATACATAATTGACGCCGATCATCCTTCAGATAGGTAAAAGGACACAGGTAACACAAATCCAGCTTTGTTTTCACAGTTCCCTGATTTTTGTTTCTTTGTCTGCTGTTTAGATTCTGTTTATTACTTTGATCAGAAAATCTACTCCTGTACATACATATTTTATCATGTATGCTTCTTTACTTAATTGAAAATGTGGACTGACATCCGCCGAGGGAGCTTACCACTTCCCGAACCCGCTTCTCGGGAAGTCCACCTAAATATCTTTTAACATGGTCTTTTTCTGTCAAGCATCGGTGTCTCGCAGGTTACTTGGATCTACTGTGCAAAATTACTCGTGTGCACCCGTCTTATCTACATCGGCTTCCTCATCTGTCTACATCTTCGGATCTTGTCCATTAGGTATCGATTTCATTGGAGTTTTTCAGGGTTTTTGTGTTTAGTTTGGTGCATTAACTTGGACAGGTAACAAACATGAAATTCTTGAGCATACAAATTGTGTTTTTGTGTTTAGTTTTTTAGCCCGCCATCGCCAAAATCTGTAATCAATAGCTCCCACTGTTGCTGGCATCCAAGGAAGCCCGGATGGCCTGATCACTGCTATATGCTCATATGCCCAGCAATGGAGCACAAAACTAACATCAATACTTGTCCTCTGACAAGTGGTATACATCCATAACTCATGATATATCTGAGCTATCAAGGCATCAGCAAAGGCAAACACCTGTCTGAACTGCAGGATGTCACAAACATAATCTAATAATAACAATGGGAATCTCCCACCTCCTGAATCTGGTAGAGAAAAATAGGAGATCGACATCTGAATCAAAACTATATGTCTTCTCCTGGGAACATCCTGTCTATACTGCGAGGCTATCCTCACTGCCTCGGACACTATCTCTGAATCGTCTACCCTGTCTCCATACAATCGAACTAGGGCTCTCTACTGCTGCTCTCGTGGCGTAATCTCTATCGAGTCCCCAGTGATCGGCAGCCTCAAAATACTGTATATATCCTCATGGGTGATGGTCATCTCACCCGTCCTGAACCAAAAAGTGCAAGTCTGGCTATCCCATCGTCGCACTAGTGCTCGCATCAACTCTACATCTCGCGGCACTCGTCTAACTCTAAGTGGCGCCAATCTGCGTCAGTGACGTCAGGGAGAATCGTCTCCAGTAACTCAGGAATAGCATCCCTCATGTGTAGTACCTCTCGTGCCTGCATCCACGACATCAAGAGCAATATTAGCTTCATATTTACCCAAATCTGAACATCCAAAACAAATATTATCATTCTCATCAACATGATCTATCCAATCTACGTCGATTAAATATAATCGACGTCGTTAATAAGTGGTCGGCGTAAAACACACTCTGGCCTCTCACCAAAAAAACTAAAAAAAATCAAAAAAAAAGATGACATGTTCAAGAAGAATCACTTACCCCAGGTCGTGTCCTCCTCCGCTTCTGACCACTTCTAGAGGCTTCCATGGTGCTCAAATCCAATTTTTGACTGTCTCTGAATCAATCGTCACGGTGTAAATAAATCGTTCACGTTTTCCATTCACATATTTATATTTTCTATGAACGGTCGGCGCTGATTTGTTTGGTCGGCGCCGTTTATTTAGGTCGGCGTCGATTAGTGTAATCGCCACCGATTTTCCATATCTCTTTGCCATAGTGTTGATGCTTGGCTTGTTTATTTGGTCATTACTGTGCGCTGAATGTTGCCTTTTGGCACATATTTTTGATATCACCATCCATTTCGAGTTTGTTTCCTTTGCATGGGGCACTCGCACTTTTTTGGCAGCATTGAGTTAACGGGTTTGTAGGCTCTAACGTCGTCTGCTTTGCAGACCGTCTAGTTGTCCCTACCAATGTGTCTCTCTTTAGATACTGACTATTTTGCAGCCCTCCTTACACTCATGGGTCTGTAGGTACTAACGTCGTCTCATGAGGAGATCGTCTAGTCTGCCCTACCAATGTGAGTTCCTTAGGTTGCTGCCTCTTTATTTATTTTTGTGCGTCATTAATGATCCGGTCTACTCCAGACGTCTAGCTGGGGCTTCTTGCATTTTCATCTACCTTTTTCAAACTTGGGATCGTTTGTTCTATCACCCATCCCATCCCTAGTTTGAGGGGGATCACATCATCACTTTTTCTTCCTTTCTTCCACCTCCTTGTTTTTGTCTCACAACCTTGTTTATCGCAAGTTACTTGACAAAAAGGGGCAAAATGTAGACACCTAAAATTGGTTATCCAATTTAATGTCCCTCGTGCACGTTTTCTCTCTCAGGTAACCTAGGGCACGTTTGTATCACCACTATCCCCTTGGGGTATTATTTAATTTGTGATTTAAACACCTATCCTAAGTTTAATTCACCCCATTATGTTTTACCCATGAGTAATTAAATATTAACTATTTAATTACACCTTTTTACATGTATCCTAACCACTTATGTACCCCATATCTATTCTATCCATATATCCCCCCTTTTTTCTCCTCCCAATCAAGCACCGAGATATTTCCCGTATTTGAGGTGGGGGGATCACTATTATCTTTCTAGAGATCGCTCCTTTTGGCCATCTCGGGAGTCTGTTCCATGATCGGCACCAACCGGTACTCGGTCGACGCCGATTTTTCGGAGCGGTGCCGATTATAAATAGAAACCCAGAACCCTGTTCTGGAGAGACATGGATCGTGAGACACGGATTGTGAGAGACAGATTGGAAGGGACAGATCGTGAGAAACACGGATCGTGAGAAACAGATTGTAAGAGACATCCACCGAGGTATTATTACTTCGATCAGAAAATCTAGCCCTGTACGTACATCTTTTATCATGTATGCTTCTTTACTTAATTGAAAACATGGACTGACATCCGCCGAGGGAGCTTATCGCTTCCCGGATCTGCTTCTCGGACAGTCCACCTAAATATCTTTTAACGTGTTCTTTTTCTGTCAAGCATCGGTGTCTCGCAGGTGACTTGGATCTACTGTGCAGAATTGCTCGTGTGCGCCCGTCTTATCTACATCAGCTTCCTTATTCGTCTACATCTTCGGATCTTGTCCATCAGGTATCAATTTCATTGGAGTTTTTCAAGGTTTTTGTGTTTAGTTTGGTGCATTAATTTGGACAGGTAACAAGCGCGAAATTCTTGATCAAATGAAAACGTAATTTGTATGCTCGTGTCAATCTCGTCAAGTGAAACCTTCAATCATTCTGGACAAATTCTTAGCCCAATAAAATCCTAGTTAATATCTAATGAGATCTTAAAGATGAACCCAATTCGATCTTCTTCTCCTAATTTCTTCCAAAGTGCTTTGAAACTTTCTCTTTTGTCGTTAAATGTTTGATCCTTGTTCAAAGATGTGGTAGTCCGAAACTAAATGCTACTTTCCCTACAACTGGAGCTTGTACTCGTCATCTTGTGAAATGGAGGTAGGAAACAAGCTTCAGTAGCTTGAGTAGGAATAAATAACCTTGAGGGGAACAAAAAATGTCCTTTATAAATCAAACTAATTGAGCAAGTTATTGGCATATAAAATATGATCCTCTTTTAGAAAACTTGGTCTTAAGCTAATTAGTCAATAATATAAAAGAAATAATTTCACCTTTGTTAGAATAATTGCTCGAATCATAACATGAATCTTCTAGATCGTAAAGTCAAGTTTGAAATACATTTTTGTAAATACATAACTTTACAAGATTTTTCACCATGGGATGTCCTTAACGGTAACTGTGTATTCTATTTGGACTTTTACATTGTCCCTTGTCGAAGAGAAAATTGAATTGTTCATGTTGGGTGTTGTATGTTTCCTTGTTGCCTATGTGACCAACATTGTGTCAAGCTCATTGAGAGTTGGTCGTAGCCCCTTTTGGTCACGTGTGTTGACTTGTAAAGTTTAAACTCCAAGTCAGTGCAAAAAAAAAGCTATCCGAGTTTTTCAGTGTTTTAATTGTCTGTGTTTTTGTGGCGGTTATAGTTTCATAGATCTCCATCATCAATATGTATATGTTTTTTCAATTAGTTGGTTATATTGGGCTGTTATTCACACTTTTTTCTTGGTTTTTGTACAAGTTCTAATATAGTCTTGTCTATTCATCACTTTTTATTTTATCACTTTTTTTAATCATAATTTCTCTTCCATGTATTTTTCTAATTTTAAGTATTCTTTCATATCATATTAGTTATGGTAGTTTCATTGCTGTACCTTATAATTCTGACCGTGCAAAAACTAGTTCTGGTGCCTTATTTGTGGCCCCAAAGCTTAAATGTGTTTTCTTCGGATTTTTTACTCTTTCGTCTAAAAGTATTTATTTCGTAATATTGCTTTGTAAATTTATTTTGCAACGCTAAATCTTTTGCATAGCTCTAAAGCCTATGCGGGAATAAATAATTAACTTCGAAATAAAGTCCATGTTGAAATAATATAAGTATAGTTCCCATATGCAACTTTTTAAAGTTATATCTCAGACATTCCATATATGGTTAAACTAAGCGTTACAATTTTAATTTGAAAGCAAAACTTTTTTATTAATAATACTTAAAAATCCTACTTACCCGTCAAATGGTTTCTAGTAAGTGGCTTTCCACTTGAAAACAAATGCCCAAGCAATGGATTTATTTTTCTTCACCTTCTACTTGACTACCTCCGAAAACCAAAGCCCGTCAATTCACGGTCACCGCCTACAGCTTCATACAAATTAGTCTGCATATATATTTATCTTTACTGTTTATTATGATTAGTTGGAAACCACTTAATTTGATCGAACATTAACAGTAAATTTAAATGTAAGATTAACGCCATTATATGCTTCGGCTTCAACCACAACATATCCACGAGCATATTTGAATCGTCCATCTCCTCCAACAATAGATAGCTCTCTTTTGGCCAGGCGAGTCCTGATCGTGCCATGGATCTGAAGACTGCTGCCATCCTCAAATATTATAGACGAAAGCATGTGATAATTTATGAACCTAATGTCTGAACTGGCCTCTATTCCTTGAAGTCTCCCCAACAACTTGGAGGAAGGGTCAGGTCCTTCTCTCACAGGGTTGTCTACGACAATTAGTGTTCCAAATGCCGAGAGATTTGCGGACTTTCCTTCCACTCCTCCAACAGAATGTGCCGTAGCGTTGGCTCCTCTTCCTGTTTCGTGTACGTAAAACACCATATTTGATTCCTGCACAGCCAGATTAGACGAGGAAGATGATATCATGAGGAAGATAAGGGTAAAGATTAAAGAGACTGATGATTTTAGTGCCATTGCTAATTAAAGCGACGGAGGTTTAGTTGAGAAGAAATGAGTGGAAACAGAATCTGGCGACACAACTGAAAGGTCGCAAACTCTAAATAGCTGGAGGCACTGGTAAAATGACGTTCAAACAAAATTTCATTGATTCCCTTATGTCGTATTAGTTGACCTCTGCACTATGTTATTGGAAATCGGCTGAATTACCATTTGTAGACTCTACAAATTCCGAGTCATTTGGGATCAATGGACAGGTGAACGTAACGGCTTCTGAAAAAAGTAAAGAAAAAGATAAACTGTGGAAAGCGGTGAAAATTATTTTCTTCCACAATCAGGAAGGGAAGTCGTTATGTACCTGATGGCAGTCATTATTAGGGGGGATGGCATCTTTAATAATTTGTCGTTTCCTAGAAAGATTTTACGTTGTTGAAATATTTCAAAACTAAACTTTTAAAAAATAAAAAATAAATAATCTTTACTTATTTCTAGTGCTGAATTAATATGTTAGCGATATAATTCAGTAATTATCTTTTTGTTTATAAAATTATAAGAGATTTGGTATTTTGTAGAAGGTATGACAACACATTTATTGATTGTTTATATTTATTTATTTTTAATATTTGTTAATCAAAAGTTTTGAAATGAAACTATTAAATTGTGTGTAATAGTTTTATCTTTTTAAAAGTGAAGATTGGACCAATAAAATTTATCATTTCTTGTATTACTAGCAACCTCACTAAAGGGGTGTAATGGAAAGGCCAATAGGTGTTAAAGAAGCAAGTATGTCTTGTGTAAACAATGATTAAAAAGCCAAGTATTTGAAAGAAATGCACCATTTAGTGTAGAAGAGTGAAGATATAGATAGAAGAGCAACACAGCGATATTTTGAAAAGGAAGATTGATTATTGAATCTATAAAAAGAAGCAAATGTTGAAGCGTAGGAAAAAAAGAATGTTTTATTATGTGAAAGTGTAAGGTGGAAGGAATGACTTGGAGACATAAATATTTCAGAAACCTCGGGAGGGGTAAAGGGCAAGTAGGAGACGAGCCCTTTTTTGTGCTTGTTGGAAATAAGGTGTCTCAACCTTGTTTGGTTTATTCATTTAAGATTTTCCTACAACCATTTCACATTGTCTATGCTCTAAAAATAGAAATAGAAGTTGTCAAAAGATTCCCATATGCTAGTATATCGTGGAAGGACTTTTTGTAGAGATATTATGATAGATTTTATGACATCTATAAGGGTCAAAAATAGGGGAGAATATTGTGGACGTGGGAGCCTAATTTTAGACCAAAATATTGCTCTTTAATGCTATCCACCTCATGAGAGGTTTGGCACATGGTTTTGTAAACCATAGATGGTTTCTTGTATAACTGGAGATCTATAAATTGAAGGCTTGGAGAAACAATTGGTGTAGTAAGTTTTAATCCTCCTAGAATTGTTTCTGGTGATACTCTTGTAAGAAACTTGCTCTGTAAGTGTATGTAATCTTGTTATTAGATTTGAAATACATTTTGTGGGCTTTTGGAGTGTGGGGTTTTTTATCCGAAAGGATTTTCCCCACGTATATCTGGAGTTTGTGTTTTGTTATGAATATGTTGCTGATATTTCTGTAACTGTTTTACTATGTCAAAAGTTTTGCATAGTATCTCTCCTCAAAGATTAGCCTAGGAAGTTGTTCTGCTATTTTAATTTCCTATCAAGTGGTATCAGAGCCTGATCACCTTTGGTTTCAGTTGTGGGTTGTTGGGTTTTTTGTGCTAATCCAGGTTTGAGTGGGAGCTTGTGCATAGAATACTTTGTTATCTGGTTGCAAATATTTTTCAAATGGCGAGCACATCTGGGAGGATTGATGTAGAGAAGAATTATGGCACAAACTTTGAAATGTGGAAGCCAAAGATGGAAGATCTATTGGTTGATCGAGATCTATGGGATGCGGTGGATAAGAAGATCCATAGGCCTACAGACCCAGTTTTGGCTGCACAATATGATGTAATGGATAGAAAAGCTAAAGGTATTATTAGACTATGTCTTGTAGATTCGATCCTGATAAATTTCCATGAAGACTCCACTTCAGAGAAGCTTTGGAAAAAGCTGGGTGAGATATTCCAAGCTAAGTCTCTTGTAAATAATATTTTTTTGAGGAAGAAGTTGTTTTCCTTGAGAATGGAAGAAGGTGGAAAAATATCTGAGCATATAGAAAAATTCAATATGTTGGTGACTCAGTTGAGCTCGGTTGGGGTTAAGATGGATGAAGAAGAAAGGTGCCAAATGTTGTTGGTTTCACTGCCAGACTCATGGGACATCCTAGTCATGGCCATTGGGAGCACTTCAGTCACTCTGAAGACGGAGGATGTTATTGGTTCTCTACTCTCCGAAGAGATGAGAACGAAGGTCTCTCTGAACGCCAAAGAGGCTTTGAGTGTTCGAGGAAGAACAAAAGAACGAGGCAAAGATGAGAAGAAGCGTGGCCATTCCAAGAATAAGGGGAGATCAAAATCCCCTGGTAAGTCCAAAGTGATATGCTAGAACTGTGGCAAATCTGGACACTTCTGAATTGAATGCAAAGAAGAAAAGAAAAAGAAAAAGAAGAAGCATGATGCTAATTCTGAGTCCAAAAAAGAAGATGGAGATGCCTTTATTGCAGCTTTGGCCACTCGTGCAAGTGATAATGCATGGTTGATAGACTTGGGTGCATCTTTCCACATGACTCCTAACAAAAATTTGTTTAGTAAGTATGAAAACTATGATGGTGGTAAGGTGTATTTGGGTGATAATTCTTTCCTTGAAATTGTTAGTCGTAGTAGTATTCAGGTGAATTTTTCTGATGGTAGAATTAGAAAATTTGATGGTGTCTTGCATATCCCAGGACTAGCAAGAAATTTATTATTTGTTAGCAAGCTAATAGATGCGGGTGTGCATGTAAAGTTTTCTGAAGCAGGTGTGAAAATGGTGAGAGGTGCTATGGTGATAGCAAGAGGAAGTAGATTGGGTACATTGTACCAACTTGATGCATGCACGGTTGAGTGAAATAGAACTACAGATAAAACTAAGCCAATAACTATTTCGCTGAAAAAGGAGAGGGTTTCCTCATCTGCGGATGGTCGTGGGTTCTGGGTACCCAAGGGTGCTCTATCTACTGAATCAAAATTACCTATAGAGAAGACCATGTTATGGCACCAAAGGCTTGGCCACATTGGAGAGAAGGGTTTAAAAGCCCTGAAATATAAGAACCTCATTGAGGGGTTGAATGATTGCAATCTGGAGTTTGATTTCTATGAACATTGTATTTATGGCAAATAGAACCGTGTTCAGTTTTACTCATCTACTCATATGTCTTCATGTATCTTGGATCTAATCCATTCGGATGTATTTGGTCCTGTTAAGGTTGCTTCTATTGCTAAATCAATTTATTATGTTACTTTCATTAAGGATTTTGGTAGGAGAACATGGGTATATTTTTTTAAGAGTAAATCTGAAGTTTTTAGTCGTTTCAAGGAATTTAAGGCTATGGTTGAAACTCAAACTGGGAAGAAAATTAAGTGTTTGAGATTTGATAATGGCAGTGAGTATTGTTCTGCAGACTTTGATAGATTTTGTATAGATTGCGGGATTAAAAGACAAAAGACAAATTTGTATTCTCTAGAGCAGAATGGAGTTGCAGAAAGAATGAATAGAACGTTGATGGAGGAGGCTAAGAGCATGCTTATAGGAGCTGGTCTAGAGAAGTGGTTTTGGACTGAAGCTGTTGCCACTGCTTGCTATTTTATAAATAGATCTCCTACATCAACGCTTGTTGATAAAATGACAATGGAGGTGTGGTCGGGGAAAAAGGCATCAATTAGACATCTGAGAGTTTTTGGCTGCGAGGCATATGCACATGTGCCTATGGAGAAGAGAACAAAGTTGGATTCTAAGGTTGTCAAATGTATCTTCATCGGATATGGCTATGGTGTGAAAGGATACAAGCTTTGGGATCTTGTTGCACAAAAGGTAATATACTCTAGAAGTGTTATTTTTAGAGAGATTAAATCTTTCCCTGTTAATTTTCAGCAAGAACAACATAAAGAAAATGAACAAAAAAAGGATGTGGTTCAACTTCCTTTTGCACCTGAGAAAGTTGAATCGAGACCCCGAAATAAACAAGAAGTTAAGGAGAGCTCACCAAGCTATGAATTTTTAGAAGAGGAAGAAGAAGAGGAAGAAGTGGAAGAATCTCTACCTTAGCTTGTTTGAAAGTCTACAAGGCAAAGAAAACCACCTAAAAGGTATGGGTATTCTCCTGATGATTGGAAGTGTATATTTGCTTTGAGTACTAACATTGATGAACCGAGATCTGTACAAGAGGCTTTGGGTATGAATGATGCAAAGTCTTGGAAAATAGCCATGGATGAAGAGATGGTAGCCTTTAAAAAGAATGATACATGGGACCCTGTACCATTTCCTGAAGGTCGGAAACCTGTTGGATGTAAATGGGTGTTTAAGAAAAAGATTGGTTCAGATGGAAATGTTGAAAAGTATAAAGCACTGTTGGTTGTGAAGGGTTACTCTCAAGTTGAGGGTATTGATTATGGTGAGATATTCTCTCCTGTTGCTAAAATGACATCCGTTCGGTTTTTATTATCTATTGCAGCAGCTTAAGACCTAGAGGTTGAACAAATGGATGTGAAAACTACTTTCCTTCATGGTGATTTGGAGGAAGAAATCTATATGACACAGCCAGAGCACTACATGGTGAAAGGTAAAAGCAATATGGTTTGTAAGTTAAAGAAATCCCTAAATGGCCTTAAAAAAATTCCTAGGATGTGGTACAAGAAGTTTTCTTCATATGTGTTGAGTTTGGGGTTTATGTGGTCGAAATATGATCACTGTGTATTTTTTTACATCTGATGGTGATTGTTTCTTGTAATTACTTTATATGTTGATGATATGTTGTTTATTGGGAAAGGAAAAGGTTTGATTACAGAATCAAAATCTCAGCTCTCTGTGAAATTTGAAATGAAAGATCTTGGTGTAGCAAAACACATACTTGGGATGGAGATTAAAAGAGATCGTGAGAACAAAAAGCTATGGCTTGGCTAGAGTAAGTATGTTTGTTCTGTTTTGCAAAGGTTCAACATGTAGGATTGTAAACCACTTTGTGTTCCTGTTACTTTGGGAACGAAGCTCTCCATTTCACAATGTCCATCATCCCCATCAGAGATGGAAGAAATGAGCAAAGTGCCTTACCAGAGTGCATTTGGAAGCTTAATCTATGCTTTGGTCTGTATAAGACCAGACATTGCCCAAGCAGTGGGAGTTCTTTCTCGTTTTATGTCTAATCCTGGAAGAGTGCATTGGGATGCAGTTAAGAGGGTCTTCAAATATTTGTGGGGTACATCAGAGTACTCTATATGTTTTCATAGAAGAGGAGATCAACATTCCCTACGTATTCATGGTTTTGTGGATTCAGATTGAGCCGGCGATGTCAATAGCAGAAGATCCACCAGTGCATATGTGTTTACTCTTAATGGTGGTGTACTTAGTTGGATGAGAAAGTGATAGGCTGTGGTCACTTTGTCCACTACTGAGGCAGAGTACATGGCAGCTACTCATGCTTGTAAATAAGTCATTTGGATAAAGCATTTGCATTCAGATATTGGATTAAAATAGGGTGCAGTTACAATATACTGTGATAGTCAGAGCATAGTCTGCCTTACGAAGAACCTAACTTTTCATGCTAGGACCAAACACATTGATGTTCAGTATCACTTCGTGAGAGATATGGTCGAGGATGGAAGGGTGAAGTTAGAAAAGGTAGAGACAGTTGCGAATGTTGTAGATGCATTAACTAAGCCCTTGAGGACAGTGAAATTCAGGTGGTGTTTTGAATCTATGGGCCTCTCGGCCCCTAGAAGTTGATCCATGATGGTATCTTTCCCTTGGCCCTTGCAAGGTATTTGACAAGTGGGAGATCGTTGGAAATAAGGTGTCTCAACCTTGTTTGGTTTATTCATTTAATATTTTCGTACAACCGTTTCACATTGTCTACGCTCTAAAAATAGAAATAGGAGTTGTCAAAATATTCCCATATGATAGTATATAATGGAAGGACTAGTTTTAGAGATATTATGACAAATTTTATGACATCTGTAAGGGTCAAAAATAGGGGAGAATATTGTGGACGTGGGAGCCTAATTTTAGACCAAAATCTTGCTCTTTAATGCTATCCACCTCATGAGAGGTTTGGCACATGGTTTTGTAAACCATAGATTGTTTCTTGTATAACCAAAGGTCTATAAATTGAAGGCTTGGAGAAGGAATTGGTGTAGTGAGTTTTAATCCTCCTAGAATTGTTTCTGGTGATACTCCTGTAAGAAAATTGCTCTGTAAGTGTATGTAATCTTGTTATTAGATTTGAAATACATTGAGTGGGCTTTTGGAATGTGGGGTTTTTTATCTCAAAGGATTTTCCCCACGTATATCTGGTGTTTGTGTTTTGTTATGAATATGTTGCTGATATTTCTGTAACTATTTTACTATGTTGAAAGTTTTGCATAATATCTCTCGTTAAAGATTAGCGTAGGCAGTTGTTCTACTACTTTTAATTTCCTATCAGTGCTGTTGTGGATGCATGCTCCATGAGAATGAGAGAGAGAAAGCAATGGCGGAAGTAGATTTGGAAGGGAAAGTAACCTCTATATTGGAACTCACCGCCTATGATGAGACCTGAAAAGTTGAATCAAATATCAATAGTTTTGATAACATTATGCAATCTAGCACGAGGCGTGTTTTTAATGTCATTGAAAATAACATCCAATTGTACAATCTAATTCTGAAATATTCAAAGGAGGACACCTTGTGTTTGCATGAGACGAAGCAAGAAGTCCTTAAGCGAATATTGTAAAAGAAAAAGATACTCGGATTGCCATGTGGATGCCTCAAATGCAAACTCACAAATCTATATGTCATCATAAAATTGTTCCTCGATAATCAATCACTTAATGTATGTCATAACCGTTAAACTTCAATCCAATAGAGAGAACGCCCATCGACATAACAAGACACTTGGAGTACCTTTAAAATATCATACTTATGAAAAATCATTTATTTATAATCATCAAATAATAATGCAATCAACATTTGATTGTGTAATGCTCAAGTTTGAACCATATACTTATTGTCTCTTTCAAAATAGGAGATTTGAAATAGGTTGTGAACATTGATGGTCGACTAATGATTAAGGGAGTTGGGACTTTCCACATATATCTAAATTCGGTAGATGGTAATACTCAAGAGTAGAGTAAGTATTTTATCATAAATTATATTTTCTAACTTAAACCATCCATAAAAAGGTTAATAGTCTATCTGTAACCATTTGTTTGATATTTTAATAAACTAAAATCAAATGGTTTTTTAATTAATTCTCAAAATATAACTATCCATAAATGTTAAAATTGAAATAGTCTGGGACATAAAAATATGTCACTTACATTTTCTATAGTTATAGTTGTACATTAACTAAATTAAGCATATATAATCTATTTTAACTTTTTAAAATAGATAATATATGTATCTACATTTTCATGTCTAAAACCAATTAGTTAATTACTTGTAAATCTTATCGGTAAAACCATGGCTGTTGTTCTCTCTGAAGCAACGAATTATAAAATTATAGATAAATATTTAAAAAATAATCATAATGCCTTAGGAACTGATTTATATGAAGTTGACATTCCAAATCCATGCATCCACATATATGGAAACATGAATAACTCAATGTAGGGAATTACAATTCCATTTTCATATGATCTATATCCAATCATAATGCCTTAGGAATTGATTTATATGAAGTTGACCTTCCAAATCCATGCATCCACATATCTGGAAACATGAATAACTCAATGTAGGGAACTACAATTCCATTTTCATATAAGTAAACGAATTCATCAATTTTAATTGCTTAAAAATAATTTTGGAAATGGATCTTTTGGGAAACAGATGGAGGTTTCCTTCCATAAACGAAACCAACAAAAAAAACATTTTTCATTTCAATATCCCGAGAAGAAGGTAGATGCCCCTAACATTAGATTAGATTACTATCAATAACCACTTCAACAATGATGGGAGTATGTAACTATTTCTATCAATAAAAATTCAAATGACTATAAATCGATTCCCCTTACCCTTGTCATTTCATAAAGGGAATAATGACTAGTAAAGGCCATAAAAACCCCAAGACACCAAAAAAAACCTAGATTTAAGTAATCAAAACTCCATTTTCCAAACCCATCTAAAATAAATGTTATATATTAAAAAACAAACATAAACAAAGTTAGGGTTTTTAGAACACATGAAAACATTGTTTTTCCAAATCCTTTGTTCACTAAAAATTAATTACAGAGCACAACCGACGTTCACCAAAAATAATGACACATGTGCAAATGAAAAGTAAAGGTACAATAACAACTGGTACATTTGTACCAGACGAGGAAGCCACTAGCAGGGAGTCGTCGACAAAAACTGCAGTGGTCACAAAACTCCACACCACGATGAAACGAAACACATCATGAATCTTCAAATTTTTACGTCACAATGATCATGTTCATTGTGTAGGCACGTGGAAGACCATTACCAAAAATGCCTTTTTGGTAGCCAAGATTTGTAGCTACATAGATGGCCCAGATTTCCCCATCGCTCACGCTTCTGTATAACTATCGTGCACCAGCAGCTAAATATTTGACAAGCGCTTTTCAAAACCCAAAGCATAGCATAGAGAGAAATTATCTGATGAGCCTGATAGATCTGTCATTTTCTTTCCTCAAATTTTAGCCATGCTTCGTTAATGTAGCCAAACTATAACATGCACATAAATATTCTACAAATATGTTGAACTCAAAGAAAAATAAATCTTCTTCTTCGTTATTGAATGATGAAATGCAATCATTTGTAAATAAGAAAAAAAATCCCAAATTGAGTTACTAATCAAACTCTAACTAACTTTTACAAAATATTTTCTAGATGGCACAATTTACTATTGTTAGAAGTTTACTAGAACCATCTTTTCTTAGTAATTTCACATGCTTATTTACATGGAAAAAAATATTTCCACGCATCTCTACATTCCTAAATTAGAGAAATTTCTAAATTTCTAACCTACTATGTATTTAAGAGATTAAAATTAAATAATGGCCTAAAATAGGAAAAAATTGAATTACAACTTAAATCCTAATTTTCGACTCCTAGATGGTGGATTTGGGCCTGAAAATGTTCCGAAAATGGCTCCAACTGGAAAGGGATGTTTAATGGTGCGTTCGTCTCGTTGAAATGGTTGGTTTAAAAATAAACGGCCTCAAATGGGCACTCTTATAAAAAGATATGACCATTTCAATTTTTTGCTAAAAATAGTGCATCATTCTCCCCTTCTTGAAGAAAACATAGCTCCTACAAGTTTTCTGTAATGCCCACAAATTTGACACATAAATACAACAGTAAAATTATCTGAATCATTTTAAAAAAAATTTAAACACTCACTACTCAACACCACATGGGCTGTAATAGATAAACTTAACATCATATAAGACACTTACAGAAAACATAAACTCACATAGACAACATGATAACACTATATACATGTCGATGCCACACTTTCCCTAATGAACAAATACTAGCAATGACCCAACCACAAAAGGGACCCATGGATTTCCAAATCCACAACATAACATTACCATGGTTACATCTTAGTTACGATCGAAATTACACGATCATTTTTCATACAAGGATAAATTATGATTTTCTTCCTACATATTCTTAAATTCATTTAACATTCAATTTACAATATGAACACTTAATTTGGTTCTTTATCCCTTATGATAATTTCCATAACTTAAATAATTATTTTCCATATTTCAAAATGCATACAAAATTCCTAACTCTCTTGTTCTTATGTTTATTTATTAAGGGTAAATAGTTTTTTGAATGGGACTATACCCTTGTGCAATAAGTCTCAAAATCTAGATATAACCATATCACCACAACCAAAAGGGATTAGAATCCATATATGTTCAATAAGCCAAATGACAGAAAACAACCTCCCAAGAATACAAACTACAAATAGCAATCCAAAAGCTGAAAAACAACTAATAAACAACAACTAAACATCATAACAATTGTCCAGCAATTGCATAACATGCCAACAACCTAGCTATAATGATAAGAGTTAGCAACGGACAAGAATCATGCCTTGTCCAAGATGATGGGGGATTTAGGTTTAGTGTATCCCTTCTTTTTCATATCCACCACCTTCGATTGTTCGTTTCCTTCGTCCACTAAGATCGGAAGAACCACTTCAATATATTTGATAGGAATTTTATCCTCAGGAAGGGGAGTCAAAGTAGATTTTATTACTGAATTTGTAACCTAAGAAAAATGCACTACTAACAAGAAAGTAAAAATACTAACAATCATACCTCGTCCTTCGTGTTCCGTAGCAAACCCCAGAATGGGCTAGGAAACTTGGATTGAATCCTAATTGTGTGATATGTAGGTTCTTTTCTTCAAGATGGAGCAAGGCCTTCTTACAAAAATGATCCACTTACTTCACACCAAATGGATAAAAGGATTATAAATGTAGCCAAATTCTAACCAAGCATGATTTACTGCAAATAATATGAACTCCAAAGAAAATAGATCTCCTTCTTCATTCTTGAATAACGAATTACAATGTTTCCAAGATAGGAAAACAACTCTCAACTCAATTTTCCAAGTAAACTGTAACTAACTCTGACTAAAACTACTCTAGGTGGCGAAAATTACTATTTTTAGCAGTTTACTAGAACCTGCTATTCTTAGTAAGTTAGGATGCTTATTCATAAGGCCACAAAAAATTCCACGCATCTTCTAAATTCCTAAATTAGAGAATTTTAAACTTTATAACCTACTATGCATTCAAGAGACTAAAATTAACTAATGCCCTAAAATAGGGAAATAACAAAAAATAACTTAAATCCTAATTTTCGGCCACTAGATGACGAATTTCGTGACTGAAAATGTGTTGAAAATGGATCCAATTGGTAGGGTGGGTTTACTAGTGCATTCATCTCATTGAAACAAGTTGTTTCCTAAAACTAGACTTGAAGAGACACCTAGATAAAAATATATGACAATTTCAAGTTTTTGCTAGAAATAGTACATCATTCACCCCTTCTTGAAAAAAACACAACTCCTGCAAGTTGTCTTCTTCAAATTTCTGACATTCATCTTTATCCAGCTTTTTAATCTCCCACTCTATGACCCATGTGTTTTTTTCTTGTCCTAATCCTTTCCAATGTACCAAATATTTGTTGTATTTTCCATGTCACGTATTCATTATTTTCTTGTCTAAAATCTGATCCACTTATTCTTTATTTTTTAGCAGAACATACTACCTCCAATCTACTACTTCTTCAATAAAATCCACTTCTTCACCATCCCCATGAAAATAATCTAAGTATGAAACATTAGAAACTAGATAAATATCAAAATTTCTTGTCAATTTTACCTTATAAGCATTATCATTTATTTTTATCATGATTTCACAGGAACCAATCTTCTTGTACTTCAGCTTGTTCTAGGTTCCTTTTTGAAACCTTTCCTTCTAAAGGTATACAATAACCAAATCACCCACTATAAACACCTTTCTCCTTCTGTACACATCTGTTCTTTCCTTATACTTATTATTACTATTTTTCACATTCTTCCACACTTCTTCCCGTAATTATTGCATATGTTCTTTAAATGCTTCTGGATCATAACCAACTCTTCCATCAATTGGTAGCTACATTTTTTCTTTCCTTCTACTTATTATTATTTTTTTTCACATTCTTCCACACTTCTTCTTGTAATTATTGTATATGTTCTCAAAATTCTTTTTGATCATCACCAACTCTTTTGTGTGGATCTATTTACTGAGTTATTATAAGAAAATTCATCTTGTGATAATGATCTAATCCTATTATTTTCGGTTTTCCCCAACCATACACCTTAACAGGTTTCCCAACCTCCTATTTACCCCCTTCTTTTTCCATCAGTCTGAGCATGATAGACACTACTGAAATATACTTTAGTTCCCGTCTTTTTCAATAAAATCCTCCATAATTGACTTAAGAACCTTGTTTTCCTATTTCAAGTAATGCTTTTTTGAACACCATGCATCCTAACAACTTCTTTGAAAAATAAATATACTAGTCATGTTGCATCACTAGTTTTCATACAGGAAATAAAATGAACCATCTTCGAGAACCTATCAACAACCATAAAAATTGAGTCATAACCTCATTGTGTTTTTGGTAATCCCAAAACAATATCAATAATAAAAATTTTCCACAGTCCTTTGGGAATAGGAAATAGTAAATACAACCCTGTGTTTTTTGGATGGCCTTTTGATACTTTACAAATTCTACACCTCTCCACATATCTTACCACATATATTTTCATCTTTGGCCAATAGGATTTCTCTTCTACCAAATAAATAGTATTTTCCTTATTAAAGTGCTAAACCAATCCTCCGTTATGCATCTATTTCACTATATTATCCCTCATATACCCAACTGGAATACATAGTTGTCATCCCTAAAATAGATTCCCATCGTGCAAAAGGTATTCATCCTTAAAACATTACTTGCATCACTTGACAATGGTTAGCTTAACTATTCAACAATATCCTTGAAATCAGAATCAGAAAAATCCAAATCCTTTATTTCTTAAAATCCAACCACCTCATTCTCCATAGTTGTAAATAGACTCACATGCCTACTCAATGTATCCACAACTTGTTTCTGTTTTCTTGATTTATGCTTTAGATAAAATGTATAACCCTCTAAAATTGATACCCACTTTTCATGCCTGGACTTTTCAACTTATTTCGTGTATTCACATACTTAGGGATATGTGGTCTGTAAATGAAACAAACTCCTTAAACACTAAGTAATGCCTCCAATGCCTTAGTGCTTTTACAATTGCATAAAATTCCACATCATAAGTAGAGTAGTTCTTCCTTACCTTATTCAATTTCTCACTAAATAAAATTGTTGACATCCCACCATGAATTAGAACAACACCAATTCCAAAATGTGAGGCATCACCCAATAAACTCAAACAATTTATTAAAATATGGTAATGCAAAAATAGGTTATTTTGTCACCTTCTTCTTCAATAAGTGAACATCTATCCTAAGCTACCTTTTTCCATAAAAACTCGCTTCCTTTTGTACAATCTGTTATAGGTGACTACAATACTATATGAAATGTTTTAATAAAGTTTCTGTAAAATGTTCTAAACCATGAAACATTCTTACCTTTGTTATACTTTGTGGAGTGGACCATTCAATAATTGCCTTTATCTTTTCTGAGTAAGCCCTCAATTTTTTCCCCAGTCTAGGAAAAAAGGCCAACCCAGGCCCACATCGATCTGGATGAAATGAAAATGAATGGGTATGTGTAAGTGTTATGTTGAGCACTTTGTAATTCATCTATGCTCAAATCCTTATCCCAAGTATGTAAGCGAATTGAGAAAATATGAAAAGTAAATCCACAAAAATTGTCTTAGACTCAGAATGTCCGTTATGGGCCTCAAGGTACCACTGATCCAAAACTTGAATGGCTCACAAAATGAGCTCGACGATTATTTGGAGTGGTGAGTTAGGAGGAAAACATTGGGTTTCTTGGTGAGCTACTTAGTGGGCCAAGTTATGAGGGAGCTTGGTTGATTCGGTGATAATAGGGAGACGAGAAAGGGGTCACAATCGCATCAAGCAAAGGGTAAGGTCAGTGTATTGTAGCAACGTCACTAAGTTGATTGTCAGTTTATTGATTCAACTCTAACATTGAGTCAAAGGAGTGTGATGTTGGAAAGTTCACGGGAAGGAAGGGGGTTGATCAGGGCCGACCCAATCAGTCAAACATGGAGATAACTCGTTCCAGCTGAGTGCACAATTTGACTAGTCAATGATCATTATTAATGTATGGTCTGAGGCATGAACCTATAGAGGCCACTAGATCCTGAAACACTAGTGAGGACCCTAGAATGAAATCCCAATATGGTGGATTCGAATATATGAAATGGGTATGGTAATTCAGTGTTTTCATCAGAGCTAAGCATCAGAAACTTCGGTGATTTTGTTGTTTCGAAAATGGTAATTTGAGAAATCCTAAAAGGAAAAAATCTATCCTTGTTGGCGACTATTGGCGAGTTTGGAACAAAAACCTTGCACTTTGGGGTGAATGACATGAAATTCCTTAAGAGATTTGAGGGTATGGGATTTCAAGTAGCTTCGATGACAAGTTCCTTGAAAAGGGAAGACCGCAAAATCCGATATTTCAAACTTCCAGGGGTTCTGGAAAGTATGGGATGGTTTTTCCCCCCGTTGAATAGTGTGTGAAGATGAAATTGGGCATGTCTTCCTAGCAGCATATCAAATGCATCCATAGGAATGAAACATCGAAACAAACATCCCATCCTTTTAACTTTCAATACAAGAACTGTCATTGCATCTCTTATCGAGCCAGTAACTTGGGGCTTAGCCACATTTAAACACTTAGTGCGGTATGGTAGAGATGCATTAGGCATTGAATTAGGTGGTAATGAAAGGAACATTAATCCATCCAAGATGAAAATGAGTTTCACGAAGTGTGATGACCTACTCGATAGATTACATTACATACCATTCCTCTGGTGCATCTAGTTCTGAAAATATTTGTACACAGCCATGCATCCCGCTTGATATCCTTTCTTGGAAATCATCATCCTCTTGAAGTTCAAATTTTCTCTAACATCTTGTGGAATTTCTAAAACAATTTGTAGATCTTATACATGTTGGCTTCAAAAGGGATTTACTCTTGGATAGAATCTCCTTGTCTGGTTGTCTAAATAAATAGCAGGGATGAAGGTGAAATAAAAAGCCCGATGAAACCAACACTAAATTTTTGATATACCCATCTGTACTCAACAAATGGTCTTACAAATGGACAGTCAATAAAAATCCATACCGCCAGCGTATCCTCTAATATTGAATCATAAATCCTCAGATCTTTGGGGGTTCTAGACCTCTGAAAATGGCAAGAAATGTAGTGGTATGAAATCTTCATTCATGAATCTATGGAGATAGAATCTCCCAAAGGTGGTTGAGAACAAATTTCTTCTAGCATAAGGCACCCATTAAGGAAGATGAGGCCCCCTTATTATTCCAAATGCACTCAACGTAAAATTTGACGAATAATGATTTTCCTGAAGTAATTTAAGGCTAATTGAATTCTGGCATCCTCTCTGCTCCTTTTCTAAACTCTACTGCATACTTATAATCATCTTGAAAGATTGGATTTTAATGACCTTTACATACCCTCATCCATTTCTTTTCCTCAAAACATGCGGAGTTTATGCCTACCATGAATGGATGCAACTTATAGATGCCTCATTGCCCTTCTTGCATGGTACAGGTTCTGTAGATTCTGAACTCTTGTAAAGGGTTTGTGCATAATCCATAGGGAGAAATTTATCCTTCAGCTTCTTCTCCATCTTACTTGTGTTAATTATTTCTTTCCCCTTTCTTGACCTCTCACTCTGTAGGTGATCCTGCCATAACATAGCATGACCTTTCAATTTCGTGCATACAAATTTTACCTTCTTTTCTTCTAACATAGCCTTCCACTCAAAAACTTTCTCCATACTAGTCAACCATTCTATCAGCTCCTCTGGTTTTAGACTACCACTAATACTTAGAAACATCAACTCTTATCCCATCATTCTTCCCTTCTAATGCACGAAGCATGCTTTCTTTAAAAGCTATAGTGGCGCTTGCGTTTCCTCCTCTTCATAAAATTCTTCTTCATGTGTATCATCTCCACCTTGATTTCCTCTTTGTGTTATCATTGCAGCGAGCACAAAACTTGCCTCTGTATATATTGCATATTTCTATTCATCTGGGCAATACTGCCTCCTCTTCCTCTACCTCTTTCTGCCATTTTTTTTATAAAGACTTGAACCAGCTCTGATACCAGATAATGTAGCCAAATTCTAACCAAGCATGATTTACTGCAAATAATATGAACTCCAAAGAAAATATATCTCCTTCTTCATTCTTGAATAATGAATTACAATGTTTCCTAAATAGGAAAATAACTGAAAGCTTGATTTTCCAAGTAAACTCTAACTAACTCTAACTAAAACTACTCTAGGTGGGCAAAAATTACTATTTTTAGCAGTTTACTAGAACCTGCTATTCTTAGTAAGTTTGCATGCTTATTCATATGGGCACAAAAATTTCCACACGTCTTCTACATCCCTAAATTAGAGAAATTTCTTGAATTTCTAACTCATAATGCAATTATTAGACTAAAATTAATTAATGCCCAAAAATAGGAAAAAGAAAATGAACTATAAGTTAAATCCTAATTTTTTACCTGAAGATGGCAAATTTAGGGCCCGAAAACTTCTCAAAATCTTGCCTCAAATGGTATGGCAGGTTGTTGCTATGTTCGTCTCATCGAATAACATGGTTTCAAAAAAAAATGACTCAAACGGACACCTGGAGCTCAAGTTACGACCTTATCAAGTTCCTACTAATTCTAAAAGGAATTATGGATTTGGGATGCTCCAGGATAAGGCTATTTGGGAACAAGGACGAGGCAAAAGGATTTTCTTTGCTCAAAGGATGTAATCACTTAGATAGGGCATTCAAGCTTACTCTCTGTGTCTTTAGAGGGGAAGGGTAAGACTGTATTTATAGCCTAGGGGAGTGATTAACTTAGAGTAATTTTAGTAATCACGGTTTGAAAATGTGGGCGAGATTAGGTGAGTGGAGACCACAAAGAATAAGTGAGGATTTGATTTTGGGTTTTTAATTCATAATTGGAGGATTTTAGGTCAGTGGGGAACATGAAGAGTAGGTGAGGATTTAATTTTGAATTTTTAATTCAATAGTAGAAAAATATGGAGAATAATGACACGTGGTGAGGATTGGGTTATTTTTTAGATTTTGAAATTGATAATTAATCAAATTATGTCTGATTAATTTGAAGTGTATTTTTGTGGGAAATGAGGAAGTGGAATTAATTTATTTAGGACAAATGTGAAATTAGGGTGTTTACATTTTCCCCTCTTTGAAAGGGTACTATGAAAGTAGTGTCCTTTCAAAGAAAGTAGATGAGATGGGGGAAGAATTGAATCTACTTTTCTTAAGCAAAAAGTAGAGTGAATGTTTGTTGGGGAGAATAGAAGGTGGTGAGTGACGGATGTCATGGTATCCTCCAAGAAAAAAATGTCATGAGAAGATGTGATTATGGAAAAATATGATGATGCCTCCTTAAGAGGGATGACTAGAATGGAATATACGATAGAGTTCTCGAAAAGAGGAGAGATGAATTTTGTGTAGAAGAGGATGATAATGGAGTGGAAGATACTTGAATGACCACATGACGCAAATGGAGAAAGGATTCAATTATCCTTGAATGCTAGGTGTGAGGGTGTGTGGGAAATAGAAAAGGGAATGGAAAGGATTGGGTGTTTATTATGAGAGGAGTAAGAAAGGTGAAGAGTAATGGAGATAGGGGAGGGAAAAAAAAAGGAATGAAAGAGGTATAAAAAATAAAAGAGAGGGATGATAGGGGAAGAAGGGAATGATGAAGGAAAAACAAGGAGAAAACAACAAAATGAAAAAGTAGAGGGTGAAGGTATGAAATATTGAGATATGACAAATGAAGGAGCCAACAAAGATAATAAAGAGGGGTGCATGAAAGTGAAAGAAATGATAGAGATGAGAAAAGAAGGAAACATGGATGGATAATAAGAAGGAGAAGACGAGGTGGGATTCGGGGTGAAATTGACGAAAATTAAAAGAGGATGAAAGAAGAAGTAGAACAAATAAAAAAAGAAACATTGAGAGGCAAGGAAATTGTGAAAAATAGTAGAGAAAATAAGAGAAATAGATATAGAATGAATGAAAAGGTAGGAGTGGTAGAGAAAAGGAGAATTGGTCAGATGAAACGTGAAAAGTAGGGGAGAGGAAAAGAAGATATAGCGAATACAGGGAGAAGATTGAAGGAACCGTGTCATTGCAAGGAAGACCAAGGAAAAGAATATGGAACAGACCATATGGAGATGCATGTTGAGGGTTGTATGATAAAAAAGATAGGAAAATGCCAAAGATCCAGGTTTTCGATGGGGAAGTAAGGAGGAAACGTGATGGAAAAAGGGGAAGAAGATGATACAGGGAAAGTGAAATAAGATAAAGGGTGGGAGAGAGAAGAGGATAAACAAGAAAATGATGTAGAAGGAATGGAATACAGAAAGGGGATAATAAGTGGAAAGTGAACAGTATGAGGAATGTAAATAAAAGAAAGAGGGGAAGAATGAAACAAATTGGAAAAGAGGTGGAGATGCATGAAATGAGGATACTAGGATTATGAGGAAATAGACAACGGATGTATGATGAAGATAGTAAAGAAATTGATGGAGGGGAAGGGAAGATGGAGAGATGGGTAAGAAGTGATAATAAAGGGTGGTATTAGGGGAAAAGAATAGGAGAGAAAAGAGAATGGGAGATAGAAGAGGCAATGCCAATGAGGGGACGTTAAGGAAAGTCCACTAACAATGAGTGTTGAGGAAGGGTGAGAGAAAAAATGAAGACAAGGAGAAATGTAATAAGGATTGGAAAGGGTAACGCCAACGAAGGGATGTTAGGGAAATCGTATTAACAATGAATGGTGGGCTTAGAGGAGGGAAGGAATGAAGGAAAACTCTAGAAGGCCCAAGGGAGTGAACGAGGTCATTCGGAATGAGGATTGATGATTTTTAGGGAAATTCCACTAACAATTATTAGTGCAAGAATAAAAGATGATCATGAAAGAATGATAGAGGAATGTTAACAATATTTGTGAACATGTGTTTGGGTAGAAATGTGGGAGGATTTGAGAAAATGAAGTGGAAAGAGTAAATAAAATGGGAGGGATGAGTTGGGACTAGGTGAAAGCAAGTAGAGGATGCGGGAGATGAGGATGAACAAGGTGAGGATGAAGAAACAAGAGATGAAAAGAATGGGAAGGAATGGTATGAAGGATGATGGATCAAGAAGGGTAATATGGGGGAAAAGGAACGTGATTGTAGGTGGAAGATATTCAGATGTATGTTGTAAGATGATATGTGGAGAAAGAATAATGGTAGGAGGAAAATGCAATTGGTAGGAGATACCAGGTGGAAGAAGTGATCAAAAAATTGAACAAAGAATGAGGCAAGGAAAAATTTCACAATGACGTGTTTAGCACAGGGATGAACTTGAACATAATACTATCATGCGACATAAGTGGTTAAGTAAGATTGCCAAGGGACTCAAACTGGAGATGAAAAAATGGGTGTAGACACCCTAATTTCACATCTGTCCTAAATCAATTAATTGCCCTTCCTCATTTCCCACAAAAATACACTTCGAATTAATCAAATATTTGATTAATTATCCATTTCAAAATCTAAAAAATAACGCAATCCTCACCACATGTCATTATTCTCCATGTTTTTCTACTATTGAATTAAAATTTTAAATTCAAATCCTCACCCACCCTTCATGATCCCCACTCACCTAAAATCCTCCACTTATGAATTAAAAATATAATGTAAATCCTCACCCATTCTTCGTGGCCCCCACTCATCTAATCTTGCCCACATTTTCAAACCACTCACCTAATCTTGCCCACATTTTCAAACCACTCACTTAATATTGCCCACATTTTCAAACCATGATTACTTAAATTAATCTAAGTTAATCACTCCCCCCAGGCTATAAGTATAACCTTACCCCTCCTCTCTAAACACATAGAGAATAAGCTTGAATTCCATATCTAATTTCTTTCATACTTTGATAAAAGAACATACTTTTGCCTCGTCCTAATGCCCAAATAGCGTCATAATCATTTTTCCCATCTAGTGCAAAATAACAAGATCATTGTTGCAGGATGGTCGTGCTCTGTCTCGAAGAAAAGCACCTACATATCACACAATCAGGGCTCAATCCAAGTTTCCTAGCCCATTCTGAGGTTTGCTATGGAATGCAAAGGAGGAGGTATGATTATTGGTATTTTACTTCCTTGTTAGTAGTGTATTCTTCTTAGCTTACATTCTGGCACACCCAGTTACTTTCAATATGTTACCATTAATTTCTCCATTAGTGGTTTTATCTGTTATTTGTTTATTATTGTTCATTTTTATTTATTTTTCTGTTCCTTATGGCCTTCTTTGGTTAACTTTCACGCTTTGGGTAGTGTTTTTGTTGTGCAGTGTCTTGTGGTGTATCTGCAGGTTATAACAACAATGAAACTATGACGCTCATCATGTATTTGATCTCCTCGGTGCTTGGTGTTTAGTTCCCAATTCTAATTTTTCTATTCACTCGTAATCTATAGAAACACATCAACTATTCATTAGTTTATCATCTTACTATCATGGGACAACCAATCTGGAAAATGCATTTATTTATTTACTTTTGCTAAAATAACTGCTTTGTAGGAAGTTTATTATTTATTTTATTTTCTTTCATTTTAGTTAATCATTTTGTTATCTAACTCTTTATTTCTATTTATTGTTCTTTTTTAACCTTGCTATCAAAATTTTAACTTCTTATGTGAAGTACAGAAGTCAGAAAATAAAAAAAAACTAGCTCCTGGGACGTTTTTCTCACGTTCAAAATTTTCATTCAAAGTGCTATTGTAGCCCATCTTTCGAAAGCCATAATTTTTTCTCTCGAACTCGGAATGACTTCATTTTTTTTAACGGAAAGGTATCGAAAAGATATAGACAATGGAAAAATAATTTTTTGATTCAGACTTACAGAAAAGTTTTCATTTCATTTATTCTAACACATGTCTTTTTAACAAAAAAACAAAATTATAGTTTTTTTTTTTAAATTTAATTTTCTTTTATTTAACGTAACAACCTCATGCGTATGCTCTTTTCTCACACTTCAAAAGTGATCTTGGAAATCAGAAATGTGAGGCCACCCGGGTTCCATAAAATAATTTTTTAATTTATTTTTTGTTTATTTTTTTCATTTTTTGCCTTACATTTCAATTTTCCACGACAACACTTCTAGATAACATTTTCACACTCTTCTTTCATCATTTTTATTTTTTGTGAAAACAATCATTATCATTATTTCACAATCATGATTAATTGCAATAATTATTAACATTTAAAAATATATATATTCAGATTGTATCTGCGTATGCTCTTTTCTATGCCTTCAAGTGATCTGGAAAATCAGAAATGGTCACAATTTTTTTAGTTGGTTGTTCTAACATTGCAGGATCCTCTAGCTTTATTTTCCAACTGTCATTTCAATCATTATTTTCCTTTTTCGTATTATTAATATTTGTTTCGTCGTTGGTTGTGTATGCTCTTTTCCTATGCCTTCGAGCAATCTAGAAAATAAAAAACAACCACGATAACTTTTCTAACATTTCGTTTGCAAGATAACTACTAATTTATTTTATGTAGGATTGCATCGCTAGAATATTATAAAAAAACACAAACATAACAAAAATCCCACAAAAATACCACCATTCAAAGAAAATTTGCTGAAACCCAAAAAAAAGTATGCTTAGGTACGTAATTATTTTCTGCTAAGTGATTTATTTCAAGTTGGAAAGAACCCTACATTTAATCACTTTATCATTTTGTTTTTGCACGTAGACGAGGAGGATTTCATCAGCTCCAAAGATACACTAGTGATGTGGACTTGACTACTACACACCAACAACATGTGCATCTGCATTTCACTTTAAGACCTAGTCTCATCACAAAATTTGGTATTTACCTCTCCCCTGCTCTTCACTTACAAGTAATGCAATCGTGTAGCGCATGTGAGTCATGCCTAAATAGCTGTAACAATGAAGCCTGGGCATCATCCCTGTAAATCTTCAGGGAGTTATAAGGACACCATACAGAGTCATCCCTCCATCACCTTCTACATTTTCACAAAACCTATTCCTCCAGTGCTCTAAGACTTCCCCGTACCAATTCTGTCCCCGTAAAGAATTAGGTATATTAGGACTAGGGTATATCAGAGGACACATCTTCTTGGAGTAATAAAAGCCTGCATCCACCATTTCACAGCATACTTGTATGATTGCATGAAATAATGATCATTCCTGAAGAATTTACCTCATAAGCGAAAATAATTTAATCCACATGATTTCTTGTTGTTTGAAAACAAACTAGTTTAGCATTGTTTTATCATAAAACTTGGCTGATATCAATGTGTTCATTGTAAAAGTTCAGACCTTAGTTGTGTTCCACAAAAAAACTAGTTCTTGATAAATTCAATACCAAGCGAAAACATCCAAACAATTCAACAACATAGACTAAAACATCACACCAATTTCATTAGCTTGCTTCAGCCAACATTACATCTACCATAGCTTGTCCTTGGCTATATCCAACTGATATTGAGTGACTAGCATTCACTCCCCATATCGTCAATTGTCAAAACATCCTTCATAGCTTGTTTCCAGCTATATCAAACTAATATTGGGTGACTTGTTTGAGTTCACTCATTATTTTGTCCACCATCACATTTATCCAAATCACAGCCAACAAAAATCCTTTCATACCTCATTTTGAGTTATATCAAAACCATATTGAGATTAACCTATTTAGTTTACTTTCCCTATCAACAATCTCAAGCTTGTTTAAGCCAAACCAATCAACATCTTCATCATAGCTTATTTGAGCAATACCCATTTGTATCAAGTACCTTGTTTGAGTGTACTCCTTACATTGTCTTCTGATAAGCTTGTTTAAACCAAATCAAACCATTTTCATTATAGATTGTTCGAGCTATCACATATTTCTCCCAAGTATCTTGTTTAAGCTTACTCCTTATAGCCTTACTTGTTAACTCGATTGAGCCGAAACAAATATCAAAATCAATAGGTTGAGTTCTTCATTACACCTTTCTTTGTTCTCCCTCTCTTTTAACCACAATGAATTCACAAAAAACATCACATAATGAGCTATTATAAAAAATTAATAAGATGACAACATAAGTCTCTCATATGGCTACCCAAATCAATGAACGATCACCCAAAAGGCCAATCATACAACCTCACAAAGACATCAGTTTGTGTAAAGTCCAACGTCAATTTACCCCCCTTGGAGAAAGTCTCTCTAGTGTTTTTCATCAACTAAAAGAGGCTAAACTGATAAGATATCCAATTACAAAACCCTTTTTCAAAGGGGAAGCTAAACCATGTTGGTACAAACCTAACACATACTGTGACTTTAATCACATTGATGGTTATCACATAGATAAATGTGTGTGATTTAAGAATTAATTTCAAGACTTAATTGATGATGACATCATCTTTGTAGAACTTGATGACAATGCTCTTACAACTAACGACACATCCAATACCACATATTTCCATAAAGAGTTGACTACTGTCGAATCTCCTATATATACTAAAATTCCACAAGATAATAACGACAATAGTCAAGCCTCTCTAATTCCAAACTAGTCCATATCTTCTTCAATTTTCCTTTGATTAGTTCAAACATACATTGAACCTGTTTTGGACAACAACATTCTTCCAACATCTACTAAGCACTTGAACTTATTTCAACACTCTATTTCAACCCAAAAATACATTGAACCTGTTTTGGACAACAACATTCTTCCAACATTTTCTAAGCACTTGAACTTATTTCTAGTCTCTCTTTCAACCCAAACATACATTGAACTTGTTTTGGACAACAACATTCTTCTAACATCTACTAAGAACTTCAACTTATTTCAAGACTTTCTTTCAGCCCAATCATACATTGAAACTATTTTGGACAACAACATTCTTCTAACATCTACTGATTACTTGACCTTATTTCAAGACTCTCTTTTAACCCAAACATATATTGAACCTATTTTTGGCGACAACATTCTTCCAACATATAAGGAGACCTTGACCTCATTTCAAGACTCCCTTTCAAACCTTGATCTTACTATAGACACTATAGAAGAGGTTCCATCAATAGGTACCATTAAGTATGATACTATTATTCCAATATTGGCTCTTATGTCTAACATCTCTAGTCTTGTTGTCGAAACACAACCACATCGAGTTTTGACACTTGCTACAATGCAACCTGTCGTGTCCATCATGATTTCAATGATTGATCTTGCAGGCATCTCATCACTATTTATTCTCACTTGTTAAGACTTATATGTGCATACATTCTATGAGGTAATTATACCCAGGAATATCTTTACACAACCTTTTCCATATTTAATCATGAATCTATCCTCAAAACAATCAATTAATGGACAAATAGAAGCAACAAACCAAATAACACAAATCATCATCATCAAACACACATAGAAGCTATTAGCTTAACCAAATCTATCTCACTCTTTGGGATTACCACACATCTTATCACACACCTACTGAAGCCACTCCCTTCTCCTTTGATTATGGTTTGGAAGCTATTTTACATGTCAAGGTTGAATTTCCATCCTTCATAATATTCTTCAAATATATAATCAATAAATATTATTAACACTCACACCTTAATGAACTCGAGCTTCTTGATGAAAATGACTTAATTCCCTAGATCATCTTCAAGTATATCAAAATCAGCTACGACATAGCTACCATAAAAAAAATTTCAACCTAGAAAATTTAAGGTTAATGATTTCATTCTCAAAGAAAATCGAAAGAACACACCCCAAAGAATGAGACAAATAAGACAAATTTGAGCCCAATGAAATCATAGATAATTTTGGGTTTAGAGCATATAAATTTTCCATTGACACAAGCCAAGTCCTTGGAAAATCCATGAATGCATTCCATTCAAAGAAATTCTATTCTTAAGCACTCTCTATTTCAGGAAACAACAAAGTTGTACATTGTTCCTTCTGTCTTGTTTATCTCTGAATAAATTTATTTATTTCCATTGGCAGAAATTTTCATTATCAAAATCACATCTTCATATTTATCATCATGAGACAAATGCTAATATAAATCCTATTAAGTTTTTGAGCATCATACTTCTTATTATATCTTCCATTTTTAGTCGCTTTCATCTATGGTCATACCCTAGAAGCTTACTGATGGTAATATATTCCCTTCAAATACATTCTCCTCTTTCATAACAAAGCTCTAAAATACGTTACTCAGTTCATTTGGTCATCCATCTCAGTTTTCGGTGTTGAACCCTCGTGTCCTACTAGTCGTGTGGGGTTTAGATTAGGGGCAGACGTTTTGTTCCCAAATACAAAGCACTATTGTAAAAAAATCCATCAATTCAATAACTTATGAATAATTTCATTGTCACATCTTTCGTCCTTCATAGTCTTTGGTGTTGAGCCCACACTTCTTACTGGTAGTGTGAGACTGGGAATGGAGGAAGGTGGGCCCTTACTCATCTATGTCTTATCTTCGGTGATAAACCCTTGCCTCTTAAAAGTGGTATGGGGCAAAGCGTAGAGGATCATTCTCATAAAAGCATAAAAACATTGCAAAATATTAAAAAAAAATAAAACAAAACAAAAAAATAAAAATAAAAGACAAAAAAGGGAATTCACTCGCCTATATTTTACCTTCGGTGATGAGCCCTTGCTTCTCACTAGTAGCATGGGGCCAAGGCATAGGGAGTCATTTCAAAAATACAAAACTTACAGTGCTTACAAATTATAGAATCCCCAAACACGTAATTTAGATGCCTAAGTGAAGAGAGAACTCTCCCTTAACCTCATATATTATCAATCAGCAGGCCACATAACTGTCTAAGTCTAGCATGTGACTCATAAAGTGAAAGCCATTTTTGAAACTAGTTTAGTACCATTATGAAGAATGGAGTCACAATTTTCCAAAGGGATTGTTGTTAGCATTTTTCTCTATATTCATTATCTACCTCCTACGTCCTTCTTGATTCTTGGTGATGAGCCCACACATCTTACTAGTTGTGTGGAGTCAAGAATGGAGCTAGAATTTTTTTCATCATATCATCACCACCATATCCTGCCAATGGAAAGAGAATTTCTGTTATTAGATAAGCATAAGTTACTACACGGAACATGATACATACGGATAATATCCTGGTTTATCGTCTCTCAAACATAAGTCTGCACTCTGGTGCATAAATTCCCAATAACATTGTAAAAATCCAAAAACAATGTAAAAAATCTAAAAACATTTGAAAATCGATAAAAATCTAAAAATCTAAAAACATTTGAAAATTGTCAAAAACCCAAAAACATTAGAAACAATCGTCCAAAATCCAACAAAAAAATAAGAACTCATAAAAAATCTAAAAACATTAGAAACACTAGTCAAAAATCTAAAAACATTAGCAAGAATTGTCAAAAATCTAAAAAACATTTGAAAATTGTCAAAAAAAGTCAAAATCATTTGAAAATCGTCAAAAATCTTTAAAAAATTAGAAAATCTATATATATATATATATATATATATAAAATAAAAAATTCCACAAAATCACAAAAAAAACTCTAAAATAACCAACACAATTTAACCTTTGAACTATTATCCCCAACGAATGATCCAATCACCTTATGACTACCAAATTCAAACCACTTCTCCTCGCGTGAATCCTCACTTGGGGTAAATCCGGATCTCATTGTTTCCTTGTTTGAGGACAATGGCCCAATACTTTACTGTGTCCTCGTACCCCTGCTTGGGGGAACATCTAATCAATCCTCACTGTGGAACACATTAGGGACATGTTTATTGGTTCTTGTGTTGCATTATTAGTTGTAAATTCTGAATTACTTTTCTTGCATCTTGATATATTATAGGGGGCATATTGATTTTATGTATCATTGGTGTTCTCTCTAATATTCTTACGTTATCTGAGTGCATGTCTTACTAGGGCATCAAACCTTTTTGATGGCCCCTTTCTATGCTCTCTTCCATTTGCATATCGTACTGGGGCATCAAACCTTTTTAATGGCCATTGTTTATGGTATCACACATATTACAGTCTAGTCATCCTGATCTTTTATATCATGATGCATCATGTTATGTGTTATATTAAAATTAATATGATTTTTTTCACGTGAGTATCTTCCTGCATGATCAAAATATTACTTTACACCCCATCCATTCACCCATACTAATAGATTCCCTAGTTTGGGAATCCTACTTGATCACCATTGCAGTTTGTGAATCCTACTTGATGATCACCATATATTTTATCCATTCATCCTCACTCCTCATTTTTACTCCGCTACCACTTATCCCCATATTACCCTTCTCACCATTCTTGTCCCCTCTCACCCATTTGTATTCTTTCCTTTCACCCTTTTGCTTCTCACTTGACAATCTTACTTAATAACCCCTTATATATGGAATCCTCAGTGGAGGTTTACCCTCTCCCTAAGATCTTCTCGCTGTAAAAGCTTCTTCACCACCTCCTCTCTCATCAAACAACAATCACCACCACACACATCTTCCCATTCCATATCTTCTACTTCCCATTCTCGCATCATTACTCTCACCATGTGGGCATCCCCAATTAAGTATTCCCCTCACATCTCTCCTCCCTCCATAACATATATTCCTTCATCCATTCACATTACAATCCTTTGTTTCCTTTTTTTACTATTATCACCTCATCTCATATCATATACCACTCAGGCATACCTCACTCACTCTTTTCTCATCCTTCCCCAAATCCCATCTTATGGCCTGGTCATTCCTACTTACATGCTTTCATAGTATGTAAAATTCACTTGAGGGTTCCCCTTCAGTCAATTTTGTCATACCATATTCCCACTAACTCTAACATCATCCTTCTTCTTCCTCAGCTTGGCAATCTTACTTAACCATTCTAGCCACATGGAAATCTTACTTAAGACTTCCACTTAAGGTTGATCTTCCCTATGGCCTTCCCCCATCCCATCATATTTCCCCCATCTAATTTCTCCCACCGCTTGTCATGATCATCTTCTTGAACCTACCATTCCACCCGTTTCCGTAATATCATCTTGTCTTTCTCCTTGCATATCACCCTTGTCGGTTAGGTGATCCTATGAAACCTCTCTAGTAGCATGACAATCTTACTGAAGAGATTCTTTTAAGCATGACATGTCATCTTACACTTGCCCATCACTCTAAAATCTCACCATCCATCTTTCCTCTTCATTCCCCATCATCACATTCTTTTTACCACCACTATCACCCTCCTCTGCTTGGCAATCTCACTTAACCGCTCACACCACACATGACTATCTCACTTAAGAGTCCCTCTTAAGGATGATCTATCTCCTTTCCTTTCCCCATCACTACACACCCTTCACCATTAACTTTTTCTCGACATTCCCCATTATCACATCCTTTCACCTCATTTTCGATTCTCACAAACACCACTTCTCGCTTGACCACTTGTCATCTCCAGTTTTTCTCACTTGGCAATCTTACTTAACCAATTCCATCACATGATAATCTTATGTCAAGGTCATCCCTACACTTAACTTGTCATTGTGAACTTCTCCCCTGCCTCATTCTTTTGTTCACTTTGTTTATTGCTTCTTCCACCTGGTATCTCCTACTACCCACTTTTTCCTCCTACTATTATCCTTTCTCCACATATCCTCTTACAACATACATCTAATCTCTTCCACCTACAATCATGTTTCTTTCCCCCCCATTTCCCCCTTCTTGATCCATCATCCTTCATACTATTTCTTCCCATTATTTTCATTGTCTTAGTTCTTCATCCTCACTTAGTTCATCCTCATCACCCACATCCTCTCCTCACTTTCACCTAGTCCCAACTCATCCCTCCCATTTTCTTTACTCTTTCCACTTTATCCTCTCAAATTCCCCCCACATTTCTACCCACACACACATTCACCATTATTATTAACACTCCTCTATCATTCTTTCATCATCATCTTCTCTTCCTGCTCTAATACTTGTAAACGGGTTTTCTCTAAAAATCATCAATCCTCATTCGACACGACCTCATTCAATCCCATGGACCTTCTAGATTTTCCCTTCATTCCTTCCCTCATTTAAGCCCACCACTCATTATAAAATGGTTTTCCCTAACGTCCCTTTATTGGCATTACCCTTTCCAATCCTCATTAGCTTTCGTCTTTTTCTCCACTTTTTTGCCTACCCTTCCCCCACCACTCATTGTAAAGGGGATTATCCTAACATTACCTCATTGGCATTGCTTCTTCTCTCCCCCCATTCTCTTTTTTCTCCTATTTTTTTCCCTCATTCCCCACCCTTTCTTGTCTCTTCTTACCCATCTCTCCATATCCTCTTTGCCCTCTTCAATATCTTCATTGTTTTCATCATACATCCTTTTTATATTTTGTCATCATCCGAGTATCCTCATTTCATGCATCTCTGCATATTTTCTAATCGATGTCATTCCTCACCTCTTTCTTCTCTAAACATTCCTTATACTGTTCCCTTTCCACTTATTACCTCCCTTTCTATATTCCCTTCCTTCTACATCATTTTTCTTTGTTATCCTCTTCTCTCTCCCACCTCTCATCTTATTTCCCTTCCCCCTGTAACATCTTCTTCCCCTTTTTCCATCACATTTCCTCCTTACTTCCCCATCGATAACCTAGCTCTTTAGCATTGTCCTGTCTTTTTTATCATACCACCCTCCACATGCATCTCCATACGGTCTGTTCCATATTCTTTGCCTTGGTCTTCCTTGCAATGACATGATTCCTTCAATCTTCTCCCTATATTCACTCTATCTTCCTTTCCTCTCCCCTAATTTTCATGTTTATTTTGAGAACTTCTCCTTTTCTCTACCACCCCTACCTTTTCGTTCATTTTGTATCTATTTATCTTCTTTTCTCTTTTCTTTGTCACACTTTCCTTGCCCCTTATAGTTACTTTTTTTTCTCCATTCTACTTCTTCTTTCGTCCTCTTTCCATTTTCATCCATTTCACCCCCTACTCCCACCTCATTTTCTCCTTTTTTTATCCTTCCCCATTTCCTACTTTTCTCAACTCTTATCATTTATTTAACTTTCAGGCATCCCTCTTTACTATCTCTGTTGCTTCCTTCATTTTGTACATCTCTCTATTTTATCCCTTCACCCTCTACTATGTCATTTTATTTTTTTTCCTTGTTTTTCATTCATCATTCCCTTCTTTCCCTATCATCCCTCTCCTCTTATTTCTACCTCTTCCATTCTTTTTTTCCCATCCACTATCTCCCTTACTCTTCTCGTAACCAACCCCCCAATCCTATCCATTCCCTTTTCTCTTTTCACACACCTCCTCACACCTAGCATTCAAGGCTAATTGAATTCTTTCTCCATTTGTGTCATGTGGTCATTCCAGTCTCTTCCCCTCCATTATCATCCTCTTCTCTACATTATTCATTTCTCTTCTTTTTCGATATTTCTATCGTATATTCCATTCTCGTCATTCCTCTTGAGGGGGCATCACCACATCTATCCATAATCACATCTTCTCATGACATTTTTGTCTTGGAGGATACTATGACATCCGTCACTCAGCACTTTCTATTCTCCCCAAATAATATTCACTCTACATTTTTCTTTAAAAAAAAGTAGATTGAATTCTTCCCCCATACCGTCTACTTTCTTTGAAAGGACACTACTTTCATAGTACCCTTCCAAAAAGGGGCAAATGTAGACACCACCCGATTTCACATCTATTCTAAACCAATTAATTCTCCTTCCTCATTTCCCATAAAAATACACTTTGAATTAATCAAATATAATTTGATTAATTATCCATTTCAAAATCCAAAAAATAACCCAATCCTCACCACATGTCATTATTCTCCATGTTTTTCTACTATATGAATTAAAAATTCAAATTCAAATCCTCACCCACCCTTCATGGTCCCCACTCACCTAAAAATACTCCACTTATGAATTAAAAATATAATTCTAATCCTCACCCATTCTTCGTGGCTCCCACTCATCTAATCTTGCCCACATTTTCAAAACCACTCACCTAATCTTGCCCACATTTTCAAACAACTTAGTTAATCTTCCCCACATTTTTAAAACCATGATTACTTAAATTAATTTAAGTTAATCACTCCCCTAGGCTATAAATACAACCTTACCCCTCCCCTCTAAATACATGAAGAATAAGCTTGAATGCCATATCTATGTTCTTGCATCCTTTGAGAAAAGATCATCCTTTAGCCTCGTCCTAATTCCCAAATAGCCTCATAATCCTTTTTCCCATCTAGTGCAAAGTAAGAGGATCATTTTTGTAGGAAGGTCTTGCTCCGTATCGAAGAAAAGCACCTACATATCACATAATCAGGGCTCAATCCAAGTTTCCTAGCACATTCCGAGGTTTCCTACAGAACGTGAAGGAGGAGGTATGATTATTGGTATTTTACTTCCTTGTTAGTAGTGTATTCTTCCTAGCTTACAGTGGGCAAGCAATAAGTGGTGTTTGTGAGAATGGAAAAGGAGGTAAAAAGATGTGATAATGGGGAATGCCGAGAAAACGTGAAGGGTGAAGGGTATGTAGTGATGGGGAAGGGAAAGAAGACAAATCATCCTTAAGAGGGACTCTTAAGGGAGATCGTCATGCCGGGTGAGTGGTTAAGTAAGATTGCTAAGAAGAGGGTGGTGATTTTGGTGGTAAAAATATATAATGATGGGGAATGAAGAAAAAAATATGGATGGTAAGGATGTAAAGTGATGGGCGAGTGTAAGATGACATATCATGCTTAAGATAATCTCTTAAGTAAGATCATTATGCCACTGGAGTGGTTTCATAATATCACCTAACTGACAGGGATGATATATAACAAGAAAGACAAAATTGTATTGGGTATAGGGCTGGAATGGTAGGATCAAGAAGATGATAGTGGTGAGAGGAGGGAGACATACGATGGGGAAATATGATGGGTTGGGGAAAGGACATATGGTAAATCAACCTGTTGGTATCCAAATTTGTTCCCCTTTTCAAGCCAGGAAGCAACACAGATTTGACAGGGAGCTTAGAGGTAGATAGATCACAGTGTGTGTCATTTTGTAGCTAGGG
Source organism: Taxus chinensis (assembly GCA_019776745.2). Lineage (NCBI taxonomy): Eukaryota > Viridiplantae > Streptophyta > Pinopsida > Cupressales > Taxaceae > Taxus > Taxus chinensis. Next base: position 758,424,793 of record CM034150.1, on the reverse strand, counting down.
ATGAGATCTAACTGACCCTTTATTACTCAGATTTGTGGAGAGATGGATAACACCCTTAGGAGGATTTGACCTGTCCTCACTACTTTAGGTTGTGCCTCTTCGACCAGGGTAAGAGGACCCTTAATGTAACCTCTGTTTGATGAAGGAGATGGAGATATCCTTCCTTTGCAAAAATTATATGAAAAGAACCTTGGGAAAATACGATCAATGTTGCATGATTTAACTCTTAAGATTTATCACTTCTAAATGATGGATATATTTTAAACACAAGGATAAGGTTCCTCAAGACATGAAAAAATCTTGATTGTTCTGCATATTTTTGCAAGTAGATTTTTTTTCTTTGTTCATACATAGGGAAAATAGGGGTAGTTCAGGGTGGATCAATGGTTTTAAAATGATTTTGGTGGGAGATGAAGCAAGATAAAGTTGATTATACTAGATCCTTAGAGGAACTTTACAACAATGAACAACTTTAACAACAGAAAGCTTCATAAAAATTAAGAAGTTCCTTCAACCAGAAGGTATGATGTAATGGAGGCCCAGGTCAACACATTTTCACATAATATTTGAGACTCCAACATGAAGGATTGAATTAAAAGACTCAATTAAACACTAAAATTCCTAATTAATCATGCCTAAGGTACACCCGAATACTTACAGACAATATTTATAAACAAATTACAGTGAATTGATTTTAATTTTTTTTATCTCATCCAAGATGATCTTCTTGAAATGAAATTACAAATACCATTAGACTGTCGTAGGGCCAATCTCCTGTGTGATTTCACAAAAAGTTAAGTGTAAGATTACAATAAGAATAAAACATACTATTTGTAGACATTTTGAAACAAAGCAAACACAATTGCTAGAGACTAGACACAAATTAATTCCAAAATTACCTAAGATTCATCAGTAAGGGAAAGCTTCTAGAGAAATCTTAGTGCATTTTAATGGCTATACATTTGCAACCAGCTTGACAGGATAGAAAATCTAACACAGAAGAAAATAATAGGTAATCTTAGCTTTGGTCTCTCGGGAAGATGACTTTGTCAAAAACTTTCTCAAGAATTCAAACTCCAAAAATTTGCAAGAGTATTCTCATTACATTTAGGAATTTTTCCCACTCAACTTTCCCCCCAAAAGAGAGGAATATTCGAGGGACCTTTTATTTTTACCAATTTGTTTTAGACAATGACATTTCAAAAATTCAGATCCAAAATTTGCTAGGTGGACAAATTGTGAACTAATCAAGTTTCTTGGGCTCTTGACTAATGACTTGGATGTCATGCCACAACTTTTCAAGAGTCCTTTTAATCATTTTGATTCTGTCATACAAGAAATCCCATTTTTAATAATTTTTCGGAGCCTCTGCATAGCTGGACCTGATAGGCCATCCCTTTTTGCTTTCGAGGAAACTCCATTTTCACCTTTTATGCTTGCACTTTCACCATTTCATCCTTTTTTCCTCTTTTTCCTCTACCATTTCTTCCCCACATCCATTTCCTCTGGTAATTGCAACTTTTTATAGTTTCTGAGCAATTCTCACTTCAAAATATCTTCCTTAATGATCCTTAGACTCACATTTTAAGTTTTAAATCCATTCAACGACACCTTACTAACAGAGACGACAAAAATTTTCATCAAAGAATGATAAAAAAATAGTGCATATTCACGTCTCTAAGAGTCTTGGAGAAAAAATGGAAGAAAAAATGTTGAAATGCACAATAACCATTGATATTGCCCCTTTTCCACATTATATCATAGTTTTCCATGTATTTCCTTGGTGAAACTACAAAAGAAAAGTGTATAGGTAAGTCTCAAACAAGCGTGAGACTTCCATGTACCCTGAGCCCAAGAAAAAATCCTTTTAGCCTTTGAAAAGTCTCATAGAAAAAATGAGCAAGTGGAAGCCTCCACGTGTCTAAATGGCACATTTTGAGATGGTCCCCAAAAGAAGAGACCTCAAACAAGTGCGGGCTCAACATGTCTCTCAGTCCGGCAGAGTTTGTTAAAAAGTTGAAGGTTTAGCAGAGGGCGCCATGTGTCTACGGTCCGAGAAACTTTTCTTTGGCTGTTGAAAAGTCCAAGCAAAAGGGTAGAGTGAGCGGAAGCCTCCAAGTGTCCTCCTAGTGCTTCTTCAAAATAAAAATTAGGGGCTGGTCTCCAAATAGGCATGGTCCCTCCACATGTCCCAGGCCTCTAGAAAGTTGCTTGAAAAGTCTAAGTAAGGGAAGGCCCGACAGAAGCCTCCATGTGTCTTTATTACACAACTTCAAGATGGTGCCCCAGAGTAGAGACCCTAAATGAGCGCGGGCTTTCCACGTGTCCCATGCTTTAGAAAATTGCTTTGAAAATTTTAAGTACAAATTGGAGCCGACGGAAGCCTCCACATGTCTCCTTGTCGCAATTGTTAAGGTGGGACCCTGAGGTGGATCCTCAAATGAGTGTCAGCCCACCATGTGTCAATGGCCCACCAAAACTGTACTGGCTGCATGAATTTTTTTTCTAAGTCTAGGAAAAGTAGCTAAATCCTCCATGTGTCCCCCCGACATAACTCTAAGGCCAAACCAAAAGGTAAATTTTCAAACGAGCATCGCTTCTCCACACGGAAAATTTTTAGGTTGAAGTGATCCATAGAGATTTTAGAGTGCCCAACCAAGCTACATCCAACCAAAAAGGGACATGTTTTCATTAATGTATATTTGTAAATTTGATGTGGAAAAACATACCCATCAAACTGTAAAAATTTAGGAAAACCACCATTTGAGGCTGGAGATAAATTTTTCTTCAAGTACAATGAATAAGGCTCAAATATGATCTTCTAAGCTACATCTAATCATGTTTCCAATGGTATTTGGGACAAAAATGACAAGGACAACAAAACGTGAGTACGAAAAATAGAAGGAAAGAAACAACTTGAGTTTTACACCCAATTTATAGACTCCTTCGGATGGATAGAGAAATGAAAAAAAAAAATTGGACCTTTAAGTGATCCTCAACAAATGAAGGGACTGATCATGACAACCAAATGGAGGATAGATTTTTCAAGCACCAACACAGGAAGGTAGAAAACATGACAGAGGCCACAAAGTGAGGAATTTCATTGAATAATGGGGTGAGACTAATTTGATCACAAACATCAGCTCCGACTTTGGGATGGGAACTCCATGTGAGTGCCACAAGAAAAAATATCAGAACAAGTTTAAAAACAGACCATTCGGTAACTGAGTCAAAGAAAAGGCTTGTAGAGTAGAACAACCACAACCATCCTTCAAAAAATAAACCGAGAAACTAGCAAAACCAGGTCACCAAAGACCAAAGTGAACAAAAACACAAAAGTAGATGAGAAAAAAGAACTATATATTGTACAAATTGAGTATAGCTTGATTGTGAGAAAGTAATCAAGGAAATGCTTCAAATGCCTACCATTAAAAGGAAATTCAATTAGTTCCCCATCTAAGTATTTTAGGAAGAAGGTATTTTCACCAATTCAAATATCATTTGAATAAGGACCCATCCATAATGCATCAAATTTACCATGATTTCCCTTATCTTCATTCATCTTATCCCAGCAAAGCACAAGATCCCCAATGCTTAAAGCTCTGGTTGTCACCTTTTTGTCAAATAGCTTCTTCAAATTTTCTCTGAACTTCACATGCCGCTACTAGAATGCCCTTATTTCTTTATCCAACTCAACAATCTGATTGATTTGAGTATCATATGGACTAACTTCTTGGTCCTCAATCTGTTGAAAAAACTGAAATGAGGATAATTGTAAATAGAGGGGCAACTGAGCTTGAGTTCCATATACCAATTCAAATGGGATTTTTCCAATAGCTCTTTTGACAGTGATTTTATCATCCCAAATAGCAAAATTTAGTTTCTCACCCCACTTCTTTTTCTTCAGCTCCAAGTTTCTTCTAATGATCTTTAAGAAGTTTTTATTATTGGAATCATCTTGTCCATTTCCTTGGGGATTGTAGTTAGAAGCATATGTCAAATTGATCTCATACTCTTTGCACATTGCCTCCAAAGGTTTGGCTCTAAAACTCATGGCATTGTCACCAATAATTTTAACTAGCACTCCAAATCTGCATATGATTTGATTCAACATGAAGTCCATGATAACTTGGTGTGTTGCCTTCTTGGTAGGGATTGCTTCCACCCACTTAGTGAAATAATCAGTGGCTACAAGAATCAATTTATGACCAAAATTGGAAGGATCAGAAATTTCCCCTATGAAATCCATTCCCCATTATTTGAATGGGGCTTCAACTGACACAAGCTACAAAGGAAGGGAGCTTTCAGCTTTCATTCTTCCGGAAAAACGCTAGAAATTTTCACATTTCCTCACCAATAGAGTTGTATCCTTGAAAAGATTTGGCCAACAATAACCATCCCTTAAGATTTTATGTGTTGTAACTCTTCCAACAAAATGTCCCCCACAGACACCTCCATGGATATGAGAAATTATTTTGGGGGCCTCATTTTTAGTAATGCATCTCAAGATAACTCCCTCAGGTTTCTTAAGAGCATTCCCTTTGAGTTCTTCCAAGCTAACCCAAAATCAGTAATAACATACTTTTGAGAGACTAACTTAAGAGATTTTTTCTTATTTTTACTCAGATATTTAGGGAAGCATAGATATCTAAGATAAAATATTATATCTTTGTACCATCCCGAACTTAACAACTTTTCAAAGACATCCATCCTTTCTCCCTCTACTTAAGTCACCTCAACATTTTACAGGTTGCTCTCAGCCATAAGCTTAGCTAGGCCCAAACCTCTTACTAATTTCATGGTTTGTATATCTAGGTCATAGTCCTGAAACTTGTTCACCCATCTGCATCTTTTTCTTAAGACCTCCATCTCTGATAAGATGTCTTTCACCATGGTGTGGGGAACATAAGAAACAACTTTAGAAGTCAAGATGTAGGGTTTGAAAATCTTTGTTGCTTTCACCAAGGTAAATGCTTGCTTCTCCATGATGGTGTATTTAAACTTAGCTCCCTGTAATTCCTTATTGAAAAAGGCAACTGGTATCTCAGCCCCTTCATCATCCTTCTGTAACAAAACAGATGCAATGGTTTTTTCTGAAGTAAGAGAAAACACTTGAAAAAGGCTTCTTGTAATTTGGGGCTGTCAAAATAGGGGCATGCTTTAGAGCTTATTTGATCCCATTGAAATTTTGAATGAAAACTTCTTCCCATTTGATAACCTAGTCCTTCTTCAACATGCTAGTAATGGGGATGGTCAGCTTAGCAAAGTTAGACACAAAACTTCTGATAAAGTTTATTTTTCCAAAGAAGGATTGAATTCCCTTCTTAGTTCTTGGAATTGGAACATTGTTGATGGCCTCCACTCTCTCTGGATCTATCATGACTCCCTCTTTTGACATAATGTGACCAAGTAGCTTTGCCTTTTGCACTCCAAAGTGGCACTTCTTGGGATTCAATGATATGCCACACTCCCTACACCTTATCAGCATCTTCTCCAAGTGTTGCAAGTGATTATTTCTCTTTCTGGAAAACACAGTTACAACATCCTGATAAAAAACAATTAAACCATTGATATAACCAGAAAATGCTACATCCATTGCTCTTTAGAAAGTTGCTCCAACTTTCATTAAGCCAAAAGGAATCCTGACATAGACATAAGTTCCCCAAGGAGTAGTAAAGGCAGTCTTTATTCTTTTTGACTCCTTCAAAACAACTTGATTATAGCCAAATAAACCATCCAGAGTAGATAACAATTCAAAACCAGTTACTAATTTCAGCATGTTTTCCATGTTTTGAAGAGGGTAATTATCTTTCAGTGATGCTTTATTCATGTTCCTGAAGTCTACGCATAGCCTTATGTCACTATTATTTTTCCTAATAGGAACTAGGTTTTCAACCCAAGATGAATACCTAGTGGGCTGAATGATCCCTCCATCCCTTGAATTCTTCAGTTCTTCTTGCATTTTCAGAGAAAGAAGTGGATTGATAGCGCTTTTTTTTTCCTGAGCATCTTGGCATTAGACTCAAGTGGAATCTCATGTTAGAACAAATCTTCCCTATATGCCTTCAACTCTGAGTAAGACCAAGCTAGGCAGTCTTCATATTTCTTTAGCAATTGAATATAGGAATGTTTCTCTTCCTTGCTGAGATTACTTCCTAACCATATTTTATGTGGCTTTTCTTTGTGCCTAGGTCGTGTTCTTCCACATCTCTTGAAATAGACATATTTATTTTAATAATTCAATCAACACTATCAAATTTCAACTCAAGAGCCACCAAACCTTTGGGAATCATGTTTATCTTAAACTCGATGATGTATTTTCCAAATAATGTTTCCTTTCCTTCAGTAACACACACCATTGGTTCCCAATCTATATTCTAGTTAGGAAACTCACATTGGCTCTACAGAAATTGTTTCACCTAGGCATCATCATCAAACACTTGCCAATTTTTAACGTTATTAGGGACAAATGGCCTTGTTAGTACTTCAACATCATACTCACGAAATGGAGACATTGTACAATTCCCAAATCTAGATCCTAGCACTACAAACTTTTCTAAAACAACATTAAACTTTTTATCATGGTGCACAATATTAAAAGAGTCAAACATTTCAATCATATCCCAAACGGCATGCTTGTATTGTTTCATTCTTTGATTTTTAGTAGGATACAGTTTCCTAATTTTCTTGACAATCAATTCTTTATCCCCTTTGACAATGACATCCTTTATATCATATTTCCATGCAATTCTCAGGCATAATAATAATGCTTCATATTCATCAATATTGTTAGTACATTCAAAGTTAAGTTTGAAAGAAAATAAAAAATCTTCTTGGCTTGGGGAGATCAAAAACATGCCAGCACCATTTCCAAACATGGAACAAGGTCCAAGGTAAACACACTTGTTCAAGACACTTGCACTGATCAATCTTGTCCTCATTTCCATCATAAAATCCCACAAATTTATCTACATCTACATCAGCATATAACACTTTATAAGAAGCATATTCGGATCTTCAATGAGGTGCAACATTTTCTTCTCTCCATATATCTTTACAAGGATGCCTTCAATTGGAATGGTGGTAAAAGACATATCCATATGAACACCTCCACTAACACTTGCATCGAAATTTCTTGATAACAACATGCCCCATTTTGTAGGGAAATCAATGATGACAACATCAAGTTTCATGTTCTTACCCAGATAAGCTGCGAGTTGTACCATCAAACCCTTCACACAGATTACAACTGGGAACTCTCTAGAATCCATTATAGTACACTTACCATAAGTTGCTTTCACTTTAATGTTCAATTCATTCATGACTTCTAGAGGCATAACATTGCATGATGCTCCAGAGTCAAACATAAAATTGTGCAGCAGTCTGTCTTTAATAATCAATGTTGTAAAAAATGGATCAACATTTAACTAAGACTCAACTAAAGATGTCCCCAAGTAGAATTTAGGTGGTTCACCTATCTCCTCTAATGCTGGTGGTTTTTCTAAGTCTGCAATGGTTGGAGGAGTGTTTACATTATTTATATTTCTTCCTTGGGAAATCCTATCTTCCCCCAGTCCCAAATACTCAAAATCCCTCTTCTTATGCTTAGGAATCCTAAGAAGTTCCACTTGGGACAAAAATCTTGATTTGACTCAAGACTTGGGCAAAGAAACATTTGGAGAAAGGTTGACATACTCAATTGATGGCACAAGGTTTTTCAACAATTTGGGCATGGGTGGGCACACCAATTCTACTTGAGACAAAAGGGCCTTTGTCAGGATCATCTTTCTTTGGAGTCTCTTTTGGGACATTGGTGAGAACTAGGGTCTTTTGTTTGGATTAAGTCCTTGCCCCTTTGATAACTTTACTTCTTGTGTTATAATCCTTTTCTTGGGCCACAACACCATTCATTAGTAGATGCCTATCCTCTTCTGATGGGATCCCTCCATTGTACTTATTAATCATTAGATCTCTTAGGTAATCAAGATCATTATTAGGAAGTTCAAATGCTTTTACCATATCTATTTATAAAGCATGAGAGCGAGGAAGAAGAGGTACCCAGTGAATGCAGTTCCAAAAATCTGCAGTAATTCTTGCACTTATTACCTCAGTTGAATTTTCTCCTTGCTGTGAGCTTGTAGAGCATTCCACCATGCATGAATCATCATCAGTGTTGTCATCATCATCATCTTATTCAACTTGATGATCTTCTTCACATGGCAGTTGGGGTAAGAAGAATTTTTCACACCAATCCATTTGATTTACTTCTTCAACAATAGAAACCATGACATTTAGAGGATCAAGAATTACTCTATTCTCACTAGATTGGGTTTTTCTTGCTCCCATGGGTCCTTTACCTCTGTCATCAAACCTCTGATCATTTCTAGGATGATTCACAAGTTTGTCTTGTCCTTGTTGCCTATGCTGGCCCTAAGAACCTTGTCCAAGGTCCTTATAACTTCCTCAAGATCCACAGTCTTACTTGATTGAGGCTTCTCGGGGTTGATCAGTTTAACATCCTCCCTTTTAGGAGGTTTTCCAACTTCCTTAATATTGTTCTCAATTTATAGAGCCATAATAAAGGCCTACCTCAAATTCCTAAGGTTCTTATCCCTCAAATAGTAAGAAACCTTATTATCAAATGCATCTGAATACTTTATCAGACATGATTCATCACATGGCCTCAAATTAACAGGTAGTCTTCTTAATGTTTTTTAAAATCTAGTATTGAAATCATGCACTGATTCATTATAATTATTTTTGATATTTTCAAACTCTGATAAAAGAAACCTAGGGTCTATTTTATCACCGTACTGCATTCTAAAGACATTCTTCATCTCTGTCCAGGAGTCAACAAAATTAGCTAGGAGATATTTATACTAGTATCTTGCATCCTCTTCTAGAGTATGAATAAATAATTTAATGTATACATCTTTAAACTCTATTTTGAAATCCTCCATCATATTGAAAAAGAGTTTCAAGTGTTGATCACTAGTTATTGCATTATTTCCTTGAAACTTAGGCAATCTGTTTCTTACATCCTATGGCACGACATTTGGATATCCAACCATACCTATAAAATTGATGGGACCAATAGTATTAATGAAAAATAGAGGTCTGGGTAGAGGATGAGCCATATTATTTTGAGGAGGTGATCTTATAGGATAAAAAAAAGATGAGGAGTGAGGGGTCTATGTGGTACAGTGATACAATTTTCAGGATGACTACCCTCTAAACATTCTATCTCTTGGAAAAATCTATTATATTCTTAAAATATAGGGGTATATCAAGAAGAAAATGTTTCAAATACAGATGATGGACCATCTCCAAATGGAGAATTTAAATCAGTAAAGAGGCTACCTGATTCATAAGCACTTAAGGAATTACTGTAATCTTCAATCACAAGATGATCAGTTTCACCAATGGAGATCTATTTTCTTGATGATTGATCTCCAATAGCCTTCTAAATTCTTCTACCTTCTAAATTATACATTCCCAGCTCTTGAAACAACCTTCTACTAGGGCCCTTGGCAAAGAAATATATTCTTCCTTCCAACTTTGCAGATATTAATGAAAAATCTCACTTGATATATGTTCAGACACTGGTATTTATAAAGAATTTAAACAACATGGAGTTGCCACTAAAGATTCTCACCTTAGTTTGTGTAAATGCACTATGAAAGACCTATCAAATGTCTTTCAATACTAGATTCATGAAAATCTCAAGATATATACTCTTATTTTACCCAAATTTATCAATGATGATACACATCTTAGTGCAATAACTGTATAAGCTAGAAATATTACACTCAGAACTCACAAATTTGAACAATTCTTATAGATCCGAGCAAGTAATGACATTTCAGCAATGTATTTGCACTTTAAAATCTGTTAAAAGAATTACCATGGTTTGTACACGTACACCTTTGTTCAATATTTCAAAGAGTCCCTAGCAATGGTGCCACAAGTGTTGGTATCAAAATTTGTTCTCCTTTTCAAGGCAATGAGAAAAAAAGATTTGACAGGGAGCTTAGAGGAAGATAGATCATAATGTGTTTCATTTTATAGCTAGGGATGAGATCTAACTGACCCTTTCTTACTCAGATTTGTGGAGAGATGAATGGCACCTTTAAGAGGATTTGACCTGTCCTCACTACTTTAGACCGTGCCTCTTCGACCAGGGTGAGAGGACCCTTAATGTAACCTTTGTTTGATTAAGGAGATGGAGATATCCCTCCTGTTGCATAAATTATATGAAAAGAATCTTGGGAAAATATAGTCAATGCTCCATGATTTAACTCTTAAGAGTTGTCACTTCTAAACGATGGAGATATTTTCAACACAAGGCTAAGGTTAATGAGGATGGTGAATAAATCCTAATTGTTTTGCATATTTTTTCTAGTAGATTTTGTTTCTTTGTTGATAAACTGGGAAAATAGGGGTATTTCAGGGTGGATCAATGGTTTTTAAATGATTTTTGTGGGAGAAGAAGTACATGATAAAGTTGATTATACCAGATCTTCGGAGGGACTTTACAACAAAATGAATAACTTTAACAACAAAAAGCTTTAAAATAGTCATAGAATTTCCTTCAACCAAGAAGGTGTGATGTCAATGGAGGCCCAGGTCAGGACATTTTCACATAATCATTTGAGACTCCAACACGAAGGCTTAAATTCAAAGACTCAATTAAACACTAAAATTCCTGATTAATCATGCCTAAGGTAGCACCCGAAGATTTACAGATAATCTTTATGAATAAATGACAGTGAATTGATTTTAAATTTTTTTATCTCATCCAAGACAAAGGATCTTCTTGAAATGAATTTGCAAATACCATTAGTCTGTCATAGGGACCAGATCTTATATGATTTCAAAAAAGATTTCAGTGTAAGATTACAATAGGAATAAAATAAACTATTTTTACAGACATTATGAAACAAAGCAGACACAAAATTTCTAGAGATTAGACCACAAATTAATTCGAAAATTTCTTAGATTCATCAACAGGGGAAATCTTTCAAAGAAATCTCAGAGATTTTCAATGGCTATACATCTGCAACCAAATTGACATGAAAAAAAATCTAACACAGAAGAAAATAATAGGTAATCTCATCTTTTGTCTTTTGGGAAGATGACTTTCTCAATTTTTTTCTCAAGAATTCAAACTCCGACCATTTGCAAGAGTATTCTCATTGCATTTATATATTTTGCTCACTTAATTATTCCCCCAAAAGAGAGGAATATTCGAGGGAACTTTGCTTGTTACCAATTTGTTTTAGACAATTATGCTTAATAAATTCAGATCCAAAATCTGCCAGGTGGACCAATTGTGAATTGATCACATTTTTTGAGCCCTCGACTAATGACTAGGATGTCATGCTAAAACTTTTCAGAAGTCATTTTAATAATTCTTATTCTGTCATGTGAGAAATCCCCTTTTTAATAATTTTTTGGAGCCTCTGCATAGTTGGACATTGAAAGGTCATCCCTTTTTGCTCTCATGGTAATGCCTTTTTCACCCTTTGCACCTGCACTTTCATCATTTCACCCTTTTTATGTCATTTTCCTTTGTAATTTCTACCCTGCATCTATTTCCTCTAGTAATTCTTGTTTCTTCGAGTGCCTACGTAATTCCCTCTTCAAAATATTGACCTTAATGATCCTTGGACTCAAAATTTAATTTTTGAATCCATTTAATGGCACCCTACCGATAGAGACGACAAATAATTTCATCAAAGAATGATGAAAAGAAGTGCTTATTTGTGTATCCATGAGTCTTGGAGAAAAAATGGCAAAAAAAATAGGTGAAATGCACTGCAACTATTGATCCTGACCTTTTTCAACTTTATATAGTAGCCGTCCACATGTTTTCTTGGTGTAACTACAAACGAGAAGCACATAGACAAGTCTCAAACAAGCGCGATCCTTCCACGTACCTTGGTCCCAAGAAAAATGCCTTTTGGCCTTTGAAAAGTATCGATGAAAAAATGAGCTAGTGGGAGCCTCCATGTGTCTGAATGGCACATTTTGAGATGGTCCTGAAAAGTAGAGACCCCCAAACAAGTGCAAGCTCAATATGTGTCTCAGTCCGGTAGATTCTTTTAATAATTTAAAGGTTTAGTGGAAGGCACCATGTGTCTAAGTTCTTAGAAATTCTCATTCAGCCATTGAAAAGTCCAAGAAAAAAGGCAGAGTGAGTGGAAGCCTCCAAGTGTCATTGTACGCCGGAAAAGCGACAAACGAGCATGGGAATCTACAAGTGACTCTTCCGCATACCCAACCTCCCGAGGTCGTGCCGAGACAGCCGGTGGGGATGGAATATGCAGACAAACTAGTTAGGCAGTCTAATGTCTTCGACACGCACTAGTGGAATTTGCAAATCTAAGGCAAAGAAGGCCCTTCTAACTTGGACTGGTGTGATAGATCGATCAGCGAGGATGACTGCTCGAAGGATCCAATCAGTATTGAGCTCTAGTGTGATTCGATCTATGGGTTGCGGAATACGTGGAAAATGACCTGGGATTGTTTCATGTATATCTCCTGATAAGGTCATATAGTGGATGATGAATACAATCGATTCTATGGACGATTTTCTGGCCTAGTCCAGAATTCCCTAGCTTCGTTAGCCGCTATATCTAGTAAGGACAGTTGTTGGATGATGATAGGTGGAATTAGAGTAGACTGAAATACTAGTGTGCGTAGGCCAGTGTCTATATCCAATTTTCTTATGGATTCGTTAGGCTGTGGGATTTGTGGATCACAACCGTAGACTCTTGGTTGTTGCGGTCCTGTTATGGTCATACGTGAGATCAAGTTCTAATCCCTAGTATCCAGTAATCGTATGCTTTCTCAGCTTCTATGTTTAGAACCAATAGTTGTGCAATCTTCTCAGAATACCTTACAGACGTTCTCGCAACCTGGATTCTTAAGCTGGTATCTATATCTACGAGGGTGTCTCCAGCGTCTGGCTGTGGAACTAGAGGATCGCACCCGAATGTTTGTTCTCTTTCGAGCCCCTCTACAGTCATGTGGATGTTTTCTAGAGTAATCTGTAGTTTGGCTGACTTGACCAAAACGCATGTGCTTGGTCATCTTCTATGTTTAATCCTCTTAACTGTGAACTGATCAGTTGTAAATCTGTGGTTGTTCGGAATACTTGTATCCTGAGATTTTGGTCTATGTCAACTATTACTGTGACTAGGTTTGGTTGAGGCACGATTGGCTCAAATATATATTCCCTAGGCTCTTGAGGTCCCGTGATTGTCATACGAAACAAAATGCAATCTAACTGTGATGAAACAAATTCTAACTAAGTGAAATAAATCTAACTACATATAACTTTATTTTTCTATGAAATATTCTAACAATTTTAAGGAAAGCAAACTATTTTAAGCATATCTAGAAATAATAACTAAACAATAATTTAAAACAGACAAGATAACCGAGTGTGGTTATTTACCTGTGTGATTTGTAGAATTATTCTAAATAAAACAGTTTGTCTAATCTACCGGCAAGATTCTCGATCCTACCTCAGAAGTGAGGAGTGAATCATAGTTTCTCAGAAACTATCAATCCCCACAGCTTCCTTGGCAATGTCGAGAATAGAATGAAATGAAATAAAGTGATTAACTACTCTATTTGATATGAATCTGACTAGAACTTTGAAATGTAAAACCTGGATTCCGCAGAACAGTGGCGAATCCAATGGTGTATGTGATCTCGTCCCCTCAGTATGATCTTCTCGTTCTTTCGTGTTCACTTGGATCCAGAAAAGTGTGTAATGCTAGCACCGATAGGAGTAGATTTTGGGACAAGGACAGCTCAGAATGTAGACCGAGAATGTGAGTAGGAGAGGGATAGCGCAAGAGTACAGAGCTTGGCTTATGCGATTCCTAGCGGGATTTTACTGCGAGTCATGCAACGTGAAGCGACCAGAACCTTTGACTATCCTATACGAAGAGCAAAACCTATAACTTTAATGGCTTCCTAAGCTATTCCGTTCCAAAATAAAGACACTGCTTGCACAAGTTGGATATGTGGCTTACCAACAGCTGAATAATACTAACCAGGTATATAATGAATTGAAACTAAGAACTCTAAGTCACAGTAAAACAAATCTACAGCAAAGAGGAATTCAGAGGCAAGCTTCTAACCGGATTGGGTGGAACAACAGCACTGCCTGCACAAGATGGGTCTGTGGCTTACCAACAGCTGAGCAATTTAACAAAAGATGCAAGTGAATTCAAGCTATGGCTTCTAAACAAGCTAACTAACTAAAACACTAAAATGAGGGAATGAGAGCAAAGATCAAACTTCCAAATCCAGCCAAGCTTCAGACCAAAAACTCTAGACCAAATTCTTCACCAAAATCTTCACCAAAATCAGACCATTTGCATGTACACAAACCATGCATTTATAGGAATTCAAGCATCCAAGAACCAAAACCAAATTGAACTCCTAAACAATAAACAAAGGAAAAACACTGTTCCAGGGGACCAAAAACATTAATGCATGCTCAAGTCGGCAAAGAAAAGCTGGTGAAACGTGATATTTCATGCGAGTCGCGTCAAAAGAGCATTCTGGAAAACGCGCACAGGACCACCGCTCTGAGCAGGGCGGCGGTTACAGGACCGCCGCCCTGTTAACGAGACCCGCCGCCCTGGGCGGCGGTTTCGTCACTGAAGGTCAAGAGGCCAAGGAAAGAGGGAAAAAGGGGAAAACAAAGGGCGCGGGGGCTAAGCGGGGCATGCGGGATGTTAACACATACTCCGAGGGCTTTTCTGGATCCCGAACACCTTGCGAGGAGACCTGTATCATCATTGGGGCATTTATTACACTGTTCCGCAGTACAGTACCTTACAATTTTGGGTACGTACATATTGCCCCCTCGGAGAAGCGTTTTAGCCATGAAGAGGCATAAAACGGTGGGTCCGAGTATGGCCATCCCGAAATGGGGAGTTAGAAGTTATACCTTACACGTCCGTGTGTCGAAATGACGCCATCCAAAATTCCCGCTACCTGCAAAATGAAAAGAGAACTCAAGTGCAGATAGATACAATAATTTGGAAAACAAACACTAAAATAACAGGGAAAGAGGACATACCATTTGTGCGGGGATAGGAACTTACCTCCGTCAGCGCTCCGAACCTGCGAAAAAGTCATTTTAAAACGAAATAGAACAATATATATATGAAAGTGGGCCCATTTTCCTATTCATTTGCGCGAGTCGATTTGATAGATTTTGAGCTCTGGGACCCACGGTGACGGTTTCTTGCGCGAATAGAGTCGAAACGTCCGGAGTGAGATAGCGATCATGCCCCCACGTGCGGAACGCCACCCCTCGAGATCACAGGTTGGTTTTCTTTAATTTTGCATTTTTCCCCCTTCAAATTTGAAATGGTAAATTCTTTGCAATGGGGGGGGTATTTTTGAAAATGCTAGGTTCAAAAGGTCCACCTAGGGGGGGCGCCTACTGGGTAGGCTTTGTTTTTAGCCAAAATGGTCAATTTTTGCATTTTTTGGGCTTTTTAGGTTTAAAAACCCGCGCGGGTTTTCGGACCGCGACCGCCGCCCTGGCCAGGGCGGCGGTTACATGACCGCCGCCCTGTTCAGGGTGGCGGTTACACGACCACCTCCCTTAAGGCGGCGGTTACAAAACCGCCCCTCTGCTCAGGGTGGCGGTTTTGCACAGAAAGCAAAAGGGACTTGCTTTTGAGTTTGTTCTTGTATTTTTATCACTTCTGTACGTTTTTATGACTCCCTCGGCATTGATTAGATACTAACTTGCTCTGTTTTGTGTGTTTTTGGGTGTATGCAGGCGAGGGAGGAGTACATTAGATGGAGTCGAGAGAGGGAGTGTGATTGGTTGCCCGGGGTGTTGGATGCCCTTTCTCAGGATGAGGAGGATACATTACAGAGGGCCGGCATATTGCGTATATCACGCGTGCCCCATGTCACGCCATCTAGTCACATCCTTTGTGACTTATTTTCTTATTGGGATGCAGATCGGAACACTTTCCGACTGCCAGGGGTCCGCGGTGAGTGGACGATTACTTTGGAGGATGTTTACCGTATCCTGGGGGTCCCGATCATCGGGAGGAGGCTCACACTGGAGATAGCTGGGTCCAGAGCACAGATTGCACAGTGGGCAGGCTACATGGGGGATGCAGCTATCTCCACGGGGCCGAAGAACGGAGTGAGAGTCAGATCCATTCCTTCTTTGCCCATCCCCATATTTCGACAGGCTATCATGGGGATCCTTGCCTCGAGACTGATCGGGGACAAGGGAGGGGATACCTTATTATACTGCTGGGCCCCCATCATTGCACAGATAGAGGGGCATGGTCGGATATACGCCTGGGGTGCAGATATTTTGGGTACCACTTATCACGACTTATACAAGGTGGTCCATTTACAGGGACAGTCTTTGAGCCACCCTACTCTAGTTATGAGTTGGGTGTATGAGCGCTTCATTCCCTATGGCAGAGGCGTGGAGGTGGCAGATCCCGGGGCTGTGAGGGCAGCTAGATGGTCAGATATGTCGGTCCTTAGAGCACCTCACCAGCCAGTAGCTTCCCTCACCACAGCAGATATGGAGGCCATACCGTACCAGCTCATGGCCGGCATTTGGGGAGAGGAGGCTCTCACATTGATCTCTTGCTCCACCACAGGGCAGCTTATTGACCATGTGGGACGGGTGGAGGTACATCCTTTCAGCAGAGTTCCTCAGCAGTTCGGCCTCCCATATGTGGGCATGCTTCCTCCAGTGGCACCAGTCTATAGATCAGTCTGGGAGGCTAGAGGGGGGCCTAGAGGCCGTGGTTGGACAGTGGTCACTCCTGGTATTCCTATTGCAGCCAGGGGGATTGTTCGGGCCAGAGGGAGAGCTGGTGCGCCTCGGGCACCTTTACTTCGGATTACTGCGGGTCCTGCTCATAGTAGCGATGACCCTATAGATATTGACTCCGATTCTGAGGAGTCCATAGAGGGAGGGTCAGAGGAGCAGACGGATGACAATGATCCTGAGTGGCATGACACTCAGGATATTATGCAGGCAGAGAGGGAGGAGCAGAGTGCAGAGAGAGAGACTCTAGTTTTAGAGGAGCCACTCTCTTGGGGCCGTGGTGGAGAGGACGAGTCTGTTGCGAGACGTCATGTTGCCCCTACTACAGGAGCAGCCCCTCAGTCGGCAGCGGCATCTGCAGCGGGCGCTGGACCTAGTGACCCATCTTGGAGGCCCGGTGACCCGAGTAAGTCATCCTCTCTCCCTTTCAGTGTTAGTTTGATTTAGGACTTGTTTTAATTGCTATCTCTCCTTATATTTGTATCTTGTATATTTTAGCCTCTTGCCTAGTTTGTAATTCGTCTTTCTTCTTTGTTTTGCAGAGACCGTCGACGAGTGGCGGGATCTAATCCGTAGGGTATGCACTGATTCTCTGATGATCCCTATGGATAAGACCCATGTGGAGCTATCTGTAGATGTCGGGGAGCCTTCAGCAGCCGGTAGGCATACTGACATCTTCGCTCCTGTTTGGCATGTGGCCAGGATGGTGTCGACCCTCCGTACAGAGTTAGTAGGCTATAGGACAGCCGAGCGTCTTATGAGGAGCCATTCTCGTGGTGAGACCGCGGCTGCTCCTCGAGACCCTGAGCCCTCCGTGCATTCAGAGAGCCGGCGTAGCCGGAGTCCTAGGCGAGGGCGCGCACCCTCGGAGGGGTTGCGTAGGGGTTGAGAGGCGACTTGGCCCTTGTATATTTTGTATCATGGATTCTTTTGTATATCACGGGCTCTTTGAGCATTTTGACCATGCCTAACGCATGATGGCATTGTATACAAACATTGATTATTTATATATATGCATTGATTTTGGATCAAAACTTTGTCACTCGTGTTTTCCCTGTCTGTTTCCACCTTCCTCGTGTATACTAGGATGTATGTTTTATATGCTTTCTAGAATGTATGCAATGGAGAACAGATGATGAAAATGCTTGCTTTCTTTTTGTGTTTCATGATGCTGATACATGATATTGTAGATATATTGTGATCTTAAATCTTAGCTTCTGTGAGCAATTTGGATACCTCATGTTTGTTTTGGCAAAGTGATGAAAATAACCAGTATGATGAATAGATTAACTTGCCCCACTCCTAACTCCATGCAACTAGTAGGATGCGAGGGCTCATCACCAAGAGCCAAGAAGGGCACAAGTGTATGAAATATGGTGAAATGATAGTGATGAAAGACAGACGAAGCTTTGGTGGAACCAAATTGAAAACTACAAGCTTACTCCACCCGAATGACTTCATAGTTTTGGGTGCAACTTGCTTTGCGGTTTATCTAGACTTAGACCCGTAGATGGCCACATAGTAGACAAAATCTGGTTTTTAGGATTTTTATCTCTCTTGGAATTTTGAGCATCTGATTCATTCGTTTTTGACTCAAAGTTTGAATAGTTTGTTTATGACCTTTTAATGTTTGCATTGTCTAGAGGACCCCCTACACTTTGCCCCATGCTACTAGTAAGAAGCGTGGGTTTATCACCGTGGGCAATGCATAGGTGAGTAAGGGCATTTCCATCCTTTCCCAACCCTACGTCACTAATAAGAGACGCAAGCTCATCACCGAAGGTTAGTAGGGCAAGGAAATGTGTAAAAATAAAATTTTTTGTTTAATCACTTTTTGACTTGTCTTTTTGAGTAAAATGTCAGTATATGCTTGTTTCCAAAGAGATGTATATATGGGATAGATGTGACACCATGAAGCTTCTAGAACAAACCATAGGCAAGACACCAATCCTAAGAAGAAATCAAAGTGAGAACAAACTTGCAGATCTTGGTATGGTTACCGTTAAGACTTCGTCATGTTTGATTTTATTTGATAAAAGATTCTGAAGTGATTGATGATATCGCGAAAATGGAGAGATATGATTAGAAATTTTTGTGCCAACAACATCATGAGTTTGTAATGAATTACTTTGAGAATAGATTCCTTGATCAAAATTTGTATAAGAACAAGTGGACAAAATGATCTAAATCTATATGAAGATGCAATGTAGATAGTTATATAGGTAGTGCTAGCTGCTTATGCGTAGAAACGCTTGAGGTGCAGGGAATTGACTGTTTCACCAAATTCCTCACCTTCTAGCGTGCATAAGAGGTATGCACCATTTTCATAGTCCTTCGTGACTCGGTATGGGCCCAACCATTTGGGCCGGAATTTCCTTCCTTCGCCGGTCTTCTTGTCGATCCGGCTGTCTAGTCTTAGAACTAGATCACCTTCGTATATATCGCGTTCATAAACCTTCTTGTTATACTGCCGGCACATTCGGTCAGCATAAGCTCTATGCCGTTGTTCAGCATCTAACCTAATTTCATCTAGGCTTTCTAATTGGGAAAGACGTACTTCTCTGTAAGAATCTTCATCCAGAATCCCTTGTAGTGAAATGCGGAGACTGGGTATTTCGACCTCAAGCGGGAGAACTGCTTCTGCCCCAAATACTAGCGAGAAAGGAGTTGCTCCTGTTGGTGTTCTTATTGAGGTTCGGTGGGCCCATAAGGCCGGATATAACTTCAAATGCCAATACCGCTTGTTTTCTTTCACCATTTTAAGGAGAATGGCTTTCAGCGTTTTGTTTGTTGCTTCAACCTGCCCATTGGCTTGGGGATAATACAAGGAAGCCGTATGATGGCTTATTTTAAATTTGTTGCATAGTTCACGAACTTCTTCATTCTTGAAAGAAGTTCCATTATCTGAGATAATGATTTGTGGGATACCATACCTGCAAATGATTTGATTTAAAATGAACTTAGTGATTACAGAACCAGGTACGGTAGTAAGAGGCATGGCCTCCACCCATTTGGTAAAATATTCATTGGCCGTAATTATAAAATTGTGGCCGTCTGTGGATGAGGGAGAGAATTTCCCTATTAAGTCTAGGCCCCATGTAGAAAAGGGCCATGGAGTAGCGATTGGTTGTAGAGCTTATGCTGACATGTGGATCTCGTGGGAGAATTCCTGGCACTTATGACACCTGCGTGAAAACTCTATTGCGTCATGTTCTAGAGTGGGCCAGAAATAGCCCATTCAATGTATTTTTTGAGCAGTGGCATGGCCACCAAAGTGGCCTCCACATATACTACTGTGGGATTCATGGAGAATCCTCTTGGACTCTTCTGTGTCGACACACCTTAAAAGCATTCCATCGAATGCTTTTCGATAGAGCACCTGCTCTATAATGACATATTTGGCTACGATTATGCGTAATCACCTTCTTTATTGCGATGTCACTGCATCCGGGTACGTATGGTCCATGATATAATTAATGATATCAGTGTACCAAGGGCACTCAGAAATAGCAGGTCGAGTTTTGATGTGGTATACGCATTCATCTGGAAAATCCAAATCTACTAGATCACCTCCGTCTAATGGGTTGTCAGCTAACCAATCCGCGATGATTTTTCCTTTAACTGACTTCTGATTTACAAATGTTAATTCGAACTCTCCCATTAAGGTTATAAAACGTCCAGCCTTTTTGGATAAGGAACCTTGTGTGAGAAAAGTCCGTAAATGGTCCATCTTTACCATGACCTTTGTTTTTTGATTCAGCATGTAATGTCTTAGACGTTTAGTAGCAAAGACTATGGCAAGACATTCTCGCTCTGCTTGTGTATAGCGTGTTTCATAGTCGAGAAGTGTTCGGCTAATGAAATAAATCACACGTTCTCTCTTGTCATCGTCTTCTTGGGCCAACATACAGGCCAGCGAGACATTGGTAGCTCACGAATATAGGATTAACGGGTGATCCAGCTTAGGTGGCATTAGCGTAGGTGGTGACAGTAAGAAACATTTAACTGCGTTGAAAGCTTCGTTGCAGTCTTCGGTCCAATCAATGCTATAGTCTTTCTTGAGTAAATTGTTGATTGGATGAATAGCGAAGCTTAAGTCCGGGATGAATCTCCGGATTGCACCCAGCTTCTCGAGAAATGATCTGATTCCAGATTCACTCGAAGGTGGGACCATTTCGAGGACAACCTAAATTTTGGTTGGATCAACGTCAATCCCTCGTGACGATATGATGTAACCTAGGAGCTTTCCTCCTGTTACACCAAAGACGCATTTCTCTGGGTTTAGCGTGACTCCGTATTCTATTAGGCGTGAAAGAATGATGCGGAGTACTTCAGGATGGTCACAGCGCTTTTTGGCCTTAGCCAATAAGTCGTCTACGTAAGATTCCATGATTTTATGAATAGATCGTGAAATATGTATGTCATGGCCCGCTGGTACGTAGCACCATCATTCTTAAGACGGAATGGCATAATAGCGTAGCAATAGGTTCCCCAAGGAGTTATAAACGTGGTTTTAACTTGATCTTGCTCAGATATTCTGATTTGATTATATCCCGAGAATCTATCCATGAGAGACAAAAGTTCAAAACTAGCTGTTGCATCAACAATAACGTCTATGGATGGTAATGGGAAATTGTCTTTAGGACACACTTTGTTGATGTCTCGGAAATCTATGCAAATGCGTATCTTTCCGTTCGTCTTGAGAACGGGAACGATATTAGATACCCATTGGGAGTAGTCAACTGGCTTGATAAATCCTACCTGAAGGAGTTTTATTACTTCCTCTTTTACCATGAGAGCTACTTTGGGTATCATGGGCCTTGATTTTTGTTTAATTAGCTTTGCATCCAATCTAGTGACGAGGTTGTGTACCGCAATGTGGGGTGCGACTCCCATCATCTCCTTGTAATTAAATGCAAACACCTTCTGATATTCTTTGAGAACCTGAGTATGTATTTCCACTTCTTCTAGTGTCAACGAAGAACCTAGTTTCAATATTCTTAGTTCATCTTCTGTCCCAATGTTGACATCGATTGTTTCTTCGATTAAAGAGGTGTTACCCTCTTCGAACTCAGGTGGTGCTGGAGGTAAATCTAAATCATCCCCATTTTCTATTGCGTATATGTTAGGTTCCCTTTGTGACGGAAGATCCGTTACGAGATTTCCGAAGTAGGAGGACGAATGTGGGATCAGGGATAAATCTAGCATGTGATAGGAGAGATGTAATGCTGCATAGGCATTTAAATAATCCAAAGTAACCGCATCATTTCCAACATGGTCTAGGACGGTAGATTCACTTCCGCTTAAAAGAGGATTTGTCATTGTTTTTATTAATGGCTCGTCACGAATGGATACCGTGAAGTGAGTATCTTCTAGCTCATTGCTTGAAGTAAAACGTGATGCCGAGGTTGCTATTGAATTGGCGAGAAGATTTTTCTCTCGCAGGATCGCTTCAATGGATATAAATTTAAACGCCTTGCTTAAATCTAATGCAGCATTTTTGTAGAGTTGTAAATGTTCGGCTTTAGTTTCATATACTTCAGAAACTTGGTTTGTTACTAATTGCGAGTCTCCCAAGACTCTGATGTTATTAATACCAATTCTTCTGTCTAAGGTGATGCCAAGGAGGAGGGCTTCGTACTCAGTGCCGTTGTTTGTGCATTCAAAGTTTAACTTAAATGAGAATGGGAGGACCTTCTCCTCGGGCGAAGTAAGAATTATACCTGCCCCTGCTCCATAACGACATTTAGCTCCATCGAAATGGAGAGTCCAATACTTAGCCGGGAGTGTAGATGTTGGGGCATCTGCCGCGTTTGCACAGTCTACTTCTATCATACAGAGATCCTCTGCCGGTAAGGAACCAACACCTAGGGAAAATCCTATGCCTACTGAATCGAATGGTAAGAACATTGGTGAATCTTGTTCTATCAATTCAACAATTTTCGCAGTAGTCCCTAATGATACTGTTTCTTTAGTTTTACCTTTAGGGGTTGGAGTTGTTTTGGCTATGTTGGTAGTTTCAAGATCCGTTGTAGGTATCAAATTTTCCTCTGGCTTTGGGTCAGAGGGTTTATTAAGTTGGTTTGTTGGCAGCTCAAATTTTGAGTGCACCCCTGGTCTTTTCTTTAAATCAGCTAGGTGCAAATCGAAAGGTTTTGGATCACCTTTGGCTACAAATACCTTTCCCAGATGCAAGAATCTTACTTCTTGAAATAGCGTGGAAGGGATTGCCTTCATTCGATGTATCCAAGGTCGGTCGAGGATCATATTATAGTTAGTTTCCCGATCTATAATGTAAAACTCAGTCAAGATGGTTTTGGGCCCTAAGGTGACTGGCAGTATTATAGTTCCTATCAAAGTGGCTTTAAGGCTATCATAGCCTCTCAAGGTATTTCGTGTAGTGGAACAGTTTGTTTCTCCATATCCAAGTTTTTGGAGGAAAGAGAAAGGGACTATGTTAACTGCAGCCCCATCGTCAACCATTGCCCATTTTACATAGTTATTATAAACCCACACTTGCAAGTGTAAGGATGGGTCACCTCAGCGTGCGATCTCAGCATCTGCGGGCATTTTACTTATTTCGAAGATGAATTTGACATCCTTGTCTGGCTGCCCCGGAGGATGGATATCAAAATCTACATGATTTACTTGTGTTTCGGGAGGTGGAGTGATGTTAATTAGATGGCCTAGACCTAATGCTTCTAAAAGAGCAGCTCTGTGAGGGGGAGAGTTCTTTAGTAAGTCCAAAAATGAAATGTGTGAGAAGGTCTTTGTTAGGTCACTAATTAAATCATATGCACCGATGGGTTTTTCAACTATTTGCTGACTCTTATCTGCCTCTGGCAGATGACTTGGGCTTGGTTGAGAGAAATACTCTCGTGTTCTCGTTATAGCTTCGATAGGTAGTTCAGCGTCTAATTCTACCAAACTGACTATCTTAGGTCTCGGTTGAGCTCCCAACTGTGGCGTGACTGACGGATTTAATGAAGTCGAGGCTTCATGGTCATTGTTTCCCGTCACTGCACCTTTGTTTGTTCCGGTTGGATTCAGCCTATTGCTGTCATGATTTGGGAGTGGATCATTAAAGATCTTGAGGGGAGCATTCTGAGGAGAAACTGCCCCTGCGAGAGTATTTGGTGATGATGAGACGGGATCTGCCAAAAACAAGTCTGTGAAGAACTGTCTTTGTTCTTCTGGAAAACATTGCATAAATTTATTGTAGTCACGGCACGTTCTAGTGTCGTGACCATGAATTTTATGGAAACCACAATAAGAATTGGGATTATAATTCCCGTTTTCTTGGTTTGGTGTGTATTGTGGCCTAAAATTCCGATCAAACTGTTGCCTATTAGGACCAAAGTTTTGGAATTGTTGTTTTTGGTTTTGACTTTGGTTTTGGTAACCAAGTGAGTTTTGGCTTGGCCCTTGTATGGGATTTCACCGTTGTTGTTGTTGTTGTTGTGGATGGTTAAAATCCACTGTATTGACCATCAGGGTAAAGTTGTTGTTTTGCTGGTTGTTTGTTTGTGACAGAGTATTAACAACATGTACCCTCTTGGGCTGGTCGGTTACCCCATCCGTTGTTACCCCACGATTTTTGTTAAGGATTTTGGGTCCTTGATTGACATTTGTGGTAGTTGTAGTATTTTGAGTGGAGGTGATTAACCTCCCGTTTGCTCCATACGTTTTACGACCACTATCTATTTCCGCCTGGTCTATTCGTAGAGCACTCTCAAGTACTTCATCATAAGTCCTTAGTGGGAACTTCTGGACTTCTTCCTTCACTTCTCTGCTGAGAGAATGAAGGAATAAATCGCATAGTTCCATCTGATCCATGTTTGGAGCACTTGCTGATGAATAAATAACTGTACGCCACCTCTGGATGAAATGAGCGATAGATTCATTGTGTTCTTGTTTGATATGCAAGAATTCCTTGATTCCTGTTCTCAGTAGTTTGTTCATGTTGAAGGCTTTGATGAACTCTGACACGAGTTGTTTAAATGAATGTATGGAAGCCTCAAGTATTCTATAATACCAATCGAGAGCAATGCCCTCCAGTGTTTTGGGAAATATTTTAGCAACAACCCCATCCCAAGGGAGTAATTCTCGTATGGCTGTAGCGTAAGCTTTGATATGTGCGTTTGGATCTCCTTCACCCTTGAACTTGGGCAAATCAGGGAGAGGTCTTGGAAGCATGACGCTTTATATGGTGAAATCTAAGGGTTCCTTTAGATATTCTGAATACGTCCCTATCGCATAGCTTTCGACCATTGATGGTGTTTGCTGAGGGAGTGGTGGGATAGGTTGTTGATACAGTGCAGCGTACGCATTGGCAGGGGCATAGGGAGGTCCCTGTGTTGGAGCAAACATACCAGGAGAGGAGAACACATCTCCTTGTGGTGATTTAGAGTACATGTTTAAATAGGACGGGGTATTGTCAAGGAACGGACTGTTCGACACTAGACCGGGAGGAGTAGTGTTAGAGATGATAGGCCTTGTTGGCATTTGTTGTGGATATTGAGGAGGCATGCCTAACGTGCCTACTCCCGTAAGGAGATCTACCTGACCAAAGTGGTATGGAGGATTGGAACTTCTTGTTTGTATGAACGGAGAATTTTGACTTGCTTGAGCCAGTTCTAACCCTCTCACTCTTTCTACTAACGTTGAAATGACTTCATTTGGTGAAGCCACGGTACTTTGCCTGAGCAGCGTTTGTTGTATACCTTGGTGTTGTAAAGGTACGTGATATCCTGTCATAAACTGATCGCTATTTTGCCAAGTTTCTCCCAGAATATTTCCTGTATGCAGTGGCATAGAGGTATTTTCTTGAAAAGAGATTTCGGGTTGTATTTGTAAACCTCCTATAGATGGCTACATTCCCCGGGAGTTTTGTTCACTTCTAGGATAACGTGTTGACTGTCCATCATCTAAGACCAGGTATGGATCTGATTGCCTACCAATTTGTGGTCTGAGTAACATTTGAGGAGATGAACCAGATTCTCCTGTAAACGTCATATTGTTGGAACCTGAAGGTTCTGTTTGTTGGGTTCGAGGGGGTTGATCTAACTCCTCAGTTTGAAAAGATGAACTATATCTGATTCTTGGGGTTTGTGTTGACAACTTATTAGTTGAATAGTTGTCACCCCATACTGAGAGCGAGGGTGATGATTCCCTATTCTGTTGGGCGTAGTATGCCTCAAGACCCAGGAGGGGTCTGCCATATGAGTCGAATCCCGACATATTCGGGGGGTATATGAATACCCGCAGAATAATGGGAAGGAGTGAAGGTGGATGAGAGAAGATGAAACTTCTCAAAGAGAAGGTGAAACAGTTGTTTGTTTCACGTCGGGTTCACCAATTTTGTACGCCAGAAAAGCGACAAGCGAGCGTGGGAATCTACAAGTGACTCTTCCGCGTACCCGACCTCCCGAGGTCGTGCCGAGACAGCCGGTGGGGATGGAATATGCAGACAAACTAGTTAGGCAGTCTAATGTCTTCGACACGCACTAGTGGAATTTGCGAATCTAAGGCAAAGAAGGCCCTTCTAACTTGGACTGGTGTGATAGATCGATCAGCGAGGATGACTGCTCGAAGGCTCCAATCAATATCGAGCTCTGGCGTGATTCGATCTATGGGTTGCGGAATACGTGGAAAATGACCTGGGATTGTTTCGTGTATATCTCCTGATAAGGTCATATAGTGGATGATGAATACAATCGATTCTATGGACGATTTTTTGGCCTAGTCCAGAATTCCCTAGCTTCGTTAGCCGCTATGTCCAGTAGGGATAACTGTTGGATGATGATAGGTGGAATTGGAGTAGACAGAAATACTAGTGTGCGTAGGCCAGTGTCTATATCCAATTTTCTTATGGATTCGTTAGGTTGTGGGATTTGTGGATCACAACCGTAGACTCTTGGTTGTTGTGGTCCTGTTATGGTCATACGCGAGATCAAGTTCTAATCCCTAGTATCTAGTAATCGTATGCTTTCTCAGCTTCTATGTTTAGAACCAATAGTTGTGTAATCTTCTCAGAATACCTTACAGACGTTCTCGCAACCTGGATTCTTAAGCTGGTATCTATATCTACGAGGGTGTCTCCAGCGTCTGGCTGTAGAACTAGAGGATCGCACCCGAATGTTTGTTCTCTTTCGAGCCCCTCTACAGTCATGTGGATGTTTTCTAGAGTAATCTGTAGTTTGGTTGACTTAACCAAGATGCATGTATTTGTTCGTCTTCTATGTTTAATCCTCTTAACTGTGAACTGATCAGTTGTAAATCTGTGGTTGTTCGGAATACTTGTATCCTGAGATTTTGGTCTATGTCAACTATTGCTGTGACTAGGTTTGGTTGAGGCACAATTGGCTCAAATATATATTCCCTGGGCTCTTGAGGTCCCGTGATTGTCATACGAAACAAAATGCAAAACTAACTGTAATGAAAGAAATTCTAACTACGTGAAATAAATCTAACATATATAACCTTTATCTTTCTAAGAAATATTCTAACAATTCTAAGAAAAACAAACTATTTTAAGCATATCTAGAAATAATAACTAAACAATAATTTAAAATAGACAAGATAACCGAGTGTGGTTATTTACCTGTGCGATTTGTAGAATTATTCTAAATAAAATAGTTTGTCTAATCTACCGGAAAGATTCTCGATCCTACCTCAGAAGTGAGGAGTGAATCATAGTTTCTCAGAAACTATCAATCCCCACAGCTTCCTTGGCAATGTCGAGAATAGAATGAAATGAAATAAAGTGATTAACTACTCTATTTGATATGAATCTGACTAGAACTTTGAAATGTAAAACCTGGATTCCGCAGAACAGTGGCGAATCCGATGGTGTATGTGATCTCGTCCCCTCAGTATGATCTTCTCATTCTTTCGTGTTCACTTGGATCCAGAAAAGCGTGTAATGCTAGCACCGATAGGAGTAGATTTTGGGACAAGGACAGCTCAGAATGCAGACCGAGAATGCGAGTAGGAGAGGGATAGTGCAAGAGTACAGAGCTTGGCTTATGTGATTCCTAGTGGGATTTTACTGCGAGTCATGCAACGTGAAGCGACCAGAACCTTTGACTATCCTATACGAAGAGCAAAACCTGCAACTTTAATGGCTTCCTAAGCTATTCCGTTCCAAAATAAAGACACTGCTTGCACAAGTTGGATATGTGGCTTACCAATAGCTGAATAATACTAACCAGGTATATAATGAATTGAACTAAGAACTCTAAGTCACAGTAAAACAAATCTACAGCAAAGAGGAATTTAGAGGCAAGCTTCTAACTAGATTGGGTGGAACAACAGCACTGCCTGCACAAGATGGGTCTATGGCTTACCAACAACTGAGCAATTTAACAAAAGATGCAAGTGAATTCAAGCTATGGCTTCTAAACAAGCTAACTAACTAAAACACTAAAATGAGGGAATGAGAGCAAAGATCAAACTTCCAAATCCAGCCAAGCTTGGGTAAACTAAAACTCCAGACCAAATTCTTCACCAAAATCAGACCATTTGCATGTACACAAACCATGCATTTATAGGAATTCAAGCATCCAAGAACCAAAACCAAATTGAACTCCTAAATAATAAACAAAGGAAAAACACTGTTCCAGGGGACCAAAAACATTAATGCATGCTCAAGTCGGCAAAGAAAAGCTGGTGAAACATGATATTTCACACGAGTCGCATCTAAAGAGTGTTCTGGAAAATGCATCACAGGACCGCTGCTCTGAGCAGGGCGGCGGTTACAGGACCGCCGCCCTGTTCAGGGCGGCGGTCACGAGACCGCTGCCCTGCAGGGCAGCGGTTTCGTCACTGAAGGTCAAGAGGCCAAGGAAAGAGGGAAAAAGGGGAAAACAAAGGGCGCGGGGGCTAAGCGGGGCATGCGGGATGTTAACAGCATACTTCGAGGGATTTTTCGGATCCCGAACACCTTGCGAGGAGACCTGTATCATCATTGGGGCATTTATTACACCGTTCCACAGTACAGTACCTTACAATTTTGGGTACGTACAGTCATCCTATAGCTTCTTCAAAATAAAACTCAAGCTCTGATCTTGAAACATGCACAGTCACTCTACGTGTCCCAGGGCCTTTATAAAGTTGATTGAAAAATTCTAAGCAAGGGAAGGCCTGGCGGAAGCCTCCATGTGTCTTTATGGCATAACTTCAAAATGGTGCCCAAGAGCAGAGCCCTGGACAAGAGTAGGCTAGCCATGTGTCCTAGGCATTAGAAAATTTCTTTGAAAAGTTTAAGTACAAAATGGAGCCAGCAGAAGCCTCCACATGTCCCCCTGTCACAATTGTTAAAGTGGGACCCATGAGGCAGATCCTCAAAAGACTGCCAGCTCACCACATGTCCAAGGCCCGCCAAAACTATACGGGCTGCATGAATTTTTTTTCTAAGTCCAGGTAAAGCAGTGGAATCCTCCACGTGTCCTCCAAGTGCAACTCCAAGGCCAAACCAAAAGGTCTATTTTCAAATAAGCACCATTCCTCCACATGGATAATTTTTGGGTTAAAGTGAGCCATAAAGTCTTTAGAGTGCCCCACCGAGCCACATCCAACCAAAAAGGTCCATGTTTCCACTGATGCAGAGATATTAATTTGATGGGGAAAACTCACTCGTCAATCTGTAAAATGAATGAAAACCACCATTTGAGCTCGGAGATGAATTTTTCTTCAAGGTTAGAGAATTTGGAAATGTTACAAGTTTCAAACATGATCCTCTGAGCTACATCCAATCCTATTTCCTCAGGTATTTGGGACAAAAATGATAGGGAAAATAACACGTAACTACGGAAAATTGAAGGAAACGAACAACCCAATTTTTACGCCTAATTTACAGAATCCTTCAGATGGACAGAGAAACAAAAAACAAATTTTGGATCTTTAAGTGATCTTTGATGAAGGGACTTATCATGGCAACCAAATGGAGGATAGAGTCTTCAAGGACAAACACAGGGAGATATAAAACATGACAGAGGCCACAAACTGAGGAATTTCAATGACAAACCAGGCGAGACTAATCTGAGCACCAACACAACCTTAAGAGGAATTCGTAAGGAAGATTTCCATTCAGCCAGAATGGTTAAGTAAAATCATCAAGCTAAGGAAGAAGAAGAATGATGATAGAGTTGGTGGGAATAGGGTATGAAAAAATGGATTGAAAGGGAACCCTCAAGTGAATTTTCCATACTATAAGATCATGTAAGTAGGATGATGATGTATAAAATAGTTTTGGGGAAGGATGCGAAAAGAGTGAGTGATGTATGCTTGAGCGGAAAAGGATATGAGATGAGGTGATAATAAGGAAGAAAGGAAACAAAGGAGTGTAACATGAATGGATGAAGGAATATATGTAGTGGAGGGAAAAGAGTGTGAGGGGAATCCTTAATTGGGATGCCCGCATGGTGAGACTAATGATGCAAGAATGAGAATAAGAAGAGGTGGAATGGGAAGATGTGTGTAGTGGTGATTGTTGTTTAATGAGAGGGGAGTTTGTGGTGAAGCTTCTATAGTGGGAAGATATTAGGGAGAGGGTGAACCTCCATCGAGGATCCCATATAAAAGGGGTTATTAAGTAAGATTGTCAAGCGGGAAGGAGAAGATTGAAATGAAAGAATACAAATGGGTGAGAGAGGACAAGAATGGTGAAAAGGGTAATATGGGGATAAGTTACAGAGGAGTAGAAATGAGGAGTGAGGATGAATGGATCAAATACATGGTGGGGGAGGATGAGTTGCTAGATAGTGAATGCTACTTGAGAAATATCTTCAAGTATGTTTCACAAACTACAATGGTGATCATGTAGGATTCCCAAACAGGGGAATGCACTAGTATGGGTGAATGGATAGGGTACAAAGTAATATTTTGATCATGTATGAAGATACTCACATAACGAAAAGCATCTTAATTTTAAAAGAGCACACAACATGATGCATTATAGTATAAAATATCAAGATGACTAGACTGTAATATATGTGATAGCATAGACAGGAGCCATCAAAAATTTTTGATGCCATAGTATGATATGAAAATGGAAGAGATCATATTCAGAGGCCATTAAGAAAGTATGATGCCCTAGTATGATATGAAGATAACATAAGTATATTAGAGAGAACACCAGGATACATAGAATTAAGATGCCCCCTGTAATATATCAAGATACAAGAAAGTAATTAATAATGCAACACAAGAACCAATAAACATGTCCATAACATGTTCCACAATGAGGATTGATCGGATTTACCCCCAAGAATGTGTGTAAGGATATAAAAAAGTAATGGGTCATTGTCCTCAAATAAGGAAATAATGACAGTCAGATTTTTCCCAAGCAAGGATTCACGCGAGGAGAAGTGGTTTGAATTTGGTAGTCATAAGGTGATTGGATCATTCGTTAGGGACAATCTTCCAAAGGTTGAATTATGTTGGTTATTTTAGCGTTTTTACAATTTTGTGGAGTTTACAATATTTTTATTTTTGTTTATTCTATATATATAGATTTTCCAATGTTTTTTGAATTTTTTACGAGTGTTTCTAATGTTTTATTTTATTTTTGACGATTTTTTTATTTTATTTTTGGTTTTTCGATGAATTTCAAATGTTTTTTGGATTTTTTGATTTTCGACGATTTTAGAATGTTGTTGGATTTTTGGATTTTTACACTGTTATTGAAAATTTATGGACTAGAGTGTAGATTTATTTGAGAGGTGATAAACCATGATATCATCTGCATCTACCATGTTCCTTGTGGTAACTCATGCTTAGAATAACACAAATTCTCATTCCATTGGTAGGATATGATGGTGATGATATGATGAAAATAAGTCCAACTCCATTCTAGACTCTACACAACTAGTAAGATATGTGGGCTCATCACCAAGAATCAAGGAGGTCGCAGGAGGTAGATAATGAGTATAGAGAAAAATGCTAATAACAATCCCTTTAGAAAATTGTGACTCAATTCTTCATAATATTACTGAACCGGTTTCAAAAATGGCTTTCAATTTATGAGTCACATGCTAGAATTCGACAGTTACATGGCCTACTGATTGGTAAGATATGAGGTGAAGGGATAGTTCTCTCTTCACTTAGGCATCTAAATTACTTTTATCACCAAATTAAAATACCTTATGGTTTACACAAGTATGTGTGCTTGAGATCATAGTGTGATTGGATAAAATGGGTACTATCTCCAATTCTTGTGACTTGCTACTTGAGATAGACCTCCAGAGAAAGCTGGTTCTTGCTTCTTAAACTACCTACCACAATCTACTCTAATGTAGGAAAAACTATCTAGTCCTAATCTAAATTT
Source organism: Taxus chinensis (assembly GCA_019776745.2). Taxonomy (NCBI): domain Eukaryota; kingdom Viridiplantae; phylum Streptophyta; class Pinopsida; order Cupressales; family Taxaceae; genus Taxus; species Taxus chinensis. The sequence continues at coordinate 758,392,619 of CM034150.1, read as the reverse complement.
CCAAGGGATAGGGGGAGAGAGAATGCATGAAAAAAAATCCTACACTAAAGCGACGATACACCAGAAAAGGATAGTGTGAGAATAGTTTTTCCAATGTGTGGAAAGTAGAAGAAAATTACATACTAGAAGGGGTGATAATAGTTCTCCACAATCTAGCAAGTGCATTCAAAGCAATATTCCATCCATGCACCAAAAAAATTGAATCCCTGCAAGAGTATAAGATAGACATAATATATATGCAATAAGATTTAAGGGGCGAGGGGAATGCAACAAACACAACATGGGAAGATACATCCACAAACTTGCATCTATTACTTCATGAGTATGCACAATCTAATCTATTACAAGATAAGGGCCTAGATCACCATACAAGGAGTCCACTACAAGGGTTTATAGCACATTGGCTTCATAAAACAATTTTGACATATTTTTTCTACACAAAACTATCTCCTCTTTTACAATGAGCCCAACACTCCAATTTATAGAAAAATGAGAAGAAATCGAGAGAGGGGAAAATGAAAATTCTGAAATATGTCCTTCAACAACTTGCAAAAGGTATTAAAGGAATTTAAATGATGGTATAATACTTGCAAAAATCTCCCCATACCATCTGATAACTTGTAGCAATGAAAGATGTCAGTCCATGCTTTATTAATGCATCCTAACTACTAAATAAAACATTGTTCTAAACCTGACCAAATTTTCTACAAAGTTACCATAGGTCCCTTATCAAATTCTGAATTTCTTGATTTCAATGCATCGGGCTCGGAACTACTGTTCAAATGGTACCAATTTTTTGCATTTTCGTTGAGAAACGCAAACTTTATTGCCTTCTAAGGTCATTCAATGGGAATAAAACATCTGAATTGATTGGAGCCAAGGATGTTTCTTTTATTGGAGAGCAGAGGATGTTGTGCCCATTCCAGAAAGACTAATTTTTGTGAAAATCAGAGCTCGGGGACTGATTTGTACTTTTTTCCTTTATATGTGGGTATTTCAGAAATATCAGGTTTTGGTGTTACAGATGTCACTTGTGCAACTTAGGAAAGAAATATCCACTTCATCTACACCACTCTCAACCCACCTAGACCCTTAATGTAGAATTTTAGACTTTTCACGTCCTGCGGAGAGAAGACATCAAGCTGATCAATCAGGAGAATCCTCAATTAAGTAAGTCTTTGGATCTAGAAGAGGTTGTAAAAAATTTGGCTGGAGATGTTAAGGAAATGTCTTATAAACTAGCAAGAGCAGAGAAGGGGATTGGGATAAGGTTTCCCGGGTTAGCACAAGCCACAAGGTTAGGAAAGATTTGTAAATCATCCCACTGTTGATCATAGATCAGATGACAGGAGTAAAGGGCCCATGGGATCAGGAAATAGACAGGCCCAACCCCAGGAAAATAGATTGGTTCCTGATCCTTTAGTTGCCATATTTGCTGGTGTTGAAGAAGATCATGAAATTGAGTGGTGTGATAGTTGTTTCTTGCCACATTCTCCATGGTTTGTTGAAAAGGGAGTTGAGGAAGAAGCTGATGATGATGATACTGATGATGATGCATGCATAATGGATTGGTCTACAAGTTTGAAATAGGGAGAAACCTCAATTAAGCTGATGAGTGCTAGAAATGTTTTAAAATTCTTGGATTGGATTGACCAAGTATTAACTCCTCCTCCCACTCATACTTCTTAAATTGATATGGTACAAGCTTTTAAGTTTCCTATTAATGATTTTTAGTACTTAAGGGCATTAATGATTGAGAAGTATGATGGAGGAATTCCTTCAGAAGAGGACATACAGTTGTTAATGAATGCAGTAGTTGGCCATAAAAAATAGTATAATACCAGGAGCAAAGTTGTCATAGGGGTATCCCAGTGCTTACCAGTATCCCTAAAGAAACCCTTAATAAAGATACATCTAACAAAGGCTTTGTCACCCCAAATAAAACTTGTGTTCCTCCCCATACCCAGATTGTGAAAAATCCTGTGCCATCAGATAAATTTGTAAATATTCCTCCTAACACTACCTTACCCAAATATGTTCCTTGTGACTTAGCCCAAATCTCAAGTCATATCAAGATTTTTGTTCCTATTGTTGAATTGCTTAGAATCCCTGAGCATAGGAACAGAGCATTTGAATATTTGGTATTTAAAGAAGTAAAGGTAACCTAGGGTAAAAATTTAAATAGTGTAGAGGTTCCTCCTACCATTGCAAAGTTACAAAAACCACATGTTTTGGAGGAATTGGGTGAACCATGTCAGATTTATTTGGGAACTTCTCTTGTTGAGTATAATCTAAAGTTGGATCCATTTTTCACTACTCTGATTATTATGGATAAGCTATTACATAACTGTTTGTTTGATTCAAGAGCCTCATGTAATGTTATGCCTCTTGAGGTCATGAAATCATTGGATCTCAATGTAAAAATAGCTTATGGGAATTGTACTACCATGGATTCCAAAGAGGTGTTAGTGGCTGGATGTGTCAAGGGTTTGATCGTGCAACTTGCAGCCTACCCAGGTAAAAACTTAAAACTAGATGTTGATATTGTTGATTTCCTTGCTAAGTGGGGAATGCTACTATCAAGAAAGTGGGTGGCTAGTGTCGGTGGAAGTGTGAAAATGGATATGTATTATGCCACCATACCAATTGAGGGCAGCCATGTGAACTTACCTAGTGAAAAGAAAATGTGATATCTCATTTAGGACCCCAAAAATGATTTTTATGAAGTATTACAAACATAAATTGATGTTGATAACTACGGCGAGATATGTTGTTTTCAAGGAGTATGAAATTGATCAATGTATATATCCTGAGTAGATTGATTTTCCTTGGACTTTGATATTTGATGCAGCCTCAACAGATGTTGAAAAAATTGCCCTGACACAAGGGATAAGATTGAAAAAAATTGGTCAGATAGCAACATGGATGGAGAAGAGAAAATATCATATGACTAGTTGTTAAAGACGTATTAGAACTACTTAGCATGGTCATAGCCAGAATCGAAGGCACTTGAAAATCTTCCTTGATTGTTTTCTAAGAATCAGGGCATGCACACCATTGTATAGTGTATAGTCTTTTGTTTTCATTATGCTTTCCTATTTTTTTGTTTTCATGTTTCTTGGTCCCTAGTGACTAGTTTTTCTTGGTTTCTCAGCTCATCTTGGGGGATTTGATTATTGTCTTTTTACTCTGCAAGCTTGTTCTTGCCTCTGTTTTCCAATGGATTTTTCACACATGCTATTCTCTATTGTTCTTGTGGAAAATCGCAGGGAGTGCCCATCCCCGGAGTCGGAGCCAATGTTGATGCTTAATTTGATCTCACCACGTTTGTCCTTGAAATTCCTCAATATGTGGGCTCTTTCGTATTTTCTACCTCCCCGTATTCATGCATGAAAGATCTTTCCTTCATTTGGTTTCCATGATCAGCCCTTTTCTTTGGTCGAAGATCACATTAAGTCTATAATTTGTTTTCCATTCCTCTATCTATGTGGAAGAATTTGTAACTTGGGCATACATTACCATTTTTCCCTTTCCTTCTGTTTTCCACAGTCAAGTTTTGTTTTCCTATAATTTTTTTTCCCAAAATCTATGGGAAACGTGGTCCTTTCTAATTGGATGCGGCCTAGTGGGTCTTTTTGGTGAAATTTACCACTTTTGTCTCATTTGTATAAAATACCAAATTGGCCCCATGGCCACGATAGCATCTAATTGGCTATTCATCAAATATGAAGTGGTAAGGAAAAAGTTTTGTTGTTCCTCAAAGTTGTCTCGCCAAATTTTTACCCTTGAAGACTTATTTATTCATGGCCTCTGTCATTTTATCCTTCCCTGTACTATGTTTTGCAGTTATTTTTTACCATTTTAATTTGCTCCTAGGTCAAAGATCAAGTGAGGGTCCTTATTTGTCTCATGGTACCTTTGTTGCTATGAAAAAGCTCTGTATTTTGAGTCTCCCATGCTCTGTTCCTTCAAAACTCACGTTTTCCTGTTTTATCCATTCTCCACAGTCAAAATTTGTTGTTCTTGCCACTTTACCATAAATAATTGAGGGGAAATGAGTTGATGTGTCCCTAAGGATCATGTTGCTGTGTAATATTCTAAATTCTTTGTCCTTGAAGAAAACCTAATTTTCTAGCTCGAATGGACGTTTCTCTATGTTTTACGGTTTGACGGGTGTTTCACCCTGTCAAATTTACATCATTCAATCGAAAAGGAAATGTCACACCTCTTGGTTGGATGTGGATTAGCTTAATACTTCAGAAATCCTATAAAAAGCCTCAACTTCCAAATGTTTCCACATGGAGGAACAACACTCATTTGAGAATAAAATTTTTGGTTTGGATTTGAAGTAGCACTAGAAGCGCATGTGGAGGGTTGGTAGGAAAGAGACACATGGAGAATTCCACTGGGTTTCCCATACTTAAACAAATTTCAAAAGGTTTTCAGGAAGTCCAGGACATGTGGAGAAACGACGCTCGTTTGGAGATCTGTGTTTTGGGTTTTCCTAGGAGTAGTGCCGAGAGGACATGTGGAAGCTTCCACTACTTGTCCTGGACTTAGAAAAATTTCTATACAGCTGGGGTAGTTTGGTGGAGCAGGACACATGGTGAGCCCGTGCTCATTCAAGGTATCAAATTTCTAGAACCGCCTCAAGGTGTGCCGTGGTGACACGTGGAAATTTGAAATGTCATAGTGGGCAGGGAGGCAAACCATTGGAGGCAATTCAAAATTTTCACTTCTTTTTTTCATAAAGGTTAAAACATCAAAAATGGCCCACAAGCTCAATGGGAAATAGTCAATGTTCTACCCCGGTCAATGGCGGAGGTCCGTGCTTTCGGAGGAAAAGTGAAAAATTTTCACTTTGAGGGAAAAGGAGTTAAAGGCATAAAAGGGCTTGGGGTTCCACTGGGACCCACATTAGGGACTTGAAGCGGAATGGCGGAGCTGTAGAGAAAACTTGGAAAATTTTCTTTTTTCCAAAAGAGAGTCAAATGGAAAAATTTCTCTGTGTTTCCTTTGGGACCCACCTCAGGACACGTGTCAGGCCCATTTTTAGAAGCGGAGGTGTGGAGCAACATGGAATTTTTTTCCATTTTTTTAAAAGGGTCAGAAAATATCAAAGGAATACCCCGAGTGTTTTTGCATCTTCCACATGGACGACCCACATTCAAAATCAAAGATCAACGGCTGCTAAAGTGTCAAAATCTTATTTTTCCCCCATTTTTACTATAAAACTCCTGGGAGTGCAAGTATTCATGATTTATTGATATTTTCTACATGCCAAATAGAGGAGCGAGTTAATTTTGATATCTAGAGTTTGGTGGGAGAGATCTGGAGACGTCTTTCACCATTAAAATGGTCTGACTCTCAAGCCCAATCTGGTTTTCTATTTTTTTCTCCTGAGGACACAGGGGGTAAGATTTGATTGATATGGGGTGGAAGTGGTTGGTGAATGGATGGAGGTGTGTTATTCTAGAGAATACAGTTGAATGAGGGAAGAAATCGAAGATATTTTCCCTCAAGCACCTGGTGACTTTTTACAGATCTGATTCTGCGAATCACGTAAGAATCATGGCGAGCACTGGTGCATTTAAAGTATTTATCTTTTGGTAGGAAGGGGCTCTGTTCGAAATTTTATAAATGGCATGAATTTTTCATGCAAATGGCTGGGAGTTTTTAGAAAGATCAGAACTAATTTTCTCTAGTAGAAAAATATTGACATAGCCCATACATTTTGAGAAGTCATCTAGAGAAGCATGTATATCTCTCTGTGTCAAATTTGATTGTGTCAAGGTGGTTGCAAGTGTACAACCATTGACATGCTTTAAGATTGTTTTGGAAACTTTCCCTTGCTAATAAACTCAATCAAACTTTGAGTTGTTTTATGTCAATCTTGAGTAAAGTGTATTTATTTCATTTCTAAATGCATACGGGTAGATTTTCTTGTTTCTATTGGAATATTGTACCAAAATATAGTCCAATAACATAGGTCTCAGTCCTTGTGATAGTTTAGTGGCATTTACAATTTCATTTCTCAGAAGATCCCTCATCTGGGAATGGGATAAATGGTTTAAAATCACTTTTATTTCATTTTTTTGATAGAGATTCTCTATAAGCCTCTGGGTGTACCTCGGGTGTGACTTGGTTTAAATCTTGGTGCTTTATTGGGTCCTCTTACTTGAGCCTTCATGACAGAATCCCATAGGTTGTGTGAAAGAGTGTTGATCTGGGCTTCCATTGAAGAACATATTCTGGTTGAGGAAACAATTTAATTATTTGTGGCATTTTGTTGATTGAATCTTTCCATTTTTCATAATCTCTCAAGGATCTAGTGAGTCAAGTCCATCCTTTCTTCCCCCCACCAAAATTAATATAACAACAAATCCTACCCATACTACCACTGTTTTTTCTCTATATACCCAGCTAAGACCAAAATCATTTTACTAAAGTATGCAGAACAGATAAGGGTCTCAAATGTCTTTAGTGATCTTTTCCTAGTTGTGAAGATATCTCCATGATCTAGAAGTGAAAACTCGTGAGAGTTAGATCTGGTGTGTTAATCATATTTTCCCCAAGGTCTTCTATACAAAATTTATGCAAAAGAAAGGTACTTGTATCTCCTTTCAAATAACAGAGGTTACACAATAGGTTCTCTTACCTTGGTTAAAAGGTAGAACCTAAAATAGTTAGGATAAGATCACATCCTTTTGCATGTGCTACCCACTCCCTTCAGATCCTGAGTGTTAACAAGTTAGATAGATTACTTCCTTGGATACAAAACAACATACATGATTGTCTATCTACCTCTGAGTATCTTGTCAAATCCATGATGTTACTTGGTCTCTAAAGGAGTTTGAATTTGGGTAGCAACATAAATGGTGATGTTACTAGGGAACTTATTAAAATATGGAGTTTCATTGAGAGTTTAATTTACTGATTCATTTCCAGTTCATATCTATTTGGCCAGTAAATTTCACATTCAAGCCCTAATGAAGCACTTCTTATATGATCCAAATGTTCTCTACAACTTCTTTAGTTTCCACAAGTTTTGCAATGGTACTCTTCAATAAATTTTGGTAGAGAAAGGTCATATTTTTTCATTTCCAGTTTCCAATGCTAAAAGACACTTGATAGAACATTTTTAGTGCATTTTCACAACTAAGGTGAAAATCCTTAGTAGCGACTCCCTATTGATGTGATTCTGATACTGACCAGTGTCTTAAACCTCTGTCAAGTAATATTTGTTACTAATATTTGCAAAGATGGGAGGAAGAAGATCTTTCTTTGCTAGGGATCCTACTGGGACATTGTTTCCTAAGTTAGGAAAAGCAAAATCAGAAGGAAGGAAATCTTGGAGAGCTGTTGGAGATCACCAAATAAGAAGAGGGATCTCCATTGATGAAAATGAACAGCCTATCATTGAATACTGTCATTCAAGTGACTCTAAATCAGTTAGCCTCTTTGTTGAAATGAATTCTCCAGCTGGAGAAGGGCCTTCATTTGGTTTTGAAAGATTTGCTTCACATTCTGCACCTATCTTTTTTGAAGTAGATAGGGATTTCCAAGAAGCAAGGCCTTTAGGGGATCCTCATTTTGAAAACTACACTCTTGTGTTCTAAGGACCCTCTGCCCCTCATCAATTTTCCACCCCTCCAGGATCACCTACTCGAATCAATACGGCTCAACCCAAACCCCGTTTTGTTGTAAACACTTTTGGACCTATAATTTTTTTTGGGATGACTAGTTATCCCAATTTAGTGCCTCAAGATGTGAGGAATAGACTTCCAAAGTTACAGGGAAATAATTTTATTACTGGTGACCAACATCTAAAGCTCTTCCTCATTATGATGGAATATTTTGAGATTGAGCATTTTGATGTATACATCAAATTCTTTGTTCACACTCTAAAGGAGGATGCAAGGGATTGGTACAAAGCATTGCCAGATAACTCTATTGACTCTTGGGTTGAGATGAGAAATGCATTCAGATTACAGTATGGTGATAGGATTGACCCTAGGTTTCTTATATCAGAATTTGACAACATCAAGAAGAATCCAAATGAGTCATTACATGACTTCAAGACAAGGTTCAATAAGACCTTGAGGATATTTCCTATTAGGGTAAGACCATGTGATGAGTCATGTTTGATCAAATATACTGATGCATTTAATAAAAAGGATTCTTTCTACTTGAGGGACAAGAGCCCTACCAACTTGAGGCAAGCATTAACTATGGCCCTATAAATAGAGAATAATACCAAGGCAATAGGAAAACCTCCTAAGATGGAAGGTGTGAAACTGGTTAACCCATAATATCCCCAAATAAGAAAGGCTACTGATTTGGAAGAAGTTGTGAAGAATTTGGCAGGGGCTATCAAGGAGATCTCCTACAAGCTAGCCTAAGATGAGAAGGGAGTTGGGAAGAGTTCACAAGGACAACACAAGAAACAGGGCTAAGAAAGATTTACAAATCATTAGATAATTGATGATAAAGGAAAAGGAGCTGTTGGATTTGGTAATAGGCAGCCTCAATGTAGAGAAAGTACAATGGTACCTGATCCTTTGGCTGCCAAAGTTGCTGTGGTGGAAGAGAAGTCATTGATTAGTGTGATAGATGTTTCATACCCCATGCACCTTGTGAATAAGATCATCAAGAAGAAAATTCAGCTGATGATAAGAGTGATGATGATGTTTACATGATGGGATGCTCCACTAGCTCACAATAAAGGGCATCCTCAAATGAGGTGATAAGTTCCAAAACTGCTGCCCCTTTTTGGGACTGCATTCATAGAGTACATATTCTCCCTCCTCTCATACTTTAGAAGTAGATAATGTAGAATCTTTTGAATTACCCAATAATGACTTTGAATATTTAAGGGATTTAATGATAAAAAATTATGATGGAGGAATATCAATTAAGGAGGACATGCAATTATTAATGAATGTTGTTGTGGCTCAAGAGAAGGAATATAACACAAGAAGTAAGGATATCAAAGGGCTAGGGCCTCAGGCCAAGCCAACAGATCCCTTGCTTTCTAACATTCCTAAAGAGGGTCCTAGGAAAGATCCATCTACCAAAATCCCTACAGTTCCAAGCAAAAATCACACCCCTCCTCATGCTCAAGATATCAAAAATCTTGTGCCATCCAATGAGTGTATTAGCCTTTCTTCTAATGTTGCTTTGCCCAAGAATGTCCCATATGACATTGCCAAAGTTTTAAGTCAAATCAAAGTCTTTGTCCCAATTTTTGAGTTGCTTAGGATTCATGAGCAAAAGAGAAGATAATTTGAATACTTGGGATTGAATGAAGAGAGGACTCCCTTGGGGAGAAATGTGAACTTTGTGGAGAATCCTCTAGCCATTGAAGATTCTAAGACACCATCAGCATCAGAATAGCTAGCTGAACCACCTGAGGTTTATTTAAGAACATTTTTTTTAGACTCTCAGCTGAATGTGGATCCATTCTTCACCACTCTAATCATCAAGGATAGGCTTCTCCACAACTATATGTTTGACTTAGGGGCATCATGCAATTTCGTGCCTTTTGAGGTCATGAATGAGCTGAATATTAAAGTAACAATATGATATGGGAAGTGCACTGCCATGGACTCTAGAGAGGTGTCAGTAGTGTGATGTGTGAAGGGTTTGGTGGTTTAGGTTGTAGCCTACCCAGGTAAAAATTTAAAACTTGATGTTGTCATAGTTGATTGCCTAGCCAAGTGGGGTATGTTGCTATCAAGAAAGTGGGCTGAAAGTGTTGGTGGTAGTGTCTAAATGGACATGTATTATCCCACCATCCCAGTTGAGGGAAGCCTTGTCAGGTTATATGGGGAGAAGATAATGTTGCACCTTATTAAGTATCCGAAAAATGCATCCTATGAAGTTTTATATACAAATGTTGATGCTAAAAAATTTGTGGGATTTGCTGAGGGAACGAAGCAATAGATTTAGGAGTGTACGTCTCTTGAGAAAGTAGGATCTCCTTGGACTCTATTGTTTGATGGAGCTTTCTCCAAATTTTGAAATGGTTTTGGTGCTATCCTAATTTCTCTAAGCCAAGAAATGTTTGTTTTTTCCTTTAAGCTTACCTTTGAGTGTACTAACAACATTGCTTAGTATGAGGCATTGTTGTTAGGTTTATGAATTTCTTGGAAGTATGGTGTTAACCAAGTCAAAAACTTATATGGCACAAAGAATCAATGAATGAAACAGTACAAGCATGTAGTTTGGGAATTCATTGAGATGTTTGAATCCTTTAATGTTGTGCATCATGACAGGAGGTTCAATGACTTGGTAGATAAGCTTGTAGTGTTGGGGTATCAGTTTGACAGTTCTGCAACATCCCCTTATTGTGAATATGAGCTGGAGGTAGTGACAAGACCCTATTTCCCTGACAATATAAAACATTGGAAGGTTTTTGACAATGAGACTCAGGTTAGAAGGTTCCTACAAAACGATGGAGAGTTTGCTGATCAAAACATTGATTGGAAGCCAATGGTCTGTGCAACAGAGGGGAAGGAAAAATTATTTGGTAAAGGCATCATCCAGCTAAAGACAAACACCATTCCTAGAGGGTTGATTTCTCTTGAATCACATTTTGATAATGTTGACTGCATTATTAATATGCATATGGCAGCCTCGAGGGATGTTGAGGAGCATGAACTTGGCATGAAGAAGAAACCAAGGAAGATTTGGTTTGGCAATAGTCTCAGGAAAGTATGAAAAGTAGTCATACATCCAATTGTTAAAGAAATACCAAGATTGCATGGCTTGGACCTATTCTGAGCCCAAAGCATACAGATAAGACATGTTCCAGCATGAGATTCCCTTCGAGCCTAGTTCAAAACCCTTCAGGAAGAAGCAAAGGGCAATTAATCCTCTGTTATATCTCAAAATGCAAGAGGAGATGAAGAAGCTAAGAGATGGAGGAATTAACCAGCCCACGAGGTATTCTTCTTGGGTTGTAAACCTAGTGCAAGTAAAAAAAAAAGATTTGTGACATCAAGTTGTGTGTGGATGAAAGGAACGATAAGAAGAATGTTCCAAGATGCGATCTCAGATGATAATAGCACACTACATTAGATTTACAAAATAGAAGAGATAAAATACCATATATGGAAATCCATCATAATTCATAATGCTTAATACATTACAATAGAATGACTTCAATTATTCAATAAGAAAGATGTACATATAGGAGGAGGGAAGTGCAACTACTACCTAAATCAATGGTGAAGAACTCCCACTAACTGATATTGGTAGTTAAGCTAATTCCAAAAGACTAGTAAGCTAACTTCACATAACTGAAAATCTAACTCAACACAACAAGTAAGCTAACTCCACACAACTAGTACACCTAAGCAAGATAACCCAACAAGTGTAGGGCTAACACAAGTGTAAGAATTATCCTAATAAATAAATAAAAGGATAAATAATAACCTACACTAACACCCTCCCATAAGCATAGGTTAGGTGGGTGGAAAGAAGGTGGGTCCCGGAAACAAGGCCTAATGAGGTACACACGTACAACAACTGGGAAAAATGGACACCTTAAGGTACCTAAAACTAGTAATAATAAAGTAGAGAGAAAAATTCTGCTACAAGATATCCTTAGAAGTTCGAGTCCAAAAAATTGTACAATACTAAAGAAGTGTGGTGCACACTGTGGTTTAAATCCACTGCTCGATCAAAAAACTCAAAAACAAATGACACTGGGCTTCCCTAGAATAGCTCCATACAAAGAGACTGTTAACGAAGTGATGTTGAAAGTGCAAAAAAATACCAAACATAATTCGATCAAGTGCTACAAATAGGTGAGCCACGATCCGAGAACAATAAGAAAAGAAACAAGGAAAGGACAAAAAATCAAGACTGTCATGATCCAATAAAAGCCAAGGTAACAAGGCAAGGACACAAAACCCAAAGAAGTAGGATCAGCACCACACCCTCCCATACTACTGAATGCATGGAGTGGCGCTACAAATCTGTATGAGTTGTCAAAACAACTACTCAAACACTGACAAACTAACACTGGGCTCCACCAGAATAGCTCCTCCACAGGAAATACTATCAACATGCAAAAAGTGTCGAAAATACAGATACAAAATCTCTCAACAAATAAGAGAGATACACTACACCTGCTAATGGAAAATGCTCAAAACCAAGAAGCATCACAATGCATAAGGTATAGAAAGTGGATCAAGGGGCCAAATGGTGGAGGAGCCATGCCTGTAGAGTCCTCTCAAAAAATTCCTATATTGCCTCGACGAGTGAACAGATATCCACCTCAAATCAAAACGGATGGATGAAGAAGATTCCTGGATATGACTCTGGTGCAAAATACACAATGGGTGAATATAAATGAACATTAGAATGTGTGACAAGTTAATCACATTTGACAACTGAAATTTCAGGTTTCTCAAGCCTGAGTGAAGAGCTGTAGAACTCATTTGTTGCTCAGGATCCTCTGAAAGAGTTGAGCAAACAAAAAAATGAGCTATGTCAATGTGTGAACCGAATGAAGTATATTCTCGAAAACCAATGTCATGACGAGAATTCCACTTCACATGTGGAATAGAGGAAATAATACTCTGTGAATGTCTACCAATGACTCTCGCTAGTGAGACACATAGAATGGAGCATGTGAGAACTGAATGCAGTACTATGCTTTTCAAAATATCCATGTAGACTGAGTAGAAATAGAAAATAGAACATGTGGTACCGTAATAGGCATAAATGTGGAAGAGCATGCAGTAACAAGCTTTATAGGTGTATGAAGCATAAAAACCAGGTTCAGGCTCAAATAATGGTAGTTCAATGTAAGTGGGTACAAGAGCAATAGACTGCAAGTGGACTAGGAGCATGGATATGGTTGTCCACAATATGATGGTGATGTTGTAGGCTAGCAAGTTTGTTCTGCAGGGAGTGTATTATTATATCCTTATCATGAATGAGTGATTGTAGAAGAGAATTTCACTTCTTGAGCGATCTATTATTCTTCCACAAATTTTTATAATATCCTCTTGAAGTCCAAATACTTAAGAGAAAAGTCATATCATTCTCAAAATCCATGATAGGTATAAACTGCAACTCCTAAACATTTAGGATGTCAGGCTCAGCCAAAATTGCGTCCACAATTGATTACAACACTCCTCCATATTTGGAACTTTATAATTACAGTGTAAGTTTCAAAATAATTAACTCCAATGGAAAGAGCATGAAAAAACAAGTACTTTTGTAAATAAACGACACTCAAAACTAAGTTACTGATTAAAAGTATACACACTTTTTAATATTTTACTTTGTTATTTATTTTAGGTGGCACACTGAAACAAAACAAATTGTTGTTGCCTTCACCAAACAAATAAAATTAAAGGGGGCTGAATTTAAGCACCTACTAGTAGGAATCACTAGCTTTAAGCCCTCATATGACCATACCATATGACCAAGAGCTAAGGATTTTAATGGGTGGTATGAGTCCCGGAAACTAGGCCTGACTGAGGTACTCATGTGTATAATAACTGGGAAAAATTGGACACCGCAACGTACCCAAAAGCAATAACAACAAATTAAAAGAGAGTAAAAACCCACTCCAAGGCATCCCCAAGAATCTCGGCTCAAAAAAATTGTACAAGGCTAAAGAAGTTTGGTGTGCACTGTGGTCTAAATCCACTGCTCGATCATAGAACTCAAAAATAGCTTGACAATGGGCTTCACCAGAGTATCTCCATATAAGGAGACTTTTAACAGAGTGATATCAAAAGTGCAAAAAAACACATCAAACATAATTCGACCAACTACTGCAAATAGGTGTGCCACGATCCAAGAACAATAATCAAAGCAATAAGGAAAGGACACAAACTCCACAGTGTCACGATCTAAGAAAAGCCAAGGTAAAAATGCAAGGACATGAAACCTGAAGAAGCAAGATCAACGCCACACCCTCCCATACTATTAAATGGGTGGAGTGACGCTACAAATCTATATGATTTGTCCCAAAATCAACTATTTCGAACACTTACAAAATAATACTAGACTTCACTAGAATAGATCCCCCATAAGAGATACTGACAACTTGCAAAAAGTGTCAAAAATACAAATAAAAAATCTCTCAACAAATAAGATAGATACACTACACCTGCTAAAGGAAAATGCTCAAAACCAAGAAGCATCACAATGCATAAGGTATAGTAAGTGGAGTAAGGGGCCGAATGGTGGAGGATCCATGCCTGTAGAGTTCTCTCAACGAATGCTTGTATTGCATCAATGAGTGATTAGATATCCACCCCAAATCAAAATGGATGGATGAAGAAAGATGCTTGGATATGACTCGGTAAAAAATACACAATGGGTGAATACAAATGAACATTAGAATGTGTGACAAGATTGATCACATATGACAGCTGAAATCTTAGGTTTCTCAATCTTGAGTGAAGATGTAGAACTCATATGTTGCTCAGGATCCTCTAGAAAGAGTTGAGCAAACAAAAAAAGGAGCTATGTTAATGTGTGAACCCAATGAAGTATATGCATCGAAAACCAATGTCATTACGAGAATTCCACTTCACATGTGGAATAGAGGAAATAATACTCTATGAATGTCTGTCAATGACTCTCACTAGTGAGAGCCATAGAATGAAGCATGTGAGAACTGAATGAAGTGGTATGCTTCCCAAAAAATCCTTGTAGCTCAGTAGAAATAGAAAATACAACATGCGGTACCGTAATAGGCATAGATGTGGAAGAACATGCAGTAACAAGCTTTAAAGGTGTATGAAGCATCAAAAACCAGGTTCAGGATCAAAGAATAGTAGATCAATGTCAGTGGGTACAAGAGTAAACAACTACAAGTGGACTAGGAGCATGGATATGGTTGTCCACAATATGATGGTGATGTTGTAGGCTAGCAAGTTTGTTCTGCAGGGAGTGTATTATTGTATCCTTATCGTGAATGAGTGATTGTAGAATAGAATTCCACTTATTGAGCGATCTATTATTCTTCCATAAATTTTATAATATCCTCTTGAAGTCCAAATACTTCAGAGAAAAAGTCATATCATTTTCAAAATCCATGATAGGTAAAAACTGCAACTCCCAAACATTTAAGATGTCAGAATTAGCCAAAATTACATCCACAATTGATTACAACACTCCTCCATATTTGGCACTATATAATTACATTGCAAGTCACAAAATAAATAACTCCAATGGAAAGAGCATGAAAAAACAAATGAAAAAACAAGCACTTTTGTAAATATGGGCACTCAAAACCGAAGTTACCCATTAAAAGATACACACTTTTTAATATTTTGCTCTGTTATTTATTTTAGGTGCCACTGAAACAAAAAAATGTTATTGCCTTCACCACACAAATATGACCTTGTATGACCATACCATATCACCAAGGGCTAAGAACTCAATGCAATACATTAATAATGGACCTTGCTTAAATAGACAAGGAATAACAATCTAAGAACCAGTCAAGGTCGTAGATCAAGTCCTAAATCAAGGAAATAACTAGTCATCAAATAACTAGTCGAGACCATAGATTTAGGAGAGAACTAGACATCAAGGATCTAGTCAATACCATAGATCTAGGAAAGAACTAGTCAATACCATAGATCAAGGAAAGAACTATACCTAACAAATAGATAATATCTCTTAAGTATCTAAATAAGATAAAAAGAAATATCGACACACATAAGTGGGTGAGGATGAATATAATAAAAGTAAATAATCTATCTAGGTGAACATGAGCTAAGGTAAATACCTACTATAACACCCCCCATCCAGCGAAGCTAGGGGCCAAAATAGAAGTGGTATGTCCACAGTATGAGTCCTGAAAACTAGGCCTGAGGAGGTATTGATGTATAATAACTAGGAAAAAAGTGACACCGCAAGGTACCCAAAAGCCAGTAACAACAAAGTAAAAGAGAGTAAAAACCCACTCCAAGGCATCCCAAGAAGCTCGGCTCAAAAAAATCTTACAATGCTGAAGAAGTTTGGTGTGCACTGTGGTCTAAATCCACTGCTCGATCACAAAACTCAAAAATAATTGACAATGGGCTTCACCAGAATAGCTCCATACAAGGAGACTATCAACGGAGTGATGTCGAAAGTGCAAAAAAAATCACCAAACATAATTTGATCAACTGCTGCAAATAGGTGTGCCACGATCCAAGAACAATAACCAAAGCAACAAGGAAAGGACACAAACTCCAGAGTGTCACGATCCAAGAAAAGCCAAGGTAACAAGGCAAGGACATGAAACCCAAAGAAGCAGGATCAACACCACACCCTCCCATACTGCTGAATGGGTGGAGTGATGCTACAAATCTATATGAGTTGTCAAACATCAACTAATTCGAACACTCAAAAAACTAACACTAGACTCCACCAGAATAGCTCCCCCACAAGAGAGACTATCAACATGCCAAAAGTGTCGAAAATACAAATACAAAATCTCTCAACAAACAAGAGAGATACACTACACCTGCTAAAGAAAAATGCTCAAAACAAGAAGCATCACAATGCAGAAGGTATAGAAATTGGAGCAAGAGGCCGAATGGTGGAGGAGCCACACCTGTAGAGTCCTCTCAATGAATGTCTATGTCACCTCCATGAGTGATCAGATATCCACCCCAAATCAACACGGATGGATGAAGAAGATGCCTGCATATGACTTGGTGCAAAATGCACAATGGGTGCATACAAAAGAACATCAGAATGTGTGTCAAGTTGATCATGTTTGACAACTAAAATCTCAGGTTTCTCAAGCCTGAGTGAAGATGTAGAACTCATGTGTTGCTCAGGATCCTCAGAAAGAGTCGAGCAAACAAAAAAATGAGCTCTGTCAATGTGTGATCCCAATGAAGTATTTTCTTGAAAACCAATGTCATGACGAGAATTCCACTTCACATGTGGAATAGAGGAAATAATACCCTGTGAATGTCTATCAATGACTTTGCTAGTGAGACCCATAGAACGGAGCATGCGAGAACTGAATGCAGTGGTATGCTTCCCAAAAAATCCATGCAACTGAGCAGAAGTAGGAATATACACAACATGTGGTACTGTAATAGGCACAGATGTGGAAGAGCATGCAGTAACAAGCCTCACAGGTTTAGAAGCATCAAAAGTGGGTTCAGGCTCAAAGAATTGGCAGATCAATGTAAGTGGGTACAAGAGCAACAGCTGCAAGTGGACTAGGAGCATGGATATGGTTGTCCACAATATGATGGTGATGTTATAGGCTAGCAAGTTTGTTTCTGCAGGGAGTGTATTATTGTATCCTTATCATGTCAATGAGTGATTGTAGAAGAGAATTTCACTTCTTGAGTGATCTATTTTCTTCCACAAATTTTATAATATCCTCTTGAAATCCACGTACTTAAGAGAAAAGCATATCATTCTCAGAATCCATGATAGGTACAAACTGCAACTCCCAAAAATTTAGGACGTCGGGCTCAGCCAAAATTGCGTCCACAATTGATTACAACACTCCTCCATGTTTGACACTTTATAATTATATTGCAAGTCTCAAAATAAATATTACCAATGGAAAGAGCGCAAAAAAACAAGCACTTTTGCAAAAAATGGCACTCAAAACCGAGTTACCGATCAAAAGTTACACACTTTTTAATATTTTTCTCTGTTATTTATTTTAGGTGCCACTAAAACACAATAAAATTTTGTTGCCTTTACCACACAAATAAAATTAAAGGGGCTGAAGATAAACACCTACTAGTAGGAATCACAAGATTTAAGCCCTCATATGACCATACCATATGACCAAGGGCTAAGGATTTTAATGGGCCGAGTTCACAATCGATCATAGGGTTTTCACACCTTCCAGATCCAATGGAAGCCTCTGTTTTCCGTAAAAAATACATGCAGCAACAACATATGACCAAATCCCAAATATATGAATATACAATGAATTTATTTGCAAAAAAACTTATAGACGGATGTCAAAAACAATCTCCTGCTCTGATACCATAAAAAGAACGATAACCAGATTGTACCAAGCCAAGAACACAGATGCTAATCAAGCACCACAATCAATAAGATGAAAGCAATTTGTCCATAATAACTTTACACAAAACCTTTGTAAACAAATGAGCAACAATATCATCTATTATTATGTAACTCAATACAATACATTAAGAATGGGACTTTCTTAAATAGACAAGGAATAACAATGTAAGAACCAGTCAAGGTCGTAGATCAAGACATAAATCAAGGAAATAACTAGTCATCAAATAACTAGTCAAGACTATATATTTAGGATAGAACTAGACGTCAAGGATCTAGTCAATACCATAGATCTAGGAAAGAACTAGTCAATACCATAGATCAAGGAAAGAACTATACCTAACAACTAGATAATATCTCCTAATATCTAAATAAGATAAAAAGAAATATCCACACACATAAGTGGGTGAGGATAAATACAATAAAAGTAAATAATGTATCTAGGTGAACATGAGCTAAGGTAAATACCTACTCTAACAGACCCCCTAAAGTTAAGCTAGGGGCCTATAATAGAAGTTGCATGTCTGTATTATGAGACCCGACAACAAGGCCTGAAAAGGTATTGCATGTACAATAACTTCTTTAATAAAGGGACACCACAAGGTACCCAAACATCATGCAACTTTAACAGTGAAAAGAGGCAAAACCCAGTTCCATATGTAACCGAACTAAGAAGCTCGGTTCCAGAAATTTGTACAATGATCCAGACAGTAATGTGTGCACTTTGGTTTGAATCCACTGCTCGATCAGCCTTCCTCAAACATTAGTTGAACTCTTTTTAGGTTTAACACAGAAAAAATTTGTCTCCTTTCTCAAAGGAATATTTCTTTCAACGGAGTGATATCAAAAGTGCAAAAAAAATCTACCATAACATCTTTTGATGATTTGCTGCTTCTTTCAAGTGTTCTCACGATTCACTTTTTTTTTTTCCAGAAGCAGTTAGGTATTTCCGTCCCAACCACCTAGTAGTGTCACGATCTATGAAAAGTTCTTACTTAAAAAGGCAAGTACATGAAACTTTCTTCTGTATAAGCAAGATAAACACCACACCCTCCCATTTTACTGAATGGGAAGAGTGGCGTTATGATTCTATATGATATGTCAAACTCAAATTTTGACATGTATTCTTCCCACCTAATACTAATGATCCATGCAGTACATATGAGGCATGCCATCATAACAGAGACTGGTTAACTTTCCAAAAGTTTCAACCATACTGTTTCCAGATCTGATAAGATAAACTAGAGAGATTCAATTTAGTACCTGCTAAACCTAAATTTAATTTTTAAAACAAGAAGCATCATAATGCGCATCCTATAGAAACTATTTCAAGAGGCCAATTATTTCTTGAGGAGCCATTGTGTAATTGAAGGATCCTCATCAATTAATGCCTATTTAGCAAGAACCGAGTGAATCAGATATCCACCCCAAGGTTGCAAAATGGATGGATAAAGTAAGCTGCCTTTGTTATGACTCGGTCCATAACAACCAAAATGGGTATCATAGTCAGTTTTTGATCATGGGAATGCCCTGTGACAGAGTGAAGTCACATATCTATTGACTTAAATCCCTTTGTGGTGTAGAATATTATAGTGGATACAAAAGTCCAAATAGGGTGTGTGTGCTTCATTTTTACCCTTTTACATTCTAGTTGACTGGAAACATAAGAAGTGATGCTCTTTTTCAATCCTTTTTAGAACCCATATTGTTGTTTTATGTTCGAAAACCAATGTCATTTTGAGAATTCCATTTAACATGTGGATGACTAGAGTACAGTAATACTCTATGGAATGTACTGTCAATGACTTTTGTTCTAGTGAGACCCATAGTTCGGAGCTTCCGAGAACATAAATGCAGTGGTATGCTTCTCAAATGTATAATTTTATGCAACTGTCAAGAAATAGGAAACAGAACATATGGTACTGTATTAGGCACAGATGTGGAATAGCATGCAGTAACTAGAGCTTTATAGGTGTATGAGCATGCAAATAGTATGGTTCTGCAATTGACTCTTTCATAGACTTCTTCTTTGAATTTTATTGGGTACAAGAGCATAACAGCTACTAGTGTACTTCCTACGAGCATGGATATGGTTGTCCACTACCCTATTTTAATGGTAATGTTGATATAAATGATATCAAAGTCGTGTTGTGATAGAAAGTCCATTACTCTCTATCCTTGTTGTGCATTCAGTAATGGTCTACATGAAGATATACTTCAGCCCCAACTGAGTCATCTATTTTAGTGCACACGATTTACCCATCAAATAGTTCTTTCCACGTACTTGCAATGAATGAACTATTGTAGCCAATTCTCATAATCCATGAGGGGTACATAATTATAACTCATCAAACATTCAGTTTTCTCCAAGCATCATGCCACAACATGTACGTCCACAATTGTAGTAAAACATTCCTCCATAATTCTGGAAGTATATAATTATCAATAACAACTGTCAAAATAAATCCATTTGGATCAGGAATGGTTAAGAGCTATGAGAAGTTGTTAAAAATTCGCTTTAATTTATTAAATTCTTGACACTCACATTTATCAAGTTACCGATGACAAAGTTACATGCTTTTTAATCCTTCTTCTAAAGTGATGTTATTGGACCAGCCAATCTTGAAAATTGCATCACAATTTTGTGGTAATAACCTACCAAACCCACAAATATTCTTAGGTCATGCACATCCTTCAATGATGGTCAATCTACAATGGCTCTTATCTTAGCAGGGTCTACAAATATTCTATTCTCATTGATTAAATTTCCATAAAGCTTATTCCATATCAAAAATATCCAACATGATTTCCATATGTGCATTGTGCTCTTGTTCATTTTTGTAGTAGACGAGTATGTCATCTAAGAAAGCAAGTAAAAAATTGTCGAGGTATTGGAGAAATATACTATTCGTGGACCCCTGCCAAAAAAGGAAAGATCTGAAAACTTTCCTATGCGCAAACCAAGACAGCTATGCCGCAACAAAAAATTACCCTGCGCAGATCTCAAAAAATCCAACAGACCCAAAAAAATCCCATGATTTCTTTTCTGGTGGGCACGAATCTCAAGGAAAACCAATGTGCTTCTCTGTAACAACAAAAAAACCACAAAAAATGACTGTCTACAAAAATGGCCGAGTTTACAGTCGATTTTAGGGTTTTCACACCTTCCGGATCCAATGGAAGCTTTTGTTTTCCATAAAGATGCACGTAGCAACAAAATACGACCAAATCCCAAATATATGAATACACAAATAATATATTTGCAAAATAAAACTTACAGACGGATGCTAATGTTGTTCGGCCTGATTGGGTGTATACCTGGCTCCATTGTGTGGGAGGTTGTTGGCGTAGTAACTAATTAACACAATGATATCTCTCTCCACCATAAGTTCGAGCTTTTGGTGTGACGGTAATCCAGGTAACTCTAGAAATGCATCACTAAATCACTGCAAACATGGCGAATCAGCTAAGGGTGATTTATTATTTTCCTCTAAATCATTGATTTTAACAGCAAAGAGTGTGCAACCCTTTCTCTTCACCTTTTTTAGCTACATGGCTGAAATCTACCTTACTGAAAAACCCCTTTTTATTTGTTGAATGATGGCTAGTATCAACTCATCATCAAGGCATTTTACATGTTTTTCTACGCATTCCACAACAGCTTGATGTTCAGACATACCATATATGGAAATCCAATTATTACTTCATAATGACCCTAATGGAGCATTACAGAAAGGTTCACTTTAGTTGTAAATTATGGGTCAATTCTAATGATTTCCATATAGGCAGGAGGGATTGTTCTACTATTATGCCTAACATTAGTGGTCCATAATTCCCACTAACTCATATTGGTGAGTTAAGCTATACTCCAATAGATTTTCTATGCATTTTTTCTACATAAAAGTTTAGCTAACTGAAACATTCAATTGCTACTAAGCTAAATCCACACAACTTTTACAGCTAACTGACCATATAACTAGTACACCTAAGCAAGCTAACCCAACTAGTGTCAGGGCTTTCTTTTCAAGCTGTCATGAATTATCCTATAGCTGCATGAATTTTATGATCAACATTTTTTTGCTGCTTGAAACCATCTCCTTGATTCTTTTTTGGGCACTAGTTTTTCGTAGTGCAAGACCCCCATGAATTGCAATAATCCTTTACCTAACATGGACCACATGCTTCATTTGGTAACTTGTTTCCAAGTGTTATTTGCAACCTTAAACTAACCTAATTTTTTGTTTACAACAAAGTCATCGTAAAATAATGAGAAAGGATCAAGACAGCCTTCACTACTCCATGACAAACCTGTATGTATATGTGAGGATGCCCTCTTGTCTGATGAATGCTGGATGTCAATTTTAAGAGAGAACTGGATGCTGAAGTAGCTGTATGTACATCAATGAATTTATTTCTATTTACCAAGATGATGTAATATTGTTTTCAAGAATGAGAAGTAACCATTTTATGCACTTAGAGAAGATGCTGATCAGATGTAGGGAATATGGCATCTCACTCAATCCAAAGAAATGCCATTTCAGATTGCAGAAGGCCAAATTGCTTGGTCACATTGTGTCACAATAAGGAGTGATGATTGATCCAGAAAGAGTGGAGGCCATCAGCAAGGTCCCAATTCCAAGAACCAAGAAACGAATTCAATCCTTCTTCGGGAAGATAAACTTCATTATAAGGTTTATATCAAACTTTGTTGAGTTGACTATCCCAATCACTTCCATGTTGAAGAAGGATCAAATCATCAAATGGGAGGAGACTACCATTCAATTTTTCAATGGAATCAAAGAGGCATTGAAGCATGCCCCTATTTTGGCAGCCCCAAACTATAAGAAACCTTTCGAGCTATTTTCCTTTGCTTCAAAAAACACTATTGATTTTTTCTTGTTGCAGAAGGATAATGAAGGGGTTGAGAGAACAATTTCCTTTTTTAGTAAGGCACTGTAAGGGGCAGAATTAAAATACACCATCATGGAAAAGTAGGAATTTTCCTTGGTCAAAGCAACAAAGGTATTCCGGCATTATATTTTAAGTTCAAAATTTGTTGCTTATGTTCCCCATACCATGGTAAAAGACATCCTGTCATAGATGGAAGTCTCAAGTAAAAGATGTTGATTGGTGAACAAATTGTAATAGTATGATATGGACATCCAAACCATGAAGTTGGTGAGAGGCTTAGGGTTAGCTAAGCTCATGTAAGAGAGAAACTTGTAGACCATTGAGGTAAATGAGATTGAGGATGAAAGGGTAGTTGTTTTTGAAAGATTGATGAATTCTAAGTGGTACAAGGATGTGATGTTCTATCTCAAACACTTAAACTTCCCTAAGCATTTGAATAAGAACTAGAAAAGAGCTCTTAACTTGGCTTCTAAGAAATATGTCATTACTAATTTTGGGTTGGCATAAAAGAAACCAAAGGGATTCATCTTAAGATGCATCACTGAAGATGAAGCCCCCAAAATAATTACCGATCTCCATGGAGGAGTTTGTGGGGGGAATTTTGCTGCAAGAGTCACAACACATTAGATGCTAAGGGATGGTTATTGTTTGCCAACTCTTTTCAAGGATACAACCATTTTAGTTAGAAGATGTGAGAGTTGTCAGTGTTTCTCTGGAAGGCTAAAGGCTTCGGTCTCCCTACCTTTCCAGTTTGTATGAATTGAAGCCCCATTTAAGCAATTGGGAATGGACTTCATTGGTGAGATTTTAGACCCTTCAAATTTTGGCCATAAGTGGATAATTGTAGCCACTAATTACTTTACCAAGTGGGTGGAAGCAATCCCCACCAAGAAGGCTACACACCAATTTGTCATGGATTTTGTGCTAAACAATATTATTTACAGGTTTGGAGTACTAGTTAAAATCATAGCTGATAATGCCATGAGTTTTAGGGCTAGACCTTTGATGGCGATGTGTAAAGGATATGAGATCAATTTGACATATGCATATAATTATAATCCCCAAGGAAATGGACAAGTTGAATCCAGTAATAAGAATTTGCTAAATATTATCAGAAGAACCTTGGAGTTAAACAAGAGAAAATGGGCTGAATAGCTGAAGTTTGTTGTCTAGGCTGATAGGATCACTGCCAAAAGACCCACTGGAAAGAGTCCATTTGAGTTGGTAAATGGGACTTAGGCCCTACTACCCCTACATATGAAATTGTCTTCATATCAGTTCATTCAACAACTGGAAGATCTAGAAGTGAGTCCTTATGATGCCCAAATCAACTAGATTGTTGAGCTTGATGAAGAGAGGAGGGCATCCTACTAGAGACATATAAAGTTCAGAGAAAAGATGAAGAAACTATTTGACAAGAAGGTTACTCCTAGAGCCTTCAATATTGGAGATCTTGTCCTACTATGGGATAGCAGGCATGAGGATAAGGGAAATCATGGCAATTTTGACTCATTTTGGATGAGCCCTTACTCCATTGACATCAGAATTGGTGGACAAACCTTCTTCTTAAAGGATTTAGATGGTGAATTGCTAAAGCTGCATGTTAATGCCAGGTATCTAAAGCATTTCTTAGATTGATTCCTCTTAATCAAGGAAAACACCTTTTATACAGTGTATAGTCAGTTGTTTGTTTCGTTTTTTGTGTTTTGGTTTGTTCTAGTCCTTAGTGACCTATTTTTGTTGGCTTATTTATTTGTTTTTGGAGATGGCTTCATTTCTATACTCTCCAAGATGACTCTGTCACCCAATGGATGTTTTGGTGCTTGGTCTACTATTTTTCTTGTGGCGCTCGCAGGGAGTTCCCATCCCCGAGTCGGAGCCAAATGTTAGTGCTCAAAGTTGTCTTACCCCATTTGTGCCCTTGAAGATTTATTGATTCATGACCTCTGTCATTTTATCCTTCCCATTATTGTGATTGGACGATATTTCTTACCATTTTAATCTGCTCCTAGGTCAAAGATCATGTGTGGGTCCATATTTTTCTCATGGTTCCTTTATTCCTATGAAAAAGCTCTGTATTTTGAGTCTCCCATGCTCTATTCCTTCAAAACTCACATTTTCCCATTTTCTCCATTATCTGCATTCAGAATTTGTTGTTCTTTCCATTTTCCCCTAAATTCTTAAGGAGAAATGAGTTGACATGTCCCTAAGGATCATTTTTGAGCCGTGCAACAATCTAAATTCTATCCTTGAAGAAAAATTCATTTTTTTTGCCTTGAATGGACTTTTCTCTCTGTTTTACAGTTTGATGGGTGATTCTCCCTGTCAAATTTACATCATTCATTCGATAGGGAACTGTGGCACCTCTAGGTTGGATGTGAATCAGCTTAATACTTCAGAAATCCTATAAAAATCCTCAACTTTAAAATGTTTCCACATGGAGGAATGGTGCTCGTTTGAGAATCAAATTTTTTGTTTGGCTTTGAAGTAGTGCTGAGAGGACATGTCGAGGGTTGGTAGGAAAGAGACACATGGAGAATTCCATTGGGTTTCCCATACTTACAAAAATTTCAAAAGGTTTTCAGAAATTCCAAGACAAGTGGAGGAATGACACTCATTTGGAGATCTACTTTTGGTCTTTGGCTTGGAGTAGCACCGGGAGGACATGTGGAAGCTTCCGCTGCTTGGCCCGGACTTAGAAAAATTTCTATGTAGTTGGGGTAGTTTGGCAGAGTAGAACACATGGCGAGCTCACGCTCATTTAAGGTATAAATTTTTTGGGACCGCCTTAAGGTGCGCTGTGGTGACACATGGTAATTTGAAAATTAATAGGAGGTGGGGGAGGCGAATCATCGGAGGCAATTCAAAATTTTCACCTATTTGCTTCATAAAGGTTAAAATATCAAAAATGGATTGCAAGCCCGATGGGAAATAGTCAACATTCTACCCTGGTCAATGGCAGAGGTGTGGGCTTTCAGAGGAAAAGTGAAATACTTTCCATTTGAGGGAAAAAGAGTTAAAGGCATAAAAAAAACTTGGGGTTCCATTGGGACCCATATTAGGGACTTGAAGAGTAAGGGTAGAGTTGCGGAGAAAACTTGGAAAATTTTCCTTTTTCCAAAAGAGAGTCAAATGGTAGTTTTTTTCCTCGTTTCCTTTGGGACCCACCTTAGGACATGTGTCAGGCCAATTTTCAGAAGCGGAGGTGCAGAGGAAAATAAGATTTTTAAAACTTTTTTCAAAACGGTCATAAAAGGTTAAAGGAAGCCCCTGATCCATTTTTGCATCTTCCACATGGATGGCCCACATTCAAAATCAAAGGTCAACCGCTGCGAAGTGTCTAAATCTGATTTTGCCCCCATTTTTTTCTATAAAATTCCTGGGAGTGTGAGTCTTCATGATTGATTGTTATTTTCTACATCCCAAACAGAGGAGTCATTTTTATCTGGAAAGTGAAATTGAATGGATTTAGAGATAAATTTTTGATTCCAAGGAATGTAATGGTTGATATTTTGAATTTGGAATTGCTTATGCACTTACAAAAATGTAAATTACTAGAGAAGCTGGATGTAGAGAAAATTTGCAGTGGAAAGAATTGGAGAAGGATGAAATGATAGAGGTTTTAGGTGCAAAGGATGAAAAACATGTTTCCAGAGGAGATGAGTAGGTTCCCTAGTTAAAACAATGATGAAAATATTTTCAATGATTCAAATTTTTGAACAACTGACAACTTTTTGTTGCAAACCTGTTAAACGTCAATTTCTGGCAATCACAATCAAACATGTAACAAACAAAGGTTCCTCGAATATTATTTTCTTGGGGTGAAATCTTTGATGTAAATTGAGTGTTATAAAAAGCATGCTTTAGTCATGTAAATGGTTGGGGGTTTAATTCTTATGAGAAAATTTGAGAAATCCCATCTTCCTAAGTGACCATCTTAGAAACCTATTAATCTCTTATGTTTTAGATTTGATCATTTCAATTTGGTTGCTAGTATACATCCATTGACAAGCTATGAGATTGTTCAAGAAACCTTCCTTTTTTGATGAATCTAATCATCTTCGAATTAATCTATGTTAATCTTGGGAAAAAATTTGTTTTCTTTATGTCAGATTGTCTGTAAATAGTATTTCTTGTTCCCATTTCAATCTTGTGTTAAACTCCCTCCGAATCACACAGGATCTCATTTGTATGATAGTTTAGTGGTATTTGCAATTTCATTATGAGAAGATCCATCATCCTTGATGAGATAAACAATTTAAAATCACTTTGTTGTCATTTTGTTGATAAATATTGTCTGTAATCCTTTGAGTGTATCTTAGGTGTGAGGAACCAGGGGTGTTCAATGTTTAATTGAGTCTTTAGTTTGAGCCTTCATGTTAAGATCTTGGAGATTTTGTGAAACCCTACAAATTTGGGCCTCCATTGATGCACACCTTCTGGTTGAAGGAATATTTTAGGTATTCTGAAGCTTTTTTTCATTTAGTTTTCCAATTGTTGTAAAGGTTCTCAAAGATCTGGAAAAATCAAGTTTATCCTACTCAATCTCTCACCAAACATTATTTAAAAACTGTGAATCCTACCTAAACTATCCCTGTTTTCCCTATGTGTCCACAAATGAATAAATTATACTTCCAAAATATGCAAAAGCAATCAAGATTTCATAATGTATTTAGTAACCTTAACCCTATTTATAAAATATCACCATTCTTTAGAAGTGACAACTCGTGAGAGTTAAATTGTGGTGCATTGATCGTATTTTCTTAAGGTTTCATTTCAAATTTTGTGCAAAGAAGGATATATTCATTCTCCTTCACCAACAGAGGTTATGAAATGGGTCCTCTCACCCCGGTTGAAAGGAATGGCCTAAAGTAGTGAGGATAGATCAACTCCTTTTATATCGTTTTATCCATTTCTCAAACATCTAAGGGACAAAAGTCTAGCTGAATCACCTCCCTAGCTACAAAACGACATACATGACGATTCATCTGTCTTTAGGCTTCTTGTTAGATCTATTATGCTTCTTAGGTTGGAAAGGAGAATCAATTTGGATACCAACAGAGCTTTTGTTGGAATCCTTAAGTAATTCATCCTTGAGAAAACCCTTTTTTATTCCCCCTTAGAGTGGAGGAACTTGTAATATTGATTTTCATTTTAGCTTACATTCTTGTATAATTTTCCCACTTAAAGTGCAAGACATTGTATAAATCTTGTGAAGAAAAGTTATATTCATTATTTAATGTCAAAGTTGTTTTTCTTTTGGAAAAATGAAAGAAAGATGGTGTTGTAAAGTTACTCTTGTGAAACAGAAAAGAAATTTATTCTCTTCATTTAAAGTTTTAGTTTGTTTGTGAGAAAAGAAGTTCTTTGTTTTTAAAAAAAAGAAATGAGCTATACTCAATGGGAAAGAAATTTTAATTTCATTGTGAAATTGCATTATGGTAAAAGAGAAAGAAGAAATATATTAGTTGCAAAATGTTAAAAATGTATGCATAGTAAACTTGAATGTTTAAAAAAGTGGTTGTAGTAATTTTGAATACATGAGTTTTAGTGAAAATGAAAGAGACAACAAATTTGAGATAGGGAATGTTGCATCTTGTAGTAATAAAAATGAAAATGTTAGAAGTAGATTCAAATCCCTTTTTACTCTTAGAATTGAAAGTGAATTAGTGGAACAAAATGGAAATGACCTTGTAAGTAATTGTACTTTTATTGGAATAGATAATGCTTTAAAATGAGTAGTTTTAGCTAAGAAATGAACAAATGCAATGAAATCCCAAAACTCAAAACTTTGGGTGCATAAAATGAACTTCATAATGTATTTTAGAACATTGGAGTAAATTTTTTTTTGTGAAAATATCAGATTTTACTTTCTGTTTCTAAGAAACATGACCGTTGCCCTGTATAGACCGGCAGTCTCATAACCATCGCTCAGGCAAGGCGGCGGGTCTCAGAACTGCCGGTCCATAACATGGTAGATCGTGGTTTGTTACCCAGGTTTGAACGTAGTCCTAGGACTGATGGCCTTCTCTGTGTGGCGGTTCTTTCACTTACAGAAGAACTTCTTGGATCCATGCTTGTGTAATTTTTTACTTGTTTATACTAAATTGTAAGTTTGTAAATCTAACTAAGAAACTAATAACAATCAAATAATTCTCAAATCTTGTTGTTTAAAGCAATTAAACCTACAAATTATAAATTTAACACATTCCTTCTCATTTATATAGATGGGGGTAGGGTTTTCCCCAAATAGAGAACCTAAATACTCATAACTTTGAAACAAAACTAGATAGGTAAAGGAAACCCCTGCCAATCCTTTAATGAAAGACATAATGATGATAAAATTGCTAACTATATTAATCTAAGTTTGATATCCTTGTAGAATCCTCGGTAGCTCTTCCTCTCTTACTTCCATGGCTTATTTCTCTCCAACCTGTAATTTTTAACAAAAGAAAATAGACCAAATGAGGAGAATAGGGTAAGAAGATATTTTAATAAGAATGCTTAAGGATTTTTGGCGTTACTTTGTAACCCTAGGATGTAGTGGTCATATTTTATTTGATCTAAGGGTTAAGGATCAACCCTACTTTTCTTTGGTAGGAATTTAACTTTAAATGTTTTATATAAATTTTAAGGTATGTGTAGATGGGTGAATGTGGCCATTTAATTGCATTGGGGTGCCAAGTCCTTATTAGTTCTTAGCATGTTTTATAATTTTTATAAAAAGGACTTTAATCTATTAGGGTAATGAAACTAAATTAATTAAGCACAAGGTTAACCATATTAGGATTGAACATCAACTAAAGAAGAGAAAACAATTAACTAAGTAAATTAAAATATGACACCTTCCTAGTTGACTCTTAATTAATTGACCTTAGACGTAAAGTAATTTTAATAATTAATATTTTACTAGACCTGGCCTATCAATCATAAATTTGAGTTTAGTGGTGTAAGTTGATTTAATGTACCCTAAGGGTTAACACCCTTGTTACCTCTTAACTTAAACAAAAATAAATAAATAAATAAAGTTGTCGCAATTCTCAGGATAAGTGTTAGGTTTTAACGTGATCTTAGAAATTCATTTTTTCAGGCGTTGCACTTAGTATTAGAGCCATGGGTTCAAAACTAGGACCATTGGGCACACTAGAAAACACGAGACATAAAATTTTAACCTAGTGCAAATTTGTTTCTTTTAAACCTAGAAAACCACACTGTCTGATAATTCTATAATGTAGAAAACCTAGAAAACTGGTATATAACCTAGTATGATGAACTAATTCTTGCCTTGGTCTTTGCAGGAGGTGCAGATCAGATGTTGGGTCCTTTCACATAGACCTAGACATACCACCTCTAGAGCAGGTTGTAGCGGCCATTCTACCTCATATTTTATAGATGCTTCAGGACGTCAATGTCACTATACGTGGAGGGTCCTTAGGAGGACAAATTTCTAGACATGACATGGAGCCATCAGTGGAGGCCCATGCATCTCATCGACACATCGAGGTGTATAGGGCAGACAAATTCCATGTGGAGTCGTCTAGAGAAGAGTCACCATAGAGAGGGCATGGAGACATGATTTTAGGATATAGGGATAGATCTTGGAGCCCTAGATAGAGAGAGGAGCATGCAGAGAGACCAAGGGGTCATCACACATTAGTTGTAGACCATATCAGGGAGATCCTGAAGCTATGACCATCTCACTATTCTGGAGATACATGTGGGCTTTAGGAAGAGGCCTAATTGGTGAGCTTGAGTGGATACTTCAAGCTCTGCCCTTGTACTAGTAACACGAAATCTTGTGTTGTGATCCATTTTTTGAGGGATGGAGTAGGCATTTTGTGGAGGACTGAGGAGTAGAAGCTCTATGTTGAATTGGAGATAGTTACTTGGGAGCTATTTGAGGAGCATTTCAGGAGTAGGTATTTTCCCAAGAGGTTTATTCAGCAGTGGATAGACAAGTTTCACAACCTTCGTCAGGCATCTATGATTGTAGCCAAGTATGAGAGTCAATTTCTGGACCTACTGTAGTATGTCGACTATATGTAGGATGAGAAGGTACAGATTCACAGGTTCATTAGTGGCCTAAACTTTGATTTGGGTGGTGCGGTGTGCATTCACTGCCCATAGACATTACTAGAGATCGTGGAGAAGGCCTATATTGTAGAGGAGACACGGGGAAAGACACAAAAGGCTAGAGACAGAGTTCAGAGCCGCATCTAATAGATGTAGGATAGTAGATCGAGGGGGTTAGTTCCTTCTCCACATGGTGGACAAGGTTGAGGATAGTCTTCATTCAGGCCACCATAGTAGTCACCTTAGTAGCAGCAGTAGACCCACCCACCTTACCGACCTCCTTAGATTTTCGATGCACAGAGGGGACAGAGTATTGGGCCTCCTCCTAGGGGTCCCATCAAGACATAGGATACACCATGAGCTTAGTCAGAAGGATCTCATCAACAAATACCTCAAAACTCATAGTCAGGTCATCGGGATCCATAGCTTAGACCTCTAGAGTATCGACTAGAGATGCATCTTATTGGAGAGAAATATGAAGTTGTTATGGTTATGGCATTATAGGAAATCATTAGAGAGAGTGCCCATAGAACCCTAGTAATAAGGGTAACACAGATATCTCAGAGCCTAATATTAGAGATATTGGATGGAGCCATTAGATATAAGCAGCAGTCGAGAACCGCTAGGCTAAGCACCAGAGTACCGTGATAGAGACAACAAGTAGTATTGGCAGTATTTCTGCCTCTATTTTGTTTGATTACGGTTCATCTGATTCTTTTATTGCACCATCCTTAGTAGATTGTTATAGGCTGGTGGTAGTTAGGAAGGGTTTTGGTTGGGATGTTGAGATGGTTTTTGGAGCCAAAATTTCATCAGACTCGTTAATTAAGGAGTGTGTAGTGGATTTGGGACCCTTCACCACTACCTCGGATCTTCGAATCCTTCCTTTGGGTTCTTATGGAGTCATCTTGGGCATGGACTGGTTATCTGCACATAGAGCTAAAGTGGATTCTTACCATAAGACTATTACTTTTACAAATGATCTAGGATTTGAGTTAGTGATAGCGGGAGTTAAGAGGTACATTTCCATTTGCAACATCTCCACTATGTAGTTTAAGTGGTGTGTGTGATGAGGTTTTTAGATGTATGCTATTACGATTAGTGATAGATATGAGGATAAGTATAGTGGATCATCCGTTGATGACCATCATATTTTGAGAGAGTTTACTGATGTATTTCTAGGGAAGCTACTGGGGTTATCTCCCCCATGTGAGATTAATTTCCACATAGATCTTGTTCTGGGCGTAAAGCATATCTCACGAGCAACTTATCGGATGACTACTCCTGAGCTATATGACCTCAAGTTATAGCTTGAGGGCCTTCTAAAGAAAGGCCTAATCCATCCTAGTGTATCCCCTTGGGGTGTACCAATGATTTTCGTGAAGAAGAAGGATGGATCTCAATGGTTATGTATTGATTACCGCCAGCTGAAAAAAGTAACGATCAAGAATCATTACCACCTTCCATGCATTGATGATTTATTTGATTAGATGAAGGATGCTACAGTATTCTCCAAGAAATATCTTAAGTTAGGTTACCATCAGTTGAGGATCATGGAGGAAGATATTCATAAGACCACTTTTTGTACGAGATATGACCACTATGAGTTCACAGTGGTACCTTTCGGTCTGATGAATGCCCCCACAATGTTGATGAGCTTGATGAATGGGGTATTCAGGACTTTTTTGGCTCACTTCATGCTCATTTTCCTTGACGACATTCTGATTTACTCATGTACACATGAGGAGCATGAGGATAACCTTTTCCACATTCTTCAGTGTCTTTATGAGTAGTATCTTTACAGAAACCTGGAGAAGTGTTCGTTCTTTCAAATAGAGGTACAATATTTAGGCCAAATCATTTCTAGGGAAAATATCACAGTCGATCCTTCCAAGATTCGAGCTATTATGGATTGGTCAGCACCCACTAGTGTGACCGAGGTGTGCAGTTTCATGGGCTTGGCAGGATATTACATGAGATTTGTGTAGGACTTCTCTTAGGTCGAGCATCCCATCACTTCCCTTCAGTGAAAAGGGAAGAAGTTTGTTTGGTAAAAAAAATGTGAGTAGGACTTTAGGACACTGAAGAAATGTCTCAGGATAATGCCTATTCTTGAAGTGCCAGATCCTTAGGGTGAGTTCTACATTTGCACCAATGCTTCTTTGGAAAGACTTGAAGGTGTGCTGATGAAGGAAAGTAGAGTAGTTACATTTGAGTCTCGCAAACTTAAATATTATGATCTCAATTATCCAACTCATGATCTCAAGCTTATAGTAGTAGTGCATGCCTTGGTGTGGTGGAGACACTTCCTTCTTGGCTGGAGATTAACACTTAGGACTAATCACTTGAGTCTTTTCCACCTCTTCATGCAACCCAATCTTAATACTCATCAGTGGCTGGAGTTGATTTGTGAGTACAATATAGAAATAAACCATGTGAATGGGAAGGAGAATGTGGTCGTAGATGCCCTAAGTAGATGAAGAAATGTGGTTATGGTTACTTCAATGGGTATAGATTTACGGAGTAGGATTTTGCAGCAGCTTCCTCATGATAGTTTCTACCTTGCTGCCAGAGCAGAGATTGACTCTTAGAGACCCCTTGAGTGGATATTTGATGGATTTCATTAGAGGTAGATGGTCTTATCAGGAACAAAATTCAGATATATGTTCCTAGAGATGGAGGCTTGAGACAAGACATTTTCACAGAGGCTCATCATGCACCCTATTTAACCTATCCTAGGGTGAAGAAGATACACCCCACTTTTAGATAGTTGTAACATTGGAGAGGAATTCATAGAGACAAGGCTCAGTTTGTGTTACACTGAATAGAATGTCAGAAGGTGAAGGCCAAGCATCAACATCCAACTAGCCTTCTCTTTCCTCATGCTATATCGGAGTTGAAATGGGACACCATTTCCATGGATTTTATAGTTAGGTTACCGATGTCAAGATACCACCATGACGCCATCATGGTCATGGTGGATAAATTGATGAAAGTGGCTCATTTTTATCTCATGAAGACTACCAACACAGCTAGTGTAGTGACACAATTGTATCTTGATGAGATTGTCAGATTACACGGGATTCCACAGAAGATCATTTGTGACTGCGATCCCTTGTGCACTTTGCACTTATGGACCACCATGAAACATTATCTCGAGACGGATAAATTTCAGCATAGCATATCACCCTGAGACATATGGAGAGACTGAGTGGGTGAACCCGATCTTAGAGGACATGCTTAATATGTATGTTATGGATCATCAGTCGAGATGAGAGGAGTATTTGTACTTGATTGAGTTTTCCTACTATCATATCTTCTAGAGTTCAATAGGCATGTCTCCTTTTAAGGAATTATATGGTAGAGAGTGTAGGAAACCTCTTAATTAGGACAGGCTAGATGACAAGGTTTCTCTTGGGCTAGCTTTACTATAGGACATGGAGCAACAAGTTGTTATGATAAAGCAAAGACTGCAGGAGGCACATAATAGGAAGAAGAAGTAGGCAGATTAGTATAACATATATCATAGTTTCAAGGTGTGCATAAAGGTTTTCATTTGTGTCAGGACACATAAGATCCGTATCCATTACTAAAAAGGTTCTACACTTGCTCCTAGGTTTGTGGGTCCCTTTGAGATCTTGGAGTGCATCGATCCCTTGGCCTATTGTCTAGCGTTGCCATCTAGTTTGTCTCACGTCAATGATGTGTTTCACATTTTTATGCTTAGGAGATATATTTATGATCCTTATCATGTATTATATTGGACCACATTGCAGGGGCAGGATCAAGAGCAGGTGATGGTGGAACCCGTGCGTATTATAGAGCACAAGACCTTGGGCCTTCGAGGCAGAGAGATTTAATAGGTTCAAATCCAGTGGGAAAGATATGATGAGACTTTGGCTACATGGGAGGATGCTACATTACTACGAGTTCAATTTCCACACCTGTTCTAGTGACTTCCAGGAGGAAGTTGAGTCTAAGGGGATGGTGATGTAGTGGTAACTTCCCTTTGACACGTTTTTTTTATTGATTTAGATACTTTCGATTATACTTATGGATATTATTATATGTTTTGATTTAGAATTATGTGAGATGTTAGAGATATTGGAATGTTGTTGATTTTAATTCATATATGATGCGTTTGGATTATTAGAGACATTTTATATTGATGTTGATATGACAGTTGACTTGGTTATATATATATATATATATATATTGACATGCGATATTTTGTCACACTTAGTAGACCTTGATAATTGAACTAATTTTGTGATCCTATTGATATTGATGAAATGTAAAATCGAGATGTTGTTAGGAATCATAATGATGTCCTAATTTCGTAGATGATGATTTGATGCATATATAGATGATTATGGATTTATATTAAATATTTTGTCTTGGATATTTTAATGTGGCCACAAGGTTGAAGGAGGTATTATATGTTTTGCAGGTAAATATATTCACAACAAACAACAAGGGAATTGGAGACTAGCCACATTGGAATTCTAGGTGAATTCAACAAGGTTCACCATGGCAACATGTGTTTGTGTGTGTGTTTGAATTATTATTTTGGGAAATTTTTTACCAAGGGGTTATGTGTTGTCTTTTATTTAGTTTCCTTTATTTAATTTTGTATGTGATTTTTAGTTATGTAATTTCATTGTTTAATTATTTAGAAATTGTGGTATTCTTTCCCTTTATCTTAATGGTTTTAAGTGTCTTAATTAAAGTTAATTAATCTTGTTATTAGCTAATTATGGATGTAACCAAAATTTTTCTTTTATTATACTAGATGGCTCTTGGGTTTTGTGTTGTAAGATTTATTTCTTATGATCTTGAGTGTTATACACTCTACTCCCTCATGGAAATTTGAATTAGGCCTTAAGGGCCAATTTTGAAGGCTTGTGGGACAAGGTAAACTTGTCCCACACCTCTTATATTACTATGCCAACCCTACTTATGGCTTGGGGGGTAAAAAATATACCCCATTAGGTTTTTTGGGAAGATAAAAAGGTAAAAAATTTATTTGACTTCTTTTCTTGTAATTAATTTTGTTCTTAGGGGGTGTGGGCTTGGTTTGTGTGTGTAAGTAACTTGTCATTCCTCTCACCTAACAATTTATGGTGCATTGGGGTCAAGGTTTGACTTGTGAGGTGTATTTGAGGTTGAGTGATGTGGCATCCTTCACGGATCCACCTCACCCTCCTCTCTCCCTTTTCTATTTATTCAAGTTCTTTTATTTGTTTGGGGGTTACTCCATTCTTTTATGCTCTTGAATTTCTTGGAGTTAGAGGATTTTGGAGATATTTTGGTCCTTTTGGAAGCTTGTTTTTGATTGCTTGGTTTTTAAAGAGCTTGGATATTGACTCTTGGAACAATCTCTAGTATGGAAAGTTATGAGCTTTACTTTTTCTTATGTTATTCCTTTACTTTATGTTTGTGTGTTTTGTTTTTTTAGTCTTTGGAATGCTTGTTGGGTGCTTGGTTAGATTACCTAAGCGTGGTGTAGGAGGGTACTATGGGGATAATTCATGTAAGGAATCATAAGAGTTATTTCATGTGTTTGGAGGGAGTTTGGGTTGGGTGCCCTAACTTGGACAAGGAATGCTCACAATTCTTACTTGTTCTTGTATGAGGGAGGCATAAGATAATGAGGGAGGCATAAGAGTAGGTTGGGAGGCATAAGAGGTACTTGAGAGAGGTATAAGAGTATGTAGGGGATTTGAGATATGTATTTCAAGTTTTTAAGGTGGGAACCCATTTCCCGTAGGGAGGCATAAGTGACCTCCCTATAGGTTCTTTTTCCTTTGGCTTTAATTTTAATCCTTGTTTGTTTTGTTGTTATTCCTTCTTGTATTTGTAGTTTGAGTTGAATGTGCATTTTTAATGGTTGTGAAATACTTGGTTTGCGATGTGGAAGCTTGTTGTTTCCATGTTTTGGAATCACCTCTCATTGTAATGTGGTTTGGGCTCGAGGGCCAATGAGGAGGATGGCTTCTCCTCTTCATTGGATATTTTTGTTGGGTGGAGAGTGCTGCCTCTCCCCCCATTTTGTTGTGGATCAAATAAATCATGAAGGATCTCTCTTTTTGGTGTTGTGAATCTTTGTGCTTTAGTTGGAATCCTTAAGAAATTAATCCTTGATAAAACCCTTTTTTTACCCCCACTTAGAGTGGAGGAACTTATAATATTGCTTTTCATTTAAGCTTATATTCTTGTATAATTTTCCCACTTAAAGTGGAACACATTTTATAAATCTTGTGAATAAAATTTATATTCATTATTGGATGTTAAATTTGTTTTTCTTGTAGAAAAAGGGAAAGAAAAATGGTGTTGTAAAGTTGGTCTTGTGAAGTAGAAAAGAAATTTATCGTCTTCATTTGAAGTTTTAGTTTGTTTCTAAGAAAAGAAGTCCTTTGTTTAACAAAAAGAAATGAGATATACTCAATGGGAAAGAAAGTTTTCTTTCATTTTGAAATTCCATTATGGTAAAAGAGAAAGAATAAATATAGGAGTTGTAAGATGTTAAAAATGTATATATAGTAAACTTGAATGTTTGAAAAAGTGGTTGTGGTTATTTTGAATACATGAATTTTAGTGAAAATGAAAGAGACAAAAAATTTGAGATAGGGAATGTTGCATTTTGTAGTAGTAACAATGAAAACGTTAGAAGTAGATTTAGATCCCTTTTTACTCTTGGAATTGAAAGTAAATTAGTGGAAAAAAATAGAAATGACCTTGTAAGTAATTGTACTTTTATTGGAATAGATAATGCTTTAAAATAAGTAGTTTTAGCTAAGAAATGAAAAAATGCAATGAAATCCCAAAACTAGAAAAATTAGGTGCATAAAATCAAGTTCAGGATGTATTTTAGAACATTATAGTAACTTTTGGTTTTGTGAAAATATCAGATTTTAGGTTCTGTTTCTAAGAAACATGATTGTTGCCCTATATGCACGACACCGCCGCTCAGGAAAGGCGGTGGTCTTAGAACCCCTCTCTATAAGGTACCGGTTTGTGGTTTTTCACCCAAGTAGGGTGATGATCCAAGGACCATCAGCCTGCTCTGTGTGGAAGTTCTGTCACTTATGGTAGAACTTCTTGGATCCACGCCTGTATAATTTTTAACTTATTTATACTAAATTTTAAGTTTGTAAATTTACCTAAGAAACTACCAACAATCAAATAATGGTAAAATATTTTTGTTTAAAGTAATTAAACGTAAAAAATTTGAGATTAAAAATATTCCTTCTCATTTATATTAATGAGTGTATGGTTTTCCCCAAATAGAGAACCCAAATACACATAACTTTGAAACAAAACCAGATAGGTAAAGGAAACCCCTCCGAATCCTTGAATGAAATACATAACCATGATAAAACTACAAACTAAATTAATCTAAGTTTGATCTCCTTGTAGAATCCTTTGTAGCTCTTTCTCTCTTGCTTACATGGCTTCATTCTCTCCAGAAAAGAAAATAGATAAAATGAGGAGAATATGGTAAGAAGAGATTTTAATAAGAATGGTTAAGAATTTTTAGGGTTAGTTTGGAACCCTTGGATGCAGTGGTAATATTTGAATTGACCTAAGGGTGGGTTGAGGATCAACCCTATTTTTTTTGGTAGGAATGTAACTTTAAATGTTTTAAATAAATTTTAAGGTATGTGTAGATGGGTGAAGG
Organism: Taxus chinensis; assembly: GCA_019776745.2. Classification (NCBI taxonomy): domain Eukaryota; kingdom Viridiplantae; phylum Streptophyta; class Pinopsida; order Cupressales; family Taxaceae; genus Taxus; species Taxus chinensis. Next base: position 758,353,921 of record CM034150.1, on the reverse strand, counting down.
GGACCATTTAATTGCTTTAGGGTGCCAAGTCCTTATTAGTTCTTAGAAAGTTATATAATTTTAATAAAATTGAATTTAAGATATTATGATGATGAAACTAAATTAATTAAGAATGAGGTTAACCATATTAGGATTGAACATCAACTAAAGAAGAGAAAACAATTAACCAAATAAATTAAACTATGGCACCTTACTAGTTGACTTTTCATTAATCGACCTTAGAAGTAAAGTAATTTTAAAAATTAATCTTTTACGAGACCTTCCATATCAATCGTAAGATTGAGTTTAGTGGTGTAATTTAATTTAATGTAACCTAGGGGTTAACACCCTTGTAACCTCTTAACTTAAACAAAAAAATTTAAAAAAAAATTGTCGCAATTCTCAGGATAAGTATTAGGTTTTAACGTGTTCATAGAACATTTTTTATGAGCGTTGGATATGTTGGGTTTTATATTTTCACTTGGAATGAAACCACAGTCAGGGGACAAGCAAGTCCCTGCTATTTAATGGAAGAGGTTACGTTATTGAAAGCAGGGGCAAAAACCTATGTATAAATACACAATCTTTCATTAAATGGTGGTTTCCCGATATATTGAAATGTGCTTTATTCCTAGAAAGTTATCAATACATGAGGATAGAAGAATTGAAGAGAGGAGAGACGCAGAAGAATATAATACTTTCAGAGAAAAGAGATGGTAGAGAAAACCTTTATATGTATTGAGCAAATGAGATATAGAATACAACCGTTCATGTTTATAACGAGCACAATCCACAAACTCAAAGTTCTCGAGATTGTATAACTTAGAACACAAATTTTCTAAGCATGCAAGGATTAAATGATTCACAGATTAGAGCAAGAAGGAAAGTGAAAACAAAAAGGAAAAAAGGGGACAAGATTTGTATTGATTTCTTCCAATTCAAATTTGTAGTTTCATAATATAAAAATTGCAACCTATACAATGGATTTGAAATCCCATGATATAGCACGTAAGAGATGGTTACAACTTACTCAACCAAGAAAGAAACAATTAAAACTTATTGCAATCATTTTTACCCTTTCGAATTATCGATTTGTAAAGAAATGTTAATGGCAGAAAAACTAGTTTTTTAAATATACGACCATTACATTATTTCGCTAGGTAAAACATGGGCCATTCGATTTTCTTCTGTAACTTTAATATTTTACCACCCACGTGGAAGGAATTGATTAGAGATGGCCTGCGGATGCCTTTTGCATTGTTTTCATTTGAAGCTACACCAGGTTGACACTTGGAGAGCTTCGTCAATTCCTTTATACTTAGCTGATTCAAGTCTATTTCCTGCTTGACTTATGTTGACCCCTAGACAAGTGGAGGGTTGAAACTCTTTTGAGTTTCCATTTTGGAAACTCATCTTGAAATTGTGTCAAGCTGACATATGTCTCCTTCCATCGGTCTTGGAATTTTTAATAGCCAACTCTATCTCTCCATTGACTTTAACCACATGGCAAGTTAGCGCTACTTGGAGACTAGCCCTTTCATTTCATTTGTGAAATTTCACTATTAAGGCACGTGGAGACTTCCACCAACCCGTCCATACTTAGTCAATTTTAACAATCAGCTCTTTCTATTTTTAGACCTGGGACAGATGGAGTATTAGCACAAGTTTGAGAACTTCCCCTGGATTTGACTCTTCAAGATGGGTCGATGCCACATGTGACACCGTCTGCTGAACCTTCCATACTTAGCTGATTTGAGCTTGTTTTACCTTCATTTTGAACTTGGGACGCACAAAAAGCCTGCGTTTATTTGAGGACTGTCCCTTAGACCCTGCCCTTGGAGTTATACCATTTGGATGCGTGGAGGCTTCTGCTGATGCTTGAAACATGGCCAAATCACATCCAATCAAATATGTCCACGTATTATTCATGGATTATGGGGAAAAAATTAACGGGGAAGATATGTCTAACATTACTAATTCCATGAAGAAAAAATAAATCAAGGTAAGAAACTTGACCATTATGCCCGAATTTCAAATTTTTATCCATGAATGGGAAAACTACAAACAATGCCAGGTGCGACGTGATCCAATAGTCCAAGGAATAGACACAAAATTTTGAAACTTGACTTCAAAAGAGGATAATTTTTAGGACAACAACAGCTAGCTCTTTCTGGGGATGACTTGGCTTGGAACAAAGATAAGGAAAGATCAAGAACCGCAAATAACTCTAAGAAAGAGGACCAGTGCCTTATCCATTGGGTAAAGGAGTCAAAAGGAAAACAAATACAAGGCGACACACACAATATAGGAAAAGAAACAAAACAATTCAAAAGGGAAGAAAAGAAGTGAAACACAAAGGAACGACGCAAAACCAAAACACTGTACAAAATATACAGAGGAACCGCCTAGTCACCTAGGACTTAAATAACTTCAGATACTACCCATTATAAGGAAATGGAATTATATATCCATCCATGTAATCCAGATAAAAATATTTCTCTCCAGGAAAATGTCTGATTCTAAAAGCACCAAGGCAAAGAGAATCAAACTTACCATGACTTCATCGTGGCTCATGTCTTTTGTCCCAAAGCACAACAATGACACCCACTTGGAAAACTCTGAGTTTGGATTTCTTATCAAAAAAAGCCTTTAATTTCAACTGATGAGATGTTATCCTGTCAACCACTTGCAATCTATCTTCATCAAGCTTCTGAAGGTACAAAATTCTCTTGTTCGAAGACCTACTTAATCTTGAATCTTCAATGGTTTTCCTCTAGATGCAAGGCTGACAATTCCATCATGACTAGAAGTTGAGATTCCACACCATACACCACTTGGAAAGGAGACACTCCAATTACTCTCTTGGGTGTAATTATATCAGCCCAAAGTGCATCATATAGCTTCTTATGCCAATTTCTCTTAAAATAATTTATAAGCTTTCTAACCGTGTTCACCAAGTTCTTGTTTATTGATTATACCTATCCATTACCTTAGGGGTAGTAATATGAAGAATGAGAAAGTTAGATCCCATACCCATAGTAGAATTCCATCATCTCAACAGAAGAAAAGTTGGAAGTATTGTCAGTCACAATTTTTTTGGGGTCCCAAACCTGATCAATATGTTCTCCTTATTGAATTTTTGAACTACCTTGGAAGTAGTGCTCTTGATTGGGATGGCTTCCACCCACTTGGTGAAGTAATCTATGGAAGTCAAAATATGTGTATGTCCAACACTAGAAGGTAGGTTAAGAGTTCTAATGAAATCCAATCCCCACTATTGAAAGGGCTCATCAATCACTACTGGATATAGTGGCAAAGCAACCAACTTAGGTTTTCCAACAAATGTTTGCATTGCTTCACATTTACCAACCCATTTTGATGAATCTCTAAATAGAGTGAGACAATAATAATGAGCACAAAGTATTTTATGAGTTGTTACAGCAAGGGAGAAATGACCTCCACAAGCCTAGTAATGAAAAGTAGAGAACAACTTATTTTGTTGCTCCTTGTCTGCACACTTCAAAAACCTTCTATCTATGCCTCATTTGAACAAAGCATTCTCCCATAACACCTATTGTGAAGAAATCAGTTTGATGGCTCTCTTCTCTTTGGAACTCAAGTGAGATGGAAACTTTACATAGGTCAGAAAGTATGCAATGTCAACATACCATACATCTGTCGAGCTAAGGAACAAAACAATAGGGACATTAACTCCATCTTTGGACAACTCCTTGGCAGCTCCTTCACCAATGAGTTCACACATGCCCTTACCCCAAACCATCTTTGTTGGCCTGATCTCAAGATCATACTCTTGTACCTTTACTACCCAATTACCTCTCTTGGTTCCAAATTCTTGATGAGTAAGAATGGATTTGATTGTTGTATTAGGAACCAACACCATAGAATGAGATTTAAGGATGTAAAACATAAACTACTTGATAGCTTTGACAACTGTAAAATCATGTTTGTCCATCATAGTGTACTTCATCTCATGAGTTTTCAAGACATAAATCATGAATGCAATTGGGAGCTCATGATCAATAGCGTTCTTCTAGGCTAACACGACAACTAGGGTATTTTCAGTGGCATAACAATAGATAATGAAATATTTGCTAAAGTCAGGGCACGCCAAGATTGGAGTATTTGCAATAGCCTTTTAATGGTCTCAAATGATTTCTTCCCTTTAGAGGACCAACCCAAAGTTTTCTTCCCTTGCATCATGCGAGAAATGCTCATAGTAAGTTCAAAATCGTGGATGAATCTCCTTAGAAAATTGATATTACCAAAGAAAGAATGGATACGTTTCTTACTTGATGGAAGAGGAATTTGCTGGATGGCCTAAACTATATCTGGATCAATCTTGATCCCTTCCTTTGAAACAATATGTCCCAACATCTTTCCTTATGTGACATAAAACATAGACTTCTTAGGGTTTAAATAAATTCCATGCTCTCTACACTTCTACAATAACATTTTAAGGTGTTGGAAGTGATCTTTTCTTGGTTTAGAAAAGACTGTCAACTCATCCAAATACACAATAATGCATTTCCCTTTCAAACTACCAAAAGCCAAGTCCATGGCCCTCTGGAAAGTAGCACCAGCATTGATGAGACCAAATGACATCCTCTTGTATGAAAAGGTGCCCCAAGGAGTAGTAAAGGTAGTCTTATGTTGATCTGCAGTATTCATCTCTACTTGATTGTACCTCGAGAATCCATCTAACATAGATAACATCTTTGAGCCTGTAACAACTTTCAATACTTGGTCTATCATGGGTAGAGGGTGATTGTCCTTCAAATAACCTTGATTTAGATTTCTGAAGTCCACACAGATCTGAATCTCACCATTCTTCTTCCTAACAGGCACTATATTAGCAATCCACATTGAATGGTGGATGGGGAAGATGATCCTAGCCTTCAGAAGCTTTTGTATTTGTTGGAAAATTGTATCAACTATCTTTGGATTATATTTTCTTTTCTTCTGTTTGAAGGGTTTGATCCCAGGCTTAAGAGGAATGAAATTTTGCATTTATTTAGGATAAAAAATCCTTAAGATCATTATAAGAGTAAGCTAGAAAATCAACATACCTCTTCAACAAATTAACCACCTTCTTTTTCTCTTCCTGAGTGCAGCATTTTCCAATGTTGACCATTTTGGGATCATCAAAACTCCCAATATTCACTTTCTCAATCTCATTAGATTGTCGGGCTCCTTGGGAAACTTTAGACTTCATATATCTATCATGTTTATCAAAAAGATCCTCCAAACTCACCAACCCTTTAGGAATTTTGTTACCTTTCAGTTTGATGCATCCATCTTGATCTATCTCTTCTTTGATAGCCTATTCAGTTGATGACACACACTCTCTAGGTATATTGTCACTTCCTTCAAAGTATAGCTGATCAAAATTGTCTCTGAGCTCCAAGAAAGAAAGCAAATGCTGGTCATCATTGAAAACTTTCCAATTATTTGCATTGTCAAGCACACTCCAGGTCTATGGATCAACTCAATGGTGAATTTCTCACGAGGAAAATTAGGATGAAGAATCAACAAGGACCCTGAAACAGCTAGAGAGTCAGCCCTAGTGTTCCTTTCCCTTAGCACAACTTCAATGGAAAAAGCATCAAGGAATTCAATGGAATCCCAGACCAAATTCCTATAGTGTCTCAACCTTCTACTCTTTACCTGATAAAGGTCTCTAACTTTTTTTACAATTAGCTCAGCATCTCCACGATCAAGAAGGTTCTTCACTCCCATTTCCATCACCATGCTCAACCTAAGAATAAGGGCCTCATACTCAATAGTATTGTTGGTATTTTCGAATTGGAATTTGAAAGAGAAAGGATGAACCTTACCCCTAGGAGAAAGGAGCACTACACCAGCTCCAGAACCAGCTGAAGAATAACTTCCATCAAACTCCAAAGTCCACACACCATTAGGGTCAAGTAATAATTCCTTTAGCAAACTTTTCTCCTCTTATGACATGATCATGTAGTTCCCATGCCCAATGTCCTCATATAGTATTTGTTCTTTAGGATCATCTATCTTTTACACAATATACTCTTCTTGTTTCTTAGGCAATAGCTTCTTCATCTTTCCATTGACAGGGATCAAGGCATGTGACCAATCCATTTAGATATCACCTCTAACATATTTGTAAAATTTCCTACTTAGCAACATGCCATAGGAAGGAGGGATATCAATAACCAAGATGGTAACCAAGACCTTCTTCTCTGGTAAAGAAGAAAAAGCTACTTGTGCATCCTTGATTCTCCCAACCTAAGGCACTTCTCTACTTTCCATGGAATATCAAGAGCCATAAGTGTGGGTTAGGGTTAGACCAAAAGCATGAGCCACTTTTGTAGGCATTACATTATCATATGCACTAGAATCAATGAAACAATTGCTAAGCTTGTTTCCAGCTGTGAGGAGAGTCACATAGAAGGGTTTGATCTTATCATTGGGTGAAGTGACTACAACCACAAGGCTGGGTTGAAGTAGAGAATAAGGAGTGGGAAAAAGGCCTTTAGAAGAATGGGTTGGGGTTTTACATTTAGAATTTACAAAGTTAAGCATTTTGGCAAAGGATTTAGGATGGGTTTGATAGAAATATGCCTCAGAAATCTGAATCTTGGTCCTTTTAAGATGGTCTATAATGTCAAAAGATTTAGATGTGGATGGGGAATCACTACTAGGAGTAGGAAGAGCTTTTGATCTATCAGCTTTATCATTTTTTGGACTAGAATTATCAGAAGTAGAAGTAGAGGAATAAGGACTAGCAAAGGTTATCTTTCGGGTGGAAGTAGTAGGAATAGGATTTCCTCTTCTTGAAATCACCAAGATGGTGATGGGGTACTTGTTGGATATTTTATTAGGTTGCACCACTTTTTCCTTTTTTTTGGTCTACTCCTGGGTCATAACAACATATGACTCACTGTTCATCTCAGCCACTATATCATCATAGTCATCTTCATCATCCACACCCTCAATGGTGAGGAAAAGAACTCAATAACCACCAGGCTCCTCTAGTTCTTCATCATATTCCCCTTCTTTTTCATTATAGAGCCCATTTTCTTCCTCGTCATCAAGCTTAAGAACCTCACAAGTAGCATTGATAGGCACCTTGAGGGGTGGACCATCAATGGATAACCCAGTTTGAGAATAGGGCAAGCAGTTCCTAGGCTGAAAGTTCTTCCTTGAAACATCTTGATATGGGACATGCTGAGCCAATTGTTTCTTGATGGAAATGAGGTCATTAGCCAAATTTTGCACAAACTGATCTGCATTACCTCCAAGAGAAGGAGAAGAAGATGATGCTTTGGATTTGAAAGACTCCGTTTTCAGCTTGCCAGACATGATCAATTCATCTTCCACACCAATAGCTAATCTCTGATCAACATCCAAATTTACAAGATTTTCTCTCCTCATGGCATAGCTTACATCTGGAAATTGACCATTCAAGAAGCAACACTTCTGAATCTGATCAACAGGACTAGTATCTAGTGGATTCATGTTAACCAACTTGTTGAACTTGGCCACAAATTCTCTTATAGGCTCAGGTGGCTCCTTCTTGATTTGAGAAATATGAGCTAGCAAAGCATGCACATCCTCGGCAGGTTTGAAACATTGCTAAAATTCAGTCCTCATAGTAGTCCAATCAATGATGGTCCCAGCAGGAAGATTGTAAAACCAATCTGTAGCATTTTCTTCCAAGGTTTCCACAAACATCCTAACAGAGACATCCTCATGTTCAACTCCAAGGATCCCACATGCAAAAATGAAGGTTGCAATGTGTTTATCAGGGTTTTATTTGTCATCACCTCTAAATTTGGGAAAATTCTTCCTGTTGCCCCTAGGTAACTCATGGAATAGTTTAGGAAGAGCCAAAGGCCCAAATCTTTGTCCGTAAGGCTAAGGTGTTTCCATCCTTGGAAATATTTCTTGAAATGGAACTGAGACATGAACAAGAATTACGGCACGGAGATTAGGGCTAAGTTGTGCTTGAGGAATGCTACTACCAGAAGCTTTGTCTTCAAGAGGAGGTGTGCTTATGGAACGAGCTCTTTTATTTCTTCTTGTTGGAGGAAGATGAAAACCTTGTTGATCCAAGAGTTAAAATTTGTGATCTTCAATTCCAAGATCCCTTCTACCACGAGTATATCTTAGAGTCACCAGATCAAAGAAATGATCAAATTAGTTGTTCTTTTAGGAAAGGAAATTTGTTGAACAAATCCCCAACAGAGTCACCAAAATTTTTTGGGTTTCATATTTCCACTTGGAATGAAACCATAGTCAAGGGACAAACAAGTCCCTCCTCTTTAATGGGAGAGGTTCCCTTATTGAAAGCAAGGGAAAAACCTATGTACAAATAGAAAATATTTCATTCAACGGTGGTTTCCCAATATCTTGAAATGTGCTTTATGACTGGAAAGTTATCAATATATGAGGATAGAAGACTTGAAGAGAGGAGGGAGGTAGAAGAAGGCAATAATTTCAGGGAAAAGAGATGGCAGAGAAAATCTATATATGTATTGAGCAAATGAGATATAGAATATAACCATATACGTTTATAACAAGCACAATCCACAGACTCAAAATTCTTGAGATTGTATAAACTAGAACACAAATATTCTAAGCAAGCAAGGATTCAATGATTCAGATATCAGAGCAAGAAGGAAAGAGAAAATAGAGGTAAAAGGGGAGAACATTGTATTGATTTCTTCCAATTCAAAATTATAGTTTCATAATATCAAAATTCCAACCTCTACAATGGATTTGAAAGCCCATGATATAGCTCGTAAGACACGGTTACAACTTACTTGAGAAAGAAAGAAACAATTAGAACTTATTCCAATCATTCGTACCATTTTGAATTCTTGATTTGCAAAGAAACGTTAATGACAGAAAAACCAATTTTGCAAAATATATGGGCATTACATTATTTTGCCAGTTAAAACACGGGCCATTCGATTTTCTTCTACAACTTTAAATTTGGTCTGCCCACGTGAAGGGAATTGATTAGAGTGGGCCTGCAGATGCCTTTTGCATTTTTTTCCTTTGAAGATGCACTAGGATTACATGTGGAGACCTCCCTAGGTTCCTTTATACTTAGTTGATTTGGGTATATTTCTTGCTTGACTTATGTTGACCCCTAGACACGTGGAGGACTGGAGCTCATTTGAGTTTCCATTTTGGAAACGCCTTCTAAAATTATGCTGAGCTGATGCGTGTCTCCTTCCACCCATCTTGGACTTTTCAACGGCCAACTCTATCTCCCATTTGACTTTTACCACATGGCAAGCTGGCACTACTTGGAGACTGACCCTTTAATTTCATTTCCGAAATTACCCTGTTAAGGCACATGGAGACTTCCACCAACCCGCCCATACTTAGTCAATTTTAATGATCAACTCTTTCTCTTTTTGGACCTAAGACATGTGGAGGATAGACGCAAGTTTGAGAATTGCCCCTGTCATTGAATCTTGAAGCTGCTCCGATGAGGCACATGCCATTGTCCATTGAACCTTCCATACTTAGCTGATTTTAGCTTGTTTTACCTTCATTTTGAAACTGGGACATGTGGAAAGCCTCTGCTTATTTGAGGATTATCCCTTGGACCCGCCATAGGAGTTTCTTCATTTTGACATGTGGAGGTTTCTGTTGACACTTGAAATATGGCCAAACCATATCCAATCAGAGATGTTCACGTATTATTTATGGATTCTAGGGAAAACATTAACAGGGAGGATATGCCTGTCATTCCCGACTGTGGGAAGAAAAAATAAAAAAAGGAAAGAAACTTCACCATTATGCCTGACTTTCAAATTGTTCACCTTGAATGGGAAAACTGCAAACAATGCCGGGCTCGATGTAATCCAATACTCCAAGGAACAAACTCAAAATTTTGAAACTTGACTTCAAAAGAGAGGAATTTTAAGGATGACAACAATATACACATCCTATAATTCTTGTTTCACCACTTGCCTTTTTGATTTAAGGACGTGAATTATCGAACCATTTTGCAAAGTTTTTTTACTCACAGCGATTGCAATTTTTGTAGGCAGTAAATTTGTTTGCAAATTTTTACCGTTTGAAATGTCCACATGGTGCATAACACCTGTGTTTATGGTGGAGTTCAAAGGGTACAATTTTTATAGTGGAATGTTTGGGGGGGCATGGGTCGGAGAATCCTTCCATCAAGCGAACAATTCCTCCTACTAAAAGTGATACATCCATCAGGGGGGAAAGCATAGTTGAAAGGTTGTAAGAGGCATTTCCAAATTTAAAACTTTCCGAATAGAAAGCGGAAAAAGAGGCTAGGATTGCATGAAGGGTAGAGGTTCATGCTAGTGTTTTATTTTGGATAAATTATCAATGAAGAACTATTTTTTTTTAGGCCGCATTGAATTTCGTCCTTATCTTTTGATGAGGGGGAGAAAAAGGCATTAAGATTATCATGTAAGATGTTTTTTTTTTTAGAAATAGGCGTGTAATATTTTCAAAAATCACAAGTAGGCACAAGTTCTCTAAATTTATGCTTTTTTAATAGACAGAAGAATCCAAACTTGGCAAAAACTACAATTTTTTTTGTAATGCAAGATGAATTTTCTTACTTTTTTTTGGGCAGTACATTTAACTGCACAATCTAAACCACATCAAATAAGTTGTAATAACTAGAATAAAATATTTTGTAAAAGTATATTACCGAATCCAAAACATAAACAAAGAAACATAACCATCCACATATATTATACATGTCTATGATGGCTTTGATTTGATTTGACAATGTACAGATAGGACTTTTCCTTAAAAAATGCAATACTTTAAATATGTAATTTCATTAATTGTACTAACAACATTACAACATATGCTTCTTTATCTCTTTATTGAAGTATATGAACAACAATTGCGCATTTGTAACTTAAGGATATCCATCGTCTGTTGTATGCAATAATTTGTGCTACTACAAGAGAAATTTTGAATTTCTCATATAACAACACATGCTTGAAGCAATAAATATTGATTTGAAAAATTATTAAAGAAAGTAAAAATACCATATTAGAAAGCCCTAGGGCATTATAGTGAGTCTGCAAAAGGTATCTCTACTTTTTTGGCTAGAAGCAAATTTGAAACATATCTTGTTTAATTATAACTTTATAATATAAACAAAACATAATCATAATTTTTTAATATTAACACACTATAATTCCATATTAGAAGAAAAATTAATTTCAAAGTGTGGCGAGTTTCAGCTTTGAATTCATTTATGCAAAATCAGAAAAATAAAATCTTGTCACCATGGAGTTAGAATGACTTGTCTGGGTTTTGTGGCATTTTTCCAAACAGTCCACATACCGTCTACAAGACATTATCAACCACAACAACTAATAGAAGAACAAGTTTCCATTATGCTTTAATGGGTGTGCAATACATATTCCAAAGGTCTAATTTTGAAGTGGATGGGTTAGAGGCTTGTTTATTGCATTTGGTGAAATAAGAACAACGCTTCACGAGGATGCTTGTGTATTTTGTAAGTTGATTTAGTGGTCTGGAAGGTTGTAAATATTTTTTACCTTTTTTAGTTGCTGGAAAATATTTTCAAACTACAATCTAAATAATTTAGAAAACTCTCTATGATGACCCTGTTATCATATGGTGCAAAGCTCTAGCATAAAAGGCCTCTAATTGCGAGTATGCATTTTACTAAAACAAAAAATTACTGTTGACATTTAAAAAAATATTGTAACACTATTTTATTATTTCTTGTTTAAATGAAAATATAAAAACGTTTTACAGCCCAAGGGATTCGGGGTCCTTTAAAGTTACTCTACGGAAATGTTGAAAATCTTATCTATAAATACCCAATTAATAAGTATGTATATATATATATATCCGATGCAGGTCATGATTTTCTTTATTGGTTTAGGACCAAACCCGAGCTTTTTGTTCCTCGCCCTAAGCTTGTGAAGGAGATATTATCCAGCAAGTTTGGGCACCTTGAAAAAAATTAGTATAGGGAAGGGGGACCCCAAAGCCTTGAAGGATTAGAAGGGGAGAAATGGGCACAGCATAGAAGAATCCTTAACCCGCTTTTCTCATGGAAGTCTTGAAGCTAAAATCTTAAAATACCGCAATCATGAGAATTCGATAGAAGTAAGTTGTACATAAATTGAATGATAATGAATCATAAATCTTATGCTCAAAAGATTATTTCTCACATACTATTTGGTATTTACACACCCAATATGGCATACTTTAAGTTTCTTTTTCCCTGAAGCTCAAGAATCTGTGTAATAATATTTTTAATTATACACAAAATGTCTGAGTGCTTCACTTTTATGCTTGTTGAGTCTTAAAGAAATGATTAAGTTTTGTATTTATTTATGAATTATTTTTTCCATGAAATCACAATGTCTTGATGGTTATAGTACATCTTTCATGTCATGGCATGATTCCCTCAGTTGCAGAGCTTGGCACCAATATGTTCAGAGAAGGGAGAAAATTAATATCTTCAAGCACCAATGATTTTGATGTTTTCAAAGAGTTTTCTATTCTTAGATCAAACATTATTTCTTGCACAACATTTGGAAGAAGTTATATAGAAAATGCAGCTCATTGCAATTAACACAACATAATTCCAGAATAAAATATGAAATATCGTAAATTGAAATGAAAGATAATGAACAACCATATTTTTTTAACATCAACACAGCATAATAATGGTTTTATGATATCAACACAACCCAATTTCACAATAAAATATGAAACATCGTAAATTGGAATGAAAGATAATGAAGAACCATATTTTTTTAACATGAACACAACATAAATAATGGTTGTATGATATCAACGCAACCCAATTTCACAATAAAATATGAAATAACTTTTTTATTATTATTAATTGTTAAGGAGGGATAAGGGGACCCTACCTCGTACAAGCAAGTGAAGAAAAATATACATCATTGAGGATCATAACAAAACAACCTCTACCAGCGACACCGCAAATAAAAAAAGTAACAAGAAACTAACAACAGTAAACAAAAAACAAGCAGTTGTCGCAACACGGTCCCTTCCCTTTGTATCTTAGCTACATCTTTAAGGGGGAGATAGTGCTTTTACTTTCAGACTGATAACTTTCTAATCCTTTTGTTTTTTTCGATTTACATTTTCAAGGTTATGGATTGGAATCAATACTTCAATATGATTTGCAAGGTCGTGGGACCCTGATAAGGAATATGAAGCATTCTTACTTTCTTGTTACATTTCCAACACTTCAAGATTAATTGATTCCTTGGAATCCAAATCAGATACACCTTCCAATGGGTCATTCACCAGCATATGACTAGAATTAGAGTTTTTACACCAAGATATTCTACCTTTTGCATGTTTTCTAACAAAGTTACATCCAGATGGTAAATGACCAAGAGAAAAGAAAGTGCTGCATATGAAGGGAAACCCATCGTATTCCAAAGTTTGATTCCAAGTTCTATCTTCAACAATAAGTTCAATAGTAACCAAGAAATCAAATGAAGTGTCCATATCAGCCAATATTCTAGCATAAGATGTGTCGTCAAGATCTTCAGATTTAGGATCAATAGCTAAACATTTCCTTAAAGTGTTACCAATAGTAGTTAAACATCTCTCCGATTAGAATTGGAGGGACAAATAAGGTGGCCGAATCCACATCGGTTTAACTTGGAAAGTATTAGAAATTGGGTTAAACAAAGGGAGCCATAGTTTCATTAGTAGCAAATGGGATTCGAATTCCCAAGCTTGATAAAAATAAGATCCCTATCTAACTAACTAGCAAATGCAACAATCAAGAAGCTAGAAGCACTACGAAATACATATGGCCTACCTACCAAAAAGGGTCTCTAATGGCTCGAAATCCAAGCATGAAGTGATAGTAGACCTGAGAAGTAGTTGAATCTACAAATCAAACTGTTCCTCTTGTAAGAAGCTTCAGATTTATCCACGTCATTGCCAAAGCTAATCAATGTGGTAGATTTAGCAAAATCCATCAACTTATTATGCTTGGAAACAAGTGAAACCCTGTTCTAATTACCATTCCCCTACATTTCATCTTTGAAAGATACCTTAACAGGGGGTTTCTCATTCTGCAACTGGGAAGGACACCAAGTCTGAATAGGTCTATAACCATCCTCGGCAATCACCTCATATACAGTCATGCAACCATAAATAGGAGCTCGAGGAATCCCAATAGGGGCACTATGTTGTCTCAAGTCAGTGACCTCAAGTATATGGGTAGAAACATTAGACAATGACTGCTTTTGGGTCAAAACCCCATCGCCCAAAATTCCCTTAGAACATTGGGTATTAATACTGCTACAACCAGTATTGTTGGCTGCCATAGGCACATCAATCTTTCCAAGGGTTGAGGCAGGGCTGCCACACCCACCTTTAATTTGTTGAGCCCTAGCATGATTTTGCAGAGACCCCTTCCGTGAGTCATACGGGGTCGCAGATCCATCCTTAGTTGCCACAGGGGAGCTATCTACAACAGGTCGAACACCTGCATGGTCACAAAATAAAGACACAACAATACCATTCTTATCCTGTAAACCATGAATATCTAGACCATCAAAATGGGAACTCATAGAAACTGTCCCACAACCACTACCATTGCCGCGTCCTCTACCAAAGCTTGGGAGGACAAAACAATTAGGGTTAGGGTAAAACGCATCAGGACCACTCATCTTGTTCACCATGATTATCACAACTTTGATCCTACTATAAATTCTTAAATTTGAAATAACTTAAATTAGACTAAAATAGAGAATTTCTTAAATTCTGAGATTTCAAAAGATTAAATTAAGAAAGTAAACATTGTTGCATTATAATCAAAATCTTTCCATATCTTGTACATCTTGTGCACAAACTGCAACATATATACAAGTCAAAAGAAACATATAAACTACCAAACTAGTTTTTTCCTCATTTTTTTTACTATTTGTATTTGGCATGTTCTTAGGATGGTTCTTATGTTTAGTTTCATTCTTCTTTGTGTTCACATAGAACCTAATTTTTTCAGGTTTTATGGAGGCTTGTATTTGTATGCATCCTCTTCATAGTCATAAACCAAAGTCATACCACCTAGAGTTAGGCCCTAGAGTTTAAATTTTTTAGACCACGAGGAAAGGTTTCTTTTGTTTTATTGAAATACGATCGGGTTTTTAATTAAGTTAATGGGCTAGTTAAAAAAATTGGGGGGAGGGGTACGAACCCCAACCCCACCCCATATATAATATGGGTTGGGGGTGAGGTCAACGCCCCTCCCCCCAACCTTATACTTATTAAAACAAATTAACATGATCCGAACCCAACACTAAAAATAAATATATATATTTTTTAACTTTATTTAATGGAACTTACATTGAACCAATTCACATGGTTTTGCATTTTTATTACCAATTTTAATTATCAATAAATACTAATATGATATGCATTATTTTGTAATAGAAAAGTATGTATATATATAATTATTAGGGATAAGTAAGATAATTTATTTATAATATTTATATATGATGGTGTGATAAACTTTGGAAATAATCAATCTACATCATTAATATAAACTTATTATATATCTTAGTAACATCCTTTTTTGTATTGACTAAGTTTTCAATTAAAAAAGAATTTCCAAATAGTGAGGACAATTAGATTTTACAACTATAACACTCAAATGTGTATAAAGGTACATTTACCATAGGTGTTTATAGTAGATTAGGAATTTGAACATTTCTCAAATTTAACAAAAGTAACACCTTCAATTTTATTTAAATAACAAACTTTAGGCTTGATTAATTAAGATTTATTCATTTTCTTACAACGTTTTCAATTGTAACAAAGAGTGAATTTGTATTATAAATTGATTTCTATCTAATCCTTCTTATAAACCTAGTTGGATGAGGGAAGAAAAATAAACCATTCTTAACGGAAATTTATTTCAATATTAAAGTAAACTAAGGTTGTCAAGAATACAATATAATCAACATTTAGCTCCACCTAAGAGTGCTAGCCTTTAAATTTAACACATTTGCAATGCAACTCCTAAACATAATTTGATTGGCGAGGACTTACTTTCCGTAACAAGGTCATTACAAAGCTCATTTCCATATGGAATTAAATTAAATCCAATAAACCAATTACAAGGATATAACCAATATATAAAATTTCATCCCATATAGTACTGGTATGGTTTACAAGTTGAGGAGCATTAATATTGCAAGATAGAACTTAACATGTATTTTTTTTCCAAGAGATCACTTCATGCAATGAGTTCCACCGCCATTATCAAGCCATGTGTAACGCCCGCTAAAACAACCCACTTAAGACCCAAGAAACAACCTAGGGTTAGTTAGGAAAAATTATAGAATAATTTGTTTTTGTTTAAAAGAGTCTACAATCGGGTTACAAGACAACAGTTGTCCCTAATAGGTTCTGTAACGCCGCTAAAAGACGACGACGCTATGACGACGATGCTGCACCACGACCATGCAACCCGAAAATGCGACAATTTTTTTTTTTTTGTTTTGTTTTTTATATATTTAACTTCGCTTACGTGGTTTCAAGTGTTTAAAACCAAAGGACAATATTTTAACTTAATCATAATCTACTTCGCAAATAAACGAAAACTATACTTCGGGTTGCTTTCACACGACTTGAGGAGTTTAATTAATATGTGTACCGCCAAAAAAAGTTATATAAAGGTCAATCCACTCCTAGCGAGCTATTCAAATAAACTCGGTGAGCTTTATTAGAGACCAAGCTGCTCCACACCACTCGGCGAGTTATTATTTGCATTGAATTTCATTGTAATATTGCTTACCGATCTAGCTCGGGTGGACAACAAAGTCCAACCATTTGGCGGAGTTACATATGCGTGGCATTTACTCCACCACCAACCTTGTGGCCATCCATTTCGTCATACAAGCTAATGCCACCGTGGTTATACATCTTGCACGACCACTTTTAAACTCGGCATACGTATGGAACATCTCCCGGCCACTTTACACAATAACCTCACCGAAAGAAGTGATACGTGGCCTCAGCCACTACGTGGAGGGCACTCAAAATGAAGGAGGTGGAAAGACATAGTTGGGGAGTGGGTGGCTTTAAAGGCCACCCGCCAAACATTGACTTTTCATTCAGAGGCATGCCAACTACATCACTGGCCGCCTGATTTTCTTGACTATTTATTACTCTTAAATCTTTTTTTTTTTTTTTTTGCAATCTTAGAAATCTTAGAATATAGGTTCTTAGATATCTCTTTAAAGGGATTAGCTACTTTTAATTCAAGTGGTATATATATAGATATATTAACAAATTTATACACCAATCAGTCTATATGATTTTACATACATTTTGAAATTTGAAATTAAATGATCAAGGGTCAATTCGCGGGGGGAAAGTATTTCACCCAGGCTTTAATTTGTTTGGTTGGGGGCGGTGCAAGTATTCAAACCAACCACCTGTCCACCATAATGTCTCCTCTCCTTGCATGTAAGAGCAACCAACCAGGGTCGCCTCCTTCCAATTAATTTCTTAGATCATGCAAATCACGCTCAGTCATAGATAGCCCACCGTTTTTGTACTGTCCTGGCCGCGCGGACTGTGGAAGATGGAGGCTGAAGACAGAGCCATAGGTGAGGAGAGAGACGTGCAGACCATGCTTGAAGACCCAGGCCACGTGGACAACAAGAAGGGAGGTTGTAGACAGAGCTACAGGCCAGATATCAGGCGTGCTTTTCCGTTATATCTTCTGCCCCTGGCCGCGCATAGCTACAAGGAATGAAAGAAAAGGTTTGATAGGCGCTGTGGACAGCCAGGTAGTGGAAAAACCAGAGGAAGGCTATGTGGAACCTTTTGGGTTCGGCCCTGGCCACGTAGGATACCAAGATATGGTGGTATCGAAAAGGAAGGTACAACGCATGTGGCAGGTGTTTTACTACATTTCAACTGCCCTTCTGGTTCACTAAACGTGAACCTCCATGGAGTCTTAGAAAATATAGTCACAGGTGCGTGGGATAGGAAAGGGTTTGCAGATATGGAACGCTCGGCACGTGAGGAGGTGAGGGTACTTCCACTTTCATTGGGTGCCACAAGGTGAGAGCGGGGAGAACAGGTTGTGAGGACGTCTTAACTGAGCAGGCCATCCAACTGTGTTGTTATCTGTTCAGTATTGAATGTAACTTCAAATTTTGGGATTCTCCTTTGTGAGATTTTTATCAAAATCGATTGGGGACAGCAAAAATATTACCTGGGGACCCGGTGAAATTTAGTATGTTGATTCTCTACGGAAGGCTCACTAGGAAAGTTTACAGCCCGTGGAAACGAAGAGATCTCCTAAAAGTGGGTCTGTTTCATGCCAGAATATTCATGAAGCACAATTTGTTTGGCAAAAGACAAGGGCAGTTCAAGCGTAGATTGTTTATAGATTTCATTGATACTATTTATTGACTATGGCTTATGATAATATGCCTTATTAATATGAAGGAAATAATAATAGTATTTTGTTATTAGTGAAATCCTATAATAGTAATCCGTTAGTCTTCCTATTACTTAAACATGGATAATGATTAAAATATTAGTTTCCTTTTTAAATGAAATGTGGTATTGAATTTATTAAGCTAGAAACTTTGCATTAGAATTTCTTTCACGAATAATAAGTAGGAATGGATCTACTCTAAGTGGGCAAGGGAAAAGATTTTATATTATGTATGCAACCAATTATTTATAAACTACTTTTATTTATTTTACAAGAATAAAGATTGCACCAATATTCCCACCTTTCAATATATATCCTTGAAGTAATAAGACAAAATTTAATATGTATTTTTGTAAAATTTCCCAACACCCTTCAAGAGGGTTCCAAAATTACTTCCATTAAGTTTTAAAGCAAGAACTACTAATCATGTAAACGAGATTAACATACTCATGAGAGGTTCCAAGTCAAGTAAGAAGGAGAATAGATAGATTGTCATCCTTTCAACTTTTGATTCCATCTATATTACATGCTTATTATTGGAGTTCAAAAACAAATTTCATTCAACATTTGTTACAACACTTTCTACTTCATGTGGAACAAATTTACAATAATGTAAACACCTTCCAAGTAAAATTTGCATTCAACCATGTGACTTCTTGGGGCAACTATAGATTACAATGTCCTTTATTTTTGAAATAAAAACAAGATGATACAACTTTCTTTCTCATACAAATTTACAACAAAATAATGTATATAAGGGAAATTCTTCACAAGCTCCAAGGTGTTCTTCATCCATGCTCCAAGTTCCAAGTATTTCAAATCACAACCAAGATAGGGGGAGAGGCAACACTCTCCTCCCAACCAAAACTCAATGGAGAAGAGAAGCAATCTCCTCCATTGACCCCCGAGCCCCAAACACAACACAATGAAGGGTGGTCTCCAACTCAAGGCAACAACACTTGCTTCCACAATACAATTTTCTTCACAACATTCAAGGTTAAAAAGAAGAAACAAAAAGGAAACACAAATAACACAATACTTTTCACAACAAGGCTTTCATCCAAGCCAACAAGAGAAGGAACTATGGGAAAGTTTTCCTTATGCCTCCCCATTGAGATGAGATGCCCATCCAAACCCTCCACAATAAAACTCAAGCCCCTATGACTCTTATGCCTCCCTCAAGTACCCCTTTTTCCTCCCATACTCTTATGCCTCCCTCCTCTTATGGCTCCCTCAAGGACAAGGTAAGAATGTGAACATTCTTACCCAAGATGGGCATCCCTCTCAAACTCCCTCCACAATTTCCTATTCTACTCTTATGCCTCCCTCATGAGTTTTCCCATAGACCTCTCCTACACTACACATTAAGCATTCTATCCATTTTTCCACAATACACAAAAGTAAACATACATTTTCCACAAATTTAAGCATAGAAACAACAACAATAAGAAAGCAAAAAGGGAGAAGGTTTCCTACCTCTCCATTGGAGAAGCCTAAACCAAGAAGCTTTGTCCAAGCTCCCTCCAAAACAATCCAAGCATGCAAGTCCAAGCTCCTTCTTTTTCTCTTTCTCCCCAATTCTTTTCTCTCCCAAAAGAAAATAACAAAAAAGAACTCTTCAACAAAATAAAAAACCTCCAACCCCCTCAACAAGAGAGGAAGTTTCCATAAATAGACAAAAGGGAAGAGTGAGGGTGATGTGGCTCCTTGTAGGATGCCACATCACACATCCTCAAGACCACCTCCCTTTAGTCAACTCAAATCCCAAAACACCATAAATGGGTGGTTGGGTTGAATGACATCTCTTTTCCACATCCATCCCTTCCCATGTGTCTTAAGGCACAATTAAATGCAAAAAGGAAGACAAGTGCACTCCAAAGTCACATTTCCCTTCCCAAAACAATAAATAATCCCCTTTTTGGCTTCCCAACCCATAGATATGGTTGGTAAGGGGTTTTGGGAAGTGTGGGACAAGTTCAACTTGTCCCACAAGTCCCCCAAAATTGCCCTAAATCTCAAATTCGAGATTCAAAGGATTTGGAGTGGTCAACACTCAAAACCAAGCATTCAATACATGAGGAAAACACAAGGCTCAAGGAGCCAACCATCAAAATTAATTACACCCACTAGACTTCCCTCCAAAACTTAAAAAAAAATTAAAACAAGATGTTACATTAATCTAAACATACTTAGCAAAAGTAATTTTTAAAAAAAAAAAACATCACAAATGAAATCACCTACTAAAGTAAGTTAAAACAAGTAATTAAAATTCTTAACCCCTTGGTCACATTAGAAAATTTCCCCCTCATGGAAATTTTTCTTAACACATAAAAGAACAAAAGGTAACACAATACAATTTACTAGTTGCCTTGACGACCAAATGTTGTAACCACCCGACATCCTGTTGTGTTTGGTTCCCAATCCCCCTCATGGTTGTGATCATGTTGTGTTTCCTGCAAAATACAAAATACCTCCTTCGGCCTTGCGGCCATGTCAAAATGTCCAAAATAACCATATGCATGAAATTTATTAACATCTATACGTAATTCAATTATCCATTATTTCAAGGTTTAAATCACAACTTAATTATGCATTTCATCATTATCCAAAGTTATAGTAATGTAAATTCAACAACTACATTCTACTTATCATGGCGAAGAAATCCAATGTTAGAACACATGCAATATATCCATATAAAAATAATATCAGTATCCAATAGTCTGTCCATGAGTCAGTGTAGATCATACTGAAAACAAAATCCAATCATAACCCAAATGCATCTACTCACAAAACATCATGCTAATCAACGTAAGTATAAGTCATGTCCATATCCAAAAGTCTGCATAACTCAAAATGATAATCAACTAAGTGTCATAGGGAAGTGGGCATTACATCCCCCTCCCCTTAGACTAGACTTCCTCCTGGAAGTCACTGAAATAAGTGTGGAAACTGAGCTCGCAATGATGTAGCATCCTCCCAAGTAGCAGCAGTCTCATCGTACCTGTCCCATTGGACCCGAACCTGATCAATCTCTCTGCCGCGAAGGCCCAGGGTCCTGCGATCTAAAATGCGCACGGGCTCCACCATCACCTGCCCCTGATCCTGCACCTGCAATGCAGTCCAATCTAGCACATGAGAAGGATCAGAAATATATCTCCTAAGCACAGAAACGTGAAAAACATCATGGACGCGCGATAAGCTAGGTGGCAATGCTAGACGATAGGCCAAGGGGCCGAGGCGCTCCAAGATCTCAAAGGGACCCACAAACCTAGGAGCAAGCTTAGAACCTTTTCCATAACGGATAGGGCTCTTATGCGGTCTGACACGAAGAAACACCTTCGTGCCTACCTCAAAACTGCGATCTGTCCTATGCTGGTCTGCATACTTCTTCTGTCTATCCTGTGCCTCCTGCAATCTCTGTCTGATCAATGTAACCTGCTGCTCCATGTCCTGTAATAATGCTGGCCCAAGAGAAACCCTGTCCTCAATCCTATCCCAGCTAAGAGGTGTCCTGCACTCTCTACCATATAATGCCTGAAAAGGAGCCATGCCTATAGAACTCTGGAAACTATTATTGTAGGCAAACTCCACCAAATACAGATACTCCTCCCATCTCGACTGATGATCCATCACGTACATCCTGAGCATATCCTCCAAAATCTGATTCACCCTCTCTGTCTGTCCATCTGTCTCAGGGTGATAAGCTGTGCTGAAATTAATCCTCGTCCGAGGGCATACTGCATGGTGGTCCAGAAATGGGAAGTGTACAAAGGGTCGCGGTCGCAAATGATCTTCCACGGAATCCCATGTAATCTGACAATCTCATCAAGGTATACTCGTGCCACAACACTTGCTGTATAGGTGGTCTTCACTGGGGAAAAATGAGCTACTTTCGTCAATTTATCCACCGTGACCATGATGGCGTCGTGGTGGTATCTCGACGTCGGCAACCCAACAATGAAATCCATAGAAATGGTGTCCCACTTCCACTCCGGTATGGCGTGAGGATAGAGAAGGCCAGCTGGATGCTGATGCTCGGCCTTCACCCTCTGGCACTCTAAACAGCGGGATACAAATGAAGCTACATCTCTCCGAAGTCCTCTCCAAAAATACAACTGTCTCAGGGTGGCGTGCATCTTCTTCACCCCGGGATGGGCTGAATAAGGTGCACGATGAGCCTCTGTCAAAATGTCATGTCTCAAGCCTCCATCTCTAGGAACATATATCTGACCTCTGTGTCTGAGAAGACCATCTACCTCTAATGAAAATCCATCAAATCTCCCCTCAAGGGGTCTCTGAGACTCAATCTCTGCTCTGGCTGCAAGGTAGAAACTATCCTGAGGAAGCTGCTGTAAGATCCTACTCCGCAAATCTGTGCCCACTGAGGTGGCCATAGCCACATGTCTCCGCCTACTCAAGGCATCTGCAACCACATTCTCCTTCCCTTTCACATGCTCTATCTCCATGTCATACTCACAGAGTAACTCCATCCAACGCCACTGACGAGCGTTGAGATTGGGCTGCGTGAAGAGGTGGCGAAGACTCAAGTGATCAGTCCTGAGTGTAAATCTCCGGCCAAGAAGAAAATGTCTCCACCGCACTAAGGCATGTACCACTACTGCAAGCTCAAGGTCATGGGTCGGATAATTGAGCTCATAATCTTTGAGTTTGCGGACTCAAAGGCAACTACTCTACCCTCCTGCATTAACACACCTCCAAGTCCTGCCAAGGAAGCATCTGTGCAAACGTAGAACTCACCCTGAGGATCTGGCACTGCAAGAATAGGTGCTCTCGTAAGGCATTCCTTCAGTGTACTGAAGGCCTGCTCACATCTATCTGACCATAAAAACTTCTTCCCTTTCCGCTGAAGAGAAGTGATAGGGTGCGCAATCCGAGAAAAGTCCTGAACAAACCTCCTGTAGTACCCTGCTAGACCCATGAAACTACGCACCTCGGTCACACTAGTGGGTGCTGGCCAATCCATGATGGCTCGAATCTTGGAAGGATCGACTGCGATACCTTCCCCAGAAATGATGTGGCCCAAATACTGCACCTCAGGCTGAAAGAACGCACACTTCTCCAAGTTCCCGTAAAGGCGCTGCTCGCGAAGACACTGAAGAACCTGGCGAAGGTGCTCCTCGTGCTCCTCACGTGTGCGTGAGTAAATCAGAATGTCATCAAGGAAGATAAGCACGAAGCGATCAAGGAAGGTCCTGAATACCCCATTCATCAAACTCATAAACACTGCGGGGGCATTCGTCAAACCGAAAGGTACCACTGTGAACTCGTAGTGGCCATATCTCGTGCGGAAAGCTGTCTTGTGAATATCTGTCTCCGCAATCCTGAGCTGATGGTACCCTGACTTAAGATCTATCTTAGAGAAAACTGTAGCCCCCTTCATCTGATCAAATAAATCATCAATGCGTGGAAGGGGGTAACGATTCTTGATCGTTACTTTATTCAGCTGACGGTAGTCAATACACAACCGAAGAGATCCATCCTTCTTCTTCACGAAGATAACTGGTGCACCCCAAGGGGATACACTAGGACGGATTAGGCCTTTCTCCAGAAGGTCCTCAAGCTGCAACTTGAGCTCACATAACTCAGGAGTAGTCATCCGATAGGGTGCTCGTGAGATAGGCTCTGCACCTGGAACTAGATCTATATGGAAATCGATCTCACGTGGGGGAGGTAATCCCGGTAGCTCCCCTGGGAACACATCAGCAAACTCTGACAAGATGGGATGATCATCGAGGGAAGGTCCTCTGGACTCATCCTCTGATCTGTCACTGACTGTAATAGCAAACATCTGACAACCCTGTCGCGCACACCGCTTAAGCTGCATAGCAGAGATGGTGCGAATGGATACGGCCCTCCTAACTCCTGATATCACTGACTCTACTCCAAGATCATCTATGCAAGCAATAGTCTTATGGTAACAATCCACTCTAGCTCTGTGAGCGGACAACCAATCCATGCCTAAAATGATGCCATAAGATCCTAATGGAAGGATCCGAAGATCAGAAGTAGTGGTGAAGGGTCCCAAATCCACTACACACTCCTTGACTAAGGAGTCTACAGAAATTTTGGCTCCAGAAGCCATCTCAACGTCCCAACTACGGCCCTGCCTAACTGCCACCAGCCTACAACGCTCTACTAAGGATGGTGCAATAAAAGAATCAGAAGAACCAGAATCAAATAATATAGAGGTGGAAATACCACCAACACTACCTGTCGTCTCAATCACAGTACTCTGATGCTCAGCCTGGCGGTTCTCGACCGCTGCGTAGATCCGATGACTCCGTGCCATATCTCCAACAGTAGGCTCTGAGCTCTGTGTCTTACCCTTGGTAGGGTTATGTGGGCAATCTCTCCAAAGATGTCCAACAACACCGCAACCATAACAGCTGCCTGGTCCTCTCCAGTGGGAAGCAGCTCCAGCTGGTACTCTAGATGACTGAGATACAGATCCTGACGATCCGGCTATGGACTGCTGAGGTCTCTGCTGACGAGCTCCTACTGACTGAGCTCTCGGTGCACCCTATGTCCTGATGGGACCCCTAGGAGGAGGCCCCATACTACGTCCTCTCTGTGCATCAAATCTCTGAGGAGGTCGGTAAGGTGGGCGGGTCTGCTGCTGCTGCTGATGGTGGTGGCCTGAATGAAGCTTGCCCTGAACTCTGTCCACCCCGTGGAGGAGGAACTGACCCCTTTGACCTACTATCCTGCATCTGCTGGATACGGCTCCGAACTCTGTCTCTAGCCTGCTGTGTCTTCCCCCGTGTCTCCTCTGCAATATAGGCCTTTTCCACGGCCTCTGCTAATGTCTGTGGGCAGTGAATGCGCACTGCGCCACCTAAATCCAAGTTCAGGCCCCGGATGAACCTGTGAATCCATACCTGCTCATCCTGCATATAGTCGACGTACTGGAGTAGGTCCAGAAATTGACTCTCATACTCAGCTACTGTCATCGATGCCTGACGGAGGTCATGAAACTCGTCTATCCGCTGCTGAATAAATCTCCTGGGTAAATACCTGCTCCTGAAACACTCCTCAAACAGCTCCCAGGTAATCGTCTCTGAGTCAACATGGAGCTTCTGCTCCTCGGTCCTCCACCAGACTCCTGCTCCATCCTTCAGAAGATGGATCGCAACACGAGCTTTCGTGTTGCTACTACAAGGACAGAGCTTGAAGCATCCGCTCAAGCTCACCAACCAGGCCTCTGCCTGAAAACCACCTGTATCACCCGAATAGTGAGATGGTCGTAGCTTCAGGATCTCCTTGATATGGTCTACAGCTGACGTATGACGAATCCTAGATCTCTCTGTATGCTCCTCCCTCTGTCTAGGGCTCCGAGACCTGTCCCTATGTCCTGAGATCCTGTCCCCATGTCCTCTCTGTGGTGACTCTGCCCTAGCCGACTCCGCACGGAAGTTCTCTGCTCTGTGCTCCTCGCTGTGTCGAGGGGATGCCTGGGCATCTACTGATGGCTCCAAACTATGTCTAGCAAGTCGTCCTCCCAAGGGCTCTCCGCGTATAGCGGCATTGACATCCTGGAGTGTCTGCAAGATCTGAGGTAGAAGGGCTGCTACGGCCTGCTCTGGCGGTGGTATGTCTAGGTCTATATGAAGAGACCCCTCGCCCAATCCGCGCCTCCTGCACAGATCAAGGCGAGAGTTAGTTCATTGTTCTAGGTCTTGAGTCAGTTTTCTAAATTTGTTGTTTACTATAATTATCAACATTATGGCTTTATATTTTAAAAGTATTAGCTCTGTACTAAGTTGAATGTTCCTGTTTGCGTTTTCCTGCGTGTGCCCAAGGGTCCCAGCTTCGAACCCCTGGCTTTGATACCAAAATGTAACGCCACTAAAAGAATAGCGACGACGCTATGACGACGATGACGCCGCGCCACAACCATGCAACCCGAAAATGCGACAATTTTTTTTTTTTTTTTTTTAACTTCGCTTACTTGGTTTCAAGTGTAGTGGTTGTTGTTTCTAGACAATTATTTTAACTTAAGTCATAATGTGACTTCACAAATAAACGAAAACTATACTTCGGGTTGCTTTCACACGACTTGAGGAGTTTAATTAATATGTGTACCACCAAACAAAGTTATATAAAGGTCAATCCACTCCTAGTGAGCTGTTCAAATAACTCATGAGCTTTATTGGAGAATGCTCCACACCACTCGGTGAGTTATTTTTGCATTATTTGTTGTATTCGTTCTTCGCTTACATTGACGATCTAGCTTAGCATGGTGGACAAATCAAAGTTTCGCAGTTTGGCAAGTTACATATGAACACCTATATTACTCGTGGCATTTATACCTCGACAACAAAGAAGACCATCGTTGGACATATGGCATTAGTATAAACATCAAAAATGGCATTTCGTCATACAAGTTAATGCCACCTTGGTTATACAGCACGACCACTTTTAAACTCGGCATACGTATGGAACATCTCCCGGCCACTTTAACAATAACCTCACCGAAAGAAGTGATAAAGGCCTCAGCCACTATGTGGAGATGCATTCAAAACAAAGGAGGTGGGAAGACGATTTGGGGGTGGGTGGCTTTAAAGGCCACCTGCCAAACATTGATTTCCATTTAGAGGCGTGCCAACTACATCACTATGATTTTCTTGACTATTTATTACACTTAAATCTTTTATTTTTTTTTTGTTTGAATCTTAGAAATCTTTTAATATAGGTTATTAGATATCTCTTTAAAGGGATTAGATACTTTTAATTCAAGTGGTATATATATATAGATATATTAACAAATTTATACACAAATCAGTCTATATGCTTATACATACATTTTGAAATTTGAAATTAAATGATCAAGAGTCAAATCGGGGGGGCGAAAGTATTTCAACCAGGGTTTAATTTGTTTGGTTGGGGGCGGTGGGTGTTCAAACCAACCACCTGTCCACCATTAATGTCTCCTCTCCTTGCATGTAAACAACGTCAACCAGTTGCCTTCTTCCAATTTAATTTCTTAGATCATGCAAATCACGTCAGTCATAGACAGCCCTTGCCATTTTTGCACTGTCCTTTCCGCCGCAGCGGAATATCTTGGGGTGGGCTGTAGATGGATCCACAATTGCGAGGAGAGAGATGTGCAGACCATGCTTGAAGACCCAGGCCACGTGGACAACAAGAAGGGAGGTTGTATAAGGAGCTACAGGTGCAAGTAAAAGATATCAAGAATGCTGACCCGTTTTATCTCTGCCCCGGGCCGCGTGGAATGAATGATGGTTTGATAGCAGAAGTTCAAACCAAAGGAACACATGTGGAAAGGAAACATCTGGGTTCAGCCCTGGACGCGTGGAGACCAGGTAGTGGTGGTCGAAACAAGCGAGAGCTCCAACTATGTGTTGGAGGTGTTTTACTACATTTCAATGCATCTGGTCAAATTCAATGATTTTTTCTCCTTGTGATATTTTTTTATTCAAAACGATTGACAGGCGCAGTGGGATAGGCCAGGGTTTGCAGAATGGAGCTCGGCGTGTGAGGTAGTTGTTAGGCAGCGAGGTCATCCTCAACTATGTAAGTAACAATGCAGACTTCCACTTTCATTGGTAATTATCGCAAGGTGAGATGCAGGGAGAAGAGGCTGCGAGGAGTCTTAACTGAGCAGGCTTGTCCAACTGTGTTGTTATCTGTTCAGTATTGAATGTACCTTCAAATTTTGAGGATTCTCCTTTGTGATATTTTTATCAAAATCGATTGGAATTGACAGTCTTCAAAAATAGATTACCCGGGGACCCGGTTAAATTTAGCTATGTTGATTCTCTACGGAAGGCTATTACAGGAAAGTGTACAGTCTGCCTGGAAACGAAGAGATATCCTCAAAAGGTGGGTCTGTTTCATGCCAGAATATTCATGAAGCACAATTTGTTTAGTGCAAGAAGAAGAACGGGCAGTTCAAGCGTAGATTTGCTTATAGATTTCATTGATATTATTTATTTGTGCTATGGCTTATGATAATATGCTTTATTAATATGAAGGAAATAATAATAATATTTTGTTATTAGTGAAATCCTATAGCATAGTAATCCGTTAGTCTTCCTATTACTTAAACATGGATAATGTTTAAAATATTAGTTTCCTTTTTAAATGAAATGTGGTAATTGATAATTTATTAAGCTAGAAACTTTGCATTAGAATTTCTTTCACGTGTAATAAGTAGGAATGGATCTACACTAGGTGTGCAAGGGAAAAGATTTTATATTATGTATGCAACCAATTATTTATAAACTACTTTTATTTATTTTACAAGAATAAAGATTGCACCAATATTCCCACCTTTCAATATATATCCTTCAAGTAATAAGACAAAATTTAATATGTATTTTTGTAAAATTTCCCAACACCCTTCAAGAGGGTTCCAAAATTACTTCCATTAAGTTTTAAAGCAAGAACTACTAACATGTAAACAAGATTAACATACTCATGAGAGGTTCCAAGTCAAGTAAGAAGGAGAATAGATAGATTGTCATCCTTTCAACTTTTGATTCCATCTATATTACATGCTTATTATTGGAGTTCAAAAACAACTTTCATTCAACATTTGTTACAACACTTTCTACTTCATGTGGAAACAAATTTGCAATAATGTAAGCTAAAATACAAATGTAATATAGATTACAATGTCCTCCACTTTTGAGTGGTAAATAAGGTGGTATAACTTTTTTCACATACAAATTTACAACAAAATTATGTATATCAAGGTGGAAATAGTCTTCACAAGCTCCAAGGTGTTCTTCATCCATGCTCCAAGTTCCAAGTATTTCAAATCACAACCAAGATAGGGGGAGAGGCAACACTCTCCTCCCAACCAAAACTCAATGGAGAAGAGAAGCAATCTCCTCCATTGACCCCCGAGCCCCAAACACAACACAATGAAGGGTGGTCTCCAACTCAAGGCAACAACACTTGCTTCCACAATACAATTTTCTTCACAACATTCAAGGTTAAAAAGAAGAAACAAAAAGGAAACACAAATAACACAATACTTTTCACAACAAGGCTTTCATCCAAGCCAACAAGAGAAGGAACTATGGGAAAGTTTTCCTTATGCCTCCCCATTGAGATGAGATGCCCATCCAAACCCTCCACAATAAAACTCAAGCCCCTATGACTCTTATGCCTCCCTCAAGTACCCCTTTTTCCTCCCATACTCTTATGCCTCCCTCCTCTTATGGCTCCCTCAAGGACAAAGGTAAGAATGTGAACATTCTTACCCAAGATGGGCATCCCTCTCAAACTCCCTCCACAATTTCCTATTCTACTCTTATGCCTCCCTCATGAGTTTTCCCATAGACCTCTCCTACACTACACATTAAGCATTCTATCCATTTTTCCACAATACACAAAAGTAAACATACATTTTCCACAAATTTAAGCATAATAAACAACAACAATAAGAAAGCAAAAAGGGAGAAGGTTTCCTACCTCTCCATTGGAGAAGCCTAAACCAAGAAGCTTTGTCCAAGCTCCCTCCAAAACAATCCAAGCATGCAAGTCCAAGCTCCTTTTTTTCTCTTTCTCCCAATTCTTTTCTCTCCCAAAAAAAATAAAAAAAGAGAACTCTTCAACAAAAAACCTCCAACCCCCTCAACAAGAGAGGAAATTTCCATAAATAGACAAAAGGGAAGAGTGAGGGTGATGTGGCTCCTTGTAGGATGCCACATCACACATCCTCAAGACCACCTCCCTTTAGTCAACTCAAATCCCAAAACACCATAAATGGGTGGTTGGGTTGAATGACATCTCTTTTCCACATCCATCCCTTCCCATGTGTCTTAAGGCACAATTAAATGCAAAAGGAAGACAAGTGCACTCCAAAGTCACATTTCCCTTCCCAAAACAATAAATAATCCCCTTTTTGGCTTCCCAACCCATAGATATGGTTGGTAAGGGGTTTTGGGAAGTGTGGGACAAGTTCAACTTGTCCCACAAGTCCCCCAAAATTGCCCTAAATCTCAAATTCGAGATTCAAAGGATTTGGAGTGGTCAACACTCAAAACAAGCATTCAATACAAGAGGAAAACACAAGGCTCAAGGAGCCAACCATCAAAATTAATTACACCCACTAGACTTCCCTCCAAAACTTAAAAAAAATTAAAACAAGATGTTACATTAATCTAAACATACTTAGCAAAAGTAATTTTAAAAAAAAAACATCACAAATGAAATCACCTACTAAAGTAAGTTAAAACAAGTAATTAAAATTCTTACCCCCCTTGGTCACATTAGAAAATTTCCCCCTCATGGAAATTTTTCTTAACAACATAAAAAAAACAAAAGTAACACAATACAATTCACTAGTTGCCTTGACAACCAAATGTTGTAACCACCCGACATCCTGTTGTGTTTGGTTCCCAATCCCCCTTTATGGTTGTGATCATGTTGTGTTTCCTGCAAAATACAAAATACCTCCTTCGGCCTTGCGGCCATGTCAAAATGTCCAAAATAACCATATGCATGAAATTTATTAACATCTATACGTAATTCAATCATCCATTATTTCAAGGTCTAAATCACAATTTAATTATGCATTTCATCATTATCCAAAATTATAGTAATGTAAATTCAACAACTACATTCTACTTATCATGGCGAAAGAAATCCAATGTTAGAACACATGCAATATATCCATATAAAAATAATATCCGTATCCAATAGTCTGTCCATGAGCCAGTGTAGATCATACTAAAACAAAATCCAATCATAACCCAAATGCATCTACTCACAAAACATCATGCTAATCAACGTAAGTATAAGTCATGTCCATATCCAAAAGTCTGCATAACTCAAAATGATAATCAACTAAGTGTCATAGGGAAGTGGGCATCTGCAAACTGCGTATAAATAGGAGTAGAGGAGCATTATTATCCTCACATATATTATCTGCATGGGTTTCTTGTTTGAAAGTCGTAAATGGTTATTGACAATGATTATTATTTGTCCCATCGCATTCCAATCTTTGAGATTTTTTATTGACGACGATCGGACGATGGTTTTCTTTGTTTTTGTTGACAAAAAGAATTGCTGACATCATCCTTGTATTTGTTGACGAAGATCAGACGATGGCTTTCTTTGTTTTTATTGACAACGATAATTGTTGACGTCATCTGTGTTTTTGTTGATGATGATCGGACGATGGTTTTCTTTGTTTTTGTTGATGACCAGAATTGCTGACGTCATCTTTGTTTTTGTTGGAGTCATCTTTGTTGCATCATGATCACTGGTCAGTCCATATTTTTGACCTTCTTACTAAATTAAGTAGTTCCGAAATGATATGGAATGTTGTGTTGTTTTATACTTTTAACGGCGAATTTAAAAATGTAATAATTTAATAATAACTCGTGCTACTTTTCAACATAATGCTGGAAAGATAACTTCCATTAATCATTTTCCCCCAAGTTCAGGTTCAACAATAAATGTAAATTTTTGAATACTTAAATTTACAATGTTTCACTATTTCTTATGTAATCCAAATTTTCCTACGTTTAGTGTGGCAGCCCCTGATTTTGTTTCGGGACCGGTATGTTTGGCTGTTAGTTCTTTCATATGTTTGATATGCACACATGTACTAAAATACAACTAAAAGGGATAGAATAAAACCCGCTTCTCCACTGATGGAACATAGACACCTACAGTTTTAAAAGCTCCTTATTGCTTTGTAAGGTGGTATGTTCATATTCCTAGTTGGAAATTATCATAATATTTCCTTTTGTGGTCTAATGGAAAAATTCCCTGCTCACGGGCCCACTTCATAGATAAATTTCCCAATATTTTATTGCCAATTATATAGAGAACTTGTTTTGAAGGTTATTCTCTTTTACTTTTGATAGTGAGATTAGTTTTATCAAAACGAGATACTTAGTCTAAAAATCTACCTCCACATCCTCCATTACTTCAAGTACTACTATTTAATTTTAATTTTATTTTAGAGATATAGTATTAATAGAGGTCAATAACTAAGTTGTAGGAGAAAAAGGCCTAAAGGATTTTACAATTTGATTTGTTGAAATTTAACTTGTGACAATAACTCATATTTGATCTTGCCTTCATTCTCAACATTTTATAGAGAAATGGAGGATTGTTCCTAAATTTGAATTATAAAAAAGGATTCATAGGTTCAATGTGCAACAAAGTGTACATAAAATTTGAAACAATTAGGATTGTAAAAGAAAATATAATAATGAGTCTAACACGGTTTTAAACATTTTTTTTTTTAAGTTTTGAAAAAAATCCTGTCAAGTGCATTTAACAAGATTGAACTTTGTATATAGGGCATACTACTTCAATTAAAAAATATAAATCAAAATATTCAAATAAATGTAGCTTTGCACATGTAACATAAATTGTTAAGATATTTACCATAAAATTTTAAATTACAAATAACATTTGTGTTCCAATTTTGATGGCTCTGATTGATAAGAATTATTCTTCCAAGTATTAAAGAATACGTTCCAAGCTCAAATTTCAGACATTATTAATTGATTCAAATCTTAAGTTCACCATTTTAAATATTGAAAATGCAATAGGTTAGGTTCAAATTTTAAAATTGTTGCATTTCATAGAGATCTTAAATTCTACTCTTTTATGTCACATGCATGAGGGCAAGGAAAAAAGATAAATAAGTACATCAATGAAGTATATTGAGATGAGGCATTACAGTCGTCATTTTGATTCCAAATGACAACTTATAACTTCCTTCTCTTATTTCTTCCAAAATCATATATTGTAAATAGGGAAGATATATGAAGATGATCTATTCGTTTGTTCCACATATAAAACTTTTGAGGGGAATAAATATTTCATAGAGTATACAAAACACAAATCTTGCACTGGATATCTCTTATTATTCATGGATAGGACAGGAACCATTAGTCATTAATGGAACGCGATGAATTCTTACAAATTAAATATTCCATTTTAATGTACAAAATACATGTATACCAAGGACGTAGGATTCTATGGAAAGCCTGGCTAAATGGAATACACTTGAAGTGGTAGAGGTGGCTAAGTGTAACACTTGCTAAAACATCCACTTGCAAGACCCAAACAACAACCTAGGGCTAGCTAGAAAAATTATGGAATATCATCCATTTCAGTTGAAAAACGTTCCCACAATGAGGTATCAAAACACAAAGGACTTTCAAACTATCTTTTCACAGCTCCAGAACAGTAACATGCATTCTTATTATTCATTAGAATTTATATCACATTAAGATTAGGGACTAAGCATGGAAAATCTCCTCCTAACCAAGTGTTATTTAAATGACACAAGATTAATTCCATACTATAGTTGAATGGCCCCCAAGCCCCAACCACATTAAGTCTCAAGGGTAATAGGGGATCTAACTGATGACTACAATAGGCTTGCACATTACATCCACACAAGGTTTTCACAATCATTAGACATATGTACCCATTTAGACATGGGGTTTAGAATTACATTAAAACATATTAAACTATCCCAAAAGCTTCACCCCTTAAGCCAAAGGATCAAGAAGCTATGTTTTTGAAACTTAAATGCATCCCAAAGGGGAAAAGTAATTATGCACTCACCTGACTACAACCCACTAAATATATATATATATATATATATATCATTTCAAACCCTGTCATGACCTTATGCCTCCCCTAAGTACCCCTTATTCCTCACATTTTCCTATATCTCCCCAACCTCTTATGGCATCCCATAACAAGTAAATAAATGCAAGATATTTCTTGGTAAGGAGGAAACCAAGTCCCCAACTCACTCCACCCTTATAGCTCCTTAAAACCACTTATGCCTCCCACAAAATAACCCCATTCATCTTCTCCTACACAATTCCTAGGCCATCTACCCAACAACTCACAATATATACTAAAGTCATTCACACAAGAACATTTTCAAAAATAAAAAGAAGAGCATTTCAGGATCCAAGCTCTTACCTCTCCATTGTTGGAATTGTTATACTAGTTCATTAGGTAAGTATTTTCCAAATTATTTAGGAATATATGTCAACCCATGTATGCATGCATTTATCCTTCCATGTATTTGCCCAAGTATGTATGCTCCAAAAATGTGGGGTTTTTTCTTCCCATATATATAAGTGTATAATATTAAAGCTACCTAAATGTATAGGTAAGTATAATTTGAATTTTGATAGGAAGTGTATGTATGAATGAGGATGTATGTATGTATGTATGTATTACATATTACATCCTATATATATAAGTGTATAATAAATTATTTAAATGTATTCTGTAATTTAATATATAAGTGTATTAATAAGTATAATATTGGGTCTAATAATATGATTAATATTAATACTTTTTAATATTGATAATACTTAAGGTAACAAGATTACTATTAATAAGTAATAATAAATTTATGTGAGCTAATGTTAGCAAGAAAAAATCTTGTGTTAGAATCTCTCCCTTTTTTATATACTTACAATTTTATATTGTAGTTAGAGGTAGGAAAAAGTAGATTACATTTTCCTTAACTATTTTTTTTGTAGATTTGCAATAATTTCTAAATGATAATTACAAGCTAGCATTGGAAATTACTTTCTTCATTAACCAAGTAAAAATTCAATTGCAAATTGAGTTCTAGGAGATGATCTATTTTATTTAGCAAGTAAAAGATCACTAACACTTCAGTTATTTCCATTTCAACATATAAATTTAAAATGTCTTTCAACCAATATAAGAGATGAACAATCATAACTCTTTCACTATTTTATAAACCTCATGGTATACAAAGAAGTAACCATCCCTTTTTTCTTTTTCAAACTACTATTTTCCATTCATTCACACAAACAATTATAACCAATTTTTTCAATAAATTTGTAAATGAGAGCTACTAACTTTCCAATAGTTTTTTTTTTAACAAGAACAAAATAATTTTGTGGGAAATAAATCAACTTCAATGGAATAAGTTATTTCTTTTTATAAGCTTATTTTCTATCTCAACAACTAACTTGACAAACACAATTATTTCCTTTCCTTATATTATACAACTCAAATTTGAAATCCAATAATAAAAAAAAAAAACATTGTTTTCTTCACAAATACTCATACAATGTCTTCCACTTGAAGTGGGCAAAACTTACAAAAATTAAAGCTAAAAGGAATAAAATATTACAAGTCTTCCAACCTAAGTGGGAATAACAAGAAGGTTTTCTCACAGTGAAATATTTTTTGAAGACACCAACAAAGCTCCATAATTCACATCACCAACAAGAGAGATCCACCATGCTTCATTTGATCACAAAAAAAGGGGGGAGAGCCAACACTCTCCACCCAACCAAGAATTCCAATGAGGAGGAGAATCATCCTCCTCATTGGCCCCAGATCCCCAACCACATTACAATTTAAAATGGATTCAACTCATTGCAACAAAACAAGCTTCCACATCACAATACCAGATTCTACAACTATACCAAAATCCAACCAATACAACTACAATCACAAGAAGGAAAGAAACAAAATACACAAGGCTTCAACATGCAAAATCCAAAGGAGTACGATCTATGGGGAGGTAACTTATGCCTCCTAATAGGAAATGGTTTCCCACCTACAAAACCTCCGATCAACATCTCAAAACCCCTACACACTCTTATGCCTCCCTCAAGTACCTTTTATACCTCCCACATTCTCTTATGCCTCCCTACAATCTCTTATGACTCCCTCATAAAAATAGAACAAGTAAGAAATGCAATCAATTTCTTATCCAATGTGGGGCACCCAACCCAACTCCCTCCCTACAATGTAAGGTCCTCATAGTCCCCTCCTACACTATACTTAAGCAATCTACCCAAGCAACCAACAAGCATACCAAAATACTCAAAACATGCACATATACACAATAAAAAGGGAAAAATATTTTACAAGAGTATATATCCTACATTTCCATGTTAGATTTTGATCCAAGTATCCCCCACCAAGCTTCCTTAAGCCCAAACAATCACCAAAATCTCCAAAAAATCCACAAGCATTCGAAAACCCTATAACTCCCAAAAATTCAAGAGCATAAAGAAATGAAGTAACCCCCAAACAAGCAAAAGAACTTGAATAAATATAAAAGGGAGAGAGGAGGCTGATGTGGCTCCATGTAAGATGTCACATCACTAATCCTCAACTCCACCTCACAAGTCAAACCTCAACCCCAATGAACCATTAAATGGTGGGTGATAGGAATGACAAGTTACTTACACACACAATCCAAGTATCAATAAGAAAGTGCAATAAGAACTTACAATTTGTCTTCCCAAAACACATGATTGGGTCTAATTTTGACCCCCCAACCCATACGTAGGGTTGGTATAGTAATTTAAAAGATTTGGGACAAGTTTAATTTGTCCCACAAGCCTCTAAAATTTTCCCTTAAGGACAAATCCGAATTTCAAGGAGAGGTGGAGAGTATAACACTCAAGATCTTAAGCACTCAACTGAAACACACAAACAAAAGAGCTATCAAATCCAATAAATGAATTCTTTTCACCCATTTTAAATTAATTTAGTAAACTAACTAAATTACTAATCTAGACATAAATCAAGTGATTAACAAAAGGAGAACACATTGAAAGGAACGATAACCAGATCGTACCAAGCCAAGAACATAGATGCTAATCAAACACCATGATCAATAAGATGAAAGCAATTCACCAAAATAACTTTACATAAAAACTTTGCAAACAAATGAGCAACAATATCATTTATTATTATGAAACTCAATGCAATACATTGAGAATGGGCCTTGCTTAAATAGGCAAGGAATAACAATCTAAGAACCAGTCAAAGTCGTATATTAAGCCATAAATCAAGGAAATAACTAGTCATCAAAGAAATAGTCAAGACCATAGATTTAGGAGAGAACTAGACATCAAGGATCTAGTCAATACCATATATCAAGGAAAGAACTATACTTAACAACTAGATAATATCTCCTAATATATAAATAAGATAAAATAAATATCCACACACATAAGTGGATGAGGATAAATACAATAAAGTTAAATAAAGTACCTAAGTGAACATGAGCTAAAGTAAATATATACTCTAACACCCCCCTCAAGTGAAGCTAGGGGCCAAAATAGAAGTGGCATGTCCTCAATATGAGTCCCGACAACTAGGCCTGATGAGGTACTCATGTACAATAACTAGGAAAAAAGGGACACCACAAGGTACCCAAAACTAGTAACAACAAAGTAAAGAGAGAGAGAAGACCCGCTCCAAGACATCCTAAGAAGCTCGACTAAAAAACTCATACAATGCTGAAGAAGTTTTGTGTGCACTATGTTCTGAATACATTGCTCGATCAAAAAAATCAAAAACAACTTACACTGGGTTTCACCAGAATAGCTCCATACAAGGAGACTGTTAACGGAGTGATGTCGAAAGTGTAAAAAAAAAGATACCAAACATAATTCGCTCAACTACTGCAAATAGGTGTGCCACAATCCAAGAACAATAACCAAAGCAACAAGGCAAGGATACAAACTCCAGAGTGTCACGATCCAAGAAAAACAAAGGTAACAAGGCAAGGACATGAAACCCGAAGAAGCAGAATCAACACCACACCCTCCCATACTGCTAAATGGGTGGAGTGACACTACAAATCTAATGAGTTGTCAAAACAACTAGTCGAACACTGACAAACTAACATTGGAATGCACCAGAATAGATCCCCCATAAGATATATTGTCAACGTGCCAAAAGTGTTGAAAATATAGATACAAAATATCTCAACAAACAAGAGAGATACACTACACCTATTGAAGAAAAATGCTCAAAACAAGAAGCATCACAATGCATAAGGTATAGAAAGTGGAGTAAGAGGCCTAATGGTGAAGGAGCCATGCCTGTAGAGTC
Organism: Taxus chinensis; assembly: GCA_019776745.2. Classification (NCBI taxonomy): domain Eukaryota; kingdom Viridiplantae; phylum Streptophyta; class Pinopsida; order Cupressales; family Taxaceae; genus Taxus; species Taxus chinensis. The sequence goes on along the minus strand of CM034150.1, from coordinate 758,315,550 downwards.
CTCTCAATAAATACCTATGTCACCTCCATAAGTGATCAAATATACACCCCAAATTAACACGGATGGATGAAGAATATGCTTTCATATGACGCGGTGTAAAATACACAATGGGTGCATGCAAAAGAACATCAAAATGTGTGTTAGGTTGATCATGTCTGACAATTGAAATATCAAGTTTCTCAAGCCTGAGTGAAGGTGCATAATTCATGTGTTGCTCATAATCCTTAGAAAGATTCGAGTGAACAAAAAGAGGAGCTCTGTCAATGTGTGTTCCCAATGATGTATCTGCTCGAAAACCAATGTCATGATGAGAATTCCACTTCACATGTGGAATAAAAGAAATAATACCCTATGAATTTCTGCCAATGAATCCGCTAGTGAGACCCATAGAATGGAGAATGCAATAACTGAATGCAATGGTATGCTTCCCAAAAAATCCATGTAATTGAGCAGAAGTAGGATACACAACATGTGGTATTGTAATAGGCACAAATGTGGAAGAGCATGCAGTAACAAGCCTCACAGGTTTAGAAGCATCACAAGCAGGTTCAGGCTCAAAGAATGGAAGATCAATTTCAATGGGTAGCAAGAGAAAAAAAATTCAAGTGGACTAGGAGCATGGATATGGTTGTCCACAACATGATGCTTATGTTGTAGGCTAGCAAGTTTGTTCTGCAGGGAGTGTACTATTATATCCTTATTGTGAATGAGTGATTGTAGAAGAGGAATTTTGCTTCTTGAGAGATCTATTTTCTTCCACAAATTTTACAATATCCTGTTGAACTCCACATACTTTAGAGGAAAATCATATCATTCTCAGAATCCATGATAGGTACAAATTGTAACTCCAAAAAAAATTAGGACATTGGGCTCAGCTGAAATTACATCTATAATTGATTACAACACTCCTTCATATTAGACACTTTACAATTATAGTGCAAGTCTCAAAAATAAATAACTCCAATGGAAAGAAGCATGAAAAAACAAGCACTTTTGTAAAAAAACGACACTCAAAACTGAGTTACCGATCAAAAGATACAAGGTTTTTTAATATTTTTCTCTGTTATTAATTTTAGTTGCCATTGAAACAAAAAAAAAAAAAAATTCCTTCACCACACAAGTAAAATTAAAGGGGGCTGAATTTAAGAGTGTACTAGTAGGAATCACAAAATCTTTAAACCCCTCATATGACCATCCCATATGACTAAGGGCTAAGGATTTTAATGAGTGTTTGGAAAACTTACTATTATGGGGTGTGTCGCATGTTTTTGAGAAAGGTCACATCGCAACTGCCTCTTATGGTAAAAAATTATTATTTCTGGATTGTGTAGACAGTGACCTTTATTTACTGAAAATAGCAACCTGCGGATTTGCTCGAAATAGTAAAAAAGTGCACACCATCCGTGGAGCCCTGCCAAAAAAGGAAAGATCTGAAACCTTCCTACACACAAAACTAAGACAGATACTCTGCAACAGAAAAAAAACCTGGTACAGATCTCAAGAAATCCAACAAATTCTCTACAAAAAGTAAAAAAACCACAAAAAATGATTGCCTCCAGAATTGGCCAAGTTTACAGTCACTCTTAGGGTTTTCATGCCCTTTCGGATCCAATGGAAGCCTCTGTTTTGCATATAAAATGCACGCAGCAAAAAATATGACCAAATCTCAAATATATGAATACACAACTAATTTATTTGCAAAATAAAACTTACAGACGGATGTCAATAGCAATCTTCTACTCTGATACCATGAAAGGAATGATAACCAGATCATACTAAGCCAAGAACAAAGATGATAATCAAACACGCATGATCAATAAGTTGAAATCAAATTCAACCAAAATAACTTGACATAAAACCTTTGCAAACAAATGAGCAGCAATATCATATATTATTATGGAACTCAATGGCAATACATTGAGAATGGGCCTTGCTTAAATAGGAAAGGGAATAACAATCTAAGAAACCAATCAAGGTCGTAGATCAAGCCATAAATCAAGGAAATAACTAGGCATCAAAGAACTAGTCAAGACCATAAATTTAGGAGAGAATTAGACATCAAGGATCTAGTCAATACCATAGATCAAGGAAATAACTATACCTAACAACTAGATAATATCTCTTACTATCTAAATAAGATAAAAGAAATATCCACACACATAAATGGGTGAGGATAAATACAATAAAGGTAAATAAAGTACCTAGGTGAACATGAGCTAAAGTAAATATCTACTCTACACACACATCACTATAATTTCACATACTAAAATTAAATAAATGAGAAAATAAAAGAAAGAAAAAACATAACCCCTTTGTAATAGTAAGAGGTGATTACCCCCATGGGAACCCCCTAACAACAATTAAAACATACAAACATAACAAAATACATGTTGCAATGGTGGCCCCTTGTTGAATTCATTTAGCATTCTAACTTGGTTGGTCTCCAATCCCCCTGTTGTTTGTTGTGATATGTTTTCCTGTAAAAACAAACAATACCCCTCTAGCCACATGGCCATATTAACGATGTCGAAAGTAATAAAACACTTACATCTAACTATCAATTTCAACATCAAATATCGTAACTACTATTGCGAAGGACCAAGTAATTTAACAATTATTCCAATTTTCAACATTTCAATTATACTCATACAGATCAGTTTGGAACTAAGATAAAAACCTAATTGAATCATAAGATTTAAGCAATACTTTCACTCATTCCCAAATTTTTCCCAATCTTCCAATATGAAAGAGATCACAAAAATAACTTTGAACATCATAATAAAATCAATATGGAATGATTCAAAAATATCGACATATATTTATCTGACAACATATCATTTATTTCCATACTGAATGTCTATTAAAATTTAATCATTTCGGTTACAATAATGTCTATCCTTCAATTCCCATATCACCATGTGTTACCTAATTGGTTCGTTTGTGCATTAATATATGCTAGTAATAATGCATAATAGTGTCTATGTGTTCAGTCATAGAGATAAACCAAATACAAAAAAAAAAATCAAAGAGTAATTGCTATCACAATCAAATTACGACAATGCAACCATTCTAGCTAATTTTTTTATTCTTAAATTCCCATCAAGGTGCCCAATATGACATATAGTTGAAATAATGATAACAAAAACACAGTGGAGTCATGATGCCCCACACCATCTTATTATTATGCTAATTAGAATAAAGAAACAAGGTTTACGATTATACCAATTCAGAAAAGATAATATAGGTTTACTTAGTGTTGAAGAGAAGGTGGGCATTACATCCCCTCCTCTTAGATTTGAATTTCTCCCGGAAGACACAGAGGAAGGGTTAGGGAATAAGGAAAAAGAAATAGGATCAAATCCTTTGTGGAATTCCTTTCCTTCAACAAGTGTGGGTCTATAGAACCCAAGTTTGCTTTAATGAAAATAAAAAAAACAAGGAATATTGTAAGGGATGAGCTCTAAACTTTCTTCAAGTAAGGTTATAAATAGTTAATTCTAAGGAGTAACTCTATGTGACCATCTAAGCTACAACATGTAGTATCAAAACTTGAAAAGGTCAAAGGAGTCTCAAAATAACCACTAACAAAAGGAATAACCAGGAGAATTTCATGCACTTAAAAGGACCATATAGTCTCCCATAGATCCCACATACTGCAACAACACAAGTTAAGGCTTCCACTAAGGTTAAGTTATGCTTTCAAGGTTCATCATTTAGACAATACTAGCAATTATCAACCACGACCATCAATAACAATTTTTATATCACACAAGATGAAGTTTAAAAACAAGGATACTTAAATTTACCAAAACATTTACAATCAAGAAAACTATTCATGTGAAGCACTTATATACTCGAGAGGGTAAAATCCAATTTTCATGGTAATACTAAGAAAATTCATGACCACAAGGTTTCCTATAGTCTTATTTTACACTTAACAAAACATTGAACACACAACACTAACCAAATTTAGAGATGTCAAATGTTTAGCAAATATCTCCGCTAGTAACTAACATATCAATACAAGAAGCACCATTCACTATAACACAATGGGATTCATTTATCTTAAATCCTGCTCAAGCTCGAAATAACCATAAAGAGAGAACATGCATAAATTGTAACACCAAGGAGCACTCAAGGGAGCTAGAGGAGAAGAACAAGCAATAAAAGGAATTCCAACTACAATGCTAAAGTGCATCATACCAAAATTGAGTAACCGCTTATGAATTTATGTTACTCTTTCTTTTCACGACGATAAAGGGGAACACACAACAACGGGTTGTCTCAAGAAAGGAAGAAGAAAAGGAGGGATGTTGAGTATGGGGCTAAATTACTCACGTTTTAGCATGTAAATAAAACTTGCTGGAAGTTGACAGTAACCGACATCAGTTAGGTTTTGACTGGCATCGGTCAGGGAAAGTTGGAACCAGTGACGGTTGGGTAGAACCGACATCGGTTACCTATGCGACGAGCTTTTAATTAACTCTCGGGTTTTATTTCTATTTTTAGCATTAGAATAGATTTACTGAATGTAATTGCATGGATAAGTACCCTAAATTGTTAAACGACTATCTAAAGCATAAATCTAGGGTTTAGAGGTGAGAATTGATCATAATTACAAGATAATTGTGTAAGAGAGAATTCTTGGTGAAGAAGGAAAAAAGCTTGAGGAAGAAATTACTGAACATCTGAGAGGTTTGGAAGATTATAAATCTTCATTGTATATCTTGTCAAAGCTTTGGATAATAGATTGGCTTGTTTCTTGGTGGACATAACCCACACTGGGTGAACCATGCTAAATATGGTGTTGATTTATGTCTCTTTGTTTTGTATAATTCTTTTGGTAGAATATCCACTTTTATTTTCATGTATGCTTAGATTTGATATATTGTCTGTACAACTGGTGTCCTAACCCCAACAACTGGTATCAAAGCTTTGTTTGAGGGTTTTGTGTGTTGATAGATTTACTCATAGAGGGTTTTCTGATTGAGTGGGAGCTACAAAAATGACAGAAGATAATAAATACAAGGTAGAGAAGTTTGACAGCCGAAATTATCAATTATGAAAGATGTATATTGAGGATTATCTGTATCAGAGAGATTTGTACTTACCATTGGATGAGAAGCCTAGACCTACGAAGATGACTCATTAAGAATGGAAGATTCTTGACAAAAAGGCTTTGGAATCTATAATATTGAGCCTGACAGCATCCATGGCTTCTAATATTACAAAAAACGGCTTCTACAGTAGACTTAGTAAAATCTCTTGCTAATTTATAGGAAAAACCTAGTGCTTGAAATAAATTTTATTTGATGAAGAAATTTTTTAGTTCTAAGATACATGAAGGTGAATCTACCTCTAGTCATTTGAATGATTTCCGATTTATTGTAAATCAGTTAAAATTGGTTTCAATACCATTTGATGATGAAGTAAAAGTACTTTTATTCTTATGTTCTTTGATTGATAGTTGGGACAACTTGGTAATGGCTGTTAGTAATACAACATATGATAATAATATTTTGAAGTTTGATGATGTGGTTATTATAATCTTGAATGAAGTAATTCATAGGAAAAGTATAGAGGAAACATCATCTGGAAATTATTTGAATGTAGAAAGCAGGGGAAAACAGAAGGAGAGATCCAAGAGTAAGAGTAATGGGAAATCAAAGTCAAGGGATAGCAGATCTAAATCCATAAGTAAGGGAATTACTTGTAAATTTGGAAAGAAAGGACATGTAAAGAAAGATTGTTGGTCAAAGAATAAAGAGAACCAACAACTAAACAAAGGTAACGAGGTGAATCTTGCTGCATCAGAGGTAATGGAAGATGCTCTTATTCTTTCTTTAGATAGTACAATTGAATCATGGGTTTTAGATTCAGGAGCTTCTTTCTATGCAACCCCCTAATAAGGGTTATTTCAGAAATTATGTCCAGGGCACTTTTGGGCATGTCTATTTGGGTGATGATGAACCTTGCAGTATTACTGGTAAAGGGGAAGTGCATCTAAAATTGTAAAATGGAAATACATGGGTATTGAAAGATGTGAGGCATGTGTCAAGCCTTAATGAGGAATCTTATTTCTACAGGGCAACTAGGTGAATCTGGTTGCATGGTTACTTTTACAGGAGACTCTTGGAAAGTCACCAAGGGTGATTTTTTTGTGGCAAGAGGTAAGAAGGTAGGAACGTTATATTTATGTACCTTTATTACTGATTCCTTTTCTGCATTATCTACTTCAGATTTAGATGCATGCATGTGGCATAATCAGTTAGGTCATATGAGTCAAAAAGGAATGTAGATTTTAAAGGATAAGGGTAAGTTATCAGATTTAAAAGATTTAGATCTTGATTTCTATAAGCATTGTATCTTTGGAAAGTGAAAGAGAGTGAAATTTCTCAAAGTTGGGGCAACTAAGAAGGAGTAGAAATTGGAGCTTGTACACTTTGATGTGCGGGGACTAGCTCAGGTAGTTTCTCATGGTGGATCCCAGTATTATGTTACTTTCCGTTGATGATGCTACAAGAAAGGTATGGGTTTATTGTATTAAACATAAATATGATGTTTTTGAAACTTTTAAAAGATGGAAAGACCTTGTTGAGAATGAATCAAATTCAAAGTTAAAGTTCCTTAGATCTGACAATGGTGGTGAATACTATAACAAGGCTTTCAATAAATATTGTTCAGTGATGGGATAGATAGAGAAAGAATGGTTCCAAGAACACCACAAGAGAATGGTGTTGCAGAAAGAATGAATGGGATAATCATGGAATGTGCTAGAAGTATGAGGATACATTCTAGATTGCCCTTACAATTTTGGGTAGAAGTAGTTTATACAGTGGTTTATTTTATTAACAATGGCCCTTGAAGTCCAGTAGATGGAGGAATACCAAAGGAAACATGGACCGAAAAAGAGGTAGATCTTTCTTTCCTTAAAGTTTTTGGTTCAGAACCTTTTTTGCATGTTGATAGAGAAAATAGAAAAAAGTTGGATGCAAAATCCAAGAGGTGCACTTTCATTGGTTATGGATCTGGTGATTTTGGTTTTTTTTTTAGGATTTAGAGAATTCTAAAATTTTTAGGAGTCGTGATGTCGAATAGAATGAAACAGAGAATGTACAGGGATCAAATATTAGTACCCAAGGATGATAAAATTGAGAAGTTTATTGATGAAAATGAACTCTCAGGTTTTAAAGAAACTCCTACAGAAATACACAGTAACCATGGTCGGTTAGGCCCTGACTTACATCAGTCAGATGAATTGCTGATGGTTACAAAGGATCAGAACTGGTGTCGGTTAACTGAACCTACGTTGGTTAGAGGTGACTTGTGTTGGTCACTGTCAGAAGTTTATACTAATGTCAAGGAGGTCCAGATTGAGCCTTTGGTACCCCAAACTCTTGTGAGAAGGTCACAAAGGGTAAGTAAACTTCCAAAAATATTTTCAGGTTCTCTATTTTATGTATTATTGACTGATAGTGGTGAGACATAAAGCTTTGAAGAAGCAATGCAGGATAAAAGTCACGTTCAATGGGAGCATGGCATGGATGAGGAGATGAAACTCTTTGGAATAGAACCAGACTTGGGATTTGGTTAAGTTGCAAGGAGGAAAGAGAACATTGTATAAAAAGTGGGTTTATAGAATTAAGGAAGAAGAGGGTGGACATAAAAGGTACAAGGAAATGCTTGTAGTAAAGGGATTTGTACAAATGGTAGGTATTGACATTTGTGAAATATTTTCTCCTGTTGTTAAGATGACTTCTATTCGTACTGTATTGAGTTTAGTTGCAGTAGAAGATTTACATTTAGAGTAACAAGATGTGAAGACGGCTTTCCTTCATGGTGATTTTGATGAAGATAGTTATATGTAGCAGCCACTTGGGTATGAAGTCAAGGGTAAGGAGAAATTAGTGTGTAGGTTGAAAAAGAGCTTATATGGGCTCAAGAAAGCTCCAAGGCAATGGTACATGAGGTTTGATACTTTTATGCCTGCGTATGGTTACTTGAGATGTGAATCTGACCATTGTGTTTATTTCAAGAAGCTTGAAAATGGGAGCTATATTTTTTTTGTTACTGTATGTGGATGATATGCTTATTGTAGGATCTAGTATGTAGGACATTGATGAGCTTAAGAGAAACCTAGCTCACACGTTTGCAATGAAGGATTTTGGAGCTACAAACAGAATTCCTAGCATGCAAATACATAGAGACAAGAAAAAAAAGAAATTTTATTTTATCTTAGGAGGATTATATCTACAAGGTGTTAGAAAGGTTCAACATGCAGAATGCAAAACCTATTACCACACCTATGGCTAGACACTTCAAATTTAGTAAAGATCAGTTTCCCTTCATCATAAGAGGAGGGTCAAATACATGACACGAGTGCCATATGCTTCAGCAGTTTGAAGTCTCATGTATGCTATGGTTTGTACAAGACCAGACATTGCACATGTAGTTGAAGTTGTGAGTAGATATATGGCTAATCCAGGTAAAGAGCATTAGAAAGCAGTCGAATGGATATTTAGGTATTTGAAAGGGACATATAGCATGCAGTTATGCTATGGAGGTTCAGATAGTTTCATTACATGTCTATGTTGATTCGGATATGGCTGGAGATCTTGATGGTAGGAGGAGCACTACTAGATATATTTTCATAGTAGGTGGGATGGCAGTTAGCTACATCTCAAGATTGCAGAAGGTTGTGGCTTTGTCTACTACAGAGGCAAAGTATGGTTGCAGGCTACTCAAGCTAGTAAGGAGATGATATGGATGAGTAGGTTCATGGAAGAGTTGGGAAAGGAGCAAGATGATTGCAAGTTTTTCAGTGACAGTTAGAGTACAATTCATTTGGTAAAAAACTAAGCATTTCATTCCAGGATGAAACACATTCAGTTGAGATATCACTTCATATGATAGGTATTGGAGGATGGACAGTTGAATCTAGAAAATATTCACACGAGTTAGAACCTTGCGGATATGCTAACAAATCCATTAGTAAAGGAGAAGTTGGAGATACACTCCACTTCTATTTGTCTTCAAGTTTGATGCTTGAGGAGGAAGAAACAAAGCTAAGGAGGAACCAAGAATGGTACTGTACATGTATAGTGTAGTAATTAATCTCCAAGTGGGAGATTTTTGAGTATGGATCTAAATTACTCATGTTTTAGCATGCAAATAGAACTTGCTTGAAGTTGAAAGTAACTGACATCGGTTAGGGTTTGACCGGCATTGGTAAGGGTAAGTTGGAACTGGTGATGGTTGGGCATAACCGACATCGGTTACCTGTGCGACAAGATTTTAAGTAACTCTCAGGTTTTATTTATATTTTTTACATTGGAATAGATTTATTGAATGTAATTGCATGGCTAAGTACCCTAAATTCTTAAATGACTATTTAAACGATAAAGCTAGGGTTCAGAGGTGAGAATTGATCATAATTACAAGATAATTGTGTAAGAGAGAATTCTTTGCGAAGAAGGAAAAAATCTTGAGGAAGAAAGTACTGAACATCTGAGAGGTGTGCAAGATTATAAATCTTCATTGTAGATCTTGTCAAATCTTTCAATAATAAATTGGCTTGTTTCTTGGTGGACATAGCCCACACTAGGTGAACCACAAAAAATCTGGTGTTGATTTATGTCTCTTGTTTTGTATAATTCTTCTGGTAGAATATCCACTTTTATTTGCATGTATGCTTAGATTTAATATATTGTCTGTACAAACCGGTGTGCTAACCCCCAACAAGGGATTCCCAAATTTATGTCATATGCTTAACATAGGTTGCCTGAAAATTACAAATAAACTAGGTCACCTAGGACTAAATCAGCACTCACAGAGGCTTCTTTTCTTAAACACAAGAGATAAGACCCAAACATAACGGCCCCAACTCACACTCAACGAGTTACTAGGAAACAAGCGTATGAAAAATCAAACTGCTACAAGGGAATGGCACATACGTCCATGAACAAGGGAGTACTATGCAATTAGAATACATTACTATCAACAAGGTGTTTCAGAATTCTAGTCAGGCGGCAGAACTAAAGGTTTAATCATACATTTTGCTCAATACATAATTCTTACTCATTTTATAACTCAACATATTAATTCAAAAAAATTAGTTTCACTTTTTAAGCACATTCCTTACGAGTTTTAAAAATTAAAATCTTCCTTTTATTATGACACCACAAGTTTGTGTTATAAGGAGCACCAATAAGGTTGGCATGATATCTCGCCATTCAATATAGGAGGTGGAAATATTTATTTTACTGATCGGGAAGGTAGATGGATAAAGTTTCCTTTCTATTCTTCTACACAGTTTCATTTCCCTATTACTCTACCAAGGTTATAGCAAGGACCATTTTCATTTTTTAATGTTCCAGATTATTTGTTAAGTTTCAAAGTCAAATTCCTTTAATTAGGTTTTTTTTGTTAGGCTGAATTTAATCATTTTATCCAATAGATCTTAAAGATAACGAAGAGTCAAACATATCATAGTATTACTTTTATGGGAATCAACATATCATACTTTTAATTCTAAACGAACAAGAGACATTCAACATAGCAACCACATCATTAATTTTGTAAGAACTAGGAACCTATCATTCAACATGTACCATATCAATATTTCAAGGGTTTACCAAATAATTACAAACATCATTAAACATTCCTAGTGGGTCTCTACAAGTCTCAAAATAAATTACAAAGAAGACCCATTAAAGAGGCATAATTACCTTTACGAACTTATGAGGTTTAACAATGTTTGTTTTTTAGGCTCAAACATTTTACTCACACAATAAGACAAGGAAATTTTTCAAATCCACAACCATATTTCCATTAGGAGACTTCAAATGCAATACGAAAACCAACTATTTTACCCAAATATGGACTTTACAATAAAAATTTATGGTTTTAAAAGAAGAATCACAATATAAGCACCACTAAGATTAAAATATTAAGATCTAAGAGCAAGGTCTAAAAGATCCAACATCATCCATAAGTGTGTCCACGTAATCCAAAGATTAATAGGTCATAAGGTTTTATTCATAATAATATAAAAGGTTAAGACAATGGTAGCCCTATTTGTAGGTCCACGAGAGAAAAATAAACACACTTAGTTAAACACATTGCCCGAATGGGCTTAATTATAGCCATAATTGTAAAGCTACATACAATCCGCAAGTCACAAATTTCGATAAAGAAACAAAAAACCATGGTAAAACTTAGCATGCCATCATGGAACATCGCTACCAAACAAAAAATTATCCACTTAAAATATACAGTCAACCAAAATTCAATCTGATCCTAAAAAAATCCATAAGCCCATAACCAAACGCATCTACTCTGACAAGGATAAAAGCTCTTACTAGGTTGTAGGAGCATCACCAGCACCGCTAACAACCTTCAACTAGACCACACTACACAACGAGCTCTCCAAGATCCTAGACACATTCAAGGTTCCATCTTTCCAAAACCAAGGCATAACTTAAAGCAACTAAAAAGACATTCCAGGCATGTAGGGTATACCCCCATATGACAAAATGTCACAATACAAATAGTGTAGAGCCAGTTCAACAACATGCAAAAAGGAATCACATAACATTTAGCTAAATAGCACATAAATAATGAGCTCCAAGTCAAGATTCAAATTAAAATCCAAGAAATATTGGCAATCAAGGAAAGTGGCTAGGTAGCCACTTTACAATGTCTGAAAATTCTCACAGAAATATAAATACTAAAGGAGCCTCAAAGCTTCTCAATCTAATCATAAAATAAGATGTTGGTCCTTGATAAAATAACACCAATTTATGAATATATAAAATATAGAAATTAAACATCATAATCACTTCGCAACCCTTCATGGCCACTAATAGGGGTACTATACCTCAAGCTCCATTCTAATAACGCATACGCACAACTAGATCAAAGCGACACCAAGACATAATAGCCACTTATTCACACGGGGATTAAGTCACCAAAGAAGAAACCAAAACTAACTCATCTAACCACAAAAGGAAAGAGGGGATCTTTAGATCACTAAAAAGCTTCTAATTTACTCTTCCTGACCCCTAAACACAATCACCAATGTCCAACCACAAGAATTACTGTTATCTCAATTTTTCCGTGGGAAAATTTAACAAATATGACCTTGCGTAGGAAGAAGTCTAAGGGTCACTTCCATTACACAAGACCATGTTTCAAATAGAACAATCAGGTTACATGCGGGCTTGAAAATGGAGGAGCAAGTTCAATCAAGGAGGCAAGCAGTGTCAAAAAAACCAGAGGCTCAAAGGCTTCGGGCTTCACAAATGATTCAGAGCGAGCCCAAATTGGCTAGGTATGGAGGAGATGGAAGATGGTTCCATGTGCCTCATCGACACATCTCAAGGGGTTAAACAAGTGTGAATTATCCACATGTCGTAGGCCTAAAAAAGAGACAGATCCAGCCATTGAAGAATCCAAACGAGCAGAAAGAAACACGTGTCAGCTTGACGTAATTTCAAATGTAGGAGCCTAAGATAGAGACCCAAACTAGCGCCAACTCTCCACATGGTTAGGGTTCAAAAAAGGCATTAACCCAAATCATCTAAGTATCACAAACTCATGGAAGGCACCACATGTCATCTTTGCGCATCTTTAAAGGTAAATCTAAAAGAATGTTCCCCAAAATACTGTCAGCCTTCCACGTGTCTGAGGTTCAAAAAGGGACATAGTCAGCAGTTGAAAAGTCAAGATGAGCAAAGTCAGTGGAAGGTGCCACGTGCCTCAACCACATAAATTCAATTGGGGTGGCCCAAGGGTAAGACTCAGACAAGTGAAAAGTCTCCACATGTCCCAGGTCAGATATATGGCCCAACCAAACAAAAGGACTTGGCCAAAACATAAGGAAATGGAACAAAGCTGCGGAAGGCTCCACATGTTTTCTTGGCACAACTTCAAAAACAGAATCCTAACGCAGTCCCCAAATGCGCACCAGCTCTACACGTGGCCATGTTCCAAGTCAAAGCGGGAAGGTGGGTCGTCAGAGGTAATTTAATATTTTTGGCTCAAAAGGTGTAAATTATAAAAGTGAGTCGAACCTTTGCTAATGCCCAAGGAGCCATGTGTTAAGCCTAAATTGCATGCGGGATGACGGGCCTAGGGAGGACCTTTTACACAAATGGAAAATGTGGACCGGTGGGACCGAAGATGGTATTTTGACAAAAATGAATTGCGGGGATGCGGGGAAATTTTGGAAGTTTTTATTTTTGGTTCCCAAAGGTGCAAAATGAATTTCTAGCCCGCGGATCCGTTGTGCTAACTGGTTTTTTCCATTTATGTACAGATTTAATCCAAATATTCAAATGGACATATCTTACGATCCAGTGCCCAAAATCCAACAAATATGGAACCATTGGAAACGTCTCGACCTTGTGCACACCATGAAAACTTGAGACTTTAATTTTGACGAGGTTATGTGGTTAAAAAATGGGAAAATGTCTTTGTGCCATTAATATGCAATCCAATTGTCCCCAACAACTAGATCATATTTTATTCGATCCTTCCTTCTTCCTTCTTCAACATGACAAACATACATATAGTGGCAGACTTGATAGATTGTGGGTGCATTTGCAGTGGCATTAATGGCCGGTAAATGAGCTTCAAATCAAGTTTCCTGCCTCTTTTCTTCTTCCCTCTTTGCTACATCTATAAAAGAAGGAGTTGGTCTCATTGTAAAGTGTTGGACATTTTTGTTTTGTGCCCTCCCTTCTCCTCTAGTCTACAGACAAAATCATGGAGTCCAAACCTCCCATTCAAGTTGTAATAATTTTTTTAACCTCTTCACCACTGTAATGTACTGTATCAACTCTAGAAATATAATATATGTCTATGGATGAATCTCAATACTCTTATGTGTTCATTGTTTTCTTATGATCTCTCATTGTAGTTTGGTTATCTATGCATGGTGGTTGTATTGCATTTCTATGGTCTTTGTTAAATTACAAAATGGGTGTTTAACATTCCTTTGGTGTATATCCTTGTTAGCTTAGGTTTATTTTTCTCACATCTTCTAAACCCTGTCTCCTTGGAAAATACAGAGTAGGTTTTAGAGTAGATCCTCTGGAATTTAATTGTGTGCACCTAAACAGAGGAATAAAAACCGGCCTTCATCTAGATAGCTCTCTCAATTTCAAATTCCCACACTTTGAGATATGCTCTAGGTTATGATATCATACTAAGAGTCTCAACCCAATAGGTTGTAGACATTCAGGGGTGATTTGATTTTGCACTAACACTTTTTGCATGCCCGGTGGGACTAAAGAGGTCTCCATCTTTATTGTAACAAGATTGATGTGCACTTGCTATAATTTTAGCTTTAAAGAAGCTTTGAAATTGTACATTTGGCTACTCCAAAGGATGAGAGTTCATTGGTTTCATAATCCTAGGCTCATTAGATTCATGAGAAGGATTCAGACCTGATCAAGAACTAGAGAAGAAGGATTTTTTTCTATCTACACTTATCCCCAGATAGAGGGAGAAGAGGGAGAAGAGCCCAGAGGTCTCCATCTCCACCAAATAGAACCTTGTCAACACCTCCTCTTGGTAGGCCATTCATTCAATCAAAAAGGGTTCTCAGGCCAATCATAATGGAAAAACCACCCAACCCCTATGTAAATTTCACTGGCATCAGCCCACTTGCTCTCAATGAACAAAATCCAGTCCCAATTTCAACATTAAAGAGCATTCCATATTTAACTAGAGAGAACCATACTTCTCCTAGTGACCACATTCAAGACATTTGAAATGTTTGCATAATTCATGAGATCACTGAGATGGAAATTACAATCAAATTTTTATCCTTTTCACTCAAGGGTAAAGCTTCAAAATGGTTCATGAGTCTAACAATAGGCTCTATTCATAATTGGGACCATCAGTGCAGAGCTCTTCACAATCAATTTGGAGAGAAGGGAGATAATATATCCTGTTGGAGCATTTGAAAACCATCAAGAGGGATCCTAATGAGAAGATGATAGATTTCAACTTCAGATTTCAAAGGACATGGGATAGGATTCCATTGGTTGTGAGGCCCACAGATGAAGGTGCTTTCTTATACTTTCTTAGAGCTTTAAATTCTCATATTTCCTTAATGATTCAATCAATGGGAGGCACAACCTTACCTACAGCCTAAAACATTTCCATTAGAGCTGAAAATTGTTTAATTCAGGTCAGTAAGCTTGCACGTAGGCCACATATGCCTTTGTATCCGTAACTAGGAGCTGCAAGTACTAGTCAAACACCCATATTTGCTTCCATACCTACTCCAAGGAATCAAAGTTCAGCTGAAACTTCCACCTCATCCTATGACACTTCAAAAGAGCTACAAAAGGTTATGAAATAGTTGCAGAACCTAGGGAATGAGATAATGACTATAAAAAGGTAGAAAGCTCAGAGTTCTAAGCCATATCAGCATCAAACCCAGTAACATGCTAGACCTGTATATCAGAAAAATAGTCTACCATCTCAGGTTGCATGTCAAAAATAAAACCAAGGATAACATCAAGTTGTTAGGCCTTACTGACCATATGATCCAAACACAACTTCAAGATCGAGGGCCTTGGTTCCTACACAAAACAACATGGCACAAGAATACGATTGGTTTTTTCCATGCAGTTAGCCCCATAACAAGTCAATTTGTTTCAATGGTGTGCATAACTAGGCCTTGAAGGTACAGAACATTGATGTGTCTCAAGATCCCAGTCAAGAGAAAAATCAACAGTAAGAAACCCAAAAAGATGCACCTCCAAGTGAGACCATGCTTGTCAATTGGCAGGATGAAGACTTCTATGGTATGAATCAAACACCTCCTCATAGTGTGGAAGCAAATAAATTGTCCAAGAAAAGAAATATTGGAGAGGGACAGTCATCAAAATCAAGTAATCCTCAACCCTCTATTATTCCACAAGGTATTAGCCCATAAAGTGTAACTCACAATGTGTAGGGTCAGCTGAAGCCACCTTCCTGACCCACTCTGACACCGGTTGTAACGACCCATGTGCAAGAGAAAAATTTACCAGGAAAAGGGTAGAAAAAGATAGTTCATCCCCATTTAACATCATTAAACAAATGAATAAAACAAATGTTAATATTTCAATGTGGGATTCATTGGATATCTTAGGGAAGAGACACTTGTTGTAGGCTGCTATGGCCAATTGGTTAGCCTTAAATCAGCCCCCAATCAACAAGAGAAAGTGCTTACCAATGCAGCTCAGCCCGAAGGAAACCATGGAGGACAACAAGGTAAGAATCTGAAGCCTTCTCCCTTATATGTTTAATTGATCGTTAGGGACAATTTGGTACATAATTGCATGATTGATTCGGGAGCAAGTAGCTTTGTAATGCCAAAGCGAATAGTCGATCGGTTGGGTCTTTAATACAAATTTATCTCTAAGGGCATAGTAAAAATAGATGGGGCAATGGTAAAAAAAGTTGGAGTCATCAAGGATTTGACCCTCACATTACACACATGCCCCAATGTGAACGTATTGCAAAACATATCAGTCATAGACTTTCCGCCACATTTTGCATTGTTTTTATCAAGAGAATTCACTACTAAAATTGGAGGTTATTTATCTGTTGATTGGTCACACATACTTTTTATAATAAGGTATGGAGCCAAGGATATGATCAGATCTGATCCCATTGCAGATTACCATATTGAGCCTCATGTACCCAGCCCAATCAATGCAAATTGTTCAACTTTTGATCAGCAAGACCTCCTAAGCACTTGTGAGGTAGATACTAAGGTCAAGTGTATTCCAAACTTGACCCTCGACGAATGGGTGAATAGGAGGCATGATTTTTGACCCTCACAAGGAAATGGAGGAATCTGAGCTAGGATTCTACTATTTGAATGAGGCGAATCATCCTCTCCCTAGCATCATTAATCCAGACCACAAGGATGATAATGAGCTATGACATTTATTCTTTGATGGCTCAAGAAGTAGAGAAGGAGCCAGAGGAGGAGCTATGATTGTTTCACCTCAGGGTATGGAATATTATTTATCCTTTCGGTTCCAATTTTCTTGCTCAAAAAACAAAGTAGAGTATGAAGCTTTGATCCATGGACTGTATTGGGCAAGAAAAACAGGGATTAAAAACTTGCAAGTGTTTGGCGATAGTGAGATGGTTGTGAATCAAGTCCGAGGAAAAAATGCTGTCAAGAATGATCTATTAAAGAACTAAAATATTCAGGTATGGGATCTTATCAAATATTTCAAGGCATTCAACATCAATTCCATCCCAAGGAAGAAGAATGAAGTAGCAGATAGACTGATAGCGATTGGGGCAACATTTGATGTTGTAGAGAGTATCAAAAGTGATAAGTCTCAGCCCCATATGAAGGTGGTTATGAGACCAGTTATCGTAGATAATAACACAATCTGGTAGGTCTCTGAAAATGATCAATAAATTTTCAACTTTCTACAAGAATAAGTAGAGTTCTCCTCCAGAAACCAAGACAAGTTAGAACAACGTTATGGTGACCAAGTGGTGCAGCTAAGAAACAACAAATTACCAAAGGTTCTTGTAACTTATGAGTCAATCTTCAACCCAAATGATCAATTACAGAAGGAGAAAGAAAATATCCAGGTAAAGGGTGAAGATTTAGAGCCCATTTCCATAGAAGAAGGAAAAATGTTGCGAATTGCCAAGGTAAGTACTCAACAAGAAAAATATGAATTTGTTTAACTTTGTTAAGAATTCCCAGATGTCTTTTCCTGGACTTATAAAGATTTAATTGGTTTCAACCCAAGATTGGCACAACACACTATCAAGCTAGATCCAAGATCTAAGCCTTTCAAAAAAAAGCAAAGGCCAATAAATCCTCACATTGAGCCTCTCATGAGGAAATAGTTGAACAAGCTAATTAAGGCCAGCATCATCTTCCCTATCAAGAATTCAAGTTGGATTGCAAAATTGGTGCCTGTGAGGGAAAGAAATGGAGATATCAGGTTGTGTGTAGACTTCCATGATCTAAACATAGCATCACTAAAAGATCAATACCCACTTCCATCGATGGATCAAATCTTGCAAGTTGTAGCCGGCTCTAAGAATTTTTTATTGCTACACAGAAACTCAGGCTATAATCAAATAATTGTGAAAAAGGAGGATCAATTCAAGACAACCTTCACCAACAAATGGGGTACATATGCTTATAAGAAGATGTCATTTGGACTCTCAAACACTGGAGAAACATTTCAGCAAGCTATGGATATGAGTTCAAAGGCTTGATCAACAATATAGTTTGGGTGTGTTTAGATGATAACACCGTCTTCTCAAAGAATGATGTAGACTATCTCTTCCATGTTAGACAGGTATTTAGAGGTGTAGAATATTCGAAGTGTCATTAAACCCAAAGAAGTGTGTATTCTTGGCACACGAGGGGAAATTATTAGGCCACATTGTCTCAAGATAAGGGTTAACAATGGATCATGAAAGGGTTGAAGCCATCTGAACAATCCCATTTCCGGAACACAAAAACTCTCTCCAAAGCTTCTTGGGGAGAATAAACTTTGTTTGCAAGTTCATGATTGATTTTTCCACTCTTTTAAATACTTTAAAAATGATGTTAAAGAAGAGTCTTGCATTAAAATGGAGAGCAGAAGGAAAAGAGAGTTTTGAGGCCATGAAGCTCACAATATCACAGGCCCCAACTCTTGTTAACCCAGAATTTTCAAAAGACTTCATGTTGTATGCTTTTGGAGGATCAAACACAGTCTCACCTACTTGGTTCATACCAACAAGGAAGGTTTGGAACAGCCCATAGCCTTCTTCAGTCAAATCTTGGGGGATTACGAGGTAAAGTACTCTTTTATTGAGAAGCATGTCCTTGATATCATTAGGAGTTTGAAGAAGTTTAGACACTTAGTCTCAAACAATAAGATTCAACTGCTAGTATCTTGTGTTGGTGTCAAGGATTTTATCTTAAACAAGGACTTAAATGAGAAGAGAGTAGGCTAGATCACTTGGGTAATGGAATATGACATTGAGATCAAAGTGACAAAACTAGTTTGTGGCAAGGGTCTGTGTGAGAAACTCATTTCCAAGCAACAAGTTGAGTCATTGGATGAAGAAGAGGTTGTCCTATTACTAAACAATGATCAAGAGAAGCCAGCTAGTGATACACCTGCTCCATGTTGGACTCAAGCCTTGGTGCACTATATCAAAATAGGTTTGTTCCCTCAAGAATGGAACAAAGACAAAATGATCTACTTTAGACTACAAGCCATCCCATATGTACTTATCGATGGTCTTTTGTTCAAGAAGGATATCAATAGTGTCCTATTGAGGTACATTGGGACATGCCAAATTGAAAGGGTATTGCATGAGTTCCATGATGGAGAAGCAGGAGTTCACTTTGCTCCTCAAGTAATAGCTCTCAAAATCATGAAAGCTGGTCATTGTTGGCCTACAGTGTCTAGGGATTACTACTCATGGATCAAGAAGTGCAAGAAGTGTGCATTCTTCACAGGAAATGAAAAGTTAGCAGCCCTGCCCCTTTGTCTAATTTCAGTGGATCATCCATTCATGCAGTAGGGACTAGACTTCATTGAAGTGATTAACCCAAATTCAAGTGGATACTTACAGCAACAAACTATTTCACCAAGTGGATTGAAGCAATGGCATTCAAGAAGGAAAATGAATCTAACATCTTGGATTTCTATGAAGGAATAGCCACCTGGTTTAGATTCAATGCCACTATTATATCGGATAATGCATTGGCATTCCTTGGTATAAGGATCATTGAATGTGCCATAAAAAATGGTGTATACCTCATCACTTCATCAAACTATTACCCTCAAAGTAATGGCCAAGAAGATTCCACAAACAAGAACCTACTAAGAATTATCAAGAATCTTATTGAAAATTAGAGAACTTAGTACAAAAATCTCAAATCAGCTCTATGGGGTGATCGGATCACATCCAAAAGGTCCACATGCAGTCCCCCCATACAAGCTTGTATACAGAAAAGAGGAAATATTTCCCATATCATTGGAGTTGATGGAAGTAGGAGAGCCAAGAGAGAATGTAATGTAGATCATGGAGAAGGATCAACCATTGATCAAGAAGAGTTTTGATAAGAAAGCAAGAGCAAGGACCTTTCAATAGGGGACTTAGTTCTAAAATGGGATGCTGATCAGGAAAAACTAGGAAAGCATTCAAAATTTGAATCCATTTGCAGTGGCCCCTACATGGTCACAAGATGTACAAGTAGTAATGCCTTCTAGATGGCTAAGTTGGATGGAAAATAATTAAAGATTCTAGTCAGTGGGATTCATCTCGAACATTTCTATTAAAAAAAAGGTTCCACCCTTTTAAATATTAGCATAGGACTTTAATCTCCCTAAGTGTGTATGCACATTGTTTTGTTGTAGCGTAGATTTTCTTTCCCTAAGTTCTCTGGAACATATTTTGTTGTTCTAGGTTTGCGTCGTTAAACAGTTTGATGTGCCTCTAGGTGAATGCACTAGGACCT
This sequence comes from Taxus chinensis, assembly GCA_019776745.2. Taxonomy (NCBI): domain Eukaryota; kingdom Viridiplantae; phylum Streptophyta; class Pinopsida; order Cupressales; family Taxaceae; genus Taxus; species Taxus chinensis. The sequence goes on along the minus strand of CM034150.1, from coordinate 758,295,041 downwards.
TCAACATCTACAAAGGGGAAACCCATAGTTTCCATAATAGTTGCTTATTTTAAAATAGAAAAAATACTGAGCAACTAATATCCGGTCTCAAAGGGTCCATTTCTAGAACAAAAGGGCAAGTTCCAGATCGCCAAGTGTAAATGTTAGATTCAAGCTACAAGAACAGGACCAACATTAGTCCACCACCTAGGATACATCAAGGCAACTGATCACTTCATCTAGCAGGTAGATGTCCCCATGATTCGCCAAGTTGTTATCTCAATTTTTCTAGGTTAGGAAAATTAAGCAAACACGACCTTGCGCAGGAAGAATTCTAACGGTCGCTTCCATTACATGAGCCCACGTTTCAAATATAATGATCGGGTTACATGTGGGCTAGAAAATGGAGGAGGAGGGTCGGCTAAGAAGATAAGCAATGTCAAAGAATCCAAAGGCTCAAATGAGGAAAATGAGGAAAGGCTCAAAGGCTTAGGGCTTCAAAAATGATTTAGAGTGAGCCCAAATTGGCTAAGTATGGAGGAGATAGAAAAAGCTTCTATGTGCCTCATCGGATCATCTCTAAGGGTTAAATGAGCGTGAAGTCTCCACATGTCCCAGGCCTGAAAAGGGACAGAGTGAAAAGAACCACGTGTCATCTCGACACAATTTCAAAGTAGGAACACAAGGCAAAGATCCAAATGCGCACCAGCTCTCCACGTGGTCAAGGTTTGAATTTTTTTTTTTCCTGAATCAATTAAGTATCGCAAACTCACGGAAGGTGCCACATGTCAACTTGGTGCATCTTTAAGGTTAAATCTAAAATCAGGTTCCCCAAACAAGTGACCACCTTCCACATGTCCCAAGTTCGAAAAGGGACAAAGTTAGCAGTTGAAAATTCAAGAAGGAAAAAGTTAGCGTATGGTGCCACGTGCCTCAACCACGCAAATTCAAGAGTGATTGCCCAAGGGCTAGAATAAGATAAGTGCCAAGTCTCCACATGTCCTAGGTTAGACATATGGCCATGCCAAAAAAAAGAACTTGGCCAAAACATAAGGAAATAGAGAAAAGCTACAGAAGGCACCCCATGTCTTCTCAACACAACTTCAAAAATAGAATCCAGAAGTGGTCCCCAAATGCACACTAGCTCTACACGTGGAAATGTTTTAAGTCAAAGCGAGAAGGTAGGTCGTTGGAGGAAATTCTAATTTTTTGGCTCGAAAAGTGTAAAGTATAAAAGTGAGCCCCACCTCCGTTGATGCCCAAGGAGCACAATCTCAAGCCTAAATTACATTCAGGCTAGCGGGCCTACGGAGGACCTTTTACCCAAATGGAAAATGTGGACCGGAAGGCATAAAGATGGTTTTTTGACAAAAATGAATTGTAGGGCAACGGGGCATTTTTTTTACATTTTGTATTTTTGGTGCTAAAAGGTGCAAAGTGAATTTCAGGCCTACAAACCCATTGCGATAACTAGTTTTTGCCATTTGTTTATAGACCCAACACAAATATTCAAATGGACATATCTTTCGATCAAGTGCCCAAAATCTAAGAAAACTGGCACCATTGGAAAGGTCTCAACCTCGTCCATGCCATGAAAACCTAAAACATTAAGTTTGACAAGGTTAGGTGGGTAAAAAATGTGAAAAAGTCTTCATGACATTAATATTTAATTCGATTGTCCCAAAAAAATAGATCATATTTGATTTCATCCGCTATTCTTCATTCTTCAACATGCCGAATAGACATAGAGTGGTGGACTCGACAAATTGTCGGTGGATTTGTAGTGGCATTGATGTCCTGTAGCTGAGCTTCAAATCAATTTTCCCACATAGTTTCATCTACCCCCTTCGCTACATCTATAAAAGAAGGTTTTGGGCTCATTGTAAACTGTTGGAAATTTTTGTTTTGCGCCCTCCCTTCGCCTTTGGTTTGTAGACAAGTTCATCGAGTCTAAACCTCCCATTCAAGTTGTAATACAATTTTTTTGCCTCTTCGCTACTGTAATGTACTGTATCAACTATGGAGTAATAATATATGTCTGTGGATGATTCTCAACCCTCTCATGTGTTCATTGTTGTCTTCTGATATCTCATTGTAGTTTTGTTATGTATACATGGTGGTCGTATTGCACTTCTATGGTCTATGTTAAATTGTAAAACATGTGTTTAACATTTCTTTGGTGTATCACCTTGTAAGCTTAGGTTTATTTTTCTCGCATCTTATCAACCCTATCTCCTTGGCAAAGATAGAGTAGGTTTTATGGTATATCCTGTGATATTTAATTGTGTACACCTAAACAGAGGAATAGGAAGTGGCTTTCATCTGGAGAGCTCTCTCGATTTCAAATTCCCACACTTTAAGAGATGTTCCATGTTATGTTATCACACTGAGAGTCTCAATCCAATAGGTTGTAGACATTCAGGGGTATTGTGATTTTGCACTAACAACTACACCATACAATTGATCATTTCAATGAGGAAGAGTCTCAAAGGGTTTATTGCATCATCTGACTACAGAAAAGGTTAGGTCTCATCAAACAACATCTTTTGAAGGTAAAAACAAGTTCCTGCTACACCAGAAGTTCACAAAATGGTCCATCTAATTCAAGGTTTCCAGTTAACCACATTCGAAAAAAATCCATTAGGCGAGTACAATAATTCAAACAAATTTATTATTTTATTATTATTTTAATTAGGGTAGTTCAAATTCTATTAACTATTTTTTGGGTTTCAAATTCATCCCAAGGTCCAAGTGTTGAACCCATGGCTCTGATACAAAGTGTAGCACCCACATTTTACCCAATAAGAACTCATAGGAAACCTGATAACGAGACAAGAAAAATTATGGAATAATTTTCTTTTTTAAAGGTTTCAAGTCATTAGCCGAGACTTAATTTGATCTGGATTATGAAAATTTTAAACAATTATAAGGCATCAGAAAACAATTATCGATTTAATTAAGACCTCCTCAATTTTCAATTTTAATATTACATTTTAATTTATTTCAATAACAAGGCTCCAAACTTTTATTTAAATAATCTTCATTATCTTTTCAAATCATAACTTCATTAATCTCTTTTAAATTAATTTATACTAGGATAGTATTCTTGCATTGTTAAAGCCATGCACAATGTTATAACTTTATTTTCCTTAAGTTCAAGAAATGTAACTAATCTAACCTTAGGCCTCATTCACTAATACACACCCATATTTTGTTTATTTCAATCCCACCTAAATACTCCATCACTTAAGTGATGTAGGGTTCATCCTACACCATTGGATCTATTTTTTCATAGCCCTTAGATCAAGGTTCGAAAAAAAAAACCCTAGATATCCTTATGGTTTATCATATATTCATTTTATAAATCTAATCTCTCATTTATCTTGTTTTGGTTAGTAGGTTAAGGAGGAGAAGGAAAGGAAGCCATGGAGGCCATTAGAGAGGATTGGAAAACCTCATTTGATAAGCTTTTGGGTTTAATACAAGGATTTACCCAACCCATTCGTGGGTCTTGTTTTCTCTTCTGAATTTGTTTATTATTAAAATTATTTTTCTTGTGGATTCAAAGTTTATACTTTGGGTCTATACCCATTTGAGAAAAACCCCAAACCCTAAGTATTCATCTTACATAAAAACAAGCTTGTGTAAATATATACTTCTTTTGTAAAACTCTCTCTCCCTCTCTCTTTTTTACGAATATTAATTAATATATAGAACTAAATACATACTATATATATATATATATATATATATATATATATATATATATATATAAAATACGTTTATAGGCCATGAGGAAAGGCCGCTTTTGTTTTATTGAAATACAGTGGGATTTTTTATTAAGTTAAGGTGCTAGAAAAAATAAATTGGGGGGAGGGGCGTCTTTCCCACCCCCACCCCATATATAATATGGGTTGGGGGTGAGGTCGACGCCCCTCCCCCGCAACCTTATACTTATTAAAACAAATTAACATGGGCCAAACCCAACACTAACAATAAATATTGTTTTTTAACTTTATTAAATGGAACTTACATTAAACTGATTCACATCGTTTTTCCTTTTTATTACCAATTTTAATTATCAATGAATACTATTATGATATGTATTACTTTGTAATAGAAAATTATGTATATATATAATTGTTAGGGATAAGTAAGAGAATTTATTACTAATATTTATATATGATGGTGTGATAAACTTTTGAAATAACCAAGCTACATCACTCATATAAATTTATTATATATCTTAGTAACATCCGTTTTTGTATTGCCTAAGTTTTCAGTTAAAAAAAGAATTTACAAATAGTGAGGACAATTAGATTTTACAACTATAACACTCAAATGTGTACAAAGGTACATTTACCATAGGTGTTTATAGTAGAGTAGGAATTTGAACATTTATCAAATTTAACCAAAGTAACACTTTCAATTTTATTTAAATAACAACCTTAAGGGCATGATTAATTAATATTTATTCATTTTCATACAACGTTTTCAATTGTAACAAAGAGGGAATTTGTATTATAAATGATTTCTATCTAATCCTTCTTATACACCTAGTTGGATGAGGGAAGGAAAATAAACCATTCTTAAAGGAAATTTATATCAATATTCAAGTAAACTAAGGTTTTCAAGAATACAATATAATCAACATTTAGCTCCACCTAAGAAATCTAATCTTTAAATTTAACACATTTGCAATGCAACTCCTAAACAAAGTTTGATTAGTGAGTACTTACTTTCCATAACAAGGTCATTAAAAATCTCACTTCCATATGGAATTAAATTAAATCTAATAAACCAATTACAAGGATATAACCAAGATATAAAATTTCATCCCATATACTATTAGTATGGTTTACAAGTTGAGGAACATTAATATTACAAGATACAACTTCACACGTCTTTTTTTATCCAAGAGAGAACTTCATGTAATGAGATCCACCATCTTCATCAAGCCATGCACACAACAAAAAATATGGGGGGGGGGGGGGGGGGGGAGGGGGGCAACACTTTCCACCCAACCAATAATCCAATGAGGAGAAGAAGCTATCCTCCTCATTGGCCCCCAAGCCCCAACCACATTGCAATGAAAAATGGATCCACCTCATGACAACAAAACAAGATTCCAAATCACAATACAAATAATTTTACATCCATACCAAAACCCTAACAACTCAAACCACAATCACAAGAATAACTAACAAAATAAACAATGCTTCAAAATGTAAAGGCCAAAGTAGCAAGATCTATGGGGAGGTCACTTATGCCTCCCAATGGGAAATGAGTGCCAACCTTAAAATCATCTAGTACATATCTCAAAACTCCTACACACTCTTATGTCTCCCTCAAGAACCTCTTATTTCTCCCACATTCTCTTATTCGTCCATGCAATCTTTTATGCCTCCCTCAACAAAATAACCAAGTAAGAAATGCAAGCATTTTCTTGTCCAAGGTGTGGTACCCAACCCAAATTCCCTCCACAAATAAAGTAAAATCTTATGCCTCCCTACATGTAAGTTCCCCATAGGTCCCCTCATACACCACAGTTAGGAAATCTACCCATGCACCCAATAAGCATAACAAAACACTCAAAACATGTACATATATACATTATAAAAGAAAAACATTAAGCAAGAGTAAAGATCCTACCTTTCCATGGTAGAGCTTGATCAAAGAGTCTAAAACCAATATTTTTCAAGCCCAAAAATAACCAAGAAGCTCCAAAAAAATCCCACAAGCACTCCAAAACCCTCTAACTCCCCAAAAATTCAAGAGCACTAAATAATGTAAGTAACTCCCAAACAAGCAAAAGAACTAGAATAAATAGAAAAGGGAGAGAGAAGGATGATGTGGCTCCAAGTAGGATGCCACCTCATTTCCTCTCCACTCCACCTCACCCTAGTCAACCCCATACTCCAAATCACAATAAATAAGTGGTTGACAAAATGACATTTTACTTACATACACAATCTAAGCCCACACACCTTAAGGACTAAAAAAAAAAAACATGTAAGAAGTGCAATAAAAACTTACAATTTGTCTCACTAAAACACATAATGGGGTCTAATTTTGACCCCCAAACCCATAGGTAGGGTTGGTATAGTAATTTTAGAGGTGTGGGGCAAGTTGAACTTGTCCGAAAAGCCTCAAAAATTTACCCATAAGGACAAATGTGAATTCAAAGAAGAGGTGGAGGGTACAACACTCAAGATCTTAAGCACTCAAATTAAACACACAACCAAAAAGATATCAAATACAATAAATGAATTTTGTTGACCCATTCTTAATTAATTTAGTAAACTAATTAATTTACTAATCTAGACATAAATCAAGTGATTAACAAAAGGAGGACACATGACTATAATTTCACATACTAAAATTAAATAAAGTAAACTAAAAGAAAGAAAATACATAACCCCTTGGTCACAATCGAAGGTGATTCCCTCCCATGGGTACCCCCTAACAACAATTCAAATACACACACACATAACAAAATACATGTTGCAATGGTGACCCTTGTTGAATTCATTTAGCATTCTAATGTATTTTGTCTCCAATCCCCTCGTTGTTTGTTGTGATATGTTTTCCTGCAAAACACACAATACCCCTCTAGCCTCATGACCATATTAACAATGTCGAAGTCATAAAACACTTACATCTAACTATCAATTTCAACATCAAATATCGTAACTACTATTTCTAAGACCAAGTAATTTAACAATTATTGCAATTTTCAACATTTTGATGCTACTGATACATCAATTTGCAACTAAGATAAAAACCTGATTGAATCATCAGATTTCAGAAATACTTTCACTCATTCCCAATTTCAGCAATCCTCCAATATCAAAGAAATCACAAAATCAACTTTGAACATCATAATAAAATCAATATGAAATGATTCGAAATATCGATATATATTTATCTGACAACATGTCATTTTATTCCATACTGAATGTCTATCAAAAGTTAATTAGTTCTGTTACAATAATGTTTATCCTTCAATTCCCATATCACCATGTGTTAATGTCATTTGTCTATTAATATTTGCTAGTAATAATGCACAATAATGTCTATGTGTCCATTCATAAAGATAAACCAAATACAACAAAACAATATCGAATAGTAATGCTATCACAATCAAATTACAACAATGCAACCATTCTAGCTAATTGTTTTATCCTTAAATGCCCTTTAGGGTCCACAGTACGACATATAGTTAAAATAATGATAACCAAAACACAATGGATTCATGCTGCCCCACACATCTTATTAGTATGCTAATTAGAATAAAGCAGCAAGGTTTATGATTATAACAATTTGGAAAAGATAATATGGGTTCATTTAGTGTTGACGAGAAATGGGCATTACATGGATGGTAAGCAAACAATAGCACCAGATTACAAATAGACCAAGCAAAAAAATAATTATTGTAGTTGAAAGCAACCAATGCAACTTGTTCTCTGACCTGAAAGAATAAACAAAAATATATATTCTCAATAGTATAAGAAAAATTTTAAGGTACACAAGATTTTAAGAAGCTCTGATATCTATATGCAAAAGAAAACCTGTGAATAGAAACTAACCTTTCAAAAAGCTTGAAACAACAGGTAAAAACCCAGCATAAGGAAACACTTTGTCTAACAGCACCAGAAGCAGCAATAGATGAAAATGCACAGGTTCAATGGGTAGATAAAAAGAAACTGGTAAACAAGACAACACTAGACTAAAAAAACATGCTCTTCTAGAAATGTATAACCTTTTTTTCCCAAATCAAACCCAGTAAAGGATAGAACAGGCACATTAGCCATGTATAATTGAACCTTCTCTATAAGATGCAATAAAAAAATGTAGAAAAGGTGACCATTTGTTCTTGCCCATCTATGCACGTCAAGTTAAAACTCAAAAAACCTAGAGGCAAGCCCTGAAACAGGTTGTATGTCCAATACCCAGATGGCACCTAGTTTTCACCCTATAGTAGACATCTCTAAAATTTAGGCACGCCACATCCATGATGAAAATCCACATAATGATAGGGTACTCTGTCACCTCCCTTCTTGAACCATGCATCTGCGAATTGCAAACAAATATGTCATCAAATCTTGTGATCTAAATTGTGTATCTGTGACCTGCAAACTAACCCGAGTAATCGAAAACCCTAGGCATCTCCATAAAAAAATTTAACTATTTCCCTCAGCACTCCCGAAGTTCACCGCATAGCCTGGCACACGCGTGACACGTGGAACGCGATTGATGAAATCTCAGGAGTGCCACTACCATGTGGACGGCTCTAATAGACATGTATGTGAATGTCCTCTGCGAGCTAATTGTGCCATTGGGTTTCCTCATGTGTGTCAGAAACAGGGTAACCAAGTTCATTTAAGGGACTTCTTTCGGCGTAAAAATATCTTTCGGGAATCGGCATAATAATAAGTGAACATGCATATATACGTAGTGTTTAATTACAATTTAATTCTTAGATTTGTTATTATAAATTTCAACACTCAAAAATATAAGGAGGTATAAAGATGTTGACATGCACTTTTATTACTAATACATATATATGGTGGATAACACCAAAATATTAATATAAATGTAAGGAAATAAAAATTTCAAACACGAGAGAGTGACTGAAAAATAGAATGTTTCAAAATATGTCCAACCAAACAAGAGAAAGTGAAACAATAATATAAAATTTGTTAAATAAACGTTTCCACTTGACCATTAGGTAATAGGAAAATATATTAATTTTGTCTTTTAATTCTCACTCACCATAATACCAAAGACTTGAATTCTTAATTACAATTACATGTAAGGGCTATGAGTGTGGAGTTCACCACGTTTCGTAGGAAGTGATAAAATACAATAAGACAGTTCATCATAAATGTTTGGTGCATACCAAAATGTCAAATAACCCACTGTATCTCATGATGAAGAGTGAGACAAGAACAAAGGTGAAATTGTAAACAAATTTTGTTAAAAAACACCTAATCACAAGAGTGAGAAAACTAGGTAGAAGACTTGATTTCCTCACCTAGGAAGCCAGCGTGTTAAACTAAAATGTTATTGGATGTATTTATTTAAACATTTCAAAAGTATGATTTTCATTGAATATTTTTTAATTCAAGAGTTTTAGCACTTAGAAATACCCAACATTAGTTTTCATAAGAAGCACAGTTAAAATTTGACGGTGATATATGCCCCAGTTCAATATTTTTGAATTACAGTATTTTTATTTGGCAAAAACAGATATTTAGAGTTTTTTTAAAACTTTTTATTGATTATTTAATTTTTATCTGTTTACATGGTTGGAAAAAAGTTTTTGATTAATAAATATTTATATTTAGTTATAAATGTTATTTATCTTAGATATCATTGATGTCATAACTCTTATTTTTATTCTTTAATTTAAAACAAGAAAATATGGTTTCTATTCGGTTGTGATTTTGCCAAAAAAGTGGTTTCATAACTATAATCTACATATATTTTAATTCAAGAGTTTTAGCACTTAGAAATACCCAACATTAGTTTTCATAAGAAGCACAGTTAAAATTTGACGGTGATATATGCCCCAGTTCAATATTTTTGAATTACAGTATTTTTATTTGGCAAAAACAGATATTTAAGAGTTTTTCATAACAAATAATTAAACTAATAGAATGTTAATTAAAAAATAGACTTTAAAAAATATATATAACTAGATATTAATAGTAATATAAAATTGTATTAAAATAATAATAATAATAATATGAAACTACATTATAGTAGTTATTGAATAATAGATAATAACTACTCTTATACCAATAAAACACACAAATACACTAATATCATTATAATTAATTAATAAAAATAATAAGAATTTATAAATATTATTATAGTAATAAATACATTAATTCTATATGAACTATGTAATTACTTACCAAAACAAAAGTGAAAAATGCACTAATGCCTTTAGCAATCAGTTAATCATACATAAATACTAAAAGTGTAAATAAACTACTGATGTATTAATTAAGAATTCCATATGATAAAAATAATTACTAAATGCATTAATGTAATTTAAATCTAACTAATATCATATCAATAACTAATAAGAGTCCCATAGTGGTTAGTTGTTGTTAATTCAATGATGTGTATAGATAGATTTATCTCATGATATTGATGTACAAAGTTCAAGATTATACAAAAGTCTTAGTTTATGTATATAGTCTATTAAGTTTATATGCTTTTCTTTGTCTAGTCGAGTTATTTCCATTTTTTTTGTTATATATGATTATGTTTTCAGCTCTGATATGTGGTGTCAGAGTGAGTCTGTAGAAATTTTTGGATGGAAATAATGTTGAGAAGTTATTTCTTTATGTCTAGTTTAATAATACATGTTTTGTTCATCATGCTCTCGATACTATTTTTATCATCGTGTTCATTATTGTTACTAGATGTTTTTATATCACACAAAGAAGCGAGCCTTTTGTAAGTCGTAGTGTGTGTGTGTGTGTGTGTGCGTATTTTTTTGGGTTGATACTGTAAGACATGAAATCAAAGCTAGATTGTAATAATGAATTAACCTGAGAGAATTTTTTTGAGAGAAGAGGAAGCAGAAGAAGACCTTGCGAGTCCTCCTAATCTATTTACAATCAATTTAACAACTGCAATTTTAGAAAAAACAAAGCCCATACCGAAAAGGAAGCTTCCTAAAATCTCTTATGACTAGGACTATGATAATTTACTTGCTTTCCATTTAGCTGATATTTTTATTTTAAGACTAGTGTTATCACCAAAAAACAATACCCTCCAATTTTTCATACCTGTGCAAATGAGACACTGGTATTTTTGGGTAACATTGAATCATCTCTCAAGCTGTGGGACTTGCAGGCTTGAGATGATTCTCTAGTAGAGAAGGTTGGTTCCTCTACCTAATCCTAGCACTGAAATACTTCTAAGGATGGAAATGCAACTATCTACCCCTAATCTAACCTTTCTAATGGACCAGAGAGAGAGAGCATGAAAATTAAGAAATCCTACACTATAGAGGTGATAGCACCAAGAAAAGGGGGTGAAATATCATGCGGAGGGAGAATACAAAAAGAAAATGGAGTTGAGAGAGGCCAAACTAATTTGACATAGACCCATATTTTCATTTACCATCAAATATCCATAATACAACAAATCCTGCACCTGCAAATGAGACATACATGCATAGAAAGACCAAAACAAAATAGAGGGGCAAGGAGATGAAAAAAACAATGTAAGGGTTGAAAGAATACCACAAACACAAATTTTATCGCTTTTGGAATATGCAAATTCCATTACATTGTTAAGGAGAGGCACAAATACACTTTTTAGGTGCATGAGAGGGTTCTCATCTCAATGGTGTTGAGATTTTTTTTTTAAGAGTTTTCCCACATCCCTGAATATCTCCCTTCTCAAATGAGAAGTGTTTACAATATATAGAAAATGAATGAGAGAAAGAGAAAGAGTGAAACTCCGATTTCTTCTCTCACCAACCAAAAATACCATTAAATGGTATAAAAAATGCATGGGCACCCTTACAAATCATTTTACATATGTACCTTAATTTCAAGAAGAAGAAAAGGGGTGCCATACTTCATTAATTGCAGTGATTGGGCCTGAGACTGTGTATTCCCATGTTGGAGACGTTTTCTAGTTTTTTACACATCTAACCTCAATAAAATTATAAAGTACAATTTTTATTACATAGAAGACGTTGAGACCTTTCCAATGATATAAATTTTTTCAAAATTTGAGCACTAGATCAAAAGTTATGTGTTTCTGAAGTTTCGCGCGAAAACTATCGTTTTCCTTGTTCCATAGATTTTCCAATTTTCTACTCTGCAGCCTTCCAAAAAAATTTCTATGGACTTTTCTGCTGGTTTTCTATGGCTTCTGTGTACTTTTCTGTAGATTTTCATGGATTTTCTGTGGCTTCCGCATCTTTTTCAGTGGACTATTTTGTTCCTTTTCTTTGGCTTCTTCTATGGAATTTTCTGCGGCTTTTTCTGTAGACTTTTCTGTGGCTTTCCCTCTTAATTTTTCACTAAATCCCTAGAATTTTATTGGATTGGGGAGTTAGAATAAATGAATTAGAGTGCGCTAAAGCCAAATTTTCCTGATTTTACTCAATTTTATCAAATTTGGTCGAAAATTGAGCTCCTTTGCCTCTTGAAACCCCAAGCTCAACCATGGAGCTCTGTCAACTACCACAGTTCAGTTTTTTCAAGTTATGCATTTTTACAAGGGGGTTAAAAATGGATAACAATTTGGTGTCTCACGGGGACATCTACCTGCTAGATGTGGTGATCAATGGCCTTGAAGTATCCATTAGGCATGGAGTCAAGCCTGATAAACACAATTCTCATCTGAATCTCTTAAATCTGGTCCTTAAGCCACTTGAAACATTACTAGAATTTGATCTCATCTCACCAAATGTTACCTCCAATGTACTATATGTAACACCTACTAAAATGACCACTCAAGACCCAAGAACAACCTAGGTTTAGATAGAAAAATTATGGAACAATTTTTTTTTGAAAAGTGTGACCACTACCAGGCTTCAAGCAACAATTGTCATAGCTAGGATTCAAAGTCAATTATAATTAATAAATAAAATTTTCCCGTTATAACAAATATTAAAACCATATCACAAAATTAATATGTACAGTTTAATCCAAAACAGTTAAATTTCTCTTATGTGTGAATTTAATAAATAATTAAATTAACAGTATGTTTAAATATTCCTTAATTAATTTTTGAGGGTTAAAGGGGCCCAAGCAATTAAATGCCCAAGGTTTTCTTTTTTTTTAATATCACTAGGTCTAAACAACAACCAAGGTTCATATTTACATGGGATAGAAAACATTATTTTATTCCCTAACGTGACCCCTAAAAGGTCAACCCGTGCTATAGAATTAAACATTTAAGTTAATAGGCGGTAATTTTCCATTTACCCACTCTCAGGCTCATCTTAAAACTTCAAGCTGATTTTTCACATATTTCACAGACTTAAGGTTTCCGAAAAACATATCAATTAGATAGGAAATTTCTTCCCCTTTCCAATGATATAAAATAAGTCCTCCTAACTCCTCATATTTCTCAAGTTACAGGCCGACGGGATTGGGAAGGAAAAATTTCCCTTAAAGGTGGGCTAGCGGGCCCTAGGAAGAAACTTTTCTCCAAAGGTGGACCTGTGGGCCTGGGAAAGAAAATTTTCCCTTAAAGGCAGGCCATCGGACCCCAGAAATAAATTTTTCCCTACATGCGGGCCTGCGGGCCTAGTGAGGAAAATTTTCCCAATCCGCAAGGGACACGTGGCACACTAATGAACCCTCACATGAAGGTGGGTCGTCGAAGGTAATTTAGATTTCAACTCTTTTTGTTTGAAAATGTAAAAAGGTTCAAAAACCCCCTTGCCTCTACCGAAGCCTAGAGATGCCACATGTCATGCCCAAAGTGATAGGTGGGGAAGTGAACCGGCGAGGAGACTTAAGATATTTCACCCTTTTTCAAAAGGGTAAAGTTTGAAAGTGTGGGCCCACGTACCCGCGGAGGCATTTTTCCCAAAAGTGAATTAGCGGGGATGCGGGGCCATGGAGGAATTTGTGAATTTTGCTTTTTTTTTTTGCAAAAAGTGCCCTAGGTAATTTTCGGGCCCGCGTGTCTGATCTACAAAAAAAATTGCTTTTTAAACAAAATAAGTTATGTAAAAACTTCATAAGGCCATATATTTCGACTGGAAGCTCAGATTTGGGCAAATAAGGAATTTTTAGAAAGAGTTGGAACTCCACTTTACAAAGGAAACATCAAATTTTATTTTTGATGAACTTAGGTGGGTGAAATTTAAGAAAACATCTTTCCTGCCATTTAAATGTGAACTGGAAATTTTTTTACTTAACCAAAATAATTCAATCCACCATTCTTTCTCCTTTAACATGCCAAACTGACATGGAGGATTGCACCTAGAAATATTTGGACAAATTGCAAGGATTAAATGATAAAGTTTGAGTTTTCAATTCGAATTCCTTTTCTCCTTTTTTTTGTAACTTCATTATTTTGTCCCTTTCCCGATTAATAAAGTTATTCATAAATTTCTTAAACAATACAAAATATTTTAATATTTGTTTTATTCCTCCTTAACTTGTTTAATGTTTTATATTGTCTTTCATCAATGCAGATTGTTCTGTATATTTTTCCGATACTCATTGTACAGGTTTATAGTGAATCAAAATAGAAATCATACTTAAACTTGAATGGATCAAATTTTCATTATCATACTTTAAATATTTAAGTTCATTTCATTCAAATTTTACAATGTTTAGCTTTACTTCAATCAATGCGTGAAAACCCAAAATGTAGCTCTACTTCCAAGTCATGCTTTTCGAATGAAACAAAGAAATGTAATATTTCTTCATGTGTATTTCTTTTTCCAATTTTCAAATAGAGATTTCAAAATGTATTTCAAACACAGATTTCAAATCAAAACTATATCATTTGTGGTAACTAAAACAACTTCTATTGAACTCCAATAATTCTTTTACAACTTTCTTTTTCATTCATCAAATACAACTTACAAAATATACATCCCTCACATTCAAATGTAGGTTCTATTTCAAGAATAGAGAAAATTTCCACCAAAATTATTATTACAATGCCATCCACTTGAACTGGGAAATTTCACAATAACAAACCCAAGGAGAAACTGCAAACATTTTCATCATCCTCAGCTCCATATCAGCAATAAGAAGATCCACCATATATATTTTGATAAAAAAAAAGGAAGAGGAAAGGCAACACTCTCCACCCAACCAAGAATTTCAATGAAGAGGATACATCATCCTCCTCATTGGCCCCCAAGCCCCAACCACAAAGAAATAAGAAATGTATTCAAACTCATGGCAACAAATAAACTTCCACAACACAAAAACAATTTTCACAAACAAAACACAGTTCAATTACATACTATAGTTTGCAACCATAGGAAGAACAAAAAAAAATGCTCAAGCTTCATCATGCACAAGCCAAAGGAGCAAGACCTATGGGGAAAGTTGCTTATACCTCCCAATTGCGAAATGGGTGTCCACCTTAAGATAAACCCACCAATATATATGTATGTATGTATGTATGTATGTATGTGTATCACATTCTTTTATGCCTCCCCACACTCTTCTGGAACCCCATAATAAGTAAATTATTTTACAATGTGGAACCCAATCCCAAAATCCCTCTACAATAAAACTTATACCTCCCCAAAAATCTTATGCCTCCCAAAAAATATCCCCATAGTCTTCTCCTACACCATACCTAGGCAATCTACCCAACCAGCAAACAACAGACCATTTTAAAGAGCCAAACTTTTACCTCTCTATGGTAGAGTTTGATCCAAAAGTTCAACAACAAGATTTTTCCAATCCAAATAGTCCAAAAGATCCAACAATCCACAAGCATTCCACAAAAATCTCTAACTCTCTTCCAAATTACTGGAGCTCAAAACCAAAAGAGTAACCAAAATGATGTCACCCAATGAAGTAACCCCCAAAATAGCAAAAAAAATCAAATAAATAGAAAATGGAGAGAGGAGGATGCGGTGGCTCCATGTAGGATGCCACATCACTCATCCTCAAATCCACATTGAAAGACAACTTCAAACTCCAAAGCATAATTAAAAAGGTGGATGAATAAAATGATAGATTACTTATACACACAATCCAAGTCCACACCCCAAGGACCAAAATTAATTTCATGCAAGAAGTTGCAATAAAAAATTACAACTTGTCTTCCCAGAAATACATAATAATGCCTAATTTTGACTCCCCAACCCATAGGTAGGGTTGGTATACAAATTTAAGAGGTGTGGGACAAGTTTATCTTGTCACACAAGCCTCCAAAATCAGCCCCTAAAGAAACATTCAAAGTTCAAAAGGAAGGTGGAGTGTTTCACACTCAAAATTACTTACACATTACCTACAACACTTAATCCAAGAGCCATCAAATCTAATAAACATAATTACTCTCAATCTAGACACAATTTAATGAATAATAAAGGGGAAATACATCACTAATTAAACACATATTAACATTAAACAAAGGAACTAAATAAAATAATACACATAACCCCTTCATCACATTCAAAAGTGATTCCCCCCATGGCAACCCCTAACAACAAGCACACACAAACACACATAACAAAAACACGTTGCCATGGTGATCCTTGTTGAATTCACCTAGAATTCCAATGTGGTTGGTCTTCAATCCCCCAATGTTTGTTGTAACATGTTTACCTGCAAAACACAAATACCTCCTTCGGCCTCATGGCCACATCAAAACATCCAAAATAAATTTCAAATATAGCTCTAACATCATCTATACATAACTCAAGCATGATCAACGGAAATAACAACATCATTTACAATTTCCTCAATAACCATATGATCATAAAATTAGTTCAATTTTCCAGGTTTACTGAATATGACAAAATATCACATGTATGAAAAACATATATATATATATATATATATATATATATATATAACCATGCCAAGCAGTGTATCAACATCAATATAAAATGTCTCTAATAATCCACATGCATCATCTATGAGTCAAAATCAACCACATTCCATGATCTCTAACATCTAACATCATGTCAAACTAGAAACTACAAAAATGTCCATAAGTATAGTCAACAATATCATAATCAATAACAAAAGGTGTCAAAGGGAAGTGGGCACTACACTATGCACAAACAAAAAAACACCACAACACACTCTGTGTAAAAAGAAAAATCATACATGCCCTAAGTGGAACATGCAGAGTGTGCACAAGCACTTATTTTGCTGAAATAAAACCTACCTACTCTACGCTAACAAGAAGTAAAGGGAACTCAAACAAATTCTACAACTGACAGGAAGAAGTAGCTCCCCTTTCTCAAAATGGGCAGCCATGTATATGATTTGGTATTGAACATGGATGTTATTATGAGTGAAAAACTAATAGGAGACCTATCCTTCACCCAAATCATCAAGGTATCAACTAGAAATAAGATAAATACCTCTTTTAGTTGCTTTGTATCTGGATTGGAGAGGCATTGCAGCTAACCCTTGGTACTCTGAAACTCATCCTCATGCTTATAAGTAGGCATGAATAGTATAAACTCTTATTTTAGCTCCAATGAAGCAAAGTATTTGATTGGGAATGGTCTAATCCGATGGATGTACCCATTGCTCTAAAATTTGACTCAAAAAATAGAGTCATCTTGTTGGTCTTCTTGAAAAAAGAGGTTGCTTCTATGTTGATTTTTTCCTTGCATTGCCTATGTAAGAAGTTTATCCTCTACCTTGATGACTACTATGAAAATGGTTTCATCACTATTTCCTTCCTCCTTTTGAGAAGAACATGAAAGATTATGATCTTCCAACCTTGGTTCTAGAGGGTTTTTATGAAGTGTAGGATGATGTCCTTGAATCCTTTCCTCCATAGCAGTGGGCCTTTGATGTTGGAGAATGAATGATGAGGTAGCGAAGGTGGTAATCTCCACAAGTTCCTCTCCATCGATGTATTCCTCAAAATCAAATAGATAATCTACCTCCTCATCTGCAACTTTTTCACCATGGTTCCCCTCATCCTTAAACATGAAGTTTGGAAACTCAAACTCTTCTTTGACATTAGATATTGAAGGGGGTGAAGTGGGAGGAAGAACTGAAGGTTCTTCTATAGCCTTCTTTGTATTTGAACCCTCTGAACCTATATGGTTCTCCTCCATAGCTGAAATGCACTCCTCCTCTTTTGGATTTGGAGTAGTTGCTTCTTCCCTCGGTTGGAATGATTTTGTACCCTGAATCTTATCACAATTATCTTCAAATAAAGTTTCATCATGAACACTACATTTAGGGCATCTGGAATTCTGATATTCGTGTTCCATTGCTTCTCCAAAATCAGCCTTACCCACCACTAGATCTTCAACTATGACCTCCTCCATAGGCTTAACTAATAAAACAATATTTTCAATTCCGAATCTAAGAGCCAAGCTAACCACACTTCAAATCATGTCCTTGTTTCTTGTCTATTCTTATACTTACTTTCCTTGATTGGATTTTTGAGTCTCTTCCTGACATGGACTTGAGAGAGTAGGAGTAGTGGGTTGGGTCTCCACTAGTTCTTGCTTTAATTGTAGTGGAGGAGAAGATATTGCTTTTGGCTCTTGTGAAGGGGACTTGGATTTGGAAGAGAAAAGGGTAGGGAAATTAATATGGGATGGGAGAGTAGAAGATGGAGAACAGAGTTCAACAATAGAAGCAACGGATTAGAAGCTTGGAAACAAAAGCTCAGGTTGTGATGGTCCTGCTTGGGGAATGGAGAGAAAATGAAGAGGTGATGGTGTAGGACTTACCCATCGACAAGGTTTCCTGGCATTAAATTCATAGGCCTTTATCTCCTTGGTCCACTATGCAAGTTGACACAGAATTTCAACCATGAAGTCAAGATTTTTCTGCGTGCTATAGTGTCTTGGAAAAGGACCTTCCCATGGACAAGATTCCCTGTAACCAGTTTTAAATGCCTTCATTTGTATTTTAGCCATTGACTTCACCATACCTGCCTCCATCTTTTGAATCTTCTCCTGCAAATAAGAATTCTCCATGTAATTGATTTCACTGCATGCATATCGCTCTTGGCATGTTCCATAACCAAACTGATCCTACTACTACTCATAAGGGTAGCCATAGAGATTTTGGATTTTCTTATAACACTGATCTGGAGGAGTTGAGAAATACATTAGAGGTGGACTGCACCACTGTTGTTGCAAGTGTCAATTCGAATATGGTAACGAAGACATGAATGTAAAATTTCATGAATGGCATAAGATGAAAGATGTGGAAAGAAGAATGGGTGGAAATGGATTGAAGGAAATTCTGAAACTCAGAGAAGGGGTTGTTGACAAGATGGAATCACCATATGTGCTTGAAAATGTCTGCAAAGAGTGAAATATTCACTAAGAGCACATACAACCAATTGAAGTGAAATGGTAAGGTGCTTCAAACTAGTACCACCAAGCATTTCAGAACCATTATCACCAAAAAATAGCACCCTCTGATTCATCATGCCTGCATGAATGAGAAACCAGTGTTTTTAGGTAACATTGAATCATCTCTCAAGTTGTGGGACTTGCAGGCTTCAGATGATCCTCAAGAGAAGGTTAGTTCCTCTACCTAATCCTAACACTAATCTATTTCTAAGGAAAGAAATGTGACTATCTACTCCTAATGTAACCTTTTCAAGGGACCAGAAAGAGATAGCATGAAAATTATGAAATCCTACACTACAAAGGTGATAACACAAAGAAAAAGGGTGAAATATCCTTCTCAGAGAGAATATAGAAAGAAAATGGAGTTGAGATAGGGCAGACTAATGTGACATAGACCCAGATCTTCATTTACCACAAAATATACATGAAACATAATATCCTGCACCAGTAAATCAGACATACATGCACAAAAAAACAACAACAAAATAAAGGATCAAGGAGATGCAACAAAACAATGCAAGGGTTGAAAGAACACCATGAACACAAATTTTATTGCTCTTAGAATATGCACAATCCATTACATTGTTGAAGGAGAGGAAAAAATACACTTGTAAGGCCCATGATAGGGTTCCCAGCTCAATAGTGTTGAGAAATTTTTTTTACAGAGTTTCCCCACATCCCAGAATATCTCCCTTCTCAGATGATAAGTGTTTACAATATATAGAAAAGGAATGAGAAAAAGAGAAAGAGTGAAACTCATATCTATTCTCTCACCAACCAACAAGTTCCATTAAATGGTCTGAAAAAGGCATGGGAATGCTTAGAAATCATCTTTGATATGTACATTAGCTTCTAGAAGAAGAAAATGGGTGTCATACTTCATTAATTGCAGTGGTTAGGCATGGGACTATGTATTCATGTGTTTCATACATTTTCCAAATTTTTGGACATATCACCTAAATAAAATTGAAAATTACAATTCTCATTGCATAGAGGACGTTGAGACCTTTCTAATGATATAAAGTTTGTCAAATTTTGAGCACTAGATCAAAAGTTATGCTTATCCAAAGTTTCACGCGAAAACTATCATTTTCCTTTATTCCACAGATTTTCAAGTTTTTTGCAACATTCTGTAGATTTTCTTTTCTGTGGATTTCCATGGATTTTTTTGTGGATTTTTTTGCATCTTTTCACAGATTTTTATGCCAAATTTTATGTGGCATTCTGCATTTTCCGTGGCTTTTTCTGCGTATTTCTCTGTATCTTTCTGTGGCTTTTCTGCATCTTCCACAGCTTTTTCTATGAATTCTACGGCTTTTTGTATGTACTTTTCTGTAGACATTTTTGTGGATTTTTCTGCATACTTTTTTACGGCTTTCGGTCTCAATTTTTCAATAACTCTTTACAATTTTCTTCGATTTAAGAGTTAGAAAAAATGAATTAAAGTGCCCCAAAGACACATTTTCCCAATTTTACTCAATTTTCTAAAATTTTCCTAAGAATTGAACTCCTTTGCCTCTGAAAACCCCATGCTCAACCATGGAACTCTTTCAACTACCCAAGTTCTATTTTCTCCAGTTATCCATTTTTACCAAGGGGTAAAAATGGATAATTATTTAATATGTTATGCATATTCTCTAAATAATAAGAATGAGTATGATATCCCTTTGATATATCCTAAGGATATCATGTTTTTGAAGAATCATAAGTTTTATAAATTTGTGCATATTGATTTTGGTAAAATAGGCATCACACCTCTTTTTTAAATTGTATTGAATAATCACCATAGATATGATGGTTCAAATAATGCACAGGTGAATGATGTGAGATGTGAATTATTTCAAGGTAAATCAATGCAAGGATACAAGACTACAAAAGACAAAAATATAAGAGAGATAATCATAATAACATAGAAATATCTCCAAATCGATACTCCATATGCTCTATAGAATAGAATGATGCAAGTAATGTACATATAGGAGGTGAATGTGTAACCACCTCCTACATCAATGGGGAATAAATTTCTCACTAACTAATACTAGAATTAGATTTTACTCCACACAAATAGTAACCTAACTCAACACAACTGGTAAGTTAAATAAACATAACCAATACACCTAAGAAAGCATATCCCATGAGTGTAGGAATGCTCCAAGTAAATAAACAATTATAAGAAAAATAAATATCCTGAACTAACACCTGTCATAAGCACAACTTAGGTGGTTCGTGAAAAGGGAAAATGGGTCTCAATAACAAGGCATGGTGAGGTACCCACATATAATACATCTCTCATAAAGATATACTAAAAGGAGAAAATCCAGTGGGAGAAAAATCCCCTGAAAAGATAGACAAGAAACTACCTCAAGAAAAATGGAGAAGCATAATAAGTAGTTGGTTCTGGTAACTCATCCTGATTAGGTACCCACTTATAATGAGAATCCCCTTGATTAGGATAAGTGAGGAAAATAAGGCCACTTGATAAGTGTGTCGATGATGTGGTCCTCCACGTAAATAATAAAGAGAATCTACCTACACTAAACAATGTTCCTACCCTTAGGAAGGATAAAAAAGGAGCACCTAGAGATAGAGCACTCCAAAAAGGAAGAATAAGCTTGCACTACTCTGATATTTGTGTGTATTCTGTAACTTAAAGGTTGCATAGTTTTGGAAAAATTGTAGAAAAAAGATAATGGGAATTCCACTACAGTATACATTTGAGAGAAGGAAATTTGTGGGGGCATACTATCCCTCAAAAAGGTATCTATAAGAAGAGGTGCATCATGAAACAACTCTCAAATAATGGAAGAGACAAATGTTCCATGGCAGGAAATCCAAATGAGAGAGATGAATGAGTCCTTCAAAATATGCAATGAATAAATTGGAGCATATTCTTGTAATGAAACACAATTGGATTCTACAAGTAGACAAATTAGATCAGAAATAAAATTATCCTAATGGGGTTTCTCAATGAGATTAATGTCTGACAAGAATGTATCACCATCACAACATGAATTAGGAGTAGATTTCTATGAAGAGATGTTGGAAGTCCAAGATGAAGCAACGCTGCACTCAAAGGTAGAAATCAATGTATGTGGAGTGTTATCCATTGAGAAATCAATATGTAGTGGAGCACAGGAGGAAATGTTCCATTTTTCTTAGAGGAAGGTTATTTAATAGAACTATACTATGAAGAGTGAATGGAAGCATGAATATGGATGAAAATAAACTTTGTGGAAGTAGTAGTAGGGAGTGTGTTCTTAATAGTAAGTTCCTATAGTGAATGGTCAACATGGGACTCATTAGTAGCAATAGGTGTAGAATAAAAATGAGCATTGAAATGGATGTGAGAAGGGGGAGAATCTATGGTGGCACTAAAGTGATATAGGAAAACTTCACTCGTAGATGGCAAAACAAGGTTGCCATGCAACTATTGGATAATGGTATAGGAAGAGAAAGGGAACTTAGTGTGCTTGATTGATCACAATATATCCCTAGAAAAAGTAAGAGTGAGACGGCCATAGACATCATAATTGTGGTTAAAACTATCGTTCTTATGTAGAGGCTCATCAGGATAAGGAATGAGACTGTGGAGGTACGGAAACAAACAATAAATAGTGTAATGATTGATAATGTATTTGTTCGAAGACATCAAGTTCTCATATTTGAGCATAACAACATAATGGTGAAACTCCATAATGTAGATAAACCCCCAAAATTATCCTAGATGGCAGTTAATAACTTAGTGCAAAAAGTACTAGTCCTCAGTGAGTTTTGCAAGAACCCCTGAGAATGTGGCACTTCATAAAATAGTTCATTTAGAAAAATAAATTAATCCATTATGTAGAGGATGATAAAAAAATCACGTTTGGCTCAAATAGTGCTCATATCTAGACCACCGATCAAAAGTTATAACTGATACAATCTATGTAAATAATGACTTATTTAATAAAATTTTTGCAAGCTGATTTAAAAAATGCTGAAAACGAGAGGAAAAAGAATAATGTGTATACTCCTTAAAACTTGAAAATAATGAAGGAAAAAATAACTTAACTTGTGAGGGGGAATTAGTCTCCTTCCAGCTTAGGCCTCACCTTTCGTCCTTATCAGGAAAGATACAAGGTTTATAAAAAGCTAAACAATAATAGTGCCCTTTACAATGGCAATGATATTGATTTTATACCTAAAAAACAACAATAAAAAATAGAAGTGAGGTCCCCTTCACCTTTTACATCAGATCCAAGAACCATAGATCACCAAGCCTATACACCATCACATTTGCTAAAGTAAAACCAATCCACATTTAACATTTAAAAAAAATCAAAGAATGGATTGAAATGCAAAAAAAGGGAAAGTGTTTTACCGAGAAAATAGGTTTGAAGACCGAGTGAACAAGAGGAAGACGCGCTAGGGAAGTTGCCGTATGAGACTAGTGCAGCCGTAATGGAGGGGTGAGGCTGAGATTTATGTTAGCTTAGGTTGATCATTTAGGGAGTTAAGGAGTAACGGATCCGAATGGGTGTTATGATGTAGACCTCTAAACTGATTTGTTACTGAGCATGCATGCACCATAACCAAATTATAATGGATGCCGAGTGAAGGAGACAAGCGAAAGAAAAATATAATGCCATGCAAACAGTGTCACATTTTTTAAATGTGTGCAGAGATTGATGTTCCGAAGAGTTCTTAAAACGTGTAAGTTTTCATTGGATTCGAGGTCAGGGGAAAGCCAAAGCAAGAAAGGCTAGAACTGGTGATTGGAGGAAACCCCGAGCTTAGACAAGGAAGATCCACAATGTGCTAGAGACACAAAGGATGATTTGAATAGTAAAGCTCGTAATCAGAACCTTTGATCTAAGTTTTATTCCATATACGTATCACATACAACGTAGGTCAAAATTGAGCCACCTTTAATATGAATCAAATGACGTACTCTAAGAACCAAGAGCCCAGACGAGTCTATGATGAAACCCGCAATGCACTAAATAAGTTCCAAGTTTTTGTGGAATATTCATGTAAAGCCCTAAAATTTTTGACAACCCTCAACTTCTCAATAAGTAAACACCAAAAATCACAACCTCAAAGAACCAAGACGAATTCATATCTATTTACACATGAATTGTCAGTTTTACAAACAATGTATTCAAAAAATACAAATAACTCAATAATGGAAAACATATCACCAAAAAATCTTTGATACCATATCATAGAACCTCCACAGATCTACTAGTTGAAATAATTCATAGGTGAATAATGCAATATGTTAATCATTCCAAGACAAAACAATACAAGTATAAAACACTACAAATTATGAAAATACAAGAGAGATAATTTCAATAAGACAGAAATAAATCACCCTCAATAATCAATACATTCCATAGGATATACTGATGCACGTTATGTACATATAGGATGTGAATGTGTAACCTCCTCCTAAATCAATTGGCAATAATTCTTACTAAATAATACTAGAAGTAGAGTTGACTCCACACAACCACTAAGATAATTCAACAAAAATGGTAAGCTAACTCAACATACCTAGTACACCTAAGGAAGCTTATCCCATGAGTGTAAGAAAGATCAAAATAAAATATAAGGAAAATATATATCCTACACTAAAAATAGGGTTGAATGCATTTAATATTTGTTGTCTTCTTGACTTATGTTTCCATAATTTTAAGGATTCCCTTGCTATTGTTGTTGTACGATTTAATATAAATTGAATTAAATATTAATTTCTTAGTTACTACTATAGTGTATGACATATAAATGATAAAACATGTAGCAAGTGGACAAACAAAAAAGTGGGAAATTATATGAAACCCTAAGAAAGTGGGAGAGAAAGATGACTTATAGGATTTTCAAGTGATCTGGAACTGATACGAGGAATAGAACTATTGCAACATACTATAGGAACTATCGTTATTGTTATTTGGTGGTTATGGAACTTATTGGTGCTACATTTGATCTCGCCCCCATTTTCTCTAAAAATTCTTCAATCTACGGGCCCTGTCATATTTTATATTTCCCCAAATGGATGCATGAAAATTATTCTTCATTTGTATGCTGTTGAAATATCTTTCTCCATGGTCATGGATCAAATTCGGGCCTTATATCATCTCCAAATTCTATATCCTTAAAGAAAGATTCATCTCCGGGGCACAAATGGTGATTTCCCTGCATTCTATCTCAACATCTATGGAAACGTGGTCCTTTCTAATTAGATGCAGTTCAATAAGAAATTTTGAAACTCTAAGGATCGCTTCAACTCAATTCTTTTCCATGTGGACGGCCTGCGCTCATCTGAAAATTTGCCTCTAGGTCCTACCTTAGCATTTGCACCAAGGAGACACGTGGTGAGCCCGCACTTATTTAGGGTCTCCGCTTTTGGGCACCATATCAAAGTTTCTCTAGGGAGACATGTGGAGGCTTCTGTTGGCTCCTCTCTATACTTAAAATTTTCAAGAAACTTTCAAATGCCTAGGACACGTGGAGCGCTCGTGCCTGTTTACGGACCAACCCCTAAATTTTATTTTTGAAAGAGCACCATGAAGACAAGTGGAAGTTTTCTGCTCACTCTACCCTTTCTTGGACTTTTCAACGACTAAAGAAACTTTCTCAAACCCTAGACACATGGCGCCTTTTGCTGATCCTTAAATGTTTTCAAAAACTCTACCGGACTAAGACATGTGGTGAGCCCATGCTTGTCTGGGGTCTATTCTTTTGGGCACCATAAAAAAAGTGTGTCATTGAGACACACAGAGGCTTCCGCTGGATCCTTTTATACCGAGACTTTTCAAATGCCAAAAGGAATTTTTCTTGGGCCCAGGGCACGTGGAACGCCCATGCTTGTTTGGAAACTTGCCTTTGTGGTTCACCTTTATAGTTGTGCAAAGGAAACATTTGGATGGTTGTAATATAAAGTATAGAAAGGGCATAATCAATGGTTTTTGTGCGTTGCATCTAATTTTACTGCAATTTTTTCTCTAATACTCCTTGAGATGTGAAT
This sequence comes from Taxus chinensis, assembly GCA_019776745.2. Taxonomy (NCBI): domain Eukaryota; kingdom Viridiplantae; phylum Streptophyta; class Pinopsida; order Cupressales; family Taxaceae; genus Taxus; species Taxus chinensis. Next base: position 758,269,023 of record CM034150.1, on the reverse strand, counting down.
ATGCATTGTTTTTCATCATTATTTGATGAAATTTATTGTTGTTTTTGTCTACAAAGTGTGATCAAATGGATTTAAAGATTAATTTGTGAGTCCAAGGAATTTAAAGTTGGAATTGCTTGGGCACTTGCAAAAACGTGAATTACCAAAGAATCTGGATGCAGAATAGAATTGCAAAGAAAAGAATGGGAAAAGGATGAAAAAGGTGTTGCCTCAAGGGTGAAAAGGATTACCTGTCAGATCCAGCTATACAAAGCCATCAAAAAATGATTAAAATGGGTATTTCGCGCATGAAAGAATAAAAGAATGATTAGAAGGACTATCAAAAAGTTGTGGCATGGCATCCCAGTCATTAATTGAGGGTTTGAGAAATATGATGAGTTCATGATTTTTTTCACCTATCATCTTCGGGTGTAAGTTTGTTAAACGTCACTTTCTGAGGTAAATTGGTAACAAGTAAAAGATTCCTCAAATATTATTCTTTTTAGAGGGAAATTTTGGGATGAGTGAGCGAGTAAATTGTTTTAATGTAATGAGGATACAGTTGCAAAGGGTTGGGGGTTGAATTTTTAAGAGAAAGTTTGAGAAAGCCCATATTCCTTAGAGACTATCTAAGAAACTTGTTGATTTCTTGTGTTTTATATTTCAATCACATCAAGCTGGTTGCAAGTGTACAACCATTAACAAGCTATGAGACTGTTCAAATAAAATTTCCCCTACTAATGAATCTAATCAACTTCGAATTAATCTATGTTAATATTGGGCCAATTTGTGTCTGCTTTATTTCATAATGTCTGTAAGTATATTTTCTTGTTCGTATTGCAATCTTGTGTTAAAATCCCTCCGAATCACATAGGATATTTTCCCTCTGATAGTTTTGTGGCATTTGTAATTTCATTAGAAGAATACCCTTCATCGTGTAATGAGATAAATAATTTAAAATCACTTTACTGTCATTTTTTTATAAAGATTGTCTGTAAGCCTTTGTGTGTTTCTTAAGCATAAGGAACCAGGTGTCTTTAATGTTTAATTGAGTCTTTAGCTCGAGCCTTCTTGTTAAATTATTGGATATTGTGTGAAACCGTGAATATGTGGGCCTCCATTGATGCACACCTTCTAGTTGAAGGAATATTTTAGTTTCTCTGAAGAATTATGTCATTTAGTTTTCTAATTTTTGTGAAGTTTCTCAAAGATCTTGAAAAATCAAGTCTATCCTGCTTAATCTCCCATCAAAATTATTCAAAACAATGAATCCCACCTGAACTACCCCTATTTTTCCAGTATGTCCACAAATGAATAAATTATACTACCAAAATATGTAAAAGCAATCATGATTCCATAATGTCTTTAATAATCTTAACCATGTTTAGAAAATATCACCAATCTTTAGAAGTGACAACTTGTGAGAGTTAAATTGTGGTGCATTGATCATATTTTCTTACGGCCCCCTTTCAAATTTGTGTAAAAAAGGATATCTTCATTCTCCTTCATCAACAGAGGTTACAAAATGGGTCCTCACCCTAGTCAAAAGGTACGACCCAAAGTAGTGAGGATAGATCAAATCCTTAATAAAGGTGCTATCCATTTCTCTGATGCTGGAGTTACAAAGAGTCAGATGAATCCCCTCTCTGGCTACAAAAATGACTCATAATATGATTTTTTTGTCTCTCAGTGTCTTGCTAATTTTTTTGATGTATCTTGGTTTGTAAAGGAGAATCAATTTAGATACCAACACCGGATTGGCACCGTTTTTTGGGGATCTTCAAAGGAATTCTTATATTTTGCCTTGGTAATGTTTCTTAGATGCTCTAAGTGCAAATTTTTTTGTTGAAATGTAATCATGTGTCCCCAATTTGTAAGAATCGAGAAAAGTTACTAGTTCTCCATACAATATTTCCAGTTTCTATCAGTTTTTGCACAAAGTTTACATCATCAACGTTAAATATGGGTAAAGGAAGGTTAGACCTATGAAGCTTCACATGATTTAGTGTTGACAGACATTTAATAGATCAATTTTAGTGCATTTGGACAACTAAGGTGAAAATCCTTAGTGGTGACTCCATGTTGCATTAAGTTTTGATAAATCTCAGTGTCTTAACCTCTGTCAATTGAAATTTATCACTAATCTTTGCAAAGTTGGAAGGAAGAAGATATCTCTTCAATGAAGACCCTGCTAGAATGTTGTTTCCAGAATTGGGAATGAAAAATTCTGAAGGAAGAATAATCTTGAAAGTTGTTGGAGATCATAAATCAAGAAAAGAGTTATCAATTGTTGAAATTGATCAACCTGTCATTGAATATTGCCATACTTCCTCAGGGCCTTTGAATCAGGTAGTCTTTTTGTAGATCTATATTCTCCATCTGGAGAGAGGCATTCTTTTGTATTTGAAAAATTTACGTCTGATTTTGTCCCTGTGTTCTCCAAAGCTGATAGGATCTTTAAAGAAACAAATTTTTTTAGAGAACATTCATTCTGATAATTGCATTAATGTGCCCCATAGATCCCTCACTCCCCATCATTTTGTTTCTTCTGTAAGATAACCTCCCCAAAAAAATATGGCCCAACCCCCACCCAGACCTCTGTTTATTGTGAACACTTTTTGTCCTATACATTTCAGAGGCACAGCTGGATATCCAAACGTTGTTCCCCAAGATGTTAGA